>OX352267.1:10037500-11335908 GCA_947086405.1 Esperia sulphurella
TGTACGACATCCACGGGAAGGGTTGGAGTGGTCCTATTCTACTAACCACACGGCATAAATTGTGCTTAAATTGAAATAAATAAATATAGCTTAGCGGACTTGTACAGTTGTTAGGATGAACGACTGAGTATAACGACTTCACAGCGTGTTCTTTATATATGAGTACATATCTTTAGTCTTCAAAGTGTCTTATCATTAGACTGTCATAAAAGCAGTAGTATATTTTAGCAATGATTTATATAGATAGTAGCAAATATGATTAGTTAGTGACGTAAATAGTTTAGATTAGGAGAATAGATGACGAGGGAGGCGTAAGTTCCGTATATACCAAAGAACGAAAGGAAAAATATCTGAAAATTGAATCTTCTTGAATCATCATCATCATCTGGTTATTTTTGTCTCCACTGCAGGAGCACAACCCTCTCTCATCTGCCGGAGACAGACGGAGGATTTGGCCTACACTCCCCGCGCTGGCCAGACGGGTCGGGGAGGCCTGAATGATGTTTTATAATGTATTCCCTTAGTCGCCTTGTACGACATCCACGGGAAGAGTTGGAGTGGTCCTATTCTACTCTACCGAAAACCACACGGCGGGAATCATAAATTTGACTATAAACTTATATTGTTTATGTATATCAAGAATTAGTTATTAACTTAATAATAATAATAATAAAAAAATGATACGTTAACAAATCGTCGACAGATCTTAAATTTGTTTTCAACACGAAATATTCAGAAGGCCACTTAAATATGATTTACCAGAAAACGTTTAGTGTGCCAAATCACACATATCACACATAGGTGCCAAACAGATTATCACGCATAGTAATCATCTTATAAATAAAATCGTAAACTTCGCGTGTCTGTACATTGAAGATATTTGCAAAAAAAAAATTGGGGGGTCTAAGGATAAGCAACAGAACACATTTCGATCATTTTTGAAATTTTTGTCTGTTTGTCTGTTTGTCTGTTTATCTGTTTGTCTGTTTATCTGTTTGTCTGTGAGTTTGTGCACGCATCACTTAAAAACGACTGATCGGACTTTGATGGACTTTTCACAGAAACATGGGGCTTAATTTTGTGTAACATATAGGCTTTATTTCATCGCAATCGGCTAACTCAATCAAAAGTTATAGACATTTTTAGTTTTCAAATTCATTAGTAGGTAAGGTTAGTATGTAATATATTGCACATAATAGTATTTCCGTTCTATTCAGATTGCGATGAGTTTGGACAAAGATAATATATACTAGAGTTTGGATTACATTTGGAGCTGCGGGTGGGAATTGTAGTGCAAGTATGCGTGGGCGTGGGTTCGGGCGTGCGCGTGGGCGTGGGAAAAGGGGAGTGGGCGTGGGAGCGGGAGCGGGAGCGAAAGCGGAAGCGGGAGCGGGAGGGGAGCGGGAGCGGGACCGGAGCAGGAGCGGAAGCGGGAGCGGAAGCTGAAGCGGGAGCGGGAGTGGGAATGGGAGCGATTCTGTAGTTCACGCGAACTGAGGTCACCTGGACCTAGACCTGGACGATACCCTGCGAAGAATGCAGGGTGTAAATGTTCGACTGAATTCGTGAGCGGTAGCGGGAGCGGGTATGGTACCAGTGTAATTTGAGTGTATGAAAACTCGCATAACTTTTGACTGAGTTAACCGATTACGATGAATTTGTGGTATACGTATGCAACAAAGTAATGTTGGTCGGAATTTGGATTGCGATGGATTAGTTACGAGGACTACATTTGGAGAGACGAGGGAAAGAGGTTTGAGGGGAGAGCTGAGGGGAGGGCTGAGGGGAGAGTTGAGGATCTGGACCTGGACCTGGGTCTGGGCCTGGAATTGGACCTGGACCTGAGTCTGGACCTGGACCTGGACGTGGACCTGGACCTGGACCTGGACCTGGACCTGGACGTGGACCTGGACCTGGACCTGGACTGGACCTGGCCTGGACCTGGACCTGGACCTGGACCTGGACCTGGACCTGGACCTCGACCTCGACCTCGACCTCGACCTCGACCTCGACCTCGACCTCGACCTCGACCTCGACCTCGACCTCGACCTCGACCTCGACCTGGACCTGGACCTGGACCTGGACCTGGACCTGGACCTGGACCTGGACCTGGACCTGGACCTGGACCTGGACCTGGACCTGGACCTGGACCTGGACCTGGACCTGGACCTGGACCTGGACCTGGACCTGGACCTGGACCTGGACCTGGACCTGGACCTGGACCTGGACCTGGACCTGGACCTGGACCTGGACCTGGACCTGGACCTGGACCTGGACCTGGACCTGGACCTGGACCTGGACCTGGACCTGGACCTGGACCTGGACCTGGAAGTGGGATAGGGAGCGGAAGTAGGAATTGGAGCAGATCCTGTAGTCCACGCGAGCGGAGCCGCGGGCACAGCTAGTCTTAAAATAAAGTGCTAATGATTCTCACCCAGAATATATCCGACCATGGACATTACTGCTGTAGTCCGTATGTAGGCCGATCTAGCTTGATACCTGTAACAGTTGTACACCCTGTCAGCTTTGCAAAATAAACACGGGAAAGTAAGAACTGATATCATAAATTCGCAAATACTATAAGAGCTGTATGAAAGAGATTTTGTGGTCTAATAATCGTCATCCTTCCGTTAGTGTCTAACAGTGGTTAGACATCGCGTGCGCACCACCTTATTACACCTCATCCAGGTTTGACGTCCTATTCCTCGATCCATTAGGTAGGGGCATCCTACATTACGCCAGTATATTTTCCGGGGTACGGACGGATATGTTTAACTTGCTAGCAAAACAATAATCAAAATGGTAACTGTATCTGAATTAAAGATAAAATTCCTTACCATCCATAAGGATCGGAAAATACCCGCCGGAACCACTCCTGAAAGACCGGGGGATGTTTTCGCAGCAGTTGATCTTCATACACTCGTCTCTTTTTCTCAACAGGGTCTTTGTTCGAGCACATCATTTCTTTCAGTTCGCGATTGCTTGTATGGATACCTGACAATAAATTACATATAACACAAATCTACTTGACTTGTCAAATGGGATTTTATATGTGTATATTAATAAGTTTGTGTTCATCATTAGTACATTATCAACTTAAACGCTACATCATTCCTTTTCATTATTTGTTGAAGATTATTCCCTATTAAAACACAAGATAACAAACAATGCGTACCCTTCTGTTTGTAGATATGCATCAGTACAGGCCTCAGACCCACCAGATTTGGCACCCACTCAATCAGGCCACACTCCTCATTCAGCGGCAGCACACTATAGGTCCGTATGTAGAGCCTCCGGCGGCGCGTCTCAGGCGCATCTTGTAGGAATCTGTTCACGACGCCGTTGAACTCCATGAGACGGTAGTCCTTGCGGAGGTCGTCGCGCGGCTTCAGCATTATTATGTAGGTTTTACCATCGGATCCTAGTGAATGATTAGTTAATCTAATAATCATCATCACCATATATCAGCCTTTCGACATCCACTGCTGGATGGAGAGCATCCCTAACAAAAACCACATAATTTATTGTGGATGATTTTTTTAAGGCATGGAGATGAGGTAATAACACTCGTATCAAAATATTTAATCTAAGCTCATAATATTAAGCTTTATTGGTACTTTTTTTTTTAATTAGCTTCTCGCTTCATGTTTTTATTCTGTAGTAAAGTTGACAGCACGTAACTTCAGCTCTATTTTTCACCAGCCGGCGCTCATACAAAGAGAACTCAAATTACGTGCCACCAACTATTTTCATATTGATAAGATTTTGAGAAACAAACAAAACAATTTCAATGAACGACGCCAAGATTATGCGCGCGGTCGTAATGGCAAAATTTCATGCTGTAAATTCACTTTTGGATGTGTTTTTTTACCAGCTGTCAAATAATACTGAAGAAGTTTCAATTAGCGGCCACTAGGGGCGCTTGTGTCGCCAAAAGACTCAAATACAAATCTACCTTTCAAAGTTACTTTTCTTGGTTTTTGCAAGGAAGGCAGTATGCTTATATGCTCTTCTATGCCTGCGATATACACTGGTGGTTCGGAAGGTATGTCGAAGTCGGTGCGCTCTTGCCGCGCCGCTTTGGATGGCAATACGATCTTGCAGAATTCTTGGAACGGCATCATTATATGACTGAAGTTGTCATCAGACAGGAGACGGGGTAGAGTACGGACTAGAGCCGATACTGTTGTTGTCTGAAACAAACAATAAATTATACCTAAGCAAACAAATATTAAAAATATATAACTTAATTTTATGTGATAAATCCTACTAATATTATAAATGTGAAAGTTTGGATATTTGAATGTTTGGATGTTTGTTTCTCGATCACGATTCAACCACTGGATGGATCGTGATAAAACTTGGTACACATATAGATCCTCGAATAGGACATAGGATAGTTCTTATCCCGAAAAAACATCCCATTCCTACGGGAAACACATAATAATTTGTGATGTTAAGTTGTCCACGCGGACGATGTCGCGGGCAACAGCTAGTTAAGTAAAAAAAACATCTAGTAGACTGAGCGCCAAAACGAAAAAGTACGTTTTATAATTGATGGTGTATAAGAAACGGTAAAATGATGTCAAATTCTCTCTATTCCTTTAAAGAAATCAAGTTTTAAAAGTCAGGATATATAGGATCTAGCAATATATCAATTTGTTAGGACGTTAAAGGTTTCATCCATCTGTATTACGAAATAACGATGCTCTATAGATAGGTCAATGATGCCAATGAATAAAAAAGCTATGCGTTTAGGGTTTTCATTTCAATTAAATACTGTTTATCACATACCGAGCCACTGCCAGCAATGGGTTTGTTACACAGCTCTATTAGCTTCTCAGCGAGCTGAGTAAAGTCATTAACAAGCTTTAACATGCGAGGCTCCTTCAGACGTGGGTCCGCCAACACGTCCCCGCAGCGCTTGATCCGTTGTGGATAAGCAGACTTTATCACGCTCATCATCATCCAAAGCGTGTGTTGCGGGTACGCCAGTATCAACTTCACGATTATCGCTTTCAGTTGGAGGTATACCTGAGAATTTAGGGACTTTAATCACTTTAGTAAAAAAATATATAAATTTTCAACGCCTAGTTAGAAGCCACTAGGCGTTGAAAATTAACTTAAAATTCTAAAAATTCAGTGACTGGAATTTCCCTAAAACAATCCAGATTCTCTGTTTCAGAAATGCAGTTTTAATTGGATAGCAATTTAAAATAAATTTAAAAGAGACCATCACATCCTTACTACATACATATATGTGTACAAGTCTTACACGGGAATATTTATTTTATTTATATTTGCCCGACGTAATTATTTTTTTCATATAGACAGTGATAACAACGTGTGCAAAGCACGAAAGTCTTGAATATAATATTTCAATGAATACCATAAATTAAAATTACCTCTTTCACAGGATGACAAATTCTCGATACGATTTGTGAGAAAGCAGTCAGATAGAGATAGAGAGGCAATCTCTCAGAATACGTCTTAATGACTCCCGTCATTTCCGCCAACACTGAGTGGACACTTGTGTCCACTGACGTCACTTCGACATCGAGCCTACAAATGTAATAGCTGTGTTATTGTTACTGTCGCTTATGCGTGCTTGATTTTGGACTTTGTGACTATATAAATTAAACTATGGATTTTGTGATATTCACATATTATAATACAAACATGTGATAATAATCAGATGCCTGTAGGTGTTTACTGTTGTTATAAAGTTATAATTATAGGAGGAAGCGTACTAAACTCCTTCCTAAAACTCAATATATTCATTGCTCTTTAGAGAAAAATGAAACAGAATATATATTTTTAATATTCTTGTTAAATAATGTCAAGCATATAAAATAATGTCAAACGTTGTAAATCTTATTGAACACTAACCATATAGAGAGCATTCTGGGCATGCTCTGGTACAGATACTTGTGTCCGAATTGCAGCGCTTTCCCGTAGCTGTTAAGAGCGTGCAGTCGCCGCGACCACACGGCACTGTTGGCTGTTTCACCGCTGCTCACTTTCTCGTAGTATGCTCCAAGACACACCTGAAAAAGAAATAATATTAATAATAATTATTATTTTATGGAAATGTACGCGAGACGTGTTCTCCAATGAGAATACAGGGATTAAGATTGGACCCACTATAGCGTGCCGCGCCACATTAAAGATAGATCTAGTTTTTAATATTAGATAGTGCCTACATCGAACAGCACCGGTGTGGCGTGGAGAGGAACCTGCTGCCCGGTTCTGTGGTTTGGAACGTCATAATGCGAATACGAGTTTGTGTATGTAGCTCAACCCTAAAACAAATGCAAAGGAAGGAGGCTCTGTTTAGAAGACAAATGAATCGAAACCCAACGAAAAAGTTTGAGAACTGAAAGATTTTTAAAAATAGAATGGAGGTTAGGGCAAAATTAAATTGTATAAGCGAAAACAAGGGTGGAGCTGTAGAGTGCCATTTAAAGAAAGCAAGTGAAGAAACAAAATGATATGGGAAGACTACGTCCAATGTACTATACTTTCATTGGTTCAATAGTGTGTGTAAATTGAAGTTAAATGTCCTTGAAAAACTCACCAAACTCTTTTCCCACTGTTTGAAAACATCAACAGCTTCTTTATAATAACCAATATTGACGTCGACGTCAACGTTCGTTGTTTCATCGTTGTATTTAGCTATCAATAACTTTGCTTTTGCGCATATTTTCCTGCAAATAAAATTAATATTTAAATTCATTATTATTCCTTCATGTTGCGTTTTCGCTCTTAAATAACTCGTCCGTTTTAGAATTTAGGATACAAGTAACGAGACTTTACAGAAAAAAATTAACCGTCATTAGTAAACTTTGTATTGCTGCAGCAATCCAAAAGGAAGAGTTCATAGGCGGCAGTAGCCGCTACTATCAAGTGCCACTCAGAAAGTAAAATGTAGTTATTTGTACGAGTATGCTGATATGGAAATTCACCAACCTCTGTTCATTAGTAAGCTGTTCGATTTGCGGATATGCATCATCCAGACTACGTTTGAGAGTAGTAAACGCATGTTCATGCTGTCCCCTCGCCCAGTACATCTTGGCTTTCTCTATGAACAGTTCCTCTGGTTGGTACTCTTCCGCATTAAGGACATACATGTATGACTGAAACAAGGTACATGTTCTAAGCAAATACAATTTCATCATCAGCATGTCTACGTCAGGAACGGAATGCGTAATGACCTTGATTGTATTATAACAAACGATAAACAAATATACAGTTATCGATAGGAGTTCCAACACATAGGCCAGTCCAAATGGGGGGAATTCTCTGCGAATTTTTAGGCGCGTTTTCACGCGAATGTTGCGCCCAGAAAGGGCGTGAAACGCGCGCAATACGAATACGTCTGATCAGTTTGGGACGGACTCGTAGTTTTGAACATGGAAATATTGGTGTTAATATTTCCACCAATATTTCCATGTTCATTCTTCCCATGCTCTGAGTTTCATAATTCAGTTAGAATAATCAGCAGATTCAATATCCCATATCGCAGGTCTTTATTATCAATAAATAATTCGGTGTCAAAATTTCGGCGCTCGCAATGCAGTTCGCGTATGTTCTGGACGACTAACACGCGCTAGTCGAGAGTCTGGCGTAGTGCACGCGATTTACGCGCCAATTGTAAACTCGCGCGTTGCTTGTGGACGGCAAGTATAGGTGCCTAGTATCTCGACAACGCGCGTCGAAATTCCCTCGAGTCGGTTCGCAGCAAATTCCCCTTTCTGGACAAGGCCGTAATTAAAGCAGTATGACGTATATTACTTTATGAACTACCGTTAATTTCGGATTATTCAGTCATTGGTCTACGTTAACTGTCTGACCAGTGTCCTGGCAATGCCCACTTCATAACACGTTTGCTTCAATAGCCAATGTCCCGTTAGACAGTCACAAAATCATGATAATTTATTTCTCTTGAACCGACGATATTGTAGTGAGAGTTCGTAGATGATGGTGATCAAGCTTCTGTAATTTTGTGGTAAAATTACAAGAGATCCTCCCCTCGTCCTTTAAACTATGATCCATGCAACTGAACCATAGTTATAAACGTATCAAAAATTTTAATTACAACTTACCTGTTGAAATATACCAGCTTTTCTCGCATGTTTGGCACTTTGCAGCCACAAATCGCCAATGCAAGCCTTTAATCTATTCGCTGTGAAGGGATGGGTTGGTTCCAGCAACTCCTGGAAAATTAGCAAAATGTTATGTTTCTGCGAGTGTTTAACATCCATAGAACAGAAATGTTTCAGGAACTGATATTAAATATTGATGTAAAGTATCAATTTAATTTAATTTATTTAATAACGAAACAAATATATTTTTTAGTATATCCTTTTTAAAAAAGTCAAGGTTTTCTGGTATCAACCTTAGTAGAAGAAAGACATGCACTGAAAATGTAACTTAGCAGATAATTGACAATTAACAGAAGAAAAAGACAAATAAGACATAATAAAAATTATAATGCAACACATATAAACATTCATATCGTGTAAAAAAGGAAAAAAAACACCAGAAATTAATATTGTCGATCGTGAGCCGTTCCGGGAGATTCAATCCAGTTTGAAAAATTAAATAAGATCGTCTAACTGCCCGTTGACTACGTCACAAATCAGGCCTTATCAGTAATTATTCTACATTGTAATACCTCCCTGTTCATGATAATCATGAAATGAGAAAGGTCTTTCATTCAAACACTTTCATTCTCTTGAGCGACATTGAGTAGAAATGTCTGAAGATTCCCTCAAGATACAGAGGTCACCTTGCAATGTGGTAATGATGATAATCCTCCTCACCTGTGATTGTTGCAGGAACACCCGCCGGAGTCTCAACAGAGGCTCCACAGTGCGCACATCGGATTGGACGACTGCTAGCCGTCGACGCCATTCGTCCAGCAACTGAGTTAACATGTCCGTTCCTTGTCTGTCTCCGTCGTTGAGATTTTGCAGTCTAATATCCAGACATATATATTAGACAAATATTTTAAGTGAATCATGAGACAACCACAACATGTTTGACCTAGCAGTAGCAATACAACGTAAAACTTTAAACACTCTCTACGCTAAATAAGAATGACTGTCATTTGACAGTTGTTCTATGTATTTACATAGAACAACTAATTCTCAAAATAACCAATACTGTATTCGCATACTGTTATACATAAAATTTTTGTTTTCTTTATTCCATCCTTCATTCTATAACTCCGGATTACCTCGTGTGCCTGCAATTAATACACTACTTATTTTGCCCTTCAAATCCCTACCCCTACTACCCTATGTGGTAAACATATATTGATAAAAGAGTAGAGTAGTACGATGGTAGACAACAGAACTCTACCACTCAATTATCATCAACCTGTTATCGTCTACTGCTGGACATAGAACTTCATAGGACTTCAACAAAGAACACCACTCCTCTGCCCTCCCGATCCAGTCGCTTCCAGACATTACTTTCTGGTCTGGCAGGAGAGCGTCCTACGCTGATCTCATTGGTCTAGACCAGGATGAGTCTCCACTCCAGAACCACCATGGATATAAACAGTAATTGACAAAAATAAACATACCTTCGCATAACATCCTCTGCATGATCAGCCTCGGTAATGATATGCAGCCCAAGCACGCTTTGGTATCCACTACGTAGAGCATTCTCCCCTCTGTTCTCCCCATCCATTTGCGCTAGCAATCTACCCGTTGCGTCGTTGCAGGCAGTCAGGAAAGAATCGTGATCCTGACTGCGATACGCGAGGAGAATACGGCCCATTAGTAGACCCCAGTTTTCTCGGGATGAAGGCTGAAAGATTGTTAAATAACAGATTATTCTGCAGGATTTAAGGTGATCCGGTAGACGAAATATCTCCTTGCTGAAGAATTTGAAAGAATAGTTGGAGGTATTCAGTTTACTTAACCAACCAGGCCAACGCCTTCAAATTTTTTTCGCTCTTTGGTGTCGCTAAAACATATTTAGCGCTAGGGATAATCCGCACTAGATGTTTGAAATAGCCATACAGTTTTAGAATTAAGCATAAAAACACAATATTTTGATGCATATACAATAACGCTTAAATATAAATTAATTATATGTTTAGGATATATAGATTTTCAAATGTATTTATTAGTTACTACACCTCCATTAAAAATGATTAAAGACTTCGTTTGTGCCCTCTTGCTCGTTGAGTAGAAAAAAAAAGCCAAGGCTAAAGCGGACCTGAATTTGAATTGAATTTGGTTCCTGGTAGTCCTTATTCGGTATAGTACTATTATTATTAATAATTCTGTAATTATATCAATAAACATAATAGAATGATAATCAACAAATATAATTGAAATTATTTGATTATTCAAATATTAAAACTAGCATTTTGTTACGAAGGCTTTATATTTAAATTCTTCTGCAGCTACAGAATCTAAAAGTATCATCAAATTCACTCACCACCGGTTTTTTTACCAGTTGTTCAAGTTGGTCAAACCTTCCAAGGCGCCACAACGGCTCAGCTGCTAGTTCCATCATACTGTCCTCAGACTCGTGTTCACTTAGAAGACGGTATGCTGTGAACGGCTGGTCCAGGCCTAGGTAGCAGTCAATCATGCCCTAGGAGAAAAAAACATATAAATTTATGATATACAAGATGCTGGTCGACGTATGGTTTGTTCATGGGTTTTCGTACTATATGAACATAATGCTGTCTGGAAGAAATCTTTTAAAGCGATAACAACGCATAGATTAATTAATGTACTGTACAAATTCCATAACTATAACTACATATGATTTTTTTAATAAATTATTTTATACTAGCTTTTGCCAGCGACTTCGTCCGCGTAGGTGTGTATACATCTTGCATTTCAAAATACATATCATTTTCGTAATCAACGTGCCTAAAAACCTCAAAAATGACATTTATATCGATTAATTTGGTATCCCGTAGGAATTAGATATTTTTTTGGGATAAAAACTATCGTATGTTCTATTCCAGGACCTAACCTATATGTGTGCCAAGTTTCATCCCGATCCGTCCAGTAGTTGCATCGTGATTAGGTAACAAACATCCAAACTTTCGCATTTATAATATTAGTGGGATTATAGGATAAGTACGAGTATGTTATTATTTTATCATCAGCTATTCGTCGTATAAAGCACGCCATTCCTCATATTTCAAGCACTCTCTGTAACTTAAAAAAACCTTTGTACAAACTTGCAAGCTGTGCTTATCCAGCTGTCTCTCTTGTGCTAGACGTTCGTAGCACAATGCAGCGTCTTGCAGTCGACCTGTGACTACCTGGGTCAGTATTAACTCTTTTAGAGACGGCTCCGATCTCTTTATTGACAATATTCCTGATGAACAACATATCAAACATTAGTAATTTAAGACGAAATCAAACTTCAACAGTTCATAATTTCGTTGGAAGATGGAAGATTGAACGAATTACGGGTATGTATACTCAAGCGGACCGGGACTAATGGAGCTCATTGGGGAAAGTCTTTGTCCAGCAGTGGACGTAAACATGAGGCTGATGATGACGATTCCATAACACTTAATGATATCTTTAGTCAAGTGCTATTATCTGTACATGAACTATAAGGGAATTCGTTAAAGTCTTAGCTAAGCTTATTCTCCATATGTTTGATTGGCGAATAACTATACAAAAAAATTACCAGCAATGATGAGAAAATTATGAAAATTCCAGATTTTTTTTTCTTTTCTAAGATAGCTTCAGGAAACCTCAAAAACGAAATAATTGATCAAACCCGCACATTGTGTATAACGTACTCTTTGCTGATGTTTTTATGTAAACATTTAGTACGTACCAGAGACGGAATCCGGTTCGTCCAGCAGCGCGTATATTTCTGCTAACAACGGCAGCTGTTCCTGCATCCTGCCCTGTCTCTCGTCCATGTACAGTTCTAAATATTGCAACGCGCGCTCCAGTTCACCGCACGCAAAGTTCCCCCGAGCTATTGTCAGTTTATCGAACTTATCCATGAATGTTGATATCGCCCTGTGTGAAATATGAAAAATTACATTTACACTCGTAATGTATCTAAAGAGACTTATTTCTAGATCACGTGTGAATTTTTCAACATTAAATAGATAACAGATGATTATAATGTGCATCTGTTATCTAATTTAATAACCAATTAGTGTCAATCATGAAGGAAAACACTTTGAGGTGAAACTATGAGCTACGAAAAATTATTTTGCTTCATGGTAGTAGGTAATGAAATCTATTCGCTTGTATGGACTGTCGGGTGTGTGGCGTAGGTATTGTATAATCTCGCATAAGTATTTAAATACTTACTTATAGTTATCGTTTTCCATTGGCCGTTGCTTTGAATGACACCACTCTAATAGCCATCTGTTGAGAAAGTCGAAGAGGGTGTATATTGTTTTGCTGCATTTACTCTGGAAAAAAACGAGCATATATTAGAGATAATTATCGTCGTCGTCCTCATCTGTCGCAGAACCGACGGCCGTTGGGGCAGATGAGCTCTGGAGTGGAGACCGCAAACCGGCACGCGCAGGGTGGGACGCCCCGCCGCCAGGTGGACCGACGACCTGAAGAAGGTGGCCGGAAGCGGCTGGATGCGGAGGACGTAGACCGGGTGTGGTGGCGTTTATAAGGGAAAGCCTATATCCAGCATTGGACATTTAAGGGCTGATATGATGGTGATCGTCGTTTGTTGTACCGTCGCCATAGGTCATACCTTGATGCGCGCTATCATACTTAGTCATCCTACTCATTCCGTTATAATTAAGCAGTTGGAACATAATGCTTTGAACACGCGATGACTTGATGAGTGACAAATAATAAATAAACATCTATTCTATAGCATTTTTTTATCTAGTGCTGGTATGGTGCAGATATTATTATGAAATACCTGGTTTCCCTCTTCCGCCTGGAGGGAATTGATGCTAGGTGTCATTCTGATGTGACGCAGCATTTTATATTTCGTTCTTTCGGTTGTCATTACACTGTCATTTCCGAAGTTTTCCAATCCTGAAAAAAACAATTACAAATTGTGTACCTATTCTTTAATATTTGACGTTCAGGTATCACTGGTGGGGCATTAAACTAGGGATGGGCCGAATATTCGTTTTATATTCGGTATTCGGCATATTCAGCACTTTAACCATATTTTCGGCCGAATATTCGGCTTAAAGTTTAATTATAACAATATTTTCCATTAATCGAAATTAAATCGAAACTTATAACCTTCCAGAAGAAACTTAAGCATAAGGCAACGTACCCAAACTACGTGATCCATTTTTACAATTCTTTAACCCCTTCCCCCCCCCCCCCCCCTTCGGTGACCACGCGTAGTATATATGCCAAGACCCCCCTACCCCTCCAGTTTTCACGTAGTAATTCATAAATATGGTTGTAAACCATTTTTTGCAAATAGAAAGTAGAAAAAAATTATGATTTGGATCATATTTGTCTTTATTAATACGGCGCTTGCCGCGTGACGCCAAGAGTGCGTGCATACCTATTGTTTATTGTTTATTGTATAAGGTACAGGTTTATACATTGTGCAGCTTACATTGCTAATTTGCTAGTTTCACTGTGCCCTTACCTTTCCAGGCATATACAAATACAATTATTACTACTAGACTACAAATACAAATTACCTATCAAAATTTAAAAAATAGATATATACAACATAACATTAAAACCATACATTAGACCAATGCAAGTAAAATTAAATGGCATTTGAGATTAAAATTAAAGCATGTCAAATACAAAATACAAATAGAATAAATTAAATTGAACTAGTATAAAAAAAACAAGAAGAAAAAACTGTCAGTTTTCAATAAGTTGACGACATGTGCCACCTGTGAGTTTAAAAAGCGCTAAACGCTGCGCGCCATATTTGAATATAGCTCGGATTTTGACCACGTGACGAAAACCTAAGACCCCCCTCCCGCCCCTGTGACCAAGCGTGGTATTTTTACCTTGTAAATTTTTGAAATCCTGCTCGCCAATGAATTTTTCAGTTTATCATAAACGATTATGTTTTTATAATATAAGATGTAACTCAAATCTATTATAATATACATATAACTATCTATAATCATACCTATGACAGCTAATATCTCTTCCTGTATGTATTGCAGATTATTCTTGGACATGACGGCGTGTAGCAGCACATACGGTAGGAAGAGGAACAGTGTTCTGACGTCACGACGCATGCTCGGGTGAACAGTGCGCAGGAGTTCGCGGATGCTTTCCGATTCAATTAGAGGGATCAATTGACCAGCCCAGCTGGAAAGGAAAACGTAGCTGGTAATAATGATAAGATATTGTGAACGACAAATAAAAACACAGCACTAACAATTAGTAATTAATCAAATTACAGGTTTAAAATTAACATAACATTCAAACTCGATATTTTACCCTCTAGTATACCCGAGTTTCCTCTCGAAGTCCCCCTTAATTTAGAAACCTCTGGTATATATATCGTACCTATGGAACGAAAACAAAAACTTACTTGTGAGCCCATTCCAAGAATGTGGTTGCATATGAAGAACCAAATAATGGATGTGCTTTCTTCGGTTGAGATGGATAGGCCAGAGTATATCTACAAGTGAAAAATAACAATATTACATTTGGCTCATATACTAGAGACTTGGTATAATCATACTTGTTCGCTTTGTCTCGCGTGACGCGAAGTGCACAAATCTTAAAAGTAAACATTTGTTTCCACTTTTGACTACTTCACTGACTTAGGAAAATTCCCCATCACCTAAAGTTTGCCTCGAAGATAGCTGAAAGCGATAAGACTGTTAACTAGATTCATACTTATTATGTTACATTTTTATCACTTTTACTAGATATTGGTGCATAATAAAGAATATTTCGACGGCAGTAAAGTAATTAAAGTTTTCTACAAATTGCAAAAACATTTTTATTGCATTATTTTATCTAGGCATAAGTTTAACAAAACTAGAACGTAAAAAATGTTTCAATAGGAATATAAATATTATTTTTACTCCTCTCATGACAAAGAATACATAATTCTAAGCACAATAATGCAAATAAGATTGTTTTTGTTACAATTTGTACTTAACTTTATTACTTTCCTGCCGGCGATTTGATTGATTGATTTGATTAGTTAAACGCTGTCGCGAGCGCCAGCCGTCGTGGGGTGCATTTCTGGGGACAGAAACATTTTGTACAAGTTGGTATTGTCTGTGTGAGTTGTCTAATGTCCATATCACAAGGAACCCTTGTTTGGTATATACAAGCATATAGTATTATGCATGTTCTTTCGAAATACCTTGAACTGAGTAGAGGATGCATGATCTGGTGCATATGTTCTGGGAGACTGTCCCATACTTCCTTCTGTTTTCCACTTGGGGAGATATCATATATCTTTAATATTTCTTGGATTGTTAGAGCATAACAATCCATGTTCTGAAAACGCATAGCATAAACAAATAAGGCACTTGCTGTCACAGCACTAAATGTAAAAAAAAAATCACATAACGCCATGTGGTTCCCGACTTCGAATCGTCCACCCCATACTTTCTGTGGGATAGCGCCAGGGATGGGCAACAGCGTTCTCCTGTGTATATTAAGATCATTACTGCGATTACCAGTCCGCCTGCCAAGCGTGGTGATTATGTCAATCCCCAATGGACAGCCCACCTAAAGTGGGGAGGTTTCTGTAGGGGAGGCTTATGTTCAACAGAGGACGTATGTCTACCGATGATGAATCACATATAAAAATGGAATAGTCTCATTGTTTATTATTAAGTATATATAATTTCAACACGCAATGTCCAAGTGAACGCGATTACATTTGTGGACGAGAGTGGCTAAAGTCGTGAGATAAACCGACTGAACGCATATATATTTATGCATAGTGGAAGATGATATTTTTTTATAATTTTCACGAAATTCATTATAAGGAAATGTAAAATTACTATTTCAATAAGTAAACAATGAATACTCAATGAAAGAGTGAATTTACATTAAAAACATGATAATTATACTAATCATATCATGTTTTTCTTACATAAGATGTATAAATGTCGAAAACTTTTGTCATGATTATAAAAACAACTCACCATAGTGTCTTTCTCGTACTGGAAAGCTCTAGCAAGTTCCACTAGTGCCGTCGCAGCGAAACAGTTGTCGACGATAGAGAACGCAAATGGTGACCTGTCAGGTTGCACGTATTGGCGGGGCAAATGCCCAGCTTCGATTGCTCCGAGTTGGCCGAGGCAGGCTCCACTTGCTGCACTCACCTCGGTGTCGGCATCCTTGCAACCTAATGGCAGAGGAAACAATTAATCAATAACAAAATTTCCTTAACAAGAAGTTTATATATGAAAAATAACAGCTTGGCAATGCAATATCCTGGACCCATTTTACAGGTATCGCTTTCAACATTTAATTTGGATAATGATAACATGAATAATCTATAAAAATATTCGATAATTTAATTTATACTAACATCAGATTGGAATAATAGGAAAAAAACTTACTAATCAGTAAGGAGTCTATAAGCTCTACTATAACAGGATTAATATTCTTCCCGCCAAATATAGCTTTATGGACCTCAGTCCTATTGCTCTTCAACAATTTATTCAAGTTGGAAAATGCGTATGCCTTGATACTGGGTATTTCCTGGTTTAAATGCTGCAGATACCACTGTATTTTGTCCAGAAAAGCATCCGGTTGAGTCCTTTTCACATGTTTCTTGATTATCATCTTTATTTTTTCGGATATCCTTGAATCTCCCAGAAAGAAAAGGTCAGATATATGCAAGCTGAGCAAATTCTCATTGTTAAGTACAAGATACTGGAATATTTTATTGATTTCTTGTGGGGCGTGCTCAAATTGCTGTAGTAATGATACAGCTAAATTTGTCAATAAAGGGCCCAGAGAGATGCTATCAATATTATGTATGAAAGCACTCCATGCATCAGCGAGGATTTTCGGAAATTCCTTGGCCAAAGGCAGAGCAGATCTCAAGGTAGCCAGCACTTTGAATCTCAGTGGTGTAAGATACTTCACTCCCATTAATTGCATGATATCAGGAAAGCTTTTCAATGCTTTTCGTTTTACAGATAATGCCACTTTAGCATTAACTAGTTTGTGATCAAAATAGGCTAGTACACCCAAGAATTTTGGGTTTAAAAAGTCCGCTATTTGCGTAGTACTCATGCTCATGCTCCCATTCGGTGTCGACACATCAGGGTCGTGGCACGCCAGATACCGACATGCATTCAAAACTTTTTCAGGATTACAACAATATTGTAAGAGGAATTCTGTCAAAATCACTCTAAAATGCTTTTTGATCAGACTCAAAATCGTAGTTTTTGTCAATCTTTCGATAGTGTCGTAGCATTTCTTGGAAACCTCTTTAGATTCGTTTAAATAAACATGGACATAGATATGAGGGAATCTTTCTATCAAAAAATCCGATACCGAACATTGAACCAGTGATGCTATCTCCTCAATCATTGACGGAACTTCTTTTATCGTCACAGAATAGGGTATCAGATATGGAAGAAAATGATGCACGTCTTTTGAAATGAAATCTCTGTAGCCGACGAAACCAAATGCTCTTACGACTTTCAGAAGAGATATGGCAAAGTCCTTGCCGTTATAGAGGCTACATTCAACAAAGAGTCGGCAATAATCTTTCTTGTACCTTTGATACACTTGATTTGGTGTATAATCATGTGTTTCACAAATATCTCTAAGGTAAACAACAGCTTTAGGTCCTATTGAGCATTGTGGATGCATAATGAAGTACACCAAGAGTTTTGTGACTGGTAAAATGACTTTGTCATTACAGCACAAACCGAAGCATTTTACATTATTCAAGGTCTGAGTCTGTAGGTTGTAGTCGTTGCTTTCTAAGCTATATTGTGTAGACTGGACCAGCATATTCACACATAAATTGAAGGCTGCTTCTTTGTGTGACGCCCATTCCGCATCACATTCAACCTAAAAAATTCAAATAAACTTTTTGAAAATCACTGACATATTTTCTTCAAGGTAAAACTTATCAAATATACGTGGACAAACAGACAGCAATCTCTTGTCAGTAAAAACTACTTACCAGTCTGTTATTAATGAATGGTTTCAAAGCCCCTAAAACATGCTGGCTATTCTCTGCATTGATGAGTTCCATGGAGATTCCATAGTTGAACACATAGTAATGGTTAGACAACCGTGCAATAAGGTTCCAAAAGTCTCTGTTATCAATATTCGTATACTGTTTGTAATTTAAAAACTTTGCGAACAGTTGCTTTAACCCTGATATTGTTGACTGATTTGTTAGTGAGGTAGAGTTACTTCTTGTATGTATTTCCAAGGTTTCTTTGAGTTTTTCAGTCATATTATCAGTTTTCTCTATTTCATGGCACGTAGGACATATGATAGAAATGTTTACGACATTGTTAGAGAAAATCGGATGTCCAATGGTTTTGTTTGTAGTACAGACAACAGCATTGTAAGGTCCCAGGGACATGCAACCAATGGCTGGCAAGATTCTAGCAATATCCATTTGAATGTTCTGATCTTTAGTTAAGAAAGCTGGCATTAGTATATCGCCGATTAGTTTGCTCGCTGAGAATACGTTGATCAATAGAAATAAGGGACTAAGTGGAATTATCTGAAAAGTAAAATCATAAATCATATATTTTGAGTAAAATATATCTAAGCTAGCTAACAGAATGAGCCTACACAATAGCAATTTATGGTCTTTCAAAACGTATAAATAGGATTCTTCTCTCTATTTACTAATTTAACTTAATTACTATAACTTATCGTTCATTTCATTACTCCAATTTGCTATTTTGTTGACACATTTTATATTTGCAAAAGCAAAATTCAGTTAAGAACTTACTTCTTTATACATACTGGTTGTTTTGATTTTTACAATAGATTGGACTAGAAATGAAATCATTTTATCCCAGGGTCCACTAAACTTCAATTTAATCTGTAATATACACTTTGATAATATTAAGTATTTCAAAACTAATAATTTTTGGTCCCCATACACCTCCAAACTATGTTCAGAGAATTGTGGTGTACTTTGAATGCACAATAAAGTAAAAATAACATTACTGTCATCATTTGTGATATTTCCACTAAGAATAGTGCCTATGATTATATCCATCATTACTTCAGCACACTCCAGAAGCGTAGTTTTATGAAGATTAACTGTAGTTGACAGTGACTTCCATATACTTGAAATATTGTCTTGTCCTAATACAGTCACTGTGTCTAGAGAATTCCCTGTTTGGTTCGATATTGTTTGAATACAAAATCTGACATTTTGTAGTATGTTTAAAGCAGACAAGCACCTTTTTAAATGGAATGCAATGAGAAATTTGTCATTCTTTCCATCCTCACAGGATTTCAATGATTTTATCACCACAGACAATATTTGATCATAATGCCAATTTTCTAACAAGTTAACTGGTTCCTTACTTTCTTTGCATCTATCAATGTATGAAAGAATTTTTTGACAATAACAGTCTGCTAATACTTCTATTTCATTGGAATCCATGTTTTGAATACTTATTATTTCTTTTTCCATATCAAGTGCTTTACTTAGAGATAAACAGTATAATTTCAATTCTGTGTTAAATATTTTGCAGTTTTTTGTAGTAAGAATCACTGTGCAGACTGTTAGCAAGACATCTTCATATTCTTTTTCAAGATTGGCTTCAGTAACTTTTAGTAAATCTAATGTTATTTTACTGAAACTATTTAAGCTCATAGAATCAGCTTCACATTTATCATGAAATACATCCATTGATTTGATTATGGCTTCCAGACAATGCAATAATTCCTTGAAAACATTGGGGAATCTGTCATGAAACTTGAAAACAGCTACCTGATCATTGTTTTTAATCAAATCAGTGAAAAATGTTAAAGACACTAACTTCAAATCAATACTGTAATTTTCCAGCATGTACAATACTTGAGCCAACAACTGTTCATGTTCTAGTTGGATTTTATCAATATGTAATGAATTCATTGGAATGCTCTCTGAAAGTAGTTGCAATGTTAAATCAATCAACGTTTTGCATGTATTTATATCTTTTACTTCAACAAATATTGGCTCTAAATTAAGCTGAACATTTGGCACATCAATCTGTTGTGATGAGAAGTGTTCTAATTTTATTACTGTGGATTTACTATCATTTTGATTGTCTTTGTAGTACTGTATCAGTGTTGTCAATATTGAATAATATTCCAAATGCAGTTGCTGATAGAATGATGCATCGTTCATACACAGTATGCTCAATATTTTTAACTGTGCATCTTTGCTTGATTTATGTATCCTGGAAAATATAAGGAAATTATCATAGTAAAAATAAAATTATTTTTCATCAACCTTGTTTCATTTTCTTACAGGCAGTGGGTATAGAATATTATTATAATATCATCAGCCTATTTATGTTCCTGCTGGACATAGGCCTTCCCCACACTCTTTACTCTGCTTTTCAACCAAATATTCCAAGATCATCAATCCATCTGACAGGGCATGCCATGCTGTGTGTTATGTGTGCAAAAAAGAAATTCATAGCTGTCTAGTAGTGAATAAGGATCAGCCAGCGACCCCTCTCACTGGTCTGATCAACTAATTATAGTGTGTCCTCTTGCCTTATTATGGAGGAAAGTTACATACGCTCGAGATCCTCAGCAGTGAGGAAATGATGATGAAGAAGAAGTACTGACTCTAGGAAGCCTAAATATATAAAGGCTTTCTGTTAGTTATTTTACTTACCTATTGAGTTCCTTCTCAGACCAAACATAAAAAAGTCTTCCAATCAGCCATGTGCTAAATGCACTGTAATATGAGTCTGGATATTTAGAGGATCCCTGACGTGGAACTAGGACTTCAGAAAAGTCTCTGGGTCAAAACAAAAGCATTTTAAGGTTATGTACATCATAATAATGGAGCATATTTGTATGAAGACTAACAGATTGGTGATGATTAATATAATATTTAGGTCACTAGTATCAAATGTTGATATTTACCCCGATAATTTCAATATAGAAGTTAGCAATCTATCGAGCCCATCTTCCGCATGTTCCAAACTATTAAAAAGTACCATAATTGGCGCGTTAAACATTTGCCACACAGTGAATGGGCCATCATTACTTTCATCTTCCATTTTCAGGAATCAAAACTACAATATAACAAACTGAGAAATAAGAAACTTTACGCCGACATTGTTTTCATCCTCTTTGGTTTTGATAACAAATCAACAATTGTCAATGTCAAACAAATCAATCCTGTCTGTTTCCCGCCAATTTTTGTTTCTTCGGCAAACGTATCTGAATCATACAACATAGTCTTCATTTGAGAGAAAATAAATATTTCTTTGAAAACTTGTGCTGTCGGTCGTAGTCGTGATCGATCCAAAGACCTTATCGATCACAAATCAGTTGATTGATCTGTATAACAGGTCATAATCTGTGATCGACGGGGGCGTGCTATATTTTAACCATTAAAAATATATCACGCCCCCGCCGATCACAGGCAGTGATCCGAATAAAAGAAGATGCATGAAAACGTTGATGAATGTCAGGGAGGTTAGTGAGGTGTGTCAGGCTCGCGCAAAGTGGTAATACGTCTCTGCCTACCCCTCTGGGACAGGCGTGAGGATTATGTATGTAACATTGTCTGGCCAGAGCGGGGAGGGTAGGCCAAATCCTCCGTCTGTCTCCGGCAGATGAGAGAGGGTTGTGCTCCTGCAGTGGAGACAAAAATAACCTGATGATGATAGGTACCTTGGCTCACTTAGTCACCGCTCCAATCTTGAATATCTAAGAATATTTTAAATCTACAAATGCATGTATTCAAGTAACTGCGTGATCAGATAAAATCGTTTTCACTCTTACAAATGTATACCTGTCATGTATAATCAGAGCTTTAGTAACGTGATACCTTGCCACGCACTGGCACCTATTAAAGTTGAATATTAAAACACGTCAGATAATTTTTCAATTTATTGGTATTATACATCATAAAATATTAACTTATTGTAAATGTAACAAAACAACAATCCAGTAATGAAGAAAATAAACAAAAATATTTGAATTTCTAACTCTTTTATATTAACTAAATAAACTACGAAAGACAAGCATTTTTACATTATATGCACATAGATTACAAGGCCTTTTATCTTCTCCAATATCTGCCAACTAAAATGAAATGGTTGTTATAACATAGAACTATGACGTTAAAAAGTGCCAAATTTTGACCCCTAAACTATCCTAAATATTCACCCAGGGTTATCACTTTTGACTTAAATAGTGGTGAAGATACTCACTGCGTATACATTCGCATACATTTATCTATTCCCAAACTAGGATTTTCTCCTGTACGATAAGAATTAGACAAAAGGATAGAGCAATTCACAAATAGTATTCCATAGTCATTGTGTTCACAAATACACAGAGAAAAAGGCATACTTTTTGTAATATTTCGTAATTTCACGTAAACCAAATTCATATTATTATAATATTTTCGTCACCACTATTTAAGATCCCTGTAATGCAGAAATATATCGGTTAATTAACCAGATAACCAGAAAAATCTGGAACTTATTAATATTATTATCAAAAATGTTTAAGGCATCTTCCTTACATTAGTCGGTCCATAACCCAAAGTCCATCATATGAATGTTTTTTTTTTAACAAAACATTCATTGTAAGTTTGAACTGATCATTGACCGGCCAATGTGAAGAATCACCATTAAATACACATGTCAACATTTCCTTTAAATATAATTACAAGTCAGCACTAACTCTAAGCGGTGCATAATTTATCGGATACAGTTTTTGTTATATACTGCAGAGCAATCATTGCCAGTAATAATAAATAGATCTCTCCATAGTGAGTGGTTGTTTTCAATCAAAACTTATAAGTTCTGCTGTATTATTTTTGTGTTCCGACTTAGTAGGTGTTTGAGATTGTTGAGCCTGCTGATTAGGTGGTGCCTGTTGCTGGCCTGGTGGTCCATTGCTAACATTCTGTGGTTGCATTTTTATCTGTTGTCCTGTGATGTTTTGCGGCATTTGCTGTGCTTGGGACATCGGTGGTCCCGGGGACATCTGCGGTCCTTGGGCCATCTGCGGTCCGTGGGCTATCTGCGGTCCTTGGGATATCTGCGAGCCTTGGGACATCTGCGGTCCTTGGGGCATTTGTGGTCCTTGGGACATCTGAGGCCCTTGAGGCATTTGATGATTTTGTTGCATAGGCTGCCCTTGCGGTATTTGTTGCCCGGGCGGCATCTGTTGCCCTTGTGGCATCTGTTGGACTTGATGCATTTGTGGTGCCTGACCAGGCATCGGCTGTGACATAACCTGCATATGCGATGTCTGTGGAATCTGCTGACTCATTGTTGCAGCTTGCATTTGATTAGTCATTTGTTGCCCCGGAATCATTTGTTGGCTCTGTTGCCCAGGAGGCAACTGCGCTTGAGGAATTTGATGGTTCAACATTTGTTGTCCCTGAGGAATGTTATGGCCTTGCGGCAACAGGCCCTGCATAATAACTTGCTGACTTGGCGGTTGCATGGTCTGGCCCTGCATGGGCATTTGCTGACCAGGCACCATTTGCGATTGTTGGGATTGCTGTGACAACTGCTGTTGAGTTTGAGGCACTTGTGGCATACTTTGGCTTGTGGGAGCAATATGATTAGGCATAGGCATACTCTGAGGTTGACCGGGTACAAACTGATTTGACAAAATTTGCTGTCCAGGCAACGACATCGGCTGGCCTGGTAAAGGCATTTGTGAAGGTTGCTGCAAATTCTGAGCCTGTGAAAGTGGTTGCTGACCATTTTGTTGACCTTGCATATTAATTGGATATCCCGAGACTTGCTGGTTTGCATTTGATTGGTTTTGCATTAATCTCATATTCTGCATTTGCATGTTAAGCATTGGGTTGCTGGGATTCATCATTGGCTGGCCGATATTTGGTTGACCGACAGTCATCGCAGGCATGTTTGCATTGGGCTGTTGAGATTGATTTGACACATTTTGTTTCGCCAGTTGTTGCGTCGATTGATTGTTTTGCGGAATATTTTGTCCTGGCAGTCCATTTGCGATGTTTGGTTGCATCATTTGATGCATGCCCGGTTGGCTCGACATTCTCATTTGATGCATCTGTTGCAGCATCATCTGTTGTTGCAAAGGTAGCTGTTGTCCGAGAGCTGACCGCATGTTTTGTTGGTTCATCGATGACTGAGCGCTCATTGGCGCTTGGCTGATGGCCATTCCGGAAGTAGACATTGCAAATGTGTTTGTTAGTTGTGGCATGGATTGTGATAGTGCTCCCATTTGGGTGACACTCATTGGCATATTGGCTTGGGACATTTGCGGCTGGCCGGAAATGGGCGCGGAGCCGTCAGTGGTGGCTTGCGGCATCATCTGGGGATGGAACTGTGGGTTCGCGTAGATCGGTTGGTTGGGATAGCCGGGTTGGAACTGGTGCATGGAAACGCCGGGTATAAAGTAGCTGTTAGCTGACATCATGTACTGATGTTTCTGCTGCTCCTGCCTCATTTGCATTTCTCGCTCTTGCTCCTGAAAATGTAAAAATCATATCTATACATATAATAAAAGAGTAGAAAAAACAAAAGAAAAGCGAATCTGTACAATGAAGTTAAAAAAAAATTTTAACTTCCCGGAAATTACTTAAGACCAGTAGAGTACAAAAATATAATAAAAAAATTTCGTGTCTGTCTGTCTGTATGTATATATGTATGTACGGGCTAATCTTGGAAACTACTATATCGATACTTGTGGAAATACCCTGAAAGAAATAAACTTCGTTATTCGATATTTAGTGGCCCTGTATTATTAGATCGGTCATCGTCGACAATGTCAATATCGAAGTTGTTCAGGAGTAGGTCTACCTAAGACAGACAATACAGTTGGGTAGGATCAATTTTGATAGGGGAGCTGACAGAAGAATCCAGTTAGGCTGGACAGTATTCGGAAAACTGCGTCAGGTCTTCACGAAGCCCACTCCACAATGTTTAAAGATAAAGTCTTTAATAAGTGCATCCTGCCTGTCATGATTACGGCGCGGAGACGTGGACACTGACGGTAGCCTTGATCCACAAGTTTCAAGTCCCTCAGCGAGCTGTGGAGTGGGCTATGCTCGGGGACTCTGAGAGATATGATTCATAATGAGGAGATCCGACAAATAACGAAGGTGAACGAAATAGTCGAAATAATTAGTAAGCTGAAGTGGCAGTGGGCGGGTCACATTTGTCCCAGTACCGACGGCCGTTGGGGCAGACGAGTTCTAGAGTGGAGACTGCAGATCGCCACGCGCAATGTGGGACACCCCGCCGCGCCGCCAAGTGGATCGACGACCTGAAGAAGGTGGCCGGAAGCGGGATCCGTAGGGAAGGGGACCGGGTGAGGTGGCGTTCATTGGGGAAGGCCTATGTCCAGCAGTTTGACAGACATTTTGTTGTACAGTTAATTGGATATGCAAAATAGGTCTCAAGGATAAGGGAGAGGAATAGGAGGGGAAGGAAGTCGGATGGGAAAGAAGAGAGTGAGGGGAGGGGCAAGTTGGTAGGAGGAGGGATAGTGGGAATGGGTTAGGGGAGAAGAGAAAGAGAAACATTTGAAGCGGGAAGGGGTGGGGGAAGATGTTTTCAACGTAGTGGGAAGGGGATTTGGAAGGAAATAATGAATAGGGGGTGGAAATATGGAATGGGGGAAAAGCGAAATACAACCTGCGAATTTTGCATCATAAAAAAATCTTTTAATTCATGATAAATATGAAGTAAATGTCAACTTTATTTAAAAATGAAAAACAATAATTCTGTAGTCCAACGGACCGAACCGCCGCCGCGCCGGCACGCTAATTTTATGTATAGGTACATATAAGTATTTTCAATAAATAACCAAATTAATAGATTTCCTTTAGGATTTAGTAATACATAATGATGAGTAATGTTAAGTTGTCCACGCGGACGAAGTCGCGGGCAACAGCTAGTGTACTTATAAATCTGTAGAGCAGCAGAAGCTTACTTGTACACATTTAGTGATTGCTCTCAAACGGTAGAGGGAAACATCGTGAGGAAACAAACACTTCTGAGATAATCAGCGTATGATCCCAGAGCCGATGTTGAACCACCTCTGTTACCTCAGCTTTCGTAGACTTGGCCCCCGGATGGTAATAACATTGCTATAAAAAGCTATACCTGCCTGACTTTCTGGATCTCACGACTCGTAAATAATGCCATGCGATAAATAAGTAGGGACAACTATTTGTCATTGTATACACTAAATTCTGTATTTATCTAATATTTGTTAGTAGATTTCTTACCCCTATGTTTAAATAAATTCCTACTATGTTAAAAAGGTACACTTCTTCATAATATTATGTATTATATTTATAAAGGTTTATTATTGTTATGCTTGTTTTTAATTTTTAAAGATTAATTTTATAATATTTTAATATAATAGCATTCGTATACACGATTCTAATTGAATGTATTTGTTTGTACTATTTAAATTGCATGTTTGGATTTACGTACTTGCCGAATTTCATATTGACTACTACGAAGGCCAGGCCTCTAGTTCCGTACGGTAGCTCAGTGCATATTGCTAATGGCAAGATATTACACCCTAATTTAAAGCTATTAATGAATTGAATGTATATAAAACATAAATTGAATGTATATAACATGGATTGCACATTTTTGATTTGAAAACATATAAATTATGATTACCTGCACCCTCTGCAAGGCGATCTGCCTCTGGTACTGCAAATACTCGTGCTTTTTCTTCCTCATTGCCTGCAGCTTGGTTGCCATCTGCATCTGTCGCTGTCGCTCGGCCGCCTCGGCCTGCGCCGCAAGTCGAGCGGCGTGCTCCGCTCGAAGCGTATCCAGCGCAGCGCGGCTGTCGCGCACTTGGTTCACTTTGTCCTGGGAAAATAATAGCATATTTAAAGATGTACTTATTTCTGAAAATTTATTCAGTCGTGGAATGTCTAGGAAGACGTGGTAGCCAAGTTGGTAGTCATCATCATTATCATCGACTCGTTGAGAGGACAGGGCAGGCGGTACCCCAACAATGGGATAGATAAAACGCTGCTGATTTGATTCCGGGGCGGCATTGCATTTAAACACACGTCCTAGTAATGTATTATGTATGCAAATTAGGAAGAAGCGTGTTAGAAATTAGGAAGTAACTAATCATGTACTTCTGAATTCTTAAGGCTTCAGTAGGAAATTTTAAAGTTAATAGTGATTTGCACCTATCCATAACGGAAGGGATACAATTACAGGGCTAGGTCTTGTTTATGTGAGTTATACCAATATTTTTGTAACTTTTTTTTAACCTTGAAATAGCCCTGATTCGAATAATAATATACCTATCTAATAAACAACGTGCGTGTCAGGTTTCTAGCCGAGTCAAGGTTGTATAGGCCCTTATGAAGTTTTAAATGTCATTTTCAATATTTAACTCCTCGTATGGTAAAGACGGGATAGAAGTATTACCTACCGGATACCACGAGAAATCACAAGTACTTAAGCAAAGTTTTCAGTTATTCGACTAGTCAATATCAGCAGTGAACAATACTCCTTATGAAAGATCTATGTTCAAGAGGGTCCTTCAGTGTGATCCATTGACTGTCAACGATGCCGTAACCAAAGTATTTAACACTGAATTTACACAGAATATGTATTTTAGAACCTATACATTCCTATAGAGTATTCTACTTGCAAGCTGAGCCATATAGACCTACGGTATTCCACTGTGAGGAACAGCTGCAAGTTTCACACTGATATTATGGAGTGCTTTCAATCAGGCTCTTAGAAAAATCTTCAACAAACCATGTATATTTTCATCTACCATGATCTATGCTTACCAACAGTAAGAGAAGAAATAGAAACCCACATCACCAGATATCAAGTTATACTAAAAAGTAACCCGAATGTAACGGCTAAACACCTTATAGGTGCAGATAGCATTGAGTTCTCAAGACTGCGCAAGCACAGTGGGAGTAGCCTGTTTACCAGCTTATAAGCTGAAATATATATAAGAGAAAAAAACCTGTAAGCTCTCCAAGTAGACCCTCTTGTCGTCTTGTTGCTGTATGTATCTCAAGAGACGGGAGTGCATGGCCGTGATGTTCATGAACAGAGTTTGAACAGACGTGTCATTGGCGATGGACCGTCCACTGCAAACAAAATCATTGGATTTATTATAATATTACACTAATCTTTCACCACTGCATCATTAGCATGACTACATCCTCAGCTACACACAAGGGGCATTATATAATAGGCATGCTAGGGAAATCTAGGTCGCGCACTGCTGCCCGACGCTGTCTCTTCCGCTGAGATTAGTTTAGGATTCCCTCATCTGCTTAGGATTAACAATAAGATTAATAGTAAGACTAATCTAATATTGTAGATGTTAAAATTTAAGTGTTGGTTACGCTATCACCATTTGATTATTCAAGCAATTTCCATATTAATAGCCTATAACATGGAGTTGAACATATGCTATTTTCTACAGTCGGAAAGTCTGCTCAAGCGATAAAGACAAACTTAAGTCACGCGGGTGTATCCGCGGGCAACAGCTTACTAGATAACAGAGGTAACAGACAGCTTGACTCGGAATTAACGAGCCTATTAATTTTAAATTAATATGGATCGACATACCGCGACGAATTACTCTTCATTCTGTTGACAAATATCTCGACTTGAGATTTGAGAGACTCGACGAATTCGTCGATTTCTTTATCTTCAGCATCGTTATCTTGAACCTTGCTTGTAGCTGGTTTCGTATATTCCGGCTGAAATGAAACAATAGTTAGAGAATCCAATTACACTCGTTAATAGTTACATTATGTAATAGAGTTAATTAGTCTGCAACTACGAAACTGGTTTAACGCCCTCAATGGCCATTACTTCAGAGTCGTGTGCATATGGAATAAGTTACTACAGAACATTGTCAATGCTTTAAAAAAGACTTTACAAGGTCATAAAATACACTAGCTCAGGTGTGCTCTGCCTAATACTCATTTAATAATAGTTATAAATTTATAACAACTTATTTTTTAAATTCACTTAGAATCTGATTTCTTTTATTTCATTATTTTATTTATTTATTATATGTATGTAATATTATATACATGTAAATTAGGCTATAAACAATTGTCGCATGCTTGGTCGACCGTCGTGCTAAGCTCTATCAATGACGACGTTGGTGGCATCAGCCAGGGCAGTACGAACCTCAGTGGCCTCATTGGTGACGTTAGAAACGGGGGCAGTCGGTGCGGTGGTGTCGCGCGACAGTCTCTGCTCCCAGTAGCCGCGGTCGAGGTATCGCGACAGTTCAGAGTTGGTCGTAGTGCTGTGCTCTGGTGACGCGCTCACGGACGATGGTGTCGGTGATACTGGTAATAAAATAAAGTAATGGTAAGCTAAAAAACATGTTGGAATCGAAAATTTATATTTTGTCAGCTTATTACAAGAAGTGTTCGGGAATATTCGTAGCAGCTAGTGGCTTCTAGCAATAAGATAATTATTTAATACACATTCAATACAACCAATATTTAGACACTTTTGTGGCCAAACACTACTACACTACTAGATCTGGACAACATTAACTTTTAATAATTTACAAAAACGATTCACTGAACTCAAAATAACCTCACAATCGTACCTTCATGGGTTGTTATCACAAAACACAAATGCTTACGGGAATCGAATATATACTTATAAGATAATATTACCTGATACTCATTTTAAGTAATATTATCATAAATAAGCACTCACAATTAGTCCCTCGATCAGTGGCCATAGGATGCTGTTAAAAATATGCGAACAGTATGCCCATAATCATGGGTTGGAATACAACGTCAAAAAGACAGAGATGTTGGTATTTAAGTCCAAGAAAGTTCCCGAGAACCCTCTGTGTTTTTAGATGAAGCCTAGGCAAAGAGGGTGGGAAAGTTGAGGTACTTAGGTCACATTCTGAGAGAGAATCTCCATGATAACGAGGATATAGAACGTGAGCGCAGGGCTCTGGCTGTAAGGTATAACAAGCTCGCACGAAGATTTTTGAGGTGTAACGAGGACGTAACAAGTTATTTAAAGCAATGCTTTTATACTTGCCTGTTGTGGGTTAAGTTCACCAGACGCTCATATAGTACAATTAGGGTAGCCATAGTTCCTGACTTTTATGCGATTATAAGATCACGTATTGCCTCCTTTTGGGACTGACTGCGTAAGTCTAAAACTGGGATCCTTTTGACGAATAAATGCGAGTGACTGGAGTAATAGGAGTGACAGTGCCATCCTTAGATACTGGCTGTCAGTGCATCGCGAAGAGAACCATAAATGACTTGATTTGACTGATACCTTCATATAATTATGTTGGTAATTTTATTTGAAGTATTATTTAGTGATTTTTTACTAAATTTAAATTTTATTTTTATCATTATTAATGAATTTATCAATCTGAAATAAATTCATATTATTATTAATTAAGTCAAACAGCTTATAATTTTACCAGTAGGGTGATGCGGCGTAGGTTCAGGCGCTATGTGGCTGCGGGGTCGGCGTTCCTTCTCCTTTTGCTCCGCCTCGGACTGGCTGAGGGCCAGAGCGAGCTGCAATTCTTCTTCTTCTTGCAATTCCTCGGCAGATTTACCCGGCGGACGCTTCTGCATCAAGCACAAATTTGTACTACACGATTGTTAACTACTTTTCAATATGTAATCAAGGTGGTAGATAAATAATGTATGTTAGTATGCATGTGCAATAAGATTTACGAATTAGACTAACACAAGTCCCTGGGCATAGATAAGAATATCGTACTTTCGCCACTACAATGGGAGGGGGGGGGGAACCTGCAATATGTTGTCACCCATATTCTTCTAATCAACTATTATTTAAAGGGTTTGTCAAGGAAGATTGTGTTTAGCCATCAAACCTGAGGATGTACCTATAATCACAAGTTTAGAGATGGAAGAATACACATTTAAAAAATCTGATGTAATTTACTAGTAGTATAGATCGTTCACGACGGCACGCCGCATTCTTTCTCTAAATTGCTTACATTTCATTGTATGCGTTATATTGTTAGTGTTCCATCTCTATATTACGTACACTAAGATGCTGATGTTAGGAGTTAACTCCCCGCGTCATGTGCCCATCATGTCAGCCCCTGGACGTCTTGTTGGACAGAAGCCTTCCCCAATGAACGCCACCACACCTAGTCCTCCGCATCCCGCCGCTTCCGGCCACCTTCTTCAGGTCGTCGGTCCACCCTGCGCGTACCAATCCGCGGTCTCCACTCCAGAACTTGTCTGCCCCAATCCGTCCTATTCCCACCCCTCGCAAAAGAGGGGCGTGCCATCGTGAATTGTACGACCTACACCCTATGTGAATTTAGGCTCTGTGCATATACAAAAAACGATCCACAGTGAAATCCGCTCTATTTAAAGCAGCAGCGGGTATGCCACTAACGATTCATATCAACAGGGGTGATATTGATAGTTTAAAAGTTGTAATAACTGGGTAAAAAAATAAAGACAACATAGCTTAATTATAGGTAAAATTTTATTAATACTAACTATGGCAGTTAACAAACCTAATTATATTAAGCATTAATGTGCAATTATGAAAACAATGCTTTAAATCTCGATAGATACTCATACAAGCTAAAATATCCTCAAAATAACATAGGGCTTCCAAAAACGAACATGATAAGATCAGTACATAAAAAAGCAGGTATGTATCAAAGTAAAACATTCATCATTAAAATATTTAATATTAAATTTTCCTAAAAATTACCACCCTGGTAGGTTTCTTTTTAATTCTGTTTCAGTTTTCTAACAAATTTGGGTGTTTCTGGCAATGTAAGAGGTGCTATTGACTTCTCTGGTACAAAAGGTTTTGATATCCCTACAGGCACTGGTTTGGCATGGTGTACAAGTTTTGCCCTCATTTGTGCTTTATTCTTCTCTTCTGCCTCTTGCTGTTCTTTTTCCCTCTCATGCCTAATTCTTTCCTGCTGCTCCTCCTTTTCTTTTATCAGTTTATCAAATCGTTCTCTTTCAGCAGCTCGTTTTTCAGTTGTTAAATCAAATGGGACAGGCTTCACTAATTGAGTTGGTTTAAGAATAGGTTTAAACGGTTCTTTATATAGGACAAAGGGTGGCCGTGCCTCAAACTTGATGTGGTTTTCCTTGTTTTCTGAAGAGGTTGTAGATGAACTGCCAGTGGCTACGAGGCTGCGCATATGTTTCTTTACAGCGCCTGGCAAGGGTTTCGCTTTAAACATTGATGCTTGTTTGCGATCTTCCTCTATTTGCTGTTTGATTCTTTCTTCTCTGCGTCGTTTCATTTCCTCATCCCTTTTCTCAAACGAAAATGGCTCAGGGAGAAGTGGACCATGACGTTGTACCACCTTCAGAACTTCAACAGATGTTTTTTTAGCTGCCAAAGCATTGTCACATTTTAAAGTATCAACTGAATTGCATCTTTTATAATGAAACTTAGGACTCACTGGCTTAGTAATTTGCACAGGTGGTTTTGTTGGTATGTGTCCTTTCTCAAGAATATGTTTAGGAGCCGGTCGGGCCTTGAACTGAACCTGATCAGGAGACTGAGGCAATTTTTTGTTAGTTAATTCTGTTAACTTAAACGGCTCTGGCACAGTCACAGGCTTCTTGGTCACTTCAGGAATCTTCGAACCTTCAATGACAGATTTAGGCACAGGGTTGGCTTTGATTTTGAATTTCTTGATTTCCTCAAGCTCCATTTCTTCTTTTTCTTGTTGAGATAGGATGTTAAGACGTCGGGAGCGCGACTTGCATCGGAGTATTGGTGACTGTGGCACGGTGAGACCTGATGGGCCTCTGGCTCCCTGTGTTCGAAAAGTCTGCGGTCGGCTAGAGCGAAACCGACCAGGGGTGTCTTTTTGATAGTGATAAATAGCTTCAGCCACTGACACAAACTTTGTTTTTGATAGCTCTTTATGACCAATGGGCTTCATGTATCTTTGGTATACTTGTTCCTTGTCGTTCTGCAAGCCTAAACTCATTAAATCTTCTCTTAGCGTAGTTATATCACTCATGGACAGAGATTTCCTCAAAGGTTCATCTTCAATCTCGTACGAACAATCCAAACGATTGTGATCACCAAAGTCTTCTTCAATCGGTGTTTCTGGTTCATCTTTAATGCAAAACTTATTTGGTGTAATATAATTTTCACCGCGAAAATTATTGACGTAGTTATTCGCCATTAGACAAATGGATTCAACAATTTATTATGTTATTATCGGATTGTAACGTCGTAAAGATCGCGTCGTCAGTCGTTATTTTTTGAAAATTCAAAATGAAATCCGAACACTATTGACATTGACGTTTTCAACAAAAAAAACTACAATGTTTTACGGCTGTGGAAGCTAAGTCCTTTGAGCCAATCTTGACCGTTTTTTTCATTCATAATTTTCTCTTACTAAAGTTGATATAATAGTAAGCTTTAGCGAGGTTTGAGGTTAGGAAGTTGTGATTTAAGATCAGCTTAGTCACTTTTATTTATGATTCCTTCCAGAATTTCAATTCCAGAATTTTTTTGCATAATATAAAACGATCACTATAAAACTCGAAGTATACATTATATTGGAAAAACAAATACACAACACACTGTCCTCCAAAGGCGGGAACCACCTCTCCGAGTTTTCAATTCATATTTTTATTTGCAATCTAGCATATGCTACAGGCGCTAGGCGGCGATAAATACAAGAGATGATTTAACTTAGTAGAGCGCTTTCGTTCTCATCCCAGTTCAAAGATACAAAATGATTTACATAAACGCACCATTTGATAGTAGTGTGATTTGTTTTTTGCCACGGGCAACACCAAAATATCTCTGTAAATGTAAGAACAAAAGCCCGCGTCGACTCTGATAGAAGGCTATGTATGCATGTAAACGCTTTATTGTACCATAATTTTTACAACAACAACAATAACAAAATAGAAATTAAACTGTGTACAAAGGCTAAGACTATTTGAAATATGACTGAATTTTTTTTTTTAATAAATATTATCTCGTTTGTGCATCTGACTAGGCTGTATGGCTCTGAACCTTCACCAACAAAAAAAAAGAAACGAGAAATGCGTGTCTTTCGTTTTTCCTGTCAATTTTTTAGTGTTTGGTTGGGATATGAATCGAAGTTTTCAATATTACTGTCGTAAAGAAAATTACACATTGTTGTGATTTTTGTTGTGAATTATCACCGCGATATATTAATTTGACTATTAAAAATGGCGCAAACTGCTTTACCGAATCCTAACACATTGTTTCCGCTTGAGCTCGTAGACAAATGCATCGGTTCACGAATTCACATTATAATGAAAAACGACAAGGAGATGGTGGGAACCTTGCAGGGATTCGACGACTTCGTGAACATGTTGTTGGATGACGTCACAGAGTATGAATCAACGCCAGAGGGGCGGAAAATCACTAAACTAGACCAAATTTTGCTGAATGGAAACAATATTGCTATGTTGGTGCCTGGAGGTGAAATGCCAGGCGACTCTTACGATGGACAATGATAATTAGAAGATACTATCTATAAAATAAACTTATTCTCTAAGATATGTTTCTTTAATTTTGTACTAGCAAATCAACCAATATAAACTTTACAAATAATGCTAAATTGTGGTGGACTTCATACACCATAAGATATACGAAGTTTTTTTAGCAGGGTTGCAGGTTTGCATGGACATCATCATCATCATCAGGTTATTTTTGTTTCCACTGCAGGAGCACAACCCTCTCTCATCTGCCAGAGGACGGAGGATTTGGCCTACACTCCCTGCGCTGGCCAGACGGGTTGGGGAGGCCTGATTGATGTTTTATAATGTATTCCCTCAGTCGCCTTGTACGACATCCATGGGAAGAGTTGGAAGGACCACTCCATTCTACTCTACCGGAAACCACACAGTATGGACTTGACTTATATGGAATTGTGGAATTTTTTCTTCTTCATAATTAAAGGCTAAGTGTCAAATGGGCAGTCAGTCTACCTGATGGCAAGTTACCACTGTCCCCATGTTTCCAAAGAACACCAAGCTTTATTCTGCTGTGTGAAACAGTGTGGAGGCTATGAGTGTAGCCACAGAGGACTACGGCGGAAAATTGGTACCCATCCAGACAGACCCTGTGCAAATATTTTATCACCGGTAACAACAAAACTATGTGTTTACATGTAAATAAATTTACCTGAGGCTGTGTTGGTCCATAATCACTTGAGGTGTCAACAATGTCCAGTTTAGCAGTGGATGGTGGAGGTCTGCTTACTTTGTCATAACAAGCATCGCAGACGCGCACCTGTGGGAACACTCCTATTTTGAACAAAAGGCAGTAACTACACCGATCAAGGCGTTAATATTTGACAAAAGTTTATCTGTTCTATTGTACCTAATTGGTATTAACCAAATAAGCAGTCTCAACTGCTGAGAGTTTATTTTTTATAATGTTAACAACAACACTAGCACAGTTGAAAATCTGCATATTTTTAAGTAAAGTTTTTTTTTGCTTTTAATTCTTTAAATCATAGAACAAACATGCATTTAAATGTAAAATACAAACAACTTACCTCCTTTTCAATGCCAAACTTAGGCAAAGTGGATGTCTTTGAGCTACATTGCTGGCAGAACACTTGACCACAAGCGCGGCAGTGGTGGCGACGCACCATTAAGGAAAACGCGACACGGCACCTGGTTATGACACACTCATGAAAATAAATACTAAACAGAATCTTAGACAATTGAAATCGGTGGCTATTGAGGCAGTTGTGTTCTCGACTGGGCACCAGGTAGGCAAAGTTGGGGAGTCTGCCAGATGGAACCTGAACAAGTGATCAAGAAGTAAAACATGCCTTTCTTAATGCACAATATGGTCCTCTGCCTTGGGCACATGTCCAACAGTTTACATTGACAAGACTTGATAAAAAAAAAATCACATAAATTATCACACACTAAAATCTTACATGACAAAGAGCATGATGTTATAGGATGATACTGCTATTGGATTATCATCCTATCACATCATTCTCTTTGTCATGTAAGATGTTAATGAATATTTTCAATTAGGCATAAATGTACAATTCAAGACACACTCAGTATGTCATCTGACAAATTGGCTGAATTTAAAATGAACCTGAACATAAGGGTATACTGTAGCATGCAGTAGCAGCATGTTCTGTAGCATTTGACTGTACTTCAACATAATATCCCAAGTTGCCAATAGGTGAATAGTCTGAATATTGCCCTAGTTATATACAAAAGTAAAAATATAGCCTACTAAATGGACAAGGAGAAGATTAATTGTCAATAGAATTATTTGCCACGCTTCTCGCTAATGATGATGCAATAAAAATATACAAACCTGTGACACACTTCCCCATCAGCCCAGTCTGGAGCAGTGTCGGCAGAGAACATTGCATCAGACTCTTTCAGCACAGGGAACTTGTAACCTTCCGTTTTTAGGATGTTAATTGTATCCTGTTAACAAATATAAATTCTGTAAGACTTTTAAAACAGATAAGATATTACAACAATCTTGGTCAATATCATACCATTTCAAATATTTAAATTTTGTGTATAAAATGTAAAATGGCCAACTCAACTTCACACAAAGAAAATGTACTGAGCAGACAGGTGTAATGTTTTTATTTTGTAGGTAAAGATATGACTCATGATATTTGGCTGATAAGATTTATATTGAATGAAGTTGGCAACAAAACAATGATAGCTGGCTGGCACATGACGCATTTGATGTGTTGCGAAGTTAGTCACAAGTAGGTACACGACTGCACGACCCTGTCGTTGACCTTACGGCATGTCGCCCGCCACAATTTGTTTTCTTGGATATATCATTAAATAATATTTGGCTAGTAGGCAGTGGAAACTAAGAGTAAAATCAATTTGCAAATAATCACATTATATTTAATGCTTATGTCATTAGGGGGATATGGACATTGCTTATAAATACTACAGTGTAAACACATCAATAACAGAATTTATCACAGTCTGGCTGATTAGCTGTATTATATTGAAAGCAATATTTGTTTCTCTTGATTCACATAATGTTGGTGCTTGATAAAATAAGGACTTTCACTTACTATCACTATTCTGATATATGGATTCACACTTTATGAATTGCAGTAATATGGCAGCACTAATTAAATTATTCAGGCAAAGAAATCAATATCTAGACATCTACCTTTAAATAATACAACAAGAGTGACTGTTCAGTTAACCTTGAGTGTGAATATAATAGGTAGGAGTTCAGTGAACTGTGAAGATTTGAGAAGTGAACTAACAGTACAATATCACTTAACAACCTGATATGATACTCAGCTGGAAATTCGAATGAAAAATATATATATTTTTTAAATATGTTATCTTTAGTGATAGTGTAGTAAGAGAACATAATCAAATTAATTTGTGTTTGACCTAGTCTTAAATGCCTTTACCTCTTAACTCTAATTACTTACTTGCAATTTACTTCATAACAGATGATTGAGCTATTGAGATCTTAATATGGTCTTGTATGGTCATGATTTGGCAATTGTACCATTATTACCCAGCATCTCTCCAAATACCATTTGCTTATGTTTTACATAAGGTTTATTGCCAGATTTGTGTCTACTCCCATACCGCATTTAGATGTATGTATTTACTACAGTTTTGAAAATGATAGGTAACTGTAACTTTTAATCATACCGTTAGTGCAAAAACCATGTGTATATATCAAAATTGAGATGCAGATAGTTTTTGCACTAAGAGTATGATATACAGCCTCCGGCTGGGTAAGGGACCAGAGAACTGCATGAGGCAGCACTCATTGGAGAGGGCCTATTTCCAGCAGGGAACATGTACATGTGTAAGCTACTTTGTTATTGTATCATTGTATTTTTATCATGCAATAAAGAGTAATTGAATTGAATTGAACATCAACAGGCTGATATTATGATAATACAACTAATAATAACTTCTAGCTTAGCTCATGATTAAGTTCAGTTTGATTTTGTATCATGTGATATGGAGAAGAAATTACCTGTATGGATCTGTATTTATTGGAGTTCCGAAAAGCAAAAGCCCATGCTTGGATCAGCTCCAAGATCTTACTGCGAAGATTCTCATGCTGAGTGTTCTTCACCAAGTCTCGAAGAGTCTCACAGAATGCCTTCGATCCTACTTCATCATGGACTCCAGAACCTGTTAAATGTTACCCGTATTATTATTATATACATATACACTTTATTGCACACAAAAATACAAGTTTTAAAAGTAAAAAATTCATCCAATAAACATTTATTTTTCTTCATTATTGAACTGGTGCAGGTTTGTTTTGCCTTATCTGTTCCAGTACTCAACTAAACATCAACCAGGCTACCTTCTCATACTAACTTCAAAGCAGTATTTTTCTTCTTCAACTCAAACGGGAATTTGAACTCTAGTTATTAACCATTCTTAATAAAATAACATTTTAATTCAAATCCATTACAGTTTAACTTACAAGATAGAGCGTAGCCGGTTGGTTTTGCACTCGCCTCACGTTCATGAGGTTGTGGTTTCAAACCCCACCCGTACCAATGAGTTTAACGAAACTTTAGTACTGTTTATTTATAATCCACAGGCTTTTCGGTGAAGGAAACCATTGTAAGGAAACCTACATATGCCAAAAGAAGAAATTCTGAGGTGTATGTGAAGTCCACCAAATGCACCGTTGGTGGTCAGGGGTTTGGCACAAAAGATCCTAAGGGTGTTCCTGGCCCCCTAAGAAGATAACTTACAAGATTATTATTATGGGGATAATAGGCGAGCAGCAATTTGTTGGTATGCCTATATCTGAATTTAACTCTTTGAATTGTCACTTGTAACACTGGTTTTTGAAGAACTCATCTAGTCTGTTTTTAAAAGTGATGATGATGGGGCATCAATAACATCCTGCAGTAACTTCCTGCTATTTATAAGAATAGAAAGACTGATGATTATACAACTTACCACAATTCTTGACAATGCTCTCCAAAGTAAGCAAAGCAAACATGGCTTGGTGCGGATTTTGTGAGTACAGCTTCTTTTTGACTGCAGCAACAGCATACTTGGGACTAAAATAAACAATATTTGTATCTTAGATCATCAACCCTACCTGTTATTCTGAAGATACAGTTATTCTTTAATACTAGAATTATAAACTGATATCATCATATCAGCCCTTAGACTTTTGGACATAGGCGGGAGGACAGGGTGTGGTGGCGTTCATTGTGGAAGCACACCACACCTGGTCTTCCACCCTCCGCATCCATTGATATGTAGGTTACTAATTAAGATTGTCCTCTTTAGGGTTCTTTCAAAAATAACATATGGGTAAACTATATAGGTTATAGGGAAGTATTTTGTGAGTCTGTCTGTCATTCATATAAATCGAAAACTATTGAACCGAATAAGCTAAATTTGGCAAATTTATAAAATATTTCTCTGCAATGATGGAAAAGTTCTAGAAAATTCAGGAAACTTTGTCTATACTGAGATAATGGTCGGGGTGTACACAAGGGGGGGGCCTTTAAAAAATTATTGGCGGAACCCACACACTTTGTGACATACACTTTGCTAACTTTTTAAATTGTGTATGTCAATTTATGACTATTGATATTTAATGATAGTATGATGTATGGTATGACGAATATATATATTTGACTAAGTTGTAATTTCAATAAAGGAACAGGAATAAAGTACACTTACGTGCAATCATTTTGTCTAATCAAATCACATATTTGTAGGATTGTCGGCCAATCTGGATCCAGGCGCAGATTACTTGTCGCTTTATCTACAACATTAATTCACCATTACTCTTTAGAAATTAGTCATATGTAGAGTTGGCGTCGCAATTATAGACAACCAACAATTATTCCAAAAACACGTATTGTTTGGAATCTATTCGATACTTTTAAGAGAAAGCGAATGCAAATCAGAGAAAAGTGCTCAGAATGAAAATATCCCATCGAAACTATCAATCAACATTTTCCAATTTTTTTAAAAGAAATATTGAGAAAACACTCATATTGTTCTTACCAAGTAACTTGTCGAAATTACTGGCTCGAAACATCTCGAATTTGTTGGATCTAGCAATTATTTTAGAAAATCAACAGCAATTGATTTTGAGGAACAGAAAAATGACAGCACAATTTTGTCAATTTTTGTTAATTTTTTTCTGTATGTTGGCTTAATTGCGTAAACGTCATTCTATAGCTAGAGACGCACCCACCGCTATCGACTAATCAAAAATTAAAAAGAAGACTAGTTTCTCGATTTAGTGAGAAATTGTCTATTAGTCCGGTTTGTCTTGCCACCCAATGTATGGAGAGGTCGCCATTTGGCATCGGATGGATTCACTTGGCACAAACGTATACTGGGTCAAATTAAGCTGATTTAGCCCGGTAGCCATCCATCCCCCCTTGAGAGATGTTATTATATTATATTAGGTGGTAATATAATATAACGAAGTCTCTACGTCCTAGGTACAATCAGACTTGGTACTAACTTCGCCGTGATACATATGGGTATACCTAACTGCATTTTTTGCGCATTTGACTTTTTTTGGCTACCACGTCGTCCTGAGAACTAATTCTATAGACCATGAACGGAAGCTAATAGCAAAGTTAAGTTTGTGATCTATATATTTTGTATGAAAAACCAACTTATCTTTGAAACTCAGTTTTTTTGGGAAAATATTTACGGTTATAGTATCTTTAATCATTAAATTAAATAATACTGTACCGATAATTATAGCTTTTATTCAATAATATACTTTCGACTTCTTTTGTGAGCCTGCGTGAGACAGAACGGATTGAAACAATACTTCGCCGCCGCCGCGTATCATGTTCGATTTTTTTGCTGAAAGACTTTATATAGTAAGTATATATAAAATATTTTAAAAAGATGGTTAAATACTTTTTACGCTAATATTTTTTTCGACTAGACAAACCCAGTATTTTCAAAGATTCATCTTGTTGAAGACAAAAAAAAAGCAGTCCCATTTTCATATTTTTGTCAATATTTTCGTATTTTTGTAGTAAACTATACACAAAATGTATCAAAAATGAATTCCTCATTCCCGATTTATAATAAAACGACACTATACTCGAGGTATTAGCTAAAACTAAGCCGATATGATTTTTTAGCTACCGGGCTATATCAGCTTAGTTTGACCCAGTCTACATCTATGCCAAGTGAATCCATCCGATGCCAAATGGCGACCTTGATGACAAGACAACCCGGACTATGCGATTAAAGCTAATGTACGCATGCTGTGATTGGCTGAATCCGCCAACATGATGCGACGAAATCAGATTGGACCTTGAACAGAATGCAGCGTTGTGTAAGCTAACAGCACTTTTCATTTACATAGAGATCATAGAAAGTCTTGGTTTAACCCACCGAAGAGACGATTGTATGATAGGCACTAATTAGTTTGTGATGGATGATAGGCAACAGCAAAGGTGAACAAGTATTTTTAATATATTGCGCACTATTTGTTTCTTTAGTAGTGACAAGACCGTGACAATCTACAATAGGATCAAATACTTGATCCTAGGTGACAATGATAATGGCTGTGACAGTTACTATATATACAAACCTTAGATTATATCTGAGATACAAACAATGGCTGTCTCCTCGGTTCAGACCGTTAAACAACTTGCTGTATGATCTTGAAAACCTTTGCCTATTCTTATTAGAATTTAGGGAGTGCCTCCCTGCCGGCGCCGCCCGATCGCTGATTCCTCAGAAAAACGAATATGGTTATATTCATTATTCTAAGGCTGATTCGGTTGCCGGCGCTGGTTAAGTTGAGTGTATAGAAGTGGTATTTTTTTATTACTTATAACGTTTTCATCTCAGGTAGTCGCGTACAACTACATAGTGGGAACAATCAAGTAAAAAAACATGAAACAGTAGTTACTTATTCATTTTCAATAAGTTTAATCATGCCCTTTTTGTAGTTTGATTATGAGTTTTCTTACGCCTAAAACCTATTACGGTATTGCCTGACCCTTTTGGTTGACACCTTTCCTTAATTTTCGAAGTCATTTTTAATACACAAAAATCTGATCGGAAGGACTTTAGAATAAGTACACCCGCCAATTCAAGTGGGGGGTGGGGAGGGGGGGACCCCCCCGACCCCCTCCCCCGCCGCGGAGATCCTTGGTTTTGGAGAAAAAAATTATTTAATTTTTTGTTTATAGGTAACCTCAAAATAACGCATTAAAGTCACTTCAGTGACCCAATGGGACAAGTGAATAGAGAAGAAAAAAATTGATTAACAACCCACGATTATGGGGGTAGTCCTATGACTCCCTTGTTTTTGTAACAATTCATTGCTAGATCCTGTCACTCGCTTCGCTCGCTCCATGGTCACCAGTAACCTAACAGCTCGTCGCTCCCTTCGGTCGCTCCTCGCACCTATTTTTGCATTTGGCCATAGGAGGAGTGCTCCTTCACTTTAACAAGCCACGATTTATGCATGACCCAATAGGCTAAGTGAATAGTATAGAGGGATAAAAATTAGATTAGCAAATCCATGAATATGGGGGTAGTCCTATGACTCACTTGTTTGTATAACAATTCGTTGCCTGGGTCCTGTCGCTCGCTTCGCTCGCTCCATGGTCACCAGTAACCTAACCGCTCGTCGCTCCCTTCGGTCGCTCCTCGCACCTATTTTTGAGGTTGGCCATAGGAGGAGTGCTCCTTCACTTTAACAAGCCACGATTTATGCATGACCCAATAGACTAAGTGAATAGTATAGAGGGTAAAAAATTAGATTAGCAAACCCATGAATATGGGGGTAGTCCTATGACTCCCTTGTTTGTATAACAATTCGTTGCCTGGGTCCTGTCGCTCGCTTCGCTTGCTCCATGGTCACCAATAACCTAACCACTCGTCGCTCCCTTCCGTCACTCCTCGCACCTATTTTTGGGGTTGGCCATAGGAGGAGTGCTCCTTCACTTTAACAAGCCACAATTTATGCATGACCCAATAGGATAAGTGAATAGTAGCAGCCACCGCTTTTACTAAATGGTCGCACTACTGTCACATTTCGTTTCATGTTTGCACTAATTCAGTTACCAAATCGTTCATACATTTGAACGCATTGATGCCTAAAAAGTGACGAACTTCTTAAACTTGAAACGGAAAGTGACGTCGTTTGACGTTTGTATCGCGTTATTTTTGTACCAAACTAAGCGCCATACTGTAAATGCGTTTTTTTTGTACGAAACTAAGCTACATAATGTAAATTTTCAAAAAATTATATCTCTAAAACTATTTAACTCCGCAACTTTTCCTTTTGGAATTGAGTATCTTATTATCACTCCTACCTATGGTAAAAATATGAATTGCCGCTACGCAATTCATATTATTCTAAAGTCGAGCCTGCTCGACTTTATACTCGTACTCAAAATTTTCTTTAACTCCACTAATTGGTTGATACCTACATATTTTGGCATTCATCAGTACTTAACTTGTGCATCAGTAGTCTCCTCTGTCTATTGCCGGTCGTTTATTTGGATGCCAGTGCCGGCTGGCAGCCTTGTTTTAGATCTCAGCTGCCGGCAGAACACCTACCGCCGCGCCGGTTCCCAATGGCGTGTTTTTTGGGTGCCGCCGCCGGCAGCGGAGGCACTCCCTAGAATTTATGCTCATATGAATGAATCTATACGTACATATTAATTATAATTACTATCTACCCAAGATTCCAGGTTTGGACAGTTTCGGCCAAATATCAGCCGAACAGAGCGCGACAATTCACGAACACTGAGTTTCGACTCGGCCGAAGTTTCAAATACAGTTACAAGTTTTAAAAGTTAAAATAGGTAGTACAATTTATTTTAAAATAAACAATGTTACACTCTTGTAGATAAACAAGATTGTCTGAAAAAAATCGCTTCAAGCGATAAGACCTAATTGTACTATTTTAACTTTTAAAACTTGTAACTGTATTTGTGCAATAAAGTGTGTTGTACCTATTGTAACAAAATAAATCTATTTTATATTACATACTTTAATTGTTATTTTTTTATTATTATTTCATTTAACACAAATTAACTATATATAACATGTAAAACACACTAGATTTCAGCATACTATAGAAATTTTAACAGGTCTAAATAAGGTTCTTTTTCGGTTTCGGCCGAAACTGAGACCGAGGCCGAAGTTTCAATCCTTTTTCGGTCGGTCGGAGTGTCGGACACTAATTATAATACACTGAGCTTTTACGAATGAGCCTGTGAAGGTTTAAGAATTTTATCTTCATATCAAGCAAAATAATTTTTTCGCACCTCATACTCGTAAGTCACCTCAACGTTTTATATTCATGATTGACACTAATTGGTTATTAAATTAGATAACAGATGCACATTTTAAAATCATCTCTTATTTACTAAATAATGACGCTATTTACCCGTAGCGTCACTGTCTAGTAATGACTAGCTGTGCCCGCGGCTCCGCTCGCGTGAACTACAGATTCCGCTCCCGCTCCCGCTCCGCCTCCGTCTCAGCCTCCGCCTCCGCCTCCGCCTCCGCCTCCGCCTCCGCCTCCGCCTCCGCCTCCGCCTCCGCCTCCGCCTCCGCCTCCGCCTCCGCCTCCGCCTCCGCCTCCGCCTCCGCCTCCGCCTCCGCCTCCGCCTCCGCCTCCGCCTCCGCCTCCGCCTCCGCCTCCGCCTCCGCCTCCGCCTCCGCCTCCGCCTCCGCCTCCGCCTCCGCCTCCGCCACCGCCTCCGCCTCCGCCTCCGCTTCCGCCTCCGCCTCCGCCACCGCCACCGCCACTGCCACCGCCAATACCACTCCCACTTCCACTCCTACTCAGACTCAATATCCTGCTCCCGCTACCACACCCACTCCCCTTTTCCCACTCCCACGCCCACGGGCACGCCCACTTCCACTCCTATTCTCACTCCCAGCTCTAAATGTAGTCCAAACTCATCGCAAAATCAAAAATCAAAATATTTATTTTCAAAATTGGAATACATTATTCTCTTTTTGACGTCAAATTCTGCCTAAAACTACTCCACTTCCACCTGTATAACCGAGGGGAAGAAGTGGCAACAAACCCAACGGCACAGGGCCCTACCTTTGATTTATCTTATTTATTACAATCATTAAGTCTACCTATGCTGAGCCATCAAGCACTCCATGGACTTTTATCATTTAAGTAGTCATCTAACTTATAGTAGGCTTTCTTGCACAGATTAACTTTTATAGAAGATTTGAATTTTTGTTCAGACAAGTTAATAATTTCATTCGGAACCTTATTGTAGTAACGCACGCACAGCCCCACAAAAGAATTATTGATCTTAGACAATCTAGAATGATGTATTTGAATTTTATTATTATTTCTAAGATTTAAATTATGCCTCTCATTATTTAAGCTAAGTAAAGAAAGGTTCTGTCTAACGAACATAATGTTAGCGAATATGTATTGACATGGCACCGTTATTATATTTATTTCCTTAAATAATTCTCTTAGAGAATCACGACTACGAAGCCCATAAATAGATCTTATTACTCTTTTTTGTAAAATGAATATAGAATCGATATCAGCGGCACGACCCCAGAGCAAGAGGCCATAAGACATAAGACTGTGAAAGTAGCTAAAATATACAAGTCTCGCAATCTGAATAGTATGGAAATACTATTATGTGCAATATATTGCATACTAACCTTACCTACTAATTGTATGCGAAAAGTCCATCAAAATCCGTTTAGTAAGTAGTTTTTAAGTGATGCGTGCACAAACTCACAGACAAACAAACAAAAATTTCAAACATGATCGAAATGAGTTCTGTTGCTTATTCTTAGACACCCCAATTGTTTTTTTTTGCAAATATCTTCAATGTACAGACACGCAAAGTTTACGATTTTATTTATTAGATTAAATTAAATGTTCTGCGTAGTAACTGCACAAGTTTCATTATGAATGTAACCGAGTTGCGGGTCCCAGAGCGTGGAACAGAGCGATTGTTTGGAACGCTTCATCTAGTAGTACATAGAGATCGTTGCTTTAATGTGAGAAACTTTAGAAGTTATTAGAAACTTACTTACATCCTCTTTTGTTATTATTACTCATTAGTGTAAATGTTTTAAATATGATAAATATTGGAAAACGTGAACGAAGATTCTTAAGAAAACAGTTTGAAGAAAGCAATTTCTACGTAAATCGTTAAATAATTAAAATCTGAGTTTCAATAATGCGGTATGTTAGTTGAGGACGCCGAGCCCAGCCGAGCTGCGTTGATAGGGCGCTAGTTGCGCGCCGCGCCGGGTCCCGCGGGCCAAGCCCACCCCGATGCTGCGCTCCAGCGCGCGAATAACTCTGCGCTGCCACATATCCAGGGGTCTCCTGGCGCGCGCCCTACCACTTGCGACCTCCAGACGCCAAAAAACTCCCAAGAGACCTCGTGGATGACGACTCCACTGACCCATGAGACCTACGCTTAGCCGGCTCTGCTGCTGCTCGTTCGCTGGGCTTCCCCCTCGGGGGTTCCACCTGGTGCGCTGAGCACGCGAGCCGGCGAGAAAAAAAGGTCTCAAATTTATCACAGCGGAGTCTCTCCGCGCTCAAAGGACCTGCCCGTATTAACGGGCAGCGCACGAAGCCCCTGGTAAGAGGCCATTGCCTCGGTACAGGTTTAGGCGATTTTATTCGCCGCGATTTATTCCGCGCGGATTTTTGTCCGCAACCGCGGCGCGGTGAAATCTGCAGCGAACAATGATTTCTGTGTACTACTTCGAAGGTCTAGTTCGAAGGCAGCAAAACACAGATTTCGTTGCGGAATTTTTTCCGCAGTGCGTGCAGCTTCATACAACTTCCACATGTCACAGAATTCTGCGGAAAAAATCGCGGCGAATAAATTACCGTGTTTACCCTTACTAGTAGCGAACTTTGAAATTGTATATAAGTAGGAACTTATGGAAATAAATTCGTAGTCATTTGTAACCCGAAGAACTGATTTTCATTTGTCTACCCTGGACCAAAATATACAGTCCACTGAACTTCGGAACGAACCGGATCCACAACATTTAGTCACAGCAATAACACATGCCTAAAGTTTAAGACTCAGCACTGCTGGTGCAAATAATAGCACAGAATGGAGCTGAAGTTGATTGTAATATTAAAGCCTATCTGAAGTTGAAAGGAAATTAGAAACGGTGAACAGTGGTCAATAATCTTTATTTAAATTGATAATAGGTGATATGTTAACGCTTTGGTTACTAAGGTTTTACGACTTATGTCTTTATCGAAGTCATAAAATGTGTTGAGCTGTTTTGCTGAACACAAAGGGGTATTTATTCGTAGCGTCTCATTAAATTTTGAATAATCTATTACGAATCCGCGTTTTTTCTTACGGTAAGCCATAACTTTAACAAATCGATGACCCCAAAGTATTTCATGTGCCAAGTAACTTGATTTAGCCTGCACTGGTTGACCGGTAGATTCAATAGTGCCTTCAAAAACCACAAGAATCTCCAGTTTTGACGTCAGCATGTCGTGCGCCGACATAGAATAGAATGGACTATGTTCATTTATTTTATGCACAACAGAAACAGGAAACAAGAAAAATATATTGTCACTAGAATCAGCGGTTAAGTCTAGCTTTATTTGCTCATCATTTAATACGTCACCAGATTTAGTGACGTATCGAATTAAATAAGCATGAACATCAGATGCTATTATCCTCGATTTCCTTGTGTTTCCAATTCTAAATATTAAACACAGAGCTCGATCCCTCTGATTTATAATAGCATTTTTCGAAAACTGAAGCGTGTTCGCGCGATTCTTCGGACGTGTCAGTTTGGCGAAGACAATACCGATAATGAAAGATTGAATAAAAGTACCGAGGATAACTTCAATGCACATTGTGAACATTGCTACGGGACATTCCATTGTAAGAGATCTTGTCCCGTAACCTATAGTTGTATGAATTTCTATGCTGAAAAGGAAAATCGATGTGAAGTCGTAGATTTCGCGCACACATGGTGTCCATTCTGTAGAATTCGCGTGCGGCAAATGTATCACGTCTAAGTCACCATGGAAGAAGAGAATGAGCCACCAAACTCCTGCAAAGGCCAACCAAATCGACATGTATGTTACGAAACAGTAAATAAAAGTCCATCTCCACCTGGCTTCTACGAAAGTTGTCACAATATCAGGGAATACACGATATTTATACGTGGATTTTTCTATATTAAATTGTCCTGATTTAAAGACCACACGGTCATTTTTTCTTCTGTAACTTAAATTACGTTGTTGGATGCATCTGAAAAAGATAGAAAGATTATTTTTGTTCAAATAAAAAGCAATCTTAATAGTAGATTGTATCATTTAAGGGAGCAAAATAATATTTTTACGGCGAGGCCGCTTATTTGAATCTAGAGCGAAGTGAGGTATTCAAAGTACGTCGCCCGAGCCAAAAATATATTTTGCGCCCGAGTAATACACTCTACTTTTCATCACCTCTATGAAAAAATAAAAGGCGCCTCATATTTTATTGTAATATTATTTAATAAAACATGGAGTAACAACTAAATTGAAATTAAATAGTATCTAATAATAAAACAACTAAAAACTTATATTTACATTTGAGACATTTTCGCAATTATGAAAATTTATTGTTACAGTTTTATTAGGAATAGAGATTGTTGTAGACTTCATACTCTGCGTCGTGTTTGAAATAATGTCCGAATCTGGCTAATTTTGAGGAAAATGTGACGGTGAATCTCATTGTTTGGAAAACGCGGGCTGTAGTTCGCGTGTTTTTTTTGGCGCTGAACACTAAGATGTTCCAAATTCAAAAAGTGCGCGGCAAAGATAATTGCGGCGCACTTATAAAGAGGATTAAAAACTCATTACTGCTCACTAAACGTTTCTTATAGAAAACACAACCTTTGGGTGCACAAAGGCGAACCAAGTCGTCCTATTCAAATAGATGGGGTGAAAATAATATTTTTCTTACCTACGAAATTGACAATACTGATTTGGAGCAACACTAGATACTTCGTTAGCTATGTTAGGTATGCCACGAATTCCATTAACATAAAGAAGTTCTTCAGCATAAACCTCCATTTTCCTGAGAACCTATAGGTACGATCTCCTGTCTGTCTATGCGACTAACTTCCGCGTATTTCACATTGTACCTATCATATAAACTCATTATTTGAACAAGAATGATAAGAATTATTACCTAAGTATTTACCCATAATGTTAATTTAAGGTAGTGTTACCCATTGAACATTATAACATTACATTTTATTGATGGGTAAGTGTTTTTTTTTTTTCTAAACTGTAATTCTAATTTGCGTTAATAATGTCGTATACGATACGCTTATGAAACGTCGCTCAATGTCCATAAATAATGAGTAAAAAGACTGTTTATTTTTACATGAAATTAGGTAGGTACCTATGCAGTTAATATTATAATATTGATTAAAGTACCCAGATCTTAAAATCAAAGTCATCATCATTTCATCATCAAGTTATTTTTGCCTCCACTGCAGGAGTACAACCCTCTCATCTGCCGGAGACAGACGGAGGATTTGGCCTACACTCACCGCGCTGGTCAGACGGATTGGGGAGGCCTGATTGATATTTTATAATGTATTCCCTTAGTCGCCTTGTACGACATCTACGGGAAGAGTTGGAGTGGTCCTATTCTACTCTACCGGAAACCACACGGCAAAATCAAAGTGAAAGGAACTTATTCTGTTTAAATTGTTTTTGTTAGCTAAAGATAAATGCAGTAGCTTCATTATTATAATAATGATAATTGATAACACAAGAGCCTCCTGCATTGCGCTCAAGATAAGATTGACATTTAATGCCAAAAGTCCGATTGCTACGAATATAAATATTTAACAGTCACAAAGTAAAAAAGGTAAAAGAGTGTGTAATATAATATAGGCATTATGATGATCTTGTCTGAAAAATATGTTTTGGTGGCTATAACTAGGTACGCTATAAAAAAGAAAGTAGTAGTTTTTGAATTTGTTGTATATCTGTTCATAAAAATCCATCATATAGCTTTTCAACCGATTTTATTGGAAATTGTGAGATTTTTTGGTATGAGATATCACGTAAAAATGACGGACAAGATATCAGTATCAAGCATGATATTTAACAAAGTACTGGTTATGTAGGTATCTACCTAAATAATTTGTTTTTGTTGTGAGATAACCATTTCTATAGGTACGCAATTTCATGCTAAAGAATTTATTGTTTGAGCCAGCGGCTACAATTATTCGTTCGTGATTTTAAAGCAACATCGTTTAGGAAATTACCTTTAGGTAATTGGATTTTGTCCCCGACTTTGCTCGTGTGTGAATAAATAACTCGCCTGCAAAGAACTTTTATTTGTGTACCACACAACAAACCCTAATGAAAAATAATACCTACTTATATAACCAAGCTGTCTTAATAAATATAATCTATCTATTTAGGTACCTATCTTACATGGGCATTGAATTACGCCATTAATTAATGTGAGCAGCCTACGAATTCCATTTATCTGTTTCAACCGTCTGTTACCTAAGTCCCCGGTCATCCCGTAACCTTCACCATGCATTCACATCCCGGAATCGTAGCGGGATGCACCAGAGGTTAACTGACGGAAAGCAGAATGGTAGTCGGAAAGAGCAGCGTTACGGCCGTGACAGTCGAAAGAGCATCGAGTCGACAGGGGCCGTAATTCGATAATCGACGTGCTCTTGAACACGCCACACCCGGCAGGCTAGGACGCTGACAGAACCATCTGTCATAGCTTGCTGGGTCGAGGATGTAATTATAGGTGTTCACTGTAGGTATACAGATAATATAATATTTTTTTTAAATTGACCTCAATCTCATCTGATGGTAAGTGACGATTAAGCCTTAGGTGGAGTAAGGTCTTCTGGGTAAGGCGCGCTTACCCAGAAGATGCCTATTCAAATTTGTATTTGTCCGGAAATACCGAAGCTGGCAGGAGTTCCATTCCTTAGCAGTTCGCATTATGAAAGAGCAAGCAAAACGCTTCGTGTGCGAACGTCGTATGTCTACTACTTAATGATAAAGTCCCTCCCCACGCCTGGTATGGAACGGGGATGGGGGAATCAAATCGTGCAATTCTAATTCCAAAATTTTGTCAAATAACAATTTGACTGTACTCCGGTTTGAAAAGTGAGCCAGTGTAATTACAGGCAAATGAGGCAATCCAAGCATATCCGAGTGGCGAAGAACTTGTGGACGTTTGGCTTCTGGTTATTAGTAAGTAGATCAAGTTAGTAGTAGGTTAACAGTAGCCCTTACTATCAGGGAGCTTTCTGCCAGGTTGTCAATTCAATCTGTAAAAAAAAATCATACTTATTATATTGATGCCGCTCTAAGTTACCAAAGCTATTGTGAAAATAAACTGCATTATTTGATAAAACCGGGATACAGACAGAGAGAAATGCTCTAAACTTTATACATTAAACTCGAAGACAATCACGACAACTAAATAGGCCAGATTCATAAAAAATACTTAAGTATTTTAAGAAGTTAATTCTTTAAAATTAGATAGAGAGCCACCAAGCCTTTTTAGGGTTCCGTAGCGAAATGGCAAAAAACGGAACCCTTATGGATTCGTCATGTCTGTCTGTCTGTCCGTCCGTATGTCACAGCCACTTTATTCCGAACTATACTGTTGAAACTTGGTAAGTAGATGTATTCTGTGAACCGCATTAAGATTTTCACACAAAAATAGAAAAAAAAAACAATAAATTTTGGGGGTTCCCCATACTACAGGTTTCTAATATCATTTTTTTCTAAACTGAATAGTTTGCGCGAGAGACACTTCCAAAGTGCTAAAATGTGTGTTCCCTCCCCCCCCCCCCCCCCCGTAACTTCTAAAATAAGACAATTATGAAACTAAAAAAAATATATGATGTCCATTGCCATGCAAACTTCCAAAATTGGTTTGAACGAAATCTAGTAAGTAGTTTTTTTTAAAACGTCATAAATCGTAAACCAGAATACTATTATTAAAACATCGATCAAAGTTACAACGAACTACAATAACTTTTATATTATGTTACTTGCTGCTACGGAACCCTTCATGGGCGAGTCCGACTCGCACTTGGCCGCTTTTTTATATGTATGTGACTTTGAAAGCTATGCTGCTCTTTGATACTAGGTAAGAAATAATAATAATTCTTGACCTAGATTTTTAAATCTGAGATCACTATTTATTTATATGTCTAGTTAATCCACCTTGCAGTTATATCTTGATAGCCAAACAAAGGGTCAATGCTTGCGTCGCCTTGGTCGCCAATATCCTGTTCTCTTTGTTGACCAATCTGCATATTAGTTGTTTGCTACAATCGCCATCAGCCCAGTAGCCAGTAGTACTTACTAATATATTATCTTTGCCAGTAGCAAGTCATTTAAAATTAGACATTCGCACTGTAGAACTAAACGGTATAATGAGCAGTGAAACAAATGCCTCTCATTATTTACCTGTGCAACATATTTCTAATTATGAAAGTGTCATTCCACCAACTAAATTTGACCTTCGAAATCTTTGGCTTCACCCCGCATTCGCCAACAGTAGTATGGACTGAAAGAATGGTGGTAGGTCATGTTATACAGGTAAATGTTTGAGTGATTGACAGACAGACGGGCGACAAATGAGACATGTCGCTGACAGAAAGCTGCCGGCGAACAATCGAAGATTAGGTGCCTCTGGCGCAACTCCTATCGCGGAGGCGGTTTGGAGTATTTGGCTGTTGGTTTAGCTGCTACTTTATATACTAAAAGGTACCGTCACTCATTATATGTTAGTAGGTGTCTAACAGATAGAAAATATAGTTCAATTACATAAAAGTATCGATTTCTGCAGTTATCTAAACTTGAGTATAATGTGACTGTAACGAATGATGGCCGTCGTCTAACTACTGCCGCACTTTTATCTGCAATTAACCAAGTTTCCCACGGTATCTATATTCCAGTGGTATCACATGTTACTTTCCAATTCATTAAACGGCTTGACGTGGAGGTAGCCTGTGGTTCTAAAAGAGTCCAAAAAACGCACGAAAGAACAAACCAATAGATGGTATAAGATTTTTGGATTTAGGCTACATTCTGTACTTGCCTAAGCATAGATTAAATAAAGATCAATTATTACTTATTCATTTGTCTGGAAAATCAAACCAATGCCACAAATGCCCTTAGAATGACTAGTAGGTATGGGTCCTTCAAACCTGTGCATTTTATCTAAACGGACAAAAATCTTATCTGAAGTCAGACAAACACCGACAATTGTTTCCGAACGCGTGGCTAGTTAACAAATGATCGCGGTTTATACAATTGGAGTAGGTACGGCGCAAGAGTTGCTCCGCACGAGGCAGCCAGTCCACGCTACCCTGGCGGTCGCTGCGCACACGCAGCCAGCGATCATCCTGGGATATAAACAATACGCGAAACACGAGACTCCAAAACTAATCCACTGAAAAGCAAACTCTACATATAACATTTAGAAACGATGTTTCAGTACAAATAAAAGTGATGTTCTTTGTCAGCATGTTACAGTTATAGATGTGACAGTAGTTATTAACAGGAGAATAATACGTCTATCGTTTAAAGACCATGGTAAGTAAAAAAACAACCTAAATTGATTAGAGAAGAACTTATTTTAACTCTTTGCAAAACAAAATTTGACAGCTGTGTTAATTCTTGGCAACATTTTATAACATGAGTAGGTAGATTAGCAAGCTAAAGTAACCGTACGGTTGTCCAATTTAATAAGTAATAAATAACCCCATATCTGCGGCTAACTACATTTGAAATTGTAAATTTACATTTTATATGAAATGAATTTGCTAAGAAAATATTCATAGGTTTACACAGGCAACAATATCTCCTATATTATCAATATTTTAGCTGTTTTGATGCCTAGGACTATCCAGTGGGTACATGAAATTTGTAATTTACAAAGCTATACAACACATTTTTGTACATTATCAGATACTTACTAAATAGGCAGGTTATTAAATTGGACAGACGAGCAGATTGAATTACATTAAATTTAATAATGACTTAAGCTATAGAAGTATTTAAACGATATTATCCCATACATATAAATTGAATGCAAAACATTTTAAACACTGGCGACCTAGGTGCATGAAAAGCAGTAAGTATTTCATTTGCATTGTAAATAAAATTCTATTATATTTTCCATAATAGCTACTGATATGTTATGTTTTGTTCACGCTTCGATTTGTAGCAAAGCCTGGATCTAGTTAAAGAATTTCTATTCAATTCATATTATATACTTATGTATTAGACTTCACGAATGACCTCAAAGTTTATTTATTTTACTATACAAACGGACACCTGCTGTTTTAATACTACATCAACCAATACACAGTTACAATTATCTGTTTAATATAAGCTGGGCGTAGATAGGTATTATAATATAAGCAACAGATCCCAAAATATTTTGTAACCGGTATGCGAAGGATAAGATTCAATTAAGAACAGAAAAACATAAATAACACATCCCTTATGTTATGTGATAGATACTTCAATAACACGCCTAATCGGATATAACGATTATACACCAATATTTTTGCTGAGTGTCTGATAAGTCAAGTGAAGTAACCGTAACATACCGTTAGTAAGTATATTATACCTAGAATACATATGTGACGATCTGCGTAAGGCGGCTGGCAGACTGGATGAGAAGAATCGAAGATCGGGTTCAGTGGCGCACCTTGGGAGAGGCCTATGTCCAGCAGTGGGCTCTTACGGGCTGATGATGATGATGATGACATGTGTGTGTTTCAAGCACGAAAATTCAAAGCTTGATTTTGTCAACTCTTACATTCAAATACAAACAAATAGTACGATCAAAGTTGCATGCGACGAACTGCACTGTCAAAACCATCTACTCCAATCTTGTAAGCCGTTATCATTAGGTTGGATTAGCATGACATTCACGAGTTAGATGGGTGAAGTGTCAGCCGTTTGTTTGTGACACGTAACGTCTAATTTCGCGTTGACTCATGATTTTATGAGTCCGTGGGTAGGCGGTGCATGGTTATACCGTCTTTATACTAATCCGCCTTGAAACTTTTAATTTCCCAGAGAAGGCCTGTCCAATATGTACGTCGACATAAATGATATATGTGATAATGACTATTTAGGAGATTTTCAGTTCAAAACTTGTTAAGTTGTACTGTGTACAAATATAAGTGGACCAGTTATTGTATGTCGTAAGCGCAACAAAATCAGGGAATAATTTGAAGGAAAATTATAAATGGTTAATAATAATATTAAACATTAAATAAATAACTAACAAAAATAGCTTACACTTAAAACCTTTGACACCTACACATCGCTTTGTTGTGATTTTATTTAAGTTAGTGCAACTTGAATCTTTAAGAATCTTAACGAGTTTTAGTTCTTTCTGATATTTAATCAGCTGATCTTTTTATTGTACACTCTGTATATTTGATTTAAATTTAGTAGTTATTTTTATTAGTCAAGTTTAATATAGGTAATTAAAGTTCTTCTTGTTGACATTCTATGACTCCCTTTATGATCGTTTCATAATAAACATTATCCAGGTCTGCGTTTAACTCGTTCATCGTAACATAATATTGTTAAACAAAACTTGTAGAGGCTTGTAGAGTATTTAAAATCAATATTGGACAAATCTTTGTCATATTTTAACAAGAAAGTTTTGCGGAATTAAATAAGAAGTCACATATTCATATCATTTATTGTCATAAATACAAGGATGCACTAATAATCCCATGATGTGCCATTTGTAGTTTATATATATATATTTTCTGTCTCGCGGTACCTACTAGATATTTATTCTAGTTTATATGTATATGACGTTGGTAGGTCAGAACTCCTCTACAATTTATTTTATTTGCTTCTAGAACTTTGTACAGATTTATATAAGTAGTGAATGCTCGTAGCTAACCAAGTACTAAAACGAAGCGAGAAATAATTTTGCAATTGCTAACTGTGTCACCGTCCATAGCGTGATTGTTAATAGCATCTATGCGATGAGGCATTTAGCCCTAATCAAATCAGTGACCAGTTAGATTTAAGGACTAGATCACAGTGTGCAACTTGTTCTTTCTCTCCCAATACTTAATCAAATTCTAAGCTTCGGTGGAATTCGAACTAAGTTATTTTTAAGATGGCGATTTCGTTACTGAATCTGCCATATTTAGATATGTGTTCTAAATAAATAATTTAGTCATTACTAAATTATGTAGCTTCTTACAAAAAAATCATATTATTTACTTAAAGTATAAAGATATGTACAGATGAGTTACGTTATAATAAAAAAAAAACTTGCAAATAGTTGCCATTTTGAGGTATGTTTTGTCCCCCTTCTAAACCTTTTAAAGGCTGTACCTTGCCGGTGGTGCTTCACGTTTACTAGTTATAAGCCTCTCTTTCGAATACGAATTAAGTTATTTCCTCTAGTATCACGTGGTCTAAATGGCAAAATGAGTTTAATATCAGGTACTTCGAAAACATCTAAGACTATTCGGAATAAACCAAAGTAAGATCATCGATTAGGGTAAGATATAAGATTTTTATAGAACTGCCGGTGGCACGATAGGTAGATATAGCACTAATGTGAAGGAGCCCTACCTAGTAACCAAGACCGAGTTCCCGCAATCCGTACGTGCAATTGCATGAATGGGACCACCGTGTTCCGAAATAGACTCTTCCTGCTCCATTGATCATAATTCAAGCTAACTGCAGTAATAAATTCCGATTTCTACACAAGGAACTTATCTATTAGCACGTGGTAAGACTAAGTTCCTTGCGAAGACTTAACTTACGAGTATGTCCTGATGGATGTAAAATGATGAATGTACCTAAATACGTAGGAGTGATTTATTTGTTTGTTTGGATGTGATTAATATCAAAATTATTATTATGTTATCAAAATTATTATCGTTCATAAAATAATGTGCGCTTTCTCTTGTTTAAGCTGTCATAATATCCTGTATGAAATAATGGAGTCAAATAGAGTAGGCAGTAACAAAGATAACCTCCATTATTAACGACACAATAAAATGCAATTATCGTCGGTTTGTAGGTTAAATCTACATTATCAACTACTTATATGTAGGTGTTAGGTCTAAATTCTATACTGAGTTACAATTTATAAAAAAATTTCGTAGAGTCGCTCAAGTCGCTCGCGATACAATTTTCTCTGAATCTATTTTACTTCTTAACCGAAGGTATAAAAAGATATGTAGATAATTTAATGCAGAACATTGACTTTTTTTCTTCAAAATCTTTTACTTTTAATGAAAATTGTTATATATGTATAAATGGCCCCCTTCGTAACTCACTAAGGATTTAAACGTTATCATCATAGTGGGCCAAACTTCTCCCTAGGTTTTAACTTCCGATAATATTCGAAATGGGGACTCACACCCACCGCTTACCTGTACATTAAGAGAGGCCTATGTCCAGTTGACTCTTACAGGCTGCTGATGATGATGATCCACACCTACTATAGGTACAGGAGAAAAAAATGTTACGGCACGGAATGTAAAGTAGTTTTCAGTGTGCCGAATACGAAAATAATGTAAAATTTGCTTAATTAGCTCTATTTTTTAAGATAAAACAAGTCACTCAGATATTTAGTGTCAGCATTTTGCCGTCCTAATAAGAAATTCACCAGAGTTAATCAATAACAACTAAATATACCTAGAGTTAACTGCTTAGATTGTTTAATAAAATAATTAAGATATAAAAAAAAAACATATTTTGTTCCCCAGTGCTATTTATACAGGTAGGTATAGTCAATAGATAAATGATCAACCATGATAGGGTCATGTACCTAGTGAGTGAACACAAACTCATTAATTGCTGGACAGTCGTGGACACGGTAATTGAGACCGGCCTTCGCTAATGTACAGGTAATCGTTGGACAGAATGTGTGTTAATTTGCTTTGAACGTCACTTTTCATTGGAAACTGGAAGGTTTAGGTCATAAATTAATTAAAAGGTAAGCTACTATTTATCCCTGTACTGGCATGAAGTTCGTTCCTCACTAGATAATTATGTAAGTCTAAGGATGGGCAGAATGGGGGACAACAACATCAAATGTTCCAAAAGCTTACCTCATCTGCAAGTTGTGCACCTTGCTGGAGATCGAACAAAGGCGTTTTTAAAACCAAACAAGCTAAGACATTAATGCTCAGAGCACTTACTGGTAGCAGCGAATATAAGTCCAAGGATAGGACAACAACATCAAATGTTTCAAAAGCTTACCTCAACTGCAAGCTGTGCAACCTGCTGACAATCGAACACTGCGTTTTTAGCGTAAGCGTTTTTCACCTCAACCAAACAAGCTATTCCATTAATACTGGGTGCTTACGGGTGTCAGCGACGACCGACCACTTACCCTACGCGAGATGCTATAAAATAGTATATCTGAAGCCGAAGTTTTGACTAGCGCTAGGTTGCTATATAGACTCGAGCGTCAGAAGTCGTGGGTTCGATTCCCTGTTATAGGAACTTACAACTTTGTGCAAGTTAGTCCTGGTCTAGAAATAAGTGTAAGCACAATATGACATAGGTACTATACGTATATTGTATAGTATATGAAATATTTATTTATTTATAATATAAACTACTAATATTTTAGCAACGCGTAAATGATAGCCGAACCTGCCAATATCCGGTATCACGATCAACGAAAACGTGGCATAACTAACTAAGGACTTACTATCGCATCAAAAAAGGCCTAAACTTTAAATGTTCAACAGAAGATGTCGACTGAAAGCCGAATATTGAAAATTCGAATCGTTTTCTTCTACAATTAATTATTAGTTTTTCCACCTACACACAGTTACTATATTCACACCTCTATAAATCTTTACTCGAGTACTTACTATTTATTGTTATCATCTGCAATGGAAGTCTCCAGTCTCCATTTCCTGCTGGTCTCCTCAAATGGGGTCATCTCACGATGTTTTCCGCAATATCTGTGATAATGTTAATCCCGTGGGTGTACTAAAGACATCCGTCAGCCGCCATCGAGGCGTTAACAGCTTGAAGTATGGAGATAGAGCACATCCTAATGATTGCAAGGACGTGCAGGTTATAAGCCGGAACTGTTGCAATAAAAAGTCAGCAAAGTATATAAGTACACATGTTTTCCTAGACTGGAATATCTTTAAAAAATATTTTTTTATCGAAATTTACATATTATGTTCTAATCAGTGCCGGCAAAGATAATATATACTAAACTGTGCCGGCTAAATTTACATGTATTTCCAAATTTTAGCATATAGGGCCGGTATAGTAATCGAGTTATCCGGCGGACTGACAGACAGACCGGCAGTAGAAAAAAATCACGGATCCCCAAAAACACATATAAAAATACTAGGTACCTATATTTAATATATTATTTTAAATAATTTATTAAAGGATAGGTCATCGAGTTCCTCCATAAAACAGTTCAGACACAACTTTCAAAGACAAAGCGGATTAAAAAGAAGAATTGGTACTAAATACCAAAAGAGCGCATCTTTAAAAATAATCATCATCAGGTTATTTTTGTCTCCACTGCAGGAGCACAACCCTCTCTCATCTGCCGGAGACATACGGAGGATTTGGCCTACACTCCCCGCGCTGGCCAGACGGGTTGGGGAGGCCTGATTGATGTTTTATAATGTATTCCCTTAGTCGCTTAAAAATAATATTCTAGATAATTTGTTTTATACCCTTAATAACAAAATTACTCGTAACTATTTATCTAACACATTATCAGTCTGAATTTCCACAGCCAGCAATCTATTCTAATAATGCAAGAACGAAGAGATTTAAACATTGACATTATTGGGATTTGATTTTCCATTCTATTCTAGTAATTATTAATATATATAAGTTAATTTGGAACTAATGTAATTTTCAAGAATAGAATGTTTACATTCTAATGATACTTTTATTTAGTTAATTTTGTTTAAAATAAGAGCGGGTTAAACTTAATTTGCTGGGCAATAAGGATAGATATAGAAATAATTAAGCAAACAAGCATATTCAAAATCAAAAACACTTTAACCATTGCTCGAACAGAAACCTTAATTTTATACCTAGAAATAGTCGTTTTAAATATGTATAGATTTCGCTATTCGATAAAAGATGGCGCCACTTGTATGAAAAACAAATGGGACATTGCTGATAAATGTAGATGAAAGTGGCTGGCGTGGAAATTTGAGGAATAAATAAATATATTTTATTGCACATAAGTCACAGAGAATACACAGTACATAAATATAAAGTAAACTTACAAGCCGTGGCCTTATCGATTTGAGCGATTTCCTCCAGGCAACCTTATAGTCCGAAAGGTTTTATGTTTAATAATATATGTACAAGTATTATGCATCCACAGGCACTTGCTTATTACATCAAATGTTATCAGTTATCACAATTGGACCCAGTTATGCAGAAATGATCCAGCCTACACGTAGTGACTTTCGACATGTCAAGCGTAAAAGTTAAAACTAGTTTTCTTCACTAAAATGTTATATTGATGAATATATTTTGTTGGTATAAAAGGTAGCCTGGGACGATACTACTGTCTGCCAGATGATTTCTGAAATTAAAAGGAGCAGTCTGGCATATCTTTTTTGACCTCGACGTGACGGTAGTGCCAGGCGGTAGTGTCACAGGGGTACAGAGGACGTGGGTTGAATTATTTCTGCTTAACTGCATACTGGTCGTGCGCCTCGCGCGCCGTGCCACGCGCAACGCCCTGCTGAGCGCCGCGCGCGTACGCCGCAACCCCACCACGGCTGACATGGGACTGCGCGGCGAGCCGACCGACTTCTACGTAAACGAGCGACTGACCCGACTCAATAGGAAGCTCTTCCACAATGCTAGAGATATTGGCAAAAAGCAAAAGTGGCGGTTTGTTTGGACCAGAGATGGAAAAATCTTCACTCGCCAGGACCAAGACAAGGAAAGGGAACGCATACGCACAGAGGCGGATCTGGTTAGAGTTTTTGGAGTCCACTCCGTTGGCCCCTCGGCGACCTTTCGATAAATATCTTATTTGTTCCCGGACACTGATTGGAACAAAAAATAATAATGAGTGTTTACGAAATATATCGGTTAAGAATAGTATGGATACTGCATCATATCAAAGAGCAAGTTACATTAAGTATTTTACATACACACTAAAAATAGTATTTTTTGAGAGAAAAATTAATATTAACTTGATAAATACTGCATTTAATATTGGTATGATATACATCTTATTTTTGCACTTACTGCACCTAAAGTCAATAACACACATAAAGTCACTCACAAACAATCACAACTCCGTACACTTCCTAACATTTAGTACTACATCCACGAGTGTCATTTCACACCTGTATGACATAATATCGGTTATTATTATTATTACACGTCGAACAAATATTTATGAACAACAGTCAAAATACACATTTTTAATCCTTCACTCCGGAAATCCCCTTATTTACTATATACTTATAATTTCCCTTAGCATAGAAAACCCCGGTATGATCACTCTAAATTATTATTACAAAAGGCCTCCATAATACGCAGGATATTAATAGAGAACTAGATATACTAACTGTAGCTCACTCTGCAAGTGGTGATATTGAAAATTGTGTACAATTCATCCCAGTCTCCATAAAATCTGTTAAAATAATTACCCAAAATATTAGAAGTATAACATGTAATATGCCTAATTTCCGTACTTTACTCCGTAGGTCGAATGTCACTTGGGATATTATTATTCTGACAGAATGTTGGTTACCTTCCACACATTATCTTCCAGAGATTGATGACTATAACAGGTGCAACACCACTAACAACAATTCCCAAAATGAAGGTGTTGTGGTCTATTATAAAAAAGAGATTAGAGCTTCTATATGTGAACCAATAGTCACAAATGCTAATGTCTTGGCGATATCTATAACCAAGGACACCGTAATCTTAGCTGTGTACCGTCCACCAGGAGAAAGGAATCCCACTACATTTCTTGAATCTTTGAATGACACATTACTTAAATACTCCAGTTGTCAAAATCTTATCCTAACTGGAGACATTAACATTGATATAACACCTGGTACCACGGATAGCGATGCTAATACATATCTAAATCTGATAGCCTCTCATGGAATGCTACCAGCTCACACATTTCCCACACATTCCAAAACTTGTCTAGATCATTTTATACTTAAAACTAAACTGAATGCACACTGTTTTGTGGCTCACTCAACCGTGACTGATCACTATAGTATTATATTGGCCATTGATCTTAAAATTACTAAATTCACCCCAACCCGCATAATTCAGCGCATTGATTACGAAACCCTAAATCAGCAAATTGCAGAAGCTGATTTTTCAAATATTTACTTGCTAACAGATGTAAATAGTGCGGTGACATTCTGTCAGGACATCCTTAGAGATTTACTTAAAGCTAACACGAAATGTTTCAATGTCCCTAGACGCAAGAGAACTGTCCAGCCTTGGATAACACCAGGTATTCTAAAATGTATGAGAAATAGGGACAATCTACATGCCAAATCCAAAAAGTTTCCAGAAAATGAGATACTTAAATTGACTTATACTAGATACAAAAATTTCTGCAATTCTTTGCTAAAAAAGCTAAAAAGAGAATATGAAAAATCTGAAATAAGGAAAGCCAGTTCCAATAATAGGAAGCTTTGGGAGGTCATTAAATCTATCACCTACTCTAACAAACCAAAAGCCACAGCTACAGAACTTATTTCGACTGATATGCCTAATGATTCAGTCAACATTATTAACAATTATTTTGTAAATATTGGCAAATCTCTTGCTGATCAAATCACCAGTCGGCCTCGTAATCAAAACATCTTTCCACAGCCCTTCCTCTTACCATCTCTCCCTCACTCGCTTGTGCTTCTACCCACAGATGATTCTGAGGTTGAATCCCTGATTATCAACCTGAAAAATGATAGTGCAGTCGGACGCGATAACATTTCTAGCTCCTTCATAAAAAGATATAAAGATTTTCTTGTACCACCTATCACTTATATTTGTAACCTAGCAATCTCAACTGGTGTGTTTCCGACTGCCTTTAAATTGTCTCGTATTGTTCCAATCCACAAGTCGGGGGATAGAGGCTGTGTTAATAATTATAGACCAATCTCAATCTTGCCCACTATGTCTAAAATATTAGAGAAGATAATGAATAGGCGACTGGTTAAATATCTCGAAGACAGCAACATTTTATCCAACTCGCAGTTTGGATTCCGCTGTGGGAAATCGACCAACGATGCTGTTCATGAAGTAGTCACCTTCATAGTAGATGCTTTAGATAATAAACAAAAATCTGTGGGAATTTTTCTTGATTTGGCCAAAGCATTTGACACAGTCTCTGTCCCTCTCCTTGTCATGAAGCTAGAGAAGATGGGCATTCGCGGCATTCAACTCAAACTCTTCGAGGATTATCTCTCAGGTCGTTTGCAAAATGTTAAAATTAATGAGTGGATTAGCGATGACTTACCTATTTCACACGGCGTACCGCAGGGTAGTATACTGGGTCCTACTCTTTTTCTGATCTATGTGAATGATCTTTTCCAGCTTCAATTAACTAATGGAAAATTTGTTGCCTTTGCAGACGATACTGCTTTAGTTTTTAAAGCAGATACATGGTCTGAGGTCTTTAGTTATGCCCAGAGTGGACTCTCTATGGTTACTAATTGGCTATCGGATAATTTACTAACTTTAAACGTTGACAAAACAAAATTCATTACGTTTACAATCAAAAACTATAAGAACGATTTTCATGCAGACTTTACACTGTCTTCTCATGTGTGCTCTGCCCCCCCATTTTTAGACTGTTCCTGTCCCCAACTTCAACGAGTGTCATCACTAAAATATCTCGGTATAATTCTTGACTGTAACCTTAGCTTCAAGCCTCATATTGACCTTCTGTCCTCAAGGATACGTAAACTAATATTCATATTTAAAAATATTAGACATGTGGCTGACCCCAAAATTATTAAAGGTGTTTATTATGCTCTCTGTCAATCCCTAATATCCTATTGTATCGTCTCGTGGGGGGGTATGCCCAAAACTAATCTAATTGAACTTGAACGTGCACAGAGAGCTGTTTTAAAGGTTAGCAGCTTTCTTCCCTTCTACTACTCTACTACCTCCCTTTACCAAAAATACCACGTCCTTACAGTACGACAGCTCTTCATTCTTAATTTAGTACTTAAAAGGCACTCCTCTACTATGTACGACTCCTTATCTTTCACAAATAAACGTCGCCAGCATACTGTCTGTCCCACCCATCTATATAACACTCAATTCTCTCACAGGTTCTTTGGCTTTCTAGGTAGTTATGTATATAATAACCTCAACCCCGTACTTTCAATTTACAATAAATCTAAATATGAATGCAAACGCTCTGTTACACGCTGGCTTTTACAACTAAATTATGACGACACTGAACGCTTACTCTCTGTGATTTCCTAACTGCTGCACAACTAAGGTAAGAATATAATTTTCCATCAATTGGAATAACATTTAACAGGTAGATCTTTGTTGTTACACGCACATGAATACATACCCACCCCCATCCCCCCACCCCCACACACACACACATCCATACACGCTCACTTTCATACTCACACACGCTCAAACTGAACTTTATAATAACAATATATGTTTCGTTGATAATTGCTTACACTACACAGTTGGACTTTCCTTGAACTCAAGATTAATATGACTTCCGAGTGGAGAGAGCCTGGTGATCTGTAAAACAGGCACTTGCCTAGTTCAGACACCAGCCTCTCACAAGGCAAATGCTGTCCTTTGATCTATTGTTAAGTCTAGCATAATGATTACTATTGTATGTATTTACCTTGTGAGAAGAAATAAATAAAATTATTATTAAAATTATTATTATTATTATTATTATTATTTGACTTAATTCGGGTTTTAATGTTATACTCGTATTTACGAGTATAACATTAAAACCCGAATTAATACCAAACCTGTGGACGTCGATAGTCTAGGTATGATGATTCGTCGAGAGATGGCGCTAGTAGTTCGTACAAAAATAATGCATTCGTTGCAGTCTGTGTAGGTCCATTGACCTAATGAATATTTTTATAATTATTAGTAACGTTTATTACTAATAAATATATATTTATGCGTATTATTTTTAGAATAATATTCCCATCTCCAGAACAAAATAATAAATCGTAACTACAGGATAGGTACAATCGTCAAACGGATGTCGTATCAATAATTATTATATTTTTTTCTCTTTATTACAGATTTAACCAGAATAATGAGAAACCACATATGTATCACAAGAAGGTCCCAAAGTCCTAATAAATGTGGTAACATGACTGCCATACAAAAGTCTAGAACAATATTGTGACAAAAACTAAAAACACATCTACAAAAATGGTAGAACCGGCTTCCTATGAGATGCAAGTGCGGAACGACAATGAAAACCAAAAGGACACGCCCAAACCAGGTCTGTCTGCTGGAAAGATCTTCTATAAGCCAGGAGTTATAGAGGAGGAGACGGATGAGACCAGTGCATATGATAGTTCAATGGTGGAGTCCCCAATGTTGGGGGGGCTTATGCCAGGGGGGTACCTGAGACCCCCCCTGACGATCCATCCATCTAGCAGTCTCCACAGGATCCCGACTTACAGCAGCTCCATTGGACAAAGCACGGTGTACCGGCCGGATTCGTGCAGGTTAATATTTTCTTTATTTTCTTTAACTTCTTATTGCACATACAAAACATTTATTACAAACAAAAATAGGAAGTAACATGTAGGTACAAATGGTGAAGCTTATCACTTTGAGAGATTTCTGCCAACCTACCACCGAAATAGAAAACTAATGGTGAAGCTTATCACTTTGAGAGATTTCAGCCAACGTGTACCAGCGAAATAGAAAACTACCTAGTTCGTGTTAGGGCAGATAAGTACAAATTTATGATAGTCACACAGATATCTGTTTTTTTAAACAAGAATCGAACCTGGGACTTTTCACAGGAGGCATGCATCATTTTGTGTAAACGTTGAGTTTGGGGCGTTTAAATTTAAACAGAAGTCAGATTTTAGTGTACAAATTTTCCAGTTGACAGAGTTTTCTGGTTTTTAATTGTTATATTTTTAGGATTTCGTACTAAATTATATGTAGTAAAAGATGTATTTATGGTGATACGTCGATGTTACAGTAGTTTTTTTCAGCAACTACACAAGCTATCGACTTGTAGGTAAAGGCTCAGTTATAAACTCCTAACCTGCACGTAGCTCAGAATTCAAAGTGAAAATCTACCCCTTTGGTAAAGAAGTCATAAATGGACAGATATCATAGGAAAGGTCTCTTTATCTAATATCTGTTTAAATTTAAATGCAATGGTTATTTAAATATACGTAAAAATTTACCCAAAAAAAGGTATATCCTTAATCCCCGAAGTTTATAGCTCTGAAACTTTAATTTATTTATGCTTAGTACAGATTAAGAAAAAAATATATAAAAATAAAAAGAAAATATATTTTTTTTACAAATATTCCAAGTTAGACGAACCATAGCTGAACAACATGATATTTTTTTTGCAAACGCTGCTTGGTTTACTTTAGTAAGTACTTAATGTTATTACAATATCTAGAACGATAACAAGAAATTAGTGCAACATCATAAATTATGTTAAGTTCGATGTAATATTTGCATCTTATCTTACAAGATCCTGTTGTATTGTCGTAAAGTGACGCTGACGACGTATGTATATACACACTTTTGAATCACGATCCTTGAGGCACCGATATCTAATCAGTAAAAACAGATAAATACTTCACTTATCGAAATAGTTTTGTAAAATATATTATACTTGTATTATTCGCATAGCGATTTCGAAGTGCGCTAAGTTCTGACTTGCCCATGTATTTCAATATTTGCTGTGTGAACGTGACACATTTTTCCGCGAATAGTTTTTAATAGAAGTTCTCTAGAACGTTTGGTGTTATAAAAGTTTAAAAAGTGCGATGGGTTTATAAGGAAAGGGGTAAAAAGGGTTTTGAAAATGCGTCGTAGACGTAAATAGTGATAACATTATCACTGTTGACCGAGTTTGCTCCACTTTTGTTTAAATTAATCATTGGAGTGACTGACAAGACAAGGTATGTCTGCGGCCGAGAATTTTTTATACTACGTAAATATGTTGAATGGTTGCACTACTTCCAATATTGTTTTATCAAATTATACTTACTTATACATATTTTTAATAACAGTGTGAACACGAATTGTGAGTTCTCCAGAAGAGACCAAATGATCCATAATGCTCCATTTATGCACTAAACTCATACAGTAATATGTATGTATATTTCATTCCAGATTAATAGTCCTATGAAAACAAACGCATTTGCGTCTCGAAAACAAAATACACAATAGATGGTGTTCCTAAGTGGACTGCAAAGTTTACATGGTAATACAAATCTGTTTTTGCTGCTGGTGACCCTTTCATGTATATGTTACCGAGACGTAAATAGCGTTGGTTTTCATAGGACTATGAATCTGGAATGAAATATACATATTTATTGACATTCCACATCGCTCGTTTAAAACCGATCTACAATTCAAATAAAATTCGTTGTAAAGGTGAAGTAGGTGAAGAAACTTGCATTCAAGCCGAGTCACAGGATTGGCGTTATCTATATCTATACTAATATTATAAAGAGGTAATGTTTGTAAGGTGGCAGCGGGTAATCTCTGGCTGTACTGAACCGATTTTGAAAATTCCTTTACCAATAGAAAGCCACCTTATTTGCGAGTGTCATAGGCTATATATTAACCCGAAAAATGAAAAGACTTTTTCGTGGTAGTCGGAAAATGTTTGAAAAATGTATGGTCAGCTAGTACGATATACGTTAATAAAATCTAGTGAGAAGGAATGTCCATATTAATTTACCGTGACATATTTTCCTCGCAAGTACCTTAATGACACTACTACCTAAATCCGATCTTTGTCAATAATTAGAATCTGTTTTAACACAAATTGCATATCAATAAAAAAACAAATACATTTGCATTTGGGAACAAAAAAATAATGTTTCGAAGTAAACCGCAAAGTTATCGTGGTAATATAAACTTATAAGTGCTGCTAGGCATCCCGTACATGTATAGTGACTTTCTGAGACGCTAATAGCTTTGTTTTCGTAGGTAAATTAATTTGAAATAACATATAGCTCGATAGACGATCTGGGGAAGCGGTTAGGCTGACTGTGGCTGGATGCGCAAGCGTTGGTCGGATTCGACTAGAACCTAACAAATTGCGCAATGTGTCTGTCATGACATGACCAGACATAGGTATAAATTATTTATAGTAATTTTTATTTCGACGAAATAAAGTTATCGATATGCGCCGTAATTAATACTAAGTTTAACACTCTCCTTTTAATTTCGCCGGCAGATAATGAACCGATGTGAAATTTTCTCAAAAATTACGAAAGTATTGTCATCAAATTTACTTTTTAGACTTGTTTTTTTTTTTATTTGTTCTACTAAACTTCTTTTCAAACACGTGCAACAACTCTTATAATTGTTATATGACTATTTGGTAGGAAATAGTTTGTGTTGATGTTTCTCTGCTATACTACTGTCTTCTGTAATAGTCTAGAAACGTATTCCTAAGTCATACTTATGACGTGGCTGTGCCCATAATCAAGGTCTTGAAAACGTTCCTGGAGAATGATAATAATATGTGGGGGATCTCACAAACTAAGGCTATAGTTTGGGATCTGAGCCCAAACTATAAGCAAAGCCTGTGATATGGGTATCGGACCGATAATATACTTGTACATACATACATAGATAAATGATATAAGTGTATACACTTTATGAGATACGATTGAGTTTTAGTAGGTATATAAATAAGCAGGTTATAAAACTGTAATAAAAATACTGTGCTACTTGGGGACCTATACATGGTGATTAAGTAATCATATTGTCACGGGACCAATAAACATCAGCCCAGATATTTATTAAAGAAACATTTTTATTATCATTGTCATACTAGGTTAGTTTAGTTTGAAAATTTGTTTTTACATTTAGGTAAGGCATATAAATTAATAGAAAATTATGTTATGTAATGAGGACCGGGTGTGATGGCGTTCATTGGGGAAGGCCTATGTCCAGCAGTGGACTTTTAGGGGCTGACATGATGATCATGATGATGATGATGTAATGAGAATAGAAAAAGAGGGAATAAAATAATAAATATTTACACTAACAGCAGAATCGAATCCGTGGTGGTTTCCAAGCAACGAAGCCAACAAAGCGCAGAAATGGCATGATAACTCTTTCACGTTTTGAATCTCAAAGAGAAACGTTAAGATGTACCTATGTGTTGTATGGGCTATATTAGTTTGAATACTGATAATGTCACATACTTATTTGGGGATCCGTCAAAACCCTTATAGCTTTTTGACCGTCTGTATGTCTGTCCAGCGGATAATTCGAGAACTACTGGACCGATTGAGTTAAAACTTGGAACATGTAAAATTGGCCGGCCGAGATATTACAGGAAAACTAAAAAATAATAATTGACGGAACACACACGTTGTGAATGACCACACATTTCTTACTTTCGTAAATAAGTAAACCCATCCATAAAATAGGTCTGACGCATCGGAGCCTCGAATATAATCGAAGATAATCTCTTTCGCCTCATTCCCATGTTAAAAAGTGACGGTTTCAAGGCCTAACAATAGAAGTGTAGACTGGTAAACAAAAACGATTAGTGGACGAAGAAAAGTGAACCGTCTTCAGAAAGGACTTCTGCATTAAAAGAGCTAGGAGGTGGAAAGTTAAATTTGTCTCAAAATATAGTATTCTGAGCATCTGCTATATGTTAACTCGCTATATGTAACTGGAAGAGAATGCCATATTGGCATTATGTTCGCCTTTTGTACTTAATGTGCAATAAAGTTTTTAAAATAAAATAAAAAATAAAATGTTTCCTTAAAAATAAAATGAGTAATAAATACGGCATGTATGTACTTAAAATTGTTCCTGATGGATATAATTCTACTAACGAATATATGAGTAGGTTTGTCTATAAATCCTATTAAACTAAATGACCAACTGTTTTCATCTAATCCATGTGTGTTGAGTGTACGCGCAGGCGTATACCTACGCTCGAAGACGTCGGTCTAGGCACGTTCTAGACAATCCTGTCAACGCTGTCAGGCTGGCGATTCGACAACGCCAAGCTCCCGACAGGTATTCCTATAACGTTCTATCTTGGACCTAGAGGTTAATAGGTCCAAGCGTTCTATCCACCGCTTTGGCCGGCGAGGGCTTCCCCCTATTCAGGCGTTTACGCGCGTTGTTGGCATGTCTCCGTTCGCTCTTCTTCATTCCTCCATAATTCTTACGCATATGTTAATAATTATTTTTTTTCAATTACTGTTTATCGTGAATTACTTAACACCAAATTGAATTAGGTGCATTGATCTAAGCGACGTCATTCACAACCTGCATCTTATAATAAAACTTAGTATTTTACGTTTATTTTATAATGTTTTGACACAAATACTAATTTCTTTCAAAATATTTATTGAAGAAGATAATAAATAGGTAAGTAGTACAAATAAGCTAATAGGTAGAAATTAAATTTTTCATTCCTCTGGGAAAATATACACGTATAGGTAGATACTGAAAATCCGTTACCTCGAATTCGATACGGCTGTAAATCATGGCGCATGCCCCGCGACGCGCGCGATCCTCTAATGCCTTTTCTATCTTCATGCCTAATACCGGCCTAATCTGGCAAATCCACGAAAAATCTGCAAACAGCGATACGTGACCAGATAATCTTGATTAATCACATCTTTCCACTTGACGCTGGAACGACTTTCTTGATAAAATTAAACAGCTAAGCCGCAAATTGTGTGCAATGAGTGAGATTACCCTTTGCGAATAAAAATGGTACCTAATCTTTAAACAATTAAACGTCATTGCCACGTGGTTAAATGATAGTGCAATAGTTGTAAAAGTCGCTGCATTTTTAAAGGCTGATGAGATGACTGATCATCTTACAGTGTCATCCATAGAAAAATGTAGAGGCAGTGTCATTAAGCCACTAGACAGAATACACTGGCTCTCCTATATACCATTCAAATCGGAACACTTGTTTATATATATTTATATGGGTATGCCCTTACTAGTATAAACTATACTCCTACCTTAATTTATTTAACTGCACCTTTTCTGTTATTCTTATCCTCTACCCAAAGGTTGTCTGGAAGAAATCGTTTTTAGCGATAAGACAGCCTAGATATATTACTTTATTATTGTATCTTTTTATTTTTTTACGTGCAATGAAGAGCAACTGAATTGAATTGAACACTACAATGCTAGCAACAGAAAGATAACTGCACACTCTAAAACGACAAGGAACTTTTTAGGCAGGTAAACGCAATATCCTACTTAATATTATAAATGCGAAAGTTTGGATATTTGGATGTTTGTTACTCGATCACAGATTGACAATAAGACTGCCATTATTTCCATAAGATGTATATATTCTGATAGTGATAGGTATACTTATCTTCAGAAAGTGATACCCTGTTTTGACTAAGATTTTAAAACATAAAGTCAAAGTCAAAAGTCAAAATCATTTATTGCATATGAGTACATTTGGTGGTACATTTATACACGTCATTTTTTTCATCGACTACCGCTTCCTAGGTGTTAGCGCTGTGAAGAAGAAACGGCGCAACAAACTTCACCCAACACATCTTTTAAAAATCAAGTTTGCATACAATTAATAAAGATTTTGCGAAGCTGAATTAACATTAGTACCAGGCATCTTTGTCATTGTTTTTGTTGTTTTTTTTAAGTTGTTTTTTAATATGAATCTAAAACTTTCTGTCCGTCATATTTAAGATTTCCTCTGGTAGTTTGTTGTAGAAGCGTATACATTGCCCCGTGAACGATTTGCTGACCTTACGTAGTCTTAACCCTGGTAAAACAAGTTTATTTTTATTTCTTGTATTATAACTATTATTGTCACAGTGCCTCAAAAAGAGAGATACATTTTTTCTGACATATAAAATATTATCTAAAATGAATTGACCAGCTACTGTTAATATGCTTATTTCTTTAAACTTTTCTCTTAATGACTCTCTACAACGCAGATTATAGATTGCCCTAACTGCTCTTTTACAGCAGACCAACAAACATATGTACGAAACAATTTTCTCATAAAATGTAGAACTACATATATAATGTAGTTATAGTTACTAGCTAGCTTATAGCTACTTAATGTGTTTGTATAAGCTCGTGGAAAATCATCGAGTGTCACCTGAAGTGTTGATTGTCCTATCACGATTTCAATATGTCGCAATTGTATTTATTCTACTAATGAATATATAAGTAAATCGTGAATAAACTTGTTTACTAGAAGGCTTGGTGCGCGAATTAGATTATGCTGTATTCAGCTCATTCTAAACTCATGGAAGTCGCTATATCGAATGTGGGGTGCGTTCGCTGTAAGTTTTGAGGTCCATGGTTTAAACTCAGGTCCATATAGGTACCAATGAATTTTTCTGTTTTACATTATAAAACATCAATCAGGCCTCCCCAACCCGTCTGGCCAGCGCGGGGAGTGTAGGCCAAATCCTCTCGTCTGTCTCCGGCAGATGAGAGAGGGTTGTGCTCCTGCAGTGCAGACAAAAATAACCGAATGATGATGAGTTTTTCTGAACTTAAATTCGGATTATGTTAATACCTACTTACCTACCTTATAGGATCATTTAGCTTAGGCAAAGAATAATAAATATTGTAATATAATATAAAATATATCACTCACCACCGCCGTCAGTTTAACGTCGCCCTCAAAATAAAGTACAGCTGGCAGTATAGGTACACTACGGAACTCCGCTAGCGCTCTATCGACCGGCGCCGAGAAATCGACGTTATAAGTTAGAAAAAGATGCACTTATGTGTTTGACGTGTATAACGTTGTCCCTTTTTCTATCGGCTATGCTCGCGCGCTAGGTGCAGCAGCTCTACAATAATTTATGCGCACACACAAACGTACAGGCAGGCTGGTGATCCCGTAGTAGTAGTAGGCAATTAAATCTTTCTTTGCATAGAGTGCTAAGGCTGTGGCTTAGGCATTTTGGCCGCGAGCCCCAGTTATAGCAAGTAGCACAAATCTCTTGTACATTTTGAACAATTTCTTCTGGTCCTGGTGTTATATTTATATTTCTATGTCTTTATCTCATTCCCATACATAGAACCCCGTTTATTTAACCAAATAATATAGACTATTTATACGAGATACTCTATGACACATTGCTATAAATTACAAGCGTCAAAACAAGATTATTTTATAAGAAATGATTGATTTTTAATATTAATCTATTTGATATTTAGTCACAACTAGTTTTGTTATAACAGATTAGATTAAAATATATGCCTACTAGAGTACTAGTAAATATATCTAATAGATAAAAAGGTTTTTTAATTTTTTTTAAAGTATAGTAATAGTATTTTTGTACTAATTGATTGTTCTCATCCTAACTTGTCCTAACTTAAGTATATCATAAAGGTCCAAATCCGCTGGTTTCCCTTTACGCCTACAACTTAGTGGATATTCTTTAGAATATTAATTTAAGGTATACCTACATTACTATAGAAAATTAAGTACCACTGAAAGCTCACACCACATCACAGGCGTCTTACTTTATGCAATTAAACTGCTTTATTGTCTACAAAAGAAATAAATAATTCTAACTCTGATCTAGGACTTAAACAGTAATGCAGAAAATTGACACTTCGTATATTGTAAATAACAGATAATTATAATTATCGAGTGTTCAGATCTTTCTGTGGCGCAATGCTGTATCGATATTAATGATACTCAATGGACCAGTGAGTAAGTACATGCACTAAAGGACGTCATACATGACAATACTGAAGTAGCTAAGTACATTCCTGAAGTGCGACCTTCAGGTGGAAAAAGATCGAGAGCAGCAAATTAGTGTATAGGAAAAAGATGCGCATTAGCAGGCCAATTCGCACACTGTCAAATTAGCCACCAATTTAATGATAACGTTGGGGCGGGCGGCCATTTTGCTGCTTAGATATATAGGCTGTTTCATTATTTAATACTGGGACATTAGTTCAATAGGTACTCACCTGATCTCTGAATAATAATAACAATTTTAGATCGGACTCATATTAAAAATAAATACCTAGTATTACTCAAGTCACACAATAGTTATTTGATCAACTTACAAAAATGTTAATTGTCGCTTATGATTATTTGTATATTACTTGGTAACCTGAAGGTGACTGTGGTTTTATAAAGTAGATAATGCTTATAAAATGTAAATTAATAACAGCCTAGCCTATATTTTCCACTATCGGACATGGCGCGTGCCCCACACAACGACAATGCAGCAATAGACCTTATATAGTATAATAAAAGTTGAAGGACTCCATATACCTACACCTTAAAATTTCTTCCCCAACACGCTTGATTACGAAGCTTATTAATAATTATGACGTCTAACGAACAAGAAGGCTACATTAAAACCTTAGTAAATAAATATTAAAGTTTACATATAATACATACATATATATCTAAACTGTATTCATACACACTTGTCTTAATTATAGTAGTTTTTAGTTTTTCTAGAATGACGAAGAGTTGATATATAAAATGTCAGAAAACACAACTAAATTACAAATTAACACATAATTTTTAGAGATATAAAAATAAATCACTGTTATGATTCGAATTTTGCTAGAATAAATTATTTAATATTTTGTAAATCACATTAAAATAAAATCGCTGTCTATACATATTTCTTAAATTATTTGGGTACTTAGCTGGATTTTAAAATAGACCACCCTGTAGACTACTTAACGTCAAGGCACAGGCACTAACTGAAATTTGTTTTCCGTGGTGAGCTGATAATTTTCAGTATACAATCTCGCGATACAATTATACAACGTTTAGCGCGTCGTTGTGCTGACGGGCACGAGAGACGCCAGTCGTGACCGCGGCATTATCGCACGCGCTGCTTCAGGAGGCGCGAGCTGAGGGATGCTGCACAGACGGTCCGCTGAGTGAGTCGCGCGCACACGCCGCTTGCCGCCGCGCCGCCGCCCGCGCCGCCAGCCATGCACGCCGACCCCGAGTCGCCCGCCTGTCGCGAGGAGGCCCATCTCCTCCCCGACGACTGGCTCAAAGTCAAGACGGTCCCCGCTAACGGGAACCTGTCCCCCGGCATCTACTACCCCACTACGGCGAGCAAGAGGTTCGTCGGCGAGCGCCAACCTGTGCCGTCTGCGACCGCATCCAATCCGTACTGTTTCGCTTTTGTCCGTCCACTCGCTAAACAACCTTTGTTTTATGTAGTAATGGGAAATAATTTACATTAGAAAGCTATTCCTTAGTTAAACTAGTGCACATTATCGTTATTATTAACATTGGCGAAGGTCGCCGCAGAACTGACGATGACGGTGCAAGCGTGAACTAAATGTTCGCACTTACTGTAATATCATACATCTTATTGACAGTCGTTGGTGCGAAACCACATAACTAATATAGCGTTTGTTTGTTTGTAGGAGTCGCTCACATAGACATGGTGCTACGCGCAGAACAAGGAGGCGAGCTATTCTCAAAAATGGAGAGTGTAATATTCTCAAGTCGAAGATTGCTCAGCGTCGGATGCGATTTCTCCAGGACATGTTCACAACCCTCGTTGACGCGCAATGGCGGTGGACCCTGCTCGTGTTCACACTCTCCTTCATCCTGTCTTGGCTGGGATTTGCCCTCATCTGGTGGCTGATTGCATTTACACACGGTGACTTAGAATATGATCATCTACCAGAAATGCAAGAGGCATCGAATTGGAAACCATGCGTTTTCAACATCTTCGGCTTTACATCGTGCTTCCTGTTCAGTATTGAAACTCAGCACACGATCGGTTATGGTTCGCGTACGACCACCGAGGAGTGTCCAGAGGCGATATTTATAATGTGTTTGCAGAGTATTGTGGGTGTTATGATACAAGCATTCATGGTGGGTATAGTGTTCGCTAAGATGACAAGACCCAAGCACAGGACCCAGACACTCCTATTCTCAAAATATGCTGTGGTGTGCCAAAGAGATAGTGAACTTTGTATGATGTTCCGAGTGGGTGACTTAAGGAAATCACATATTATTGGAGCCGGTGTGAGAGCCCAGCTGATACGGTCGAGAACAACGAAAGAAGGAGAGGTCTTGTCCCACTATCAAACCGAATTGGAATTGAACGCAGATGGATGTGATAGCAATTTGTTCTTCATTTGGCCCATTACTATGGTGCATCGAATAAACGCTGAGAGTCCATTCTATGGGGTGTCTGCTGCAGATATCCTTCAGGAGAGATTTGAGATAGTTGTCGTTTTAGAGGGAACTATAGAATCGACTGGACAGACAACGCAAGCACGTTCCAGTTATACAACTAGTGAAATAATGTGGGGGCATAGATTTGTCCAGCTAGTGACATACAATCGTGAGCGTCAGGGGTACGAAGTGGATTATTCTAAATTCGACGAGACGACGCAGGTTGACACCCCGCTGTGTTCCGCCAAGGAGCTGGACGACTTCTACGGCAACTCGACTGATCGTAGATCTATCGGTGAGTTTCTCTTCAAAGTCAAATCCAGTGGTGGCGGGTGGGTGTTGCTGCAAAACCCCAATTAACAATGCTTCTATGTGTGCTTAGTTTTTAACGCTATCTTGACACAATTTTGACTAATCTCTATGAAGATAACAAAATTCTTGGTCACTGTCACGTTAGTTAAGGTTTTTGACGTCAGTCTAATATTTATTGTTGCTACGAGTCATTCACATCTATCACTTAAGTGAATTACATTAAATTTCCGTTGCCGCTATTTTGAAATTATCTGCCATGTTGTTTATCAAGGGTCAACAGGACTGTCTTGTTTGTTACTCTGCAGTGTAGTTTAAACGATAATTATTAATTTATTGTCCTGAGGAAGGGAGTTATTGCAATTGAATGTAGTTAGTATTGTGTGTGCTACTTAGCGGGCTTTAAACCTCTTGAATGTACATCTTTAAAGAGTAGCTTCAACTCTTTGATAAGGTCGAAGTTATTGTTGTAATAATTAATGAGGTGCATTAAGTTGTTATTCATAACTTGTAGAAACAGATTCACTTAATGTCTTATGAAGCGTATCACAAATCATATTACATATAAAATACAGTAGCTACAACTATATATGCGGTTACTTGCATTGGTTACTGCATGTAAACGAGTAACCTACGTATTACGTTTAATGTTATTTATTGACTTGTCTAAGGAACATTTAAAATGGTGTGGGTTCCGTTAATTATATATTTTGTTCCTTTTAAATTGAAAAAAATACAATTTCAACAAATTTTCCATACTTTTTCCATCATTGCCTGGTCTCATCATTGCTAAGTATAAGGATATCCGGTTTTTCGGATTGAAAATTGAACAAGTGGGTAACTGAAAGATCCTATTAAAATGAAAGCTATGAACTGATAGAATAAAAAATTCTTTAGTTGCACTCAGAAATATATCAACAAAATTTGTCATTAATTTGTAACTCAAATTACTTTATAAAGAAAAAAATATGAACTTGTGGCCAACAATCCCATCTATTTGAAGTTAATTTTTGTTTAAATTATATGTAAGTTATGTATGACATTATAAGTTAGTGAAATAGAAGATTTCACTACACTTGCTATTGCTATTTTCTAAACACTGTCACATTCATAATCACTTAGGTATCTAATAAGTGCAAATGCAAAGTTGTTAATAAAATACTAATTATCGATTCTTAACATTACCTCTCATCCCAATAAGAATCTAAACTTTGAATACATCTAAGTTCCCTTGCAAGTTAAATTATCCTCCAATGAATCACGATGGTCACAAATAAAAACGATAATCTAATAACTTATAACAAGATCAAAAAAATCAATCGCGTAGTAGCATACCGTAGAAATAAATATTGTTTCATATTCTAAACTGCGATATCGAATCCATTTCAAGAAATGATGTGATAAGGTATCATGAAATTAATCATTGTAAATAGACGACAATTTTTATTGGACAGACAACTCTTTCTTGTAGTACATTTACGCTCCTGGCGTAAATATGTTGATTGATTATGTGATAGAGAATTGATCATTTGTATTTGGTATATTTTACAATATTTTTCATGCTATATGTTCTTTTGTCACCTTTTATGGCAGTGAGTATTATAAAATCTTTGAATATTGTAATCGTCAAGCCGTATAATTATAAATGTGATCGATGAATTGCAAGTTAAGTCGCATTGTTTACTAGTTCATATTAAAAGGAAATAAATTCTATATCTTTTGAGATAAAATAACTTCCAAGATAAGATTGTTTAAACTGATTTTTACCGGTCAATCTCAGTACCAGGAAGTTCCATTCTGCCAATTTGCTTATACCCATCCCCCTTCTAACACAGGAACCTAACTACGCCAACTATAGTCCAACAATTGACGTCATTAAATGGTCAATTTGACTGTCCATCCAACCAAATGTATTGAATGTTGTAACATTTACGTTTAACACTGGTTAAGTTGATGGTGTATCATTATTTCCTAATAGCTCTTTTCTTTTAAACAAGTCTAACTAAAAACAAAGCAAATGTGGGTAAAGTTTATTTATGTACAGCAGGTAAACGTTTGTTTTAACAGTATGCACTAGTAAGTACCTAGCATATCATTTCGTTTTAATAATATTTGTATAGGTATGATAGAGAAATTCCCCCTTTTCTTTAGTATTAGTATACTTATGTCAAATTGCGTATGTTTTTCTATCAGCTCTGGTTCTCTTAATAAATTCATGGGAATGCATGATGAAGTGCCTATACAGTTAATAAATAAAGTAGGTATTATAGACATTTAATTGCTATATAAATACACAAAATGAGATATATAAATAAACGGTTATATAATTTAAGTGAGTGTATAGGTATATGATTTTTTACATTGGTAGCAGAGCATGTCTCCTATGTGTTTATGTTTATGGGTACAAAAGTAAGTTATGGAAGTTGTAAATATGATTTTATGAATTAGGTTACTGTTACTGGTAAACATTTTTAGCCTTTGATATCACACAATCTATATTAAATATCTCTACATATAACTCAGAAGTTAGTGTATACAAAAAACACCACGTTCGTTATAGACGCTCAAGTTTGAGAGTTACCGCATATTATCATAAAATACGTATAGAAGAGGTGATTGATAGTTGTTTGCATTTGTATGTTTTATCAGATATCTATATCTACTCGGTTAACTTTATATTGTTTCTAAACTAAATTTGGATGCATGGTCATTTTATTTTTAAACGACATTCACAATAATTGTTTACTATGAAGAACTTCAAAAAGAAGAAACACTTTTAAAGTTTATTAATTACAGAGCAAGATTTCACCATATTTTGTTTACCTATTGTATCTTGGAATTGTTTGCATATTAAGAATTAATTGTAGTAAATCCCCAATTTCATGTATTTTATAAAAGAGAAGTTACACTAAAATGTCATGTTTTTAAATTGTTAGCTAACGTATTGTGCCTGTAAATATTACGGTTGATAGGACAAAAACATATTTAAAGAATATTCGCCATATGAATGTGCCTATATGTATGTTGTGTTGTATCGTCCATTGTAACTGTCTGTGATGTAAATGTGTATGTGTTTGTGATGTCACACAGAGAGTGGGGAACACGCGCCGCAGAAGTTGCCAGTACGCGCCCCGACTACGGAACCCAAGGCGGAACACAAGGACGGCGACTTCACTGTTACCCTATAAACTGTATACAGACAGACCACTGAACCATTTGCAGTTTATATTACACAGGTTGCCACACGAGCCCGTCAGACTCGACTATAGCGTAGCCAGTGACACTTTAACACTGAGTGAGACGAATAATTATTTCCAAAAGGTTTAGTCTTTTAAACTGTAGGTGCAGGCGGGCGGTATAATAATAAACATCTCAGTATCCTTGTAAAAACATTACCCACATTTTGGCTTCGCCTATGGTGGACTACACAAAATCAAATCTGATAAAATAAAATCTGCAGATTTCGCATGTTTAACGGCTATTTCTTATGCCACATTTTATCTTACTGGTGTTTTGCCTTCATAGGAGACCAAAACTTAGTTTTTGTGAATTACCTGTGAACATTAAATTGAAGGGTTAGAAGTCTTTACCCGATATACAATTTATAGTTCAGCGAAATTAAGAAAAACCTCTAATAAGCAAATATATCTGTGTAAAATCCAGTTGATCAACTAGTCAGTCAATTTATTAGTTTAAAAATGTGTAATTATTACCTATGTTGATATTATGAGAATCTCAAATACGTAATGTAGTATTAGTCTTCCTAAGTGGTTGTGCAAAATGTTTATACAATTTTAAATAAATACTTGAAACATTCCAGTGTACTAGAATTATAAGAAAATCAAATGCTAGGAAATTTACTAACTAAACATGAAATACTGTACTTGTACAATGGATATTGTACTTTACGAAATTGTGATATCTACAATCCTTAGGGTGTACGAGAAGGGTGTAACTAGATTTCTGCAATAATATTCCAATTTGAAAATGTTCAAAATATTATACAGCAAAGTTTGTTCAGTACCATTTATATCCTTTAGGAAAATGAGAAATGTACTGGAAATTCTTGAAACTACATTAAACTTTACAAATTAATTTGTAAAAACTAGTATTTATTCACTAAAGATATAGAGTATCATTTCGATCGTCACAAATTTACAAAATTTATAATTATAAGCATAATATTGTAAATATAGAATGAAAGAAACATGTTGTGTCGTTTATTTGTTAAAACCTACCACATTATTATAACAAGCACGAATCGAAATTAGGTAGTACGCACGGAAGAATAATATGGACTGGACATCCCGGGACTTTTAGTAGTTATCAAAAAATGTATATATATCCAATTAAAAAAAAATTCATGTCGTTTGTATTTTATTTCACTGGTAGGCGGGAGGCGGCATAAAAATTATAAATAATTAAATGAGCGATGTCTAATGTCCATATTTATATTACTTTATGAATTTATACATAAATATTTACAATGAATTAAATTAAAGAAATATTTTAGATACCTAGTCATCCATATATTGTTAGCAACAAACTTAAGCTAAGTGTTAGTAATAAAACATAACTTGCAGGACAGACACACAAAAAAACAAACATACAAAAAGACATAAAAAAACATGAGAGGCGCTGGAGCGGGACCACTCAACGGGTGAAAGTAGCAACAATAGAGTGCATCCATAATTGATAAATGAATGACAAACATATTTACAAACATATCTAAAAAATCCGAATATCCATATTCACATGTACTTTTAAAACTTGTAACTGTATTTATTTGTCCAATTAAGTCTATTGTATAAAGCAAGTAGGTACGTAGGTATATATTATATTACCTAATTCCAATTTCTGATAATAAGTGACAGAGAGTAAGAAGTGGTACATACTTGCGACAAAAATACTGATACTTCTCATTACCTATCTGTTGAATCACCTGAAGGCTGTGTGTATTAATTACGTCCTATTGGAAGAACAAATCTTACAAACCGTTTATGTGTTAGGTTAAATAAACAACGAGGACTACCTACCTATTACATTATAATATGTATTTTATATGAAAACAAATTCAACGAACAATTCACCTATTTTTTATCATCTCGTAAAGAGACGTGCAATGAGAAAAAAATATTATTACCCTGCAAAGCACATGCTCTGCACAAGAAATTTTCATACATACATATATAATGCTCACACCCTGGTCCCAGAGGGGTAGGCAGAGACGATGAATCGCCACTTTGCACGATCCAATGAATCGAATCATCAAGCGAATTTCCTTCGTCTTTTCCTCGACTTTTCCTCGGGGCGAGGCTTTTTCTTCGTCAAAGTGGACGCAGGAAATCGCTTAAGAAATTTGTAAAAGTTTAATTATTTCCAATTCGAATGGTTTGTTTGAAGTTAGCTGTATTTGTACATGGTGTGGGGTGATAATTGTAAATGTGCTATGTGAAGTGAATTGTTGCTGCCGCTTTTGTGCCGTTTACTAAAAAGTAAGCTATTTTTTGTAGTAGGTATACTATAGTATCCAATCCTTGAAAAAATAAAGAATTCAAACCACAGAACCAGTTTGCATACCTACTCCCTTTTTTAGACAATGCCAGATATTTCTCCTGCTGTTCCCTCGTTGAACGTTGTCACCTGTAATTAGATGGTTGGATTGGATAAATAAACGATAACAAACACACCCACCTGATACTGTCGCCCATGGATACCTAAATCTAAAATCTTTAGACTTCTGTGGATAATACCTAAGAAGGGTGGTGCAATCAACCACACGTCCACCTATATCGGCGACATTTCTATGGTTTTGCAGTCGACTTGATCTTGGTGGAACCATAAAGCACTCGAATGGAGTCCTAACATCAATAAAATTGATCGATTAAGACCTCTGTGACAAATTATACTAAAAATGCCTGAATGTACGTAAAGCGAGCTCCTGCCATGTAGACCATGTGACCCGAAAAATCAATCGTTACTAATGTATGCGAGACAATACTCTGGTTTGACAATACTCTTAAATTCTTTTTCACTATCTCGTCATAATAAGAGGCATCAACCATTCACACTGATATGACAACCGAATCAGGCAATTATTTGAGTACAAATTTTGACGTCAGATTCAAATATTTCAGGCTACATGGCCGTCGGCTCGTCTCTACCAGACGACATCATCTACCGCTCCTCCCTGAACTCCGAGGGTGTGGTCCCAATCTCACCCCTGGCTCGACTCTCGGACCGGTTGGTCGTCGACGCCCTGCGACGGGCCAGTTTGACTCACAGGCCATCGATAGTCAAGTACCCGTCTAACTTCTTCGACACGAATGACGATCAGATTTCGTCGTCGTCCAGCGACGAAGATGAAAAGGCTAAGAAGAAGAAACGAGGTTCGAAAATGGTCGAATGAAAGAAGAGTTTAGATATATGTAATTACTAAAGCCTAGGTATTCCACATATTTGCTGCGTCGCTACCTTTTAAAGGCACTACCACTCAGTGCACGGACGTGTCTGTAACGCATATTGGCTGCGTTTAAAATAGACCATCATGATTGTGTGAAATTTATCTAATTACTATTGAGACACTAATTGTGCATTTAAATGAGATTTTATTTTAATCAGTAGAGGGCGCCATTACATATTAATAGCGCCATCTCTGGTCGAGTAGCAGTATTATATACTAGTACTGGAAACATCTGGCAAATATTTTTATGTTGATAAACTATCAAAATATTATCCTTATGGGACGGAATAAACTATATCTCGATTTTATGTTAGGTGGAAATGAAAGACGTGTAGAAAATGGTAAATACATTTTAATACCGTATTACTGATAAACTATCAGGAAAATACAAGCTTTTGATTGGACTAAAAATAGCAGCGCCCGCGCTGCGTAAGGCCCCAAGGTTTCGCAAAGATTCTGCAAATACCTACCTAATCATAACAAACAAAATTGGTTGATTAGTGTAAGTGATTGTTTGCAGCAGTATGTATTACTTCGTAAATGAAGCAAATTGCTTTGTAAATCAGAATTATTAATGCCAAATAAAATCAGCAAAATATTAAGAAACATTATTGAATTTACTTAAAATTTTCTCACATTTGAAGAGATGCATCGATATCACGTATTGTTTTGTAATCCTCTTTAATAATTCCATAAAAATGTTTATTTGTATATATTTGGAAGCATTAGTTAACCTAATACTTATTATTATAATTATATAGAACTTTAGTTACACTAAGTAGGCTTAAGTGCATTATTTTTGTAGACAATCTGACATATTTATTTATTATTTTGATACTATTTTTGGGATTACATTTAATGTAACGTTATAATTATATCACAATGTTTGTTGTAATTTAAACAATTATAGATTATTAAATAATTTTGTATAAAAAGAATACAGGTGATGCACAAAGACAGACATACACAAAGAATAAATTACAATATTATTTCTGATTGTCCGAAAATTATATAAAAAAACTGTCATATAATAATAAAATAAATAATAAAGTTTATTTATGTATATAATCTAATCACTATCTTCAGTAAACTCATGTAAATAAATGTATGCTATTACCGTTTATTTTATAAAATTGATAGACCTTAAATATATTTCATAACAGTTGTCTATCTTTGTGATACAACCTGCATCAAAACAATAGTCACTTTTTATTACAATATAGAAGCTACAAATTGTACAGTTCACAACGACTTACGTAGCTCGATACAGACTTTTTATATAATACTTTATTTGCGCTACTCTCAAGTCAGTTCGGATTTTATCCAACTAAGCGCATTTACATAGCCAAAACTCTTAACATTCTACATGCATTATTTGGTCTCACTTCTACTGATTGTGTATTTGAATTGCTATTTTTTACAGCAGGGGGCCACATATAAAATATATTGTGTAAAAAATCTAATTCTATCATTAGTTTGACTGCCGATAGAACAAAAATTACATTTCTACTAATTCGCAATGAGGAGACACTATTACATTAGATTTTAAAGCTCCAAATCAAAAGTTTATTTCTCTAAGGTTAAACCCTTTCCACACAAAGCGGCTGGTCAGTAGGTAGAGTGTGAGCAATTAGCGATATAATAATTCGCTGAATTATGTGATGGTAGTATATAAGTAGTTTCATCATAAATATGCACAATTGCGCAAAAGAATTCTGGTACACTTGTACCAGAAAATAATTAGATTTGGACGACATGTTTGAAAGTTGTTCAGTATTCAAGTTTTTTTTTAATATCGCATTTTATTGTGAAAGCAAAACTGAACAAACGCTAGGTGTGAACGAGCTCTTACTGTCTCCACGACTAATATAACTAGCTATATAAATAGTTGGTCTTAAATCAACCCTGTCTGGTATTTCGGTGTTGGAAGCTGAAGTAGGCGAATGACAGTATCTCAGTAGTAAAAAGAAAGATATCTGCTATTAAAGTAGAGCCACAGAGTTTTTATCGATTCGACATGAAATCATAATAAGCGAAAATCAACACTAATACAAACAATAAAATATAGCTTGTAGTAAAGTCGGCCATAGACCACAACATGGGCAACTTAATTTGGACTTTATTTATTTCGCGTTACGAAAGATAATGGATGATCTATTTATGATGACAAGTCAAACTGACAGAAACTCCGCAGCTCGACAATGTATACCTTTATTGCTAAGCGAAATATACAACTGAATGTCGGTAAACATACAAATTAACATATTACGCTTAAAGGAAAAAAGCCTTCGATTATTAATTAACTACTATATAAATTAATAAGTAGTTGTTAAGGAAAATAAGTAGTGTCGTAAAGTACTACGAAACAGAAATAAATCGATATTTGCTAACAGTCAATGATTTTTGCTTAGATTTCCTATTTTCAGGTTAGTTACAACAACACTGAGAAATATTGTTAGATAGTGCCCAAATAAATTTCAAAAATGCATTATATTGTAGGAATTGGACAAAATAATACACGATTGCTATGTTTTAACATATTGTAATACTCAGTGTCATGAAACTTGAGAATAATGACCCATTTTTGTAGATGAATAGCACTTTCTAAAAATGAGCCTAACAACTATTAACTCTACATCTCTGTATAAGATATGTACCCCTACTCTGATCATCAGGGATCGGAATAGGTTGCTGTTTAGCGTACAAGCTACAAGATAGTCAATGCTAGTATAATATTGATATGATTGGATCGTCAGGCTGACAGGCTGGCTGATATTCTTATTATAATAATATCTTAAACCGTGGGTTTTGGTAACAATAAAATCGAAATATGCTAAATAACTTCGTAAGTATGCATTGTCATCTTTTAACAAATTAGGAAGCCCCAGGTCGTATCCACGCTATTGATATTCTTCGCCGCAATTACACAAAATAGCTCATTCCGACCCCTGCTGATAATCTAGCTCCATGCGAACATTCTCCATGCTCTCACAGCTGAAGAATCTGACATGGCCCCCCTTTCTGTGGGGGTGACGTACCAGGGCTGAGTTGTAGTCGCGGAGTCAAGCAGGCTCGGAGTCCGCTGATGTCGTCACAAGGATCGGAATCACTGGAGTTTTCTCTATGCACACCTCGCTTGGCGATCTGAAGAAAGATTGGAGGAGATTATGTCAACGCTTTAAATGTGGAGATTATCAAGTAAAGTTCTAAGTATCTAGAAACTGATCAAAATCAAAGAAATAGAACTGTTATTCTTTAACTCTATTGAAATACCTTACCTATACACTATTATAAATCAGTCAGATAATATTAAGATTTTTACTTCATAAATTTTATCGCATCATCTAAATATTGTTATTGAAACTCCTAAGATGACCTACTGTAAGACGTAAGATGTTGGGGCAAAAATCGGAGTACTAAAAATTGGTTATCAAATGGAAAAAAACCGTAGGTATCTTTATATATTGGGAAAAAACAACTAAGTACTTAGATTGTGATTCATTTTATTTTCTATAAATTCTTAGACAGAAATGTTTTGCCAAATAAATGAACAAAGAACCAAAACATTTATTGTGCCAAATGCCTTATTTTTTAAATTTTGTTCGTAAATATTTATTCTCGGAAAAAATAAGTGTAAGTAGCCTCTATAGTATGACAACCTACACTCATCACGGTTTTTTTTACGTTTATTCATAATCAACCAAGTAGCAGTTTCAGCGTTACTAAACAATATGTAGCTTGATCGATAAACCTCTAAGCGCCAGCTCGCACTAGAGACTTCGTCGGCCAATAGTTTGATCGTTCACCGATTGCGATCAAACTATCGGCCTACAGTTTAACCGATGATGGCGCGCGCATTACACCGATTCTTAACAATCGCGTGTCTACGCCAACTACAGTAACTAATTTGTCTATAGTCAGCCGATTATTTAGTTGATGCAGTACGCGCGCTCGCATAGTACGTCATGCTAATTGTGCAATCAGGAGTTTTAATTTTCCAATTTTGAATCACTAAGTTCGCGCACTCCTATTGCGCGCTTCATACTGATTGCCTGTCCGATCAAAATATCTGCCGACTAAAAATCTCTAGTGTCTAAAGCATTAGATTTACTCTAAGCGGTGTTATTCCTAAATACTCACTTTTTTAATTTGCTATGGTCTTCATGTGTATGATTTTGGCCGTGGCCCGCATGACCAATGCCATTCGGGATCAGACCCTGCTTCTTCATACTAGCGTGACTATGACTTCTATGCATATGCGTATGCCCGTTATGGCCACTGTGGCCATCTTTCGCGTCTGTTCTATTCTCCCCAACATGATTCTTAGCTAAATCTTGCCCATTTTCAACAGCCAAATGATTGTGACTGGCATTTCGGGATTTCTCATTAATGGTCTGTACGAAGTTGTTCTGGGCCATCAGTCGGTTCTCTTGAGCTCTGGACTCGGGGATTTTGATCTCAATGTGTTCATCTAGAGATATAGAGTCCACGGAACTCATGTCAAGAGTGTCGTTGGAGAATGTCTTCGGAATGGTGCCTAACATGCGATCTGAAAGGACAAAACCGTTCGTTTAAATAAATAAATCAAACAATACAACCTTTATCTCAACCTTTCCTCACGTTCTTGTGTTCAATCGTTAGATAGAGGCTTGTCGGTGAAGTTGTACATCGCGAGGTAAGAAACTTGCACACTTTGAAGAAAGAAATCCTGTGTCTGGAAAATACACTTATCTGGACTAGGCCCACAAGGTAGACTATGGACCGTCCCTTGACGGTTGTAGTCCAACACTGAGGTATGATAAGGTATTTGTTTAATTCATTAATTTTATTATAATGGAATTAATCCGTAAATCACCAATCCGCCTGCCAAGTGTGGTGATTATGGCAAGCCAGTGGACGAATTTCGGCTTATGATTGAATCCGTATATCACATATCAAAACACGACTTTTTCCAATACAAGTATGTGTCGATTTATAAAGATTTCAAGATACGAGTACCTATATTATAAGGTATTCAATTTCTTAGAACTTACCTAGTTTTTGCGAGGTAGACACAGTAGCTCTAAGCTCGTCAAGCTGTTTAGCGGAACACAATGGGGTGTCTACTTCGTATGTGTTGTTGAACCTGGTATAGTCCACCTGAAAATACAAACGAATGAGGAAATCAACAACATTATAATATTAAATGATCAGCGATCAACTGTTGCATCATGCTTGAGCAATCTTTCAAGATTTTGCACCCGCTTCTTCAAGAGTCATCTTACTTATGATAACTCATATTAAGATAGAGAAAAGAATATAGGTTCAGATAACAAGAAAAATAATAAAAAATATTTCTTCATCCGGGGAATGCTGTGTGACTGTAAATACAGACAGTATTATCATTGGTGATGAATATGCAAAAGTATGCAAATCTTTATTACTACCTAAGTATATTTTCCATTGACGGTCATCTCTGAGAGATGCAAAGGATAAAAAAGGACAAACAGCATTTGCATTGATATGAACGATTAGCGTTATAATATGTGAATAACTGACGTATCGTCTAGATAAACATTATTCAGTAGAAATCTTTTTTATGTTTATATCAAGTTATTCAATAACTACGTCTCAAACTACCCACGTCATCGCGTGTAAATAAATGTAACTGCGTCAATTATAGTACAAGAAGTCATTGTTTCGATTCAGTGACATAGGGTTTTTAAGACTAAGTTTATTTGTTACTTGACATAGTATTAAATGTAATATGTACCTATTTGATAGGCAAGCGCCACTGCTGGTTTATTCTCTTTGCTAAAGGCTTCAGGACGGGGTCTAAGTATATCGTACATAAACCTATTCATGTGAATATTTCAAGTAACAATGTTCATGTATTAATGGAAGGAAAGGTAATGATGGGTCACTTAGACCAAACAGTACCTCATATTCTCCAGAATCTTTCCTGAAAGACACCATTGTTTCAAATCGATGACCCCAAAGGATTTCTGATGGTAGGAAACTGCTACGCGCCTGCGTTGTCATTCCTGTGGACTCGATCACACCCTCTGGAAAAACAAAGTAAATTATTATAAATATGCTTGTAATGATTTATGAATTACATACATAAATGTAGGCAAGAAGGAACAAAATTTTCACGCTCCATAGACGCATATATCGTGTTTATAGGTATCTGGATGATGAACACTCGATGTAGATAGTTCTTATCGGTGACCAAAAATAGGGCGAGGATAAGTGGAAAGGCAGAATATAGGAAATATAGGAATGTTTTTTTTCCTTTTGTCAATAATCATAAGTATTATATATTTACGTGATTATCTTTATTCATAAAATCTGTGTAAGAAGACTATGAAGGGAGCTTGGCAAATATATAAATAGATCGGATGATACGTCCTTGTACGATTAATATAAAGTTCAGGGCAAACTACCAAAACGCTGTCAAGGAAGTGCCAGCACATGTGGTGTTGTTTGTAGCCATAGCCTAATATACCGGGCACATCAGTAGAATTGATAATAAACGAAATTGTTTACGAGATAGCTAAGTAATTTATGCGTACATAAAACGCATTAAGGTACCAACTACGTTCAGATACAAGAATTAACTTCAAACACAACTAAAACATCGTTAAATGACGGTTATTACATTTTAATGAGATCTGTTTGTGAAAGGACTAATGAAAAAGCTAAATAACACGTAGTTCCTCTGAATAATATCAAAGCAAAAATAAATAGCAAGCTGAAAAGGCAGTTTACAGCTTACATTTCAAAACCAATGATCATTGGGTAGACGAGTTCTAGGAATATCATTTAACACAGGGGCTAGCATAAAAGATTTTAAAATGGTCGAAAACTTAGTACCACCGGGTATATCTGATAAAGACAATGGGAAAGATAAAGACCGGTTCTAGATTGGTGACCACGTACCGGTAGATAGAGCGTACTATGTTAATCTGTTAGATAAATCGATAGGACGACCCCAAAAGGTACCTGTAAATAGCTGGACGAGGAAGGCGAAGGACTCGTAAGGGAAGCCCTACGTCAAAGTGTGAAAAGGATAATAAGGAGTCAGAGTGCAGCAAATTTCTAGAAAACAATACATTGAAATGAAAGTAAGGAATAATATTGCAGAGTTCTTGGAATAAGGAAGCGATTTCAGAAAAACGTGGAGTACTTACCCAACATAACAACGATCTCAAACTTTTCTCTGAGCATGTCCGAAGCAGACAGGTTGTAGAGTGGTGACTTCTCGTTGATTTTATGAACAATCGTCATGGGCCATATGAACATCAGTCGGTCTTCTTCACCGTCTGCTCCCACCTTCAACTCTTGCTGGTAGAACGGCAACACCTCCCCCTCTCTCGTGGTCTAAGATTAGAAAGATTTATATTAGATTTTATTATTTCTTGATTCATTTTATGAATATCATGCAAGTTAGTTCATATTCAACACAAAATCCTCTAAGAGTTTCAAATTCATAAAAACTACGGACTTTAACTTATTTTCAAATGAGATTATTCCTAAAAAGAACAGAATGAAAAACATGTAGGCTTATGATTAAATAGTGTAGTAGGTTGATTTAAAATAAATGTTAGAAACCATTACCTCAAATAGCTACTGATTAGGTATTTGTCGCCAAAACTACTCATGCATAAAATGCTATTTATTAAAGGTAAAATCAGCATGCTAAAGCAACTCTCGCAATAACCACATTGACATAACATATAGTTATATAGTAGTATATTATTTCAAACATTTCAAGAGTTTCGTGCTACTTGAATTGAATTGGCTAAACACAGATAGATATGAGTCAACATATTAGAATGATTTGATCAGTTCCAGAACTCCGTATATATACAACGCAAAAATACTAAACTTAAAAGACTCATACCATTCGTTTTTGATGTAGATAATATTTAACCGAACGCAACATACTCATCAAAAATGGCTATTCAGCCTTTATGAATTCAAATAGCAAACGTAAACATTGCAGTTAAAATGTCAAAGCATAATGTAAAAACAATAAAAGTAGTCATAAGCAAAAACAAGCAGTGTGTAATTTAAACTAAGGTGTCCATCGGTGGGTCTTAAGGTCTTAACAAAAATGTAATTGCATCTAAATAAAATGCAATACCGGCAAATAAAGTAAATAATTTTTTTTTAATACGTACTGGCAAATAAAATAAAAATAAGACATGAAATGTGCACGATAAAGCGAAGCCATTAAAACATATAGTTGGACATTTACTTTAATAAATCAACAAATATAAAGCCAGAAACCTTTGCAGGTACCTTTTTCCGTATAATCTGGGCACGGACATGCGCTTCTAGAATATGCGACTTGCGAATATCTCCGACCCGGAATAGGAGGTAAAATTCCCCGTCTCTTAGACAGATCACCGCGTTTCTGGAGAACAGGAGAGTAGTGTTACGCTTTTTGGCCCTCGCCAGCTTCGCAAATATAAGACCCACCTACGGACAAGAAAAAAGAAGTTTTGAAATCATTCCAAAACTATGGGAGTCGAAATCTGAAATATCTCAACTGTAAGGAAGTATACAGAGATATACTGATTTTCCAGTATTTTGATTCCAAGATTCAGGTTTCGACGCCCATCAAGTTAGAGAGAGGAGTCAGTATGAACTCTAGTTAGACGACTCGATATGCGTGCTGACCGAAACCCCCAATCACTAACCAGTCTCCGTTTTGTTGTAATTATATACCTTGCGGCGAATTAATTGTGCTCTTATATGGGCTTCAACAATGTGCGATTTCCTCATATCACCAACTCGGAACATCAAACACAGTTCACCGTTTCGCAAACAAATGACGGCGTTGCGCGAGTAAAGCAGGGTTTGGGCTCGCTTCTTTGGTCTAGACATCTTTGCGAACACGATTCCAACCTAAAATAAGAACAACCTTGTTGCACTGTCTGAAGTATCGTGCGTGCGTGACAACTGCTGTAACTGCTGTAGTAACCGCTTATTAATAACCTAAGGCTGGAACAGTTTCAGATCTCATTATCTGACACTCTAAAAGTAATGCTTAACTATTTCTATACCTTTTAGAATGTTTTATGATATGTTGCGGCATATAACCGAGATTCTATGGTGATGAGATGAGTAGATGACTATCGTTTAAATCAATTTGAGTTAATTTATTTTACATCTCTTAAAAACAAATAATATTTAAGATAGCTTCTTTAAATCCGTCATTATTTTCAAGAGAGCATCTGGATCATCGAGTACGTTGCTTTAATACTTTGGCTCGCTTCCAAGTTTATTTTAATAAGTATGAAATTATCATATTAGTATCGAACCAGGAAGATTTTTAAATAAGACGTTTCAGACATATCTTAGAATAACTGAAGATAACATTACAACATCTTCTAATGCGGGTGTAAATATTGTTTTATGACGAACAAAGGTAAATGTTCCATGTTCATAATGGTATCAAATGAACATAAAAGTATAATCATGCAGATTGTTTTCTCACACATTATACTTCTGAAATGGGAAATAGGATGAAGGTAAAAAGGTAAGGTTTTAAGTTTGCTATCTCACCATGAAAGCTTGAATAAAGACTCCAACGATGCTCTGTAAGCACATGACGAATATAGCTTCTGGGCATTCTTCATTTGTGGTTCTTGATCCGTAACCGATAGTGTGCTGGGTCTCGACAGAGAAGAGGAAGCATCCGGTGAAGCTTTTGACATTGTTGAGGCACGGTTCTGCTACGGTACCGTTGCCTGAAGGGGGATTTAAGTCTCCATGGGTGAAGATGATGAGCCACCAGATGAGGGCGAATAGGAGCCAGGAGAGTATGAAGGATAGAGCGAAAACTAGCAGCGTCCACCGCCACTGGGCGTCCACAAGGGTCGTGAAGATGTCCTGAAGGTATCGGCGCCTGCGCTTGGCCACGTTCCATTGCACGACGTTGCAGTCGCCGTGCTTGAAGATAACACGCTTCCTCTGACGTTTTGCTGCGTAACGGGCTTGACGGTATCTGTGAATAAAATGTTTGTATGAATGAATAAATTGTAATAAGTTCACTCTTCTCTCTGAGGAATTGGTTGACAGGTCTACGGGAGATTAGTATACCTAGAAGAATAGAAAAACTATACGATCCTCTTGTAGAAAATTATCACGAAGAACATTTACCTACAATGTTTACAATATTTCCATTACTTTTTATTCCACAATCATCATCAGTGGCCATCGCATCATGACCTATGTTTGTTACAGCGGCTGTAGGTCTGAGGAAGAGTCACAACACTTATTGTAACTGAGGTGAAGTATGTGTTTACATTTTTTAATTAGATAGGAATGATCAGTTATAATTTGCAACATTGAATTTATTTTTTTATAGTCATTAACTATTGTCATTGTTGCCAATGCAGAGATTTATTTCAAAAACATACATTTTCTAAATGAAATGTAATTATCACAAATGTAAGTAATCGGAGAAGTATACGGTCATTGTTCGAATTAATCAGTGTCTGAATAAATTAATCATTGTGAAGTGGAATTCCCAATGGCAATCAATTCGTTTTCATTGTAATGTTTACCTCTAGATGAGAAGTCATTGATATCTACTTCGCCATATAGGCTTATTAATGCGCAAATATGATATGTGCAAATATGGGCCCTACTGTATTTACATTTCTGTATACTTACATTTTAATATATGTAATGACATTACATTACAATGTAAGTATGTATACATAAAATGTTTTAATATTGAAGATAATTAGATTCTTTATTATAAACTAACTGTATAATAGAAATTTCTAATGCAAATATTATCGGTCGAGATTTCAGCGAAACATTTTTAAAATTTAGAAAATGCTAATATATCAGTCTATTCCTAAAACTTCCTCATTTGGGCAAATATTTGTAAATGATCTAGCAACCCTGTACAATGATATATTGACATACGCAAAGTTTTGCTTTTCGTGACTATAAGAATAATATAAAAAAATTATGTGTCGGCGCACATAATTTTTTTTTATATTATAGTTTGTGAAGACTAAGAAAAAATAAAGATTTTCTGGTTAAGTACACACAACTTTTTACATCGAACGATTGAAAATTGAATAGATCGAAAATGAGTATACATGAAGAGTAATGTAATAAATTAATACTGGAAGTCAGAAAAACGAGCATCATTATCATCATCATCATGTCAGCCTCTAGACGTCCACTGCTGGACATAGGCCTTCCCCAATGAACGCCACCACTCGAAAAACGACCGAACCGGCATAAAACAAATTTAGCGTGCCTACGACGTTATCTAGGTACGTTTAGATATGTACGAGTATCATTTCATTAAAAGATACAATTAAATAAAGTGCTAAGATATGGGCGTATATGGTGTTTAAATTTCACTCCAGTTATTTTATCGCTTTTAAGTGAGGAAACCCATAAACTAAATATTGACCACTCACATATTATCAGCAGAAAAGCTTTTATATTAAAACATTTTTATCTCCGCTTAATAAATACCTACTAATATTTGAGTACACCTAACTTTTCACTTACAGTAAAAAAAAAAACTGCATGGATTTCAAACATTTTACACATAAATAGTACATACAATTAATACTAGAGTAATCAGAGTAAGGAGTCAATGATGATGTGAAGGATAAACACAAGTCCAAGTCGCAGTCCAAGTTACTTTTTCTTTTTCGAAAACGAAACGAGATTAGGTGATTTTACCTAATCTCGTTTCATCCGAAGAGTTTAGAACCCATGACATACACACATAGAGTAGCTACTATTCTGCTAACGATGATTAATTGTTTGAAAATCGTGCGGTCTTCTAGCAAATGCCTATGACCCAGTCCTTTGTTGCTAGAAATCTAGGTTTCACGTAACATATTTGCCGACCTCCAGAACGCGATTTGTTTGTACAAAACGCGATGTGGACGAAACGAGATTCGGTAATTTTTCACAATGGAATATAATGCGACTAGGACATTGTGCTGTGATTCCGATGTAACTTAAGAATAACAATACTTTAAAGCAAGCAAGTATTTGGAGGGGGTTTTGAGGAAGCCAAGTATCGCAATTCTGGCACATCTCTATCCTATAGGTACTTTGACCATGATGTCATGTATGTACTTATAGTTACGCTAATATGCGCATCTATAATTTGAATTTGGAGAGTCAAAATACTCAAAATTCTAAGCGAGCCACAAAGCAAAAGGTATTTCTGTTCGAGCTATTTATTTTTATATTTTTACCTAAGCATGTGGAAAAGTGAAAAATAAACCATAAATTTTCATAGCATCATGAGATTCATAAGCCATCAGAAGCAAAATCATACAGGATGTCCAATTAATAAACGTCCAAAACAATATAGGGAACGTACCCAAACTACGTGACCCATTTAAGGGGGAGGGGATCTTCAAAATACCACACTTGGTTACAGGGGGGGGGGGGGGGGGTTAAGTTTTCGTCACGTAGTCAATATCCTCTAGAGAAATCTAAATCTATATTCAAATATGGCGCGCAGTTTTTAGCGCTTTTTAGCTTTTAGCCGTATTAATAAAGACAAATAAGAGCATTTTTTTCTTTTAACTTTCTGTTTGCAAAAATTGGATAAAACTTTATGCACTATTACGTGAAAACTTGAGGGGAAGGGGGGTCTTGGAATATACTACGGGCGGTCACCGAGGGGGGAGGGGGGTAAAAATTGTAAAAAATGGGTCACGTAGTTTGGGTACGTTAAATAGAACCAGTAGGTGCCCTTATTGTGTAACCTTATGATTATAATAATCGCTTATTTTTGACGTTTGAAAGCGATTGAGTTTTCTCATTCATTATCATAATATCAACCTGTCGATATGAACATTTGTAATTAATCAATGACAGTCGATAATAGCTTAGAGTAAGGGAAGGGATTATCATAATCCTTAGGTTATACAATAAGGATGTTGATCAAGTTAAAATTATCGAGAATTAAGTTTTAATGGTTGTCTATGGTTAATGTATAATCATAGGCGTTTATATTGCGTTTCATTTCCTTCGGGTACGATTTACTTTTAATTTAAATGGACGTACAAAGTATGACGTTCTAACTAGCATAAAGACACGCTGGTGTAATTACGCAGCGTAATCGATTCTCTAAGCGCCTTTAATTACGAAGGTAAAGTAAATCGCAATGAAATATCTTGCGGTTTTCGCATTTTCGCAATTAGCGATTTCGAAACAGCTCGCTGGATCTTAAGGGAAACCACATAACATGCGTATCGCGTGGCGTAGTCTATTAACATTAATTTCATTTATTACAGGTATGACAGTTACTGAGCTAAAGACTTTGCAGATAGTACATTATAAAGTGTTTATATGTCTATCTTGATTTGTATTTAAAAAGGCTTCGTTTGTATAAGTTTCAGTTTCAAGTCAACAGTAAAAAAAATTAAATGATTTGCAGATCAGTGCAATTTTTAAAGTTAAAGCTTTTGGTATAAGACGGCTGAGGCCTAAAGTTTAAATATTTAGATGACTAGTCTCTACTGACATTTAGCGAAAAACATACTCAATGAGTTCCAGGAGTCAGCACTCGAGTATGATGTTATTACTGACAGATGATGGAGTGTACTGTGTACATACCTACTTTTAAGATACAACACTGTTATAATACGAGTATTAGATTGAAATTTAAGGTTGTGGACGTCTATTGAGTAAAGAAATGAATAACTTAACATCTGTCTATTAGTCCTCTGTGCGTCGGACGTTTAGGAATTACGTTAAACGAAAGAATTCGTTGCTTACAAACTTCTCACTTTCAGTAGGCTGACGCATATATCACTCAGGCATATGAACAAAGCTATAGTTGACACTGCCAATACAAACAATTCTCAGAAAACCAAGTAAAGAGACGTCTCTGAAACATCTGTTGCCAAATATTCAACCGAGACAGAGAAATTGCTCACTTTCCCTTTGTTGGCTAGTTGCGAAAGTGACGTAGCTACGTTAATCCGTGATTTGTTTAGATTACTCATTAAATATTTTATGACTTACTTATTTAATTCTTCTCTCCAAGCAAACTCCGATGAATTGATTGGTTTCCCGGTCATGAATAGAGATAATTGACTTATGCATCTCTTGAGTCCCGACATGCCTTCATAAAAATTCTCCATTTTAAACTAATTTTATGAAACTAATCTATAAAAGCTTTCAAATTCACAAACGAACAGTCTTTTTGGTAAACTATAACTCTCTAATAGCGTAACCAGCGCCTTAATCAATGTTTGATTCTAAACCTAGTTAACTTTATATATCACACGGTAATACTTTAGTATAACAAAAAGCAAGTGGTTCACTAACAATCACAGGATTGTCTCAACTCTATCTTTCTGTAGAACATTAATTAGAGATTCACTAAACACTTCCTTGATATCGAATAATAGCACCACGAATTTACGCAACATCGTCCCAAAACTCATCTCAGACGAAAACTCGCGGAGGGCCAACCGACGGGAATATGGCGGCGTTTAAAATTGCGTTTATATCGTTGAGGACGTGCGACAAACTTTCCACTCACACCGATTGTGAAGAGAATTGGTCCAATACTGAAACGGGCGGATGTTTAATGAAACAGATGCGAAGACGTTCGCAAACAAACACTCTACATAGGCGTCCCGTGCCAACGTCCAGTGGCGCCGCGTCGCGACGCAACGTCGCCCAGTCTATTTTTTGAAGAAAAAAATTACCAACATATAAGTAGGTATTATACCTACATAGCAATTCCCAATTGGTTGATTTAATTAAGATATATTAGTGATCTTTCTGGTAAATATTTGGACTGCACCTATATTGGAAGCCAGCGTATTTTAACACTTGCGGCGCAAAGTTAATATATTTTTATCCAGACGGCGAATACGCACACTGATTGGACTGGAGCAGTGAATACGTATTAGCATTACATACACTTTAATCTGGGATTTTACGGGTGTTGTTTATGAGAAAGTGACGCGGGGATATTATTAATAGACCAATGGGTTTTATAACCGATTAACATGGCGTCAACGTAAGATGTAGGATTAAATAACAGTGGATGAAACTGTATCATGTATTTTGATAACAAAAATTTTACAACTGCCTTTGCTTAGATAAACTACCTTAAAGCCTAGATAAGAAATCGAAAAAAGTTATTATAAAATGTCAAGATCTATGCTTTCAAATCCATCTTTCTAATAATTTCAAAATAAGAAATCTATGAAGCGTGATGAGAAGGTGTGGTAGCACATATGGAGGAAACAAAACATTTATTTTCTTTAATTTAGTACATTAGCAATAAATTACAAATTTAACTGAACTCTCAAAAGGAACATAATCGAATGCTAGGTAAGCATCACTCGTAAGAATCGTCTTATTTGTTCATCAGCTGAATTTCATCAACCATCGTCACCCTATCAATGTCGACCGAATAATTGAATTTAATTGAACACTCGTCATACATTATTACACACTACCTATACGAGTAGGTAGTATGTAGCTAGGTAATGGTATAATTATTATTCTTTCAAAGTCACGTTACGGAAAAACGTGCTGTGGTCAATGTGGTTGATTGATATCTAAGAGCTCGCCATGTGGAAGACGATATTCACAAGGCGTGTTTACATAGCTGCTAATGTAGTGCAAGACCGATGATAACAATATGACGATTGACACGTGACAGGGTTAGTTATGGCGTGGTAGGCACAAAGTAGATAGAAAATTCTTTGTTGTTCTTTTCTTTTGTATGAATGAACTAGTTTTTCAGTTGAAATCTCTCCACATCTCGAAACTCGGTTTTAATACTTACAGTAAAGATATCAAAACCACTGGGCAAATTGTATTGCACTTTTAACTTTTACGTGATGGTCTTTTGATAAATAAACTGTCAAAATGGAGACAAAAAATTACAGCAAGCTGTAACGTTTTAAGAGAAACAGGACAAAGTTTAAACCGATAGTAATAAAAACAAAGGCATAATAAACACTTTTTCATAAACAAAAATTTAGAAAGTGGGAATCAAAATTGTAGGAAGATCTCATAAAAACCGAATAATCCAGTGTTTATTCTGTTTAACGCTTTATGGATTTATGAGTACTTAATGTGAAATGAGTTTTTAGAACAAATCAAGTACGAAAATAATTAAGATTTAAAATATCGATGCTACGTTATCAATTAGCTGATTACCTACTTCAAAAGTATCTTCGTCAGTGACAGATCTAGTGATTTGCCGCTTACCTTGTAGCCAGAGGTTATGAGTTAAATTCCTACTAATAGAAAGACTGCTTTGACAATGTGTTGGATAAAGACGGATAAAAAGCATACATTCCTAAAAAACCGACGACATAATAGCATACTGTTATAATCGCAACCTTCCTTTTGAATTCGTTGTAAACGGGTATAAAATAGCATTTATTTATTGAACTTGATAATTAATGATGAATCGTTTTTCGATAAACATTTCTTTTTAACCACACACATAAAATGCTAAGTCTTAATATTGATGTCAAACCGCCAGACGGTCCCCTCATGGACTTTGAAATAAAACAGGTGTCCTTTTGGATGCGTACGCGTCTCTCGCGTTATTTTCAATGTATGCTCACCGACAAAAGGAAAATGTGTATTTGGCAAGGTTGTTGTTAATGTTGCAACTAAGGTGAAAGACAAGAATATAACGTTATTCGAACGTAATTATAAAACGAGTATACAATACTCGTAAATGTCATATAAATACATCTTCAATCTATGTTTAGGAAAAAATATAAGTACTCGTAAATAAGCGCGTAACAATCTGGCAGTGACGGAAAGCAATAATATGGTTTTAGTTATTAAATAAAAAAAAATCAATAACTGACCACCAGGAAACTACGTAGTATCTACGAAACCAAAGCAGGGAATCTTCGCAAATATGTTCTAATTTTCAGCTCAATCAGTTTCAGTTTTCGAGTTATCGCCGGACAGACACACAAATAGCTTTGACCCTATAAAAACGCCAAAAATTAAGTCATTTAGCCTTTACGAACAAGTTGCAACGACGACGTGATCAAATAAATTTAAACAAAACAAAACTAAAATAAATGAGCGCAGTAAATTAATGATATTGTTACAGTACATTATTTTACTTTTGGGCTTGGATTGTATTCATTTGAATTGTCTATCATCAATCATACAAGTTCATCAAAAATCTCCCTACTGAATAAATAAATGAGGACTTGTTGAGAAAATGAAAATATGCTATATTATACAAATTTCGACAGCAAATTGCGTCATTTACTTTTAATGCCAAAAGTTCTCAACCAAAGCATAAAGATTGAGATTTCTGACAGTAATTTCTTAATTAAACGATTTCTTGAAACGGTTTATGAGAGCTTCGTCGTTACTATGGACCAAATTACATTACTTTTCGTGTATCTCATTCGAGTGCATTGTTTCTTAGAAATCTTTTAACTTTGAACTGATGATGAGATTATAATGTGAAATAATAAAAATGCAGTTTTCTGTAGTGTAGCAAGTTTTAGCATTTACATTGAGTAGTATATGGACAGAAAGGCCACCTGAACTGTGCCTAAGTAAGCAGCTATATTGTCAAACATAGCAGCTGTAACTTTGACGATGGTTACATTGAGTAGTATATGGACAGAAAGGCCACCTGAACTGTGCCTAAGTAAGCAGCTATATTGTCAAACATAGCAGCTGTAACTTTGACGAAGGTTACATGCGTGTTGCCATTCTGAGGTTCAGATGCGGTGCCTCGTGTGTCTACAATTTGAATGCTGGATATTTCACCTACCTCCTACCTTATTTTTGATTTATGATAGAAAAAGATAAGAATACGTTATCTATACTACACCACACTGCTCGTAATAACAGCCACTACAATTCAATTCATTCATATCATAATCCGTTTGTCGCTTCTAATCTGAACTTCATTAATTTTACGTAACTATTTTTTATGACGTCAATCCAACAAGTGAACGTTCTATCGCCCGTCTGTGACGTCAGTTTATGGCAAACATGTCGACTTCAATGATATCGAAGCCATAACACGTGTTCGCGCATAATCATTGTCATGAATAATGTTTAAATTTGCTTTTTTAAGAACGTACGTTTTAAATTTATCCACTGTCGAAGATATGTAAATGTCTGAGATTAAAATTGGATGAACTTCGTTCTCAATGGAACAGAAACGAGTTCTGTTGCCAACTCGGCCTAGGTGCTTCAGAGACACGTGTGTCGGAAATAGTTATTTGTAATCACGATCGTCTTTCAGTCTGAAGATCACGTATTTCAGGGATAAACTTAGTTTCGCCACTCCCTGATAGATGGCAATATAATCAATTCTTGTCAATTTAATAATTTTTTGAATGGACATAGAATAAACAATTATTTTTACCTTGCACTTTCCTTAAACGTCTAAATGTTTATAAACGAATTATTATTTTAACTTTTTATTAAAACTGATCCCTATAATTACCAATACGTTGACTCCTTTTAATAAGGTACGTATCCTTTATTCTAAGTCCTGCAATCCTAACTCCGAATCATTTCTAAGAAACAATAAACCGAAAAAAACAAACGTTGTAGAGTTCAAATAGGTCAACGGCTCCGTGAACTGGTTTAGAAGATGACTAACTTCTTCGTAAAATAAATTTGTAATAGCTGATTCGTGGAGGCTTTATATTATATTTCCAGGCAAAAACCAGTGACCGACAAAAAACCTTTAACAGAAAGGGTATTATAGTCACTGGCCTTAGGATATAGAGTCATTCTTTATTCCTGACGCAGATAAATTGCCAAGCGACAGGGTAAAAAATATTTAGGTAAATAGATATTACACTAACGTGTAAAGTCCATTTACGAAACAACAAAGTCCGACTCTATTGTAGAGTCATTGGCCAACTAATTTTATTGTCAGTGGTATTTTGAACCTTGTCTATTAAAGATACCTACTTCTAATGGTTTTAGTAATCGTCTCGATAGCCTACAAATTTTGTAGAAAATGGCCTAAAATCCCAGGGTTCATAATTTGAAACCTTGGGGTTCAATTTTTATAAATTCTAAAATGGGTTATTGTAAAATTAATTGGTGTAAGAATCTTGAGGAAACTGCAAACCTCATTATACGCATGAGCCTATCACCCACTTCCCTCGCTGTGAGGTCGACTGTGTATATTGAAACGTGTATAACAAAATACCCGTTACAACAGAGGCATTCGGTATCGAACACTAAACCAATTTTGAAAATTCGCGAAAAAAATCATTCATACATAATAAATCAATTGCAGAGCGTTTGTTGTAAGAAAACCACATAAAATATACGAATTTCCAAAAATCGCTATACAAAAGAAATTACAGCATTCTACACTAAGTGCCTCTGTAATCGTCACTATACAAGTATTTGTTACATCCTATATAATTTGTTACACCCTATATACGCTATATACGATACACGAAGACTGAATACCGGATCAGGAGTTGTAAAATCTGACTTATTAGTCAAAAAGGTTCTTACAGGATGAAAGTGATGTCTTATTTTTTTTAGTTAAGTATCCTGAATTTTTTTCATAAAGAGAAATAGATAAGTTCGTCATTTCATTTACTTCAAATGTTATTAATGTGGAGGTATAAGTTGACAATGATTTTATTTAACCCACCACAGAAAAACTGCGAGTAAAACTATTCTGTTATATTTTCCGCGCGGTGGTTAATAATAGTGGTTTTCAAATCTTTGTCACCGTGTGTGGTCTGTCTCGAGTTTATTTTCAGCCCAGAAACAACCGAGACTAGTATTTCTCGTCGGTTACACTTATGATGTCACTTTATTATAAAACGTGTTCAAACGTAATCATATTAGGGTTATGTGTTTCTCGAAAATGCCTCAGTGAATTCAATGGAGGCTCGTGACCATGACTCAGCCCTTACATAATAATTAGCAAGGTACTGTTGTGAGTAACGTAAGTCACATTCTAGTAATGACTGGTACTAGTATTGTGATACCTACTTGATAATGGATCTTACATTTATAATTATGGTTTAAAACTAAGTAATCTTGGCTTGGCTGACTGAATAATAATAATAATAATATGTCAGACATTCACACCAATTATCCAGTCCCAAATTAGGCTGAGCCTGTGTTATGGTTACTAGATAACGGATAAACATACTTAAATAAATATATAAACATCCAAGACTTGGGTACAAACATTCATATTCATCATACGAACATTTGTCCCTAGCGGGATTCGAACCCGCAAACTCCGGCGTGGCAGGTCGAGAGCTACCCGTTCCGCCACGGAGGCCGTCAAAGAATCAAAGATATATCAATACACAGCTAAAAATGCTTGGTCTAGGTCTCTTCAGATTCCATAAACAAAATGTTAAAGTAGGCCAGTCAATGTGCCGAATTCATAAATTGACCATTACATAGTTAGGATCGTACAATGTATAGTAAATATATTGGCAAAAATACGGAAAATTATTATTTTATCAGATATTCAAGAAAAATTAAAAATGTTGTTGTACAATATGCTTACTCTCTTTGTGCAAGAATAAATTGATAGATTGCTGAGAAATGCGAGATATGAGCGACGAAAGGGTATCAGTGAACCCAATTTCAGACATATATTCAGATAACATTTCTATCGGGTCAAGTTCAATCATGTGAAACAGTAGAATGAAAAATCGGTAAAATACTGCTGTAATTTTTTTAATCATGCATGAATTTACTTTCAGGGGAATGGATCGCACCATCAAGTGCTCCAACTGCCAATCTCATGCTAGCTAACAGACTATGCTCTGTCGAGCGAACAAGGACGATAAAACTATCCAAACCAATGCCACCACTCAGTAGGTACTGTGATCCTATCTTATCTTACTATAGGGGCCAGGGGACCCGTAGACGCTTCGACTCTATGAGATCTTATCAGCAGGCATAAATGTTATTATGCAGCTAAGGGGTAGGAGGACGCACCAAGACCTCGGGTAAAGGCTAAGCCGAACCCAGAATAAGGAACCCTAGATACTGTAATGGTCAACACGTTTCATTCATTCCAGCATTGGGTAAGATTGATGAACAGCAGTGCCATTGTATATAATTAATAATTTTGTAATTATGTACAATATTCTATTGAATTGTAAATCTGGTAATGGTGAGCGTGATATGAATGATTCATTGTTGTGATAATATCACTTCATGCTATAAAACGCTATGATTAAATGCAAACCAGATAGGTTTTATGTATCTCATGATGAGTCATTAAATCATCTGTCTTTTTAAACACTAAGTAGATTTTACCCGCGGCAGCGCTCGTGTAATTGAAGAAAACTTTTCACTTATACCGTTACTGCTCCTTCTTCATGTCGTAACTTTTTGATACATATCCCAATCTAGCGAAAAATTTCCGTAAATACCAGGAGGTTCACCATACTGGACAGGTGGGTGGTTATCTCAGTATAGGAGCAGACAGGATAAATTACGGTAACCTACATATCAGGGTGGCAAAGGGGAACGAAATGAAGAACGAAAATCTTCCATCGCGTCTAGTCCCAGCGGATGTGAAAAACCACAACCCTCCAAAAATAATACACTTATGATTGCGAGAACGTTAAAGCAAGAAAGGAACTATTAGAATTAGACGACATAAGGGGGGATATTATAGAGCTATCGGAGTTAGAAGAGAAGAATAATTAAAAAAAAGAGATAACTGTATACTCTTTCATGTAGGTGCAAAGAAAGGACAAAAAGAATAGGATTCTTAAAATATAAAATATGGAAACAGAACATACAAGTCTATGGCAATATAAAACAATTAAAGAGTTCTGTAACCACTTGGGAAATGCAGTAAACAAAGCCATCAGTGAAATTTATGTTATTTTGAGCCTATTTTTGTTATTGAGGCCTTTAGAAAAAAATTGCTGTTGCGAATAAACTAAATGTAATATTATTAGATACCCAAAGTGCAAGCAATATAATAAATGCTACTTGGATATATTTTTTACATGACATGGTTATATTAAGTCGTGTCATATCGCTCAACAAAAGATTTTCAAGTAGCTCTTTAAAACAGTAGCTCTCTAAATGCCTCGATAGATGATACTGACTATCACCACATGTCAAAATATGCGAGTACGCAAATTTTTGCAAGTTCCCGTTAAGTCTTAATGTTTTTTTATACTTTCCAACCAAATTTACATTATTCTTGAAGATTTTGAGTCTTGATTGACAATAGAGTTAACAGTTGAGTTCAATGCAACTCTTTCTATTGTCAACATTAGCAACTATAATATAGTATACCCACTGGAAAATTCCTCATTTCCACAGACTATTCTAGCTTTTCAGTTGGTACGTGTTTATCTGACTGTGAGCAGATGTATATATTTTTGTTGCTGGTTTATTTACCTTGATGAACGTCAACTTCGGTAAACCCCGAGTATATATTATATACCTAGTACATACCCACTTGTTTATATATGCAGACTATGAGGAAAATTACCTATTTCCACAGATTGTTGATTTTGAAGGCACTCCAGCTTTCAAGTGGGTATTTTTTCAAGAATTGTCAATCTTTCCTAAAATTATCTTTGATTTAGAACGAGGTTGTAGATTTTATCAGATGAAATTTAGTGTAAAATACGATATGCATAGACCGATCATCTTATCTGTGAATTGAGTGGAGACGCTACTTATACGATAAATTGTCATATTACCTACATTATAGTCATCTTCTTGGAATTTTTTATAAGTATTTGAAGATCGAAGTCGAATCAACAGTCTATAAATATATCCCACTGTTGGGCATAGGCCTGTTCTCATAACGAAGGAGTGCTGGGCACAGTTGCAGCGGAATTTTGTACGCTTAGAAATTCTCCTCTAGGGTTTGCAGGTTTTCTCGCTGTGTTTTCCTTCTTTACCAAACCTTTCCTGTATATTGATAACAACTCTTGTTTGAACTCACTACCGGGGTAGTAAGGATTTGAAACCACGACTTATAGAACTGTGAAGGAGAGGAAACCCCGCTACTCTTCCACGAGTTCTTATTGTGATTGCAGTTGCAGATATTGTAACAATTACAAATATAGATACAATACTAGGTTATATCCGCTAATTCGGTTGCGATAAAATGTATTATATATGTCGTGGTATAGCTGTAATTGTACCAAGTTTCATCAAAATTCGTTCAGCCATTATAGTGATTGAGCAAATTCACACTTTCGCATTTATAATATTAAATAGTATGATTCTCAAATACAATTTGTATTTTATTATTTCTAGGAACAGACTGTGTTTGTTCATTTAACGTCATTTAAATTAATAACATTGTCATTTTCATTATATTTATGTTTTATCTGGAAATATACAATCGAAACAATGTTGCCAGGGGTCATTCTCATGTTTGTACAAGTGTGACATTCATGACAACGTCTGTGTCGTAATGGTGAACGTCATTTAGGCTTCTGGGTTGCTGCTTTCATTACAAGACATTCACGTTCCGATAATTTACTCAATCATACTTTTTATTTTAATGCATGTTTCAATATTTAACTAAATTAACTGAGAATATATTAAAAGATGTGAAAATATGAATTATTTAACAAAATCGTTTAATTAACGTCTTCTATTTGATCAATGAAGTTTAAAATAAAAAAAGACTAAGCAAAAAGTGTCAAAAATGTTATTCAAATCCTACCACTTTTAACGATTAACTACATTTTAAGTAAATCCTTTCTGGGACACTGCACGGCCTGTATCGAGGTCGGCGAAGTCAGGCTGGCGATAAGGCACGCCAGGAAACCGAACTATGTATTCATTGATTGCTAATATTGGCATTTGCGCATATATACGCACACATACAGCACATACATAGAGGGGTTACCCATAAATCACGCAACTCTAACTCACCTAACTAACGTTTATTATCGTGATCCTGACCTGAACCCTGACCTCCATGGTGCTACATTATTGTAGTGCTATTAAATTTATAATATTATAATGCTACAACTTCATAATTAACGTTTAATTAACCTCAGAACCTGCTAAGTAGGTACTTAATCTAATTACCATAGGCTGGCAACATTGAAATCATTTTATGTTCGTACTTCAGGCGGTCAACTTACAAATAATGATTCCTTGTGGACCTCTATTTAAACTATTGGAGAGTCCACAATGAAATTTTAATCCTATGAATTCTATTAAAGAATTTGGAGTATGATTTATTTTCCGAAAAATAACTTTGTCATCAAACTTCATGATCATAAACATTAAATAGGTATACTCAAATATATTCCTTTATGTGATTTGTTGAAATGCGATATTTAATTCTTAATCAATTATTATTTCGGAGTCAGAAATTCAATTTACGAGCTTCTGGGGTTGATCAATTTGAACACTTACCTGATGTATAGCCGACCCCACAGGGCATCACGTAGTACGGGTGCTAAGGATGTGAATGGCCTCGCACGTTCGCGGTACAACCGTGAAACGAATCCTTACAACAGATAATTCTTGGAGCTGGACTTTCTAACAGCTAAACTATAATTTTTAACTTTTTGTTGGATTTTTTGTTAGCAAATAGTGAGTGTAAGATTTAGTTTAGTTAGTTTTATATATTATATAGGTACCTATCGGTTTTTAGCATAAGCCTTAAAGAAGAAAAAACTGAACGCACTGCAAAGTATAGTAACGTGTAACGCATAGCTCAGTTGGTAGAGTATACCACGGATAGGTCGCAGGTTCGAGTCAATTTCAGGTGAGATTTTTTTCTCACAAATTTTCGCATGCCATCCGTTGATAATCTACTCATATAAACTGGCCAGGCATGATTGTGCATCAACCTTTGTACGATCGCACTGTGATGAACCTCTCTTTAATTTAGCGGTAAGTACGAGTTGTATAGTTTGCATAGGTCATTTACCCGACAGATATCAGCTATAGATACTTAGGTCATGTTAATTATTATTGTCAAAGCGAATAGTGACATGAAAAAATGATAAAGTCGATTGAACTGCGGTAGACGTTGTATTTCTCATCAGGTTCAATATCTACCTAGAGTACCTACGTAATTCGGTCTTGCTGTTGCATCTGAATAACAACAGGTGGAAAATGTCCTATATCCATCTTCAAAGTCAAAATCATTTATTGCACTTGAGTACATTTATACATGTAATTTTTTTACCGACTACTGCTTCCTGGGTGTTAGCGCTGTGATGAGGAAACGGCGCAACAAATTTCAAGAATTATTCTGTATTGTGAGAATACCAGTAGGTATTGTATGACCGCATCGTTATATTCGTGGCTTGGCGTTTGGACTCGAGTGCCAGAGGTAGTGGACTCGATTCCCAATGGGGACAACTTGTACACTACTGTCCTAATCTGGGTGTTAAATTTGTCCCATCCTTATCTACTCCTGTACAGTACAAGGAATCCTAGACAAGTGTTACACCTTTGCCGTATTCAACGTTTCCCGTGGCCAACGTTTACAAGATTCTAAACAATTTAGCAAATAGATCTTGCTTCTACTTTAAATTCATTATTGTAACGGTTTCTAAACTCCGTCAAAGTCAAAATCATTCTTTGCACACTTGGTACATTTATACCCTGACGTAACATTTAGGTTAGGACCTAAGTGGCAGCGTGCAAAGCTTATCAGTTACTGATAAGTAACTTACGAGTTAGATAATTAATAAAAATCGAACCGAGGTTACAGTTATATTGAACTATTGAGAATAACGTCCATTCGATAATTATAAAGTACGTATAGAGTATAAATAACTATTTCATATACATATAGGTATTCGTGTAAATCGTCATACCTACATATTCAATTTTGATATAATAATAACAATAATAGGTATGTAAGTACCGTTGGCTGCGAACTGTTGGCAACAGCAATCATTATGTTGGAAATGTAGATTGTCAAATATAATTTAGGCTACGGTTCACCTTCCACAATTTTTCATTCATTCCATTTTGATTTACCAAAAATATAATAAGAATGGGATAGCCAATGGGATTAGAAATTACCTTTACGGTGGCAACCATCTTTAGCGCTAAAAATTCAAATACTTTCTCCTAATTTTAGAGGGGTCCGTCAAAACGGATACTCTCATAGCAAAGTTTTTTCAGTCGGTCTGTCCGGTGGATAACTCGAATAACTATAGACCGATTGAACTGTTTGGAGCACACATGTAAAATTGGCCGGCAATGAAAGGAAATTCCCAGAAAATTTGCTTTTCCGAGATATTCCAGGAAAAAAATTACGGAGCCAGCACATTGTGTACGATGCACACTTTACTAATGTTTTATGGTTGAATTTCAGACTTTTAACTGTCGTAATTACTCTACTATTTTTATTATTGTTTATGAGGAAGATGTACAAAATTGTTACATTGTTACTGAAAAATTGACGTGGAAACAAAAGTACATTTGTCAGTTGTTATTGAGTCAAGCTAAATAAAGTTAAGGTTGCACGCTGGAGAGGACAAATTGCGGTAAATAGGCGGCCATGAAACGACTCTTGAAAGTATTAAGGCTAAATAGGACGGTGTTTCTACCATTGTCAACGGTTCATTGTTTCGATGGAGACCAATGTGGCGTGGCGTCGTGTTTCCTGCAAATCATTACTTAAGCAGGTACTTTGAAGGAAGTCCGCTTCCTGCGCGCAAAATTTTGCATACTTACATAGGAGCAAGAAAGTCGCCGATTACACATTTAATTAAACGGAAGAATAGTTTGGGCTGTAATTGTTGACCGAAACATTCGTAATGGACTGCACCTCGACTAGACACTCGTGACTGCCTTAGAAAGATCGTACATTTAATTCGTCAAGCCTCTCTCTAGATACGTCCCATTGTTAGGAGAGCGTTCGTAAAGCAAATGGTTCCATTTTGACTTTTATAAAAATCTCGAACCCTCGAGTACAGTCATTGTGCTAATATAAATGACCAAGTTTATTCTAATTTTAACCTTATCATCATTGGATAAAGTGCTATGGTTGGTCACTTAATTCGGAATGTAACTGAACTACCACTAGAACTATATGAACAAGTAGATAACATTACGTTAGTATTATGTTAAAATTTAAGAAATGAAAAACCATGCTTAAATCCGAAGATCAGTATTAGAATAAAAGTCCTACTATTATATCTGTATGAACAAAAATGCAATGCACAAAAAGGGTACTTAGAACCATATCTAATTCTAATGCAGGATGGTAACGAATAAAATAGGATAAAAAAAACCACTCGTAAAACCCTATTTTTAACACCGTACATCCGGGTAACAATTAGTTTTGCGAGGTTGATTAGTTTTCCAGTTTATTGCGATGATGACCTACCGAGTGAAACCCTATGCATCTCAAAGCAAGAAGGTCGCAATAAACAAGAAGGTTGTACAACTGGCTAGATAGCAATTATAGGGGCCACACACAATAAGATTGTCAGACGGATTTGGTCTCAAACAGACAGATGAGACATACGTGGTTATCTGATAGTCTGCAGTATCAATGAACTAGGCGAGCGAAGATTGGAACGTAAAGAGGTACACGCAAGTGACGTTAAAATATATCCGTCAGATCCAATTCGTCCGACCGGGTCAACAAGACCAGATCTCATGGTACGAGTATGTAGCGCCCAAGCCGGCAGAGAAGCATAAACCGCAGATAGACTGCAGGCGAAGCCAGATGGGCGCCCCTTGTTCGTGACCTATATGCCTTTTTCAATAAGAATTTCTGAGTGAAATTACTAGGCATGCATAACTTTATAAAATTCTTTTGTTTTACTATGGGAGCTTTGCAAGCGATATGCCTCCACTTGTCCAGTGCAATGTGCATAAGATATTATACTGTCAGATAATCAAAGAGCGGATTTGCTTAGAACATTTCATTGCCTCATTCCACTGAATGAGGTCTTGAAATGTTCTAAGCATTCTTGTGTTAATGTTCAAAGAACTCTCCACCGTCCTATAACACCGTAAAAAGTGTATCGTTGTAAACCGTTGTAAAAAGGTGAGAAAGTACCCAACATTATGAACTGGTTTTATTAGTCTTTTAATTTAGACAACATGCTATTGCCATTTATACTGTGAGAGCCGATATGCCTCCAGTCTACCGGTGCAATGTGTATGAGAAATCATACTGTCTGATAGATGTAAGTTCATAAATCTAATAAATAAAAACGTAAAATTCTGTTCGAACTCACCTAAGAAGAAGATTGAGAGAACTATCATTCCTTGTCGTTGGCACGTCTTTTACACTGGACGGTTCGCTGCGGACGCCTCGGAGGGAGAGTCTCAGTTGCCGCGGGATCGAGCTGAGGAGGCCACTGCTATTCCTTCGCTGGTTCAGGCTCTTGGATCTAGTCAGCTTATTCGACTCCAGGTCCACGGCTTGAGGATGCGTTGACACTTCCCCAATCGTAGCACTCGAAGCGTTAGTCCTTACTATTGTTGGCACAGCAGTCTTAACATCTCCCAGCAACTTCTCCCACGGCGATGCGAGGTCCTCCTCAGAAATCGTCTCGAAACTCCTTGGCCCGACCGACGACGAGGTCTTGTCTGACATTTTTCTTGTCATTAGGGGTATAATGGAACGTAGCACTAACAGACACCTATAGGGCACTTCGTCACTTTGGATTTTTAGTTTCTTGACAACACTTCACTCTTATCATAATATCCATTTGTAAATCATAATGTTTGGGATAGAAATGTTGACACTGTAACAAAAGAGAGTATATTATATTTGAGGAGAATATAAAAACATCTCGAGAATAAAAAAAGATAGCGAACTACTTAGTAAACACTTTAGATATACTTATTGTTGCGAATATAAAATTATTATTCAATAACTATTCCAATCTAAAGTTAATTTACTTTGGTAAAAGTTTCTACTTTTACTTTGCTGAAGTTTGGTTATAATGGGACTTTATCTATATCCACACACAGAATGGGTAAAAAGTCGCGCTCTAGTAATCATTTCGAATGTATTCAGAGTTTCTGATAGTTTTCAAGACAAGAACACAACAGAGCGACCGCCTGTTGGACAATAAATGAGCCTTTCTAATAATCTCTACTTTATAATTGCTGTTGTATTGTTTGAAGAGAAAGGTGTATTAAAACCAAACACTGGAAATTACAAACATTTTGAGCTAAGCTTAATTGCTAGACAAGACTTTTTGTTTGCATAGCTATTAATTAAAACCTATGAAGAAAATTTTATCTTAATAGACATTTTAAAAATTTCGTTGTTATCTAGGCATACAAAATATCAATCAAATTACTGATTATACGAATTATATCCATTCTTTTATTGCTGTAAGTTTTAATTACGTCATCTTTAAATTAAATCATGAGGTGTTAGTATACCTACATTGATAAATAGCATAGTCGTGAAAGTGAGTTCCATGTCCTTATATTATTTGTTGTCAGTAGAAATAGCCGCAAAGAGAAGACATTAGACCAGTCCACTCTATTTACTGGACACCTTTCTTTTCTTCAAGTGCCCTGAAGGCTATGTGGTTGGAATTTACGACCGTAACAACTTTAAGTATAGTTTAATGGCGATCTTAATAGTCGTGGTGATTTTCGCGAAAGTGAATCATGACCCTAATAGCTTTATAAATTCAATTTTACTGACAATACTTTTTAAATTATTGGGAAAATAAGAATCAGATTAATGTTACTATCGATTTATCAAATTTATAATTTTATACATTATATCTCTTAGTGCTGAGAACAACGTTAGTGGCTTTGCATAGACAGCTCTGTACGTTGCTATAGGTAAACACAGGCCTGGTTTAATGGCACAAACCATTTTAGCAACTACCTACATCTAACTGTACAGTCACATTATGTACACAATTTGAGACCGTTATTTATCATATTTGTGCCAAATGGCTTTTGCAGCATTTCGAAGAAATTCTGAGCGATGATTAAACACTTTCCTCGGGAAAATTCACTGTGGAGTGTGACGTCATCGTTCATGACTAATAGTTGACTTCCAAACGCTTCTCTTAAAATTAATAAACGAATACCGACACAAAACGTAGAACGAATCCATTCGTTATACTGAATTCATGAAATGAATTAATTTCTCGTTGTTTCTAACTGCAATACAAACCACAAATAGATGAATAAGATGATTTACATTTCTGGAACATTTGTAAAACGTAACCGCATTGAGGTCACCAGACAAAGTAAACTTGGTTTAGAGAGACCATTCAAATTATTTTTAGACCATTCGAAGACTATCCATTTTGCGTAAAGAATCCGACTGGATACCGGAAGACAATTCAAATTTAGAGTAACGTTACACCGTTGGGCTGAGACCAGATATTCCTCGGCAACCCGCGGCTCGTCGTATTTTAGACCGTTGCGTCTGCCAAATGTCCCGCGTTCGCCGAATGTGGGTCAATGCTCCAGAGATCACTCTACTGAATCATGGACTGATGCAGGCACGCCGCCAGACGAAGAGGGGGTTAAAGTCCAAGCCCTCCGATGCCCTACCTCTAATCCCACTAATAATGGCTCGTTATCTCGATCTGAAGATCTCGAATAATTATCTGAACCGACATTGGCTAAGCTGCAAAACAAACTTCCACCGGGATGCTATATCTGGATCGATATTATTGCAATCTGGTTTAAAATCATTAAACTTTAAAATTGGCACGATATATTCGACCTGCTTGCGTTGTTTTGGTGTTCTATTTATGCATTTCCATAAATCTGTAAACTGAATATTTTGGAGCGGCATTCCTATTTCCAACTGTTCCTTTTAAAAGTTTATCTAACAAACCATTGATCCCATTTTCTTTTACTCTCTTTTTCATTTTTGGTACTTATAAGAGTAATATTGATGGAGAAGAAATCGTTGTTAACAACTAGGCAACTGATATCTTATTTTGTCATACTGTCATTTATATAATAACTGGTTGAAAGCTTTACTTTTTGACTCATTTGACTTTCTTATACCTTAATAGCCACAAATATGCAAATTTCATAAAATGCATAATTCTATGTGGTATAGCGATATAGACAATAGTCATACACTAGCCATTACTTCCATATGATTCTGATAAGCAATTCGCAGTGTCACGTGTTAATTTATTTGTACTTCACGTGGTATGCGTTTTATCGCTCAGGTATGCAGGCCCAATTATTTTATTAATGACAAAAAAAAATATGAAAGCCTGATCTGGTTGCAGTCTTGCTTACGTATGTTTCTGTTTTTTTTTTACTTTAAAAATGTCTAGATCAAAAGTTTTAATAAGAAGTCTATTTTATAAATATAAGCATATACCTACATAAATACTAAACTCAGAACCTATACAAATTTCAACAATGTAAATTTCGCGTATGATGAGAACAAATATTGAAGTAACACAGCAAACATTGAAGAACAGCAAACAATTAGGACCAAATCTTTAAGGTAGATAGGAATATAAATTAATGAGTAGCTATTAGTTTGTGCAGATAATGTCATGCAGTCGCAATTTGGTGTCAGTTGTGCATAATCATAACTAAACAACCAGAGACTCGAGGCCAACAACTCTAAATGGGAATTCCAACGATATATTTACAAAATCAATATTTGAGTTGAACAAAAATTTTTTGTTATAAAGGAAATGGACTATTCAATTCAATTTCCTTTATAAGACTTATTTTAACCTTTTAATATTCTCCATAGTAATAATGGGTGATTACTTAATACACTTAAAACAATCTTTTAATTTGTTTCCTCGTTCACGTCTTTATATTTCATTCCACACCAAGCAATGTCATACGAAAACCAGCGCTATTTGCCATCACCAACAGCAAAAACACGTTTGTATTACCATGTAAACTTTGCGATCCACCTCGAAACACTATCTATTATTTATTTAGATTTCGAGACGCAAATGCGTTTGTTTTCATATGACTTTTGATTTGAAATGAATTATATAACTTTACGAATAATCGTGAAATTTTGTAAGGAGATAACTTTTTACGAGGTAATCAGATTTCTTGAAAACTTAGTTTAGATATAAATTTAGTGCTAATTATAGCCAAATAAAAATAAACATCTTAACGTGAAATTGCAAATCAGAAGGTAAAGTTTACATGTCCTCTCTCCCTCAGGGCCCTATTAAATATCCAAGTTCGTAATAATTTAATAAAATGCTGACTGAGTAACTTGATGACTTCTAATCCAGTCGGCATATTTTTAATTATTATGAACTTGGATCGATTCTTCAACCGAGGATCGGGTTTTAGTGGCGCGCCTTGGGAGAGACGGACTCTAGTAGTGGACTCCTGCATGATGATGAAAAAATGCCGGGACTGATTAATCGGAATGTGTGAGTCTTACTGTAAAAGTAAAATTATAGTAGTAACCTGTCATAAAGGTTACTACAGAACATATACGTTATACGTCATGAAAAAGATATAAAAGATAAACTTGTAAACAAACAACTCGAGCTGACGAGTTAATCGTGCGAGCTGAGAAATAGCTGTTTTAAACAAACAGCTATTACAGCTGAAGATTTATACAGGCGTAAGGATGCAATTATCTTAGGCAATCATAGTATTAACATAGCTATCTTCCAACGTGATTCTGATTAAATCCTAGGTATTTTAAAGCATCCTATGTATCAATGCAAACGCATTAAATAGATACACTTCTAGATATCGATCAATTTACCTTACGCATTTTAGTAGTAAAATTAAAACAATATTTGTTAGTAGGTATACATTTTTCCAAAAAATTAAAATCTCTTTTAAAACACAAAACCCACTGATAAATATATCATTTATAGAAATAAGATAATCCATGTGAATCTAACGTTACATAGTAAATACTAAATATCTAAGTTTAGATCGATATGACTTGCCTATTTTAGCACCTTATCGTCTCGTAAACTTGTAATACGGCAACACGCTCTATCTTATAATGCAATTTCATTTTACTCAACTCTAGGTCCAGTTTTTTTGTGGTAGTACTACTAATAGGCCAGTTAGTAGGTCGACGAGGAAAGAGAACAAAAATACCCCGGGACTGGCCTGAAATATGGAGGCCTGGAGGAAAACAATTACGTGATCAGTTCACGGAAACAAATATTTTATTATACCTATATGTATAGAAATGACTAATTGCAAGCTCATTTATGTGGAATTTTGAACAAACCACACGTATTTAATAAAAATGGGTTACTGGTTGCGTTATATTTTTCTAGTTCATTTTCTTGTTACGACCATTAAAATAAAATTTTACAATTTTTACAACCATAAAGCTGTAATATTTTCTGTAAAGTATGCCTATCTATTATTTTTTACACATTCGTGAACATAGCCTATGTAACTTCAGTAGGGCATGTGGCATAGACGACGAAACAAACGAAATACGACGTCCATAGACGTAGGTACCGTCGATAGGAGACATCGGTCTGACGTCTATTAACGTACTGTCCACGAACATGTTAAAATGTGACATCCAATCAAATAAATATGAGGCATAAACGTACATTGTATAAAGTTCAAGCGCAGTAAAAAGTTGGATTAATATTGATAAACTCACCGACAAAAAACGTTACGACACGCGTATATTATCTATCTTTATTTTAAAATAGAACGTGTTAGACAGCAAAGTTAGCAAAAGTCAAGCTTTAGTTTTTAAAGTAAATGAGGTTAAGGAAGAAATTTTTATCTCTTCGAGAAAAGTGTCCAAAAAAAAGGGATACCTACGTACTGTACTGTAGGTACAGTATATCCATACTCGACTTGGTGAAGTCATTGCCATGCAATTAGAATTAAACATACTACATAATAGGTGTATTTTAATGAATTCATTAGGTATCTTCTTAATTTATGTAAAGAAAAATATGATTCCTACAGAAATTGTGATTTTTCCTTAACATCGTTAATCGTTGTAACGGCTTATTTAATAGGTAAGTATTTTTCTAGCATCTTCGTAATCTGTAAAAAAAAGATTCCGACGAATTGAGAAGCTCCTCCTTTTTTGAATTCGGTTAAAAAATAGACAAATTATGTTTTATTTGTAAATCAAATCAAGTATTTCTACAGAATACTGATCGATATACTCATCATAAAGAATTAGTCACACAGTACGAAAAGAGCTAACGGGAAACACTACGTGATTCTATTTCGGCATCGAGCGATCGAAAGAGGATCATGAATTCATGAGGTTTTTTTATTCGCAAATAAAATTTTATAGCAATCTCTTGACACTAATCGGGTTTCGACATTAAAATTTAAATCGATTCCTCGCAAGAACAAAAAATATTTATCGTCAATTTTCTTCTTAGAAAAATATGAAGATATACTGATACCATGATTTATTAGATATTTATTGATCGTAAAACATTTTTCATAGACGTTACAAAAGCAGAAAATAGAAATTGAGACAAAACTTAAGATGTTGCTGAGACATACATTTTTTCATGAAAATAGACGCCTACAGCTCTAGCGTTAATGAAAGAATGTGCATTCTTCCTGTTGATATCATAGAGAGGATCATCTGGGTACTAAAATGGCCGTTAGCCGTGACAAAATTCAGAGCGGAAGCCAACGAACCGCCAGATTATTTTATCATTAAACACATATTAACCCGTACATACTTCACATATAGACATGTTTAGATGTGTACATGTATTTGTACGAATTTGAGGCTATTTCCGTGTGTTTGTAAAATTATTTCGCGAAAAGGGAACATTGTCCCCCCGTTCGTTCACCCAGTCTTCAGATAATAATAATGACAATGCGAATCCACCGGAAATAAAGTTATTTTTAGAGATCCATTGAAGACACAAAAAATGCGTAGATGATACTTGGCTACTTCTGATGGGTACCTACCAACGATATTGTACCTATTACCAACGATATTTTACCTACACAATTGATCGTCTCTGTATTTTGGGTACTACTAATCCTAGCATATTTCATAAAATTACGCAAACGCACATGAAGGAAAAACACCGTATTTTGTGTTGAACATTGAACTTCGATCGAGAAACACTTAGTTGGTATAAATAAAAACTAGCAGAATCCGCAAACGAAATAAAAAAAACAGTAACTAAGGTGTCACTTGACTCATTGCTTACTAATCAATCCCAGTCATAATTTCTTGAAGATATAAAAAATTTACGCCTACGGCATTACTTTGCCGTTTTAGTATCTGGGTCTAAAATATATGCATATAGAGTCCACGAGTATTGTGGTCGATTCTGTTTGATTCCTAGCTCGATCTAGCTCGAAGAATCGATGTAGTGATTTTGAGTTATCCCGGGGGATAGACAGACAAAAACTTCTTATAATGTTGTCGGCTTAGATAAATCTATAAAAACCTATTTTAAGGAAATTCTTTTGTGTTGCAGCACTGACATTGTTTCAAGAGAATTAGTGGAACAACAAAATGTAATTAATGACGCGCGCTCCAGGACTATCGCTTTAGACCAACCAGCGGGTGACATGAACCAGTAACAGTGTTGGTAATTGATAACCATCGTGTACCGACCTTGTTACTGTCGCTTGACTACTGCAATTAGGTACTTTCATGTAGAGTAGGTAGTTAAATACCACAGTCCGCAATTGAGAAGGAACCCTATACACGACTATTTGGTATCTAATAAAATCCTTTATTGAAAGCTTGCCAGTTATTATTGGCAGCATAAAAACAATGACTCTTGTTGCTGAATTGCGTCTATACGTAAAATGCTCAATACGGAAAACGTCAAATGAGACTGCTACTGAGATTATGCTGCCCTGCTACTACTACTGTTTTTTGGTAATCTTTTGGACATTGTCAACAAAAGGGGACAAATTGGTTTTCTATTAGAATTCTATGAAAATTACTAGTTTAGAGTTGTGAATTCATCAATCGTAGCATTCTATAAACAGCGGCCTTCTTTGGTAGCAAGGGGTAGTATGGCTGGTTGAATGAAGCAGTAAGACCATTCTCACACTGGTGCTCTATAGCGGTGGTACGATTCCGTCGCACGGACTTTACCATATTGGTCTATGTAATAAAATGTATGTTTTTTTATATGGATAACTCATTGTTGATCCCTAAGCGACGCGTAAGCTCAGTGGTAAGAGTTTATAGTTGTTTCGGTCAGGGCGGTATGTATACCTAGCCGGTTCGATAAGAGTTTTTAATTTTATCCGTTTAAATATAAGAATATAATATAATATTTGTTTATTTATCAGTGATAAAATAAATTATCACTAAACATGTTTAATTTCGATATTTAAATACAGGGTTACCCCATGTTCGCAAGTGAAAACTTTTAACTATTTATATGTACTCGTATTACATAACTTTAACATATTGTTGCTAGTCATTATTTTCGTCAGCCAATCAATAAAGGGTATCGTACTTAATACATTAATAAGATAACTTCTTGGGAATTCTTATCCAATTAAACACGAAAATAAATATTATTTACTTAAGTTTTTACACAAATATTTGCGGGGTGATTGCCTTAATTACATTTGTTATCTGTTCAGAAAGTTGATGGAAAAATACAGGGCATCGATGTCGAAGTTTAATAAGATACACATTTCTTTGATTAAAGCCTTATCGGAGGTTGATGATGACATAACTCGATGTGAATTTCTTTTACTGACCATTTTCATAAAACTTGCTATGTTTAAGGCCCGAAACACATTCGCCTTCTGTGTGTTTCGGACATAAATCCTAAATCAATTTTGCACCTACAACTTAGAGAACCTGTCCAGATTTTCCCATGATATTTTTACTTTTTTAAGATACAAAAATGGTAAAAACGGAATCCTTATAGTGCAACTTTAATAACTTGTAAATGTAGCGTCTGTCACAATTACATACTTCAGCAACTACTATAACGCTATCGACGTGAAATTTAGAAAATGCCTTCCCAACTTCATTGCAAATTAAATAATTTAAAAAATATTTTTTATTCATTGCACAAGGGGCAGAAATAGGATTTTTTTTTCATTGCGTAATACGGCCCCTGATTCGAACCATCGATATTGTCATCGACCTAAGGCCACTGTTTGTTTATTTGTAAGTAGTGAATCCTGAACTTTAGTTATACAATTTAATCAATTACAAGAATTTTTGGGGTTGTAAAATAAAAGTAACTGCTTATCTTATATCTGCAGTTGAACTGAGGGTAACTACGTAATTAGTTATTTATGCTAGTATTAATTCGTCATATTATTATTACTGAGAAATACAAATAGGTATAGGCTTACATGTAGTAGTGAATGATTCGAATAAATAGATATTCGATATTTGAAATTTATTATTTACATACGGTTTACAAACTCATTGGTCGGGTTCCCTTTCTTAAGTTTTTCACCTATAAGAAGGTACTTTAAATGTCTTCTCTAAAAAAACATTTTTAAGATAAATCAATAATAACTTTCTACAATTCACGAAAGATACATCTAATTTTTAACTAGCACATAAGTCAGAAATTGTAATAAACTTTCTGTTTGTGTGAAAATCTACCTTTAACCCAAACGCTATTGATGCGGTTTTAAGTGGACAGTGGGCTCGATTCTGAAGGCACAACGTTAAAATTTGACAGCACTAAAACTGTTGCTATCCTTGTCACACAGTATTATGAATATAGAGACGAAACCAATTTTAGCGCTGTCAAATTTTAAATGTGTGCCTTCGGAATCGGGCCCCAGTATTTGGTATAGGATTCAGTTACGAAAATTTAGCTCGTCGTCCGTCATTGAACTCCTGTAGAGATATTAACATACACTTATATGGTAGGATATGAGTATTGTTGCCTTATCTGTAATGTAGCTATATGGACGTCATACGTATATATGACAATCGGAAGCCATGTTAAAATTACCTCACCACAATGTCAAAATACGCCGTTGATTTCGATTCGGCAAATTGGTCATACCATAATGCGATCCAAATTGGTTTTGCAAATTGTTGCTCGTATGTTTTTTTTTTCATATCGTGCGTTATTTTTTATTATTGTAGTTGCTGACACTCGGGTTATGTAGAATGTGAAAAGTACCAGAAAATACGGAGACAACGTGGAATTAGATATGTAAAATCATTTTTACGTGCGTACGTTAGTATTGAGCGCAATGACAAGGAAGCACAGGGTACAAAGAAGTTTATAAACATGGAATCTGGCAGATTAATACATTAGTAATACACTAGACTGTAGGGTCTGAAACCTTTGCTCATTTAGCTGAGACAAAAAGAAGAGGTTGACGGATAGGTAGTTCGTTGCTTTGCAAATAAGTGGCGAAATAAGTATCTGGATAAGTTACTAGCTCATAACCGCGACTTCATCCGCGCGGAAATATACGAGGAAGTGTCCTATATTTTAATCTAGATGAGCTGTTACTGTGCTAAGTTTCATCAAATTCCGTTTAGTAGGTATAGCGTGTTGAAGCAAAAAAAAACCTATTTTTTTCTATTATCTCTGTTTCTCTTAATAACGTTATTTAAATGGAAAAAAAAATTAAAACACTAAACTTTTGCATTTACTATAATATTAAGATACTCAAAACCCGAAGGACGTCAATCCAAGGTTTAAATAATACAGTTTGCCGATGAGGTAGGTAAAGTTTTCAGGATGAAAATTCTACAAATTTCACCCTATATGATTTTACAGGACTTTTTTTACCGTTTACACATCACAATGAAGGAATAAGCCATATGTTTAATTTTCCTCACATCGATAAAATAGAATATTTAGGCAGAATACTATTAAGAATAAGTCAAGGATAATAAAAACTATAACTAGGTATACTATGTTTTTTTATGTAACGGAAGACAACTTTGCAAATCGCATGCTCTATTCGTCATTGTGTGAATATACGTGGAAGCTTTGTGATACCTTTTGGAAATCCACAGACCAAAATCAACATTTCCTTATTTCATTATACTTACTATTCCCAAGAAGTAATTAATATTATGCATTTCATAGAATTCTAGAAAACCATATTAGCACCTTTTTAGAAATTACCCTTGGGTTGCCAGCAAATTTAGTGACCTTCTTTGGTATCAGAGCAGAATACTTAGCAGGCCACCTGAGCCTGATCTAAAGAACCAGAGCAATAAACAGGTAATGATGGTGTTTGTGTGAAAATCGCAGGCGTTACACGTCAGTCACAGAAGACCATAATTACCTACTATTGATTACATTCAACTATGTGTATGCTTTTATGTTTAAATTGCTTGGTTATGTCCAACTCTGTGATTATACCACGCATGATAACCACTTACGTCCGGCATCGAGACCAAATATTATTTACCGATGGCAAAATGTTGGAACTAATCAGAACGTATAGATTTTGACAATATCTCTATCCCGACAGCGCCACCTCGATCAGCAAATATAACTTGTTTAAAAATATATACTGAGCAGTAGAATATGCAATACATGATTGGAATTTTTTATTCATTAATTAACTAGGAGGTCACGGGCACAAGACTTAATCATTTGTAACAATTACTTATAAATAAATGTTAATGTTTTGAAGCTGAAAAGTATTTTTCGATAAAATATTTTGAGAGTTCAATTCCCGTTATCAGCTTTTCGATCTTAGACACACAGCTGCGACTAAGCTCGCCATAGCGTTTTCTTCAGAGGAAAAATAGTATTTTTTTCTTGGAGATCTAAGCACCTTGTACGCTGTCACCCAGGGTGTTGAAAAACGTCTCTCAACATTTAACAACTTCCAGTATGGGAGCAAATGTGTCGAAACGTTTCGATACGTTTACAAACATTTCAGATACATTCTGTAACATATAGAAACTAATACTGAAAACATTTCCACAACATTTCTCAACATAATCATTCTGCAACATTTTGATACAAAACAAAAGAAAACTGTCTGTAACAGTGTCCAGCAGTTTCCAACCGTTTGAAACATTGGTGTGTGAGCACCCTAAAATAAACACGCATATGTACCAAATCGAACCACACATTCATAAACTATCGTACTCAGCAAAATCGTATCGCTCAAGAAGTTTTCCAGAATTCTATGAAAATTGCTACAGCTTCTTTTTCAATTGAAAAATTAGAATTCATCGAACGTAGAATTCTAGAAAAGCACTTTGGCACATTTTTTATATTTTCTCTAAATTCCCTTTTCTTTGTATCTCTTGTATGAGGTATCCATGTTTCTGAACCTTTGAGGTATTGGGTCAAACGAAGCTTCCTTATAAACCGATGTTACAGTCAATATACCACATAGTACTGTTAATGTAAGCTGTAAATAAATAAATTGAAATTAATAAGCGTCCAAGTTCATTTAAATTTGATAAATTAGGATGCGGTTGGATGATGAAGACGGAGGACTGGGTGTAGCTACGCGCGTAGGGGAAGGTAGGAGATTCAGCGTTGCTGTATGAACTTTTCCTTTGCCAGGCTGTTGCTCTTAAGATTATTAACACTAAATGGTGTTAGTAATCGGGAAAATAGTTAACTTTACCTGAATTTATATGATCACAATTTTCGTTAAAAATCAATTTCGCCTAGACTACACCTCAAGGTATCCTCTGACCGCCTCGTTGGCCTAGTGGATTGATCGTTAGACTCAAGCCCCAGAGGTCGTGGGTTCGATTCCCACCAGGGACAGAAAACTTTGTACAATTTGTACAAGCTGCTCTTAGTCTGGATGTTATATTTGTAAATTTGTCCTTGTGTAAATCCCATCTTACAGATGAAAAATCCTAGTTTGGGAATGGATAAGTGTATATACGAGTATGTATGATGAAATATTTATTCATTATTTATTTATACTCTTTATCCAATCATTTGTGATGAAATTTAACAGTTACTTAATAAATTCATATCCACCAAGTTTCTGAAAACATTATCAGTGTACTTAGTATCAAACATAATGCTAACCCAGAGGACAAAAGTAACATTCTCCCTTATAATTTATCTTCGAGGTATCGATTTTAGTCAAAAAAATATACCTATTCAAAATACATACATAATACAAAATAATACATTTTCAACTATTTGTATTTCAATTTTACTGACAATCAGTTTTAACTGAATATTTCGATTAAAAAGTGTTTGACACCACAAGACAATAAAAAACTTATTCAACCAAATCCTAAATTATAACTTGTATTGTGATGGTGATGTAAATAAGTACTTTATCGTCACAGACTATGGTGCTACCCATGTGATAATAATAACTAGAGCAGTTATGCCTACAATTCAGTATCTACAAGGACTTCGTTTTGTACTAAAACAATATTTTAGTCCAATATATACCTACTTGCGTAGTGACACATGGTCTCACACAAAACATATGTATGAGTATGAGTAACTCATTGTACAATTCTGAACTGGACCAGATGGTGGCAGTGATGAAGTAGAATGTTTTTACGTTTAAATGTAAATCCCTGAGATTGTCAGACGAATTTAACCGTTACCGTGGTCAATCGTCGATGACGAGACTATGATGACTCATATATGGTCGAAAAAAACCTGCCTTGTACCTTATTTACATTTATACGTATGGAGGTGTAATAGTGTGCGTGTGGTCCACGCTTCTCCGAACGGACAACCTGAATGGCAAACCAATGATCGTTTATTCTTATAGAATTAATAAGGATATCTTACAATACTCATTCGATATATTGTATTGGATGACATCACAGTTGTTGGAACTAGACAGTTTGCTAAACCCACAGTCATCTGACATCCATCACTGATATAAAATAATGTCATGGTCCTCCTCATAGAAACATAATAAACAGAGGCGACAACTGCGACTAAATATTGTGAGATTGTAATCTTTTGTCTCCAATTCCTTCAGCATCCATGTCTCGCACCGCGCCGCATAGGTACGGTATGCAACTACGATTTTGATATAGTGTCTGTTCTAATTGCCTGTCTATAGTGTTTACCTTGGAACACTATAAATTATATACCTTCATTTTCAGGAATGTCCTAAGTTTCAAGCTACTTATTTATCGTACTTTGACTGAAGTGCAGATAATACAAACACATCCACAACAACGTACAGCAAAACAATTTAAATACTTAGATTATATTATATGAACTAAACTATTGTAGCGAAGCGCTACTAAACTTGATAAATAAAACATAATATCATCAAAACACTATTTAATTAACAAATAAGTTCAGTAAATTAAAATATAAATTGAAGGTATGTGAATAAATAAATCACATACAAAAAAACTACAAGATCGTAATTTGTGGCATTTCAGTTCAACAACTCATGATATTACCATCCAACATTGTCGGTAATGCTTACCTACAGCTTACCTCGCATTATTAGATTTCAATGAAATCATTTAATAGTAGAATTGAGCAAATTATAGCATTAAACTATTCTCGCTCGTATCTCCTAAACTACCGTTCCGTTTGGAACGAAATTTGGTAGGCATGCTTTTCATATAGCTACCTTTCACCTGATAAACATATATTTTGATTTTGGAAACATTTTGTAGTTTCATAATTTTTAATTATAAAAGCGAGTAAATTCCTATTTTCATATGACAGCTGAGAGACGTCACGAAGCCAATCGATAAAGATCGGCATTCGCTGTCTCTGTCTTTTACTCCCATCAGACAAGGAGGTCGGCAGTCGACATCGACCTAGGGAATAAATCTTTTTACGATGAAAACGACAGCGCGCCAGTCTGGATTGGAGTTTCGCGCGATACGCCCGTATCATTTTAGTTCCCGGTTTACTTTCGGGACATGGCTTGAGTATTTCGGCTAGCAAACTCCACCGACTCATTCCGTCAGAACGATGCCCTTCAGGCGTCTGACGATCTATACATTTGCCATGTAATTTCATAACTTAAAGTAAAAGAAGCTTATTTTTAATGGAGCGTCCATCTTGAATCGCGACCACGTGAAGGAAGAAGATGTCCGACCACATGTTCCCGATGAGAGACGTTTGAAGACCCGCGAGGGAGGTCTGCCATCAACAGCGCGTTCGAACAGCAGACTAAAGGTTCCCGGCGCAGATGGTGTACCCGATCGCCATGCGGTGATCTCCGTCACGTTTTCTTTTGTCCCCACGAGATGCTGAGGACGTCCATCATTCTGCGGTTGTGAACCAACAGATTCCATAGCGGAATCGTATCATCGAGCGTGTGATAAAAATCAACGAATATCAAAACAGCGAACTTTATTGTGTGACTAATAACTACCCCCGCGCTAAATTTAATCACGGTATTTGTGTATGGACGATGTTAATTTTACGTTAAGTAGAATCATCATGAAATCCGGTACCGGTGAGTTTTCTTATTTATAATTAACTTATTCTCTGGCCATAATCATAAAGTGCACTCTTCATTGTAAAATTAGATTTACAGATGTTTTATATTATTTTTTAATTATAGCCTCTCGAGGCAGTTAAAACCCCACAACAATATTTGTTTCATTCATCCCTTCATAGGATCCGACTGGACACCACGTGTTATGTTAACGAACGGTCCTTGAACCAGAAGCCTGATGCTGGACCGGCTGATAACTATCCAATATAATTTATTACCTTACTTTTCATATTACTTACTTCAATTTTACTTAAAATCTCAAATCTATCACAACACTATAGCGCATCGAAAATGATATATAAGTATATCTTTATGGGTCTGTGAAAACAGCATTTAGTATATGAGGATTGACAATGTGCGAATTTAAAATCTGCATAGATCTCTAATATCTTAGGATAGCGGGTAGGAATCGTCTTGTAGTGAAATTGGTAATAATGAAAGTGCAAGTACAATAAACTTATTTATGTACTTAATTGTATTAACAAAACTGAAATTAAACTAACTTCTCACTCATCGGCGTTGCTCGCGATTACAATGGACTTTTCCCGTGGGAAGGAAAACATTAATGACTATCTAAAACATAATCAATCAACTATCAAAAACATATCTAAGCCTTCAGTATTACGTACCAGTGATTCTCTCAAGCAAACTAAAAAATCTCTTTATAATACAGCGATATTCAGAATTAACTACACCAACATTGACAATAACCAGACTGTGCCTGACAATATTATTTTATGTATGTTAATCACCGTCCCCACCGAATAAAGTCGTAAGTGCATTTACTATTGTTTTCGTGTAATTCCATTTTCAGATTAAACAGGCCGTAATACACTACTGTAATTTTTTCCAGATTTTTCTTGTTCGATTTTATCAAGATATTTGCAATAATATTTTATTCGGTTCATAGTTTGCGAATTTTAGGACTCGAGAAAAGTAGTACATGATATTGCCAAATTAATACAAAAAGCCGCTGCCGCTAAACGAGATTATGTCTTTATTCGGGTGACATTTTTTAAAATTGAGAAACGGTATAAATACCTATATAAATTTCTTCTTTATAGTTAATGATAGCCATTGTGGGGCGCAAAAACCAACATTTTGTCGAATTGCTTAGTAGTTGATAACTGTTTCCAAAATATTAATACAACATGAAATTTTGTAAAAAATCAGGTTTCATTAGATATACCTACGGATTTTCTATTATTGATGCTTCCTTAGATATCAACAAAATCAGTTTTTTATTTTTCCTGTAAAATCGATATTTTGCATTTACGATTTTATTCGGTGGGAATAGCGGTTTGTTTTGTTCAATGAGAAAAAAAATGGTTTCAAATGTATATTTTTATATCATTCATTCATCATCAGGTTATTTTGTCTCCACTGCAGGAGCACAACCCTCTCTCATATGCCGGAGACAGACGGAGGATTTAGCCTACACTCCCCGCGCTGGCCAGACGGGTTGGGGAAGCCTGACTGATGTTTTATAATGTATTCCCTTAGTCGCCTTGTACGACATCCACGGGAAGAGTTGGAGTGGTCCTATTCTAATCTACCGGACACCACACGGCACCTTTTTTATATCACGTAATAGTTATAATGTGGTAATCAACGTTTGTGTAGTAAATTGTCAATAAAATAATATACCAAATATCAAAAATCCTCAATAAGTGTCATTTTAAATGTTTCATATGAAAATACAAAATTCGGGTTTTGGAAATGTATTTCAGGTACCTACTTTGTGTACAATAACAATACGTACCCACGATGACCAACATGTTAACGTAATTTCCATATATTTCAGTACATAGGTACTTACATTTACAATACGCAATACCTAAGTTTAATATTTTTATTCAGTAACTTCCTTCTAGAACTAAGTCTATTTTCTACCTGACGCGTGGGTTTTACTCGCTAAATATTAGCTGTCATTCATTATGATATTATGTATTTATAGTGGTAGATAGTCGCGTATGTAAACATTTAATAAAAACCTTATCAATTGATAAGAGCAACTGTTTCGTATAGAAAATGTAGCCAGTATAATAACTTTTTGTGTCTAGTGCTGCGTATTTTTAACTAAGGCAATCTACTCCTAATAGATAACTTTTTCCAGTAAAGTAAGTTAGACAGATAATAAAATTCAACTCACCTTCATATATGGACCTATCATAAAGAATTTTTTTATTGATGTTTCGCGAAATCAAATTTCACGAAACGCAACTAAATTAACGAATAAAGTTTAATTAATTACAAACTGGTTTTGTACAAAAGTTTCACAGCAATATGGTATCACAGAATTTTTATATCCGAAAACAGCACTTTAAGCATGCAGCCGCAAAGTCATAAGCACGATTTCACAATTTAGCACATATTCGCTAATTTACAACAAAATAATAATTTAAAAAGTATATTTCTATTTCTTTTTAGGCATATTTAATTCAATATATTAAAAAAAATAAGATGGCTGGAAAGGAACTTTACGTTTGAATTTAAAAGTTGCGTTTTTATTTTCAAATTTGCGGCGGGAAAACGTTTGGCTCGCGCGCAACGCGAATGTCGTCCGTGTGTTGTCCAAACGGTGACTGGCTGAGCGGCGCTAAATCCAACACTTGTATATTCGCAGTCGGTAAAAAATAAATACAACGAGGTGTGATGATGGAAGGCCCGTGGTACGTTTCCGAGGAACTGTTATCTAACTTGCGTATCCAATACATGCCTGAGGCTAAATCAAATGGCGTCAATCAGTTTCCTTTCACGATTTGCGATTCCTTAAGCGAAAATTTTTTAGAAGTCGCCATCTCGAGTGACTGCTTCCACCGCCTATGCACGAGTTAATTGAAATTAATTGAAAGTATTCTTACCAGCTCGCTTGGCACCAGTCTAATTGGATGTCAGTTTTTGACAACCGAATGTCAAAAACTGACACCTGATGACATATTTTGGTTGAAAGATGTTACCTTTCTCATCGGATTTATTTGCACAGGATTATTTATTTCTTTAATACTCGTTGTTGTTGGAAACAATAATCCTAACTATTACAAGAAAGAAGAAGAAGGTGGCCGGAAGTGGCTGGATGCGGAGGGCGGAGGACTGGGTGGGTGATTAATTGGGGAAGCCCTATGTGGACATCTAAGGGCTGATATGATAAAGATGATTACATGATAAAACACGTGAGCCGGACTTGAACCTGCGACCGACCTATCCGGGGGCACTCCTACCATCTAAAAGCTATCGCGTCAATGGTGCTCGCAGACATAAAGCAACACAGGGAGTCGCCATACTCCGATGTTCCTCTCTGCCCAAAGACCACCGGCCATACCGGATCGAAATGTGCCGATGTGTACAACAGGTTATACAATACTTTATTGTACAAACAAGTACAGTTACAATTGTATAGATAGAAGTTAAAAACAGTACAATTTATGAAGTGTAGTTCGATTTGTTACCTAGCGATAGCGTACAAGTGTAAATACGTATATGTGGGAAAAATTACAGGATATTTCACGACGACGGAAGAAAACGCTATGGCGGGCGTGGGGCGTCTCGTCTCCGCCCCAGTCAAGCTGGCGGCGGCCGTGTTGCTCTAAGGAGACTGCACACACTGCCAAACTTTGAATTAAATGACCTTTTTATCTCGTGGAGTCTGATGACTGAATCGGCCTTTGAATTTCTCCGTTTCTGCCGGAATATCTCAGCGGAAGTGTTTTCCTAATTAAGTAATCTTCGGCTATAAATATCCACTTACCTACACGATTGAGCTATGTATACATAACTTGTGTTTACGGTTGTACTTATGTTATTAATTTATACGGCTTGTAGTGATATGACCGTCTAGTTGGTTTCCTATATTTAGTAAAAGAAAAACATAATGATTTAAAGACTTAAATATACTTTCGTCAATAACAGAAAATATTTTTTTAAGGAATTGATTGATTGTACAGAATTCATGAATATGTTTTTTTTTCTAACCAACCCATTTGTGACAAACAATACAATCTATTAAAAGTAAAGCTTAGGTAAGTTTGTTTTTGCACAAACGGAACGTCGCTACAGCAGATGAAGGAACTGTTGCCTATTGTGCAAGGGTATGGGTCATCATTAGCTCGTTTCTTGCTGAACCACAGTGAAGAGATAATTTCTGAGAAGGGCTAAAAGTCATAAAAAAAAATCACATGAAATATATGACTATAAGCCCTTTTCATACCAAGTTAGTTTTGTGAATACCATGGAAGTTATCCCTTCACTACGATTTAGTCAAAAACGAGCTTATGACCCCTTGCACAACCGGAAAAACGTTTTCTTTTGACAAAGGTAAGGCTGGTTTTTTTTTTATGAACCCCAGACACGCCTGACACAGATGGGTATCTGTAAAATCACAAAACATTCCTACATTTATGCCGTGTGGTTTCCGGTAGAGTAGAATAGGACCACTCCAACTCTTCCCGTGGATGTCGTACAAGACGACTAAGGGAATACATTATAAAACATCAATCAGGCCTCCCCAACCCGTCTGGCCAGCGCGGGGAGTGTAGGCCAAATCCTCCGTCTGTCTCCGGCAGATGAGAGAGGGTTGTGCTCCTGCAGTGGAGACAAAATTAACCTGATGATGAAAGCTGGTTTTTTTATGAACCCCAGACACGCCTGACAGATGGGTATCTGTAAAATCACAAAACATTCCTACATTTATGATCGCCCCTAATAAATTTATATACCTAAACTTTTATTCCTAAACGTCGTTTGTAACACTGTTTCTATTTTTGCTGGCCGTAGTAATAGTAGCAACATAGCACCCAGCGTAAATATTATGACTTCAAAACGTAAAACATGGCTCTCTTTAGATTCATGCACGGGAGCGCTGTTTATAAGTTTGTTGATATTTATAAGTTATGTTAAGAAGTTATAAGTTTGACTGTTCCTTGGATTTTTTAATTGAAGAATCTTGTAGCCAGGGAACCATGGTACTACGTAGTAATATTTCTTTGGTACTACTGTAAGTTCTCAGACGTTATCTACTCCATATTTCAAAAGAGCGATTGTAGTCAAAGTCGGCTTTACGGTAAGAAAGTGGAGCACATTTTGAAAATAGGTATCATAAATGTTTAAACGGCGCGTATTATACATACCTAAACATACATAATACTTACGTCTTGGTCCCAGAGGGGTAGGCAGACACGATGTATCGCTAATTTGCGCGATCCTGTCAAACGTCGCAAAAATTCCGTCGGCCACTTTTCGCCCGTGGTACCACTTGGCATATAATGAGGAAACCTGCGTAATCTTTAGTTATTTTGGCTATTTACTAATTTCCTAAAGCCATAAAACAAATGGTTCTCATTTTGCAATCAATTCATTAAAGGAGAATGCCCAAAAGTGGGCCTAAGATGCGTCTTCACCATTTATGTACCAAAAATATTGGTCTGAATTATGAATTCCTTCAAATTTTTTTTAATGCGAATGGAATAGGGAGTTTAAAAATAACATATAATAAAAACGTTGATTGATTTCCGCCGGCCGACCGGCATCTTTTCAACTAGAGTAGTGAAAGCAGAATTAAAATCGATATATATTTATAATCGATATTTGTCAACAATATTTGATACTACCTTTCAGTTACTAGCGCGATAATCTACCCATCATATTTTTCATTTACTGACTGGAAATACACTATTTATACTGATTTAAAGTGATACACACTGTCTTAAAAGATATTTATACGTAACATCTTTGATAATATTGTTACGTAACCGGAATATCGATTATTCAATTTGTTAAATCCATGTAGTTGAACCTCACTATTGATATGCACTATAGTTTCGTACCGTGACGTCATATCCGATATGATGTCAACACCTGTTTTGTCTCAGTTTGTTTACATTGTGTATTTGGGTGAAAAAGATTATTTTAACGAGCCTAATGTAGTGTCGAATGCAATATACTGTCGTCGACTAATAACTACACTATGACATCAATATCTGGAGCGGTTAATCGTGGCTATATACCCACGGTTTTGTGAAAACTGCACGACAACGAAGATTTTATTCCAAGTAAGATTATTGAATTTTCCCACTAAATAGTTAAACGATTTTCTTTTTATAATGATCCTTAGTATTTTCCCTGTATTTTGACGACAATTTGATCCAGACGCATGGTTAAAAGTTCAAGGGCAAACTCCCATACAATTTTGGGCATTCTCCTTTGTTTATTTACTCACACAGTTGTACTTGCTTTCGTCCTGCGATCACTTCCTGTTTCACGGAACTTATTTTTCTAGAGTTAACAAATAATAATAATATGAAGTATTTTTCCCAGATCCTTTTTGTCAGCCGCATCAGCCTGGAAATTCAAAGGGGTAACGCAGCGAGTATCCTCGGCACCATTAAAAACTGCAGAGCTGGAAGAGATATTTTATCTGTAGGGCCCTTCATTTCCATTTTGTAATTAGTATATTGTTATTCTTAATTTTTATAAGTATTTTTATATTTTATCTAAGTGTCTAAGTTATGTATAAAAAAATCTTTATAACAAAAAAAAGGCTTCCCGTACCGGGAATCGAACCCGAGCCTCCTGGGTGAAAGCCAGGTATCCTAGCCACTAGACCATACGGGATATGAAGAAGTGGGCGAAATATTCGTTTAGTTTATACATAACATATTCAATACACATTATAAGAATTATACTTACTAATGATTTCCAATCATACACGAGTCATATGAACAATGAATTATTTATTGCAAGCTACTACAAATATTACTCTTAAATGACACTACAGAATTTGAAACAATTAAGGTAATCGCCATCTGTTGTTGACTAGCAATACTACGTCAAACTCAAAGTACACGGTACATGAAACACTATTATAGTTTAACTATTCGCCAAAAGATGGTGCGGCATTAAAAGTTAGTTTATACTGATAATAGATGGCAGCAGTAGTAATATTTATTACCTGCGTTTCAAATCAAGTAATTCCATTGACAAAAAAAAACTCAAATTTACTTTGCAGAAAATAAAAGCAGATCTGACAGTCACACCTGCTTTTATTTAAATTAAAATATAATGCCCTGATACAAGAGAAAGCCTTACATTAAATTGTTTTTGCTATTTTCTCCAAATTCCCATACACTTAACGGCCTTCTCTCGTATCAGGGCATTATATTTTTAAATTCAAAGTACTCAGACTTAATGACAAAGATATAAAGAATGCAATAACATGTAAGTTCAGGACGAAGGTGAACGTACTAACTGTACACTTACACACGTATCTTGATAGTAAGTAAACGCGTTAACCGTCGCGGGCGCCATTGCAACTATATTAACGCGACGATAAAAAGGCGATTATGATAATGCGCTGAGCTCACTAACAGTAAACACTGGCTTCATTAGATTGAACATGCACACCTAAACAAAGGCAATATAAACACTATTTACATTTGAAAGGATGTATGCATATAATATATAATAAAAAAAAACTTGTTTGTTTGTGCACGCATTATGTTAAAACTTCCGACCTAATTCGGATGGAGTTTTCAGAAGAAAAAAATTCCTCGAAACAACATTTTATTTTTACTAGCTGGACAGATCACACACCTACTGATGATTTTATATAAGTATACTCCTTCCTCCTGGAGATGCTCAAAATATGTTATAACTACATAATGTTATATCCACCACTCCCTACACAATCCTCTCTCCCTCTCCGATCTCCTTACCTCCCTCTTTCCTCCATCTTCCTTCCTTCCCTTCTTTACTGTCCTTTGAAACGTATATAGTCCTCGCTCGCTCATCACAATCCAAATTTATAGATCCGTTATAGGTAGAGCACTGTGTACTTGTTCGCTCACTAGTTGAGTAACACTAGATGGCGCTAGTAGTCAACAAACAAAATAAATATTACAAAAGAAATGATAGCAACCTAACAAATGAGTACAACTTCATTGTAACCCCCCTCATCTATTATTACAAAAGTTCAATATGTAGTGTGTGTACTTACTTACTCGTCTATAAAGTTCCACGTTACGAGACTCTCCCATAATATTATGGCAATAGATAAAGGTAAATTTCTGACAGTGTACCTACATCCGCTTTTGAATCCTTGACTTCACGAACGCCAGGCGAGCGGACTCCTCGTAACTGGGCTATCACAACACTTCAATTGGTACTTCATATAACAATACTTATATTGTTATATGAAGTAGGTACTAAACAAAACTTTCAAATCGTTCAGCGACAAAAAAAATGTCGAACGTATAATAATTATAGGTATAAATCACGTAATGAGAAGCAACTTGTAATGGCGTGTCATTAGTCTTATAAAGAGTGTAACAAAATACTTCAATCTTTCACATGCAGCCAGAGGCATTAGTTATGGCATTAGCACACCTTAGATTTGCTACCATATATACTTCTCTACACGTATGTGACCATATAATCGTAATCATTAGCCATTTTTGCAGGCAGACAGCATAATTGACGCTAAAACTAGAAAGCATAATAAAAGTTAATGATACTTAACTTAAGTACTTACTTAACGTTTACTGAACTAAGATCTTTATGTGTAATATACAGTTATCTTATTCTACTTAGTAATAGTGACATTTAAGCATTTATTTTACTTGTTACTTGGTTCTTTCAGAGCAGGCTTACGTATTTCCAAAGATAATCTAATCTAATAAATAAAATCGTAAACATCGCGTAAACATCTGTACACTGAAGATATTTGCAAAAAAAATAATTAGGGGTCTAAGGATAAGTAATAGAACACATTTCGATAATTTTTGAAATGTTTGTATGTTTGTCTGTTAGTTTGTGCACGCATCACTTAAAAACTACTGAACGGATTTTGATGAACTTTTCACAGAAACTTAACATTTAGTCTTTATTTTATCGCAATCGGCTAACTCAATCAAAAGTTATGGGACTTTTTAGTTTTCTAATACATTAGTAGGTATGCATTTTAACAAAGAAGTGTATAATGTTCGGCACAATTCAGATTGCGATGAATTCAGACTACATTTGGAGGGGTGGGATCGGGAGCGTGAGCGGGAGCGTGAGCGGGAGCGTGAGCGGGAGCGTGAGAGGGAAGCAGGAATGCATGTTTTAAATAAGTAGGTTCACTGAGAATGAAACGTGACGCTCCTCACTGAAAGTGTCTTCATGTAGAATAAGCTCTGCCCATTATCTTAAATTTAGATAATGGGCAGAGCTATATCAGCAAGACGAGCGAAGCCTTATGAAGAGTAAATCCACTGCCGTTTATATCCTAATAACCTCCATGGGCGAGGGTGTTGGTGATTGCAGTACGTGAAGTCCAATACACAGACGATGCTGTTACTACTCTCACATTACTGCTGATTCTTAAATAAGATATTCTTTGGATAGTCCGAGAATACTAGAAATATACTTATGAGAGTTTATTTGTAGATACTTTGGTTTTAATAAGGATTATCTTTAAACTATAATAAGAGTACCTATTATAAAAGTGTTTGAACTAGACAAAAACTTTGATTCTTAAGACGTTACATGTTAACACAATTTGCTCTCTTAGTACATTTGTCTTTATAAAATACCGTTATATAGGGCCAATCTAAAGTAAGACCAGTATTAGGTAACCTGTAGGTACATACGAGTATGTAGGTGAGAGAATTAGACTGTGCTGCTTGTGACAGAAGGCATGCAGACGGAAATGGTGCACGTGGCACGTTGCCAGGAACCAACCTTAATGGAAATGTACGCCTTCTCCAACACCGCTACACTGACCGCAGACTTAGAACAACTCGGGGCCGTCAGTTCGAACCAAAGGGGTGACTCTTAGCGTTTTCTATCGAAGCTACCCCTTTCCTTTCTGCCACCAGGTCGACTTACACCACTTACGCCTTTGCACCTAAGAGTAGTAGGTGGCGATAGAAGGGTATTTCTTCGAGATTGCATTCTTCGTCTGATTCCTCTGGCGTAAAAATTAACTCATTTTTAAGTACATAGTACATATTGCCATGAAAATAAATGTACCAATAAACATATATTCATTTAAGGCACTCGTTTTGCGTAAACCATTCCTGAGATTTTGGCTTTTAATTTTTTGTGGCCAGAGGAATCAGGATTTGTTAACAGAGTAATCAGAAATAGTTATAAAAAATTAAAAATTACTTCGAATTTGTAACGCTTTATTTTTTAGAAACAAGAAATGAACACAGTAATTAATCAATAATCATTCTTGTAATTTTGTAATTATAAGCATATTATAATATAATAATCAAGTCAGTCTCATCTGAGTGTTACTCATCTTAGATAAGGTATATTCCTAATCTTAATCTTAGGTATTTCTAACACAATCAGGTATTTTTAAATCACACTTAAGTATATTTTAATCACGCATGGCACATTTCTTCTTCATATTGATAGAACATTCCTTAATTTTTTTCTTAGCATACCATGTCCTTGAGCTTTACTTACTCTTCCGTCTAGCAATTTTTTTGTTGTTTTGGTGTTTATTTATGAATTAGAATGACCTTCCCTTGCCTTTTCTTCTTCAAATAAATTTCTCTTTGTTTTGCTCGCCACAGAGCATAGTCTTCCGGGTTATTTCTAATTTTCTCCATCCATAGAGGTTCTGCAATTGGTTTTTTGCCTTCCTTTTTCCTCATTTTGTTTTTCTCGTGGCATTGTTGTTATCTACAACATAAAAAGTATGCTAGTCACTAATAGTACCTAAATAATTTTATTATCACCCAATGTCGGCAGTCACCTACTCACAGAGTCGCTCATATGTAAGGGCGATACAAATATCTTGCTGTTGTCATTCATACATATTGTATCTATAACCATACTATTTATCTATATTTACAGAATGGTAATATGCAAATTGACGGACTATATTATAATGCGGACCTTAATAACGCACTAAGAACGTATATTAACAAGAAACTTTTCCAACTTATCAAGTAAGACTAAGTAAGAAACAGCGTTAATTTATGATTCATATGGTATTGTGGCCAGAGGAATCAGAGACAGAGGTATCAGAAAATTATAAAATATTGTCTATAATTACCGATACATACACAATTGAACAGTGCATTTTCTAGAACGCATAACCATGACCTAAAACATTATCTCGAACACAGTTTTGAATTTCGAAATACTATATCAAAATTTAAAAAGCAAGCAGAGTAATCATTAACCTACCTAAACCAAGACCAGAGGAATCACATAATTACCTTCGTAGTTCCGGATCCAACGCTGACCAGCCACACGTCCGTCTTCTAGCTTGTTCGTTGCTCGCCTGGCTACTGCTTGCGCGGGGTACCGCTGTTCAATTCTTCAAGAATTTGGCTGTGCGATTGAGCAAGCCTCGCACCATAGTAATCAGAATTCAGCGGCGGACAACTTTTATTCATTTATTTATAAAAAAAATAACATATATAATAAATGACTTATATTTTTTTTGATCAATACAACTAAGCATCTATCGACATAAATACCTCTGATGTGGATTTATTGTTATAGAAATGAAATATTGTTACCTTTAAGAAGAAAAATGTAAAACGGACGCACCAGATGAATCAGAAGAATGGGTTTTAAAAAATAATTGTCTATATTTAGATTATAATTAATCAAAAAATAAATTATGTACCAGTTAAAAGAGAAGTTAAGCTTTAATAAAAAAAAATATTACTCTCATTATTTGTTTTGATAATATGCAAATAGGTCACCGGACATCAAAAATTAGTGAATCGGAGAAATACTCAGAAACGGTCTAGGTATTATAAGTTATAATAGGCAGTTTCTACCAACACTGTGTCGACCTTCTCTTTCGTTTAAACCTCTCTACCCCACTTAAACACTCTTTCCTCTGTGCACTCGCGACCGTCCGACCAGTCTCGTTACTTCATGTTTCCACATCCCAACCGCCAATGATCTGTAGCCGCCTCCTTCTCAACGATCTGCGGCAATCCTATCATGTATGTGGTGGATCCCGTCAACTTGTGGTGTCATTCCTGTAGCTTCCCAACGCGGACCTTCTCTTCGCTTCTACTATAAACTTGGAGCGACTCAGGCTCAGACGTATAACTTGTTGGAGATACTGCAGTGACAGGTTTACTTATCTAATAAATAAAATCGTAAACTTCGCGTGTCTGTACATTGAAGATATTTGCAAAAAAAAAATTGGGGGGTCTAAGGATAAGCAACAGAACACATTTCGATCATTTTTGAAATTTTTGTCTGTTTGTCTGTTTATCTGTTTGTCTGTTTGTCTGTTTGTCTGTGAGTTTGTGCACGCATCACTTAAAAACTACTGAACAGATTTTGATGGACTTTTCACAAAAACATGGGGCTTAACTTAACTTAACATTTAGTCTTTATTTCATGGCAATCGGCTAACTCAATCAAAAGTTATAGACATTTTTAGTTTTCAAATACATTAAGTAGGTAAGGTTATTATGCAATATATTGCCTAAAGTAGTATTTCCGTACTATTCAGATTGCGATGAGTTTTGATTACATTACGCGAGAGCGGGAGGGGAGCGGGAGCGAGAGCGGGAGCGAGAGCGGGAGCGGAACCGGAGCTGGACCGGAGCGGGAGCGGGAGCGAGTATGGTACCAGTGTAATTTGAGTGTTTGAAAATTCGCATACTTTTGACTGAGTTACCCGATTACGATGAATTTGTGGTATACTTATGCAACAAAGTAATGTTGGTCGGAATTTGGACTGCGATGGATTAGTTACGAGGACTATTTGGACATTTGGAGAGACGAGGGAAAGAGGTTTGAGGGGAGGGTTGAGGGGAGAGCTGAGGGGAGGGTTGAGAGGAGGGTTGAGTGGAGTGTTGATGGAAGGGTTGAGACGAGTGTTGAGAGGAGGGTTGAGGGGAGGGTTGAGGGGAGAGTTGAAGATCTGGATCTGGAACTGGATCTGGGCCTGGGCCTGGGCCTGGGCCTGGGCCGGGGCATGGGCCTGAGCATGGGCCTGGGCTTGGGCTTGGGCCTAGATCTGGACCTGGACCTGGACCTGGACCTGGACCTGGACCTGGACCTGGACCGGACTGGATTTGAAGTCTGAGTGGAAGTGGGATATTGAGCGGAAGTGGGAATGGGAGCGGATCCTGTAGTCCACGCGAGCGGAGCCGCGGGCACAGCTAGTAATAAATATACCTAAGAGTTACTCGATTCTGAAGGTAATTGAGGAGTTTGTTCCACTTTTTATAAGAGTTTAGTTGCCTCCTCTATTGTTCTTCAAGTCGTTCATGGCTGTCATATCTGTCTCGATTATCAGCTGGCTTTCTACTTCAGTAGTGCAGGATAATTTGTTTGTTACAGATATAACAACATTCTATATAATGTAAGTTCAACAACTTGTAAAGTTAAGTGGTATACTTAAAAGTAGGTACTTATGAATACAATTGATGGAAACCATTTTCTATTAAACCTTAACGCGTGCATAAAACAAATCGGGTGATGATGTTAGAATCGCATCAATTTTAATATTCTTATAACGAAGCCAATAAAGGTCAGAATGCTGTGACGTGCGTTTTATGGTGCATGCATTGAGGTCACGAAGGCAGATGAATCGGTTGAATGTCGTGTGGCTCGTGCGTAGGCTTTATCCATAAAGTACCTACCATTCTGAGGTTGTATAAGTTACCCACAGAATGCAGATAGGTAACTGTTGACTCATGTTATTGATTATGTGCATTTTAGAATCCTTTTAACTATTACATTAATATGTTTATATCTTTTTATATGTCTGTACCTGCAATTTCTTTAGTTTACCGCATGCATTTCGTTTTGAATTGTTCGTAGTCAATCGTAAATGAGGCGTATAGTTTAAAATCCCGCTAATACATTTTTTATAAAATACCTAACCAGGATCCCAATTTTTTTTTTTTATTGAATTTGAAAGAAACGAGAGAGGTTTAAGCAGAGTTCGCAACATAAGTTTAATTTTACAAGCTAGTTTTGTGACCTTTTAGTGGGTTTCGGTCGGATTTATTATATTATTGTATTCGGCGTTCGGTGGGATTAATTAGGATGCTTTTTGGCGAGGTTTGACGCCTCATACATCGACATCTTGTAACTAATCTAGGTCTTTTGTTGGCTTTATAAGTTTAATTTGTTATTATTATTTTATAAGTTATTGAGGAAAGTTAATTAAAATTTAAGTTTGTAATTATTGTTCATAAAGTCTCCCGATACTATAAATTTTCCTGCAGTAGACTTTACTTTCCACTACTAAAACGTTGCCAGAGGTTCCTCTAAACTATCTAATCAGTTATTTTTAATGTGGTCGGTAATCAATATATATGTGGTAACTAATCAATATATGTACAAAATATGGTGGTTACTGAAATTGATCATGCATGTTCTTCCGTGTTGACTCATCATATGATCAATAAACCATTTAAATACTGAATACCTAGTATTTAATTACAAAGTCAGTGGCGTTGTGGTCCTGTGATGAGTTAGTAAAGGCTTGTCCGCATTAGTTCATACACTTGCATCGCACTACTGTTGCTACCACCTCTTCCTACAAGGCATACCTAATGCAGAGTTCAATCTTTTTGCGTTTTCTTATTTTGAAAAATTAGGTTACATTTGTTTATTCGAATTTTATGGACCCTACATGTCACGCAAACAAAACAATTCTAGACATTCTCAAAAGCTTTAAACTAAATAATAGCTCTAGGTAAACAGTAACATACTTCCGACCCCTTGCATACATTTTATGAACGGAGGCCAGGCGAACCCTCCGTCTGGCAGGGGTGAGATTCGCGACCTTCGTGCACCCTTGCTGCCATCTTTATTTAATAAATCTCTACATCCTTCCCATTTTTGTACGTACACACAACTTCGCACCTATTATAGCTAACACAGGGTTAACCAGCTAGCGACGGTGACGCTATGGTTTACCGATACGAATACCAAATGAACGTTCTGTAGTCGCACTAATAGAATATTTATATACCATTTGAAACTTGTTTATTGTCTGGTTAGTTATGAAGACAACGTATTACTCAGGGTCCGATTGTTTTATTTGTTGTTGTCTGCAATGACGTATTGGTGGTGTCACGCGCGCAGCCCGCGCGGTCCGACTCGGCGCGCGCGGCCGCAAGCCCGCGCCGGCGAGTGCTCCGGCGTCAGTCGCATCGCCCGCGCCATCCGCGCCGCACGCTCCCGCCGCGCACCCAACGACGATGCTGCTGCTGGCCCTCTTTGCCGTCGTCGCCGCCGCGGCCGCGCAGAACGAAACCCGCCCGCCGACGCCCCGCCGCGAACAGTTCCGAGTCATCTACGAATGGAACGCCATCGACTTCGAATGGGCTTCCCCGGAAGACCGCGAGGTCTACCTCAATACCAGCCGATACATACCCCAAAACGTACTAATCTCTGGCATAAACTTCTACGGAGAAAACCTGTTCCTGACGGTGCCGAGGATGCTGGACGGAGTACCAGCGACACTGGCGTCGATCCCGGTGCAGCAGAGCGACACGGCGCCCAAGCTGCAGCCGTTCCCTAGCTGGAAGGACAACGCTGTCGGCGACTGCTCCGCGCTGCAGTTCGTGCAGAACGTGGAGATCGACCGCAACGGCATCATGTGGATTCTAGACAACGGGCGCGTCGGCACGCTCACGCACACCCCGGACGCCAAGTGCCCGCCGTCGCTCGTTCTCATTGATCTCAAAACGGGAAAAAATGAAATGGAACGCATACCGTTCCCTTCGGAGACAGTGAACGCAAATAGCACATATTTAAACGACCTCGTTGTGGACACTAGGGACGGTGATTACGCTTACATCACGGATAACAGCGCCCTCGATCCTGGTATTATCGTTTTCCGTCGTAGCGACAAAAAATCGTGGAAACTTCGTGATGAACAGTCCATGAAGTTGGCTGAAGACGCGCAATTTTTCCGTATAAACGGTACCTTTGTCAATCTCCCTGTGAACATTGACGGTATTGCTCTGGGACCGCAATTTAAAACTGAAGATGATAAAATTGACAGGACCGTGTACTACTGCCCTCTAGCCAGTTATCATCTCTATGCAGTTAATGTGTCTGTTCTGCGCAATGAATCCCTTGCACAAATGGGTAAAAATTCACTACGCCCCTATGTGGTGGACCTTGGAACAAAACCTTCACAGACCGATGGAATGAAGATGGACTCGACTGGCATGCTCTTCTTCGGTCTGATAGGCAACTCTACGATTGCGGAATGGAACACGACACAAGATTTCCATCTCGGACAGCGTACGATCGCACGCGATCCCAATTACATTCAGTGGGTGGACCGCTTCACTTTCGATGACCGCGGCAACGTGTACGTAGTTATCAACAGGTTGTTTAACTTTGTTAAAAATCAGGTGTCGCTGTCTGAGGTGAACTACAGGATTCTGAAGTCGCATACTGGAACGAAGAGCTACGTTTACGCGGAGGACTTGAAGCCCGCCCTGCCAGGGGCGGCAAGTGCGCCCACACTTGGCGCCTCTCTGCTGCTTCTAGCCCTGGCGCACATGCTCGCCTAGTTCCCGCGAAGTTTCTCGGTCGCGGTCCGACCGCGCCCCTGACCCTGAAACCCAGTGTTCATTACGCGACGCTAGGACTGATGCGTAACATTACCAAATATTAAAAGTTACCTTGACCGTGAGGTCATCCCAGTGATAAAGCGCATGTAGATAGCTTTGTATATTATTTTTGAAATATTTAGTAGACAATAGTTGTTAAGCGTTCATTGTGCGACCTTTGTGCAACGGGTCCGGGTCGTAGGCGTGCTGGAGATGGGTTGTCGTAGTTAGTAGCTGCATGCGAAACGAAAGGTCGAGGACGACGTGTTGCCAAACGGCACGTTTCGCTCAACAATAAGCATTCCAGCTCTAAAGCGCATCTTCTCACAATATTTATTTATATTGTTACTTTATTCATATCTAAGAGAAAATACATCAAATCAAGTTAATTGTCTTCTCTAAAGATGGCTTTTAATTCCAACAGCAGCTCAAGTCGTCTAAATACAGAGTTGGAAAAACAAAGTCATGCACTTGTAAAGTAATTAACAGAGGTAATTTGTCTTGGATAGCTCTAGTGAGTAAGTTAAATTAAATAATAAAATAAACATACATTAGCGTAACTAAAATAAACTAAATTGTATGGCTGTGTCATGATCACGACGTGACTGTGTGTTTGAACAAATAAACGTGTTTATCATATTATACTGTTTAATATATTTATTTTCACGCTAATGTTAACTTGTGGCCATAGCGTAAACTACACAGACTTGAAGTCATCTCTATATACATGATTCATACCAACAACTTATTCACACAACAATAAATAAGATTACGACATTATTAAAAGCTACTTGTATGAATGTAGTTACATACATTCGTCAACTATATATATATATATATATAGAGTGTAACCAATTACGGTTTTTTTTCTTTATTTAACAAAAATTACAACATATAAATCACAGTAATGTCCACAGATATGGTAGCTCATTTGTAGGTATGTGAAGAGAGATCGATACATTAATCTACACCCATCGACAAGAAATGCTTGTGCAGTTCTTGCTTTAGTAATCCACCTGATGCAATGATTTTAAAACGGATGGCAGAGAATTCCAAATTTTAACATAACACTGGAACGCTCACCTTTTCATATATTCATATTATTTATTAGTACTAGTCAAAAACGTAACAAGTTGCCTACCTATAAAAACTTTATTGAGTTACATAACAGAACTGAAATTCATAATACAATATGTCAAATAGTTCTTCAATTTATTAAAAAATTATGTCTAATTATTTGAGATTTCAATAAGCATAAGTTCAGCAGTTCAATTTCAATGAAAAGCCAAAACATTTTTCTTACAAACTGCCAAAAGTCTTGCATATTGGATACTGAGTCCTTCTGTAACCGATCAATAAAGGTAAACCAATAGGTTTAATGATTAATAATTCATTGAATTTTTTTATAACATTTATGAAAATCGATGTACGTACACATTTTCAGTGTAACATACGATTGCCCGTTTTATAAAACGTGTCCATTCAAGGTGGACAAATACAAATAGCCCTCACAATATTGTCGTACGGGCGAAGGCCTCACCGCATGTTTTGACAGCAAAGTCAATAGAATGATGAACACATAGGATATGCTATTGCGTAGGTGTAAGTAGGTATCAGGTACCTACTTGTTCCAATAATTTAATGTATTCTTAAGAAAAAAAATTACTTTGCTTTATGAAAATGATGATGATGAAAATTAGTAATTGGTTGACCGCCTCGTTGGCCTAGCTGACTGATCATTGGACTCAAGTGCAAGAGGTTGTGGCTTCGATTCCCACTGGGGACAGACAATTTTGTAAAATTTGTACAGTTTAGCCTGGTCTGAATTTTATAATATGTGTGACTTGTCCCATTCTTATTTAATTCCCATAGTAAAGAAGAAAGTCCTAGTTTGGGATTAGACAAGTAAACGTACAATTACTCGTAATATACATAATTATAGTGTTGTGTTGCAAAAGTTATAATGATATCTTTGACCGAAGGTAAAATTGAAAGAATACAGGCAACAAGGCTTCTTTTTTAAGCAATCTAGTTCCAGCACACAAAAAATATTAGATGAGGTCAGGTATTTTTAGAGTAATACAATAATTGGTTATTTCTGTTTCCCTATAAAAAAAATCAAACCCGCTAGGCGAAGCGGTTCAAAAAGTTTGGATAGTTGATTTTGGTTACCAACTTCACCCTATCCTCCTCTCTACCAGTCTTGAGTAGACCTGTGTCCAACAGTCGAAGAGACATAAATAAATACATACACACATACATGATACATACTCTGTCTTGACACATATGTAAATGTCTTAAGATCATTAAACCTTGAATTTCTTCCGCGATAGTGACCAGAATACGAAATAAGGATAATTATTTAAAGCTTTAGTCTATGTTTACATTTGTTGTCTATAAAATAAACATGTACATTGTTAACATTTAATGGCATCATTCTCTAACCCTTTTACATAATATAATATTTACTCTACATTTTTGCGTTGATAAGCTTCCTTTTCCAGCAAATTACGTAAAAACAGATTAAAAATGCTTTCCACATAATTAGGTACTTAGATATGAATAAAACAATATGTTATTATATTTATCCAAAGTTATGTCTACAAAAATAATGATATTTCAAAATAACTACATATTTTTTCAACTCACAAAAAGTTCTGATTAGATTTCTCCAAACTTCAATGTCAAATTACTAGTGGTGATAATTAGTGTAAATGACATGTGTCACCTTCGATACGTAAAACTGGTTCACTATCGACAGAAACGAGTAGGTTCAGCCGGAACCGTGTCCGAGTTCTTTAAACTTTTTGTCCACTTGTTTAGAGAGGACAATGTAAGTAGAAAGTAAATGTCATCAATGAAAGTTAGATTAGGATTCAAATGGTTATTTTCCATTAAACAATGACATAAAAAATATCAGGTCAAGGAATTATCATTAGATACATAGTACAGACTCTACGTAAAATCTAAAAGCACACACGTTCTTAAAAGCCTCAGGGTGGGGACAACCGAATCTATATTTATTTATATTGATGCTTTTTACAATTGCCGTTTACATTGCACAGTGACTGCCAAGATGGACCGACGACCTGAAGCGGCTGGATGCGGAGGACAGAGGACCGGGTGTGGTGACGTTCATTGGGGAAGGCCTTTGTCCAGCAGTGGAAGGACATCTAAGGACTAATATGATAATGATTATGCCTAATACTCGTAATTATTTGATTTTAGACAATATAATATAAGGTACCTACGATTTAGGCACAATATTCAGTTTTATTTTGTATACCTACACGTGACTTAGTTTTAGACTAGGTAATAGTTAGTAATCCTTCCCCCGTCTTCGCCCGCAGAAACTTCACAGACTTCACATGATGAAGTATGGTTGTGCTTTATATACGAGTAATTTTTTTCACGTCTCGGAATTCATTCAATTAAATATAGTATATGCTACATATATTAAGCATCTGGATCATGGTTAAGAACTAAAGATATCAACGCAGCTATGGGCCTTTCCATGGCCTGTGATATTGCTGAATCAAAAGTAGCTAAAATATATGCTGTCTATAGCTGTCTTAGTAATTATATCATTGTAAGAGCTAATATAGGTACCTACTTTAATGGTTAGAGGACGTTTCCGAGAAAAGTAAAATTAAGCAATAGAAAAGCAATATGATAAATAGTAAAATTTCCAAAAACATCCTTAAACAATGCGTATAGAATATAGTTCTCATTGCTCCCGTGATATACCTACATAGATACTTTGAAAATACAAATGATGTAAAAAGCTAGTTTATAAATAATTGATTAGGAATATGAAGGTCACAGTTGTTTGACATTTTTGAATATACAACCTCTAATAAATATAATGGATTACCTACGAAACTAATATACAGTCGACTGAATAATCAATTCAAATTAATTCTAACACAGCCCTTATTACCATCTTGTAAAGCACACTTGACTGATGTACGATACACTGGTTGCAGGCGACCGTACGTGGGTATAGGCGAGTGTTTTATTTTTTATTTTTGGCATCGTAAAACTGATGCGTTAAACGCGAGCATTTTAATTAATGCGCTGACGTTTACTCCTAAATTAATATATCCGTATATTGACCAAAATACCACTATTACGTTAGTTGGCAACTTGGCACCATATTTCCATGTGACGCCATGTACATTACAAAACCTTTGTTGTCGAGTGTACATAAATTAGAACTTTGTATCTATTTGCATATGCATGTGTCTGAATTGCATTCCAATTAGATTTTATTTCACTTTATGTGAGCACATAGCTAATTGATAGTGTTAATAGGAAAGGTCGCTTTAATTGACAGGTATGATTTGCAGATTTCTAGGTTTTTGGTAGAAGAAGACTTATATCTCACGTTTTATTTATAGTAGTAACAAAATACTAGGTCTGTCTGTCTCTAGGTAGTGTCTGCTGATTGGTGCATTCTGTATCAAATACTAAACACCTTGTTATGAGACGCTGTATTTTCTTTTTGATTTCGGTTGTTATTCTACTGTGTTTAGTTGTTACAAACTAGGACCAAGTATTAAGACTTGATCCTTGGTTACAAAGATTATAAATATTAGTTGCCATTTTTGAATGTTCGCTCTGTGAACATTCTATACTTTGATAGAATGTTCACATCTGATTCATCGGCCTTTTCTTCATCAATCTTATTTTAAATACTAGCTGCGATCGCGGCTCCGCTCGCGTGGACTACAGGATCCGCTCCCATTCCCACTTCCGCTCCCTATCCCACTTCCAGGTCCAGGTCCAGATCCTCAACCCTCCCCTCAACCCTCCCCTCAACACTCCTCTCAACCCTCCCCTCAACTCTCCCCTCAACCCTCTCCTCAAACCTCTTTCCCTCGTCTCTCCAAATGTAGTCCTCGTAACTAATCCATTGCAATCCAAATTCCGACCAACAATACTTTGTTGCATACGTATACCACAAATTCATCGTAGTCGGGTAACTCAGTCAAAAGTTATGCGAGTTTTCAAACACTCAAATTACACTGGTACCCGCTCCCGCTACCGCTCACGAATTCAGTCGAACATTTACACCCTACATTCTTCGCAGTGTATGCGAGTATTCGGAAACTATAAATTCGCATAACTTTTGATTGACTGCACCGATTGCAATGAAATAAAGCATATTTACACCAAATCAAGCCCCATGTTTCTGTGAAAAGTCCATCAAAGTCCGATCAGTAGTTTTTAAGTGATGCGTGCACAAACTCACAGACAAACAGATAAACAGACAAAATTCCAAAAATGATTGAATTGTGTTCTATTACTTATCCTTAGACCCTCCAATTTTTTTTTTGCAAATATCTTCAATGTACAGATACGCGAAGTTTACGTTTTTAGTTAGGTATTAGATTAACTACAATCAATATAACCTTCTACAACCACAGCTATGTAGTATAGAGCTAACTTTAATAATGAATGATATACAATATACTTTATTTCACACAAAGTACAGAAATATATAGGGCAAACATACAGTAAATGTACAAGTGATTTACGAGTGATTTAGCGATTTCTTCCAGGCAATATTAAGATGCGGGTGCAAAGACACCATTTAAAAATGGTGTACAAATAGTACGTATTTGTACCAAAACCCTGCGAATCACCTCCGAACCTAATAAAGAATATCCATCACGTAGTCCTGTGTTCATCTTCGTGTTCTGACATCCATCATGCAGCCGACTACATCAGACGTGAGACTCTTTGACATCCCAACGTCAAGCTACAATCCTCAATTCTGAGAGGCTATCAACATCCACAAGGCAACGTACCTTACATAGAAAACGCTGCATTGGCATGTATCTGTTATATGTACTACAATTTTAAAGTTCTCATACAAATGGTACCGCTGGACGGCTGATCATTTTATGTTGGAAATTAAACATTTTCACCACACCACCATCAGGTTATTTTTGTCTCCACTTCAGGAGCACAACCCTCTCCCATCTGCCGGAGACAGACGGAGGATTTGGCCTACACTCCCCGCGCTGGCCAGACGGGTTGGGGAGGCCTGATTGATGTTTTATAATGTATTCCCTTAGTCGCCTTGTACGACATCCACGGGAAGAGTTGGAGAGGTCCTATTCTACTCTACTGGAAACCACACGGCAAACTGGAAACCACACGGCAAAAAAAATAAAACATGATACAAGTTGTACCCAATTACATCTAGGTACACTTGTTCCACCTTTAAATGTGTATTAGTAGTATTTTCGTTTTTTAAGTATACTTTTAAAAACAATATTTGGTATGTTTCGTACCCTTTTCAGTTACTTCATTGTAAAATTATAAATTACTTAAAATATCGTGACTTATGTTAGATTAAATGAAAGAGTCGTGCAATAATTATTGTAGGTACTCGAGAAAATTAAGGTTTGTAGAGAAAAAACTTCCGTTAGCTAAAAATAAGGTTTGACCAATCTTGTTTATTTATTCTGCGGTCGAAGTTGTCCAACCAAAGCCGGCCACTGTCAGGTGACGTTCTTCCATGCGTGAAGGTCGGATGGCATCGATCCATCGACCATTCTTTTTTTTCTTTTTTTTACGAAAGTCAATGCTTCGATGAAATTTACAATTGAGTCCAAACGAAGAGAAGGGCCCAGTTGCAGAAGTCCCTATGTCCGCATTGGGACTTATTAATCTGATAATACTAACGAGTAAAGCTATGCCCAATATTTATTTTCATAGTAACATAAACAATTAAAATACAAAAACTATTATAAATTTTGATTGTATTCTGATGCCAAGAAGCCGCAAAGAAATTAAAAAGTCTTTCCCTGTTTAGATTAAAAATACATTAATTTCAGTTAGTAACTCCAGGCAACATATTAATAAGTTAATTGTAAGCTAATAACTGTTTTAATACCTGAAAAAAAGTGATTTGCTTTACATTTCACTTACATAAGTGATAAAAGTTTAGCTACTTTTTTACGTTTGTCCTTTCGTTGGGTTCTAAGTTCACCTTATCACCTTAAAAGTAGATTTTTATGAAAGTAAAAAATAAATAAATTTGGTAGTTAAATTATGTAGAAGTTTCTTTTCTTTTATAAGTCCTTCAAAGTATGTGTAGACCTACTTTCTGTTTTCATTGTATGTATTACTTACTATTACTATTAGGTGAAGTGTTTGTACTTATGGACTTTTGCAACTAGGCCTTTCAACTACAGCCTCATGATTATTAGATACTACAAATTTTTCGCGACTCAGTCCGCGTACCCAAACGAAGTGCAGGGATTTGATTTTCTTCACTTTTCACAACAAAACCGTAGTAACTGCTGCTTGTCGTAGCGTTAGTAGTTAATTTACATAAAATCTTCCTCAAAAGCTTTCTTGTTATCTGTAAAAGTCAGCTGAACATTTCTTGAGTTACGAAAACATATACATACAGACATGTCATAAATATAGTGATGATATTGAAATATCTAGCCTTATAATGATTTTCTAAAGTGTTTTCGGATATTTGACAGTGTTTCCTATCGTCTTTCAGGGTTATTGAATGAGTATTAAAGTTCCGGGTACAAAGAGAGGCAAAAAGAGTCACTTAAAATTAATAAAATTACTTCTTTGCTTTTGATTGATGATTGTTTTTTTTTTACCTGTGCAAAGAAGTAATTTTTTAAGAATAGCCTACAATTATAAGGAAGGAAGACTCCTACACGTACTTGTCGCTAAAAGCGATTTCTTACACACAACTAGGTTAAAGCGGCATATTCGTAGTTACCAGAAATAATAACAGGTATGTAAGTTGTGCATTTACTTCCTGCATTTTAACATAATTTCTTGTGCATGTTTAGATGGTTAGTCTAAACGTTTGTTTATCATAATGTTACTGTATCTTCTATACAATGGAGTATGAGCACAGAGGAGCTGCATGTTTTGTTTTCATTGTTGTTATTTACATTACTATAAAACTATTCTTTGAATGAGATTATTATTATTATAAGACAACACACAACAAGATCTCTGTGGATTGTCGTGAAATCGTGAATCACATACTGGCTTTTAACTACATGAAAATTGCTACAAACGAACAATTTTAGTCGCTATATGTAACTAAAAAAGTATACTATCGCCTCAGACAAATGAATAACAAACATTTGTCTGAGACTATCGCCTAACTATAAATATGTATGAATAAGATGTACAAAAAAAAACGTTTTTTTTATACTAGAATTTATATTAAATAATCAATACAATTACTTTACTCTTTAACGCAATGGTCAGACATTCCATGCAATATATTAAAGAAATGTCCTTAGAAAAAAGGCAGGGTCTGTGAAAACCATTGTATTGTCTCAACGTCACGGTTGTTCAGTAACCATTGTAGTTTTTATCGCGACATATAATTACGAGTACATTGGCGGCGCAGCGCAGCCCTGACAGTTGTGGAGGACAATCAAATGCGAGTAATCAGTTTTATGTAGGGTTGGCATGATTAATTCATTTTGACATGAATGATTTTTTCAATAAAAAATAATGATTTAATCAAGCGTCTTTAAGTCACGTCTCAGATAGAATTAAACTTAAAAGTTAAGGTTCTTAAGTAAATCACATGTACCCAATTTAGTGTAGGTAAACAATGCCAAATGTAGAAAAAATCCTTCAGCTGAAGCTGAAGAGGCTATCACTCCGAATAGTTGCCTCACTATACCCTATATTAGTGAGAAAAAAAAACAAATATAAAAAATATAAAAAAACGTGATATTTCAAAATACATGATTTATGGGATTTTTTTGAATAAATCATGATTTTCTCCAACCCTGATTTTATGTGAAAAGTGCCTTCCTATCGAGTTATATTTCCCTGCAACGGGAATAATATTTGCATTAAATAAATGTTGTTACTTAGGTACTTTTAAAGTCAGGTAAGTCGTCGTACATTTGATTCGTTAATTAGGCCTTTTTTGGAATATCTATCACTCTCAGTTATTAAGTCCATTTCACATAGTAATATATTATGTAGGTATATTATAGTTGTTTCTGAGTTATCCGGCGTACAGACAGACGGACAAAAAAGGATTTAATTTTGCATAAATTTTACACATGTCATTAAGAAACACGTAAAGAAAGTTATAAAGAAACCATTATCACTCCGTAAATATGATGAAAGGTCTGTCTGTCTATCCATTAATTACTCTTTTGATTTAAGTTATAGAACCGGCATTAATTTGAATTTTCCATATTTTATTAACATAGGTTTACTTCACCAGTTTTTTATGTAACTTTCAGGAGGTAGGTGAATTCATGGCGGATAGAGCGGATAGGGCAGACCCCTTAAGCACTCGAGCGAGGTCGTGGCCAACAGTTTACTAGTCATGATACCACAATGCAAAGCAAAAGATAGTCAGTCTGTACTAAAGTTCTAGTTAAAATTAAAAAACTTTAAAACTTTTTGTAACTAATTGGAATGATTGACTGAGGTATTTTATGTCGTGAGTTCACGTCTCGTATACTAAACAATCACAAATCTAAACCAATGAGATTTAAACAACACTCTTTGTAACCAACAGAGGTTACATCATGTCGACGTAAAAAATATTCGAAATAGTGTTGCCAAACAACTAATTGCATGGGCGTCGAACCATTGCAGCGGCAAGTGCTATGAAATCGATATTTTACTACCGTTTGCAACCAAACAATAACTTTAAGTACAAGTACAACTTCGTGACAGAAATCACTATATTGTTGCAATACCTACATAGTCCCTATTGCTGACTCTTCTTTTATTTAAGCAAGTAAGTAATGTATAAGACTCTCAATTTCAAGCTTGTTTCAGTAAAGTGGATCATCATCATCAGGTTATTTTTGTCTCCACTGCAGGAGCACAACCCTCTCTCATCTGCCGGAGACAGACGGAGGATTTGGCCTACACTCCCCGCGCTGGCCAGACGGGTTGGGGAGGCCTGATTGATGTTTTATAATTCCCTGAGCGAGAAAGCGGATGAAACCTCATAATAGAAAACAAAAGCATTTATTTATCTAAGTGTCCATTCTGAAAATCATGACTAAATTCACCTTAAACTAAAAAAGATTGGAATTGGAGGAAGATAACTTTTGAAACTTTGAATTGATTTTCGTAATAAGGTCTCAAAAACTATCTGTAACCCTTAACACCATGCGTTTCGTGCTACTTTTGGACCCCGCAATAAACCCAATCGAGATATACAGATAAAATTTTATACACGTTAACATATACGCAGAGCACTAAATTTCAAAATGATGACTGGTTACAAAACTCAGCTGGCCATAGCGACCGGAAGGGCATGGTACGGTAGGGTTAATTCGTTCGAGGGTAGGGTAGAATACGTAGGTGTAGATTATAAAAATTGGTCAAGAGCGACTAGGGTAATTCTGTAATCCTTAAAAACTCATACCTATGTAAACAAAAACTGTATTACCTAATGTGTCGAATAATGTAGATAGACAGGTAATTCATAGTCACGACACATATACCCTTTCGTCCTAACTTACATGAGAACAAACAGATAAGTAGGTAGTAGTGTGCCTTTAATTAAATTCATTAAAAAACACATAAATAGAAATTATTACCACGAAAAAATGCCAAGTTCCGTCAATGTGTTTGAAGTGCTACTGCAGCGCCCTGGCACGTTTGCTGAAGCGAGGCGCACTTTCACGTTCAATGCTTGTAGTACATGGTGGAAAATAAATAGTTCATATATGGAAAAGTTCTTTGAACTTCACATAGAGTTGTGAAAATTCAATACTTTGTCATCATCATCAGCCGAAATACTTCCACTGCTGAACATAAGCCTCCCCAATAGAATGCCAGTTTTGGTGAGCTGTCCATTGGGGGGATTTGCAAAATCACAATTTTTGTCAGCCCAACATTTAATTTTCCAATGAGAACTGGGCCCCTTTTTGCCTAATTTTTTGGTGGGATAAATTCTTCTAGGCAAAGACGTAGACACATTATAATAACTACTCAAAGAAACTATGTTTCATACTTTAATCGGAACCTATAGCTATGCTAAACTATTCATATTCGCTCCTTACTAGATCGATATACAAGTGAAGTTGTCTTGGTCACGTCCCCCCATTCTTGTAACAACAGAACATTGCGTGACCGTTTAAAACGCTAGAAGCATATAAAGTGTAATAATTCACTCTACTCTATTTTTACTACGGCCATTTTAGGGCATATCAAAGGCTACACCGAATAAAGGGTACTTTGACCTACCTGAACTTTTTCACTATGATTAAGAATAAGGTAAAACTGTCCAAGTCAAAGTCTTTTATTGCACATGATGACATGAGTACGCTGCTCATAAACATGACTTAAAACTTAGTACATTTATAATTTATTTCATCGACCAATGCTTCCTATGTGTTAGTTCGCGCAACAGCGCATGCAGCAGTTTCTTCATTACAGGCACGCTGCAGCGTTTCTTCCTCGTTTCTTCTTTACAGCGCGCTGTAAAGAAGAAACGTGGCTACAAACTTTCAGTTCAAAAGCAAGTTTGCATCCTACCTATACTAAAAAGATGAGCCGAATTTGTACCATTAATCATTAATACCAGGCATCTTTGTCATTCAACTAGTCGTCTATTTTTTTACATTGATTTTACTCAGATAATCTAACTCCGTTTATATCTACTCATTTTAACCCATTTTCTAAGTAAGACTGTAGTATAGTAATTCGAATGCTCTGTCTTTAATGCTGTTTTATATGATACTAATGTTCTCCCGGCAACGCACGCGTGGAAACCTTCCTCGAAAATCGACCTAATCAATGCGTTAAACCAGGTCAAAATCCACTAAGCATTTTGCGAGATTAGCCCGAACATATAAAATAAGCTGAAAACAAAGTTTCCTTTGTTTTATACTATGATTGATATTGTTGATTACAATATGATTAATATAACTAACTAAGATTTTATAAACCCACCGTGGTCTGATAAAATATAATAATCTATAAACTGAAGTTTTAAAGAGTTTTGGTCGAGGGACTAAGGTCACCACCATAGCTGAAATAATAAGCTGAAGTGAATGTGGGAAAATCACATAGCAGAAATAAATGCTAAAGCAACTCGGGACCACCGGCTCGACCATGATAGTGGGTGAACCCGTGCCCGCGGGAAAGACACACTGAGAGAAATTTATACCGTTCTAATTTCTCATTAAAATGTGAAGGCGATAATTTTTTGCAAAAAGCCATTTCTCTCGGTGTCTTTATTCAACATGGGAAAGCCGCGGGAAACCGCTAGTGTTATTCTTTTTATAAATATTTTTGACACTACGTAATAAAAAAAACAAATATGTAAAGAAAAAGTTAAGTGATCTTATTTCTAAATACATGTTAGAATGATTTATTCCTGGAACACTCTCAAACGTAATAAAAGTAGATAACATTGAAAACTGTCAATCACATTGGCAAATATTTTTGTAGAACTAAAAGTCTGTAAGCAGATACACTAGGTACCTATTACTTACATACCTACATAATATACCTACCACTTAACCTACGTCTACGAATAACACTTCTGAAGTTGTGATCTCAATCTGTAAATATATCACTCATGACTATGACATGAATTTGATTTAGGTATATGGGGGCACAACATCATCAAGTAACAGATGACTCTCTGGTACTTAAATATATTGCACTGGGCTATATACATGTTTTCAAACTATATTTATGCCTAATTGGTCTTCGCCCTTTTGGCGCTGAAGGCTATGACTAGTTTGTCCCTGATGGAACAATTTGACACAAAAAATTGCTTAGGATTAGTTCCTGGCGATGAAATCGGCACAATAAGCTAACTGTTATTTGTATGAGATAGCCAGTTCAATGTAATAGAAATACCTCGATGTAAGTGGACTCTGGCGACCAAACAAATGCGATACAACTATTCGCATATTAGCTAACTAGAACATAAATGCTGCAGATTGGTGACAGGCACGCGCTAACGCTATTGCAAACCCTAGTACCAAGATCAACTCTTCTGCCGTAACCGTTATGGAGTTATGGGTCCAACAATGGAATAGACTAATAGACTAGATAATTTCCACACTACAGTAGTATTATTAAGTTATCTATGCTACAGTTCCACATTAACTGACTTATTATAATCATAACATGTTTCGTCACTTATTCATTATTTCTGATCATACGTTGAATCGTGTTTCAAGAGAGTTAATAAATAATAACAAAGCTAGGAAATAAAAATGTTGAAATGACCTCTATTATGTTACAATTTCAGGGATGTTTTATTTAATTGCATTCATTCTCGACAGCTACGTGGTTTCAAGGGTTTCGTCATTACAGAACGTGAACCGTTATTAAAAACTAGACCAATTGAGCAGAAGATAGGCGCAGTATTCGAGTAATACATAGTAATGAGTATATACACATTGGTATTATTAGTACTAGGGTAAATTGTCGTTTAATTCTTGAAATGCAATGAATGAATATAAGTTTTTTTTTTATTTGTATTTCTTTTTATGTAAAATGTAATATTAAAAATATGATTGAATTATGTTTCTAATACAGAATGAGTTTTCTTTTGTGTATATGTCGCAGGCCAATGATAATATCAGGCAGATCATGATGCTCCTAGCCACATCGTTCGACATCTCATCGTTTGTTAATTTGGCCAACCATGTTTAGCCATATCGTTAGTACAAATTTGTTATTTATTTTGATTTAATAAGTAGAGACACCTTTTCTGAATCTCAATAATATTTAAATTCAGTTCAATTTCTCTTTATTGCACGATAAAAAGGACACAGATACAATAATAAAGTAGCTTACATAGCACATCTATTAGAACTAAATGAAATGTCAGGAAATGGGTATCACATATTGAAATTATTATTCAAAGTTAATAAATTTGACATATACACACGGAAAGCTAAAAACTATACTATAACGTTTGATTTATATAGGTACGAAAATTTCACCCGGGACTCCTTGCAAACGGCCAGTCCAGCTAGCAGCAATGGTGATAAGAATATCTTTTAACTAACCTCAATTAATTTTAAAGTTCCGTACATTGTGTGCGACGTACACTTGACTAAACTTTTATAAATTAGTCCGCGGCACGCTTGGTCATTCAGCACGCCATCGCCAACGTCTTTGGCACCGCCGTAACGTCTAAGGAAAATCAATAAACAGCTTACTGTGAAATGACCAGTCACACCTTTTCTACGTAGAAATATAAAAGTACATACTCGCAACTATTTTTAATGCACAAGGTGAAACGAAACACATCTATGCCGTAAATATCAATTAGCGTAAGGACAAAATGTCAAAAACGAGTTACTTATATATAAGTATAGACGCAAAAAATTGGAAAACCTGCAACCCACACCGATGTCAATCCCCTTTTGCAAATTCCGAATCTGAATTGGAATCTATATCGAATATTAGCCGTAGACACACGGGACCTGGAATTTGCAATAAAAGGGGATTGACATTAGTGTGGGTTTCGTTTCCGCTTTTTTGCGTCGATATATTGTTAAATTCACAATTTGATCATATTCGAATTTATATCGTTACAGATCTAAAAATAATATGAAGCTTTACTCTGGCTCTCATTTAAAAGCATCAAAAACAAAAAGTTATACAACCACTCTTCGTGGGTCGAAACGTCGTCATTTGTCCCTTACGCTAATTAATATTTCCGGTATAGACATATTGTTTGGAAAATGCATAAATGAGTTCTGAAATCCAGAAAAATTGTTAACTGATGAAACTCGCATATTGTGTACACTAAATAGTGTGTAAAGTTTACTTGCCAGAGCTCAAAATATTTTCATTTTAAATACGTTTGAGTTGAAAACAATATAAAATTAAACCATGTACTAATAAAACCCAGCCCAATATACCAATAAATGAAATAATTTAAAAAACTAACAACAGTTTCTATATAATAATGTAGTAAACTTCAGAAACAAGGAAATTATCTGCTCGCATAAGTAAAAATCAAGAATATTAACGTATTTTTAAAATTTATAATTTAAATCGACACGGACATCGTGACATATAACATTGTTACCAGTTGTCGCGATGAATCGGTAGCGTGTTAATTTTTCACGATGTTTCCGATATTAACCAAATCCATTAATATAAACGAGTTCTGGAGTGGGGAATGCAGTGGACGCAGCGTGGAACGCAAATCTCCCTCCCGCGATAGTAGACCAAATGGACCAACGACCTTAAAGACATGGAAGGGTGTAGTATTGCGCTTTGGGGAATACCTACGCCCAGCAGTGGACGGCGATAGACATCATGAACTGCAACCGTCACAGGTCTCATAATTTGTACCAACATCTTAACAAAATCAATATTTTTCACGAACGATTGACATACATTGTGCAAATGAATGGTTGTCAGGGTTTTGACGCTTCACGCTTCACGGTGTCCGATTCAATGCTAAGTAGATTTAGCGTACACGGTGTAATTGAACGACGACGATCCGACAGCCACAGTTGTCACCACCATCTTTGTCGCCGCTACTATTGTAGCGGCAACATATATCTATAGGACTAATATATATCGTCGCTTTTCTCACTAATCGACATATCTGAAATTTTCTACAATTTACGGTGCAACTTTATTCGGTTTTGTTGCTGGACACTTTCGATACTAGTTGCGTTGGAATCATACTGTAGTGTTCACATTTAAAATTTACAAATTTTCAGATACGTCGATAGGTAATTCAGAAAACCGATGATATTATTAAGAGTTCTACAATTATTTATATAACTTTCACAACATATTCAGGTATTTGCACTGAGTTTTCAGTGACGTCTTGTAAAACTTCTGTGGTTGAATTTATCGTTAACTAATAAGTGCTGGTTTTCACTAAACTTAGAGGTCAGTAAAAGTTTTTTGCAACATGCCCTTACTTGTGACTCGTGTAAAGGAAATGCTGGAACAATTTGGTTTAATCATTTACACATTTAAACTGAAATATACACACACAAGTGACACACGATAATTATGTCTCAAAGTATGGCATAATTACTTAATAGCAAATTTATCGTTATTTTTTTTATGGTATGGTGCGTATTGTTTAAAACTCAAACAAGTAATTAATTAAATAAACAAATATTACATATATAACACATCATCATCATCAGGTTATTTTTGTCTCCACTGCAGGAGCACAACCCTCTCTCCTCTGCCAGAGACAGACGGAGGATTCGGCCTACACTCCCCGCGCTGGCCAGACGGGTTGGGGAGGTTTGGGTTAACACATATATAATAATAATTAATTGCATAGCTGACGATATCTTTATTACTAATATGACTTTAATTTTTTATAATAAGTAGAAAAAAGTATAGAGGTAGTAAGCGTTTAAATTATTTTTGTATAATAATAACTTTATATGTAGTTTCTATATACTCTCTGTACTATATATAAATAAGTTGGTAAGTCTGGATCAACTTAGCGCAGACTGCAAACGAACTATTTGGAACAGAGACTTAATTCCCTTCGCGTTTTTTTTGTGTAGACAAAGGCTACAAAGTATATATCTTAATTAGGCAGAAATTCATTGAAGACTCGTTGAAAGTCCTATTAGGTTTTAAGACTAGGTAGGAGAGATTATATAGCGACAAAAAGTTAGAAAATCTTTCACACTTTAAAAGTGGCCATCTCACCGTGACCCATGAAAGAATTTAAATTACTGTGTACAACAACAATCCAGAGTCCGCAAGGTGTGTAAGGGCTCGGATGGGATGCCCCATGTGCCTTTAATTAAACCTGCTCCACAGTAGACATATACCATGGTAATATAATATGGAATATACACCATATGCACATAGTAATATGGCTGTGTTTATTGAGACTAAGCGAATTAATAGGTTCTACTTATATACTTATATTTTTTAATATAAAAATAGATATTTAATAGAAAAAGTGTCGCACGTATTACCGGATTTCTGTATACAGAGTTTTGTTCTTTCGACTGACTGAAAACTTTTAGAAATGTTCAATATTATTTTATTTTGCTATTAGCACTGATATTTTAGTCATCTAGACCTCGTTCGCTTCGTGTATCGGGTGTTAGACTCGAATGCCAGAGGTTCGTTTACCACTGGGGACAGTCAACTTTGTGTCAAACTTGTGAACTGTCCATCCTACGAGTATATAGTCTAATTCGTATAGAACGCGAATACTCGTTTGGGATTAGACAATTGTACCTATGAATATTTTATGCGAATTTAAATTACCTAAATAAATTCATTATACCTAAATAGTAGAAACTTCTACTACACTGCAACTTTTTTTAATAACTAGGTATATAAAGAATAACAGCGTATTGTTGATTTACGACCTTGCTGAAGCCTTAACAATATTTTTTACATGTATTATCGCCTGAATAATGAACTTTAAATAACAATGCATAAACGTAGCTACCTACTTGCTCCAATCGTTGACACTTTTAACATCTTTGTAAGCGGTATCTATGTACATTTTAAAGAATTTTAACTTTAACGAAATAATATTGTATCCAAGAGTATGTATTTAACACACATTGGTTTGGTTAGTGACTAATGTACCTACCTAAATCATTACTTTGTCATAGCCACGTGAATCATTGACAGTTTTTCTTATGCAAATTAACTGGCGGAGTATTCACTATTAGTACAGATGGCAACAATTTCCATTGATTAAGGCCTTTGAAGTATTATTATACGCTCCCCTGCACGTCGGCGTGCCGTAAAGTATCGGGGGGCAGGGTAGGTCTCAATCACATATCTATATGTCTTACTTTTCTTATTTGTAATGGATACCTCATTTGATGTGTAACGTACGATGTAGGTATGTACATATGAGGCATTTATAAAATAAGATGTATATAGCAAATAATAGTTGTGTATATATTTTTCTTTATACAGTTAAATGTGTTCTCCGTCTAGGATGGTGTATTTATTAATGAAATAGATAATCATCAGTCATTAGCTCGTCAACGTCTGCTGCTTTGCAGCACAAAACTTTTTCTACTTAAAGAAACTTTCAATGAATACTGAAACAAAATTTGTTATTATCGTACTGACAGACAGACATTGCCTTCTCTTAGTGATGGTTAGATGAATGAGTTACCTACACTTAGATTGTTTAGTTTTAAGAGTATAGTCTAGTTAGGCGGTCTTATCGTTTTAAGGGAATTCTTCTAGACGCTTTGTGTAGTTTTTTATAAGTAGTACCTACTTGTCTATTGCAAAAAATAATTTGGTGATTAGTAATATAATATAATTACTTACATAATATTATTATGTGTACCTTGTATATTCTATTCCAAATGAAATGGCATACGAAAACAAACGTTATTTGCACCTCAGAAACAAAACATGTACATGTAGTACATAAAAGGAACCATATCAGCAAATATAAGTTTGTAACCTTAACTTTGCAGTCCACTTTGGAACACAGTCGTATGATAATATCGAGGTAAAATGTTACAAAACGCAGCGGTTCAAACTTTCTGTGCCCTTCAAATATATTGTGGTGGAAAAAGTATAGGTAGTGCCTGCTTATAAGCACTTTTCGTATACGGTAAAGTTCTTTGAACTTGGCATAGAGATTTCATTATTTTTATCAAGCCAACAATTTCTAATGACACACTGAGAAAAAAATAAGTAGCCCTCCTACTTACATAAGGATAAAATAAATACCACTATTACGTAAGTAGCCGCCCCCATTATAAATGGTGTCGCCTACAACTGATTCAGTAGCCGGCCACATTACTAAGTAACCACGCTACGTAATAATAAGGCCGGCTACTGAATCAGTTGTAGGCGACACCAATTATAATGGGGGCGGCTACTTACGTAATAGTGGTATATTTTTAACCTTATGTAAGTAGGAGGGCTACTTATTTTTTTCTCAGAGCAGGTAATGTTTTGGTGGAATATTAATGTAACTAGGTATATAAAGTATGCAGATGGAGATGGCTGTCCATCTTTACATGATTAGAGAAGAACGAGAGATGTGGACGAAGATTATTCCAAGAGAAGGACAAAGAAAAAAAGGCAGACCGTATAAAAGATTTTAAAAGATGGCACCACCGCAGAGATGGGTGGAACCACCCGGGTGGGGTAAAACTATGAACGAATTAACCACGTTTATGGGTAAAACCCAGTTATCACCCATTTCATTCCAGTTTGTGAGGGAGAAAACCAAATTTCTTTAGATTACGAGTATATCCTATCCTACTAATAATATAAATGTGAAAGTTTGGATATTTGGATGTTTGTTACTCAATCACGCTTCAACCACTGGACGGATCGTAATGAAACTTAGCACACAAGGTTAGGCCCTGGAATAGGACATAGGATAGTTTTTATCCCGAAAAAACATTCCATTCCTACGGGAAATACATAAGAATTTGTGGTGTAAAGTTGTCCACGCGAACAAAGTCACGGGCAACAGCTAGTTTATTATATAACTGTTCAGTGGCACGCCTTGGGATAGAAGCCTATCAAAGATAATATATTAATCATATAAGTATCTAGCAGTGGACTCATGCGGGCTGATGATGGTGATATAACTTATATAACATGAGTTATATAACTGATCTTCATCCGCACAAACCACCCAGTGGATGGAATGAAATGAGTGATAATTGGGTTTTAACACTGGTTAATTCACATCTCTACATGACGTTCTAAAGGAGACGGCAGAACTACTCTGGACACGTTTAGCTATCTTTACTATCTCCACAGCGGGCGTAGAAATAGCTGAAGAATTTGGCATAAATAAAAAGCTATTATTATAATAATTAAGTATGTAGGTATATCGATAGCATTGGTGCATTGATCCATAGATATCAATAACGACCCTATTGTTCTAAGGAATCGTAAATAGTTTCGCGATATGTTTATGAAAGATTCATCCAACAAACCTCATAAATCGTTTATCGTTTTGTTATAATAAGTATGTAAATTGACATCAACAGGATACATACCTACTTCTATTTATCATACATCCGCCCCCTATTATAGCAATATAACATTTAAACGGTTAACTTAATTTAAATTATCTTAATAATACACATCACAGATTAGAAGCAGATTTAATATAAACAAAGTTTCATAAAAGCGTAATTGACCTAAAGTTGAAGCACACTTGTTCTATTTAGAGAATAACGTAGGTACCTCCATTCACTACATCTATTCGACATACCTACCTAATCGATTTCAAAACGTTTATGATAGTAAAGCGTTTAATAACTCTGACCAATGGAAAGCACTACATTTAAGCTAGATTATGTATATGTATCGACAAACTTGACTCAAATTTAGTTCCCTAGGCCTTCCAACTTTCTGTTTGATATAAACTTACAATTACCTTCCGCTCATTTTATAAACCTGCGTATAGAGGAGGCCCGTCCAAGACCGTAGCTAGATTAGGTATGTATATAGGTCAAATGAGAGACAAAAATATTATTGCATATACTTTTAATGAGATAACCTTCACCTTTATTTATATTTATTTAGGTATATGAGTCATCTTCGCGTGAAAAGGATAGTTTCGCGATGGGTGCAGCACAACCTCACCGAGGTTCAGAAGCAAGCTCGTGTTAAATGGTGCCGCGACATAACAGCTTGAAGCAGGCTCGTCTCGGCACGCCTAAGACATCGTTACTGGTGGTGAATGGTACATCTACCCTGAATGAGGTTTATGAATAATACTGTTTTTTCGTTTCTTGTAAAATTTACTTTAAGTCAGATAGGAGAATTTACTTCTTCCATGTCGATATATATGTATTATTATTATGCAACTCTTTTTTACTTACATAAGTAAAAAAAGAGTTACATTTTTTGGGTGTTCTTCTTTAATTTTAAGTATAATAAATTACCAATATATACAAGATACCGCTTAGCTAAACTGGTAAGAATAAAAGTTGAATGACAACCGTCAAAAATGTATATCTAGAGATAAAAAATTGAGGTCCAATACTCACCAAGTACACAATGCAATCCATGATCGTAAAAAAATCGCGAACAGAAATCGGTGAAATCGTCATTTAGCGATAGATCGAGTTGACGTAGACCTTATAACACGACGACAGGTAAGAATATATTTTAAAATGACTTGATCTACAGACAGCTGATAGCGTCATCCATCAGCATCATCATTATCAGCCTGTCAGCCTGATGGAAAGCCGTCACTGTTACTCATAATCCCATAAACCTTCAGCCAGGCCAAATGCACGTTACCACCCTGAGGCAGGGTTGTCACCTCTAAATCTGTAAACCAGGACAAGAACCATGAAAACCCCGGATTTTGGAGCTTACAAACCGGACATGTCAACAAAGTTTTTTTAAGTTACAAATCAACTATTTTCATACAATATCTGTGTTAGATGCACTAAAGACACACCGATATAACCCTACTAAAGATCTCTTTTATCGTTTATGGCTGCGTACGTTGGGTCATAAAACGACCGGCTCGACCGGGAGTGGAGACAGCGTCTTCATCAGATGCAAAACATTCTGGAGTTCTCGCAGGAGGACTTACGCACCACTTGTACGCTGTCGCTGTAAAACTTTAACTTGACATTTATAACTGTATTCATTTGTGCAATAAAGTGATTGTATTGTAAAACACACAATATGTTACAAATTGAACAACACATTCATTCAAATTCCTACCGTACACTTCGATGCTAGTCCTGGGGGACTACGCATTTCGGATAATATCCGTCGATCTAAACAGCCATTCATACTCTCTCAGGTCACGTGACATAATCTAATAAGCGTTTTTCGTCAAACTTCGATAGTTAGATGCTTAGATTTAGCTTAAAATAACTTTTTAGATCGAAAAATATTATTTAATTCAATTACTCTTTATGCAATAAAGAAAATAAAAATGATACAATAATAAAGTAACTTAGATATGTACATCTAGGCGGTCTTATCGCTTTTGGTCATAGTTAGCGATTTCTTCCAGACAACCTTTGGGTAGAGGATAGAATAACAGGAAAAGGAAGATTGTGCAGTTAAAGTAAGGGGTATACGAGTTTATACCAGTAAGGGCATATACATACTCAAATATATACATATATTCATACATATATAGATATATTCATACAATACCGTATCACACAATGTGGAATTGATAACGACTAAGTAATAAAAAAGAAAACGGGGGAGTGAGATGATCAGTCAGCAAGAAAGTGTTCCTAACTTGCCGCTTGAACGCGTCTAAGGATTGCGCGTGTCTGATCGACACAGGCAACGAGTTCCAAAGACGTATAGCGTGAAGTGTAAAGAATTGATCGTAGAATTTAGAGGAGTGAGTAGGGACGTGAAGGCGACTGGTTTTTGAAGAACGAAGAGAACGATCGTGAGTTGAAGAAAACTGAAAGCGTTCTTTAAGATAGAAAGGAGTTGTTGGAAGATAGAAAGGAGTTAGTGGATTATCCGAAATGATTAAGGAGTACGCCCCCAGGGTGTTTTCGTACCTTCACCAAAGGGGTTCCTCTCCTTATGTTCCACCTGATTACAGCGACTCCCCTCTGTGTTGAAGGTTCCGGATCCAATCGCCAGTCAGAACAGGAAACAAAGTACCTAAACCTCCTATTTATTCAACAGTACAGTTTTCCGTTTCTAATTAATTTTTTACATGTCCATAATCATAGCTTTATTGAAACGATGCTACGGGCCTTCCCTTTTTAATGGAAATAACCCAATTATGTGGTATAATGTATGTTAAGTACTGGTCATCCACCAATCCTCACATCATTCACCGGTTTACGACACTATTGTTCTTTCCTATTGCTTTTTGTTTCTCAATCGAAATGAAAGTTGGTCAATTATATTTGTTGAAGTTAAATCTAGAGAAACTATTCTCTATCCAATATATTCAACATTATAAGAACTGTATATGTTATTTTTTCTTACTTTTATTGTTTTGTATGTATTTTTTTAAATAAATAAATATAAGAACTTGTTTCCAAGAGAAAGAGCAGCGCCGCTTGTAGGGATGACGGTAATTTTGAACTGAGTCCTCCTAACTCATCCTTGCATACCAATGTAATGAGTGTTTCTCAAAACTATAAATAAGCATAACTTTTTATTGAGTTAGCCGATTGCGATGAAATAAAGCCTATATGTTACTCCGAATTCAGCCTATGTTTATCTGAAAACTCCATCATAATTGTTTCAGCTTCATCTTGATACGCCACTTAGAACCTGAGATATTAATAAAGTAAATTTTTCTAGAAGCCATTATATGCAAAATTCATATTGCGATTGGTTTCTACTACAGTTGGAGCGAGAGTGGGAACGGGAGCGGATTCTGTAGGCCACGCAAGCGGAGCCGCGGGCACAGCTAGTCTTTAATATACAGACAAGAGAAGTTTACGTTTTTATTAGATGACCCGTTAGATAGTACAAAATGGCTTTGAGATCAACGGATATTATACGAAATGCTTCGGAAGTAGGCTCGCAGCATACATTTCTACCTATGTTTTTTTCAGTTCAGGATCCCGCCCATCTGTAAATGCTCACCATATTGTCAGCAACTAATTGCAACGCAATTACTGTGTAAAACAAAAAATCGTTACACGCGTAATTTATCTCAAGCCAATCGATGATGTCACTGTAATGTGTAATAGGCAGCCGTAACGTTTATTAATAGTTCATCTGCAACGTACCTTTAAGATTATATTCCATTGGTAATAAGCAGTACTGGGATCTAAAGGGACACCACAACATTTACTTGCTCTAAACGCTAACTTCTCCGACACCATAACCATCAAAAACTAGGAAATTAATGTCGGAATGGTGAAAAGCAGCAGTGCCGCCGGTTCGGTGCAAGACTAGTTTATCAATGGGCAACATTTGTTTTGGGCGTTACTCCCGTATAACGTATGTCCAAGAAGCTCCGTAAGCATTTTGGTAAGCATTTGATAGACTACGATCACAATATGTCATATGACCCGTTGAGAGTAGCAAATTGCTTTCTAGTTAGACGAATTGTAGCACTTACTAACGCGGATTGCAATTCTGAATAGATAGAACAAATGTCGGTACCTAATTTGTCGAATTTAGTCTCAAAAAACTAGATTTAGTCGGTCCGCCGTTTAAAACTTAGTAGGTAGTTGCCCATTGATAAACTAGTCTTGCACCGAACCGGTGGCATTGCTGCTTGTCACATGCCGCATATTTCGATAAGCGTTTGGAGGCTAATTATCGTAGTTAGACTACGATCATAATGTCACGTGACCCGTTGAGCGTAGAGTACAAATTTGCTTTCTAGTTAGACGGATTTTATCCGAATTCCTTACGAAGTAGGCCCTCAGCTTCTTGAACATACATTTTAACAGGACAGATATTATAAATAAATATCTCAGAAATTCACACCAATTATCCAGTCCCAAACTAGGCAGGGCCTGTGCTATGGTTACTAGATAACGGATAAACATACTTAAATAAATATATAAATATCCAAGACTTTGGTACAAACATTCATATTCATCATACGAACATTTGCCCCTAGCATTATTATAAGGGAGTAACGCCCAAAAATAGCAACAGAGTTCCCCATTGATAAACTAGTCTTGCACCGAACTGGTGGCATTGCTGCTTGTCACTGCCCGGGTGGGTGATTGATGATGTTGATGACGATGTACGAAAATGAAGACCAAAATTTAATTTATTTGTTTATCTGTCAGATTCATATTGACACTTTTTAGCTGAACTCCGCCTTTGGCACTAATAACTACGACAATAATTCATTATTGCAAAGTACTGATAGAGTGATTTACAGCAAATTCAATTACGTTATGCATGCGTGTAGTGCGATACTATGATTTCAGTATTTGCGCAACAGTTACGTTTCACCGACCGACAGGAAAAGGAAGTCAGTTCCTGTGTCACGGTCGAACGAACTTAACGTGTTCGGGAATGTAACTAGTTCTATAGAGTACATAGAGCGTGCAAATAATTCTAAACGATTTTTTATGAAATTAGTCATTTTATTGATTCATAAGTTGAGTCAATTAATCAGTGATGAGGTTGAATTGGCAGCTTCGGTAGCCACAGGAATTCTTGTTTTAGTGAAGGTTATCTGGTTTTATTTGTAAATACTTTTCAGAACTGGCATGCAGTATCAAATTTGTGTATTTAAATAATGACGAGGAATCTATACTGTGATCCTGGCCTGAATAAATCCATTTTTTTAATTACACTGTTTTTAATTTTTTGCATAAAATAATACAACATGATAAATAAGATAATTATTTATATTCTTTTTCTTACAAAATATTTACAACACCTTTATTATTATGCACATATCCATTGTCATTATAAAACATTACATTTGAGATAAATTAATATTTTCGAAGCGAATGTACAAGCTCTACTAGGCAGGCACACTATAACTAAAGCTACACTAGTAACAGATCGATAATTTTAGGCACCATTCCTAAGAACAAAACTTGCACTCTGTCCTGGACAATCTGACTGGGCTCTGAAAACGAAATGACTTCCGTAAAGTTATCTTAGGCGATAAATTCATTAAAAATATAATCATGATTTTTCGAATCACTTTATCTAACTCAATAAATAGGTAGGACGATAAACCAATGGTGAACAAGATATTTATTTCACGGATAACTTAGCACCTTCCGAATCTTTACAAACTCTGTTGTGCCCGCTATCTCAGTTTTTTGTGTACGTAAAAACAAATAACCTTGCTAGACCTCGGTAGGCTATAGTTATCATTCTGTGCCTTATCCTATGAGTATTTGTTTCATAGTCAGATAGTCAAGACAGTGTATAAGTTGTATAAATTATAACACAGAACTGATAGTTTTTACAATACTTTTTTATACGTAATAATAATCAGATACAATTTTAAAGCGCGTAACAAGGACTCAACTGATTCGCTACCAATAAATTAGAAAAGGATAGCCTATTGAAACTATAATAAAAGAAACAGGGATAAAAAAAGAAATCACAGATATAAACAATAAGATACTGCGAGTGTTGCAACGCGCCTTATAAACAAGATTAGCAATTTAGATGTAGTTGTTTTTTAATTGCTCTAACATACCGTGACATGAATTAAATTAACATTATATTCATGAGCACACGGCACATTACGAAGGGACGCCGAATATTAAATATGTCCCTGACATTATTTCGATTGATCAGAAACATAAATGAAAGGAATGTCAACCGAAATGATTTTGTGTTTCGTAAACGAAAACAATAATCTATTACATTAGAATAACGCTGGAATTAAAATTATAAGCCATATTTACATCATCTAAGTATAAACATTAGCTAATATTACACTATTTAACTCTAAACTAAAATATTTATACACAATAATTCACATACTACACCAATTTATCGTACATATTAAATAATAATTAGTATAATTACCAAAGTAATACTTTCCATTGAATACGAACTCATATGGGATTTCAACCAAAAAGGCAAACCATGCTGAGTAAAAAAATTATTGTCACCGATCATTGATGTTACGAAAATTCTAATTAATATTTTAATAACATTGTATTATACAATAAAATTGAACTACATGCACGTGGCAAATTATCTTAAACAATAATTTGGCAGAACACGCAGACATTTGTGGTAGAATCATTCCAGAGGTGTGACTTTATTAACCTACGTCAAATATCGAACTACCATAAAAAAATCACACTGATATTGCAATATACTGAAAATTGTTGACTGCGACTTTGGTCGGTCATAGAATAATGCACAATATTTTTAAAAGTCACATTTAATCTGTCGTGTTTTTTTTCTGGATCCATATTAGGCTGACTTTGCCTCAGGCATAATCTAGCGGATGGACACTGGATTGCAATTTTCATACATATCTGCAAATTAGGCCAAGTACAATGCCACACAACATTCACGAGAAACGATGAAATTCTCAATGACGTAAGTTCTTGTAGATCAATGAAAATATAATGTATAAAAGCACATTATTGATTTCAGTCTTACCTTCGTTATTTACATGGACAATTAGCCGACAAGCATGAAACACGCACACTAACGTATTTAGATATGTACAACATACTGTACACTTTTTTCTGTCACTCGCTAATCATGGCTGTAAATATCACATATTCTTCGTAGTCCGACTAAAAACGATTGACTAAAGTCAAATCGATAAATTAAGTTATAGATGGACGTCTGACTTTCGTGATTTAATGATCAAATGATTATATAAAACAGTATTTTCATAATGATTTTCAATATACATTATAATTTTGGTGTATTCGCTCGCATTATAATTTCGAATAGCATAGAAGTATCAGGAAGTTACTTATAAAGAAATTCGCGATCACAATTTTATTTTAGTTTCGATAGGCATGGTCTAATGTTTTTTTTTTCAAAGTACGTGTTTCGCGGCAAATGGTCTAACAATAACATAGTTATTCATTATCCGGTTCCAGGTGTTACATCTATAAATAAAGCAAACGTGTTATGAAGTCATAAATACAACGGACAGTAACAGCCGCGTCTCTCGTAAAACGAGGCGTAAAACACTATAATCTTCCAAACAAATTACGTCATAGCTTACCTAAGACATTCATTCATTTATTCGTTACTATTCCGGAATGAAAGCAAAATCATTAGACCATACTTATTTTGGGGCTAGGCTAAGGCCTTATAATTTATTCTAATATCTTTTAGAACACAAGTCCTCATTATATCCGGAGATTTATGTTCGTTTTCAGTTTACTCTGGCCGACTTAAATGAAATACATATGGACGAAGGCCATATGGACCGTCAAGACCGCACATTTGTATCCTATCCAATAAAATTGACTTGTGCAATATTTGCCATACTAACTTTGGCTGATTAATTCGTCACAAAGTCTAATTACTGGTATTCTTGCTTCTGTAGACTTCTATACTGGACATGTTCTTTGAGTTTTTTTACATTATTTTCGCAATAGCTTTCTTCTTACCGCAAGAGGTAAATTAAACACAAAGTGCCTTCCATCAATGCAGAACTATTATTGCTTCTATTTATCTTCATAAATATAGTTTGTATATAAAACCATTCATTCATAGAAGGTCCAAAGCTCTCTCAATTCGACTTACACAAGTCTGTGTGATCTGTTTAGAGATGACACACATATGCAATCACAGAAGCAGTATCCGGTTAGTGAACATTCAGCTTTAACAGTCACTCGACGAGACAGAGTCCTCCAACTTTTGGCTAAACCAATGTATTTGTGCTTGATTTTGAGTCATGATATACAAACAATTTGACGCCACCCTTGGATGTGCAAAGATTCGCGGCAGTGAGCCAGTAAGTTAGTCCTTGTTAGTTTCTATCACCAGGATATATCAGTATTATCTACAGTCTACGTTATAGACGTTGTGCGACGAGTACTGACTAGTGAGAGCCCGAGTGAGCGTTGTGTTGGGCTTTCTTCTTGCGCTGCGCCAGCATGTCGTAGAAGGGGTTATGGCTAATCGACCGACGGAGGCATTCGATCCATTCGTCTCGCTCTTCTACAGTAGCGGCCGACATTCTGCAATAAATTAAAATCATACGATAAATTTTAGTTATTGGAAGCCCGTATATTTAATCTCGATAAGTTTGGCAGGATTTCCTATAAGATTTAGACCATGGGGCAGGTGAAACCGAGTACCGATATAATGTTCTGGATTAAAAAACATCAAAAATATGAAGGTAACTAACGAACCACATATTTATAAAGCAAATCCACTACTTCAACAAACTTCATTTCATCCTATGTCTTAAAAAATTCCTAACACCATCTCATAAATTAACATCGGTTTTTCATCGTTACCGACTTGGAACTTAGGTTCCCTCGACACTGGCTGGACCTAGTGTGGGAACCAAAATCTGGATTTTTGACATGTTCATGTAAATATAAAAACAAAATATAAGTACATATATGTAATGCGGTAGACATTTTTATTTTAGTTTTAGTAATTATTACCTTTGTTTTAAATTTTTTTTATCAAGACAGACATTCTGACATATTTTATAACGATATCAAACAACAAACGGATCGATAACCTCTTATTTGTAAGTGCTCAATGTATCCCACAAGTTTGCTGGATGTAACAATCCAAAGGCGTAGTGTGGTAGGTAGTGTTTTGCTACTGAGCTTATGTTGATACGTTGTAATTACGTCAAGATTTTAGATGCGAGTAAATAATAAATTAATTTACCTGTACACAGTATGTTTCCCTTCCACGACTTTCCCTTCAGAGTCTGTTTTGCAGGCCTTGATGAGATCCGCGCCGCCGCTCGCGTACAGCTCCAAACAGTGCGGCCGCTGTCGATCGCTCGCCGGCCGGACCTGGAAATCATAAAACGTCTTTAATTTCTACTTCCTATTGTAATAAAAGTTCAGAAATACTATTTAAAAAATTTTATAATTTAAATTTGTTGACCCTTTTAAATATAAATAGATACTAGTCAGTTTTTAAATTGGTACTACTTATACTTAACTTCGAAAGGGATTTGGGTATGTTATTTATATACCTTCTTGCTCGACCCCCTCGCTAGCTAAGTAACTTGGTCGTTGAAGTTAAGCGCCATAGGTGGTGGGTTCGAATCTAACTAGGTGTAAACGTTAGTCCGGACTTGTTTATTTCATCACACACATTAATTACTCGCTATATGAATGAAAATAAATATTATGTATTTCCCGTAGGAATTAGATGTTTTTCGAGATAAAAACTATCCTCTCCTAAGGAGGATGTGTGCCAAATTCATCCAGATCCGTCCAGTGGTTGAAGCGTGATTGTGTAACAAACATCCAAACTTTCGCATTTATAATATTAGTGGGATTACTCACAGATATGTTTTCTAGTGGAATGATGCCCCTCGGCTCCTTATCCGTCGTGTATTCGAAGTAGTACAAGCAGTTATCATTTAGGATAAACCACCGTCTCTTCCATGACTTGTATCTGGAATATTTACACAAAAGATAAGTTAATAATATGTTAACACTGGTGTGCGTCACACTGTATTCTTAGGACACCCTTTTAAGGAAGCAATTGCGTCTATCATTCATTACTAAGAATTCATAAATAACATTTGGGGTTTTCAGATTGTATGAACAATATTGTTTGTTTACATAAGGCAATCAAATTCGATAATGAGCAAACAATTACAAGTAATATATTACATATATTAATTTTTGTTGTTGTTTATTTTGGTACAATAAAGCGTTTACATACATACATACATTATATTATAGCGAAGATAACATGACAATTATTGCTAATTATAATACAATAAGTATTTTTAGTTCTCGAGTTTCGACATTATAAACCAAAGATTTTAAATCACCTTTCGGTATGGAAAACTACTAACCCATCATTATTATTAACCTTTCATTATTCATGATAACTTACGGCCACGGACTCGAATAGAACTTTCTTTCGATCTAAAACATCATTACTCACACAAATGCACACTTATTCGCTGTCGCTTCGAAACACTCGTAACAAAATAACCTAACCATTCTATTTCTGACGTGTCTTGCAAGCCTTTTGATGGCTCCACTTTAATTGGACCAATATTAACTAGATATCATGTTGTACGCACCTGCCACCTTGCTTCCACAGCCACCCCTCTTTGTCTGGATTGAAGAAGGTGTGCATGAGATCGTTACCGTCGTCCTCGGGAATTTTGAACGGCTCCGTCTTTATAGACTCGTATAATGACTGGAAAATGAAATTTAACTAGTGTCAGCTATCACCACCAATCAGCAGCGATAGTTCATTTCGAAGGAGTTTAACAAATCGTACTATTATAAAACATCACTCGGACATAAGGTTTAAATGGATATAAGGATAAGACTGAAGAAGATTAGTGGAATGAAATGAAAACATAATATAATGAAAGTATGACGCTGGGTTAGCCATATCTCCGTCTATATATTCCGTCTATATATTATATTTTAAAAAGCATACGAAATCAACCTCTATCTGAAAGTGACACTAGCAGTAAAAAACAAGTTCATATTACCAAGTTGTTAACTTTGAACACTATATTTACTATTTGTTATGTTTCCGAAACGCAAAATGCATTTGAAGGCTCAAAAATGACAGAACAAAAATAAAAGTAAGAACTATTCCTCACTTTATTTTCAAATAACTCAATATTTTAGTTTATTGAATTTTTGATGTCATTACTTAATGGTAACCAGATATCCTTAACTTTATTTTATATTTGTTATTAAATGTTCTTCAAATCACTTTTTATTTCAGAAAGCTAGCATTCATAGTTTTCGAGAAATTATGGTTTTTGATAGTGACCCAAATTCATTGTCCTCGAGTGTATATGCTGTACACTTAACTACGGGATGTACATTACAGCATTTTAAAATAATAATTTACTGAAATAAAATAACGTAAAATTACCATTGTGTCTGTCTGTTAACTCGTATTATTTAATTATACAATGATGGACCGACGAAGAAGGTGGCCGAAAAAGGCTGTATGCGGGGGGCGGATGACCGGGTGTGGTGCGTTCATTGGGGAAGGTCTTAATCTAGTAGTAGACGTCTAAGGTCTGATATGATGAATGATTATATCACTCTTAATTTTGTACATTTTGGGGCAACAACACACAAAACAGAGCGTAGCATGACCCCAAAACAAAATTTTATTTTCCACAACTATTTGGCAGGTCAGGAAACAAGCCCAGGACTTTCTAAATATACAAAGCTTTTTCGGTAGAATCTACTTAGTCATTTACCCTGACTATTGTGGTTTTCTTTAACTTTTAACTGCCTAATAAAGCCAGGATATGTATGTATTTGTACGTTTGTTATTGAAGCCAACTCACCAAGAGCAACTCCTGAGGCAGGTCCCCACCGTTATTGATGCCGCGGTTCATGGCGACAAATTGCTCAGGCGAAGGTTTGTCCTTCACACTGGGGTTGTGCAGCGAGGTGTTCAGCATAATGATGGCGAAACTGAGCACGTAGCACGTGTCCGCATTGGTAAATATGTCGGGGTTGAGCTGGCAGTAGCGCTGAGCGAAACACTCCATCATGCGGTCGATCTTCTGTGCTTCGCCAGGCAGTCGAAAACTCCATAGGAATTGTCTGTAATCGAGAAGGATAATATATAATTTTATAACTAACTAGGGTTTTATAGTTTGAGCAGCGAAGTTCCCAGTTTTTTTTTAAATCTGATACAAAAAGTATATCTCGAATGGTTATACGATACGCAACGTGTGATTAACCAACAAACCATTAGTCTGTATTTTTTATTTAAAAGGTTTCAGGAACAAACATCGGACAATGTGCATTTTTCACATATAAGTTTAGTTACCTAACTACATGAAAATAACCCTAAACCATTATATATTTTATGTATGAATGTTGTCTAAGCCTCACGCTATGACATAAATGAATTAAGAGATTATACCTACAGATACCCAGATAGTTCAGATACTACAGAAACATGTTTGCACGTGACGTCAAAGTGATATCACCACAGAATAATTAATACTAGTAATATCACAAAAAATATTGCAAAAATATGTGAGCTCTGTTCAAGAAGGTAAATAACATTTCACAGAATTCTACGAATTAACTGCGACGAAGCATCTTTCTACCCATACTATATACAGATATAACATAACCACTGAACGGATTTGGTTCTGTGTTCAGCTCATAATTGGAGTAGGCTATTTCTTTACCAGGTTGAGAACAAGGGCTTCATTGATACTATTGAAAAATCTGGGGTAGGTTAGGTCCAAAATCTATAAATCACGCGGGCAAAGCCAAGCGGAATGGTTAATAAATTATTAATGATGTCTTGATTTATTCAGAAAATATTTGACTTTATTGTTTTAACGTTTTCAGAGTAAAAAGAGACAAATAATGATGACAAACGTGCTTTATCAGAATGAACTGTCTCTATGTTGGTACGAAAACAGGATAATACAATATCACTTCTATAATTTTCTTACAGCTCACAGTAAAGTAAATTTTACACACCCGCTCCTAGGAAATAATCTACTGTTTGCATCACGAGCTCAAGTTTACTTTTCTGCGCTGTAAAGATAAGAATACTGAATTTCTTAGCATTTTCAGAACTTAAAATCTCGTTAATACTTTCAGATCCCACAGCTTATATTAGTAATCCTTTGTATTATTTACTACTTTTAAAATTCTAATCAATTCTAATCATGACGCTGAAGACAGCATCATCAGAAACATGTAGTAGTTTGGGTATGCTACAATTTCACAGAATTTAATCTGGTGAAATTTAAGATTTCGCCAAATTTTCATTTCGTCCAACTCTATTTAAACCTAAAATTGTAGACGTCTTTTATTTCTTTAAATTAGGTTAGGTTATCTTGCTTATGATGAATCATTAAGTCATAAGCAAAGGTCTGACTTCTAATGGCAAAAATACGAAATTCACAGTGCTATATGCAATTATAATTTTTCTATGGATATCGACAGACTATAAATATCTACAGAATCGTATAGGGCACCTAGTGACAATTGACAATGCTATTTTTAAATGTCGATCAAAAAATGTAAATTGCTTTAAGCACTATAAACGCCATGATTGTGAGTCATAAGCAACCTAACGAGTATGGTGTGACGACTAGTCGTAGTTAATCCATTGATGGACACTTGCCTCTTCCCAGTTTAATAAAAGGTAATAATAAATTCTCGGAAGACAGTTCATAATAGCGGTTAGTAGCAGGGATTGTAGTCGCACTGACGAGGCTAGTCATAACTAAGTGATGAGAGTTACAGTAATCAGAAAGTATAAATAAATATTTGATTTACATTACATAAACATACACTTGTCATAATACTATATTGTTTCTTTTTTATTGTTGATGGGTTTGCGCTTGACCGCAATCTCACCTGATGGTAAGTGATGATGAGGCCTAAGGTGGAGCGCGCTTACCCAGAAGATGCCTATTCACTCTTTCTTTAAAAAGATCCAAATTCTATTTGTTCGGAAATACCCAAGCTGATAGGGAGTTCCATTCCTTAGCAGTTCGCATCATGAAAGAGGAAGCAAAACGCTTCGTGCGAGAGCGTGGTATGTCTACTACATAAGGATGAAGTCCCTCACCACGCCTGGTAGTCCGTTGATGGAAGAGGGGTGGGGGAATCAAATCATGTAATTACTGAGCACACTCTCCAAAATGTAACCTGTAGAATACCGAAACACACCACACTGCGACGATGTTTGAGGCTCTGTAGCTTGGTATTTACCAGAGCGTCGTACGTTCTGCTGTATTATGGAATTTAGACAAGGATAGGACCAATTCACAAATATTACATCCAGACCAGGGACCAACTTATAACAATTTTACTAAGTTGTTTGTCCTTGTGGGACCAAGCCATGAGGAGGTGAACAAAATGTACAACGTTTTTTATGTATTTCTTTATGCACAATATAATTTGTATATTTCTCTTTCATTATGTCTCAGTGCACGGTGTGCTGGAAGAAATCACTGGCAGTAATAATAAGTGTTCTGTGTGTACAATAAAGTTTTAAATATAGGACTTCAAGTTACCTAAGTGCCTGAACCAGTATAAGATCCGTAAAGTCGTGCAATTCCACGAATGCCCTAAGTACGGCCTCGTTGAAATCGGACCTCTCGCCCAGGTAGTCGCCAATCGCCGTTTTACTCAGTCCCTCGCCTTTGTGAAGAAATTGTGCTACGTCCTCTGGCGTCCTCTGAAGTAGTCCGTTTTCATATAGGTACTCGATTCCTGGAAAAGATCAAATTTATCATATAATATGAATATAAATAATTAATAAACACTTAAGAAGGAAAGAAAATTCACTGTACTGTACGCAAGATACGTAGGAAATAGAAGATTTCTCTGGTTTCGCTCTGGTGACATTGATGCGATAGCTAAGTCAGTAAATAGAGCCACCCGCCGTTGACCGCCTCGTTGGCCTAAGTAGTGGCTTGGTCATTGGACTTAAGCGCCAGAGGTCGTGGGTTCGATTCCCACCGGGGACAGACAACTTTGTTGTTAATATTTGTGAATTGTCATATCCTTCTTTAATTCATTCCCATAGCCCAGGAGAATATCCTAGTTTGGGATTAGACAAGTGTATGTAATATTTTTATTTTAAAGCATTGACTTAGATTACCCCAGATAAGACGGGCGCAGATACAAATCCTGCTCATATTTCAGAGGGCTATTACAAACAAACTTTTCACATACAAACTTTCAATAAATTATAAAGTATATAAAATAGAAAAGCCGATTCTAATGAAACTTTATACACGCAAGCAGGATACGAAATTGTTGAATTTAAAATCAATTATGTCAAAAAAGTAATCTATTCAAATTCAACAATTTCGTGTCCTGCTTATTTATATAAGTATAATCAAAATCGACTTTTCCATTTTATAGATATTATAATTGAAAGTTTGTATGCGCGATAAGTATGTTAGCGATGTTGTTAGCCCTCTTAAAATATCGCAAGCAAGGCGCATATGCTTTTAAGATTTTAACGATATAACAAACCACCCCCACAACTTTATATGATATAATTATACGCACTTTGTAAATAGTGAGACCATAAGTACCTACAGTTTAAGTTTTCGTTTAGACGTGAAAATCATATTAAAATTAGATCAACCTTTAAAAATATTAGCAACAGATAGAACACATATACATTTACACGACTGATACCTTAAATAAAATACTTATATTTGTGCTCAAAAACGCATAAACAGAGAGATAGAAATCGCTCTGCGCCAAATGTCATTCTCGTGTCTTATTGCGGGGCCGCTCATTTCGCACGATAGGTAGAAAAGTAACACAGATTATCAGGAAAGGAAATCGAATCAATTTCCACACATATTCAAAATCCAAGAGTTCGCAGTCGGCATTATGTGAATGCAAAAAATCGAAAATCAGCGTGTTGATTGCAATTAAATCTCAACATTGCGCTGCATTCTAAGAGTTACTGATATTTTATAAGGTAAGCTAAACATCGTCAGGATATTTTTGTAAGAGTCAGGCGGAGAGCCAAGTTATTTCGATATTGGTGAAAACCGATGGACTCATTAATAGTGTGACCATTTTGAATTGTTTACAAGAAAATGTGTCATCGTATGTTTCTCTTTTTAGAATTAAATGCATACATACCTAAATAACAGTACGTATATAATGGCATGGGAGTGGACTTAACTGCGGGGGAAATGAAAAATGCTGGGAATGCTGTGTGTGGCAGCCATGTGCAGTGCAACCATTTCCGCTGCACCCAGTCGGTGTAATGCGAATTCCAATAAAACAATGCGCAGTAAACAGTTGGCGATAAAGCTAAGGTACGTAACTAGGGTACATAACTCTAATTGTGCAAATGTCATTTATAAAGACTGATAGTGGTCATTCCTGTTAATAACTACACATACATATATATTTCTTGATTAGTACTTGTTTAATCCCAAGGACAGGTGAGAACATTGCAATTCTCCATGTAGGTTACACTTAGACCAGGAACAACTTAAATAGTTGAATCAACGAATGGGCCGGTGAGTATCAAATCAACCAACGGCCTTGCAAGTATGATTACAAGAAATGTACATAATAAAATACACACCAATTACCCAAATCACATGACTATAAAATAAAGTTAAGTCGTGATGAATTTTGTTTCAATTGTATAAAGAGTAAATACTCTAACATTAAATGAACCATTCCTAACAAAATTAAATCCAGCCGTGACTACGCCCTCGCTTTGTCATTTGTATTCAATTAGCTAAATGCCAACTGACTAACTACAGACAGCCTGCACTATAAATGTCTTGAACTGAACTCCGCATTACAACACACTAAAACTTTGTAAATAGTCGGTAAAATCCAATATTCAGCTTGATTTTTAACAATAGGAAGTAACATGATAATTTCTAAACGTTTAAGAAAGTAATTAATTTTTACCTACTGAAAGGTCAATGTATCTTTAAGTAGGTAAAAATTAATTACTTTTGTACAGTTAACATATTCGTATCATCCATTTACTGTAGCCATTTTTGAATGTAAAGTTTATAATAACTGATATCATATTTTCATGAATGTAATTCATATCGTATTTAGTCTGAATGACGTTATACGTCCTTATTTCTTTTACAGTCTCCTAAACATTCCCAATGACGTCACACGCCCCCGCAGTCCTGAGGGGGTTGCAAGCGTGGGTTGTATTACGCTTTTACCAATGCCACTACTATTCCACGGACAATAAATCTACAATTTTCCTATTTGGCCCGTTTAGTGAATTATATTGATACTCCGAGGGTATTAATCTTCTTGGCTGTCAAAAACAGTTTTGATTTATTATAATAAGAAATAAGTACATCAGTAATAATAATAATGAATATTATTATTTTCAAGAAAATTTAAATTCTTTTAAGAAAATAACTTACTTTATCCATTAATAAGAAATCGAATCTGTAACGTCATTCTCCTTAATAATGTTTGAAGAGGAGCGGCCCGAAGCCATTAATCCTCCATAAGGAATGGACGAGCGAGGATAGATAGCGAAAAACCCATTCGCGCCGAGTTGTTTTATAAATCCGCGCATTAGTGGCCTTATTGTGGCATGCAAACTGTAGATAGCAGCGTGACAGATTGCTACCGCGAGGAAAAAGTGTCATGAACTGGCTTTATGACTGCGATATGACGACACATAGCAATAAAAAGTTTGCTTATTAGCGAAATGGCCATCTCCTATCTACACCAGGTTTTACGCAGAGCTCTTAGCAAGCTATAATGGTAATGTTAACAACCTTGGTTTACAACATGATTAATGGTCCTAGACATAAAACGCGTTTCAATTTTTTCCTCCCTACAGTAGAACAGGAAGGAAATTACGTTAAGATGTGAATACAAAAACTTCATGACATATAAAAGTGCAAAATGACAGTTTTCGTGAAGTTATTTCCTGTGTGAGGAAAGCCCCCAAAGTCACGTGATGTGTGGCGTTTTATTTGTTTTACGCATGATCATTGCATACGCAAATAATAAAGCAGGAATTTTGCAATATGAACAAGAATTATGTTTATGATAAACCTATTTTATGGCAATAAGGCGTAGGGGATAACTGTTAAATATATAATGTAGTCAGCCAATTTGTCACATTGTGGATTAACACAGCAAAATAACTAAAAAAGTAAGGTGGAGATGTCATATATTACGACCAATAAATCTGCGAAAAGAATTTATAAAAAAACGATGTATGTATTTTGAAAGAACTTAAAATGAAATGCAAAGTAACCAGAAATTTATTTGCATAGAGCGTTTCCCCTTTCGTTCCTTAACAAGGGTTGGGTATTCCGATACGCAAACCCTGAAATGAAGCCAGTTGTACGGAAAAAATAACAATTTGTTGCGAAAAGTGAAGCCTACAAAAACTACATAGTAAATTACAGTTTCATCCACGCACACCGACAGTAATGAAATGAAATATTACCACGTTTATTATGGACATATTCAGTTTACGGCTCACAATACACATTTTGATAACTTTATAGAAATGATAACGAAAAACTGTCTGAAAAACAACACGAATTCCCATTTCGAGAATTCTCTCTGAAATTTCGCCGGTTTACAAACGCGGTAGTCATGTTTGTCCTCAATGTCTTTGCGGAGACATCATTAGGAAATTGTGTGCCGCGTGTCTTAGTGCTACAGTCGTTTGAAAACTGTTGTGCCTTCTCAACAGGGTTCTTGGGTGTGAGCCATGCTTAAGGAATGTATTCAGGAGGGTTTGTACTGCTCCCTGCCTGTTTGTGTCTGCTTTGAAATGGTTGAGTCAATTCTCAGTGACTTGTAACTTAATAAGCTGGTGTGAAGATACTTGTTGGCGAGTGTAATACTGAAGAGACTTATCTTTTTGCATAAACAATTGTTTAAAACAAGGTTCACTGAATTATTCATAATAAACCTAGATATTACAAATACCTACTTCATATAAATGCTTGAAATTTTCGCTCATCGCCTTGCTGAGTACCTACACAGCTATTGATTGGCTGTCAGCCTGTCGCTGACACTCAAGGTAGTCATAGAACAATTAAGGAAAAAAAATTGGCAACATCACATTAGCCAGCTATAATACCAGCTGCTTTAGATGACAAACTACGCTATTGCGGAATTTAGTAATATAGAGCATGAATAAAAGTAGACGAGTTTACCAATCAGCAATTTGCACCGTTACTTGCAGAAATATGCCTAACCCACATCAGGTTACCTTCGATCTAGCTAATTACAGGATGTTGATAGTAGATACGAACAAGATTACATCCAATGTAATGGGATAGCTTTAAAGTTACCTAAATCAGAAGGGCATCAACCATCACAACTCACAATATTAACATAGAATACTTAATAATACGACGTAGTAATAAGTAACGTTATCTCAGTAGCTAGTATACAGCCGTTTACCTTCCGCCTACGCATAATATAATACGTTTACGTGAAGCGAAGCAGTGTTACGTTGCGTGCCTAATTAGGACTAGAAAAAGTTTGGCGTTACACTAATTAACTTTGATTAGACTCTCGGAGAAATTAGAAGCCTCCCATAGTGGTAAATGACGCGATATATCTACATGAACCTGCTTATTAAGACTGGTCAAATCCTACTTTCAATGAATTTTTAACGTCTTTACTATGCATAACGATTTATATGAACAGTACAAACTAGTCGTCAATTTGATACAGAAGCAAGATAACACATCTTGCTTCTGTTTATTATACATTGACCAACTATTTAAACTAAACCATTCTGAATAAAATCTTCCTTAGGAAATGACCAAAGTTCTGTATGTGTAAATATAAAAGTAATCATAATCACGGACATTAATAATATTTAATTTCTAATTTCTTAGGTAATTTGGAAGAATCATTTGGCATTCGACGTTTTTTTTCTCTGCAGAGTAGAAATCTAGTTACAGAACATCATTGTTTTATACAAATATTTTTCTATTCCTTATCATCATTTCAAAACTTTATCTTGAAATAAGAATTTAAAACACGGAACTACATTTGTTGTGCAATAAAAAGCATGTAATTAAATACTTCAGTGCTACTAATGAGCAAGTTATTCATGTTACCGGATTAAGTAAATTACAGGTGGCCTGTACAAAACGTCCGTTGGTCAGGTGTAGGGCAGGAATAGAACAATTTGCCGTGTATGTCGCCGGGCAAGTCCGTGGGAACGCCGCACCTGTCTCCACGCACCTCGAATGCCCTTCCACGGCGACTCATGTGATGCCATTCGTTTAAATGAGTTATTCCTCTGTATAAAACTATACTGTCATTTCCAAATAAATATTTTATACAGAAATGACAATTCCGATATATTTCTCTATATTATGTAACGTTTTTATTTTTTTATTTATGCGTATGTGCTAGGAGTAAACTTAGGTAAGAGATATATATTCGGTTATTCAAGATTATTTTTTTAAACACTGCAAAACAAATTGGTGAAATTATCCAACCTGGTTACATCAACACACTGGGGCGGTGGGTGATGGGTCTGTGGCGGTTGGTGTGGGAGTCATCACTTCAATCCCATATATCACAACTGACCGCAACAACCATCGACACAGTTTGGTTTAATGCGTTGAAGAAATAACTTTTCTAATAACAACTAGATATTACGAGAAAGCTCACGTATAGGAAACTACATCGTTATTATTAATGCTCCGAGGGGCGTTTCAAAATGAAATATGAAAGGAAATTCGTACATTCAATGCCATTTCTAGCCTGACCGTCTCAGTTACAAAATGTTTGGCTTAGTGCTATTGTGCCTATTGTACTGTTGAAAAAAGATAATTGTGAAGATGTAAAAAATAACATCAAGTGATGTGGACGACGCGACGTTATGTACCCGGATCTGTCGTATAAGGCGACTGAAGGATACATGAAGCTGATAGGCAATAGGGCAGCAGCATCACTTGCTATGCATTAATAATACATTACTGCAGAGGCAACAATTGCTTTAACAATTGCAGGACGAGTATAAGTTAGAAGGCTGAACCGCAAGGCGATGCCTTCTATAATACGAGTCATGCAATTGTCATTCTAGATGAGGCATCTATAGTGCGGCCGGAAAAAAATGGTTTTTCATACTAACATTGCTAGCCTAGACAGGCAAGGAGATGTTGTCGCCGTATATAAAGTGCGTCATGTGTACTTTTATTAGGAGTAATGCAAATTGAGAAAACTTTTTGTATAATCACCCACCCGCATGTCCAGCGCAGTGATTAGGGCATATTCTCCCATTACTTTGGGAGAGGCCTGGTCCAGCAGTGGACTATTATAGCCGATTGCGGTTGCTCCATAACATAGGACTGGATTCAGTTTAAAATAATATCTTAGAAAGAAAGTTGTCTCACCTTTCTTAGGGTCCATGTTGAATTTCTTCCTTCCTATGCTCATCTGCTTGGCTTTACTATTCTGCTTGCACTCCTCCTGCCCGTCCAGAGCCTCCAGCTCAGCAACCACCTCGCCGAGCTCATCTTTAAGTTGCTGAAATAAAACAATTCAAAACTTAAAACATCCTTTCTTTCTAGTACCCTTGGGATGCTGCAGTCAGCGGGATTAATAGAGCGGGATGCGTGCTACTTAGTATTGTCGACAGAATATCAATCTGCAGTGAGGCATAATAAAAGATTTATTTATAAAACAGCACACCCACGTCATGTTTGTTTGTCAACTTTTAAAGGAAAATACACAGTTGAGTATTCCATACAAGAACTTAAAAATTAAATAATACATTATTAAAACAGAATAAACTTAATTTACACGTACTTATGAGGATCAGGCAAAGTATCTTACTTCTTACTTGTCCTAGATCTGGCCAGGAAAAGGATTATAGGTATAAGCGGATAGCAACGACCTAAGCATTAAGGCAATAAGCCACTGTTACCTATTATGTTTAAGCTTCTAATCCAATATGCTTAACTTATAAAAACAAGAGAGAAAGTCGTAAACTTTATTTACAAATTAATTGGAAACATACATTACAAAATTATAAGTGGTATTTTTTTCCTACGAGACTGGTTTCATTATGCAGGAATATTTACGTAAACTATAAAGGCACGTCTCCTGCGCGGTTTTTTCGAATCATTAGCATTACACAAAAACATTTGTTTTCGATGCGCGCCCCGGGTCCAGTAAATAATACACAAGTTGTCTGTCTCCTTCTAACTGTGTGTAGACGTACATTTTGTGCAGACGTCAAAATGAGTTATAAAGACGTGCTAATAGTTTAGGCGACTGTACATGTCATATCACGGAGAAAACACAGATTTCGAGTTAGACCGTACTTACAACCTCGAAATTTTAATATTTATCATGAATTGAGAACAGAAGATCAATTTGGATTCGTCAAAATCTATTATTGTCTTGAAATCGATTTTGAAGAACTAGTTCTAATTATACAGGTGTGATCCGACACGCGCGGTGGTTATCAAAAAATTAAACAAACCCGTCCCCCCCTCTTAACCCACGCGGGGAATGTTTTCCATCTGCCACAGAAAACAAAAACATTTTGTAAGCATAAACAAATGTGCATGGCGACGCCAAAATGTTTCGATGTTTTTGTGAAATATTTCGAAAAAACAAGCGCAAAAGACGCGGCTTTAGAATTCCTTGGTAACAATGGCGTATGACACAAGGTGGACCGCAATGCATTTATAGGAGTTTCTATACCAAGAACGCAGAATGCATATCGGTTCGTTGAGAAGTAACTATGTTCAAGATTTATATACAATGCATTTTGTCCAAGTCGTATTTGGACAAATACATTGTCGAATACATTGACGTCTAACCTAAGCTCTCGTGGTGCTTTTATACTTTATGAAAACAAAAACCTTCGAGATAAACCTTCGAGGAAAGAGTAAAGTTAAATTAAAAAGCGAGCAAATGGTTATTTTAGCTCGATATAAAAAAAACCTTTTTGGATACCTAAAGCACAAGTTTTAAAATCCAAGTCTAAAAGAAAGATAACGAAGTTATTTCACTGAGAAGACGAAGAAGCAGATATATTAAAATCGTTTAAATAGAATTCCAGTCCAAACTTTCGGGCAACTTTTAAGCTTCAGGTACTTTTAAATGACACGACATTTTAATACTTCTCACATCTATACTACTCGAAAATACATCAGCAGTAGATTATGATAAAATAACCTAATTAAAACGTTAGTCATTCTAATAAAGCTTTGAAAAAAAAATACAAAGCTGCCTAATAATGTAGTGAGGAGAGGTTTATGCAAAACAGTAGGATAATAAGTGACATTTCTGTTTTTTCGTTCTAGTTCAAACGCTATAACGAAAGGGAATTGTGGTACATTATTCAGTAACAAAAGTGTCTGAATCTGAAAAGCACAATATATAAAAGACCGGGAACAATGACCGCACGAGCGGACGTTTTGTTAGCAATGGTCTCGTTTTGTTGTCGACTGTTTTCCGCGCAGCAGCAGCATCTAAAGAACACGTCATAAAAATCGCCAACCTCAGACAACAGGCATAATAGAAAGAACTTCTATAATAGGAAAAGACAGCTCGTATATTATTACAATAGAATGCGCTCCGATCGGGGTCATAAACTCGTAAACAATGCGAACCGATCACTAAGTGCAGTTTTATTTACATATTAATTAAAACGGTAAGTTAAACAAAGCATCTATCCCTATTACGTGTCGCCCTCAGGGTATTCACACTCATATTATATTTATCGATATCTACATATTTGCAATGCAAATAATTATTCGTAGTTTTAACCATCTAAAACTTTATAGTCTCGATTATTATAATAAGATATTCAATTGCAAATCCTGCCCATCAAAAAGCTATCCTAAAAGATGAATACGAAAATATTAACCCAGAGAGAAAGTGCGAAATAACTTAAAAAATTAACATATACGTAATAGGTTTATTGTTCCAAAACGTAATAAATGGTTTCTGTACAACTTTCAATATATATGGCCTAAACTCATACATTGCCAAATGATATACAGAATATTTACATAGCACACCCAATATTGTATAAAAAACATCAACTACATCTATGTTACAGTGTATTGATCAATGAATTTCTAAAAAGGTCATACAATAATATTTATCACATTAAATGTATGAACGAGAAAAACATGAAAAATCTCGAAAGTCTTGCTTCTGAGATCATTACCATTGGTTTTGCTTTAACAGCATACTAACAAGAGGCCTTTACCTACACTCAACATACTTCAGTAAATATGTGTTATGGATTATATTTTACCGGATATATGTATAAAGTCAAAGTAAACACTAGGCTCTAACAAGCACACAATGCGCCGCCATCGCAGCCGCCACGGTCTGGCAGCCCTGAGCTAACATAATTTGCGGTCAGCTACCTATTCCCCTAAGGGATATGATTTCGCTCTTCTTGTCTAGACCACGAAATAGCAGCGAAAACTCTGACATTATTATATCCGTGACAGTATTATGTGTTATGTTTCAGAATTTTAATTAATTTATAAAAGGCATGTTTAGAACAGTGATGTATTACTGTATTAATGTGTACGCTTACGAACAGTTTTTACCCTATTCGTACAGAATATTATATAGTAAGTACGAGGGGGTGGCCAATATATTATAAATGAATAACTAATTATAATAATTATAACTAATTATTTGTTAGACAAAGTTTAAAAAATAGTACTTACTAGCCACCAGTACCGTAAAACTAGGGCGGTACCAGCGGTGCCCAGGCATATACTCGTACCTCGGAGGGGCACAAAAATTATCTAGGTGGGCATTTCTCAAAATGTGGAAAAAGGGAGACCTGGGGACCAATTCTACTAACGCATTTTCCCACAAAACGCAACTGAGCTGGAGCTGAAACGCAGGTTTTAACACTATTCGTACTCCGCTGTGCAGAACGTTCGTGCTTTAGCCGCGTTTCAGCCGCAGCTAACGTATAAACAAACATCAGACGTAGATGGACCGAACGTTGCTAAATTTTGACAGTTGTCTCCGGTAAAATCGAAACGCAGCTGCTGTCAAAGTAGCGTCTGTTAAAAAGTTGGTAGAAAGGTACTTTTTCACACACGCAGTTCAGACGTTACGCTTAAATTATGCAGGAAAAGGTTATTTTCACAATAAATAACCACTTTACGGACACAATCAACTAAAAAGAAACACATGCAAACATTTATAATCAATAATAACAATACAACATTTACCTTAAACGCAAACATTTTCCGCGCTTTTGAGAAAAACAGTGTCGTATCTATGGCGGATTCGCATAATCGAGAATCGAGTAACGAATACTTACAAAATATTATAGTTCGTCCCTAACAGCTGAGTATCGTGTGCGTTCCGTCTGTGTTTCATTATTGTTGCAAGTACCAGTAGTGTTGAACTACACTTTCATACAAATGAAATGAGAGGTCAACTTGTAGATCAGCCTCCCGATATTTTATTGAGATATAACTTATACCAGATTGTGCTCCGAAATCAAAGCAGTGAAAACGCCGTCAAATTCTGTTCAGTAGTTTCTAAGATTAGCCCGTACATACATACAGACAGACACGAATTTTTTTATTTATATTTTTGGACTATACTGGTCTTAACTAATGTCCGGGCAATGAAATTTTTTTTAACCTAAATGTACAGATTCGCTTTTCTTTTGTTTTTTCTACTCTTTTATTATATGTATAGATTGTTATTCTATTTTTTAACCTTCGGAGACCTTTGTAGTATCTTGTATACAGGTATGGTTTTACGAGATAAAAGGTTAGTTTCCCTTGTTGTCATCGAATATATTACTTACTTATTAATTACTTTATACATTGTATTTTCGCTTCTGCTTAGTTAGTTTAGTGGATTGGTCATTGGACTGGAGCGCCAGAGGTCGAGGGTTCTGGTTGCGCTTGTGATTTGTCCTATTCTTGTCTAATTAATATAGTACGGGAAGGTCCCAAAGTGTGTGTATATTATTTAATATTTATGTATTTACCCACGGAAAGCGGGAGCTGATGGTATAACTTCTCTCATCCCAATAGCGATCCCCCTCGTCAAACACTCCACGTCCAATAATAAATGCTGGCTCGGATAAAATTTTATTCGCAAGAATAGGTCCATACTATATCTTACAGTACCACCCGTCTAGACAGGTTTTTGTTCAAATGCAGGTGTTTGAATGAATTCCTCATACTGATAAGGAAATGCCATACCTGTAACTGAAATGTAGTCTATGCACATTTACGTTGTAGCGTGCCTATTCTACCTATGCATTCCTTCACAAAAAGTATAGAATTTTGAGACTGGTAATCAATATCTCTACACACTAAATATGGTATAAATCTGTAAAGCCTGCTAAAATTGTACATGCTATTGCTATTGCATTAGCAATAACAACACTGCAACGTAGTATCAAACACAGGTACACAAAAAGCGTTCGAGGATGAAGCGATCATCCATAAATCAGTGTGTATGTCACAATCAGGCCGGCGAGTCGGTCCGTTCCCCTGTATTGCTGCCGTTTCGACACAATGGCCACATGCCCAATCTATCAGCAGGCCGCCAACAGGCGACAATCTATTTATAGTAAGCATCATCGGCACGATCCACAATGCATAATAATGAACTTTCTGTCATCTTCCACTACAAAATCCTAGCAAGACGTTTGTTTAACATTTACTGTCACGTAACTTACTATCTGCAATGTTTAAATGTAGATCTGGAAACCAAGCTATGGAAGCGCGCGGGGCAACATCTAATTATAATTAGTCCAAGGGCCATTCCCATATTTCCTAAGAAACATTTGAAATTGCTGCATTGGTAAAATCATCGTTCATTATTAGTTCATCAACGTCGCTTCAAAAGATCTGATCTGCAATGTAAATTAAAGCGTATCACGTACAAAAAGTTGCCACAGAAAGTCTCAGTGACCACTTCTGGGAAAAAATTGTGAAAGATAAATTATTTGCATATTGCTACAAAATATAGATGATTTTTGTTCTTGTAACAATATTTCGTTTCGTTTGACCTCGGCAGTCACATTTCGACAGTTTGTAGTATCGACTTTCGTTACATGTTATCAAACCTTTCACCAATATCATATTAACAAAAGTGAACGTAGTGAAGTCGATCTCGCCGCTGAAATTATATTAATAAATTTGAGACTAGCATTTCTACAATAAAAACACTTTCACTGGTTTAATATTGTTCGCGTGTCTTTAGAGAATCTAAGTCAAATCGAACCATATCGTTTGTGAATGTCGATCTCAAATCTTGGGACAACGACGAGATATGTCGCAGCGGATGGAAGAGCCGAATAACCTACGGTACATTTGCGAAGATTAATTGCAGAGAGACCAGGCCATGTAGACAGATGCCGCTCGATCAAGAGCTTTATCTCGTGTAGACGCATTGGGGACGCCAAGTCAATTTCAGCGGCAGTATGTATCTGCTTTGTTTATATAGTTCTGGTACGCTGATCGATCATACAGACCTGACAAATTAATTACAGCAGAATTCATCTTAGTTCTACATGTCGTATGTTGATCAAGATATGACTTCATGTATTATGAACGCGCTAATCAGACCTCACTGGCAGCCTTGAATCAAAGGCTTCATCATAACGTCTAGAAGCAATCATAATGTCAAATTTTACCAACTGGCTATTATACAATAAGAAGATGATCCTGAGAATGATGTCCCCATAAGGAACATCATGATATGTATTGGTTGTAGCATTTGAATGTTTGAAAGTTATCGATGTTTAGTGTTCGTTCAAACATAAAATTTTATATATTTTTCTTCTTTTTCTTAGACCGTAAACGATTAAAAACATAGAAATTTGTTGTGACGGGGCAGCTCATTTCGATGCGAGGCAAGCTGAGCCGGTAATGGACAGCGATTAAGCCGTATAAATAGCTGGAGACACAAACACGCGGCTGTGTTGCGACAATGGCGAAGAAAATAGCGACAACACGTGCGTCTGCTTTTAAATGCAGGAGACCGCAAAGCTTTCGTTCGACTCTCATCTATTAAAAAAAAGAAAGCCGTTAAAACGTTAGCATAAACTGTTTCTTTCTAAATATATACCAGGTACCTAGCTAACTACAGCAAACAGCCTGTTTCCCTAAACGGTTAGGGAGATCGTACTTTTAACTCTTATAATTACGTTTCACAATTAGTTATAGTTATGAAGTTGGCACAAAATATTTGGATTCTGAATTATGATTACAAAAATGTTACATAGTGTTATTTTATTTCATTTAATGATAACATTATTATTCATTTTATTGCCATATAGTAATCTACAATAGATTCTCTTAAAAGCCCACAATAGATTTCCGTAATAGTCAACTACGCCATATCCGTTGATATAAACAATTGACTCTAAAGTAAAAACAGTAAAAGTGTAACCTGACGAAATGAGTATTGTAGCTAGTTACTACATAATTAACTAAACTTTCTATAATTTAAGTATAATCTTACAGGCAACATCTAATTACTAATCTACAAAAAAAAAAATTATTTAAAGAAAAACTTGTTATTACAAACTATTTTAAGTAGGGTTTCTGATCCGGGAATTCCCAGGAACAATTTCACAATTTTGGTAAACCTTAAGCTTATACTTTTAAATGTATGTCAGTGATCATGTCTGGACACCATAGGCAAGGACAAGCTTGAGTGACAATGGAAGACCTTCATCAGCTGTCATGGACTAGAAGCTCGTCCAGGCGTTCTCTAAGCGTCTTTCAATTTCTCTGTTCTGTCGGTTATCGAAAGACACTATCTAGCCGAAGGAAATATACGTCGACGTACTGTACCTCGACACTACATTTAATGCCGTTGTTGGTAGAAAAACTTAAAGGCTTGTTCAACTTGTTAATGAACATCAAGATCTCCAGCGATACGATTAGATGTTGTTTTATTAAAGGCTTTGTTATGTGCGACACTAAGTTAATGGGCATGTAGTTGCCAATATGTCTCTTGTGCAAAAACCGGTTGGTAAAATGCTATTAAATAAGTTTGTTAAGCGGCCAAGTAATGTCGAATAACCTATTTTAAGTGCTTCTGCCGAGACGCCATCTACTCCCGGGCTTTTGTTATATTTCTTGCCCCTTAAAGCAATATGTACTTCATATCCTGTTATTGGAGATAACGTCCGGGAAGAAGTATTTCTATTGTATCATCTAGTTTCTCTTCATCTGAGTTTAAAGATTTGTACATATGATTCACACTTTTTGGTTTTTCAAACCTACTCGTTACATACTCGTATTCCCTACTTTGCTACTGTGCGGTAAGTCGTAGATAGCTTTCAACGCTATTTGTACTAGATTTGAATAGAACTTTCGCATTTTGACCTTTTTGTGATAACAAAAAAAATTGAATTTTGACCCCAATAAAAAAAAATCGTTTTATCAAAAGTTAGGCCGAACTTGAAAGCAATATTTTTGTACGTCATAAACCTTATTATAAGGTATATATTTGTACCAGACGGAGGTTGTACTTCGGGTTAGAAAAATTATAAAAACATAAATACTTATAAAAAAATGGTGGGGTTCTATTAGTTATCATTTTAGATTAAATTAAAACGGGATAATATGCGCCTAGAAACTTCATAAACCTGCAATACAAACAAAACTCAATTAACTTAATTTTGACCCCAAGTCCAAAGGCGCTGTGGTACCTTGGGGAAGAACCTGTTACAAACTTTTAGATTTTGTCCAAATGAGAATTGGATCTACCAGGAACCGCGTTCGTTCCGTTTACCTTAGTATGACCATATATTATATGGACAATGCTTAAACGACAGTTATGTGCAAGTGTTTTGTTTGATAAAAGTCAGAACTTTAATCTTGCGATTCTTTTGGAATGTTAAATGAATTCGATATTATATTTCGACTTTCTTGCCACAAAAAAAACCTACACGATGTTGACCGTTATTTTATCCAAAGTGGTACAGAATACTGTCCTCCATGTTTCTTCCCCTTCTCTGTATTTTCATTGCTTGTTCGCCCATTTTTCTGATCTTCGAGTTATATTCTTTATTGCACAAATTTAAAAACTAAATACAGTTACAAATTTTGTGTACAAAATGTCGACAGACCTATTATATCCCATCTAAGTACGTCAAGACACGTATATATAAGACGTATATATTAATCATATCTGTGTCAATGTGTTGACGACCTCCGTGGCGGAACGGGTAGCTCTCGTACTACCACGCCGGAGGTTGCGGGTTCGAATTCCGCTAGGGGAAATTGTTCGTATGATGAATATGAATGTTTGTACCCAAGTCTTGCACGTTTATATATTTATTTAAGTATGTCTATCCATTATCTAGTAACCATAGCACAGGCTTTGCCTAGTTTGGGACTGGATAATTGGTGTCAATGTCTGAGATATTTATTTAATGTTATCGAGAACTGTTGTATTTTGACGGTTAATCTATATCGCCGGATGATTTCCCGCAACCCTGGTTCCAATGGCTACTCGGCTTCCGACATCACCGCTAGAACCGCCCCGAGCACTCGGGGTCAACTTTTTGGTTGTACTTCATAGTGGATTGGACCATGTCCCACCACGCTGATCCAATGGGGGTTGGCGTGTCGCCAGAGCTTCGTTCGTTTGAAAGCTTGGAGCACCGAAAACAATAAAGTCGGCTTAAATTCCGAAAGTTATTTTTCAGGACCCCTTCCACTATTGTACTACATTAAACATATACAATCAATAAATCATAGTACTTATAGTTACAATTTTGTTATTGTTGGCTTGTCAATTACGAAAATAGAAAAAACATAATCTAAATATGCGCTGGATCAATATCGGTTGAATAATAAACCATTATAGACGAACAATCAATGAAATGCTTTTGATGACGTCGTTTGGAATGGGCCCTCATCGGCACGCCACCGCCATCGCCAGTCTAAATTGAGAGGTCAAATCCAAATAACAATTGATATTTAACCTTAACTTTGCTGAACACTATTGACATGTTACGGAGATGATTGAAACCATTTAGGGAAGCACATAAGTACATATATGTATAGCATTTAAGGGATAAAATACCATATGCAACTAATTATTGTAACTTTAAATAGGGATGTCCCTTGTTTATCGTTACACAGAACACGTGGTGCGTTCATTACTCGTCTTCCGACGATAATTTTTGTCTATTTATAACAAAACGTAGATGTGACTAACGCTGACGTACCAATTACAACGTGAAAGAGCACAGAAAAGCCTTTCTATGTTAAAAAGGCAGGTAAGTTAAGTAAGGCAGAACGAATGATCACAAGCTTGCTAATAGTTTGGGGAATTTCCTTGCCGGTTAATTCTTAAGGTAATTCCGTTTCAAAAATGTTTTGCATTCTTAGAAATTCGTCTTCATGTAGAATCGAAAGGTTTGGAAAGTTTTATGATCACATAATCAACGCAATTTGGTGAGACATTTCCTCATATAAAAATTAATTATAATCATAATTGGGCAATAATAACCTTTTAAAAATCTTTACAATAATACGAATGGACTAGTAACAAAACAGGTGCTATAGGTTAGTACTATAGATGCCATAGGGATAGAGACGGCGCATAATCAAAGTGCAGAGCAAAGAATGCTTACAAATTAAAGTTATTTTTCGCACTCCGTGCACGTAGCAATTCTAAAGCCACTCGAACAAAGCGGACATTATCCAAGAACAGGTTTTAAATATGAATAACGTGACACACCACGAAATGAGGGGTGACCGGGAACACCGTGGCACGTGACCCACATGCTCAACACGCTGTAAAACTCCCTACTATGTGACACAAGACACTTTATTGGATATATGTTTAATTTAGTTCTAATACGATATTGGGCCCGATTCTGAAGTCACACATTTAAAATTTGACAGCGCTAAAATTGGTGTCGTCTTTATCTTCATAATACTGTGTGACAAGGATAGCAACAGTTTTAGTGCTGTCAAATTTTAACGTTGTGCCTTCAGAATCGAGCCCAGTAGGTACTTAAATAAAGAGGCAAATCACATCGCAACATTGGCCGAACATTTGCGGATGTTTGGGTGGCGATGATTTCCTTTTCAGTCTAAGATCAGTTTGACCATCCAGATTTGGTCGGTTTTGCAAATGTTACGATGCATACTGCCAGCAGGCATTACATTTTATGAAAGACGACCGATACGATAATTGTTCCTCTAAAGTGTAGGTATATTGACATTATTATATTTATTCTGTCAACACAATAAACGCACATTACCATCTTATTCTCAAAAAATTTACCCACATTTTCATATTTTCAGTATGATAATGATTTATCGCCAGATATTACTGTTATACTTTTTGCAAATTACACTCGTAATTTAATAAGGGATTATGATGATAATTAATACTTTAACCACGTTACGTTGTATTATTAGAAATAAGTATAATTGTAAATTATACAATTAAAAAGAATTAGTACATAAGACATATATAGCACTTGTACCGTCGTCGTCGTCGCGGTACAGAAACATATCAAGTCTGTTTTTTTTCTTTACCGGAAACTATATAATTGTATACAAGTACTTGAGAGTATTATTAATCTGAAATATACGAATTATATTCAGGTTTATATTATTTATTTTAAGTATTGCAAAGGAAATAACAGTGACAAATACAAGTTCATTTAGTTTTCCTGTTACGCTTAAAATACAACATATTATGTGTACTCGTATAAAAACTGACATATTATATTTAAATTACTTAAAATATTAAATATTGTAACCGAAAAACCTTAAAGTTTACAAGAAAAATATGGCGCCCTACTACGAGATCCTCTTGGTATGCATAACCGACCTAAAAGTTCCTTCTACGCCGCATTTAGAACCGTGTTCCACGTGCAATCATCTCCGTAGGACTTATTGAGAGTAGCCCATAAATCTACATCAAGTATAACGATGCAGCAAGCAATCATGTAATTCAAACTGCACAGCTCTATTTGCAATTTCATCACCAATTGCTTATGCTACGGTTATCGTCGAACAGAGTTAAATTGATATTTAAAAAAAAGACAAACAGCCGGCAGTTATAAAGTTTGACTGCACTAATTCTATCCCTGTATTATTAGAAGTATCTGACAGGGAGAAAAATAATAAAGGAGCAGTCAGATTAAATGTGTTGTATAGATAAAAAAAAGGGATATACTTAAAAATACTTTTAAGCGGAAACCTATAAACATAAAAATTATATTATACTGACATTGAAATGAAGTGCATGTATGTAAGCGCATTATTGTACTAAATTTACCAACAACAATAAGTGTGAATATTAAATAATAATGAAATCATTTATTCAAATTCATTAAAAAAACTCGTACCTATACGTTCTTGTGTTGTAGTAAACATCGGTTAAAATGTGCCTTTAGCCTGTCACGGAGCACGTAAAGAGAGCGGGCACGCAAATCCTTTGAGACTTTCCCCTATTTAATTCACTTTCGTAGCCTCGGTTCCGCAACCAGATCCGCATGGGATTGCGTGCAAAATCTTAAAATAAAAACTTTTCGGAGACATTCTGTTTGCCTTTCAAAATTTTCGGTAGCCTCCGTTCATTGTGAAGTAAAAAACATATAAATCAACAAAACAGAACAAACAGTATACTTACAGTTAAAGTAATTGTAATGTAATAAATATTTAATTTTCTGGCATATCAAATCAAAGTTGATATCAAACACCTACAGTTCATTGATGGAAATCAAATACTTATTACCAAAATTCTCCTTTTCTTAAATCCATATATTTCGATAATTACATTCACTTAAATTTCAGGTTAATAAGTAGGCACGTATATACAGCAAAGTTACTAATAAAGTTGCAGCTTATAGTAAAATAATATGTTCTATTTATAACAGAGAAATATCATCATTTAAAGAACAGAGAACGTATTTCACTCATCATTATTCAGCCAGTTAAAAAATCCGTAAAACCAAATAATATAAATTGATTAAAAGAAAATTGACACATAAACATACAACAACAATTAAACATTGGAAGGCATAAGAAACATTGTACAAAGAGAAGCCGCTTTTGTAGCAATAACTAACTTCGAACTTACATTAAGTTTGAGTAGGGTCGAACAATCTGTACCTCACCACGTGATTTTCTCACGTGAACAAACAAACAGAAACAAGAAACGGTTAGGAAACTATTATGATAATATCCGTTTGCACTATCCATCGTCGGCGACGACGAAATTGTTTATATAGTTAGCCGCAATATGAGTTATCCTGCAAACTAACAATGAATTACAGGACGACGCAAATAATATTCTTATAAAAGAGAACCTATACCAAAAAACCAAAATACAAATTAATTAAAACCCAACAAAAAAATCATCAAAAGATACCTAATGCATAAGTACTGATTCAATCGTTATTTTCTTTTTTTCAAATTATATGATCACTGTGTTTTTATCCCGCCCGCAAATTATTATCTAGTGGTGAAAAGGTACTTAGTTATGTTACTTTCCGGCTAGAGTTTTCTTACATTTAAATTGCCATGCAAATTCTAGAGCTGTGAATCAGTAACAAACATCCAGACTTGTTGGGATTCTATTATAAACATTTTTGAAAGAAGCTCTTACATACAAAAAATCTATTAACATTGAAAGCTGGGTCATGCAACAATTTCTAACAATAGGTTCCAGGTCATTACTCAGCCTTAAACGACGGTCCATTGGCCTAATGGGCGGGCTAATGTATGCCAGGCTATAAATAATACAGCCTACATTATAAGGGCTCGAGCGTTTTCCGATAATAAATATCAAGTTATTTGTACAAGCATTTTATCCTTATTAATTCTAGAAAGTAATATGTTGTATTAAAGTTGCTGTATGAAATAAATCTTACAAAAGTTCTTATGGTACATAGCAATTTTTCCCACTAATATTATAAAGGCGAAAGTTTGAATGTTTGAACGTTTGTTACTCGATCACGCTTCAACCACTGAACGGATCGGGATGAAACTTGGCACACACACATATAGGTTAGGTCCTTGAATAGGACATAAGATAGTTTTTATCCCGAAACAACATCTCATTCCTACGGGAACCAAATTAATCGTTTAAAGCAGTGTAGACGTGTAAATATCGAAACCTACGCGAACGAAGTCGCGGGCAAAAGCTAATCTTATAAATAAAATCGTAAACTTCGCGTGTCTGTACATTGAAGATATTTGCAAAAAAAAAATTGGGGAGTCTAAGGATAAGTAACAGAACACATTTCGATCATTTTTGAAATTTTTGTCTGTTTGTCTGTTTATCTGTTTGTCTGTTTGTCGGTTTGTCTGTTTGTCTGTGAGTTTGTGCACGCATCACTTAAAAACGACTGAACGTACTTTGATGGACTTTTCACAGAAACATGGGGCTTAATTTGGTGTAACATATAGGCTTTATTTCATTGCAATCGGTGCAGTCAATCAAAAGTTATGCGAATTTATAGTTTTCGAAAACTCGCATTCACTGCGACGAATGTAGTAGGGTGTAAATGTTCGACTGAATTCGTGAGCGGTAGCGGGAGCGGGTATGGTACCAATGTAATTTGAGTGTTTGAACTTTTGACTGAGTTACCCGATTACGATTAATTTGTGGTATACGTATGCAACAAAGTAATGTTGGCCGGAATTTGGAATGCGATGGATTAGTTACGAGGACTACATTTGGAGAGACGAGGGAAAAAGGTTTGAGGGGTGGGTTGAGGAGAGAGCTGAGGGGAGGTTTGAGAGGTGGGACCTGGACCTGAACCTGGGCCTGGACCTGGCCCTGGCCCTGGCCCTGGCCCTGGGCCTGGGCCTGGACCTGGACCTGGACCTGGACCTGGACCTGGACCTGGACCTGGACCTGGACCTGGACCTGGACCTGGACCTGGACCTGGACCTGGACCTGGACCTGGACCTGGACCTGGACCTGGACCTGGACCTGGAGTGGGATAGGGAACGAAAGTGGGAATGGGAGCGGATCCTGTAGTCCACGCGAGCGGAGCCGCGGGCACAGCTAGTTCCAAATAAAGTTGATTTGTACTCAGAAAGCCCGATCAACGTCATTTGATATGATTTCTCATACATAACACAAAAGTGCAAGTAAATTTACTAGTTACGTAGGTTCTTTCAAATATGGTTAAACCAGCGCAAATACACCTACAGATATTTTATGCCAAATAAAACCCAAACCGGTATAACTTCTTTTTCAAATTTGTTATCGTCATCGCTGGTGTATTTGTTTGCCATTTCCGAGGTGATTTACCTTCAAGCGTATTCTGAAGACATTGTTTTGGCAATCTTCCCAACTGTGCAAACTACATTATTGTCATTGTACTAGTATTCTGCAGTGACCTTCACTGTTAGGCTACGAAGAACAATTATATTTCATAATAGTTAGTTACAAAAGAGATCGTATTCATGGTGAAGTCAGCGAAAACGTCTACTGAAATTAATAGGATTGATTCTACAGCAAATTATTTCATAACGACCACCTAAATACTTGGAAGATGATGACAGAGGTCACGGAATATTAAAAGGTTTAATTGGGACGGGAGGGCCTTTAAGGATATTACAACGTCTCCAAACGTTTGATATGTTTATATTTGATATGTTTGCCAATTATTTTGCTTTTATTTCAACTTTAGCAATAAATACTTATACGTATCATGGCTTTATTTATAAAATGGTATAACAACGCTTACTTTACATGTTCTAGGAAGGAAAGTTTTCAAAATGTCCTGGAGCGAACGGTTTATATGCCTCGACGAGGAAGATTTTATGATTAGATTACGTAAGTAGGACCCCATCTTATTTATATATATAACAATAACGTTATTTCCTTCAGGCAAAATACTTCATGAATATCATTTCGGGGACTGGAGATAAGTAACTAATTTATATCCCCTAAGGCTTTGCTGTTGTATATTTCGGTACTTTCTCGTGGCCCAGTGATATTTGCGATTGCGGCGTCGAAGTCTGTATGTCTGCCAAAGTCCGTACTATTATTGGAGCCGCCATTTTAGGACGAACTATGATATTTGTAAGGAGACGAAGCCAGATTCCACGGTTAAAATATGTACCATAAAATCCATGAACCCAACACAGTCCATGATGACATCAACTCAGAATGCTCGTTTAGGGTTGGGTATTGCCCGCGCACAGTTCAATGTCACGTTTCAAAACCTGTTCAAATTCTATATGTGGATTAACGGTTCGTTTTAGCGAAATAAACATGATTTTTAGAGATATTTAGAAAATAACCCTGAAAAGTACCCATGTTTATTTAATCAATGTGTTTTTCATCATCATCTGGCATGCCATAGTAGCGAGCAATAAATACATTCCTCTCATGATTCTTTTCAAATTAATCTAGTCACAACGAACACAACAACAATTGGATTAGGTTTTATGTAAGTATGCTGTACGGTGAAAGGTCTGCACGGACTATTATCTTCCGTTGATTCCCTGAAGGGCAACTGAAGCGTATCGCAAACAATAGCAAACGCAATCAAACCAAGACTGTTACATAACGCTATTAATAGTTAATAATGAGGCAATTTAAATAGTATTCTGTGACAATTCGATTGTAAATACCATGCCAGAAGCAAGTTACATTTCGCTTTGACATCGACGGTTTCCAATTGTCTTGAATGGTCGCCAAATCGTTTTCGAGAATATACTGCTTGGTCTACACAAAACATTTAACTGAATTTTCCACATGCTTCCATAAAACCATGCCATTAACAAATAATGTATAAACAATTACTTATAAACAACATGTATCCATTAGCTGAGGTATTTGACCCTTATTTTAAATTTCGAAAAACATATTGAAAAAATATACTTTTAGCATAAAGACAAAAAAAAGCACACTGAATTTTGAAAACGTAAACGTACAACAAGTGCCTATTTTTTTCTAAAAATAGTTTTTACTTCACCCTGACTTTATTTGGCCACAATTTTCAATTAACATCAATTCCGCCGGCCTTATAGACTTCTTGACCGGCAGTCTTGAAGGCCGGCGAAATTGCAATGGGATTAATCAATACAACTACTCAACAAAGTTTTACATAAGTAGTAAACTCGAAAACAACCATATGATTCTGCTTAATGATACTGTCCCATAACAACTTCAGCAATCTCTTCTGGGGACTGGGAAACTTTGTTGATCATGGAACTAGCATGTAAAGTAAAGGGATAACATAACATGTAACGGACAAAACTAGTTAGTTGCAGTACGTAAAATCAAGTAATCGATTAGGTAAGTTAAAGTTTAATTCTGATATTCTGTGAATACTAAATCATTATTTTCATGTGTACTTAAATAATTATTTTACACAGATATGTTAATCTTCATAGAATTTAACTGACAAAGGACATCACATCATCGCTCGAATGAAATTTACCAACCTTCATTCAGGTGTGGTTCTGAGAAAAACAACTGTTTTGAATATAAACAACACGACTCGACTGGGGTATGTGTGTGTGCGTGTATGTGTGTAACGAATTAGTGATGATTATACAGTCTCTTTGAATTGGGTTAAGAATATGAGTACCAATTTTACTTATTTAAAACATTAATTAAAATGACAATATTAATCATGCTAGGTAGATTAGGTGCGTGAGCAAAATTGATAACAGTCTTCAAGCAAATATTTAGTGTTTTCTTTTACAGGCTTGCAGTATGTACAAATAAAGTCCATCCTAATATTTTATTTAACATACACACCCTACCTCACTCATAATATAATATTGCATGAAAAATATGCCTTCGTTGTTTTACTTTAAACAGACCATGTTTTCAGCGAGTTAAAAATAAGAACATGATTCATTATTTACGTAGAGATGGTGGAGTAGAAAGTATCTACATACGAGTATAGGTTCGAACGATCGAATTTGCCTATAAAGACTATAAACGATGCCTGTCAGTGAACACCTGCACAATGCTGTTGTCAAACATAAACATTAAGCGTTCCCTTGTATTTTCATCATCATCATATAAGCCCTTAGTCATCCACTGCTGGACATAGGCCGTCCCCAATGATCCAGCCGCTATCGGCCACCTTCTACAGGTCGTCGGTCCACCTGGCGGCGGGGCGTCCCTTTCTGCGCGCCGAACCGCGGTCTCCACTCCAGAACTCGTCTGCCCCAACGGCCGTCGGTTTTTCGACAGATGTGTCCCGCCCACTGCCACTTCAGCTTGCTCATTCTTTCGGCTATGTTGGTCACCTCTGTTATTCGTAAGATTTTCTCATTACAAATCATATCCTTCAAAGAAACCCCGAGCATAGCCTCTCCATAGCTCTCTGAGCGACTTGAGACTTGTGATCAGGCCCACTATCAGTGTCCACGTATTTGTATTTTATGTATGATGAACACAGCAATAGTTTAAAAATCGAATAGGTTTTAATAAGTATTAGATGGAAATAAACACACTAGGACTTTGTCCTGTCCAGAAGAGGGTTTAACCTAAAATAATGTCGACCGAATCGTGCGCCAGAGCATTCCTTGAGAATGTATCCAAAACATATACAAATCTGCTTAACTCCACCAAAAACAGGACCATTTTAGCTTACCACGCATAACACTCGTATATGATTGTTCCGTACTGGAACAGATATTTTTAGTTTATATATTTTTTCTCTAATAAGGCTACACAATTTGAGTGGAATAGATTCATTCAATATCTTATTTGACCTGGGAATCTGTCTAATCATGCTTGAATACTGTCATACGACATCAGCGCCATCTTCACAGCGCGGCCGTTTACTCCAGTCACCGTTTCGACGTTTGCCACGTTAAGTACGTGCTCCGCACAAATTATTATTTTGTGGTGATTCCATCGATCGTATTCCAATTAGAGACTGAGACACATACCCCGGGGTTGTATATAAGCCAGTGCACCTGTGGAATTGTTAAAACTAAGTGAGGACTGACTGTGGGACCCTCGACCCGCCGGCCGGCGACGACGCTAAGCCCTGACTCTGGATGCGCGAGGCAGTTGAAGGTGTGGAAGGTCAGTTCCCAGTTGTTCTTCTAAACATAAATTTGGTCCTTCGAGCCGGATTTAATTTCCCCTCAGGTTGTGTTGCCTTCAGTTTCTATTTAATTATAATTACTCTGTAATTTTTTTTCGTACATACCCTACCGAACTTACCATCTTTGCTACGCAATATGGCAGAAGAGGCTTGTGACTTAGAGATTTTTGAAAGAGATATCATCATTGATAATCTGAGAAAAACACTACAGTATGCGTCTACGGACGAACAACACTTTTTGTCGCGAACAAAAGACTTAACATGCCAACAAAGAAAATTTAGTAAAATTCAGTCCAAAATTGAAAAAGGGCTTATGAAATTAAAACTATTTAACAAAGACGAGCAGTTAAAGATTCGTAATGATTTTGATGACCTCTATTATGCAATTGTAACTAACGTAAATAAATTTAAAAAAGATGATGAAGAAAGCAGGCGCATGAGTCGTACTATTATACATAACTCAACAGTACCAAGCAACACTTGCAGTGGTAAGTTACCGAAGTTGCCTTTGCCATCCTTCAGTGGGGAATCCACGGATTGGCCATCATTCTATGACTTGTTTATGTCGCTAGTTCACAACAATGGGGCCTATACGGATGCGGAAAAATTTCGTTACCTTTTGCTTACACTAAAAGACGAACCATTCAATCTAATAAAGTCCATTCCTATCACAGATGAAAACTATTCCGTAGCTTTAGACATGTTATTATCGCGGTATGAAAACAAGCGCGCTATTGCTACCAAACACCTCGATAAAATATTTGATATAGAACCCTGTAACGATAAATCGAGTCAAAGTTTGCGAAATTTATTAAATATTTATCAGGAAAATATAAAGGCACTCGAAATGATGCAATTTCCCGTTAGACATTGGAGTTTTTTGTTGTTAAACATTTTACTACATAAAATAACGCCTGCTTCGAGAAAACGCTTTGAACTATCGTTATCAAAACCATCCGATATTCCGACCGTTGACACCTTAATACTTTTTTTGGAACGTGAACTATCCGCGTGTGAAATGTCTCAGGTCGACGCGTATGAGCCAAAGAAAAATTATTTTAGTCACGTTGGTAACCATAGCACAGCGCGGCCCGCGCCTTCTACCGCTGCGTTTTCGCCAGCGCCACCTAAGCGCGCCTCGTTCGATGGTGGTCGGACCACAGTCTATCCACACACACTCGCGTACCCACGGCGGTCGCTAGCGGCCAACGTCAAGTCCCACTTCCAACAGGATGGCAATATCCATAAGGATAATCGATACGATAATAAATATTGTATATGTTGCGACACTCAAGCTCACCATCCGTTGACAAAGTGTTACAAGTTTTTAAATTTATCACCACGAGAAAGGCTTTTATTTATTCAAAATAAAAATGTATGTGAGAATTGTCTAGCGGTCGGCCACGATGTTAGGCAATGCCGTTCGAATTATTTATGCCGTTCGTGCCACAAGTCCCATAACAGCCTAGTCCACATTGAAACCCAGACCCAATGTCTACCGATTATTAGTAAATCTGATAACTCTAGCTACGCTAGCGCTGTCTCGCTCCCTCTTACGGAGGAGTGTGACGCCACGATAGCGGAAGGCATGGGGACTGAAACACAACAACACGTAATGACGTCATCGGTCGATGACGCGTTATCCAATGTTCGGTGCTCGCGCACTCATACAGTCCTCTTATCTACAGCGCTCGTCGATGTCTGTGTAGGCGCACAAAAACAAGCAACTATACGTTGTTTAATCGACACAGGGAGTCAGGCTACTTTTATCACGGAGGCGTGCGCGCAGCGTTTAGGTTTAGCGCGGCGACATGCGAATATTCCGGTTTTCGGGATAGGTGATAACAAACCAGTGCTTTCTAAAGGTGTAATTTCATGCTGTATAACTCCTAAAAATGCAAATCAACCTGCGATTCCCGTCAATGCTTTTGTTTTACCCAAACTTATCTCACAAATGCCGAGTGTGCCGTTGCCCCGTTCAGGGTGGCCACATATTACCAAACTAAATTTGGCAGATCCTAATTTCCACACTCCACAACCAGTGGAAATGCTTCTAGGTGCGGATATACTATCCCCCATTTTATTAGGTGATGTTATTATGGGCTCACCTGGTTCACCGATCGCTATGAATAGCATATTCGGCTATTTATTGCTCGGTAACATTTCTCTTGATAGTAAACATCCCAGTTCTATCCAGGCGTGTCTTAGCTCATTCAACGATGACATGGACCTCCAGAAATTTTGGTTTCTGGAATCGACACCAGAAGAAAAGAGGCGCCTCACGTCTGAGGAACTCTTCTGTGAATCGATTTATGAAAGCTCGCATACTCGTGACGAAACTGGACGTTACATTGTTCCTTTGCCTTTCAAACCCGACGCACCGCCCCTCGGCGAGTCGCGGAACAGTGCATTAGCTCGATTTAAAAAATTAGAGTACCGGCTGGAACGTAGTCCTAAGCTTAAAGCCGACTACCACTCGTGTCTCCAAGAGTACGTGGATCTGAACCACATGGAGCGCGTGAACTGCCCTACTACTTCTACTGGCACTTATTATATCCCACATCACTGTGTAATCAAAGAGTCGAGCGAGACTACTAAAACTCGCGTAGTTTTCGACGCAGGAAACGGAACTACCAATGGAAACTCTCTCAATGACGTCCTACTTACGGGTCCTAAACTTCTTAAGGACATAGTAGACGTATTACTTAAGTTTCGCATACATTCCATCGTGCTTACCGCCGATATTAAACAAATGTACCGTAATATTTTAGTTCGAGAGTCTGACAGAGATTTCCAGCGTATACTGTGGCGCAAGTCACCGGACGAGCCTCTGCATGATTATCGTCTTCGTACGGTCACATTCGGTGTGAGCTCGTCTCCATACCTTGCACTACGTACAATAAAACAACTTGCACTCGATGAAGCTCACCGTTTCAAGCGTGCTTCTGATGTCCTCCTGAATGAAGTATTTGTGTACGATATTATATGCGGGGACGCCTGTGAGTCCGGGGCTCTCACCCTGCAGCAGGAACTGATTGATATTTGTCTTACGGCTGGATTCGAGCTTCGTAAATGGCACAGCAACTCGCCAGCGATACTCGCTGCAGTGCTGCCGCCTGAATCTCATGGTGAGCGGCTTGAGAATGTACCATTCGCTGAAATGGAGAATGACAATAAAACTAAAGTTTTAGGACTTCAGTGGAATCCTCAATTAGACGTGTTCACTTTTAGCGTGAAAGTTTCGTCGGATAAATGTACAAAAAGAGCTATTCTCTCCGAGATAGCTAAGATATACGATCCCATGGGATGGTTATCTCCTGTCACGTTGTACGCAAAATACTTAATACAGTTATGGGTTTCAGGCGTCGAGTGGGACGAAACGCCGCCTATAGATATTATAAACGCATGGTCAAATTTTACGAAGGAGCTACCTCTCTTATCACAAGTCGTAGTTCCGCGTCATGTTTTCCCCAATACCGGTTCTATTCAGCTCCACGGTTTCTCTGACGCATCAGAGAAAGCATATGCTGGTTGTCTCTTTTTACGTCTCACCGACGGCAGCGGTAACGTAAAGGTATTTTTACTGTTGGGAAAAACGCGAGTATCCCCTCTTGCGCGTATAACTATACCTAGGTTGGAACTTATGGGTGCGTTGTTATTATCGAAACTTATTTCTATAGTCATTCGCAACTATGGTGATCGGATAAACTGCGAAAATATTTATGCTTGGACTGATTCTTCCATCGTATTAGCATGGCTCCGCTCATCCCCTCATGAATGGAAAACTTTCGTTGCCAATCGTACAAGTGAGATCGTGTCACGTGTTCCCGCGAGTCGCTGGCGACACGTGCCGTCGGCTGACAACCCCGCGGACTCGGCTTCGCGCGGCATGTCGCCTGCTACATTTCTACACCACGACATGTGGTTCCAGGGCCCTGCCTGGCTTCTAAAGGACCCAACACACTGGCCCACTACAAAACAGGTGCCTCAAACCACAGAAGAAAAACGTAACTCACCAGTAATTTCCAATCCGGTTACTATTACTCCCGCTGATGATGTTGAAATCATTTCCAAATTTTCTTCTTTAGGTAAACTTGTAAGAGTGACGGCTCTTATTTTCCGGTTTTACAATAAATGCAAAAGGGTGCAAACTTCCTTTGCGAAATATGTAACCGTCCCGGAATATAATTATTCTTTGAATCGACTTATTCTATTAGTACAACATTCTATTTTTGGAGAAGAAATTAGAAGTATTTCACAAGGAAAACATCCATCAAACCAGCTGAGACGTTTAAACCCGTTCGTAGATAACGATAATTTCTTGCGTGTAGGCGGGAGAATTCAAAAATCGTTTTTACCGTATGAGTCTAAACATCAATTAATTTTACCTAAAAAACATCCCCTAACTACTTTACTTATTGATGATGCACATGTTACCCAACTGCATGCGGGACCGCAGTCAGTCCAATATTTACTACTACAAAAGTACTGGATTTTATCCGGTCGTGACATCATTCGACAACGCACACATCGCTGTGTTCGTTGTTTTCGTGCGCGTCCCGTTCGTCAGCAGCCCAGCATGGCTCCGTTGCCTGCTGTCAGATTAAGACCGGAAAGACCATTTTTAAAAACTGCAGTTGACTACGCAGGACCTTTTTACGTGCGTGCTAACAAAGTCAGAAACGCAAAAATCGTAAAATGTTACGTAGCTGTTTTCGTATGTATGAGCGTCAAAGCTATACACCTCGAACTCGTTTCGGAGTTGACCACAGAAGGTTTTTTAGCCGCATTACGTCGTTTCACCTCTCGCAGAGGCTTATGTACTGATATTTTTTCAGATTGTGGTAAAAACTTTATCGGATGTGACAATTACCTTAAGGACTTGTATGATTTTCTTAAAAATGATGACGTTCAGAACGAGTTAAATAGTAAAACACTACAACAAGGCATTACCTGGCATTTCCAACCCCCATATGCCAGTCATTTCGGAGGTTTATTCGAAGCAGGTGTGAAAAGCTTTAAACACCATCTCTATCGAGTTCTAGGTACTCGTACTCAAACTTACGATGAAATGCATACACTTTTGTGTCAAATCGAGGCTGTCTTAAACTCATCTCAAATTTATGTTTAGAAGAACAACTGGGAACTGACCTTCCACACCTTCAACTGCCTCGCGCATCCAGAGTCAGGGCTTAGCGTCGTCGCCGGCCGGCGGGTCGAGGGTCCCACAGTCAGTCCTCACTTAGTTTTAACAATTCCACAGGTGCACTGGCTTATATACAACCCCGGGGTATGTGTCTCAGTCTCTAATTGGAATACGATCGATGGAATCACCACAAAATAATAATTTGTGCGGAGCACGTACTTAACGTGGCAAACGTCGAAACGGTGACTGGAGTAAACGGCCGCGCTGTGAAGATGGCGCTGATGTCGTATGACAGTATTCAAGCATGATTAGACAGATTCCCAGGTCAAATAAGATATTGAATGAATCTATTCCACTCAAATTGTGTAGCCTTATTAGAGAAAAAATATATAAACTAAAAATATCTGTTCCAGTACGGAACAATGATATCAAACAATATTTATTTACTGTAACAATAAAATAACGAAAATGCCCCATCAAGATTCAAGCTATTAATACATTTTGAATATGTTCGAAAACGAATTTCTTCTAAATGGAAAGTAATCTCCTTAAATTATTTAAAAATATACAGATAGCGAGCTGCATTCTTAATCGTTATGAAAGCATTCCGAACAGTAGCGGCACTGCCAGCGACTCGGTAATTAGGTAGGTAGGTACCTACTCCGTCTAGCGGTCTAGAAACAGTCAACGTTTCTAAGAATGGGAACCGTTTTATTCTATGAAAGAAATAACTTTTCATATTGAAAGTATAGGTGAAAGTGCCTCGAGTTTGTTCGACCTTAACTAATGCCAATACTTTTATGTAATGTAAGGGAAAATTGCTGTGGTGTAATTCGATCTTTACGCTTTATGACTAAGCAAAGTACGTAATTTCTTTCGATAATATTACCCGACGGGGTACTTATAAGCAAATTGATTTGATGGAAGGTGACCTACACGACCTCGACTGGTCGCTGCCACCACCACAGACCGCATTCTTGACCCACGCATGCACTAATATTAAGTGACACATGGAAAGTAAGCCACTCCGGCAAAAAATCAAGTTCACGGTAATTTTAAAGTGCTACTCTTACCACCAAAAATCGAACTCCATATAGAAAACACGTACCTGGAACGAAACAAAATTAAAGTTAGTAATAATTTTCGTAACAATTTAAAAACATATTTGCATGTGCAGAAGATTCCAGATCATCAATTAGTCATCACATAAAATTTCCGTTAACGGATGCCATTATCTTAATATTATTAACGAACCGTTAGGTGCCTACTGTTTGTTTGTGAACATTTCCCAATTAAGCGTTTTAAACATTTAAAACCCGTAAAGAAATATAGAACACAAAAAGCCGAAGTGTATACACTAAGTACATATTTCCGGTACGTGGTAGTGGGTTTACAGCCTTACAGAACTGCAGTGAGTTTTAAGGAAATGCTACAACGCATGAAAATGAAGCCAGATTGGGAATATGGATGATAGCCAAAAAGAGAAAAGAGGACGCAGTTGAACAAAAAGCGTTCCGAGATGCTGAGCTACTTTGGACGCAGAATTAATGACAGACTGCTCAAGAATTCTCACGAGGCGGACTAGCTAGCGAAAGTTATAGAAGTTATTAGGTTTAAGATTTCTTGAATGATTTTTATACTTTAAAAACTTTAGGAATTTCATATTCGAACCATTGACGTTAAAATTCTTAGTAGAGGTCGAAGAGTCAAATACTAAATTCTATGTAACACAATCATGATTAGACTGCACATTAGCGTTAGAACTTTAGCTGATATTCATTTCATTACACAAGCTGTCAAATAATATGCTCTGTCAAAGTGATACGCTGGGTCACGTCAATTATATCCGATATACTTATGTAATGATTAATATCTGCTCGTGTTATACATGAAATTAATCAATGATTTGGTATTTCCACACAATTATTGCGAATACAATGCTTCGTAAGGGCGATTCATTTAAATTATATTGCCAAGTACGACTTCCAACAAATAAAACAAGTGTAATGTCCGTCGACATTATATCGATAACGAACAAGGGTGAAACAGAACAAGAGCAAAAACGTAATACAAGGGACCTAACGAGACAATTCGTGTGTGAGTTTGAGGCGGGACACATGCAAAGTCGACGGCCAACGCCCCCGCACAAAATTCAACAACGCCATTGACATAAATGAGATTCGAAGCGCTAATAAAATATTTCTCTAACCAACTAGTCCGCTACTGACTTAGTAACAATGCGTAGTAACAGTAATTACAGTCACAAAATAGATAAATGTGTCTCTTTTAAATCGAAACATTTTTAGTTAAATGAATAGTGCCCTCGTAACAGTTTTTCGATCTCAGTTTAGACTGAAAACATCTGAAATCTACATTATTAATTTAAATATGTAATCGAGTAAAACTTCTCACGAAGGCCAGACGTGGGAAACTTAATGAACAACAATTTGCGCAACGATAATTTCCCATTTGACCTGCCTGAACAATTATTCGTTACAAGTCTAGAACGACATACGTAATCGGCTTGCAAATGCATTTTAATGAATTGATGAAACTTTTATTTGAATGTTGGGTAACGCAGCAATCATACGATCACTCAAACCAACAGACATTTACTAGAAGCTGAATTTAGACACTTACTTTTCGTTGACCCGGTATTTTACTCAATATTCTGTTAATTTTTATGGTTCCGTTTTTGCCATTTGGCGATATTATGGATTCGTCATGTCTGTCTGTCTGTCTGTCTGTCTGTCCGTCCGTATGTCACAGCCACTTTATTCCGAAACTATAAGAACTATACTGTTGAAACTTGGTAAGTAGATGTATTCTGTGAACCGCATTAAGATTTTCATACAAAAATAGAAAAAAAAACAAAAGTTTTGGGGGTTCCCCATACTTAGAACTGAAACTCAAAAAAAATTTTTTCATCAAACCCATACGTGTGGGGTGGGGTATCTATGGATAGGTCTTCAAAAATGATATTAAGGTTTCTAATATCATTTTTTTCTAAACTGAATAGTTTGCGCGAGAGACCCTTCCAAAGTTGTAAAATGTGTGTCCCCCCCTGTAACTTCTAAAATAAGAGAATGATAAAACTAAAAAAAAATATATGATGTACATTGCCATGCAAACTTCCACTTAAAATTTGTTTGGACGAGATCTAGTAAGTAGTTTTTTTTTAATACGTCATAAATCGTAAACCACAATATTATTATTAAAACATCGATCAAAGTTACAACGAACTACTATAACTTTTATATTATGTTACTTGCTGCTACGGAACCCTTCATGGGCGAGTCCGACTCGCACTTGGCCGCTTTTTTTTTGTATTAAAGTAGATCACTTAAAACAAACCAGATTGCAGGCGAAAGAAAAAAATGAATTCTTTTAAAATTAATTACTCATGTAACTTAATAAAATGACTTATGATTTTATTATATCAGAGAGATTGCATAAACAAGCAATATTTTTTAATTTTATTTGGGTTATAAGAACTGGTTTATTTAGCGTGCTCTACACTAACAAAATCATTCGCCTTCAGTCAGGAGTATGTTAATAAAATTTTAACTAAAAACTAAAACGCAAGTCAGGGGTTTGGATGGTTTATTTTGATGTTTGTTTGCTTTCAAGTGGTGTGATAGAGACGCCATATGGCGGTGGGGCATGTGTTGTATAACCATCGACCGTACAAAGACCATGACCATGAATCTTGAACTTCCTTTGAAAGAGATTTTTGTGTTTGTATTCAAATAATATGCAAAACAGTCGTTTAAACATAACAAACAATTTGCGTAAACTCAGATTGGAAAATAACTCAAAAAAATAAGAACTAAAAATAAATCATCAGATCTCAAGTAAAAAAGAGTTGAAAATATCGAAAGAAACCACTATGACTCCAAGTGTAACACTGAGTGAGAGTTACATTAAAAGAGAGTTATATAAAGCGCCATACTAGTCGCTTCTAAATATGGAACGTCATTTAAAACTAAGATAATTCAAGTGCAAGGAAAATAAAAGATCGATGGAAAAAAAACATAACATTGACATAAAACATATGTGTACGTACAGCTCTGATCCGTGCCTTAGTCGTATCATTCATTATTGACGTTCAATAAAAATCAGTTCAGTATTCATTATTATTGTTCAGTATATTGTTGAATCAAAACAAAAATAGGAATATTAGACAGTAATTTAATTAATGAAAGAAGATGGAGTGCGCCACGGTATGTAATATAACATGTAAGTATACTATGGCTGAAATATGCCGTTTTGGTTAAATATCTATACCATATCAATACTTCTTTGAAAGGTCGGTCAAGAAACCTTACACCGCAAAAACCAACGAAGAACGAACGTACAAAAAAGGGCGTATATAAATTACTATCCCTAAACAAATATTCCTAGGATCGCCATCATAATAAAAGGTCAATTATGTATTTAACACGGCTACGTTAGGCATTAGTGCGCCCCATGGGAGAATCGCAAGCCGTCGCTTCACTCATACCTCACCAAAAGGACGCCATTTCGTGTCGTTCTTTTTGGTTACGTATCACTAATACTGACGACATTTCATAAATTAGCTGTTCAAATTCCAAAGTCGTAAAGTTCACTTCACTATAGCACAAAATGTAATTGGTCTGATCAGTCACACAAAATAACACTACAGAGTCGTTAGGTAATATTTCCAAACCTAATTTATTTAGAGCTAATATTCACAGGTTTTTACCTAAATCCAGTATGCTTTAAAATGTCTGCGCTGCGTCGTTACTGTCATATAAATTTGTTATAAAAGAGGCAATTTCTTGTATATGGGGTGCGGAGGCAGCGTCAGTTGTAACATAAAAGTTATTCGTTGATTACGAGTACCACCCATTTGAACCTGCAGGTGGAGTTAGCTCGTAAAGAGAAGCAGACGACGGACGCAAATTTATGACTCAATATACAAAATACGGTGATGTTGCTAAGCAAATTAAGATACAAGGTCGGTAAATCATATTTAGTTCAAGTTTTTTGTGAAGGTATTATTGAAAACTTCCAGCGCGCTCGGTTACTTGATATGATATCAAAAGAAGCGTTAGATAAAACATTCTAGGAACTGTGAAGTGTGAACGCTGAGAATTTATACTATCTTTCACTTTTCCCGAATCTTAGGCTAGATGGTAGTCGCATCACGTACGACTGTCTACAGAAAGTAGCTACTGTGGCACGAGATCTTAGTGATGGTAATATTCAAAGCCTTTAAGCTTGTATGTAAGTACTTAATATAAACGTTTAGTTGATTCAACGTAAATTCTTTGCGCCTAATGTTCATAATACAATTAGTATGTTCTAGATACAAAATGAAATGTATTTATTTGAACACGCCACGGATGCGGAGGGCGGAGGACCGAGTGTGGTGGCGTTTATTGGGAAAGGCCTACGTCCAGCAGTGGACGTCTAGGGGCTGACATGATGATGACACGCCAAGCCGTAACGGCTGAAAAGATTTTGACAATACAGTTAGCACTTGAATTATAAACTGTCAGTTGATTCTGGCGAATTTATTTGTGCCTTATATTAATACCTAGCTGTGCCCGCGGCTCCACTCGCGTGGACTACAGAATCCGCTCAGAAACTCTCGCTCCCTATCCCACTCTCACTCAAGACTCTCAATCCCGATCCATATATTTTGCATATAATGGCTTCTTTATTATTATCAATATGGAAAAAAATTCTTTATTAATATCTCAGGTTCTAAGTGGCGTATCAAGATGAAACATGCACCAGATTTTAAGTTAGACCTCCAGCAAGACAACTGTGAAAACTGCATCAAATTTCATTCAGTAGTTTTGGCGTGATGAGATAACAAACATACATACAGACAGACAGAAAGACAGAAAGACAGACAAAAATTCTAAAAACAATTATTTTGGCTTCTACTGGCCCTATAAAGACCCCTCATACAATTTTGTCTACAATATCTCGCATGTACAGACATAGATCAGTTACAGTTTTATTATAGTATGTATGTTCTAGATACTAAATGACAATTACTTCTAATAATATGAGAGTTGTAATTAGTCGCAACTTGTGTATCTAATATCATAAATGGGTGAATATACGAGCGTTTCAACCGCCGTCATTATTCTCACCCCCAAAAGTTGATGAAAAAGAATATATTTAATTAAATATTTCACCAATGCAGAATCTGTGCACGGACCAGAAACTTATTTTATAATTAAAACGATGAACTGGTATTCTCTTCTACTTTTGAAGGAGAGGATAATTAAGGCGGTTGAAACGCTCGAATATTCACCCAAATGAGAAAGTGTAGATTATATAAAGTGGGGGACCGAGTTAAAGGACAGTTACATATAGCAGCACCTGACATTGAATACCTATTCTATGGTTTGACGTTCCTACCTCATCGCACCTCATTCCTAGAGGTCTTTTAATTCAGTCCCACTGTACATATATTTGTTACTCAATCGCGCCATAACGGTTGCGGTTTTGACGAAACTTACATACAGTGGCATGCTCACAGTGAAAGCTTTTTATACTGGATTTACACAAAGGATAGAAAAATAATATTAACAGTGAGAAAATGCAAAAACCACGTGCACCGCCGGGTTGAAACTAGTATAAAACTAGATATTAGTATACAATAACGATGACATAACGTTTGACTAAAATTCTTAACATCGTTCATTTTAGTTATTTTAAACACCAGATTTTATTTGCATCCTACAGGTGCAGTTATATTTCGGAACTTATCTGCCACCAACACTCGTTAAAAATGTATTTAACTCGTTACATTTTAAATGTAAACGGTACTTGCATTTCCAAGAACATCTCTGCCACTTGCACTGGAAACCTTCGCGTATTGGTTGCGTTACTGGACCCGTTCTTAAGAACTGCTTTCTAGGAGAAAAATCACTTAGAAAACCTCATATGAAATCACAGCAACAAACTAGGAAAAGGGCTCTTAAGGTGGAAATCAAGTGCGTTATTGTTTAAATAAATCTGTAATGTTCAAGTCTCTGCACTAATTAAAAACATTATTTTTATTTATGTCTGTAAAACCTATCAGGCACAATGTGCGTAAAATAATGGTGTTGCAAGAAAATAGCCTAATCATAGGTTTTTTTATCATGTAGGAGATTTATGTCACTGATTAGATTAATTTAAAAAATACAAATTTATTCGGCCATTAACATGCTCTATTTTACTCTCACATCGTACTTAATAAGGCGTAACATGTAGTCAGTAATCTTGGAAGAGATGAAAAAAATTATTGTCTATACTTGCGAACATAATTTATTAAACACAAAATAATTGTGCAACAAAGCGTTGAGTCCTTGGATCTATCTGCAGATGGAAGTAAATCATAATGCAATGCTATTGAAACCGGTCTGGCAAGTCAGTGACCGTGCGGTGCAGACGTGCAGTTCATGCCTTGCCTCCCTCGCCCCCGGCAAGGTCAAGGCACCCCTCCATGACGGATGCTATTCTGGGAGCACTCCCATAAGGCTGGGAATACACGAGCAAGGTTCGATTCCGGTTTCAGCTCAATTTGCGTTCAAATACAGATATTCATTCCATTCGTTCAATCGCGGTCATTTCCGATTCGAAATGTATGCAAATCGAGCCGGAATCAAACCCAAACCGTTGTTCAGACAGGACCACTACACGAGCTCAGTTCGGCTCTGGTTCTGACTCGCTCTGCATACAACTATCCATTCCATTTGTTCTATTCCGGTTTCCGCAATGGACTGGGACAGACGGCTCGTGTAATCCAGCCTGAGGATACTATTTAGCTACTCATTGAAATAGATTCATTTAGTTAGATTCGTCGTTATTTGCGTTCCATGTTAATACAGTCGGAAAAGAAAAAGAAGGCGTAACTTTTTTTTTTGCGACTGTATTAACATCGAACGTCACGATGCAAATAATAACGAATCCATTGTCTGACAGAACATTATATATTTTTTTGTTAACAAATAGGTATTTTACATGTACATAAACGAGCACTTGTCTAATACCAAACTAGATTTTTCTCCTGAAATATACAAATTGTACACATTGCCTTGTCCTTGTGTAATATACAAGGCAGTGACAAAACAATACTTAAATGTAACATCTATTATCTACCAGTCTAGACCAGGATCAACTGTCTGTACTCCGTAAGAATCTAACGACATTTAGCGCTTATATCCAACGACCAAGCCCAACGATGCGTTCTTAGCCACCAACTTTCTTTGTGGTACATACATATGTAATTAGTCCCTGCCTGTCCCTGCCTCCTGCCTGCCTGATTGAAGCAGCTCAATTTAGATTCACATTTCGCATCATTACTCTGTTCATTCTATTGAAACGGTCGAATTGAGGTCCTGGTTACGGTTAAATTGTTATCCATTTACTCACTTTTTATGTTACTATTAAGACAATTTGTTTCGATTACGAAACTAGGACAGATCGAGAAATATAGGGGATGACATAAAGCCTATTTTCTAATTCAATTCAGAATCAATGCGAAAAAACATAAAACTTCCACATTGAAGGATACATTGAAATTTTCTTTACTTACAAAACAATGTTGAAACTTTATTAAGTATACGAAGTGTGACCCAATTAGTAGGTTACGTGTACAGAAAAGTGGATCACGAGAAAATTTGCAAACGCGTGACAATATACAAAGGTTGCTTGTCGTCTGTATCACGCAACAGCTAATAAACCCGATTAGCTGAAAAGTGCGACAAGTCGACTACAGACGACGATCACCTTTGAAGTTGGATACAATACAAGGTATCCAGAATTAGAATGTATGAGTTCGATGCTTGAAACATGATCTTGTTTTGTTATTTGTGAGTAATAAAAGTTCGTTAATTACAATAGTAAACAGCAAAGTGATTGCCGACTCAAAACAAACTACTTACAATCGCATTTGAAGTTATAGCAAACCGGAAACAGTGTAGGTATATATTGCATATCGCTGGCTGGTCAGTAGTAGTCACAGAAAGTGATTTGACCACTTTTAAGGCGTATATCTCATGCACGATGTACCTAGACAAAGGTTTATTATTGCATGAAAATTGTAAATCCAAGACCTCATTTAGCACCAGAGAACAAGTCTATAATCACGCAAAACCATTAAGTTTGAAATTGAAGGTTGGGCTGTGTCCTAACTTGGGATACAGCAATAAATTTTGCGACGAATACTAAACATCTTTGATTAGCAGTAGTTGACGCAAGCGAAACTAAATGCGGCTAAAGGTCGCCCCGTTTGAGATCACCACGCCACTCTAACTGTAACATTGTTCAGAAATGTTGCAAATTGATGAATTGTGGTTTACATAACTGTCTCGACTTATTCGAGTCAAAACGCAACGCGGATGTCAGTTCCTCTTTTACTTTCAGAAACAAAATCTTGTTAGAAAAAAATCTATAAGGTATGGAGAGACATAACATTTATTTAAATCATCGTAGAATGGTTTTCTACCTACATAAACATTTTATATCCTAGGAATAAAGCAGGGATACTACTACTACTATCCCTTACGTTGTTAACAAGTGAAAATAAAATGTCTTGCTAAACCAAGCGAAATGACGCAAATAAGCGAACAATCATTAGTTAGACACACTACATAATGATGATCGTTATCTAGACAGTTTTAGTAAAAGAAACAAGGATTTTTGGTGATTAAGTAGAGTCATTATTACAGTAATCTGTGGCTAGCTAAGGTGCCCCGAAATTAATAGTAATAACAACTATAAAACTAACCGCTATCAAAACTATTACAAAGTGATGCATGACTGATGATGACAAAACCGATGGTAAATATCACATTGCTATACATTAGTTATCTACAGTCTGGACTGGACCGACGTATATTTGTAACAAGACAATATATATATTATGGTGAATATTCTAAAAAAAACTTATGTTATGTATGTTAATCAAACAGGTTTAATTAGACTAGTGTTAAAACAAAAATTTGTTAATATTTACGAACCTAATTAATAATCCATTGAGGAAGAATCAGTAAATACATTAATTTAAAGGTCACATGAATCTAGTTCAATCTCATCACTCTCGATCTCACACTTCAATCTCCATTACATTCACTTAAATGGATTTTCCGAATAAATACGTACTGAGGGCCGGATGCAGATAAGTCGGGTATTGGCGGACCTTTCGTGCAGTTTTATTTATTCCACTGAGTCACTCGAAAGTACATATTGTAACACCAGTTCATTTCAATTGAAATGCCGTGTGAAAAATGTAACAGAAGTTGAACTGGTCAGTATAATCGGAAATATATTTCAGAATCAGAGCATAAATAAACTTAATTTGATCCGGCGGCTGTCAAAATTAATTAGGACAAGAAGGGCTTGTAACGTTAGTTTGCAAAAAGGTCCTCATTAATCGAGTCAACTACACAATTATCGACCCAGACAAAATGCCCAAATATGTTTTTACGCAACCGTAAAAACATATTTGGGCATTTAATATAGCCTAATTAAATATCTATTGGGCTCGATTCTGAAGGCACAATGTTAAAATTTGACAGCACTAAAGCTGTTGCTATCCTTGTCACACAGTATTATGAAGATAAAGACGAAACCAATTTTAGCGCTGTCAAATTTTAAATGTGTGCCTTCAGAATCGGGCCCATTATTGGTTATATTTATTAAATATAAGAAGTAATACTTTCAATAGTGCATACCTACCATAAATTGAAACGTGTACTAAAAAGCTGATACTACGACAATTACAAAATTTAGAGAGCTTTAGAAATTAACGGGTAATGATTTTCTAGGTACATAATGTTGGTTGGTAATATACTTTGACTAACAAAGCAACATATATTGTTTAACTATCAACTTGTGGAAGATCTTACAAGGAAGGAAAAGGTTAATCTCTTAAATTTTTACTTAAATATGACTCATGCTCAGTGACCGATAGCAATGCGGAAACAATTTTGACATACCACCGCAACTCATGTACGGCAAACTAACAAACTTATCCATTGTGGTTACTTTAAAACAAAAGGATATTTGCATAAAATACGAGAAAAGTCGCGATAACTTTTAATTGTAGTATTTCCTCTATGCAGGTAGGTGTAACAAAGTACGTATTGAATCCCATATCGAATACTAAACACAGTGTTCTTTAACTTTTACGATTTCCGTACTAAATGTATTATTGTCAATCGGTTCAATTTGTACGTAGAAAAACAAATGCTAATTATTAAAGCAAAATTTATTAAGTTTTCAATCAATACAGAATGCTTGTGTGACAGATCACTACAGGTACATTTTATCACACCGTATTATATGTAATTCTATGACCGCTAGTTGAACTATAAACCTAAGCGAAAAAGTTCGAAGACATTAATTACACAAGTGTGAACTAAAGTACAACAACAAATATTGTGGACTCTATCATAGTTTGCTGTTAAATTTACACAAAGATGGTAGGTATCACGTTAGTACATCGATGCCAAATGACGGCCATTGTTTTCACGTAACATGTGCACATTATTGGGGCATACAAACATATTATAATTAAACATAGTATAACAATGTCACACAGCGCTACTGTTTGTTTAATTACTTATATCACACGCACGAGAGAATATTTTCGGGACATCTTTGTTTGATAGATATTTGTAACTTAATACACGAGCGGGGTATCAACTATACATGTTTATTTAGTAACACATGCCTTTAAAGCGAACGTAGGTAATTCATCTACTGCATGAAAGAAAAACTCGGGTCAATGCCCAGAACAAACAGCCCCGACTCAAAAGACATTTGGCAAAAAAAAATTATAGGTAAAGAGTCTACTTACTCTTTAATTACTTTAGACTCTTTATTCTATAGGCTGTAATTACTCTCGCATTGGAAGAGCTACTCCAATGGGAGAGTTTTATTAAAGTGAGGTTTTTATGTCAAAATTCATGGTTCCATCCAGCTAGGCACACTGAAAAATTTGTAGTAATTATATGTATGTGTATATTATGTATAACGTATATGAATATATTTCGTTTGTGTCGAATGTTGACATTCGCATAAAATTAAGTGCATGAGTATGTTATGTATAACTTAAAGAATTGACAAGAAAAAAAAGGAATGTTGAGTAGTCAAAGAGCCATGTATTAAATATAATGAAGTAAAAGTAATGTTACAATCTTTACATAGTGGTGTACGAGTAAGTCTAAGTTTCTGCAACATCTTACGACTAAAAGTTGTAAAAACTTATACGCGACATCACATGTGTATCTAGGTCGTATAGTGTGCAACTTGTTTCACTATTCAACAAAATATGGCAACCCAATCTAATAAATTAAAAAAAACGTAAACTTTGCGTGTCTGTACATTGGAAAATATTTGCAAAAAAAATGGGGGTCTAAGTATAATTAATGGAACACATTTCGATCACTTTTGGAATTTTCGTCGGTTTTTCTGTTGGTCTGTTAAATGTTTGTTTGTGCACGCATCACTTAAAAACTACTGCACCGATTTTGATGGAATTTTCACAGAAACATAGTGCTTAATTAGGTGTAACATATAGGCTTTATTTCAGTGCAATCGGTCCAGTGAATCAAAAGTTATGCGAATGTATAGTTTTCGAAGACTCGCATACACTGCATTGGTATGTACAACAAAGTGTGGGGTGTAAATGCTCGACGGAATTCGATTGCAATGAGTACTACATTTTGGAGATAGGTAGGTGGTCATGGTGGTAGGGGAAAGTGGGGGGAGGGGAAGGGGGAGGAAAGTGGTGTTGGAAGTGTAGGGGGAAAGTAGTAAGTAAAGCGGAGGGTGAGTGGTGGGGAAGGGGGCGAGGGCAAGGGGAAGGTGTACTTTGGTAGGTATACATACACAAAACAACAAAGTATAATATGCTCGGCATTCAGATTATGATGACATTAGGGACTAACTACATTTGGGAGTGGGATTGGGATTCGGAATGGGATTGGGAGTGAGAGTCTGAGTGGGAGTGAAAGTGGGATAGGGAGCGGGAGTGAAAGCGGGAGCGGATTCTGTAGTCCACCCGATCGGAGCCGCGGGCACAGCTAGTAACATATAAAACTATTTATGCACACATAAATAGTTTTATATGTTATGTGAGTGTTTATTTAAAACAACATTTGAGTAATACGTCAGTAGAAGATAGTTGGCTGAACATTATCTTAATTATAACTAAATAAAGACGTGGTTAAACAATGAGATCAAAAAAACATACAATGGTTAAGTGGTTATTAAGTTACTTTGTACACAAGGGGGTTAGTTATGTTCACTGTGCCTCTTATTGAACAGTAAGTGCCATGAACCCATGATATGATCGTACTGGTAAACGCGGATGCGGCGTGGCTTTGAAGAGTAGCCGATCATTTAGCCAAAACAGAATACAATCAAATCGTTTAAGAAAAATAATTTAACGTGGAAATGACAGCCTTTTAATGTTAATTTTTATATATCAAAAACAATGCTCTAAATATTATTTTAAAATGTACGCACTTTTGGAATTTAAATACGGTTTTCAACCACAATGGCAAGCAATAATTAAAATTCGATTATAAAAATCACAAAACTTCTAAACTACCCAAAATAGTCATAACAAAAATAAAATTAAATTAATACCTAACAAGAGTTTTATATCAAACTAGCTGTTGCCCGCGACTTCGTCTGCGTGGACAACTTAACATGTTAACACCTTAACACATTATAATGTATTACTAAATCATTAAAGAAATCTATTAATCTGGTTATCCATTGAAAATATATACATAAAGATAGCCTACCGACGACGGTTCCGCCGGTTGAACTACAGAATTAATGTTTTTTTATTAATGAAGTTGTCATTTACTTTATGTTTATCATGAATTAAAAGATTATCATTAAATTATTTATATTTTTTTGTTTTAATATTGTGCAAGAAGTTCAGTGATTTTATTTTATTAAAAAAAAAAACGCAGGTGATATTCCCTTTCCCCTTTTCCCATTTTCTTTCCTTCCTCATGCCCTTGCCACCACGTTTAAAACCCCTTCCCGCTCCCTACTCCTACCCTTCCTCCGCCATTTTCCTTCCTCCTTCACCCTCCAGCCTCCCCCTCTCCCTTCATCCTTCCCCCTACCCAAACCCGATATTAGGATAAGTAAAAGAACACATTTCGATAATTTTTGGATTTTTTGTCTGTTTGTCTGTTTGTTTGTGCGCGCATCACTTAAAAACTACGAAACTATTGCAATCGGTGTAATTATAGTTTCCGAAAACTCGCATACACTGTGTAGGGTGTAAATGCTCGACTGAATTCGTGGGCGGTACCGGGAGCGGGTATGGTACCAATAGTACGAGTAATGTGAGTTTTTGAAAACTATAAATTCGCATAACTTTTAAGTTAGCCGATTACGATGAATTTGTTGCATACGTATGCAACAAGGAAGGGTTGAGGGGAGGTTGAGGGAAGGGTGAAAGCATAGTTGAGTGTAGGGTTAAGTGGGGTGATGCGGTAGTGGGATCTGGAGCTGGAGCTGGATCTAGACCTGAACCTATACCTGGACATGAATTTTTTTTTAAATATGAAAAATTTGCTTATGGCTTTAAAAAATAATTTAAAAAAACAATTGGTGTTTTTTTCGGATTGATCAAGGATTGATTGATTTTTCTTTTCACTTTTGTTTTCACAATGGTGAAATGAAATTATAACGAAATAGGATTCTACCATATATGTATGGTAGAATCCTATTTCGTTTATAGTTTTAAAGGTTATGACCTTTAATTGTTATCATGCCTCTTACAAGTGAGAGATCCAAAAGAATGATCAGTAAGCTGGGATTGACAGCCAGCACGTACAACAACACTGAAGTGTCGTCATGTACACTTTCTACTGTCAGAGTGCTGAAAAGGTTCCGGGAAACTGGACTTAATTTATTAAGCCAAGAAATGTTAGACCAAGATACATAACGGCCCAAGAATATCGATTCAGTATTTCAACTTAAAGAAGGTGGCCGGAAGCGGCTGGATGCGAAGGGCGGAGGACCGGGTGTGGTGGCGTTCATTGGGGAAGGCCTATGTCTAGCAGTGGACGTCTAAAGGCTGATATGATGATGATTTCAACCCACTTAAAAACTCGACACCTGGCGAAAGTTGCGATCGAACAACTACTAACGCGTAATGAATAATGGGACTTATAGAATAATGGGAGAATGAATGGGATGAATATGGTTTTCAGCATGCCAAATCGTGTACAAACTAAATTCATAGCGCGTGGAGGCTATACAAAGTATTGAATCTAGGACAGTCATGATTTATACTTAACCCCCTTATTTATAACTAGCTGTGCCCGCGGCTCCGCTCGCGTGGACTACAGGTTCCGGTCCCATTCCCACTTTCGCTCCCTGTCCCACATCCACTTCCACTCAGGCACTCAATCTCACTCTCAATTCCGTTTCCGCTCCCACTCCCCTTTTCCCACGCCCACTCCCATTCCCACTACCAGCTCCAAATGTAGTCCAAACTCATCGCACTCTGAATAGTACCTTACCTACTAATGTATTTTGAAAACAAAAAATGTCCATAACATTTGATTGAGTAAACCGATTGCGATGAAATAAAGACTAAATGTAAAGTTAGGTTAAGCCCCATGTTTCTGTGAAAAGTCCATCAAAATCCGTTCAGTAGTTTTTAAGTGATGCGTGCACAAACTCACGGACAAACAAATAAAAAATGATCGAAATGTGTTGTTCTTATCCTTAGACGCCCAATATCTTTTTTTGCAAATAGCTTTAATGTACAGGCACGCGAAGTTTACGATTTTATTTATTAGATTTCAAGAAGATATGTTGTGTAGTTGAGGAGCTGTTACGGTTTTTGTATCCTATATTACTGCTGCAGCAGATGCTGGTATATATATACAATATCCTAGATGCTAATGTAGATGCTGGTATTTGGCTACAGTATCTGTCTAGAATTATAGATGTCACTAGATACGATTATATCAGTTGTAAATTTTATCCGATATTTGTTTATAAACAATTATACATATACCAATTGTGGTGTCCCAAAACATCATATCGTAAAACATGACTCACTCACGCCTATGTATCCACGTAAATATTTCCACGCTTTTCTCAACAAATTGTGCGACATAAGTTGATAACATCCGACCAATCGTACGTATTGAAGTGTAGATAACGATAAAAACAACAAAACAAAAGGTATTCTAGGATTATCCATTTTGTGCAATATGTGTTAAGAAAGTCTTTGTCAAACATATGTGTAAACAGATTCTGCATATCTTGTGCAGTCATCACTCCGTACGCAAGCTCAAAAAGCGTGATCGATCCAGCGCATTTGGAAGACCGCCAAATGGAGTCTCCAGCGCAAATGTGTCATCTAGTTGCGCCGATTGTAGCAATATGATTGTCGAATGTGATATACAGACCAGTCTCGATACGATGGTGAGGTCCCAGGCGGATCGCGTCTTGCCCCGTGACTGGCCGCCATCCTTTCGCCTTCCCAGAGATCCGTAATTGGATGGCACGGCGCTCTCCTCGCGTTTGCGTCTTCCGCCACGTCTCAGGGACGAGAACCAGTTAGAGACAGAGCCACGGCGTTCTTCATCGGCCGGCCCCGGCCCAGCCTTGATGAACATTACTCCGAGTGCCAGTGCACGCCGCACATCACACACCGCAATAAACCGCGAGCGTTGATCACACCAGTATTTATCAAGCTAATGCCACACGAACCTACAAGCCCACAACAGATAATAAAATAAAAGGCAAGACAACGATGCAAATAAAGTGGAAATATGTAATGACTGCGCGTCGCCGGAAAATCGTCGAAAACTACTTTGGAGTTGCCAAAACAGAGCAGGTGAAGCTAAATGACATGGAATTTAGTTTGCAAGGTGCGGAAAAAGCTGCATCAATGACACACCTGATCATAGTCGTCGTCGTAGATGCGTGCGGCCCGAGCGATTCGCATCAGCACCGGCCACCATAGCGCGCCGCACAGCAGGCGAACGTGCAAACACATCGCGCGCCATACACTTCCCGCTAAGGAACGCACTCGACTGAAGACAGTCGCGAGCGCCACCGGAGCTTGGCACAATGACAACTATACGTAAGAGGACCGCTTATCTTTCTGCACGTCTCTGACAAGGCCCTCGTCACAACTACTATTTATCGCCAACGTAAAAATACAAATACGACGCAGTCTAGATAGTAACCACTTATGTACGATCAAGATTGTCCTGGTAGTTTCTCTGGCAAGACTTTTCCTGTTAGCTGTGAAACGAACGAAGCAATTGGAGATGCTATTCATGATAGGATAATGAAACAAATCCTTATAGCCATCAGACGAGCAAGTAGTGTTCAAAATAATCAAGTTAGGTATTATTTTGTTGTCACATGCACATGTTTGTTATCGCTGACAGAAACACTGCGGAAGCGGTAGAGGAAACCGATAAAACCAATCGCGAACATAGTCCGGTTTGAGGAAACTCCAACTGAACAACAATCAACTCTACCGTGAGTCAACTTCGAAACTACCCTCTGTACAAGCTAGCCGATTCCTGTTGGGCAGCACATGGTTAATTGAGATCTTTCTATTAAGATTTTTAAAAAAAATTGAAATATGAAAAATAGAAAACACTACAATACTAACTGGGTATGATGGTATGACTAATATTTAACGAATGCCGTGATTAAACGACCACTTATCAAGCCGATAGGGAGGGCCGGTGGAGGATATAGATAAGAATTAAAAACGTATGAGTTGTATCGTAACGTCAACTTTAAAACAGTGATGAATGAACCGGCAAAAAAAACACGTCGTTTGCATCAAATGTTCTATACCTATTAAATTGAATTAATTGAAAGTATTAATTCATATTCGACAAGAAGTATTTGCACAGCTAAAAATCAGGCAATTTCCTCTCAGTGGAACAAACTTCTCAAATGTTTTAAATTTAAAAGCTCTGGGCTTTAGTTGTCTCAGTTATGCTCTATTACTTGATTTTATTTCTTACCGTCTGCATTTATACGCAGCATCAAATGCTAAACAGGGATTTTCTTGTATAAATACCTATAATCAAGTTAACGACAAATATCGGATAATAATCGAAGAATAACAATGTAAGTTACACAAGTGAGCAACACTAAAGGCAGAACCACTACACAAAAACTAGTTATTAAACACAGGTGATCGTTTTACTAACAAGTAATTAATTATTATTACACATAAGTATCAGCAATTGATAATAACGCCATCAGTTCCTTGGTGACCGAATCATTTATTTACAGAACTCAGCAGTTAATCATTAGCAATTTATAAAGGTTAACTTGTCCAAGAACTACATTTTAACAAACTAGTCTGACAAACACGGCAGTAGTAAAGGCAAATATTTTACATTGTATACAGTATATGCCTATTAACGACACGGTAAAACAGGAATCCTAATATAATACAGCCTACTTGGGAGTAAAAATAATAATTAATATTTCATATAAGTATAGGTACATGCACTTGTCTATTTCCAACCTATGATTTTCTTCTGTATGTTACGAATTAGACAAGAATAGAACAATTCAAAAATATAACATCCAGACAGAGCCTAACTTATACGAAGTTGTCTGTCACTGGTGAAAAACGAACCTCAAGCACTAAAGCCTAATGGCCAACGAGGAAGTCAGGTCACAAAAATTAAAAGATACCAATAGGGTAAAGACAGCGTTTACTTCAAATAATTTCTTAGCAAGACCAAGACACTTCACAGACAATTGAAACTTAACAATTGACCGACGACGGAGTCATAACAATTTCCACTCATACTCCTTATCACTTGAAAACTTACGCGTGATGGCTAACAGCTAGCACAACACTTATGATTATAAACACTTCTATGGCCGAAATTATTGTCCAATTACACTTGGCAACTTTTGTAAGGATACGTGTCACAACACTACCAGTCCAGTCCAGCAGTGATAATGATAAGTCCGAAAAGAGAACGCTGCGCGACACGACTCCCCCGCGCCGCGATGCAACGGTTACTGAATACTGACTGACTTACTACTGCTCAATTGTAGTACAAGCTGGGCGGGCATTGCCGGCTTACGTCAGACCGGTCGTGTACTATTGAATGAAATTGTTAGGGGTGATCTCTATTGTATACTAGTGGTCGCTTTCCTCTCACAACATTTTAAGTAACTTAAGGAATCTGGTTTAAATTGAGACAGAATTGTTGACGTCATAGATAAACTAATGGTCTTATGCACGCTGACTCATACATAATCTTGAGTCATGGATAAACAAGGCAACATTAGGAAACAAATGCATAAAATAAACATGGGTAGGGTACCTACTTGTTAACCATAAAAAGGTTTTATTTATATTATCAGTTAGGTAAATACCCTATCCAATACTTTTATTCTCTTTATTATTCTTTTGCTCTTCAAATTTTACATTATGAAAAGTATTCATTCTAACATATTTAAAAAAAAGCTGTTATAACGCCACTTTGCGTGAAATATTCTTTAAATGTTCTAGAAATAAACAACATCAGTAGGAGCGCAAATAACATTATTTTAGACTTTATCATACTGTAAATGCGCCATGTTAAGATAGTCGCCCCTTACCGGTTAACGGATTGAATAACTCTAAATGGCGCTTGTAGCTGAAACATTTTTTTTTTTAATTTAAGACTATTTTTGATACAAAAACAATTTTCTGATAGGCTTCAAAAATACTGATAACTTTAAATTGAATGACGTTGTTTATGTCATTCAAAAAGAGGCATGAGGATGGAAACACTTGTTTACTTTTTGCACCCAGCAGTCCAGGGGTTGGAAGTGTCGCTGCTTACTATCGGGTAGACGCATTTGCCGTTTTAGATTGTAAGAAATATAAAATAAAAACTAATAAAACCAATTTAATTTAATAACTAAGTTTCCTGAAAATAATTAAAAATATAACATTTGACCACAATCTCAAATTAGCTTTGTATATCTAGTAGAAATATGAGTGAGTTCATCAGGGACTGTTATATTTTAAACACACATCTGTAGAATATTGCTTGCAACTCTATATATTAGATTTATAGTGTTTCTGTTTATTTTTTTTGTTTTCTTATAAAAATACTAAATTTCATTACAAATTATACTTTATCTTAGTCATAACAGCTGCTACAGACATACTAGCTGTTATAGTCAATGTTCATCATCAGTCTGGCCTCATCTTACACATAGCCTTTCCTTCATGACTACTGCATGCCAATAATGGATATGACAAGATTAAGCAGCACAGTTATACTTCTGGGTGTGGTGCCCAATGTGAAGATAATCTAATATTATTGTACGGCCTTAATATGTTTATTGTGACGTTACTGTACATTTAGTTCTTCCAAATTCTCTGCCAGTTTCTGCCCATTAAATTTATTTAAAGGTTCCATGCACCTTTATTGTGTGCAAGCATGAGTCAGAAGCTCTTAACCAAGGAATATAGCCAAAAGGATTAGAAAGCTGAAGTGGCAGTAGACATGTCACATCTGTTGCAGAATCGACAGCTATTTGGGCCAATGAGTTCTGGAGTGGAGACAGAGGATCGGCATGCACAGGATAGGACCTGAGGAAGGTGGCTGGAAGCAGCTGGATGCGGAGGGTGTGGGACCAGATGTGGTGGCTTACATTGTGGAAGGTTAATGTCCAGCAGGGAATGTCTCAGGACCGACAAGATGGTTGATTAATAAAATATACTGTAGCATTTTGGTAAATATGCATATGTAGGTAAGGAAGATTAACTGGGTCAACCAACATTGGGCCCGATTCTGAAGGCACACATTTAAAATTTGACAGAGCTAAAATTGATTTCATCTTTATCTTCATAATACTGTGTGACAAGGATAGCAACAATTTTAGTGCTGTCAAATTTTAACATTGTGGCTTCAGACCGAGCCGATTATCTGCCTAAAAAGTTAACCATGTTCAGTTTTTATTCCACATCCAGTGTATTATAGTTTTGTGCTCCTTTGTTTCACTCATACCCAAACTTTTATAATAATAATTATATGTATAACACTGATAACCAATAAGACAGGATAATTGCAACAGACTGCTACAAATCAAGCACATTATTTAAAGTTTTGGGTGAATAAGTTATTGAACTGCCCTAGGTGTCCATCTGTTTACAAATAATAAAAGCATTTATTATCAGGTAAAAACCCATATACATAAGAGACACAATTCCAAATTACAACATAAAAGAATAATAACAATTTATAAGTGTATTAATAATTATAAATTCTACAATTTAACACGAGATGCAAGAGTCTGAGTAACTGCATTCTAACAGGGCAAACAGGTGGCTAGTGGCTCTAAGTAACAACTTTTATTTATTCAGTGCTTGATATGTTACTATCCACCTAGAAACACTTCTTTTAATTTGTTTTTAAGGTACACAGAAAATACTACAGTTACCTATGTATGTACACAACACCAGCACTTACCTGAATTTCCAAGAGTAACTCAGTCTTTCGACGCCTTATTTCTATTAAACTCTTCTGCTGCTCAGGTGTCAACTCTGAAACAAACGGCGCATTGCCCATATAAATACAACATTAAAAACCAAAGCATTGAGGTCATGTTATAAATGGAAAACAACAAGTTATACGTCTACAAAAACCAAACTCTTTACTTACCACTATGAGTAAAAGGGTCTCCAAGGCTACTTGCAGCATTGTTTCCTCCAAGGGATAAGTTTTCAAATTCACTTAACATGTCTATTAAACGATGTTAAATTATTTTTTATTAAAAACAATCATCAAAAATTTACATCATACATAGATACACAATACAACTGACTGGCGGCCATATTTGATATTTATTTATGTACCATACCAACCAACCAAACGTAACCAAACTATTTTTTTTATCAATGTATTTTACGGCTCTGGAAGCCGGAAGCCGTAGCCACTGTAGGGACTAGTAAACAAACGCTAAGCCCAGCGCTTGCATTTTCGCCGGCACATCAATCGCCGCTGCGCTCCGCCCACATATCGCGCGCTGTACGGAGTAGTTACACACGCTAAGTCGAGGGCGTTAGATACATTTTTGCCTGTATTGTCAGCATTATCAAAGGCCCTCGTCCGTCGAGCGCTGTACGGAGTAATAACAACACTAAATCGAGCGCCTTAGAAATATTTTTGCGTGTGTTGTCTGACAATGGGAAGGACTAGATGATGAAAAGCATACGTATTTTCATTTTACCAGGAAATGGTGTTTCTGTTACGAACGTAACTATTAGCTCATCTGTGCCAACACTATAATCCAAGGGCATTTGAACAAGCTACGCTCATTAGGTTTAAAATTCGAGAGTGCAGGTGTTGATAATGTGTTACAAATTGTTTCTGTGTTGTTAATTGTATAATATATTCTCTTTGTCAACTACGCGATCATTATTAAAGATGGGAAAAATATTAGTTTGAAATGAATTACTCTTCTTTTGTAACATTAAATTAAGTACCTACATTTAAAATATTTATACTACTGAATTTCCAATTAAGACGGGCTGGGCAAAATAACCGGTCATTTTGAAACGAACAAGCAAATACCAGACCATAATGTACAGCTCGTAATACCCAGACCGTAATTGAAATCCAAAGTAATTCTGTCTGACGGACACATTCCCCAGTCTTCTCAGCCAAGTAGGTATACCTTATATTCGTTTTTCTGAGTATAGCTTGGTCTGCCTTAGATTATATTAGTAGGTAGGTACTTAGTCTGAGGTCTGAGCCCAGTCTCAACCAAAAAGCCCCCAGTAATTGACAGCGGGATCTATTTACGGGCTGGACTTACGAAGACGGCAAATGCTTGGCTGGCCATTTATGCGCTCTCCACAGTTCATTCATTTTTCTCAGCTCAGCTTATTGATTTTTCTGAGCCCCACAGACCTTTATTTGGTTTTTAGTCTGAGCCACAGACTAACTAGAATTGCGCTCTCTCTCCTTTAACGTAGCGCATGCGTAGCGTTTTATTCGGGTTCTAATCTCTTTATTTCTTTGTCTCACTCAAATTGAATTGGTCGTCGGTCGATGTTGGATATATCGATTATGTTCAATTTCTAGTAGGATTAAATTTTCCATTGAACATTGCCATTAAGTACTTAGTTTGTGAACATTTCATAAAAACCATGGATAACGAGGCATACTGGGAGGAACTTACCGAATATACTGAGAATTCACTGTTAGATCATGTACAGGGCTCGGGCTGCTGTGATATGCTACTGCAAGACGAATCCACTGACCAGGGGGAAGTGAGCGAGCAGCTAGAAGCTATGTATTTATTATACGGAGACAATATGACGAACGAGGAAATTGTGACAGGGCCGGAAGTGCTGCCCGCCCCATCAATATACATTGGTATTTATTTACAACTTTACCATTTTTTATTCAATCCTACTGTACGTGCCTCAAGTAGGTAGATAATTTATTTTATACTAGCTGTGCCCGCGTCTCCGCACGCGTGGACTACACAATTATTTACCGACTCCGACCCCACGCCCACATCCATTCCTATAGTCCCACCCCACTCTCCCACGCCCACTATCGCTCCAAATGTAGTCCTAAAGTCCTAACTCATCTCAATCTGAATTGTACCGAACATTAAAATTATACTACTTTGTTATATTACATGCGGAATGTATTAAAAACTAAAATTCCTATAACTTTTGATTGTGTAAGCCGATTTTGATGAAATAAAGATTAAATGTTACTCGGGGTTAAGCCCTATGTTTCTGTGAAAAGTTCATCAAAATCGATTCAGTAGTTTTTACGTGATGCGTGCACAAATTCATAGACAAACGAAAATGATCGAAATGTGTTCTATTACTTATCTTTAGACCCCTCAATTTTTTTTGTGCAAATATTTTCAATGTGCAGACATGCGAAGTTTACGTTATTATTTATTAGATCATATGTACCTATATTCTTTATTGCACATTCATCGACATATGATTTAATAGACTGAATTCCGAACAAAATCCGCTCAAAGAAATGTATTAAGCTCTGCATGTTCAAGTGTAAAGTAACGATACTCACTCACACTAATAATATTAAAAACAAATCCCACTACCTAAAGGCTCCCTTTGTTTCTTTTTCTCACTCTTTGTTAACCCAAGACTATTCCAACTGCCGCGAACTAAACTCAGACTCGTCGGATGGAAGTTTCTGATACTAGGTGTACGGAGTGGTTCAGAAAAAATCATATAATATGCGGTCGGCCTTAAATAAACGTCAGATGTAGATGTAACGAACGTTCTGTAATTTCGTATTCTACTAATGTTTTTTCTACATTTTGAGAGTTGTCTCTGGTTAAAACGAAACGCCGCTACCGTCAAAATAACGTCTGTTATAAAGTTGGTAGAAAGGTACTTTTTCACACACGCAGTTCAGACATTACGCTTAAATTAGGCAGGAAAAGATTACGAATATACAATCAACCAAAAAGAAACACATGCGAACATTTATAATCAATAATAACAATACCTACAACATTTACCGTAAACGCAAACATTTCCCGCGCTTTTAAGAAAAGCAGTCTCTTATCTATTCGCATAATACGAGGTTTCGTTTCTAACAATAAAATAAAATTAATTTGGCTCATTTTTTTTATTAAATGGCGCTTATGAAAAAATATTATCCAGAAAAAACTGTCAGTTTTCAATCATCTGACGTCAGCTGGCATATGTGCGTCAGTGTTACCACCTGTGCGTTTAAAAATCACTAAACGCTGCGCGCCATATTTGAATATAGCTAAAAAAAAGCGCGAGATTTCCCTAGAAGATATTGACTACGTGACGAAAACTACCTACCTGAAAAATTACCTGTCTTTTGGCTACAGTTTGTTCCAGACGCAAGTTTTGTCCAATTCCCATACAATTTTGTGCATTGTCATTTTATTTTAAAAGTAAAAAGGAGTTATACAGGGTTACAGGAAAAGTCGTGCTAGATCCCTTAAGGGTGTGGAGCACCCATCATTTCTGACTTATTTCACTATGAAACACCCTACCCTAAACTTAACCCTTTTCGAGATATTCGACTTTTAATTTTTTTATTGAAAATTGCTGATTTTTAGGCTACTACATTTATTTTTGTTTATTTTGTGTATCTTATTATTATTATTATTGCATTTTTACATGTGTAGTAAGATGCTTTAGGACGTCAATCATTAAAATAGTGCACAAGTTATTTGAATAGACCGTAGTAGACAAGTAAAAGAAAAGAAATAAAAAACATATTAGAAAGTTTATTTTTCTCAAAGGGATATCTAAAAAAAATATTATGGTAATTGTTCGGCAGATGTTTTTTAAAATATCTACGGTTCATCAGCTATCTAACGAGGTATAATAATGTAGGGTTTTATTCAAATGCATTCAAAAAAATTTAGTTTCATAGGCGACAGTGGAGAAGAAAATGTATACTTAGCCCTAAAAAGTAAAATAAAACAATAGGTAAGCATGAAATGCCATTTATTAAAGGTTTTCTCACAACTTTTTCTTTTTCTACAGTTCATGTTCAACATGGCCGCCTCTATTTCTAATACATTGTCGCATCCTTCTACGGAGACTGGTCTTCACTACGCCAGTGGTCAATGTGGTCCTCATTTTATTTGCTGCATCCACAATCCTTTCTCTTAAGTCTTCCACAGACGAAACTGGATTCGACTCGCTGTACACGAGACTTTTCATGCAGTCCCACACATGAAAATCCATGGGGGTTAGGTCCGGACTTCTTGCTGGCCATGGCAATGGCCCACCTCGTCCAATCCATTTGTTTGGATAATTTGTGTCCAGCCAGTCTCTGACACTTCTCCTGAAATGGGCAGGGCAGCCATCGTGTTGGAACCACATGTCCCTGATCAGGTTGAGTGGCAGATCATCCAGCAAATCACTCAAGTCTGCTCTCAGGAAATTTTCGTAGCTTTCCCCGTTTAGATTATCCGGGAGAAAGTAAGGTCCAATCAAATGATTGGAGATAATGCCCATCCACACATTCACGCTGAATCTTCGTTGGGACCCCTTCACTCTTTTCTTATTGGGATTCCTTAGTTCTTTTAGGGCCCAGTAATGGGCGTTGTGATAGTTAGTTATGCCATCTTTATCAAATTTGGACTCATCCGTCCACAAGATATTTCTTAAAAAATCTGGGTCTTCTACATCAGCATTTAGCATAAATCTGCAAAAGTCCAATCTTCTCGCGGGGTCCCCTTCTTCAATAACGTGTACTGGCGTGTAATGGTACGGGTATAGGCCAGCAGTATGCACTGTAAACCACACTCTCCATTGCGAAAGCCTCAGATCACGGGCAACAATATTAGTGGAAGTAGTCGGATCCGCTCAAAAGCAGACTGACAACCAAAACAATGTTTCCGGTTGTATTCCCAGTCCTAGCCGGTGTCTACACATTTTTTCTTTCATTCGTACCTACATAAATCGTCACTTGTCTCGCTCGCACGGTGCGTCTTAACTTGAAGGACAATAGGCGTGGGACCGTTAGAACTGCTACCTGGAGCGTCCCAACTACTTTTTTTCCACGAAATGTAATACAAACCCTAGATTGTTACACCTCGTTAGATAGCTGATGAACCGTAGATATTTTAAAAAACATCTGCCGAACAATTACCATAATATTTTTTTTAGATATCCCTTAGAGAAAAATAAACTTTCTAATATGTTTTTTATTTCTTTTCTTTCACTTGTCTACTACGGTCTATTCAAATAACTTGTGCACTATTTTAATGATTGACGTCCTAAAGCATCTTACTACACATGTAAAAATGCAATAATAATAATAATAAGATACACAAAATAAACAAAAATAAATGTAGTAGCCTAAAAATCAGCAATTTTCAATAAAAAAAATAAAAGTCGAATATCTCGAAAAGGGTTAAGTTTAGGGTAGGGTGCTTCATAGTGAAATAAGTCAGAAATGATGGGTGCTCCACACCCTTAAGGGATCTAGCACGACTTTTCCTGTAACCCTGTATATCTGTGTTTTGGCTTATCTACATGAAGCATCATTGATTATCTATGCAACATTGTATTTTTATTTAATACCCACATATTTTTTATACTTTAGACTGTATAAACTCATTTTACATAACCTTCTAAATTACTAATGATTTTTTTAGTAAGTGCTTACCTAAGTGAATTGAAATGGAAAATAAAGAAATAGGTCCTAAGTTATTTATTGCCTCCAGTCCAATATTTCTGCAATACTTATTTGTTGACTGTAAAAGATTTGCTAATTTTTATATTGTTTTTTTTTCCTTCTAGAAGCTGAAGCTCCACAGGAGCCATTACCTCAGCACTACTGTGAATGCTGCAACCAATACTTCCTCACCTCCTCAGCGTTATCACTGCACAGACAAACACCTAACAAGTCTCCAGCCTCTAGTAGTCAAAAGTTCATTATGTGTTATATATGTAAAAAGAAATTCGCAAGCACTTGTAACCAAGCATGCCACCTACATATTCACAATGGTGAGAATGTATTTAGATGTTATAATTGTGAAAAGAAGATTACACAGAACAGCGCGTTAAGACAGCATCTTCGTACTTATAGGGATATAAAACCATTCACATGTGAAATTTGTAACAAAAAGTTTAGATATAAGGGTTTATTAACATGTCATCTTCGAACTCATAGTGGTGAAAAACCATTTACATGTAATATTTGTGACAAAAAATTTGCGCAGATGCCTACCTTAGTACATCATCTTCGTGTTCATAATGGTGATAAACCATTCACATGTGATATTTGTAACAAGAAGTTTACAGACAAGTATGTATTAACAGAGCATCTTCTTATTCATTCTGGTGAAAAACCATTCACATGCGATATTTGTAATAAGACGTTCAGACGAAAACAACATTTAACACATCATCTTATTGTCCATAGTCGACAAACCATTTAAGTGTGATATTTGTAAAAAGATTTTTGCCTTAACACAACATCAACGTCTTGAATATGAACATATTCATTCATATTGTTATAAACCAACGATATCTTAAACCATTTACATGTGATATCTGTAAAATAAAAAGCAAAATATAGATTATTATATAAGAAAAATGTATTTAACCAGTCATCTGCGTATTCATAGAGGTGAAAAACCATTTACTTAGTACATATTTAGACATTTATTTATTTAAAATATTGCAACATTACAGATACTCCATTGCCTCCCTCTAGCATTTCCACTTAGACACAATCTATGCATCTAAAAAAATAGGGAAAGTATAGCTTCACGTATATTCGTATTCATGATCTGTCCCCAATGTAAGACCAAGATTCTTGGGCATAATAAAATAACGATCAATGATAAATTAGAATAAATTAGAAATAATGTTAGAAGTTCGTTCTGCACAATATAATATAGTAAAATAAATATTTCGCCTTTAAGACATGTGCATTTTCATTTACTAAATCAGGTTTTAACCAGTTTGACGGTTTTCAGCTTAGCTGAAATATCTAGAATAATCTATAATCTAGACAGAGGTTCCTAGACTTTTTTCTCATAGACCACTTTAAAAGTTTTGCTTGTTTCGGTGGACCCCCATTTATACATTTATTATATTTAGCAGATACATTTCTACCATATTTCCAAAACTCGACAAAAAATGTGAAGATTAGATCTAACCAAGAAGTTTAGATACTAAACTTCTTTGATCTAACTATGGAAATTTGCGTTGCGGCTGAGTTCCAACCACGAATGGGGAGTTTTCTAAATGAAATAAGTGAGAATTGATTGGTTAATTAATTGATTGTACTGTGAGTGGATGTCAAAAAATAAAGTTGGCCAGTCAAAAAAGTGATTCCATCCAACTTAACGATTTTGACATCTACTTACAGCACAAGGAACCAATCAACTCTCACTTATTTTATTTAGCAAACTCCTCATTCGGAGTGGTAAAAATATAAAGTATATTTTTTTGTGTTGTATTTGTTCAAATATGTAAGTAATTATTATTATTACACTATTAAGTATAAAGTATAAAGTCTATATATAGTTAAAATTAAACATTAATAACGTAACATAACTTCTACAATGAAATCACAAAATAGTCATAATTTTAATGGGAGGGATGTAGGTACTTGGTGGATTGACAGCAAATTATCAACATTTGGCTTCAGTTTCGTTAGGAATAACCGCAATTCTCCCCGTTCCGTGATATTCAATCTGCTCCTTTTTTTAACCGACCAACTTCAAAAAAGGAGGAGGTTATCAATTCGACGGTATGTTTTTTTTGTATGTTTGTTACGCGATTACTCCGCCAATTCTGAATGGATTTTGATGGTTCGTTTTTTGTATGGTAGGTCATACTTCAGAGGTGGTCCCATATAAATTTTATCAAAATTTATTCAGCGCTTCTTGAAAAATCAACAAAGACACAAATATAGGCTTAGTATATACCTACATAGACGGCATGCTAGTTTGAGGTTTCCTTCTGCAAAGTTGTGATGAATAGAATAGAATAGAATAGGTCATTTATTCATAGCTACGACACACACATACATGAGAAATAAACAGAACAGAAATTAATAAATTACAATGAGGAATTTCAACCTTTTTTTAACGGTCATTAGCCAAGAACAAAAATGATTTTATGTATTTGTAAAGAGCCTTCATAATAATTATACATTAACACCTATTCTTAAAGAAAACTACTTAGTTGTTGAAAAGATTACGCAACCGTGTCATTTCTTTTAAAGCTTTCTCATCGTAATTCATTTGATAAATGCTCGTGTTGCAAACGGAGATAATGAAAACGTTGCTCTTCGGTTTCGATTGATAAACGTCGTGAATCAAACTGAGTCGTTGAGCACGACTTTCTGGACTTTCTTTAATCCTTGATGAGTTCGTGTATCTGAGAAGGTCTATAGGCCCGCTGCTCAAAACTCTCATTTGAAATATTTATCGCATTTCTTTCCCTACTTCTCTTTAAACAATCTTTCTTCTCGTCACTACCACTCACTACTCTCTTTCAAACGGCGCTGTTTCATTTGATGAAGTGGAAATAACCTCCTTTAACGCGAATACATCGAGCCAAACGCTTAGTATAAAATTCCACAATTTTCCGCACTTCCTCAACAGATATTTTGTCCGATCGCGACTAAGAGTAGCCTTTAGGTCATCAACAGTTCTATGAGGCGTAGTACAGGTCCTTGCCTTTTAAGATTGGCCATATACAGTAATCCATTGGATTCAGATCAGGCGAGTGGGTTGGCCATTCTTTTGAGCTGATGAAATCAGGGAAATTGCTTTTGCACCACTCTTCAACACTTAAGGCCCTGTGAGCTGGAGCAGTCTTGTTGCAATATCCATGGATGGTTACCAAAGTGCTGTTGACTCTAAGTAAGAGCCACAGATTCAAGGATGTCTCGTCGGTAATTGTCGGTAAACGAGTTTTGCTAGTTGCGCAAATTGCACCCCAAACTATAACTGTTTTCGCATTTTGGCGACTTGGAATAATTGCAGCAGCTCCAGGATGAGTGGAAGACCAGATTCTTCCATTTTGGTGATTATGGGCTTGGTATATCGAAACAATTTTTCGTTAAAAAATACGATATTTTTCCAATTAGAAGCAGAGGAGCGTTGTTTAAGCAAACGACATCTCTCAAGGCGAACTTTTTTGACTTTCTATGTAAACAATTGCGATTTTCCGAGTTTTTTATGGTGCCAATTGGAGATCATAAATTGGGGTTAGGGTTGTACGGGGCGCTGAATATTTTTTTTTAATGTCGCAAAAATAGTTTAATTCAGAGATTTTTTTCTATAGCGCCCCCTTTTGTACACTTTGACCCACGTTGGTTTGTGGATTTCGGACTAATCTTTGTTTGATAATGTGTTGGTTCCTAGAAGTTCGAACAGTCCGCTTATGTCCTCTCCCAGGACGGTCTCCGATGTTGCCGAGCTCAACATAGCGTTTAAATGCTGAAGAAACTGACGACTAACACAAAGATTGTTTGCTATCTCATCTTGCCGTTTTCCACGCGTAATAAATGTATTTTAACACTTTTTAGCCAACAAACAGTATTAAAATGGCGCCAACGAATGAAAAAAGAATAAACATAAACAATAGAGAATGCAAAGCATTTTATTTTTGAAACATACTATTTTATTAATTTTGTCAACGTTTAGGCTACGGTGTATGAATATATAGGTAATATTATTTTTTGTAATAAAATTTACTATACCTCTATTGTATAAGTTCGTATGATACATGTTTTTGTAATAAGTAATAACATATTTACAGGACGTAACCAATATGTGTGCCAAGTTTCATTCCGATCCGTCCAGCGATTGAAGCATGATTGAGTAACATCCAAACATCTAAATATCCAAACATCCAAACTTTCGCATAGTAGGAAGTAGGATGGGATGACAGCAGCGTTGCCATATATACAGATTTCTCCGTATTTATACAGATTTTCGACGTGGGATACAGATTTTTATACAGAATTTTCTCATTCTGATTAAATTACCATATAATCTGTTTAAAACAGAACGTAGTAAATTAAATAACACAGTAAAATGCCACGTTGTCTGTTTCTGTTCCCTATGGTTAATTTTTTTTAACAAATGACGGTCTGTTTTTAATATGGTCACATTACAAGTTTCGATTATTTGTCAAATTGGGAAACCCCCAACAAAGGATTTAATTTTGCGTGCTCTCAAGCAAGATACTGTGCTCTCGTGATGGATTCATTTGTAACTAACTTTGTAAGTTCGTTAGTTTCGAATGTTTAAGCTTTGATTTGCTATGTTTAAGATTTGTTGTTTATTTTAATTATGTTTTCAATTTTAATAAGTACGTACTTAAATAATACGCCAATTTTAATTAATTTGTGTGTTTTTATATTTAAAGTATGATAATTAAATCCGTTGTTTTAAAAAAGAAGCAGAACTAAGTAACTTGATTTCGTAAGGTAAGTACGTATATTATTCTATTATTCTTTTTTGGTTCTTTTGACCATACAGATTTCAAGTTAACTACTTAAATGGTTAATTGATTTTTCCCGGACCAGTCGGTTTCTCTTTAGGTACTTATATACCGATAGATAATGGCAGATATGTATTTTTGGGGCCGATAATAAAATTTGTACTGCTCGGCCGTCGGCAACGCGCCATACACGGGCTAATTGGATCGGACAATCCGATTGCCAGTTTCAAAATTGCCAATCATACTTCACCGTGTAGATGCAAAATTGGAATTTAATTTATGGCAAATTGTCAGAGCTCTAGCTCAACCGTCCGATTTCAAATCAATACCAATGAGTCAATGAACTCTCATTTTGCTTAATACTGGTCTCCACCAGTATTAAAATGAGAGTTCATTGACTCAATGACCAATTACACGATTTTAAATTAAAAAACATAACAGCGGATAGAAAAGAGTGTTTGGCCTGTATAGGATTGCATTAGTGGCTCAGCTGCCATGACATCACAATACACCAAAGATCAAGTCTTAAATTATATACTACAGTCTGAGGATCAAGTATTATTAATACTGTATTAAACAACTGATATTTGCAGTACCTACCTACACCTTGCACCGGCACCGAGTTATAAATTACGGGAGCGGGAGCGTTACGGGTTGAACAAAACAGGCCGTGCATTTCTGACCTGGCATTATAGGGCCCCCCGCAGCGTAAATCGGCCAAACAAAAAGAACGAGCAGTTCAGAGTGAAGTGCGCCAATGCGCCTGTGCGAATGATTCCGTACTATAAATTATTATTCTGGGCTATAACTATAGTATATACATTCTATAATTTCATCCTTTGATGACTTTGACTTTGATCATTTGATGACTGTTAAATTTTGTTGGTAAGTCGTCTCGGTACACAGACAAATAAAAGCCTGGTTTTTATTGCACCGGAAACAAACCGGAAATATGTAAAATCTGTTTTGTTGGTTAATATATAAATAGTCAACCCCTACTCACGATGAATTTGTCAAGAATGAATGAGCGATAATCCGGCTGAATAAGGTAGGTAACTTTTTGGTTACCATGTGTAAATATAAATGAGGTATTCAACATAGACTTATTTTTATTTTTCAATAATTTTGATTTTCGATAAAAGTAGCCATGTAAATGAAATAAAATTATACTTACAAGTGAAAAGACAGATTGTCTGTTTTGCCACTATAAGATGTGCACCACATTAATGCGCATTTACCCATTTTTTCACATACATTGTCTCGCTGAGCGTCTGCATCAGACTGACAAAAAGAAATAATCGCCATGGCAAAAGTTCTTGGTTCGTGACAGAGGGGGTACAGGCGAAAATGGTAATGTTACTCGTCCAGCGGTTTATAGGTCCAAGGTAAGACCCTTTCGCTCGAGACCTTTTTTCGTTTAGCATTTTTGTACAATGACTGAATGGACTCTATGATAAGTCGACAAAGTTAATAAAACGTTGAATTAAATTCGACAGTGCACAGTCTTGTTTACTACTTACAAAGTCTTTGAACAACATTCAATTAATTATGCTTAAGTATAATTTTATAACATGTATTCTTAACCATATTCAAAAGTGCACTATAATTTTTAAAAATACTATCTTTGTTTCTTCTGTGTACTATCCGTTTCAGAGTGCCTCGCCTGGGTGCAACACTGGCAGGGCGAACGCGAACATCTTTGAACGAAAAAAGCGAGCTTTTCTTTGATCTGCCGTACTCGCATCACGCACGGCACGGCCCATACTCTATCTAATTTGTGGGCACGGCATCGTTAACTGACATCGTTGCATTAGTACTCTGTGCTGTGATCGCTGCAGACAGGAGCCAAATCCAGAATAACGCGAAATCGTCACTAACAAAACCGCAGAGTGATCACGCCCCATGTTTGAATATCTTGATACCGTGAAATTCACAATGTGTTTGGTTTCATAGTAATAGTGAAAACAGACTCAAGTTCTGCGCTGCAAACCGGTGTTATTTTTCAAGCGAAATAATGAATGACAATGGATGTTTACACTTGAATAATTTTAAGGCTGCAAAAGGAACAAATCCATACAAAATCGTACATGGATTTTTTGTGTCGTGTACGTCCTTCGAAGCTAGACGGTATAAGGTAAGCAAATCATATGAATATGTAAGTAAATTTCACAACAGTACATAAGTCCTCTGTTTATAATATGTGTGGCCTGATTTAGCTCAAGATAAGGATCACAGTAAAGGTATTTTTGAGTCAGCTGTAGGTGATCAGCTGATTATTGAACTTTGACCTCAACAGCTGTTGCGACTCATACCTCTATAAGATTGTTTGGGGGAAGTGAATGTAGTCGACGCATTTGTATCTAGGAGTTTGTATTTACATAGATTGATATGATGAAGACCTGGGTTAGCACTATTATTATTATTTTAATTTTTTTCAAAATAAGTAGGTACCCACTGTAGTTAAAAATAAACCATGTATCTTCAATGATATGTGGTTCACAGTTTAAATATTAGCAAAATTGGTCTAAACATTGGTCTAAACTGAATGTCAGTACAATAATTATAGAGATGTAGCAAATGGTGGTTATAGAAAATAATTGATTAGTGGAATTCCCTATCCACTGAAGCGTCCCACTGACATAATAATAGATGTAAAAATCACAAAAAGTCAAACTGTTATTTATTATATATTATAAATTTCAATTCTTTTAAATGAATTTAGTATTGAAATTTACTTCAGTAGGTGATAAATTTAATAGCGCGCAATTTAGAAACACTTTATTAAACTAAAGTATGCCTAATTTACAAGAATAGCATTAATTGTGCACGCAGAAGTTGAGTGCGCTGTCACTGCATTTTTAACTTAACGTTTGAATGGTAATGATTTTTGTTTTTGAAATATGTATCTTTATTTGTGTTAAATAAAAAATAGCAAAATAAAATGCTAGCATTGCTGTTTGTCAGCTGAAATACTTGAGGGGTTGGTGACCATCTTGACAGATCCTCCCACTGGGTAAAAATATTTAATTAACATAATTTTTTAGTAGTCTTTGTGATGTATGAACTGTTAATTTATATTGATGCTTTTCTTATTGTTACTTGGATGGCATCTTGAATAAGGTGTTTGTGAAACAGGACAAAGAAAAAGTTACATTAAGCAGGTGAAGGTGCCGTCAAAGCTAGCCATTGATGAATCTCTTTATTTCTAGGCAACATCATGTTTGTGCTTTGCTTGTGGAAAGCCTGGTCCTCGGATGCATTCCTGCCTCCACTGCATCTACTTTGCCTGCTATGCAGGACACATCCAGGATCATTCCAAGAACAAAAAACATTTTCTCTATGTGGACCTGAGCTATGGAAACATATTCTGTGCTCAGTGTCAAGACTACATCTACGACCGAGAGATGACAGAGATTGCAATGTCTCATAAATTAAAGGAAGCAAAGTAAGAATTACACTATATTGTAATACTTAGCAACTATGGGATACTTCAAAAGTGCTTGTACATTGTTTTTACCCTACCTATCCTTATTGCATCCCTTATAAAGTAAGACATAGAAGGCTACAAGCCTGCTTTACATTGAGCATAGAACATACATTTTTATATAAAACTGTTAGGATTTAAATGTGAACTGGTTTAAATTACTCCAGTTATACGAATTCCAAACTTGATCTGATACTTAATAATTTAATACCTGGTATTCCAAAGTGCTCCCTCGGACTTTTTAAGGTATGTATTTTGTGGCATGAGTTAGAATTAAAGTTTACTTGGTTGACAATCTCGCTATTGCTAGGTTTCACAAGTTGATACAATGTTTTATTAGTTTGATACAACGATCTCTATGTACTACTAGATGGAGCGTTCCAAACAATCGCTCTGTTCCATGCCAGTAGCCACAACTCTTTCATATTCACTTTGAAACTTGTACAGTTAATACTCAGAACATTTAATTATTTACTAAATATTGACATTATTTAACCATAGCGTCAATATTTAGTAATAATTAAATGTTCTGCGTAGTAACTGCACAAGTTTCATTGTGAATGTGAAAGAGTTGTGGCAACTTGCGTGGAACAGAGCGATTGTTTGGAACGCTCCATCTAGTAGTACATAGAGATCGTTGGTTTGATAGCATTATTTACTATTTGGAAAAGTGAATCACTGTAGGTAGGTCATGCATGATGACATGAGTAACAAAGTTTTAATGTAGAGGTAGGTATTTGTAGCAAATGAAACACAATAAACCCTTTATCATCATCATCAGCTGAAATACGTCCACTACTGAACATAAGCCTCCCCAATAGAATGCCACTTTTGGTGGACTGTCTATTGATTGGGTGATTCGCTATAATCACCACATTTGCAGGCGCATTGGTGATCGGAATAATGATCTTAAAATACACAGGAGAACGCTGCTGCCTATCCCTGGTGCAATTCCTTAGTCGCCTTGATGACACCCACAGAAAGAATAAGGGTATTCTTAGCCGGGAACCACACGGCATAAACCCTTTATATTTAGGCAAACTTCATTGGTTTATTGTGTTTAATCTGCTATGAACACCGCATCAATTTAACAAACTAAGATGTCTCAGTACAATAACTGTAAAAACATGATACTTTTCCTATAACATATGTCAATATCACATTGATACAAATGTCATATTGGCATGTATGACATATTTTTTGTTCACAATCTAATAAATAAAATCGTAAACATCGCATGTCTGTACATTGAAGATATTTGCAAAAAAAAATTGGGGGTCGAAATGTGTAATAGAACACATTTCGATCGTTTTTGGAAATTTTGTCTGTTTGTCTGTGAGTTTGTGCACGCATCGTTTAAAAACTACTGAATGGATTTTGATGGACTTTTCAAAGGAAAATGGGGCTTAGCTTAACATTTAGTCTCTATTTCGTCGCAATCGGTGTACTCGATCAAAAGTTATGAACATTTTTAGTTTTCAAATACATTAGTAGGTAAGGTTATTATGCAATATATTGCAAATAATAGTATTTCCGTACTATTCAGATTGCGATGAGTTTGGACTACATTTGGAGCTGGGAGTGGGAATGGGACTGGGAGTGGACGTGAGCTTGGGCGTAGGAAAAGGGGAGTGGGTGTGGTTGTGAGAGCGGGAGCGGGAGTGGGAATGGAAGCGGATTCTGTAGTTCACGCGAGCGGAGCCGCGGGCACAGCTAGTATATAAATAATCCTATTTTTGCTAGATTTACGAAACAAATATACGCTGCCAGAATGTTCAGTAGTTCATAACATCATTGATTATTATTATCATGATAATATAACAGATAATAATTCAGTTCACTATATAGACTAGTCATTCTCTCTTCATAGACCAACCCTATGCGCCTACAATATCTATTACTTACGAGGTGTGGCTGATAATCAGTAATCTTACCCGACCTTGAAAGAAAGCACTTGTATGGATAATTATAATTATTTTTCAATGCTGTTGGAGGGAACTGAAATGCATTTAACTGTCTTGGATGTTTACATTATTTATCCCTAAAATATACCTATCTTTCGAACCACACATATGCTCACGGTCAGGTCGCACAGTGTGTTAGAAACCCCCTTTTTTTTGCATGTAGTTTTTATGTCATTAATCGATAGTTGTTAACATTCTAAGTGCTGGAGTTCAACTCCGACTTTGATACGACTTGTAGTTTTTTTTTAAATGAGAAAGTTTGATTCAGACGTTAGGAAAAAACGTTTTTTTTCCAAAATTGGAATAACCTATCGCGATTTTGATTAGTTCCAGTAATGACACATATATTTTTGTCAGTTTATCGTGAATAGAAATAGGAATATGATTTAATTTCTTATTTTTCGTTTATTTTTTTTATTCAATATTAAAAACGTATTAGGCCGAGATTTCTAATTCAAAGATAGTATTTACTCTCTTTCATATATATAATATTATATTAAAACCATAAAGTAATTCCTTGTTATTCACAAGATATTGCAAATTTTAGTTTTATTTGCAATATTCCGTCTAAGGGTTGTCACTTTCACCAAAATATTTATCTAAATCCGTAAGCATATTGTTATTTATTTATTACGGTGATGAGTAGACATTGCTATGTCGATGCTTCTAAGGGTTGTCACTTCAACAAAAACTATTTTGACATTAACATATTTGGTTTATTTTGAACATTACACTACGTATTATGAATAAGTATATCTAAATATTAATGGATATAGACATGTCGCGCCTGTGTAAGGGAGATTTTTCAACTTTATGTACACCAAACAACGGAAACACTACCCACACTGCTTTTTTTTTGCTAAACGGTATTTATCAGATGTTGGTAGAAATTCTTCATATTGAACATTAAGTGACTTCTAGATGAATTTTTGTGTGATTTTAACAGTTTTTTAAAATAAAATGGCAATATGGAATTCGTTACTTTTTGCAAAACTCTGGCATACAAATAAGATAATTGACATTATATGACGACGTAAGGTTATAGGGTAAACTACACAACAGTTGTACGGATGGTTTTTAATTTAATAAAACACCAAAACCGGCATATAATGTTATATGCATAATATGCCAATAGATGGGTAGGCAGAGACGATATATCGCTACTTTGCGCAATCTAATGTCATAATATGCAACACGATATTGTGAAGAAAAAAAATCGGAAATCCCTTATTGCAGTTTCGCCCCATTGTGAGGCGGTCTTATCGCTAAAAGCGATTTATTCCAGGCATCCATTAGCATTCCAACCAGTATTCAACATTCATCATATATTTTTTGTAGGTAATCCATCATCCTTTAACATTCCAAAAAAAAAGGCCGTAAGTATCTTTAACTTCCTTGGTGCCCTTTCTACTTTTAAGTCCACTGCAATGATTCTTGTTTGCTTTCTGGTTCCTACTGGCGAATCCAAGTCTCATCACAGGTGTTCAATTTGGCTTGCATTGAAATTGTAGATACGTTTAAGAGAAATTGAACAGGCTTTCTTAGGGAGAAAGCCTACTATGTGTACTTGTACTATTTACTTGTTCTGTGTTACAGGCATGAACGTTTGGTTAATACGCTAATGGTCAGGCTTAGAAAAAAAAAATATTTTAGATAAAATAAAATTTGTATAAATATTTTTAAAATGTTAATTTTTATATTGTATGGCACAGGCCACTAACTGAGACAGTATTTTCGTCTATATTTTTCACCACATCCAAGAATGTTGACGCCATCGACACTTGCCGCCCAATGGGCGCACACCTTAGTCATGAATAATTTTACCAACTCATTCTAACTAATGCCAACATCCCTAGCTATCTCCCACTGCTAGATTCGTCGGTCTTCGAGGCACAAGTTGCTTCACTTTTTCCACATTTTCATCAGTGACTGCTGAATCACGCTACGGGAATCGTTATCTATGTTCTCACGGACATGTTGAAACTGCTTTAACCTTAAAACTTTAAGGTGAAATCAGGACAATGCGCTGTCTAATCTTTAACGGCGTATTCCCTTCTCTAGTGAGAATATGAAGGAGAAAAATATTCGCGCCCCATAAGGACGAAGTCATGTCGGAGGCGCCCACCAAAATGATTTTACCTTCATGAGTAAGAAACTTAATGATGACACGATGCTTAATTTTAATGATATTACCTTTTGCCTCAGACATTTTGAATAACGCGCCAAAATAAATCGAACCGCCTCAATAAAAAAATGAATGCCGTTGTTTTTGAAACGGAATACCTAGACAAAATATAAGACTGCCATAGCAGATAATACTAAATCATTACTCATAGTGACCAGTTTTGTTATTATAATTCTTTCTTACAAAGTACTAGTAACTTATATCAGCCACCCCTCGTATATAATCAACAATAATACAGATGTAGGCATACCAGCGAATTGCTCTGTTATAATAAAAATGCATTAAAAAATTCTCGATTGTATCTTGTGTTGATGTAGAGTTAAATAATTGGTCACAGCCTCGAGCTGACATCATACATAATCCTTCCAATTTTCACATAAGGTCATTAGGCATCAGTGTACCGTTCATGCCGTGGCTGCCGAACAACAACGAAGCTATGGCATTGAGGCGACTTCGTAAACGCCGGCTTATCAGCCCACACACTACTATTGGACTGCGAGGGCTGCAGAACCTGGGTTCCACATGCTTCATGAACTGTATTGTACAGGTAAGATTATTTTTCCACACAACACATAATACTATCTAATCCTAAACTAGTATTCCCTGTGCTATGGGAATCGCACAATACGCAAACATTATACCTAGACCAAGAACAATGTATACAAATTGCGTAAAGTTGTATATTATCTGTGAGTCGAACCTCTGGTGTTCAAGGAAATGCCCAAATCACCAGGCCATTTAGACGTTTTTATTTGGGTCGATTGAAGTGATCAGTCGATGGAAATCATAAACCAAGTCAATTTGTACAGGAAATCAAATCTATTTTACCACCGCTGTTATGTAAAATAACTGTATGATTGTCCTTAAGGTATATGGTATTTGATTTATTGCTGGGTGGAATAATTACGCCCTTTTCAATTTGATGAACCTTACTCACATTGATATTAATTATGAATCATTCTTTTCCCAATAAAATGTGTAGGTACTTACAACTATTTTTATCAAAGGCTTTGTTACAATTTCTATGTATTTATAGGCAGGTAAGTTGTAATTAGGTGCGGCGTTTCTGTGGATTCTGATTTTTTAGGAGTGACGGACGCGTCGTCGGGTATTCGTCTTGATCATTCATCTCGATCACAAATCGAAGTGAAATTTATAACAAATTTCAATCGATACTTTATATCTAATATCTGATTAACTGTATGAATATAATTAGCTGTGCGAGTTTTGCTTTAGTCGTATGATAAAAGGTGTTATACTCTGTTCTTACTATCCGCATTGATTACTTCCGGGAACTTTCTGGGAAAAGGTATACTAAAAACTTCGCGAATGATCAAAGCTAACACAAAAAAGGAAAAATGAATATTTAGTAGAAAACTGAACATGCTAAAGGATTTAAACATAAACTGTTTTTAGAGTGACATGCTTACAATAAGTAACGAACAGACATACGGGCAGACCTTGCTTAGTATTATTTTAATATGCTTAAAGATATCAAAATATGCGAAAATAACTTCATAAAATGATAACTATACGTATTTAAAATTATTTGTCGCTAAATTCCAGACTTTAATTCACACCCCACTGCTGAGGGATTATTTTCTGGGAGAGAAGCATAAATGCAAGGCGCAAGGTTCCGGGAAATGCCTCGTTTGCGAGGTTTCCAAGCTGTTCCAGGTAAACCATTTATAGAATCAGGCTGACTGCGTTGTGTAACGCAGTATTGATTTTGTAGACTGCGCCGTGCCGCGCTACTCAAATAGAAATATGGTAGGCGAATAATTCTGTACAAAGCTTCATCTTATGATTTTGATGTACCTATGTATATTGTGCCTATAAATATATGTCTACCTGTCTGTATTTATTGCTATAGTATGTTTGTAAATATAGCATCGCTGTTTTATAAAATGCTTAGGAAAACTTGCATTCTATTCTTTGAATATTACGTGCATTAAGATTGCGATGCATGATGACTTGACAGCCATATAAATGTGTTGTCCCTGACTGAAAAATCATATCAATCAACTAATATCTACGATTCCTAATGAAATCTTGCTATAGAAAGACAAAAATACTAAAAAATTAATAATTACATGACGTTGCATTTATATGCTATTGTTGAAAGGTTCAAGAACTACAAAGTATATTACAGCTTAATATGATTTGGTGTCTATTTTCTTCCATGAATTGAACTTTTGGGAATTGCTAATATTTTTGTTGCTGCATTATTAGAATAATATTTCTGAAGTTGAGACCCGGACAATTACGCGCAGCGTGGGACGCCTGCTCGGAGGACCGTGTGCGGTGGAGTTAATTGCGGTGGAGGAATGACTATGTCCAGCAGTGGACGTCGAAAGGCTGATTTGTTGATTATGACTCGTGCTGGACTCAGGTTTCGCGTCACATATGTATGTTGCAATGCAGGCATCTGACGTTACTCTGTGGGCTCAGACAATCTTCTATAGTGTATGCTGGTTTCTTCGCGATTTTTTTCTTTAAAAATCTGTAGTGTTATTGGTTTTAATTTCTCACAATAACATTCTTGTTCACTTCAAAGAAAGAGAGGAAACAATAAAACTCATTAGTAGGATGACGGTAAAATAAATATGTGGCGCCGCAGCCGTATGGCGACTAGTGAGTAGTATCACTATTATTTTGTTTGGATGTCTGTACATTTGAAGGTGCCGATTTAGAGTGAGGTTTTTTTGAGATATTCAGTTTATGCACTGACCTTATAAATTATTACACTGGACTGGCTGCTGTTAAACTATGTTTGTGCCTGATTTCTGCCATGGCCTATGGCAACTAATAACGTGTCCCAGGAACTTAACATTTTTGTGCCGATTGCTTAGGTTTAGTAGCTATCCCAGCCCAAGGGGGCTGGTCCCTAACTACCTTTATGATTAATATTTTACGAGGTTACCGTATATTTCCAGGAGTTCTATTCCGGCGCCAAGACCCCGCTGACGCTTCACCGCCTGCTACACCTGATCTGGACGCACGCGCGCCACCTAGCGGGCTACGAGCAACAAGACGCACACGAGTTCTTTATTGCCACACTGGATGTGCTGCACAGGTTGGTTCCGTTTTATGTTTATGGTGTTTGAATATCTACAACGCGTCTTGAAAATTTCGAAAGTCAACGTCAAAATCATTTATTGCATATGAGGAGTACACTTGGTACATTTATACACGTCATTTTTTTTATCGACTACCGCTTCCTAGGTGTTAGCGCTGTGAAGAAGAAACGGCACAACAAACTTCACGCAACACATCTTTTAAAAATCAAGTTTGCATACAATTAATAAAGATTTTGCGAAGCTGAATTAACATTAGTACCAGGCATCTTTGTCATTCAAATAATCGTTTATTTTATAATAGGCTTTCTTACAAAGTTGTTTTTGACTGTGAATCTTAAACTTTAGAAGTATTGAGAAAGTATTAAAAGTCAAGCAACTCAAGAACATTGACTCGAACAAACTTGACAATATAAGTATAGCGTTATATACTCATATTATTTTCTTACTATCATTGTGTACCAGCTAAGATGTAAATAGAATATTGTCAAGTTTACAAAAGAAATTACATAGGCAGGAGTCAATTATAAGCTTTGCAGATAGCCTAAAAGAATTGTGTTATGGCCTTGTGATACGTGTTTTTGTTTTATTATTTTACGTGTGTAACGATTTTAGGCACTGCATGAATGGCGTGGAGGACACAGAAAAGAAAGAGAACGGCCGTTGCAATTGCATCATCGATCAGATATTCACTGGCGGCCTGCAGAGTGACGTAGTCTGCACCTCTTGTTCGGGCGTATCCACCACTATAGATCCGTTCTGGGATATCAGCCTGGACGTGGCCGGCCCCGGCTCGCTGCAGGCCTGTCTCGAACGGTTCACCCGAGCCGAGCATCTTGGCTCAGGAGCGAAAATAAAGTGCTCCAATTGCCGAGTGTACCGCGAGTCCACAAAGCAATTGACGCTAGAAACTCTACCTATAGTCGCCAGCTTCCACCTGAAACGCTTCGAGCATTCGTCCCAGATCGACCGTAAGATATCTGCGTTCGTCTCTTTCCCTGCTGAACTAGATATGACGCCGTTCATGTCGTCGCATCGTCGCGCTGTCGATGTCGGGGCAGCGGATAACAACAACGCCCCTGAGGGTATATTCGAAGACAACCGCTACTCCCTGTTCGCGGTGGTGAATCACTTGGGATCGCTGGACGCCGGTCACTACACCGCTTACGTACGGCAGATGAAGGGGAGCTGGTTCAAATGTGACGACCACATGATCACTCGTGCGTCGCTGCGTGAGGTTTTAGATAGCGAAGGGTACGTACACATATAGTATTCAGTAAATATATACATAAGTTTTTTCTAATTCCAACCTAGGATTTTCTCGTGTACTGTGCGAAATTAATATGATATCCAGACCGGGAACAACTTGTACAGTTGTAGAAAGCTGTCTGTCCGCAGTGGGATCGAACATAGGTCCAAGGATCGAACCCATGATGTCTGGTGCTCGAGTCAGAATTTAATGTTACCTTTGACGTTTCGACGGTTGCACTAGCCGCGCCCACGTGCTATCGACCAATAAGTAATAACCATAATAGACTACTCCTAATGCTCGTAATTGTATAAACAAACATGTCGAAGGGCTGAGGTGGGCGGGCGGAGGACATTACACGACGATTGACCCGGTCAAGGTGGCGCCATATTATGATTGGTGGGAACTAAGATGAGACGATGTGCGGGTTAATTCGCCGCGCTTTGTATAAAACTTAGTCTGTTGTATAGCAGCTTTGTGAATGCCACAAGCTACTTGGACCCGAAGCATCCTGCACACTTAGAATTAAAATTAACCATTCATTTAGTAAATATTAAAATTGTGAGTAAATAGTTTTGTTTTGTTACAGGTATCTTCTCTTCTATCACAAGACTGTTCTGGAGTATGAATGTGATGTCTCTTAAGTAGGTATCACCGATGTCTGTTTGTTGAATCCTAATTATCTATTAAATTCATATAATGTATACTTTATGTGTTGAAAAAACGTAAAAAAATAGTCATTGTCTCCTCTCGTGATATTAGTGAGTAGATAGATGTTGAAGGAAGTCCTCATCATCTCATTTGATGTTTTCTCCTGAATTATTCACGAATTTCTTAGTATTAAGCTTTAAATGTAATATTAACTTATAGGCATTCTCCATTTAAAAAGATGTAAAAATTAATTTATATGAAAAAGGACTGAACGACTTCTCACCTATATTTAGTTATTATTTTCAAGCTTTTTAAAAATTGAACTACTAAATAGGTACATCTTTTTGTATATATGGATCTTGATTTAAATGCTATTCATGCATGACCATTGATAGGTTGACCTAATTGGCGTAATACTTCAAAACACTTAGGATATGGTGGTGCAGCCATGTATTTTATCTTACAACAAATGAATGAAAATTTATTTTATTTGTATGGAACGTTATATTGTCTATATCGTAATTATAAGGTTTTTTGCCCCGGTTTTTTACAATCTGTCACCCTTTATGGACATTCAGTAAAATGTTTGGTATTGAATACGAGTCTTGCTCGGCATACGTCCATTGACGCATCCCACTAGCTAACTAGAGTTCTATGTTGAATCTCTAGTAGCGTTGGCTTGTGGTATCTTTCTTTTTAGCCGGCGATGTTAATTATAAGTAATGGCAAAGCTATTTTCGAAGTGTCTAAGAAAGGTGCCAAGTTATAATAAAATATTATAGATTTTTCCAGTAAATCAAAGCTTTTAAACTTTTGGTTGCTGGCAACGATTTCTATGTACTTACTAGATGGAGCAAATCGCTGTTTCACGTAACTGGAGCCGCAACCCGTTCACATTCTCTTTGACACTTGTGCAGTTACTACGCAGAACATTTAATAATTTACTCAATATTGACGCTATTTACCTGTAGTGTAAATATTTAGTAATAATTAATGTTCTGCGTAGTAACTGCACAAGTGTCAAAAGTGAATGTGAACAGGTTGAGCCGCAGTTGCGTGGAACAGAGCGATTGTATGGTTCGCTCCATCTAGTAAGTATATAGAGATCGTTGGTTGCCGGTATAATATTTTCTATCTACTTTGCTGTTTTACATTTTGTTTGCATTTCACTTCACACTTGTTAGAAATCAATTTATATTTAATAATGTGTTGAAAAAAAAACGGAATTTTGTGTAGTTGCATATTATAACGCTAAATACGATCAACAAATTTTGTGTAATGTAAACATTTAAGTTAGTCAGTATCGATAATCGGTGAAATAGTTTGATGTGCATTTATGTATTGATGTGATGTTCGTATAATTATGTAAATCCGTTTATAGTTCACTATGTATGTTACTCCGAATGCACAAGGTTGCGTCATCGTCATTATAACATTGATTGTAGCTGGTGCTAAGCCGCGCCAGAGTCGAAGGATGTTCTGTTTTTTGATGTCGAGGGAATAGACTTACCTTACTTTAAGTCGTGGAGCCGGCGAAGTAGCGAAGTAATCTGAGTAATATACGTAATTAATCCGCAAAGTGTATTAACTGGCAATGACATATAGTCGTGTATTATCGTACCATGCTTTCCCCATATAACTAATAGTAAACCTAGACGGACTAACCCCAGCATTATTTGGTCAGTATCTTGCATATTAGTTTCTCGCTCAAGTGTGTGCGTAAGATGTATTGGAAAATTGAGTGGTTTGAGTAGTTCGTAACCTATGACTGAACTGACATTAGCTTAATGTGATATTTAATATTTATGACTCGTATTAAAGTGTAGTTAGTTTTTTATTTCTTTGTAGATAATGCATTATTTTAATTGATTTGAATTATAATAAATTTCATGTTTCGATTACTAGCATGTGCCGGATATTTAACGAAATATAAGTTGTAATATATCTTTTGGTTTCATGTGTATTGTTTTAAAATTGTACCAATGTTTTTTACACATTAATTGATTGGTATGACTAATGGTACACATGCGTTGTGCTAATTATATTGATCAGTTATTAAATAATCAGATATATTATCAACGCTCCTAGTGACTAAGTAAATGAACAATCTCAGCAAAATTTTACAGACGATACCCTAAAATAGAAGAGATTTTTATGCTTGCTTTTTGTTAAATGTTCATCACTCACCTGCTAGTAATGAGAAACAATATATTTTGCATTTAATAATTTAGTGATTTGGATCCGAGCCTAATCGAGTAACTAGCTAAAGATATAAACAATTTAGTCCATGCGGTGTGGACGGACATGTGATAGTAAAGCGAGGTCGCAATTGGAAAGTTTTTTTTCTTTAAATTTAAAATGTCATCCAAATTATAGTTAGTCTCAAAATATGTTGTCCTGTACAAGGCGCAAGACATACAGAAGACGTCAGGCGGAGACGTGCCACGAGCGCAGCGCTATTATACGGCGCAAACGACGGGACACTTCTCTCGCGGCCTGCCTGCAGTATGCAACATCCGTGTCACGTCTCCGCTCGACTCCCCCTTCTATGTTTTGTATGCCTTACATTCAATGCAGATAATCATGTGTATTCCATAAATAATCGTAATTAATGTAATTCGAGTACCATCAGCTAGAAAAGTGCGTGACTTACAAATATTTTCGAACTATCATATTGAAATTAGTTTTACCGAGAAAAATAGCCCTAGCACTATTTATGATTGTTGAAGTAATGTTAGTAATTTTATTCTAAAAATCGAGATTGAAATTATACAAATAATAAAGGTGTAAAGGCACGCAACTTTCGGCTGATGTGAAAAGTAGCCCCCAAATAAATGTTGAATAAATTATCTGATACTAAAATGTGTAATCAATGTAGTCGCAAAATATTACAATTACTACAATAGCGTAAGTGCGGAGTTAGGAATCCGTACCGTATACTATCGTGTTTATGTTTAATGTCATACATGTGCGTAATCTGTGTTATACTAGACAAATAAACAGTATAATTAAAATATATAAACTGTTTTATTATGCAAAACTAGCTTATGTATGTATGTATGTATGTATGTATGTATGTATGTAAACGCTTTATTGTACCAAAAATAACAACAACAACAATAATAAAATAGGAATTAAACTGTGTACAAAGGCGGACTTATCCCACTAACTATTATTTATCGCTAGCTTACCCTGCAGTGCTACTTGTAGTTTATAATAAAAATAATAATAAAAGCATTTATTATCAGGTAAAAACCCATATCACATATACAACATTATAAATTATAAAACAAACAAAAAAAATGAAGTAAAGCAGTATAAATATATAAGATTTTACAATTCAACGTGTTAGAGTTTGCCATTCTCATTCCGATCCATGGTTAACCAGTGCTTTGTGAAGTAGTTGCCAATGTTGTCATTAATGGTCATAAGCATTGGCACTGCTCCGCAGTCGCTCCCAGCAGGAGGCGGTTCGCGCCCTCAGGATGGCGAAGAAGTCAGGAACCGAAAATGCTCTTCGCGCTGCAGAGAGGAGGCTCCCTCATAATAATGAGAAATGCATTATTATATTGAATCCTCAACCTGTTGTACGATCCTTTGGTATGTTTCATCCATAATTGGCAAGAATAGAAGCATTGGCCAAATGCTTTGAATAAAGTTACCTTTACTTCTCGAGTACAACAGGCAAATCTGCGCGCAAGTATGTTGCACTGAACCGCGAGGGCTCTGCTCTCTCTCCACCTCCTCGTCATCACAAAGTGTTTGTTAAAATATGTCCTAGGTATTGTACTTATAACCCCGAAACCCGAACCGTTCAGAAACAGTGGCGGTACGACATCCGGGCCCTACCTGCTGTAAACACGAGCATTTCTGTTTTTAAAACATTATATTTTAACCTAGATAGCAAGCAGTTTTCGAAGAACGTTTATCGAGGGGCTGAGGAGCACCATGTCATCTGCATAGCTCAGATTATTAACACTCACGTTACCAATATGGCATCCTACCCCGGAGCCCCTCAGCTCCTCGATAAGGTCATTAATTTAGAGGTTAAAAAGGTCCGAAGACGTAAGCCCTCCTTGACGCACGCCACAGTGACTACCGCCCATCTCACACTGTTAGTTTGGTTTCTATACCAGAATCGCAACAGATCCACTATCTCGCGCGGTGCACCAGATTTCAAGAGCTTTTTCCAAAGTACGGAGTAAAGGCGCGGCTCAAATCAAGAAAACATGCGTATACTGAAGTGTCCCTATTTACAAAATAGTTTACAGTATACTTGAGACTGAGAATAGCGGAATCTGTTGCGAGTCCGCGACGGAAACCAAAATGCGCATCGTTGATTTTAAAAAATTTCGTTAGTTCGGGCTGCAAGAGTTTCTCTAGAATTTTACCTACTACTGTGCCTGAGAGTTTAGACGGTAGTTGTTGAGACTAGACAAGTCCCCGGTCCTATTTTTAACAATAGGAACCACTAGAGTTTTCATTTAAGTGTATTTAATACATACCTAGTTGGAAAATAATAGATAGGATTCGATATATCTCGTCACTGGCGTAGAGTATACCTACGTGCTCGATGCTGAGCCCGTCGTGTCTCGTTTATCAAACGAATGTTCTAAGTTACCCTATGCTGTTCTATTTTCCAATGTTTAATGTGTGCGTCACTCCAAAGTCGAATTTCAGTAATCTGACCTGATTTAGTACTCGTAACGTACTATTTTGTACTCCAATTTCAGATTTTGTACTTAAACCAAATGATTACATAAACAGATCAAAAGCTACAAGGGGGTATTGAAGTCGAGCTGGAATGACGCCACTCCAGTTCGGACATTTTGAACTAAGGCATTTACTTAAATTCTGATCACACCTTTAATCCTTATCAGGTCGTTTCGTTCCAGTACAGGACACGTCCCACTTTATTCATTATCTATCAGTGCCAGTCAACAACAGAAGACGTGGCGACATATTTTCATATTTAAGTACCCTATCTAATGTATTTTTGGAATGAGGATCAGTCACGTTTTTTTGTTAAGTATGCAGATATTTTATTATAAAATTTCAATATCCATGCACATTTTATTTTTATTCTTTTGACCTACCCCTTGTTTTAGCTTTTCCCACAGTGAAGGTTGGCTGGAAGAGATCTCTTATAGAGATAAGTCCACCTTTGTACACTTTTATGTTATGCCCTTTTTTTGTTGTAAAATTTATGTGCAATAAAGAATATAATATTTAGTGCTAAAAACCCAATAAATAGTATGAAAAAATTATATCGGATAAAAAATGACGAAGATACAAGAAGCAATTTCAGTGCAATAGTTCCAGAAACGGAAGTGCCTAGAAGTAACGTCATCGGCACGTCGCGGGAAGAAGTGTGCGCAGCACTCAAGCGCAGTCTGCCGTAAACAAAACACTCGGGACACCGCTCTGGAGAATGAAATCCGAGCGAGAGGACGAGAACATCACGCACGGATTGTAACAAGTTTGTCGGCATACAAAAGCCCGCGCGTTTTGAAAAGTTGCATTAAATAAACTTTAATAATTTCGGCATTTCTTGATGGATTTTAATAATTTAAACATTAAAATGCTTTGGTATTTATAGCGCATACGCCGTACTAATTAAAAATCAAAATTAAGTGAATGATCCTAACTCTCGTGATGGCAGCAATTATGGAAGCTGTGCTAAGTTATTCGGCTTTATTCAGTTTTAACCAAAGGTTTTAGCGATATCGTGTAATGATAATGATAAATATTTGTGAATAGAACTATTACAAAGTCCTTTGCACGTCTGCAGCTTCTCTACAGGAATCCATGTGGGCAGATCAAACGTTGTGGTGATATCCTTTGATCTGAGCGAGACTCCCTCGGTGCTCCAGTGGCACAACCCACAGCTTACTGCGTTAAAGCGCGGTCTCCATGTTTGTATTCGTCTTTAGCATTTATGGGTATTTGAATAATGAAACAAGTTATTCACAACAACAAATTTTAATTCATTTTATTACAAAATAAAATATTTTCTTGCTTCAAGCAACGTTAATGTTTTTCTATATAAAATAAACGAAAACAATAAATGTAAGATCTTACATATTTTTCTAAAGCTAGTCATTTTATGACAATTTATAAATTTTAAAACATTCTATGCTCAAATTTGTTTAACAAAGCATGTTTTTGTGTTGCGTTTAAAACTAGAACGACTAGGATCTGGTTGAATGTCGATTTTAAAGCCCCACCACAAGTGGGTGTCGGTGGCGGTCAAAATCAAAATCAAAGTCAATTTTGTATGGAGTTTAGGATGCGCTTTGCTCGCAGACTGCCACCGCGTCAGTGTGGAGAGGCTTTAATATAATGTTATTTCTTGAAATGGCCTGCCGCCACATCCATTATTAGCAATGGTCATTGCTTATATTTAGAGATATTATGTGGAAAGTTGTTAATGAAACTTTACACGAAACCATTACTGTGCGCGGCTCGTAGTGTCAAGTTTCGTTATCAAGTGTGGTACCAATTCCACGTAATTTATTCTAATTATATTGCCAAGTACATCATACTTATTTGCACATTTCTTTGTAATTTGTCAAAACAGAAGTTAGTGCTTTCTACATTTTGATTGTGGTACAGCTGTCCTCTAGGTAAAGTTTACCATAGGTCAAATTTGAATAAAGTCAATTGTATATTGTTCAAATTTCATTGCTGGTATAACTTTATCCAGATATATTATAGAAGCCGCATGGTACCTAATTACAACAATTTCAAAAACATTCTACACTATCACATAACAATCAGACTAAACATTTCCATATCTTTCCATCACATATATTTTTAACATAAATAAATACTATCCAAGACAAATACATACACTATTCTACTGCTACTATAACTTCTTTAGTAAAACGTAAAATTAAACAAAATGGTAAACAAAAATAATGGCTGCTGAATTTCAGCTGAATATAATAGTTAATTAGTTTAATAGCAATCTGACTTTCAATCCTTCATACAGAAAGCAGATTTCCGCCAAATAAAAAAAACATTCTGATATGGATTACCTTGTTTGAGGTGTATCCAAACAGAGCGACGAGTGCATTTCCATCATTTCGGGCATTTCCAGGAATCAATTTTGCCGCGCCCTAGTGAGGGAGGACTAAACCGACGAATGTTTACGCGGCAGTACTGCGCGTATACAATTCTAAATAGATATCCAAATCGTCGTCTAATTAACGACATTTTGGATATCTACTAAGAATTGAAATCCGTCATGGTGGCATGCGAGAATAAGGCATACACAAATGATAACTAAAAATGTTTGCGCGCGGCAGGAAAACTGCAATGTTCACGCGCGGCAGGCGTCCAATCACAGCGCGGCGCGCCGCGGGATTTTGTCGCTTTATGTTAGGACACAGCCTCACATTTTATCCGCTCTTGCTTACTCGAAACTGATATAATAATAATACTTATCACTTGTGCGAGCAAGAATCGCCCACCAGAAGTCAATAAGAGAAAACAACGTCTAATAAAATATAAAAAATTTAAGAGTCTGAATTTAATTTTCATATTTCAGTTTTATATGAAATCTTCAAATTTTTGACTCTTGTCATCAGATCTCTGTATAGGCACCACATGCCTATATACTAGTAGTAAAATAGGCATGTAAGTATCCGTTATTCGATACCGTGAGCGGTTTGAGAAGGGTTTACATTACATACTGGTTGTTATTGGTTAGCGCTACGGTGGGCTTTCGGGACTACATTATCCTTGAGCCACTACGAAGAATTATTAGGTATTCTATGCATTAGGTGCTATTTTGAAGCCTTAAAACCTTAACATTTTGTCATCCATTGCGTTAAGTTAGTTCTATAGATATAAAGAAGACAAGATCTTAATAGTATTGTCAGACAGTGAAAGCTATAATTTTAGAACTGTTAAATTTTAAATTGTGCGCTTCATTTAGAAATGAGCTTAATAAGAAAATGCGTTTAGGTTTTATAAGACTATTTGATAATAGGTTTATTGTGATTTAGTGATAGGATTTAACAAAGGACGCCGCACTCGAGCTGTGAAAAAATGGTTTTATTCAAATTCGCAGTCCTTTGCCACAGAATACCCGTAATAGTCGAAGGGGCACGAATGAGCTGTTTTTTGACTTGAATTTGTCTGTATTTATAGCGTACGTACAAGATTCTATTTGCAATTAGATGGTGGGGCGGGCGTTTCGTCGAGCAGGTTTTCCAGTTGTTTCACGTCTGTGACCGGCAGCGAGCAAGCGTAGCGGCGGCACACGTACGCTGTAGGCACGTCGCCTGCAGCTCGGATGCGGTTTAGCACTGGAACCATTACATATATTTTACTTTTTAATATAATTGAAGGACATTTACGGTGACAGAGTGATTTAGGAAGGGGGTTAGTCAACATCAGGCTCGGGATTAATTTGCAAAGAGTACAGTTTTCTAAGTTATCTGTTAATGGTCAAACTGTGAGTGAGATTAATGAGTTAACGTAATTTATTTTGTACTACTTTACAGCGGCAACAGAAACGTTATATTTTGCAGACATAGAAGAAAACAAAAGCATGATTTGGTTAGCGACTTTCTGATTTTATAAAGTGGTTAGTCTCCAAATTAGTCAGTCTGTTTACGTCAACTAATCGTCTACCTACACTAATACGTGTCATCTAACTACCTAGTACAAAGGTGACACTTCAGTAGGACTCACGTATATCGGACATACCGGCGGGCGATTCAGCGGCCGGGTCCGCGACGGCCAGCACCCGGCCCGGCAGCAGGCGCGAGCGCACCACGCGGATCAACTCCATCGTGCGCGGGTCGGACCTACCGCCGGCTATCAGCACCTGAAACCCGCCAATTATGACGTATAGGTACTGAGACTTTTGGACACTGTGCAGGATATGCTCGTAATAATTCAACTTCCATAACCGAAGTTTTATTCAATTCGTGTTCAGCAGTGGTCGTCGAAAGGCTGCTATGAATAACCGAACCATGAGGTACGGTGCGAGTCAGCTTGCATCCCTGTTCTATAAAATGTTAGTAGTCTTATGTGTGGCCCGCTTATCATACTGGCTGTTTCATCATCGGCCGAAATACGAGTCCAGTGCTGAACATAAACCTACTCAATAGAATTCCACTTTTGGTGGGCTGTCCATTGGGGGATTTGCCATAATCACCACGCTTGGCAAGCGGATTGGTGACAGCAGTAATGATCTTCATATACACAGGAGAACGTTGCTGCCCGTCCCTGGTGCAATCCCTTAGACGCCTTGGCGACACCCACGGGAAGATTGGGGGTGGCCTATTTAAAGCCGGGAACCACACGGCCACTGGCTGTTTTTTTTTATCATTTGCAAATTCAACTTCTCTTTAGATATTAACAAAGTGCTGTGTTTATTGTTTTTTTGTACATATACTTCTCTGCTTTAAGGTCAAAAAGAGGCACTTTTCCCCGCTTTGCAGAGAAACAATGACACACTTTCCAAAAAGTTGAAAATATATATATTTATATTACATATCTACGTGCATAACAGTGTATTAGAAACATGTCAAAAGTTTCAATCGACAAAAAAAGGACAGCCAATGAAATATCATACTCGTAAATAATACTGAGCTATAGTAAAATGACGACGACCTAATAAAGTGACTAATGCGGAAGGTGAAGGAAAGGGTGTCGTGGCACGTATTAGGTAGGGCCTACCTCCAGCAGTAGACGGCGACAGGCTGATGCCGATGATGATAGTAAAATGAAATGACGAACCTGAGTTGGTGAATCATTATAGAACATAAGCGCGGACATCATTTCTGGGAGAGCAGTGGGCGAGTCGTTCAGTCGTTTTGCGAAAGTAATGAGGAGTTTCTTGGCCATGTCTCTCTCGTGCTCGCCGCCTTCGGGCGACGCGCTCTTGTCCCGGTAGGCGGCGAGTCGCTGGAGGTTGTGGCCGGACACACTGTTTCCTGAAGGTTCTGCGCCATCTTGATCTGTATATTATAATATAGGTACTTCTTTAGCAAAACATATAAAAGTATGTTGATCCAAAGTATTAGCTTTTACTATACCAAGTTTTATCGACATGGTTTCGGCAATTATGCAGTGACTGAGTAACAAGCAAATAAACAAACATTCACACTCAATTTATAATAAGCTACATCGCAAACGCAAATAGACATAGGAGTGTTGGAATGGCGGTAACGTGATTTTTGAAATGGTACAAGATGCTGTATGGACCTGTTTTCTGCACTACTTGTTACTAATACATAATACTTTAAAGTAATAAAATGAAGAAGTTGACATATTTTAATAAGTAAACCCTCACCTTCCTTCAACCTTAACACCACGGTACTGTCTTCAGCAGAACATGTAAAGTATCCTCCATTGACTGAATCCCAGAATAACTCATCCTGCTTCTGTTGCAGCTCTCGCGCCCAGTTCAACCAGCTCGTGTCCAAAGACGCCTCATATAGGTCAAGTAGACCTTTGATAAGAAACGCGTAGTCGTCAAGGAAACCTTTGATGGGTTGTTCACTGGAAGTGGGACAGGTAAATGATAACAAAATTAAATAAATAAAACTAAATTATACAAAATCGAGGTCAATCTTATACATACGTTTGCGCAACTGATCCGTCGTCAGCTCGATAGCAAGAATGCAGTAGGGTTTTTGTAGAATGATCATATAAGTGCTTCTTAATAAATTGCGCTGTTTTAATTGCTTCCTCCACATAATCCTTGTCGCCCAAGCCTTGTCCAGCCTGTGCTAGGCCAGCTAACATGAGCCCATTCCATGAGCATAACATCTTGCTGTCAAGGTGTGGACGAGGTCTCTTTTGCCGAGCTTCGTACACGATTTCGACACATTCCGATAAAACTTGATTCAACTGCTCTAAAGTAATTCCAAATATTTCGGCAGTTTCCTCTTTGCTGCCGTAAATAATCAAAACATTTTTATTTGTCAACTCTCCATGTGGATCACTTTCTGGGGAAATATTTCCACCTTCTTCAACATGGAAGTATTCACAAAAAATGTCAAAATATGACACAGAATTAATTTTTTTATCATTGAGAAGAGATTTTAGTTCATCATACTCCCATACGCAAAATGCTCCTTCTTTCTTATGTGAGGCTCCAACAGTAGGATAGGAATCAGCATCTTCAGCACTATAAAAACCACCAGATTCATGCCTCAAATCCCTATTAACATATTTAATAATGTCACGAACTACATCAGCATAAAATTCATCTTTTGTTGCCAAATAAGCATCTGTGTAGGCAACAGTCAACTGGGCTTGATCATAGAGCATTTTCTCAAAATGTGGCACATGCCAATCATTGTCCACTGAGTAGCGTGCAAAACCACTAGAAACATGATCATGGATGCCACCTTTAGCAATTTTAGTCAATGTATGCAAACACATTTCCAAGCATTTTTTCCCTTCAGGATGAGATTTGTCACGGGCATAGAAATGGAAGAGAAAGTTGAATATAGAAGCTTGGGGGAATTTAGGAGCTGTACCAAATCCACCAAAATCTGGCTCATAATTAGACATATATCTACGGACACATTTGTTCCACGTTGCTTCACCTGGGATAGAAGAAGAGGTGTCAGGATCAACTATAGCTATTTTCTGCAAAGCTTCCAAGATACTAATACTGGCTTCTACAAATTGTTCTTGATTCTCTTTCCATTTTTTGGCTAGAGACAGCAGAATGGTCTTGAAGCCTGGACGACCCCAGCGATCTTCTGGTGGGAAGTAAGTACCACCAGTAATGGGGTGTAAGTCTGGAGTGAGAAATACTGATAATGGCCAGCCACCGCTGCCCATTGTGGCCATAACAAACAACATGTAAACTCTGTCTATGTCTGGCCTTTCCTCACGATCTACTTTGATGTTAACAAAATTCTCATTCATAACTTTAGCAACATCCTCATTTTCAAATGACTCTTTTTCCATAACATGGCACCAGTGGCATGTGGAGTAGCCTATCGATAGGAAGATAAGTTTATTTTCTTGTTTTGCCTTGTCTATAGCTTCTTGGCACCAAGGGTACCATTGCACAGGGTTATGAGCATGTTGCAATAAATAGGGCGACTTTTCAGTTACGAGTTGGTTAGTGTGTTTTGGTATTTCAACTGTTTTTGCTTCAGAACTAGGTGTATTCATTTTAATTATGTTATCACTGAAACTCCTTGTAAGCTGTGGTTTACCTAAATTTTTATGACCATATGTCAATCTGTAAAAAAGATAGAAAATATAGTATTATTTAATAATGTCAATACAACCTTAAATCGTAAACTTTAGTCATTACTATTTAACTACCAAAAATTCTGAAATTTTTATATACCTTTGAATCACAATAACAACTTAAATCTTCAATTATCTTCTTATTCTTTAGTTTAAAGTACTGTAATCAATATTTTAATCAATGCGAGAATAACATTACATATTTAAATTCGAGATTTTGATTAAATTGTGAAATCTGGGAGGATGTGGAAGTATAAGGGTGGGGGCAATAATGCAGACAGCATTGTTGCCCCCACTTGGATGACCTTCCATAGATGGGGCCAAGGAACAATAAAGTTGTTAAACTTGGAAGTTATTGATGGGAACATTAACCTAAAAGGACATGAACTTTATAATTTTCATACTCTAAAATTCTGAGCTCTCTTTGCTCACACCCACAACACTATGCTTCTCGAAACCTTTATTTATTACTTTAACCTTGTAGGTATGAGGGGTGGCTGATAATGACTGACCTGACTATGTAAGAAAAGGCTTGTACAGGTAATTTTTTTCTTTGCAAATATAGTTCCCTGTAATTGTAATAATACACTTAATAATATAATATGTGCATGTAATAATACACTTATTATCAGACTAACTGTGCCCGCGGCTCCGCTCGCGTGGACTACAGAATCCGCTCTAGTTCCCACACCCGTTCCCTTTCCCACTTTCACTGCCACTCATGCTCTCAACCTCCCAATCCCACTCCCAAATGTAGTTGATCCTAATGTCATCGTAATCTGAATGCCGAGTATGTTATACTTTATGGTTTTGTGTATGTATACCTACTAATGTACACCTTCCCCCTGCTCTCATCCCCTTCCCCACCACCCACCCTCCACTTTACTCACAACTTTCCCCCTACACTTCCAAGACTACCACCTATCTCCAATATGTAGTTGTCACTCATTGCAATACGAATTCCGTCGAGCATTAATTGGCCTACTCCCACTAACAGCTGGACTCCTAACTCGTTGCAATCTGAACAGTACCTAGCAATACTTCTTTATATTGCTTACTATTAATCTGAGTTATTGAACAAATGTATTTCAAAACTAAAAATTACCATAACTTTTGAATGAGTAAGCCGATTTCGATGAAATAAGACTAAATGTTAAGTTAAGCCATATGTTAAGCCAAATATTTTTGTTATTAAAATAGTCACATACAGCAGCCTTCATCTTAAAATCTTTTTCGCATTAAGTAGATCACAGTGAAGTAGTTTTTTAAGGGTGGACCTTACAGTATGCCACTGCAGTAATTTGTTTACCTTCCAGATCCCACTTGCTAATCCAGGTCTCAAATTATGAGATAATATTTTTCTCTTTATCTTTGACCATGTCTATAAACATTCTACACGTCTTTGTTTATCAAATGGCGTAAACATTCTTAGCATCCTATGTTTATTGCTAATTATAGGTTAAATCCCGAGCTATGAAAATAGGTCTACCTAGGTACCGAAAAAACTACCTTCACAAAAGTCACTCTACTCCACAACCCCACTCGATGATACCATAAAATATGGGGTCATATATAGTTAAAAATATCGGGATATCGTCCACTTTCTATAGTAAATTAACTATGCATAAAAACAAGGTCACATAACAGTGCTAGAATATACTGGATACTGCGTTTGATAATGTGCGTATTGTGCGTATTATGACAATATTATCTCATATATACTATATATATATATTAAACATGTTATCGATTTTCTAAAGCTATAAATACCTTTTAGAGAGACCCAAATCTCGATGACAACAAACCAGGTTTGGCAGCAATTGATCCTTGTTATTCTGGTTGAGGTTGAGGTTCTTAAATCTGTTGTCCCCTGTCGACAGACGCCGCAGCAGCAAGACCGCACGGCCCGTAGGCATAATAATATAATCTGATAGATAAGAATACTAGTTGCACAACACGAAAATTAAACGAAACAAATAATAATATAGCCTATGACCTGCGCCACAAACACTTTTTTTTTACTGTAGACTTTTTTTTATATGTGTTTTACGGCTCTGAAAATTAATTTGACAGTAGACTAGACAATGGGCTCGATTCTGAAGGCACAACGTTAAAATTTGACAGCACTAAAACTGTTGCTATCCTTGTCACACAGTATTATGAAGATAAAGACGAAACCAATTTTAGCGCTGTCAAATTTTAAATGTGTGCCTTCAGAATCGGGCCCATTGTCAAATTAATTTTAGTGTTGCTAGTGTTGCTAAAATAAAATAAATATGTTGACAACCAAAGAGGATAGGTAAGTGACAAAGACAGTGTTACCAATTTCTAAAATCAGACCACTACCAAGAAACCCGTGCAAGAAACTTTGTACCACTCCAAAAGTTACGAGAGTCTGCTAACAGAGGGCACTACTGGATCTGTTTTATATCGTGTAGTAGGTGTACTGCATAGTAAGTACAGTTCTGTTCTAATCCGTATTTTTGTTTTTTTTACTTGTCTGCCTTCTGTTTTCTTTACCTAGTTTGTTTTAGTAGAATAACGAATATTTCCTCACCCACACATAGAATAGAATACACTTCTTTTGACCTACCTACCTTCTTGACTCAAGATTTTCATAGTAAAGCAAATTAACTGACGTGACTATAAATCATAATTTAATATTTTACTTACTATCAACATATACTTAATGGGTGCTAGTACATATTTAAAAAATAAATAAAATGCGAATAGGTATGAAGTAGATACATTTTAACGACACTTCACAAAAGTCAAGGGATCTCCTGGGTGGTTATTTGAAAATTTCTTCAATTGGCCTAATCTCACAATTATTTTATTTGGATTGCTATGTATTTACTTACAACATAGATAGAATATAAAAGTATCGGTATGAGAAAATTTATTCAATGGAACTTACCGGATTTTAATGACCCATTGTTATTAAACAATAGAGCATGAATTTCAATTGATAATATTAAATACTTACCCAGTTAATACAAAATAATCCAAATGTAATCTCTGTTAATTTTGGGTATTTTTTTATTTCAGTACATACAGAGTGTGTTTTGAGCTTTGCACTCTAAGGTTGATGTAATAATTAATTTTAATGAATTATGTAATGAAAAGACGTATAAATGTAAGTATACTGTAAATAAATGTATATAAATAATTTGAAACTGAAATGAAAAGTGTCTCTTTTCTATCATTTCACCCGACTGCGGCGTCTAGAACAATCAAAACTAGGTCTCTAGTGTAACCTATAGTGAAACTGTAATTATAGAGATGCATGCACAACAACGTCAGTGCACTGCATATTTTAACGCAACACCCTCGTGTAAAATTCATGGAGTCTACGCATGCGCTGAAATCCGGACGCCATTCTCACTTTCACTGCAACCGGACGTGTTTTGACGTCCCTAAATGTCCACTGCAGTAGATTTAATGTGTTCTTGACACGAAATGTATAATATTTCGGAAATGAAGTGCCGTGTGAATTCCCCCTTATGATAATAGAGGAGGCGATTAGAGAAATTACAGTGAGTTGAGTGTTTATTATTGGTTATGTTATGTCGGCACCGTGGGTTGTTGTCATTGGATACCTACTTTATAATGTAAACACGCCCTTAGACCATACATTTTATCACACGCCACCGGACGAAAAATACATTATTTTATCCGCGTAGCTATATACAGCCTTAAACATACTTAGATAACCTCAGATATACTAGGCTTGTCTGCATTTACTAATCTGCACTATGGAAAGGTTCTGGCTAAGAATTATTTCGTGGCAGATACCTAACTAAAATAGGTAGAGAAATAGGTACATTTACATTTCTAATATAGGTAATTGTTGTGTAAATTGAAAATAAACATTCATTTCGATTCAATTTTCGCAATTCAATTAGCAAATATTATATGTAAAGCAACTAGTACCTAATTGGATTTTGTATTTTTTTAATTTGTTTACTATCTAGAAGCTCAGTACTTACACATTACCGAGTGCTACTGGTCACTACCACCGGTGTTTCTTTACATCAGGTTGTCTCATTTGTTGTTTATTGCACAAATAAATACTTTACTTTGATTTAAAAGTAATTACATAAACAACAAATTAAAGTATTTTATATGCAAATAAAGTCCACAATACTAGCGAATTTTCATAACTTTCCTTTAAGTGTGGAGTAAACACTGTATTCCCGAACAAAGTATAGCGGGAACTAGGGTATGAAATTGCGGTCCGTTGCCATGGCAACGTTAAGAGGGTTGAGCCCTCTGGTACCGCAGCGATTGCCCCCCTCCCTTGCTTGATTGCCTATCTCATATAGGAAATTAAATTTTTCTTTATGATAGCAAATTGTATGATGCAATCTAAATAAACCATTTTTATACTGTGCTACCGACAAGAACTGATGCTAATTTAAGTTTTAATAGTTCATTTCCATCTTCTTTATGGATTCGTTAACTCGTGCCACACAAGAGACAAGAAGTCGTTTTATGTAAGGTACTTGTTTTAATAGTGAATGAGTTTAACTGAATATTTTTTTTTATTGAAGGCATAACATATAAAAGCAAATGTGACGACGGACGTGATGCTCAATGTCGTGTGTCTTCTCTACAATATGATTAAATAATCCTGTCGGTGAGACAGGAAGGAGGTGATCCTTACCTCCTTGAGTGCTTCGACTATATCGTCCCTAGGGATAAGCCCTGCAGAACTCTCACTTCTATTCTTTTTGAAATTCCGACTTGCACTTCTAGCGCGAGTCGTCTCGTCCTTCACATCCATGCAGTAAGATTGTGAAAACTCCCTGACACGTAATATTATTAGCGCGAGCACATCGTTGAGCATGTTCAAGAATATAGTAAAAGAGCATCAACTATATGTTTGATCTTTTTGTATGTATATGTAATATTGTATAACAATATTTGCATTATCATTTCATTAAAAAACCTACTTTCGTTTACCCACATTTCTTTTAAGTACCACCCAAGTGAGTACGTGAAATTTAACTAGGACATGGGGTAGTAATTAGTAATCAGATCGTCATTTTTGAAATTGTAAAAAGACAAGAACTGTAGAGATTTGTGTTAGATAAGAAAGATATTTATGATATTTCTTAATTGTGATTTTATGATGTTTCTTATATTCATTGTTTATTAAAGCGATTTAATCCTTATGATTGTCTCTACCGATTGGCACCACAAATCCTATCAAGATAGAATGGCGAAGTTATGAAGTAGGCGCGACACGCGTGCCAACAATTTGCAATATATTGCAAAAACTGTCAATAAATAAATAAAAATCAGAGGGTTGGCAGGCATTTACCAGGCAGGTCTCTACTAAGAGAGCATTAGATGGTCTTAAAGTGAGACATGTCTTGTATCTAGGCCAAAATAAATGATAAACTTAGATACCATTTGATACAGAGGAATACAGTCCCAACTATAAAAAAATTTAAGTGAAAACAATATTTGATAATGGTTTGGATAAATTATAATTTATGATCTACTAGGCAAGTTGCTGATTGATTAGGTACCTCTTTTATACTACAATTTGATTAAATGGAAAAATACGTATTTTTTGTCCAATCAGTGATGCATAGCTTTGTAAGAAAATTCGCCGAAACTAAGCGCCATTGTCGCTAAAATATCAAGGGGTAGTTCTATTACATATGCTGGCTTTACGGCTGAACCTCTTTCATTATTCACTGCCCTAGAATAATTGAATAACTTTGCCGAGAATAATGGAAGAAACTGGGGCTCGTGATGTTTATTGTATGTGTGCACCCTTACAAATTGCGAATAATAGGCACTCCCTCTTATAGGAATCCGAGCTTGTTCTTATTAGAAAACGTACTTGTTATCAAATTAATCAAATTGTTTGCTTCCAGGTGTTCGAGTTAAAGTCTAAAGACGAATTTTCAAACCACGTGCCTTATGATCTTCCTCCGTTTCTCTACACTTGTTGATAGAATAGATTCTGTCCATACTTTTGAGTCCAAAATTTAGAAGAGCGTCCAAAAAATATAGACTATTCGACACCAACAATTCTGTCCAGAAGTAATTTAGACTCTTCTTTCGATATAAACACAAATCTTGTTATTTAGGTTCGGTTAGTACGTAATCGAATCAGTAGAAGTGATCACAATTTTAATAATGCCTATATACCTATAGATATCAAATTGTTACATTAGCTATAATATAAACGAGACATATATTTTAGTGACTAAAGTGTTGTAAAAAAGGTACCAGTGCAAGAATGACTTGTTGAAACTGTAAGTGATATCAAATTGTTTAATTATTAAAATAAAACAACCAAAGACAATAACGTTCAGTGACTGGGCTGTTGGTAGGAGGAAACATTGCAAAAATTTCGTGCTGAAATTGTAAAAGAGACTGTTCAGTGGCATACCTGCGCTAGAAGTCTAACTGCCAACACTCGCAGTTATTTTTTTGCATACACAGACGGGTGCTTGCGTACGCGTGTGTGACTCGTCACCCGCGCACCAAATCGCAGGTAGCCAATAGGTAACTGATGTCTGGTGGAAACCGAATTGGTGAAGGCAAGGAGTGGCCATACTGTACGTAGTACTCATTACTATACTGTGGCAGTAGTGTGGATGGTGTTTCCAGCAAGATGTCGGTCTGGGTGGGCGGCGGGTGTGCCGGCGTCGAGTTACACGCTCCGCCTGTCACCACCGCCGCTGCCTTCATGTCGACCAACACCTCCATGGAGTCCGGGATCGAAGCCGGGGTCCTGCCCACGGTCACAGGATCCCTCGCGTCCGCACGAGATTCCCTGGGGTCGCTATCCCGCGCTGCGGAGCCGATGTATGATACGGATCACACGGATCTTGGCTCTGAGCTAGATGAGGCCGAGATCCGGAGGGAATTGATGCATGATGTAAGTAATACCAGAAAAACTGCGTTCACGCAAAACTATAACAGAATAATAGTTAACTTATGGGTGAATAAATTCAATCTAGGCATCTCGTACTCTTTGTAGTAGATTTTCTTTGGATCTCGTGAAACTTATTAACTTTTCTGAAATCTCTGGCATGACATGGCGTCCCACTCTCCATATTACTTTTCTAATCTTAATTTCTTTTTCAGAAATGGCGCATTCTGTTTGATAGGGTAAGTTGATTTCTAAATGTAATGTAATGTCTCTATACTTAAGTTCCTTTATTTCTGTACCTCCTGATAATAAAGAGTACCTATATATTTAAAACTTTCAACTACATTATTTTATCCGCTAAGTTTCCATGCAACTTAAACAAATCTATCGTTTCATTGTAATTGAACTCGGCTACGCTCAGCACGGTTTTGTAGAATAATGAATCTAGCATAACAAATCATTATGATCTTAATAAAAGAACCCAGAGGACAGATTGGGGTGGTCTACGCGTACTTTGGAAAGGCATTCGACAGCTTAGAGCATAGAATTCTCACCGTTCAATTAAAATTACAAGAATTTTTATGAGTTTACTATTCATAATGATTTGTTAGTCCTCTTGTCCCAAAAGTCCTTCTCTAGGTAGTATTTCGGCAATAGTTATAGTCAGGTGTTAATCGAAGTTCCCCCGTTTCATTATTTGGCCCTTAATTAATCACTAGCTGTTGCCCGCGACTTCGTCCGCGTGGACAACTTAACATCACAAATTATTATGTATTTCCCGTAGTAATGGAATGTTTTTTCGGGATAAAAACTATCCTTTGTCCTATTCCAGGACCTAACCTATATGTGTACCAAGTTTCATTCCGATCCGTCCAGTGGTTGAGGCGTGATTGAGTAACAAACATCCAAATATACGAACTTTCGCATTTATAATATTAGTAGGATAGTATAGTAGGATTGTGTTTTTTCAGATAATGTATTTTATTAATGTAAAATATATAATCTTAGAACACAAACAAAACATCAACCGTTTTCGCTAGTTGAAAATAAGGTGATGTCAACATTATTTAATAGCTCGTAAACATAGTGTCACCATAAAGGTTCGAGTCAAACACGCATATTTCATGAAAAAACCACTCGTTTACGATACGGTAACAAATTTCACAGAATATTCTTTGTTTTTGACTGATTAAAATGTACAGAAGCGGGTATAAAAAGTTTTATAAGCAGATAAAGAGTGGCGGTAGCGCCGTTCTTCAAACGGTGAGTCGTCACGTACGAAACATTGAGATAATACGAGGTGGAAGATAGGGGCGCTTAACTTTTTGTCCCACTCTTTTTGGAATCGCATGAAGATATGACAGACCTATACGAGTGAAGTGAGGAACGACGCGTGATTATGACATTTTGGGTGCTCTTGTGAAATCAAAATTAGTGTTGCGTACGTGACCATATCTTTTTATTACAATATTATTAACACACATATCATTCACGCACATACACATAATATTAGTCACATTTGCTAGTAATTTCATATTTAATTTTTGTAATATTGTAGGTAGGCACTTAAGTTTTATATTCTTCGATGTTTTGTGCAACTGTAGTCAGTTTAGTTTTTAAACTATCAGTCTACTATAGGTACTTGGTTTGGTTATTTAATTTTATGAACTTGTAGTATACCTTGATTGTAAATATACTACAAGTATAGTAGCTGCGACTCGCTGTGATCGATGTTATAATATGTAAAGGGTGAAATCTCTTTTTTTGCCCACAGAATTTTAAATAAAAATTTATAAATCAGTTGTGTGCCGTCAGATTTTCAAATAATTAAATTATTCCTAACGCATCCTCTTCGTTGCAGTTCGACCCGGAGGGTTTCGGTGAGATCCCTTGGCCAGATTTCTTGCACACACTAAAGAACCCGGATTTCATAGCGCAAGTGCCACCCCACAAACTCGAGGTAAGAATGTATTTTCTTCTTCGAATTCAAATAATAATAAGTCGAAAGTTCCGCTTTTATAAAAATCTGTAGCATACATATATAGATGTAAGGGGGTGGGAAACCAGCAGACCACTCCAACTGTCAACTATATATTTGCATTTGTGCTTAGTGCCCACTTACAAAGTTTGGTCAGGGAGGTACCGACTATGGTCGATAACCCGCGTGCCAAGCGTGGCGATTAGGGCATATTTCTTCCATAGAGAGAGCCAATGGCACGCGTTGGGAGAGGCCTACGTCCATCAGTAGACCTATACATGTTGAAGATGAAGCATACGTACGGTCCTTATTTATTATATTCTTCACCTAATAGATAAGTAAGCATGATTATAAAGACGTTTGACATTTTATACTTTTATTCTTGATTTAACATAACCTTTGTTTAAATTTCCTCAGTGGGTACCGAGTACCAGTGGGTTACCAACACTGTTCGAGTCTGAGAGTCAAGATGGCTAAGTGTACCCTATGCTTCAGAATTTACACCTTTAAAAAGTCATTTTCTAAGTATTTTTTAACACTATCAATTGAACTAATCAGTTGAAATCTTGGATGCAGATACTGCTGGATAAGGCCCAGTGTGCAACAAGCAACGCCATCACGTTTCAGGAGTTCGTCAATGTGGTAAGTCATTGATCTTATATGTAGTGTAAGTACGAGTAGGTAAATAATCATATTCTAATTTATCAAGAAAAACTTTACCCAATTAGGTCCGTTATTTTTTTTATCCTCACGTGTAATAAATACAGCGATATATGCATCGGCGTCTTTTACCTTCGCAGTGGGTTAGGTTGTGTCCCACAGCGCCCGCCTCCCACAATACAAGACAACTAAATTAAGATGCAACGCCGATTACGCTACAGCCGCATGCGTTCAAAAACTAAACAAGTCCTATCACCAAACATGACGCAAGTAAAGTTTCGGTCATCTCATCTTAAAGAGTATTAAGGGAACTAAACGTAAACTCAGACGTTAAGACAAATGTATCTTCCATTCTAAAAGGATCCACGTCCTTATCGGGTTCTTACTGTCGCGTCTCGAAAGACGATAAGGTACGGCACGATTTATTAGGTGGACATTTATTTTTGTATGGTAAAATATATTATCTTAAATGCGTATTAACACTGAGCACTGTCGTTTATTTTGTTAAGATTGGACCTTATACGTTTATTAAAATACATAATTGATGACGATATTTTAATGTTATGTTATCTTTATAGCGTCTACCTTAATAATACCGTTTTATTTACTTCTTTTTGACTCTATTTTCGTAAGATAATATTTTTCTTAAGTTAGTGAGCCAATTCTACTCCATCAAAATAACTTTAAACCCGTGGGAAATGTGCAAAAAATATTATCATTCATTCATTAGCCAAGCACATAAAATTATACTGAATTTCATGACGCCAGGACTCACCATTGCATTCGAGAGATTTTTCGTGACAGAGATACATAGGTATATATACTATTATTTTCTTTTCTTTTTTTATAAAGCTGTTAAAATAATAATACCTAGAGTCTAGCAAATAAAACGTTTGAGTGCATTAGCGATAACGAAACACGAATGTGTCTTTAAAAAAAAAACGAAACATAATCAAGATTTAGGAGCTGCTTAAAATAATTAGACGTTCTAATTGACCGCCATAAATCTGTTTAATGCACGAATATGCCAAATGCAAGCGTACCCTTAATTTATTATTAGTCGGAGGTGTATTTTTACCAATATTTGCATAAAGGCATCTTAAGAAGCACTTTGCGGCAACGTAATGCGTCTCGTGAAATATGACCGGTCCTGATCGCTTTTTATTATTAATTAAGTTATTAATTCAAACGGCCAATTCAGAAGTTTATTAAGTGTTTAGAATGTGTTTTTTTTTTACTTTTTTTGATACGACATGCTGCCTTCCTGACAACGTTGAATTATTATTTTTGGTTTAAAATAAAGTTTAAGTATTTATATATACCTAAAGTTCAACTGGAAGAGAATGCCATATTGGCATGATGTTCGCCTTTTGTGCAATAAAGTTTTTAAATAAATAAATATATCATAAGTCTACTTAGTTATACAACATTAGACTAGTATGTTAAATAACAAACTTTTATCATAATCTAAACAGGATACATACCTAATTCATAATTTGTATGCCTACAGGCAAGATTGGATAAACCTTTGTAAAATCTTCATACGTTTACGTTTCTATAAACAATTCTGATAACTTTACAGATAGTACTTTTATCGTCTGTAGCAGGGTTCACAGGTGAGGTTTGCTTTTGGAGCAGGAGCATAATACGTAAATGTAGTTTTGCCCCTTACATTATTATTATTTGGCATTAAAGTAACCTATTTGGTCTTGATTTGGTCTTGTAATAACTTATGGCTCTAAAGTTACGCGCATGTGAAATTTTAAGTTTATTGACTATACCTAAATATGCAGCAGTGCGGCGTAAATGGAACGATGAATGTTGAACTCGTCGCCTCCTTGTTGTATTCATTTCTTAGCTGGCTCCGCGGTCTCTAAGGAAAAATGTTTTGCGTACAATTGTGAGGGTAGTCGTAAATCAAAATTAAATTCGACGTATAAAGAGACAACGAGGGACAGTGGTGAGGCGTGGGCGTCCGTGATGCGGCATTCTTATGCTAATCCCACGAACCACATTCAAACGGGGTGGGCCAAATTGTTATTTATATTGTCACCTCGCGCTTTTTTGTTTGGCCCTACCAAAACTTGTGGCCTAAATTAGACTGACTTCATTGTATCGGTCAGAATTATACGCAATACTAAAAGCTTACAGTGTGAACCCTTCTGGGTTGAAGTTCAATATCTATACAAGTAGTACAAATGCCTACAATAAATAGACAATATAATATTCTCCGAATCTAAGGAACCGATAAAAATTCTTTAACTGTTGAAATGCTGATTTGGTTTTATTCTTACACGCTTTTGATTGACCGTATTTGTTTGTGTGTTTAGGACAAATCTTGCAAGTCAATTTTGAAGCACTTTACGATGACCACCATTTAACCTGAAATTATGCGTACACTTGTAGTTGTGATGACAATACCATGATATGGTTGCTTTGCTCGAAATCAGAGTGCACGGTTACATTATAACCCAAGTGAGAGCGACTGAAAGTCCTGAAGAACGCGAGATGTTCAAATAAGAGATTTCATTAACCAGATGAGTTGGTGTGTATGAGTTAGTGTATTTTTTCTATTCACGCGACAAGTTTTTAAAACAATTCAACATAATATATTATATCGTATTTGACCAAACGCACCTTTGGGAAAAATGTTTATTTGGTGAAAAGCACCTCTGACCATACGCATACAAGCCGCTAAAACATGGATAACTTTGATAATAGTTTTATTAGGGTCCCCATGCTAACTATGTCCATCTATAAATAGCATTCAGCACTGTCCCAATAAAATATTGTACTTATTTTCTAAGTTACAAGATTAATGATTAGGTACTTAGCTAGAATTTGTAACAATAAAAAAGGAAAGTTAAGGTTGAAGGAAGCTTTGAAGGTGCACCTTGTATTTATAACTTAAAATTTAAAACTCGACCACAGTTTTTTGTATAATAGTAGTTCACATCCCACATTTATTTTGAAGGAAAAATATCAAAGTCGTTTAATACCATAAGAATCTGTTTCCCTGTAAAATCTTTTTGTTATGAAAATATGTTTTCATGGGTTGAGAGTGAATGATTGATACTCAAACGGTGACTGGAACAGAAGCTTTTAGGGAAATCGCACTCGCTCGGCAAGGCAATTTCCTGACAGGAAATTAGTTCACCGCATTATACTGATTTAGCTTGCCAGCTACTTCTTTAAAAATCTCTCTTCACTTATTAGCTTTTATTATAGTTTTATTCGTAATATCAAAAAAAAAAATCGTGTATGTATGCAATAACATTTGAATAGAATATTTGATTCGGAATTGAGTATGTTACTTTATGTTTTAAACACAAGGAAAGAAATGAATTAAATATTAGAGCAGCATGAGGGTAAGCCACTACTTATCGGTATATTTCTATCAATATGTTGTTTTCTCAATACCAATGTGGTTTTAACCATCCAATGCAGCAGCTAAGTTACCTGTCCCATAGCACAAAAAACTTTTGACGTCGCCGCAGCAGTCCCTTAATCAATTTATGGGGCGCTAACTGGAACATGGAAAATGTATTAAAGCTCGCTGTGGGAACAAGCCACATGCCAACAATTCCTTCACATTCATAACACTTTAAAAATTCTAAACTGTGATGCATGAATTTAAAAACTTATCAGAGTTTGAGATTTAATTTCAGTGAAAACAATATTGAAAATTCTTCGGAATGCCTCATAATAAACATTACATGATGCTTGGCGAAATAATTACAGACCTTGTATTCACTGAAAAACAATGCCTTTTCAATCAATAAAACTTCACGGTGCGTTTCGAATCCCACAATTGGGAACAAAAACAATTACTTAATAAAACACACCTCAATCAAAATTAATTGCTTTACGCATAATCTCTTTATCTTGCCTCACCTACAAAACAACGTGTCCATCCGTTCTCCAAGGTAATGGAAGCAATCATTCCAGATAAGATCCCTCTAATGTGAGAAAAGGTAGACGTTCGGTTCGGATCGTTAATTTAATTTGAAATAATAAAAGTTATATCCATCATTTATCACTTTCGACAAATTTATTTTTAAATGCCCACTTCGACGTCCTTCTTATCTGTGACTGGCCAGTAGGGTGGGGGCAAAAAGACAAAAAGGTATGTTATGAATAGGCGTAGGCGTGCCGCTGTCAGCGAGGCGTCAAGCCGTCATTAATTCGAGGTGGCGCAGTCGCGTCGCGCGTCAGGCACTGAAGAAACCATACTGCGAGCGTGGTAGTAACCCCACGTCACTTAAGAATTAAAAATTCGGCACTGGGTCTGCTTTACTGATATACCTAAATACTGATGCACTAGCAGGTAAACGTATAGAAATAGAACAATAAATTCATGGGCAGCCTGTTGTAGCAAACCATTACTTGACCCAGTAAGGCCAGTAGTTTTTGCCGATTGCCAGTTTTATCTGCTGTATTTTAGTTAAATTTAATCATATAGCCTATTCTATTGTTTTAAGGAAACTGTAATTGTTACTCGTATATTATAAGAAAAAATATTGAATGCATTTATGTCAAAGGCAATTTGGTGTGGGTACCTAATTCGTTAGCAGGTCCTGTCGAGGGCGCATTCCATCGTCGAGTAGGTTTTCGTGTTCGGTCTGTCCGTCCGTAACTCACACGGTATCGGTGCCATCTAAATTGAGATTTTATTGACGATTACTGTTCTAGACGATATCGTTGCGATCTTGGCGCCCGTCGACCCTCACCGCGCCTTTGATCCCACTTCTGATGAAACGCTTAGATTTACTTTATAACAAAATGCCATTAGCAAGGGTACACAAAAAAATATTGTAAAAATCTGTTGATAAGCAGGTGACTCTTACCTTATCAAGACAAAACCCTATTAATATGTCAAAGACAAAGCATTTCTTACCTGTTATACATACCTACAATGCGAGGTGGACTTCGTTTTGTTGTATGTTCCATTCCAAATCAATTTTCATACAAAAACAAACGCTATTTAAATCTCGGAGACATTTACGTACGTGAAAGGGATACCTACTATAACAGCAAAAACAGGTTTGTATTACCATGTAAACTTTGCGGTCCATGTCGGACCACCATCTATTGTTCATATTGTTTTGAGACTTAAATGCATTTGTTTTCATATGTCAATTGATTGCAATGGAATTAAGATATGTTTCCGTAGGTTAGTCAATCGCTTTAGAGAACCTAAACAAAGGCGGTTTGAAGTTTAATCATAGGTAAAGGCGTTTGGACAAGTAGTTCGGGTCCTGCTGACAAAACCTATTTTTTACAACAAGATCCGAACGCCTTCAGGCAATAACAAATTAGTAACTTTACTTAAAATTAGATGATCATTTGAAGTATTTAAACGAGTATTGTTTGACATTGATCGGGACATTAATATCTATATTGCCGATTGTTTAGACAGACAATGCGAGGCATTTCAGAGGGCAAAACATTTAGTTGGTGAATTCAACTTTTTTCCTTCGAACACCGATAGCCATCTTGGAGATGCGCAATGAACATTATCATACAAAAGAGAAAATTTTGGGTTAAGTTGTTTTATTAGTATTATGATGTAATTTATTTTTTTGGAAATTTTAAAATAATTGCGGTACCGACCTACGTATCAGTACCATGAAAGAACGAGTAGGTACATTTATCCTTGTAAGTGTACCTTATGTGTGTGTACACTTGACTTTTAAAAGGTAGACATTTATTTTAAAATATTACATCCAAATGTTGTTTCAATATTGAATGACTGTTTAAAATTTGCTCCATAAAACGGTTGATTGTAGGTAGGAGGATTGAGTAACTTGGCAATGTAGGTAATCTGTCATATTATAGTGGGTACGTATCTTTACTTCCATAATTTTTTTTGCAACTTTTTATAAAAAGATAACCATAATATAGAATATTTGGGTCGAACAAAAAAGGGCAGCATCCCTCTCTGGGCTAATGTACGCGGGAGGGACAAATGATGATGGCCGGAGGTCGGCGTGGCGAATCGTCGGTGGGGGTTGATGGTTCGTGTAATCCTAATATTTTTTTCCTAAGACCACACCGAAGCAAATTTACAGTAATTTCACGCGCGGTGGAGTTCACACGCACCTGTACCAGACAATGGGTTTGTTTACGTAGAATATAATTTAAACGAAAGGGTTGAATATTACAATACCTGACGCTGGATTAGAAGTTTTCACTCACAGGTTTTTATTACTCTATCATCATCCATAGCACTATATTAATTACAACCTACAATAACCAACCTACCATAATATAATTAGCAAGATTGATTGAATTTTCCTATATTTTTAACTTCCTTCATGCAAGAAAATAATTTAAATAACATCTATGTTTATAATAAAAATATAGGGGATACAAGACAGGGAGTGCCTGTCTTCTTATTGAGTGTTATGACAAGTCTAGTTATGTAATTAATACTTATACAGGATGTTACTTTGCATTCTTGCCATATTTACAGAGGTAACTATATTACTGATACTAAACACAAATCAATAAAAAAAATCATGACGTAATTTTTTTTTTTGGTTTGGATTATTTTATTTTATCGACAATCTGTTAAGCACACCACTAATTATCGTAATGCATGCACATCACTTTTATCATTCGTAAGATCACGACATGACATAGACTCTTTATGCTAATCTTGTCTCTTTATACAATGATATTATTTGATTGTCAACTGCTGTCATTATTCTCAAAAATATTGTTGTAAAAATGACTGAAGCGTATTCAAATATTTAATTAGTAGAAATGGTGCGCTTGGACGCAATAAGTGGTAACAGTTTGCGACAAGCCGTAGAAATGTTTGTGGAAATGTTTCCTAACCAACCGAGGCCGACCCGTCAGGTGATGCTTGCAGAGACTTAGAGAGCATGTCACGCAGAGACTTAGAGACCATCGCCGGTTCCACGCTCAAGCTCGAGGCAGCGTAGGACTCTCAGTCGAATTGCAAGAGTCAATTCTCGAGTACCTTGAAAGAGAGCCTCGTGCCAGTACCCGGGAAGCAGGCCGTTACTTCGGTGTGAGCCACAAGACAGTGTGGAAACTTTTGAAAAGTGAATAACAACGTCCGTTTCACTTTCGGAAAGTCCAAGATCTGCTCCCTCAAGATAACGCCTCACGGAGTACATTTTGTCGCTGGCTACTGGACAACCGACATGTCAACATCTTGTGGACTGACGAAAGCCGGTTTACGAGAGTTGGAATTTTTAATATCCATAATGAGCACTGGTGGACTCATCGTGATCACAATCCTCGAAAAATTAAGCGAGACTCGTTTCAACACCGCTTTAGTCTCAATCGACGGGAATTTACTGGGCTCTTATTTCATCCACCACGGTTTCCGGACTATTCCTCCGATGGACTATTATTTTTGGAGTGACGTGAAACGCTTGGTATACTCAGAGTAGATAGACAGTGTAAATGTGTTACGCGAAAGGTTTGTTCCAGCGTTCGAAACAGTGAAACAAAACGTTTATGTGTTGCGAAAACTAAAGCGAAATTCGCTTCGCCGTGCTAGACTGTGCCTTCATCAAAACGGAGGACATTTTGAACAATTGCTTCTCAGCACGTAAATTTTGTAAGTAGGAACTTGTAAATAACCAATTAATTGTACATTTACAAATTAAAAATTATAATTTTTAAATCTTATTAGATGATTTTAGCTTTTTAACTAGGTACGCCAAAAATACCTAATTTATTACTTTGCAAAGAAATGGACAACAATGTAATGATATTAAATTAGGCATTGTTGGCGGTAAAGTAGGAAGGAAAATCTGAAATCAATTCATTTACACGCCAGGCCTGGCCACGCCCACATTGGTTTATTCCTATTGCGCCTGTTGAACGTGCTAGAAAAAATTGGTTTATTCCTATGTGTACTGCAAAACAAAGTTTACTAAAAACTTAGGGTGCTTTATTTATGAGAGTCTCTAGTTTATCTAAAATAATAGGTAATGTTCTCTACTATTAGCTCTGTGAATATGGCAAGAATGCAAAGTAGCACCGTGTATATGTCGCATATTTATATTATATTTGCCTTGGTTTCAATTTAGAGACGCTATGGAAGTTAATTTAAATATGTCAACCATTTTTGCATTCAACCTTGACTATTATTATATGTATAATGAATTATACATTAATACAATAGACAATAATAAGTACTATAGGCCATAAAAACACACAGTCTATCTTTGTCAGCAGTCACTATAAAGGTATGATACACAATTGCTGGCTAAGTTGTGTTCTAATGGTGAAATAGATAACGCAGAAAAGAAGACTGAAAAAAATAACAAAATAGCAGGTAGAAAATGAATAAGCTTCACAAATATGGGGAGGTTCCTGATAGCACAATATAGATAAAATCTAATTTGACAATGACATTCACAATGTAGAGTCGGTGAATGAACTGTTGCGAATAAATATGTGGAGGTGTTGATCGTAAAGATTCCAAAACGGGCCCCCTCGAGATGATGGCATGGGGCCGGTGACATCACCCGGTAACAACAATGCTCCAAATATCACCATCCTTGCTCGTCCGCAAACAAGCGACATTTAAAATAAGAAATTGTAATCTAAAAAGGATAAAACAATTGGAGTGTTAACTGAGAACAAGACGCTTGCGCCAGGAATGCCGTACTCTATATTTAGCGTGCTCGTTTGCGTTGTGTCGAAATGAATAATATAATATGAGAGTACAGAAGTTGAGCGGCGCGTATAAATTAGCAGATAATCGACCGACATCACCTGTCGATGCCCACGCGCACGCGACGGCGACGCGGCGGCCGAGACGTCGCACCATCGTCGGCGCACAGACACGAAGTCAAAGCTACTAGAGGAATTCCGAAATAATGGTCTATAAATTAACGAATTGACATGTTTTACTCTCTCTGCACTGCACCTGAGTATGCTTAAGTTACGTACCGAAATAAACTTCTCGATAGGCCGTGAATTACGGGATTTCTATTAAATATCGTGTAGCTTTTTCAATTTGAATGACATTGATTTATATTCTACATTAATGCACTCCTGCGAATATAAGTAAACTCTCCTTCCCCCAAGAACAAATCCTGCAATGTATCGGTACTGGAGATTCCTGACTGACTTCCGATGTTTGATTTACTATGTAATCTGTTGCTATGATATTGAAAGCATGTGTCTGCTATCTGCCACCGACTTTAAATAAATAAACTACCTTATTACCTGCCTAAGGAAGTTTTCAAGAGCTGTTCGACGAGGTGCCACTTTGTAATCGTTATTTACAGACGTGTATCCTGTGTGTTGTCGGTGCGGCATCAGCAGCGCGTGCAATGAGGGGTTGCCGGTGAAACGATGATTAGTAGATAAGAAAGGGCGATGCCAGACGCCCTGGACTAAATATTTACAGTGCGACTGAGGAAACATAAATAGTGTACGTCCGACAGCGTTCGTTAGTGCTGTTAATTGGATTCGTCATGCAGCCCCGGGCGATTGTCGTCTGTCGACAGCTCGGGTCAGCGCCGCAGACAATCCCAACCGTTCCAAATGTTGCTCGCCGCACAGTAACCGCCGATACGATGATGAGTGTGAATATCAGCAAATAAAAGATTAATTTAGTACTTGCAGAAGTAATATACTTAATATACTAGGCATATTACTATTCTACGCTATATTAAAGAAATCATAGAGAAAAACTAACAAAGTAAAATGTAGAAAGCATGATCTGCGTTAGATAATAAAAGCAGGCATTGACTTGGAGTGAGAATGCTCACAAGCGCGAATTAACATCCATAGCTATGCACATACTAATATAGGGTAAACGCCCCTAATGCAGGCGCTAGTATGTATTTGACGTCCAGATAATAATACATGGTACTAGCTCAAGCTGTAATTAAGCTGGTGTTCTCAGGTGGCTGCCAATTAAAAGAAGCACTGGAATCGAACCACGACCCGTAGGGAAGTGACCGATGAGATAGTGATTGTTGCTCTAGGTAATGATAGGTTAATGGAACAAACCCATTTATTTGTCATGCTTATGTGATCATCATTTTAATCTAATTTCTCTGAAATTTGTGTAAATACAATTAAAACTGAATAGGTAGCTTCACATACCTATACGCATATAGGAAAATCACTTGATGGTTGCGGTCCTTGTGTGTAACAGTGTAAAGTCACCAAAAGTCACAGTATAGGCAAATATGTTTATTAATGTCATGTCAAATTGTCCATTAATTTTTTTTAAATGTTTATGCAGATCATCATATGTTAAATGCCAATTATTGCCGTCATACACGTATACAATCGCAAGGCAGAAGCGATAAACTTAGTAATGCATCGTCACTGAAAATTAATCTTAGAGGGATTTCGTATAAAACTGAATACGAAAGTCATTTAATAAAGAAAGTTAATCAGCATTCTAGGTTATTGTTTTTGAAATATATGTGTTTAAATGGTATAATTTCATGGCGGATGAGCAAGGGTAATTAGTCGGTGTGCGACGCGATAGTGCCGAGAGAGGAGATAGGAATCGGCTGGGTGTTGCCACATTCTGTGCTGGGAGCGAGCGGCCGGTCACACCGAGTGCCGTGCCTCTGGTCGATGGTTCTCACGAATCCGCTATTTGCGTATTGTTCTAACAGTTTTGCTAATGTTTTATACAACAATTTTGAACAAGTTATTGTAGTACTGTAGTCTACATAATAATTGTAGACTGACAAGTAATTTTAGTTTGTAATTTCTTTGTACTTAACAATAAATTCTCAGCAGCGAGTACTAATCATGTAACTATTAAAAACGAGTTGTTAATAGGTAATCGACCCCAGCAAAATACTGTGGTTATTGACCCATTAACGATGTTTATTATAATACCAATGACTACCAACGAACTGAAGATTAACGATGTGTCGAAATTTCAAATGTTTATTTTGTAATTGAAGCGCTAGTTGCCATAGCCCCCAGTAGTGCAGACACGCGTGTTTGACTGGTACATTAGCGGCGGCTGCGCCTGCGCCGCCGCCCTCGCGCCTTTCTCACGCCCACGCCCCCACACGCCTGCCTTTCTTCTTTATTGCTCACTATTCACTGCCATTGTTCTAAATCTTAATATTATCCATATCTCAACAGTATAAAGTTATTATTTACATGTATTATTGGTTATTTTATTATTAATACGTGACTCACTAGCCTCACTTACATCCATTAGCCTTTTCATGCACCTCCTCCTGTCATGATCGCGCAAAGTGTATGTATGTAATACGTGACTAATTATTTTACTACCTTTCTCTTCTTCTCTGTCGTTCCCTCACTGCTGAGCATGTATAAAATGCGCCTCCACGCATAGCGTTTCCCTACCTTTAGTATTCGTTTAAATTCAATTTCAATCATCTTTTTTATTTGATTAAAACAACAATAATTCATGGTTCTATATCTAGTCTTCTAACGAAAACAAAATTTAAGTTTATCTGCAGAAGACGAGTTTGCAACAAATAACTATATGTACTATTATTATATGTTATATATATTATATATTATTATTCTTGAACGAAAATGCACATATGAAATGTATTTTATAGATAATAATGATATTAAAGTATTTAAGAGTAGCATGAATGCATGAACACCCTCCAAAGAGGAAAAAGAAAAAGGTATGGAAATGAAAGGATAAAATTAATTTTGTCATGTCAACGACAATAAGTATTTGAATTTGGCAGCTTTTGCAGGAAATACTACGTCGTCTACCTATATATTGAGACATCATCACCCCTTACAAAGTATTCAACTAGAAAGTCATTGTGATCCTTAATAGTTTTTGAACAATACCGAATTTATTTTACACCCAACCCGAACGGAACTAAGCTTTACGTGTGTTCTGCAATTGCCACACAAGTTGCTTCTTTCTAATCTTCTGATACCGGGAAAACGTCAAAAATAAGAAACAGAGGCGGCCGGCCATAATGTTCAATTGTTACTGCCCACTAATGTGCTGTTTACCCCTACATTAGTCGCGCTACAGAAATAGATGTCTTTGTCGTAGGCTTGCGAAGGGAATAATGGTATTTTGTAAAGGATTCAGTGTTTAATGCGGTGCGGCCCATTTACAGCTTAATCCGATAACACCTTCAGAATTAGGGGTGTTTTTGCTCTCCCGGAGGTACGGAAGTGTCAGTGCTTTTTCATGACCAATCAATGAAAATGAAATTTCTATTTTAGATTAACAACTAGCTTGTTGCCTCACGTCGTCCTTCATCATCAGGTTATTGTTGTCTCCACTGCAGGAGCACAACCCTCTCTCATCTGCCGGAGACAGACGGAGGATTTGGCCTACACTCCCCGCGCTGGCCAGACGGGTTGGGGAGGCCTGATTGATGTTTTATAATCTATTCCCTTAGTCGCCTTGTACGACATCCATGGGAAGAGTTGGAGTGGTCCTATTCTATTCTACTGGAAACCACACGGCAATCTTGTTCGTCGTCCTTGTTCGCGATTATTCAAGTGTCCCAAAGGACACAAGATTTTTTACTTCCGACTTCGGAATCGAGTAATCTACTTAGAAATTTTTTTTTAAGCAGGATCAGTTAAGTTGTAATGGCATGATTAGGAACCAATATCCAGACTTCTTTGAATCATGAGATGATTGATAAATATTAGACTTACTATACACACCAAATCTTAGATACGATCGACCGCCTTCGCTGATCTTTTAGTTGGTCGTTTACCTCGATCGATTCCCAATAATGACAGACAATTTGGTATCAGTTGGTCCTAGCCTATGACGTAAAACGGGGTAGGTTAGGTAGTTGTTAATGCTGCAGCGCAGATGTGTATATTCTGAGCACGTTGTTGTACTGAACGCGCAGGGTGTTTTGTCTTCCGTGTATAGTTGACCCACCGACTGCACGTATAGATGGACTGGCAAAATGCTCCGTCACTGCTTTAGTGCAACTTACAAATATGTGAGCCAACATATTACTTCTGACTGCCAACGCCCGGCGCTCCCTCGCATTATCCTTATTGTCCGTGAGGTCCTTCAAGACCCAGTATCCTAAATACTTGAAATAATACTAATAAATATATAAATAATACTCATTACTCATTTTTAATGTAATTGCACATATCTGTGGATGATGGACGTGACATCACGTCTCCAGTTCGTCTCGCGTTGTCTGGCTGCATGTGGGCAGACAATAGACTGGCCGTGGGCAGGCGCGGCCAAAACTCGAACCTACGCGGTCACGCCCGCCCTGACCCCGCTACATAGGGTTGCCGCTTGGAAGATTTTTATTTTTCTCGAAGTTCTGACGCGGTCCGGTCTCATAAAAGATACTTACCCCACTCATTAAAACGCAATGAAATAAATTTATTGCAAACGTGGATAAAATAAGTTTCAAAAATGCACGAAATATTGCACAAATAACCTCTTGGTCATTTCACACTCGCTAACCTACCCACAAAATGACTTAATGTAACCTATAGGGATCTAGAATAGACATGACTTGAGTACCTAAGTAAGCAAACAAACAGACGTTGGTCGGCATTTTGCCGGTTTACTGTGTGTTTCATCACCATCATCATCAGCCTGAAAGAGTCCACTGCTGGACATAGGTCTCTCCCAAGGTGCGCCACTGAACCCGAACCTCGGTTCTTTCCTCCAGTCACTGCCAGCTGCCTTACGCAGATCGTCGCTCCATCTAGCTAGGGGGCGTCCCACACTACGCTTGCCCAGTCTCAGTCTCCACTCGAGAACTCCACTGTGTGTTTCATTAAAACATAATTCTACTTATGTAATGTTTTATCTGTCCTCACATATCGAGCATTGTTTTAATTAATATATTTTTAATGCCCCCATCAACAATGGAATATCATTGATTGCCCCATTTAAAATCTAAAATTACGCATTTTGTTCAATGTAAAATGTACCCAAACTAGTAGCAACCCTCCTCTGCGTGTTGGTGTGTTACGGCTTATTATTTCTGTTATTTATCGATTAATTAGCATACCTACTACGTCTACGGCAGCAAGTTATACGCGATAACTGCTTAACATTTATTTGGGTCCTTTCTTTATTTTCCTATGCTACCTACTTCTGAATTAAAAGTGTTACATGTGAAACTTGTATTGCCTGTCGACGTAATTATTTCGGTAGCATTCCGAGTTTTTTTCTTGTAAAATCACTTTGTAATCAAGCAGTTGTGGTCTTATTATTAATATTTAGGTCTATATATTTAAACATAATTTATATTTAAACGGGAATAACATCAACCTTTAGCGTTCTAGTGCATCGTCGAAGCCACTAATCCAACAGTATTTAGAAGACCATGTTCATGACTTTAATATTCCAGAATTCGTTTTGCCAAATGTCACATGTGAAACCCTGGCTAAAACTTTGAAATCAATGTTAAAGACCCCAAATACACTGGACATATACGATGTATCCGTAAATATACTCATGTCAATATGGCCTGTCATCTCAGACATACTTGTTGTTTTAATAAACGAGATGTTTTCTGCAGGCATATATCCTGAAGTATTGAAAAATACACGTGTATGTCCGGTGTACAAAGGAAAAGGTGATAAAGCACAAGTCGATACCCACAGACCCATTACTATCGTCCCAAATATATCAAAAATTATTGAATCAATCATCTCTCACTCCATCATGAACCACCTTGAAAAAAACGACCTACTAACTGACAGACAGTACGCATACAGAAAAAATAAGTCCACGACAGCCGCCGCCCATCAGATTACCGACGCAATTATTACTGGTATCGACGACAAATACAAAACAGCCGGGATATTTTGCGACCTCACGAAGGCGTTTGATGTAATTCAAAATAATTTACTGTTAGAGAAACTACACCGCTATGGCATCTCTAAAAACGCTTTTAAGCTCCTGGAATCCTTTCTCACAAACAGGACGCAGACCGTCGAAGTCGTCGTGAATGGCAGGAAAGTGAGATCAGAAGCAGGCAATGTGACAGTAGGCATTCCTCAGGGATCAGCACTCGGAAACACCATGTTTTTGACTTTCATAAATGACTTGCCATCATGCATTACCGAAGGTCTCATGGTCCTATTCGCTGATGATACAACTATTGTCGTATGCGCGAGGTCTTACGAGGAACTCAATACAAAAATATGTAGACTATGCGAACAACTGCGTGATTGGTTTTCCACAAACGGTCTGATCTTGAACATGTCGAAATCAAATATAATTTTGTTTACAGGCAGGCCTATCACCAGGCCCTCATGTCTAAATAGTCCCATCCCTATATCAGAGCAATGTAAATTTTTAGGCTTTACACTAGATCAAAATATAAACTGGAAACTACATATCGAGTCACTTTCCAACAGGCTTAGCAGTGCTGCATATGCACTACGAAAACTCCAGCCACTAGTATCTGATCAAGTGCTGAAGCAAACATACTTCGCGTATTTCCACTCGATCATGTCCTATGGCGCTATACTGTGGGGCAACTCCACCAATTCGGACAGGATATTCATACTCCAAAAGCGTGCCGTCAGGGTACTCTCCAGGGTAAAACCCGGAACGACCTGTCGATCTCTTTTTAGTAAAAATAAGATAATGACATTATACTCATTGTACGTATTCGAAGTGATCATGCATGTGAGACGTAACCTATCAAGTTTCAAACGACCCACGGGTGGAGGTCGGGCCCTCCGTACCAACAGCGCCGGTCGGCTGCTAGTGCCGGTACCGAGGCGCACCGCCCTCGCAGAGACCAACCCGCGCGTCATAGGGCCCACCTACTACCAACATCTCCCTGGGGACCTACAGACCGAAACTAATGATGAAACGTTTAGTCGCCGACTGAAAAACCTTTTATTGGATAAAGAATTGTACTCTGTCAAAGAATTTATGGACATACAATTTTCAATTTAAACTGCAACGTAGTTTATGAAAAACAATTTTATTTGTATTTTTATATACACTGTTATTATTATGTACATTAAGTTATGACATTGTTATAAATCTCATACACGAGTTGTGTAGAATTGACATTTTGTATACTATATTTTTATTATTTTTGACATTTTGTATACTATTTTTTATTATTTTTTGACGATCACATTAACTCTGACCTTTTACGTAAGTTAATCTATGTATTAAAATTTGTAATGTGAAATAAAGAAATCTAATCTAATCTAATCAACGAGGCGTTCAAGTAAATATTTCTTCTTCACGTCTCGTAGTTTTCACGGGACATGAAATTGGTTCAAAACAAGGAAGAGTCGCTCAAATAATGAATTATCACAGTTTTATTGAAAGTCCATTTTAAAACCTCCAAAATAGTGGCACGAATTTTTCTCTTTTTAAATTATCGTTTAGTAGAACTAGAGCTATTTACTACACATGCAAAAATGATTTAAAATCATTGAAGTATCAAGTACGCAAATATACATATAAACGTAAAATACTATGCAAGTAAAATAGTACGTGATAACTGGAGTGGGGAGGGGGCCAACAATGGGCAAAAATGAGTCGCATAGTATTAGTATTTCCTCCGAGATTTATGCAATACTAGCTTTTGCCCGCAACTTCGTCCGCGTAGGTTTCGGTATTTATACATCTTCACTACTTTTAAAGATATTAACATGAACATTTTATCGCAAGTCTCCGATCCCTGTTTAGGTATGAACAAATAGTTGCACAAAATGATGTTTAGATTAACATCTGCGGACAATCTGATTTTCTATAACGAGGTAAAAACAAGATGGCGGCTTTATATCATGTCCGCTAATGACTGGTAATAAGCTGTTATCCTTAATAGGTAAATACCTTTTATGCATGTTTCTATTAGAAGAACATTAATTATGAACAGGCTGTGAATGAACTTTGTTGTGACTTTAAAAAAAACTTTTATAGTCGTCTTTTATGAACTTGACTTTGGAGACTTAGAATTTCATCAATAAAATGTATGCCTACAGATAGAATCAAGCTTGAAGAAAATTAATTGTCCGCTTCCTACATGGACTTAGCGTTGCTTGAATACTAATTAGGTGCCTATGCCGATTCTGACTGCTACTGTTATATCTGGATTATCGCTCAGTATGGTAATTTCAGTAGCCTCTGTTTGGCCTTGGGATTCTAAAAATACCCCTCTAATTAAATATTCATATTGATTTAACGTTAGAGGAAATCTAACTTCTTGCTTGACGTTAATTTCTATAATGGTATCGTGCAGGATTCGAAATGAGTTGTTACGATCTTGTATGTAGGAGTCAAAAAGATCGACGACTAACATTAGTAATTCTGGGAGTGTCATGTTATTACCAAATCACGGATCGGTATGCGCACACGCTGACCGCGGTGGCCGCCCCCCGGGGACTTTGTCGGCGCCCCCCGCTGTTACCATCTACCACTTACGTGAAATATTACCTAAACTACATTTATAAGATATCGGATCGAGCCTCAATTTCAAGTCTTATTGTAACTTGTAATAGAATACTTTAACATTACGTCTAGAAGTTGGCTGTTAAGATACTCTTGAATGTAGAGGTCGGCAGCGTTTGTTTTGTCACTTGCACGTAAAGTAACAGGCAAGTGCCGCTCACGTCTTAATAAAGAGCTCGGCCGGTGTAGACTCTCGGTGGCCCAAGTGTAATTTATCAGTCTGGACTTAGAACTCTTAGATAAATAATGGACGAAGAAATAGGATGTACTTTTACATACGTACGTCAAAACATACCACAAAAGTATCGCACACGAATGCAGGCTTAATCGAAATATAGTTCACACGTTTACTAGTGTCTGCTACTTTATACGAACTGCAATAATTGGCGACGCAAAATAGCGGCAGAAAAACAAAACTTTTTCTGTGCTAATTACTTACTTGGAGTGTAGAGAAATTCAAAACTAAAGTTACGAGTACCGCATGAACGTTACACGTGTCAATTATCAAGCCGTCTCTACTTTAGGCAGCTTCTGTATTAGCAACACGACTGTCAACTTGATCCGCGGATGCCGTATGTAAACATTCTGGTTTATTTTCACGGGGAGATCCATGCACACATGCACATATGTACGATATCGCGACGAAACATATGTAGTAAATCGAAAATCTCTTCACAACTTAACGTCCCCACCATACATTTCAATACCGAGCACTGTATCTACCTTTGGCAGAACACCGGATTATGGCGACTCCCCCTGTGTTGCTTTATGGGCAATAAGGAATATATTAATTAAAGGTATAAACATTGTATACCTAAATGTCAAGGTCCAATGAACGGGGATCAATTGGATCGGGATGTCGACACAATTGGAATGGTTACATCGAAATTTCTAAATCGATTCGTCATCGACCAATGATGTGATCTACCGTCGCGACAGGTGCACGGGGTCGCACCGACACGCTCTGGATCGGTAGCGATCAGCTATTCGATCGATTATTTACAAATAATTGGCCGATCTCAAGTCTCGAACGCTACCGAACGGTCACGTCTATTACCAAAAAATCGATTTTGTCAGTCGTGCGGAAGGCGGTGATCGATTATGTATGTCCAAACGGCAATCGTGGTGAAATCTTTATTACTACGTGTATTTATTTATTATACCTTATATTTCCTGGCACTCGTTTATGTTAGGCGGAAAGTGTAAATAAAAAGAAGTTAAACAACTTATTCAATCCGCATCAGCATGCAATGCGAAAGCCTTCGCCCCTCTGATGATAAATCACAAAATCAGGCAGGTAGCACAAATAGTGAGGGGACAAATTGTTATCTATCGAAAGACAAATAAACACAAAAGACGTATTGTGGCTATGTCAGAAGTAAAAAGAAAACAATATCGATAAAAGTTCTTCAGCGCATAAGTCTGCTCTACAACCTCTACATTGATTTCCCTACTCATAGAACATATACTTTTTAGCATACCTACGTAGTAGTAGTATATAGGTACATATCTCTAGAACAATGTTATGATATCTTTGATGTAAAATAAATAAAATATCGACAATCACATAGAATTTCTCCCATCACTGCTAAGCCCCATTTATAATTTATAATAAGTTAATTTTTTGACAAGGTCTGTAAACCGATTACTACTAACAAGGTGGTCCGTGCCGACATTCTCGTCCCTTTCATTTTCACAACTCTATTGTATATCTGTCTCTCTTTACAGAACGTGATGATATAGTGTAAACATATAGTAAGGCTCACGATTGCCACCTTAAGATGATTCTATAGCGACGTGTCTCCCAAAGAGGCTCCACTTTTATTATTGTTATTAATTTTACACACTTTTGATCCGCCGCTACTTCTTTTGTTGATTTCTCTAAAGTGTATAATATTTGCGGATGCGGATGCTTCAAAGGAATTTTACTGACACTGATACGTCATCATTCTTTATCTAAGTACCTATAACCTCTTATGTGACTGTACCCTATGTGCTCATATTCATTTTGATGTAAAATTTGTAACTTAGTGGTTAAATAAAGGTAGCTTCCTGGTTAGGTATTAATCTGACTTCAGTCTTACTTTCTTCGCGTAGGACAGATTATGGTATTGTCACAGGTTAGTCACTACATGTATGGTTCGCACGCCATGCTGACTGAAGTCACTGCGTCTACAACAAAGATTAAAGTATCTTCATTACAATAAGAAAGGAATCTGCTTTGTTGCAATAGAGAGCAAGTGTAAGTTCTTCCGTTGATTGCCATTAAGACGTTGCCCGGAGTGTCGGTCCTGCTATTCCTGTCTTGTCCCGGACTAGCGGTTCCCGGAACACGGCGGATGTCCCGCTCGGAGCCCCGCGAGCCGCCTCCTTATTAATGGCCTGTTTAGACGAGCTCCTTTGTTACTCGCTCACGTCCTACTACTTCAATGCACCACATACTAATGTCTACACTAAGAGATGTACGACATCCGATGCCGCTTTTATATCACACTATAAATAACACCTCGTACGAGAAAAGTAACGAACACCGTTCAAATTAAATTGATCGGTGTTGAGTTGAGAACAATACATAGGTGTGCTTTGGCGTATTTGGTCTCAGTTTCGACTAGTTTAAATTGACGTATCCTGTTGTCAGATTTCCTGGCGTTAATCCTGTAGATCGGGTGTTTAAATTAGTCACGAGCCGTTTGACTCTTTCTTTGATGTGTTGATTATGTTTTTGGAGGATACTTTTAAGACGGTTTTTTATAATTTATGATTGATCTGGTCATTGATTATGTTACTGATTTGGCTGTGATATTATGAATGGATAATTTGTGATGTGTTCTCAAAAGTGCCAATGAATCATTGCGTGCCGTGGTCGTGAGCAAATCCGGTGACATTCGCAAGGTCGCTACTGGACCTCTTATCCTGTATCATTAAGGACTTAGGTATATGAAATGCCTAGGTTTTTTTGCGTACCGAAACCAAATTTTAAACCTACCTACTTACCTATAAAATGTATGTATTTACCTACCTACCTATTAAGTCTAACATACTTCGTATGTTTGATTTTCGATACTCTAACCTGAGTATAGTAGGTTAGGTACACTTACCTGATTTGTTATTACTAGCTCCAAAGGAGTACGTATGTATTGTTATGGTACAATAGATGTACCAGTCCAACTATTATCCATAAATTAGTCGTGGTTTAGTTTCGATTTTCACAGGGGACAGATAACTTTGTGCAAATTGATCCTAGTTCGTATTTGTGAATTGTGATTGCCTTATTAGATAGCGAATAGTTAGAAAATAGAAGCGTAAGAACGTGCTTTTATGGCGTGTACGTAATTATCTCAACTTATTAGGAATCCGTCGTAATAACTTATTAATTACATATTCATATATAAATACAAGCAAATTTTGAAGTTACATGTATAATTCTCACCTATACATCTATTAAGACGGCAATAAAGACGCAGGCGCCGCCGGCCGCCGCTAATCAAACGTGCGATCATGTGCCCATTCACGTCTTCCCACGTGCTTCTGCTATTGTGTAGTATAATTCACGCTCTGCCTCACGGAGGTCATCGATTCTTATACTAATTTTACCTACTTGATTTGAGCACTTGTATATGTTATACTAGGTATAGCCCGCGGCTTCGCCCGCGCGAAACAAGCTTTTGTCTCCCGTGGGAACAGTTTTCCCATGATAAAAGTTAGCCTATGTTCATATGAAAAATGACGTGTACCTAGATCTGTTGAATAGTCGAGCCATAAAATCGTAACAAACAGACAAATATATACGAATAAGTTTTTAACTCACTTTTTACTCTCGAACGACAATAGGGTAAGGAAGTATTGTAACCGTGCAAAAAATCGAGTTTGAGTTTTGATTGTATAATAAGACGAAAAAAATGTGTGTGTGTTACCAGTATATTCGCCTAAACGAGTGTAACGATTTGAATGACATTTTATATAGGTACTCGAAATTTCGTAAATGGTTTGAAGGCTTTTTCCTTATATATTTAGCTTTGTGATTAAGTGTACTGCCCCTAAAAAAATATTAAAAAGTCGATTTTCTTAAAAACTGTGCCGTTACCTTGAAACTTTGCATGTGGTAGATTTATATTTGTGTGCGATTTATTCAGAAATAATTTACATAGAATCACACGTGATTCATTAGTTTATATCAAAAATACGCTATAAAATTTAGTTTAAAAAAACAAAGTTACATTTGCATTCTACTACAAATATTCTATGCCCACAAATTGAGCATGTGTTTCGACAGCTGAATTAAATTAATTAGTTTTGTAAAAAAAATCATACAAATCAATTAAATCGAGTTACATTAATGACGCCGTGTGTGGTAGGATTGCCGTGTGTACAGGTCATTAGTTTTTGAGTTCCGAGTATACGTATATACTGATTAGAGATTAGTTGATTACCTACATGATTTGTATATACAATTACAAATACTCTATGCACATTTCAAGTTTATAGACACCAGTGTTTTAAGCTGCCAGTTTTATAGATCAGTTAGTCAGGGTTTTATTGTACCAAAATGGTCTTAAGATAGGAATAGGCAAAGATAATTATAAAGTTATTTATATTTGTAATTGTGGAAAAGGTAATTAATCAATTAAATTTAATACAAACGAGCAGCAAAAGAAAAGAACACATAATCTTATTATGTTTTGTGTATAGGTGTGTACGCTCAAACAACGTGGGTCTTCTTAAAAATAAATAAAACAAACGGTGAATTTCATTTATTCTCGATGCGTTGCTTACCGCAACGGGCTAGAGTAGATGATTGCTCAATTACCAGGACCTCCTTAGTAGAGACACTAACGCAATCACCGATTTAACCGTGTTTTAGACCTTATTGTAAGGTGGGTAGATGTTTTCGTGTGGCTGTTAATCTCAGTCGGCTTTACACAAAAGGTGGCTTCGAGTCCGCGCCTTGTCATTAGTGCACAATCAAACATTATGTTTAGGGATCGCCGACAGCTTAACCGGAGTTTTTCATCCATTTCATAATTTGTTATTTGGGATTATAGGGAGCGTGCCGCAAGAGACAAAGTAAACATTACCACAACGCCGCCTGTGCGCCGCTGACCATGGCGGTGTAGGTATGCTGGCAGACTGGCGGCTTATCGACAGAACCACTAACTATAATTGAGCACCATCTTTTTGCATTATTGTACACACATTGTACGGTACTCGTACATATGCTTGTATAAAGCGGCTCATATGGCACGTAAATTAATAATTTTAACATTTATTGTCTGCACGGGAATTGAGGGAGGCCGTCAATTCAGTTAGGATTACTTTTCTTAATACATACCTACAACATGACGCGTATCAAATATACCTAGTGTAAGATGTAAAGTTGACTCAACACTTAGAAAAAAGAGAAAGTGAGATTATTGATAAAGAGAGAAATTAACAAATACATATCAACTTCTTCCTTGCCGGCTTCAATAAAACTCATAGGCCAATTTTCCTTGTACAATCCTTTTCTGGTTTGGTCAATTCTTTAATCTGACATAGATAATGTCTCTATGATATTGTTGGTGATATTATGGAGATATTGATTGGCATAACTTGAAAAGAACTGAGTAAATATTAAAACTGCGTTAGGTACCTACTTTCAACTAAACAAATAGATTGGTGTTTCCAAATCTCCCACGATTCACAAGCTTTAAAACGGATTACAATCCCAAGGAATATATAAAGCCACACTTAACTTAATTTGCACCATTATAATAGCTTTCACACACGTAAAGAAACAATTGTTTTAAAGTAATCTGAAAGATGGCACAGTTATTATGGCCAGCCAGTGACCTGATATAATGATTTAATTAAAATAAATTAGTTTATTAGTGCAGAGATGTATGTTTTAGTACTAAAACTGTACGTAAATTGTTAAGTAATGGAACTACTTTGTAGATTATTTATTTGAATAGGTAACTTTTTTACGGCTACCTACGTGTATTTTGACTTTTTAAGGGATGGTTATTTTATGCCTATTAAAGGTACAAATTGAAACCTTGAAATAAAATGGTCTAGGACTTAGGTTTGAAATTGACAACCCCCTCGCAGTCTTTGATGATTAATGTCTTAAATCTCGACTGAATATGATGTATTTATTGTAACTTATACCATTCTGTTTCTAATTTTTCATTAAATTCATTTCACAAGAACATTAGGCCTATATAAGTAATCTTACAATGATGATTCAGGCTCGTTGACACAAATGGATACTTGATTAAATATACGTTAATCTGAAGTAAAGATTCACGATCCGATAGGTAAGTAGGAAGTTGCAGAAAAACTACGTAGCAAAAAATCTGCATGTAAGCCGATTGCGTAGTATATGCGAGGTCCAGTGCTTACTGGTTTACGGTAAAATACGGTAAATTTGTAATGCAACTTGTTAGTTCCGCCACATACCGGCCGCGGCCGCATGCGGAGTCCACTCGCCGCTCCGTTTCACGCACAGGTCACGGTTGACGACACTTAACTACTACTGTTTGTTTCCATTTTTTATTTATTACTTTGTTGTGTATGTATGGTGACGTTCCGTTTTATTCAATCAACCTATGCAATTTTCATGTAGCGTTGTCTGTGATATTTCTTTAGCTCTGAGATATATAGCCACTCCATCGATAAGATCTCGAGAGAAGAAGAGCGTTGGCATTATTGCATGGATACTCATGGCATTATTGCTCATGTTAGGCGCGCTTAACTATATACTAATTACTGATTTGATTATTAGTTCCAAAAGTCAACATAATAGAATAGGTGTCATAGTTTAATATTTCTTGCCTACGTAATGTAACATAGGAACCGTGTCACAAAACTCATGAAACAAAAATGGCGGCGCCGTTAAAATAAAACTTACTACATTTTGATCACGTAAGGTTAGTAGTGGATTTAGTTCCTACTAGGGACAGACAACATTCTACAACTTATACAAGTTGGTCCTGGTCTTCATGTCATTGTATGAATCCTTGTCTAATTCCCATAATAGAGGAAAAAATCTTAGTTTGAGACTAGAAAAGTGTATGTATACTTATTTATATTCTTTAAATAGTATAAACGTGCCTTATTTTGCTTGAGATTAACGTCACAGTTAACATACACGATTAGTGTTCATTTTTGGTCAAATGCACAACCTAAAAGGCAATCCTTTCTATTTAGTACAAGTACAACCTCAAATATAAGTGGGATGTCCGTGAAATCGCTCTTTCAATGTTGCAATTTTCAATCTGTTTCGCCTAATCTGTAGAAAATAAGATGAAAGGGTATTAAAATTTATTTTCAAATTGTATGATGTGATTCGCGATTTTGAATCATATGAATGTACAGAGTGAAGCCTACATCTTAATGCAACCCGGTCACTATAGTCTGATAAAATGACATCTCCTTTCTTTTTACCCGTATCCTGAAAACATTACATAGTTTGCAAACAATTTTGCAAAAACTAACTTTTATATTCAGTATTTTGAGTATTCAAATCAATACCTGTAAAAAACCTTTCAAATTGCTGTCAAATTATTTACACTTGGTTAACAGTGCAAATATTTGCCAATGAGGAGAGGCATGTATATGCGGTGCGTGTAACCCAATTGGCCACAAGCGCAGCTGATGCCTTCCGACAGTTATTGCTTCTCAAATTGCGAATTTGTAAACATTAGTGATTCACAACAATAGCGCATCACAAAGCAGACCCGGATCTAGAGTACCCTCTACCTGCGGCTTCCGAAATCTCGCAAAAAATGTAAAATTGATTCAATGGGACGGCACAAAAAGCTTTACATTGTGTCCCCTGTATTTAGCGATGCCGATTCGATTCGACAAATAAGGTTATATCGTTTGGAAAAAAATTGGATTATTGGTCTGGGAGCGCATAGTTGTTGCTACCAATTGGGGGTCATCCATGTGCTGTATGTGGCGAGACCAAATAAATTTAATCTGCGACATCTTTGGATGATTGTGCTGAGAAGAGGGCTTTCTGTGATGTGTTGAATGACTGGTGAGGTAATAAAATTTCTCTTTTAATAACACAATTATTTTATGGTTAAAAATAACCAACCTATATAAGAGCTCCAACAAAACCTTCGTGTATAAAAACAGATAGTTTTGAAAAAAAAATCAATTCTGTTTCACCATCCATATAATATAGATTTTGTCTAAATAAATAAAGATATTAATAGTACGGTAGTAATACGAAACAAAATATACGTATATATGATCCAGCTAAGTACATACTACACAATATCACGATCAATTTTTATTGTCTATCGACCTGATTATCCCAACATTCCAGTCATGTGGGTCAGTGTTAGATCACTTGAAGTAAAGTAGATAGGGGGAACTGGAGACAGGATGACGGTAATGAGGGCCCGGATGGACTAACTACTGAGATGACTCGGCCCGGCCCACACACGCACTAGAGATGGTACTGCTTTAGAATACACATTTTCATAGGTACGACCTTACTTTTATATACCTAATATCGTCCTGTGGGCCTAGTGTTTTGGTCGTTAGACTCGAGCGCCTGAGGTCGTTGTTAGTTCGATTCCCACCAAAGACAGCTGGACCCGGTCTGGATGTTATATATGTGAATTGTTTTATCCCTGTCTTGTTCCCTTGGGTAATATACATGTATATATGCAATATTGATTTATACATACCTACATAATATTTACGCCTTGATCCCTGAGGAGTAAGGCAGAGACGATGTATCGCCACTTTGCGCGATCCTGACAAAGGATATATTCAATTACATTTATTTACAATAGATTCTATTTATTTTTGTATTCTTCGGTAATCATTTAGAACAAATCAAACAGCCCTGATAGACATCTATTATAATTTAAAAAAATTAACAAAACGAATTCGAGAATATAAGTATATTTTTTTACAAATTCATTATTGTTTTTTTTTATCTATTAATATCGCAAAGTACTTATATATAGCAAAGTACCATAACTTAATTACCATTTCTCATTGTAAATAATTTAACTGTACTAGTGTAGATAAGTAAATAATTTCTTATTCTGATATAATTATAGAATTCTAGAAGGCATTAATTAACCACATTATCATTTAATACGAGTAACAGTTACGACAAAGAGACTTCGGTGCATGGACAAGCCGACGCGTGCGCCAATGAGGAAATGCCTCGAATATCCCACTGGCTGGATGAACACGCGACCAACTCGCGACATTTGTGTTACGTGATGTATAATGTAAGCGCTTTCTTGTGAAAGCATTCTACGGTTTGGAGCAGTTTTATTTTCATAAATGTTTAATCGTTGTCTGCACTTTTACCCTTAGGCATTTGACTGTCTATTCATGAAGACTTTCAGAATCTGGAAAACTAAATACACCACAAATTCGCCTCATACGTACTATACGTCCGTCCACGCGAACAAAGTCACGGTCAACACAATATAACATTATAATTCCTTACACTAAGTTATTGCAAATCGATACCTCCAATGAGCACTACTAACTACTCAACTACTAACTAACTACTTGTAACTGCATTTGTTTGTGCAATAAAGTGTATTGTATTAGGGTACTATATATAGGCCACAATAATTAGTATATGATGATTAGATTTTGATAAAATAAATAAATAAATAAATAAATATCTCAGACATAAAAACAAAATTGACCTAAATTTTAGTTGGCGTAGTGTTCATTGGAGGTAACGAAATGTTGTAAACGTCATTTCTACAACCATACTAAAATAACAACACTTAACCTTTTGTGACCGACAACATGGTCCCTTTTTTAATCATCATAATTTAGTCTCCACTGCAGGAGTACAACCCTCTCTCATCTGCCGGAGACAGGTGGAGGATTTGGCCTACACTCCCCGCGCTGGCCAGACGGGTTGATTATATTTGATTGGAAGCCTGATTGATGTTTTATAATGTATAGAATATATAGATATAATATGCATTTTTAGTTTTGATTGAAGGTAGTCGGATAATATTTGATATTCTTTGAATAATAGTAAAGTATAAAAGTATAAAAATAATAAAAAAAAAATCGTATTTATTCTAAAAGTTACTTAACAAATTTTTTTTCGTAAAGGACAATGCCTAAAATTGTATGGAAGTTGGGCCTTGACCTTTGAACCTTCCGTCTGGAAGTCAAATTGTCGTCAAAATACTAATGATTATTAGGAAAATAAAATCGTTTAACTATTTGATGGGAAAATTGAATAATCGTATTTAGAATGAAAGTTTTCGTAAACGTTAGTAGAGTAGTTAGGAGCGGGAGCGTGAGCGCGAGCGGAAGTGGGAATGGAGCGGATTCTGTAGTCCACGCGAGCAGAGCCGCGGGCACAGCTAATCAACACTATGATCCGTCATCGTTAAAGAAGATGTTACTTAACATAATTACCATCGTCATGAAGACATATCCTTGCTCCGTTGTCCATGTCTCTAATAAAATAACTGGTTCTCAATTGGTCGCAGTCACAAGGTGTAAGTGTTCTCGCACCACATAAGCAAATTGTTTTCTTCCGCAGACCTCGCTCGTAGTCGCGCCGCTGCCGTATGGGTACAAGTAGATGTGCATCCACATTCCACAGGCACTTTATTATACAAAACACTATCATATTATGCATTAAAACCAGTAATATACATTTTTAGCAAAATAAATAGAAGAGACAAACATAACACTTCGGCTACCGCCAAAAGAAACGCATCTTCCTAAAGTGCCTACTAGTGAAAATATCAGTCAGCTTTTTGTATTGAAATAAAATAATTATAGCCTTTGCGAAATCCAAAATGTACACAGCGATTACGAATACGACCAACTACGATTACGCGACGTTCCTTTTCCATATATTTCCTTGGCAACCATGAAGGAAAAAAGGAGGCCTCCACCGAAATTTTTTCACCTTCATGTTATCAATTATCATTTTAAGTTTAAGGACAATGACCTTCCATTAAGAGGCTTGAATTAATAAGCTGCCAGTACTCGAAAAATATGTATCAAGTCTGTTTTCAGTAATCTATCATTAATAATTTAAATACAGAACCCCTGACGTCAAATGCTAGATTTTGAAAGTAAACGTCAAAAAGAAGTGCGGTGTAGTATTCGTTGTATTTATCTCCAAAATACTGCTGCTCAAAGTTCTATATTAGTGAAGAGAACCCACCTCACAAATCCCATAATGGGTTGTATGCTGAGGAGTGATCTTATGTACTTCTGTGACTTGTACCTACAACCGGAAGCAGCGTTCAATATACTCGCGCACCTTGGCGAGCTAGGATGTGTACAATTCATAGATGTAAGTTTATTTGTAATTGTTTTCTTCTACTCTTTCTTGCCGACCTTTGTGAATGAAGATGTCTTTAGGATAACAGAAGATATTGACACAATTTATGCGCAAACACTCCGAGCAAGCTTTGCGCCTATTACATTACATTATACATGTATATGGGAAGTCTGAAACACACTACAATCGTGCATAATCAATCATAATTTTGACCGTCTTGTTGACATAGTGACTTGTTCCTTGGCCACGAACGCTAGAGGTCGGTTGGTTCGATTCTTGTTAGGGATACCAGACGACATTTTAGAAGTAGGCACTGGTATGGGTACAAGGTCTATTTCTTATAGTAAGGAAAAATCCTACTTTAGGATTAGACAAAGTCTCAGAGGGTTACACTGAATATTTTTAGAATTGGCCAGTAACAAAAGTTGGCGATAAAAATTCAGTTCCGATCTGGTACCTTGCGACTTTTATTCATTCCCCAAAAGAACAGATAAACTCAGGCTTTATGAACCCCGAAGATGCCGTGGCTGCCATCTAAAAAAACGTGGAAGAGATCTCTACAGAAGAGTAATCTGCTTCAGTCAATGGTTCCATCGCATGCCAAAGTGCGAAGAAGAAACGGATACTTCTTCGATATACAATAAAAATATTAATATTTTCTTACATCATTCCGTTTTTGATTTTATATAAAATTTAATGTGACCCTCTTATATTGTGTAATCTGCCGTTCACTATTGATGTTGTTGCATATACTTTTGTCTATAAGACAATAGATAATGACAACCTATTAGTGTAATGTTCCCGGTTCCAGATGACCCCTGATCTGAATGGGTTCCAAAGAAACTACATAGCCGAGGTACGACGATTTATAGAATTAGAACGCAAACTTCGCTATATGAGAACAGAGATGAGAAAATATGACGTCTATGTACCAGAATTATTAAAGGAACCACCCGCTATGTCTCCGCATGACCTTAATATGTATGAGGTATATAATTCGTTACCTAAATTGTAGTATTTAAAATAATATGAACAGTGGTGAGATTTAAATAGACTGTGATTTGATTAGATTTAATAATCAAACATCAGTGATGCATTTAATTTGATGAAAATTAGCAATGACACTTTAATCAGGTAAGTATACAGTTAGTGTTCTAGCATTCACTGTTGATTACACTTGTGTGTTCGCCTCTCACTCATTGCTGAAGATCGTTATGGTTCCATACATCGAAGGAAATACGTACAACGACGCTCTTCCTACAATAATATTAGATTTGCCTGCCATCTCCCTTACAAATTATCTGGTTATTTTCAGGGGGTTTCCTATCCTAACCATGTATTTTTTGATAAATATGTACTTAAGTTCTGAAAACCTTATTTCTACGGGACCCAGTTGTATTGTAGATAGTCATGAAAACAAATTACTTTTTTAGAGTACATTAGAGAAATCGGAACATGACATTGGCGAGATGGAAGCAAATCAAGTAAAATTAATGAAAAATTATGAAGAACTCACTGAAATACAATATGTTTTATCAACGATCGAGCCCATTCTCGGAAACGTTGAGTTGAGAGGAGACGCGATATTCTCAAAGTAACATAATTCGTTATTTTCATATGCAAGTCTATTGATAAATGATATTGGAAGCTGAATATCATATTGTTTACTAAGAGGTTTTTTTTTACCTAAGACGGTTTTCCATCAAGTATTACGAGTATTCTATCAAATTTAAATACTTCGCTTGCCTGTCTTTATTTTCTTGCCTTTACCTGTTTCTTTCAGGACTCCGCAAGGCGTTGGCGACCTCGCCTTTGCTGGTAGACTCACTGTGACCACAGGAGTAGTGCCACGTCCTAAATGCTATGGCTTAGAGATGATGCTGTGGAGAATCTCTCGGGGAAATATTTACTTTCGAACGGCGAATGAGGACAAGTTGTTTCAGGACCCTTTAACAGTGTGTATTATCACTTATCAGTTTTATCCTACTAATATTATAAATGTGAAAGTTTGGATATTTGGATGTTTGGATATTTGGATGTTTGTTACTCAGTCACGCTTTAACCACTAGACGGATCGTGATGAAACTTGGCACACGTATTGGTTAGATCCTGGAATAGGACATAGGTACTTTTTATCCCGAAAAAACACCCATTCCTACGGGAAATACATAATAATTTGTGATCTTAAGTTGTCCACGCGGACGAAGTCGCGGGCAACAGCTAGTATATAATGCGCTTTTATGTGCACACAGTTTTGATCTGAAGACAGCCTCAATCATTACCAGTATTAGCACATATGTTACCGTTATAAAAAGCGTAAAAACGTACTCTAAAATCGATTACCCTGTATCGCGAAACTTGCTCTAAATACATTTTATTTATTGCACTTGACTTGAGGCGTAGGTGGGGTAATTGTGCCCTAGTTGGAAGCGTACGATATTAACTAGTCGTATCATCTACTCATAAACCAACATTGGAGGGAAGTCGCCTACTCAGGCGTTATTCTCTGCATGTTGTTCGATCTATTACGAATGATTTTCTTAGTGGCAGCGCAGAATTAGTGTGGATATTTGCGTGGATTTCCCCACGACAAATGGCAAGATATTTTGCATCGGAAGAAAACGCTAATGGCATCTCCCCTCCAAGTGTTGCTCTAGCATCTACTAACCTGCGGACATTTTTGACCCCATCCCTCTATTCTATCACCACCTGTAGTATATGTAAAACTAAAAAAATATGTAATGTGGACCTCGTATGTATGTGGCGGGCGACTAAAGGATCAAACTAGATGATGGGCAGCGCCATACCGCCGAGACCACTCCAGCGTAATAAATGGAGCATTTACCTTCCATTACTCTGGGAGAGGCCTCTATCCAGCAGTAGATTTATTAAAGACTATACATGAATGTTTTTATTTTCCTGATTTAGTGATAAGTATTATATATTTATTCTCATCTTGCACTGAAAAATGTTACTCTTTTCTGTTGTAGTTGTAAGCAAATAATAAAGATTTTCCTTTCTCTTCTTTTTTAAAATAACTTTCGTTCAACCGTCAGGGCACATCAATTAGAAAAGTGGCTTTTATAGCTGTATGTCAAGGCGAAGAACTGAGCGCACGCATGGAAAAAGTATGCAGAGGCTTCCGCGCAAGTATATACCCATGTCCAAATACTGCTTATGAGAGAATTACTATGATCAGGCAGCTTAACGCAATTATCCAAGACTTGGGACAAGTGAGCCAGATTATTGTTTACGCTCACCTTCACACCACAATATAGGCAGTATTCTTTGCCACAGTGCTCTTTATTAGCTGCAGTCCATTCCGGAACATTTTTGACTTCTTGCATTTTAATCTATGTCTGGAGGTCTTGAGCCCTCTGCATCCAGTCTCAACCACATAGCCGTGTGATGTCATATCTACAAAAGTACACACAGCGTCTCGGGGTACTTTTTTTTATTGTTGATGTTGTCTGAGCTTGACCTCAATCTCACCTGATGGTTAGTGATGATGACGCCTAAGGTGGTGCGCGCTTACCCAGAAAATGCCTATACGGTCTGTGGACCACAAGGACACTTCTCGTCCATCGTGCGTGGTGTTTTGGTGCGATTCGTGCCATATGACCAGCCCATCTCCATTTACGCTCCCCCACGCTGTTGACCACGTATTTCACCTTCTCTTTGTCCTCATTCAGTTATTTCTTTTGCGGTTGCGTAGTGAGATCTCACCACAGTTCTCTCCATAGCTACTTGTGCAATTCTGAATTTCAGTGAAATGCATGGTCTCCGCTTCGTACGTAACTACTGGAAATATACATTCTTGTCATGAAGCGGCAGCTTCGGAATTGGAATTTACTTGTTTTACGCTGTACTTCCTTGTTGACCCTAAATGCTGTTACAAAATTATATGACTAAAATATTCCGTTTGGAATACTTTTTAATTCCATCACATAAAACAAGCAAATATAAGTAGCTTTTTATAAGCTGTTGCAAACGGTTTTATTTTTAAAGGTATTAAAAAAGACTAAATATCACCGTTGTAAGGCTCTGCGGACAGTGGGTAAGCAATGGCCTACGTGGTCAGTGCAAGTTAAAAAGGCAAAGGCGGTTTACCACACCATGAACCTTCTAAGCCTGGATTTCACTAGTAAATGCCTTATTGGCCAGTGTTGGGTGTCAAAACGGGACTTGCCCAAAGTTCAGGAAATTCTTCGACAGTATTCTGTGAGTATATATCATTCCAAATATATGTACCTACTCGTATATGATATAAGTAAGGAGATTTAACGTTCAGTTAATGAATTATCTGAACAACTTTCAGAGTGCATGGTTTTAGTCAGAATTTAGACAATTAGTGCACATAAATTCATTAACGTTAAATATTGTCACAAGTGATGGATACATTAAGTGGTGGTCATTTTATAAAAGCTTTCTTTAGTTTCTATAACCTAGCGGTTAGCGCTATGCGTTGATAGATCAGTCAGGGTACCCTTTATGAGTCATAAATTATGACTGATCACTAGTCTCATCATCATCATATCAGCCCTTAGACGTCCACTGTTGGACCTAGGCATTCCCCAATGAACGCCACCACACTAGTCTAGTAACTTAAAATTTGGCATACCTAATAGGTTCCTCAAATGTCGTAGACGACCACTAAAACGGGATTTATTGAATCAACAGGACAGTCAACGAAGTCGCGGGTTGCATTACATGTATACTTAGTTTTCCTGTTTTATTACTTAGGCAGTTGGCGCAAATGTACAATCGTTTCTGTCGAGAAGGACCACCACAGACACCCCTCCGACATACCATCGCACCAACAAGTTCACGTATGGCTTTCAGGCGCTCATCCTTGCGTACGGTGATTCAACTTATAGGGAAATTAATCCAGGTATGCAAATCTGTATTATACATATAGGTACGCCGTTCTTACACGCGAATTTAATTATTTACCTTTGCCTGACGTCATTTAAAAATATTCGCTTTTAAAACCCAATATAATTTATTTATAAAACTGTCTCATATGGAAGGGCACTATAACACGTGCTAGTCTGTACAGACAGCACGAATGTTATAATTAATTACACTTAAATGAAGGACAAACAAATGAAAGGAAAGTTATCATTTTACTAAAAAATAAAATGTGTTTACATTTTGTATTGTGCAAGTATTATTATTTATTGATCACTACTGCATCTATTTTAAGTACTCGTATTGACAGGTAGGTGGCTACATGTTTTCAACTGCATAGCTCGTTAGAAATCTGCTATCACACAATTTAACAATAAATTATTGAAAATTTAATCGTATAAATGAATTCAAACGCTTAATGGCGGCAAATCTATTGCGCCGCACCTGTAAAGGTAGCTTCTTAGCGAACGCGACCCGCAGCGCGCAACGACGCGCGACCAGGCACACTGCGTCGTTGTAAGGAATTGTATGAAGTATCATCCGATCAAAGCCACCGCGTCGCGCGACCAATAAGGTGCAGCTAGCGCGCGTCTGCGATGTCGTGCGACCCGTCTGTGATTCAGCGGCACTTCAATTTCGCGGTAATTTCTGCATTAGCATCTGAAAAAAGCCCTATTTTTCTCATTTTATTATTTTGAAAACCTACAAAGCGTATACGTATAAAATGTACAGAAATTTCATCTAATGAATGATATTCGCTTATTTTTCGTTTCTTAGGTCTGTACACGATAATTACATTCCCATTTTTGTTTGCGGTAATGTTCGGCGATTTCGGACACGGCTTGATAATGCTGTCTTTTGCACTGTGGATGCTAATAAAAGAAAAAAAGTTTATGGAAGAACGATCAACTAATGAGATCTGGAATATATTTTTTGGTGGTAAGAAATAATTCTCACATATAATTATTTTGTTTTTACGGAATAAAGTAGCAAACGGGTAGACAGTCCAGCTGATGGTTACTGTTGTCCATTTTCCTGAAGCCTCAAGTCCACAAGTTCGTTGCCACCCTAAATACTATAAGTTAGAATGCCTCGTGTGTCCGTAATTACATTACACACTCATCTACCCTATATACCGGGCATTGCTATTTGACGACGAAAAAAGGTAAGAGGGCGATACGATACCCATCCCGTTCCCGACGGACTGCACTAGAGTCCTACTACAACCGGGAAACAATTATTTTTTATACTATTGTAGAAAAATTTGTATGAGGGGTCTTTATAGGGCCAATAAAAGCCAAAATAATTGATTTTAGAATTTTTGACTGTCTGTCTGTCTGTATGTATGTTTATTTCCTAATCGTTCAAAAACTACTGAATGAAATTTGATGTAGTTTTCATAGAAACGAGGCTTTATTTCATCATAATCGGTTTACTCAATCAAAAGTTATAGACATTTTTAATTTTCAAATACATTAGTAAGGTTAGTATGCAATATAACAAAAAAAAGTATAATTTTAATGTTCGGTACTATTCAGATTGCGGTGAGTTTGGACTACAGTCTAGTGCTCTCTATTCTTGACTATTGTGATGTTGTGTACGGGCCGTGTTTATTGAAAAAAACTCCCCCGTCGGTCGCATATAACTCCGTTTCTTAATACTTATAATATTCTTAACATGAAAAATAGACGGAGTCGTAAACTCAGTTCACTTATATTTAATTTGAGAAATACTGGCGCGCCAACATATCTTGCTAAAAAACTTATATGGAGAGACAGAATTTGGGAGAGAACTAGGTCTGTGCGGCATTCTAAACTAGTACTGCCGTTTCCAAGATTGGAGGCCTTTAGGAGTTTTCGTTTTGCGGCATCCAAATGCTGGAATGATCTACCGCCTCCAATACACGAAGCTAAAACATTCAAAAAGCTATGTGAGGAGTGGCTTCTGTCTAGGCAAAAATCTACCTGCATTTGGTCTATATGATTTGTTTGTTATCCCTACGTTATGTTTTCAGTGGGTATGTGTCACTTTAGCAATATGATTTTTTCTTTTATACATATATTTTTATTTATTTATGAAGTGGGAGTGGGAGTCGGCGTGGGCGTGGGAATGGAGGTGGGAGCGGAAGCGGAAGCGGAAGAGGAAGCGGGAGCGGAAGCGGAAGTATGAATGGGAGCGGATTTTGTAGTCCACGCGAGCGGAGCCGCGGGCAGAGCTAGTCTATAATATAAAATTTTTGATCGGTTATAACAACACGGCTATCTTAAGGCTCCTTCAAAATTGATGTTTATAGCGTACATATAGATTTTTGTCTGTCTGTCGGATAACTCAAACACTGGACGACTAGAGCGGAAATTTTGAGTATACATGTAAATGAGAAAATAATGAAAATTCCAGAAAACAATTTTTTACTTAGACATTGTCCAAACCTGTACATTTTGTACAACTTACAAACTTTTTTCGTCCCGTTTTTAATTGTAGCTGACTACATATTACTTTTGCAAAATGAACATTGTTTTTGTTACAGGACGATATATATTACTTTTGATGTCTTTATTCACTCTTTATACTGGTTTCATTTATAACGATATTTTCTCCAAGCCCATGGTACTTCGACAATCATACTGGAAGAATCAATTTAGATATATGGAGTTGAGAAGTAATGAACATCTCATCTTGGATCCGAAGGGTGAAGTAAACGACCCATATCCATTTGGTATGGATCCTATCTGGACGGTTATTATCAAACAAAACATACCCACTAATGTACAGTCGGTTAGAGAAATGATTTGTCACCTTAATGATAACAGCCGTATGTCGAAAAGTGAAACGTTCTGGTGATTCTTGTTTTTTTAGGATTCCGTTAAAAACGGATAGGATTATAGCGAAGCTTTTTGTCCGTCTGTCTGTCTGTCCGGCGGATAACTCATAAACTATTAAACAGACTAAGTTGCAATTTAATATATATATATATATATATATATATATATATATATATATATATATATATGTAAATTTGTTCATCAGTCATGGGAAAATTATGGGAAATGTTGTAAATTAAAATATTTTTTCTAAGTATTAAAGAAATACTTAAACATAATTTTAATAAAATAACCCGCAAATTGTAACAACGTAAACTTTGGTGACTTTTTAACCAGTTTAACCAGATTTGACTCTAATAAGTGCATTGTTTTTTTTTCATATTTCGTGATTTTGAAATACGTAATAGTTATTTTTCGCAAAGTGTTTTGTGTAGTACGGATAGATACTTTTTGAATTTGCACTCGAAAACTACTAGAACGATTCAGCTGAAACAAAATAAAATTGTCTAGCCAATAATGTTAAAGTTAAGAAAAATTTAAGGAAAAATACTCAGTACGCCAGGAACAAACAAAAAATTAACACAGGTACCTAAACCGAACATTGTGAAAAAGGTGAACCTTCCTAACTTTTCTACTTTAACCCTTTAACTTAATATTTTCAGCTTTCGACTAATAAGATCATGTATGATAATTCGATAAAAATGAAAATGTCCATAATACTGGGAGTCATTCATATGTTGTTTGGCTTATTTATTAGCCTCTTTAATCACTTGTAAGTTATTTTTATTGTACCTATATATCTATAAACCATGTATCCCGATTTTTGACATTTTTTGAGCTCTCTTTAATGTGTCTTTTAACTCCTCTATATGTAATCGGACGTGATCTTCTCCCAGTTCCATGAGTTTTATGCCCGGAGTTTCATCATAATGTTAAAATTATAATGTGGTGCAGTTTATGAACACGACGAAGGTGGCGATAATAATTAGGCAAATGAACCAGCCTTTTTATAGGTAAAAGGATCAAAGAGGATAAAAGGGCCACGCGATTTTTGGAAGACCCTCTTCCTGTTTTTATTATATCTGTGATTGTACCTACTCTTAAACTACTATCAATTTGCAGATATTTTAGGCGTTATTACGCTATATTTTTGGAGTTTATACCGCAAGTTCTATTTTTGACCTGTCTTTTCATGTGGCTGGTAGTTATGATATTCTGGAAGTGGTATCAGTATGGAGCTAAAAAAAGTAAGCAAAAAAGTAAAATCTGTTTAAACTAATTTTTGAAGTTATGTTATGTTATTTATGGAACATCATCATCAGCGCGTCGGCGGTCATATATCACCTATTTACTTGCCATGGGCACCGGCAGGATTATTTTTAGGGGGTACATCTACCTATGACATCATTTATGTCTGTGCATCATTATAAGAGGCATATAAGTTTATACGAAGCGGAGCGAGGCTCAGCGGCTTGTGCATACTCAATGTTCATAGGAAAAGGGTAAAGGAGGACACGGTTTATCGATAAGGTGTTGAACAATTTTAAACCGTTCGCCGCCTGAGGTCTGACCGGATCGGTCGCGCCAGCGATCAATGTCCAACAGTGGACGTTCATATTCAGACTATGTAAAGCATAATATTTACTTACACATTCTCTTTCAGGGGATATTAAATTGCAACCTGGCTGTGCGCCTTTAATCTTGATTCTCTTTATCGATATGGCACTTATGAGAACTACATCAGTCCCGGATCCAAATTGCGCTGCATACATGTTTGATCAGCAGGAGCTCATTCAGAAATGTTTACTGTTTATTGGTTTAGCCAGTGTGCCTATCTTGCTCTTCGGAACGCCTATTTACAAGCTAAGAGCCGCGAAGAAAGCAAAGACAGCCCCAAAAAGAGAGAAAACTCTAGAAGTACGTTTGATTATTTATCTATTTTCACCATCATAATCGGCTTGTCGACGTCTTTGATGGACGTAGCGTTTGTCCTATACCGGTCCGCGGTCTTGACTCTAGAATGCATCTGCTCCAATGACTATCGATTCCATAACAGATATAGCATTATAGCAACTGCCACTTCGTTTGCTAATTATTGTTGATGAACTTACTTCGTAGTTAGATCTCCTATCATTTAATCTAAAAAAACATAAACGAAACATTGTTTGTATTGTTCAAAAATAAAAACTTTAATATAATAAGGTTGTATATAGGCAGGCGTATATACGGATATAGTTATTACTTAACTATATCAGAACCAATGTAATCAACAAAAACACTTTCAGAATTAAATATAAGAAATATCTAGTAAACTCATTAACGTAACCTCAATCTTTTTGTGCTAATATCAAAAATAAAGAGTTTGTAATTTGCTTTGCTATTCACCATTGCGTAGTGATATTTAGTATTCTCTGCCATAGATATGTATAAAGTAAGAGAGCAATATCTGCCAACAAACTGTATTACACAGTTTGGCGGAGTTATTGTATGTATATTTTTTGGAGAGATAATAAAAAGAATATAGTTATTACATTGACTGGAAAGAAACAATGGAGAGTCGCCATACTCAGGCGTTCATCTACCAAAGGTAACCCAAGCGCTGTGTCGAAATGTGTGTTATCAATATGTTATTCGATTAATTACTAGTATACACGTAGTATGTTTAAAAATATATACCTAGGTAGTTAAACCTCGTTACATTCTATGTTCTCATTGAAAGTCTTCAGAGGGAACTGTAAGGTTTCAAAATTATATTAATTTCGAGTTCAGACGTCAGAAGACTCATTCGGCGAGCTGATGATACACCAAGGAGTGCACACCATAGAGTTTGTGCTAAGCACTATATCTCACACGGCTTCATATTTGCGTCTGTGGGCGCTATCACTCGCACATGCTCGTTAGTACAGCATTTTATTTAATCAAAATTTAATATCCTTTAAATATGTCCCCGCTGTTGGGACAAAAGTATGCCCTCGACAAGGGCTTACCGGCTATAATCCATCACGTGCCAACCCAGTCTAGCTTGGTAGACCTCACATGCCCTTAGAATTCCTTCTTTGACGTATGCATGTTTTCTGACTATGTTTTACCAAAAAGCCGGTATTATGCCGTACTTTTGTTCCGAAAAACTCATTGGTACGGGCCCGGATTTGAACCTCGACGTCGTGAATGTGAGGCGAACGCACGAACCATTACTTTTTGTATCCTCTTATTTACTAGAATTACCTAGTATTACCCAGTAAATATTGTACATATAAGGGTTATCATATCGATATGACTTATTGATTGACTGACGATGACGTTAGTTAGTGGCCTACCCTTAACTAACGTCTCGTACATGGTTCTTTGTCAAACAGCAATTTATGCGTTTCTAGTAAGTACTTCAGTTTAAACGGTAAAATGGCCATAAGGATTATAATTACAGGCATTACAGGCCCCCGAGGCGTTCTATCACTTATCGCACGCAGTAATCCGAGGGTTACGTTATTTTATTAGCAGAGAACTAGAGGACAGATATTATATTCGAAACAGAATTCACGTCTACCTACTAACGAGTAGAAAACGAAACACGATGGCACGTAGGCACGAAATAGGAAAAAAATCAATATTACACAAATCAGTATTTTGCCGAATTATAAATTGTACAAACTAGGAAAAAATATATATTGAACGAATAAAGACTTTTAATATCGTTGTACAAATTAGTATTTGTACGAATTGCCCGAAAACGAGCAATACGCTAAATACATATAGGTATAAATTTTGACAGAAAAAATATCAATTTTTCTGTTACAGAACTATCAGAAATGCTTTGGGAAATGATATTGTCTAACATAGGTCTACAGAATCGCGGGAACTCGGGTTTTGCGATACTATTTGTGATATTTGCTGTTTGGGCCGCGTTCACGCTGTCCATTTTAGTGATCATGGAAGGGCTGTCCGCCTTTCTCCACACCCTGCGTCTGCATTGGTAAGCTTCACGTGATAAGTCACACTAATATATCTATGTATGTACAGAAGGAACGTTTTATGTGGTTTGTTTGTTCGAGGTAATCTCGTCGAAGCCTGAAGGCCAGTGAAACGTAGGATCGATCGGTGGGTTAGGTTAGACTTTTATCACATTTTATTCGATTATATACTAAATCCCAATATAAGTTAATATAACTGATCTATATAAACGCACTTTGCGTAGAGGTGCTCTCTCTCCCACGTTCTCAAACCAATGGAAGGAACTGAACAATCTTTATTCCCTATCACTTAATGAACTTTACAATATATTAAAAATAGTAATATATCTGCACTCGAAATAGATAACAAGTATTAAATTACATATACTAAGATCTAGGTTCTAGTCCTTGGTCATGCAGTTTGTAAGTTTCTAAATTAGCATTGCTTCGGAAGTCGTCTACCAATGAGAAAACAAAGCGGAAACACGTATATCAGAATACCCCTTCGGCCGTCTACGAAATCAGTGTTTCGTAACAGGTTTCGATGGAGGAATTATGATGTCCCTTCGGCCGTCTAACGAAACCCGTAAACTTATCCTTGGCATACAAATTCCATGTGTTCCAGATATAGCTTAGTCTAATATAGTCTTTCAGTCTTCTGCTCAATATTTAATAATACAAACTATGATTTGCATACCACAGGGTTGAATTTATGAGCAAGTTCTACATAGGTGGCGGTTACATGTTCAGTCCATTTAGCTTCCAGGATGTGTTGTACGGGGAAGAAGAAAAGAAAAACGAATAGACTCCGCGGTACATGAAAATATAATTTAGTAATCTTAATTTAAATATTTAGTCTTATTAATAAAATTATGTTTATACATATTACAAAGTGGTTTGGTGTCAATAAAAAAAGTTCTAACTTATACTAATATAATAAAAACTAAAACTGAAATACGAAACAATGGGGTTTAATTAAAAATAAAAATATCCATTCAAAAATATTCACATTAAAATTATGTGAACATTTTTGAAAGGAAATTTTTATTTCGTCATAAAATATGCTAAATCTTATAAATACCCTTTCATCAATATCCATCATGAATTTAAAAGGCAATATTTTTTTTCATTAAAATATAATGATAATTTAACTTAATACGGCATCACACGGCCGTCATTTTGAATTTATATCAACTTAATTCTGTGTTCTACTTTATCATTATTTTTTCAACTTAGTCGTATGGGCATAGAATACTTAATAATACAGTATGGGGAAGACACTGACTCTTGAAAGACAGTTCACCTAGTTTAGGAATCAGGGCTTCATAAATAATGTATCGTATTAAATTGTATAAAGTTATGTTTATAATTAATGGCAATGACATGTTAAAATCAACTCAGTTTTATTAGCGTTTTATCTTATGAGTAAAATCAAAGATTCTCAAAGTGACAAGGAAATTATTTTATTATGCTGATAATGATATAATTTTATTTGATTTTTGTTTTCCTCGAAAATCTGTGACGGTAATGTCAGGCGCCATGCCGATGCTTGTTTATTGGATAATAGGACAATCCCGCGGCGCCGTCTTAATCAATTGAATGAGTGAATGATTGAATGATTGCCGGCAGTCGTCATAGCTACACCGCTACCACACGCGCCACGATCAAGTACTTTACCGACAAAATAATTGGTAAATGGTAATTTGGCGAATCCTTTTATGCGTTATACGTATTATTTGCCTATCTTATAAATCAAAAAGAAAAATGCGTATGATTAGTTTTAAAAATACATTATATCATACATAAATGTTTTTCGACTACGTCAGTCTTAAATGAATCAGAAAAGAACATGTACACGTATATAATTTATATAAACATATATAATGTTTTACTGCGATAAACCCAAGTAACTGTACGAGTATCGCGGCAATCAGCTTGATTAACAATTTGTCGAATCTTACAATTTGATTGATATTTAACCTTTTCAAATAAGTTTCAAGAACCACTCCTGTATTATTGGTCACAAAGAAAGGCCTCGTTAAAACGAGTTTCTACTTACTGACATACTCATGATATGGTTGATAATTATATATAAATTATAGCTAAGTAAATAACGACTGTTAAAACAAAGTAATTATGGAAGACATGAAATGCAATATACATTCTTTACCCAAGTTCCAAATACCAGCAAAGATAATCATGAAAGTATTGCACTGTGCGACGAGTAAAAGCTATTCCTATCAAATAACTTAGTTGAGACAGTTTTTCCGCATTTTTTCGCTTTTTTTTTAAACAAAAACAAGTACTTACATTCCGGCGTCTACCGTCACGGTGCTGGCTCCACGTGAACTCGGCCAATTAATTGCTTAGTGCTGTTAATTAATGGATTAGCGAGCGGTCGCGGATCAGAGCCATTCCTGGTTATTACTCTTGGGAAACTTCGGAGACTTCAATAGTTGTACAGTTACCTCTTTCGTGTTTATGTTTTAGCATAAATCGCTCTGCTGCTGAACGCTTCACAAATGGGTGGTAAATCCATCTTGCGGATTGTCGTGTGTTCTTGGATCAGAGAATTCGAGATCTTTGTCACTGACGTGCACTGTATTGTGTTATCTGACTTCTCGAATCAAGTATTCAGGAAATTTAGTCAGAAAGAAAGACCGAAAAACATTTTTCTTTATACAAATGATATTTTCGCCGACTAAATGCAAATGATGGCACAAGTCGAAAAGTGTGAATGTCGAACAATTACGGTGCGCGCGCCTTTATTGAATAATACTTACTTTCTGAGATCATTGACCTAACTCATAGAACTTCATTGACTGATCTTCATAATTTTATGAACTACTTATAGTTCAACAAGTTGTGTCTTTATTGCACAAAATGAAGTACGTGTTGAAGAACTCCTTTGCGAACTCAAAATGTATTTTTTTATTTATTTAGCCACTATGTCATTCAGTCAATGATTTAAAGTTCATAATTTTTGTCTAAATTATGAAAATTTGATTGAAGGTATGGTTTCATCAGTGACGTTTGTGTATGACCTTTTATCTTTTGTATGATAAACTTTTCTCATTAGCTTTAGAGGACCTTGTCGCTTCTAAAATCTATTTAAGTCTACGTGAAGTGTGTAGGAAAGCGTCACGCCGGGTGACTCTGAGTGACGCGCTTTATTTTCACGCCGGCCGCTGCCGCGTCACGTCACCGGCACACATAACAGTTGCACTAGTTTCTGACACTACAAAACCTATAAACGGAGCATATCCTATAATAGTATTGAGGAATTGTCCTGTGCAATTGACCCATCAACTGGCCCGGAACAGAACGCAGGAAATTCATTTCTGACAAATTACGGATAGAACTATTTACATTATTTTATACTAAGTGCAGCTACTTCTATGGTGATTGATAATATCGTCATTGATTCTAAAATACCTTCAACAAAACCACATCTAAACAAATCTGAGGGAAACTCAGACTTTAATGCAATGACAGATGACTATTAATTACAATTAAAAACAACCCTAAGCATCCAACACCAAAAACAAGGTTGATTCTCATAAAAACCAAACAGAAAATGTTGACCTAACTTGCGTTCAGTTGTCCCAGTCACAGTTTTCCCATAAACTTCGAAAAATACTCGTCCATATTTGTTGTGAGCGGCAAACTGACAGCGCAAACAGTGTGGTCAATCTTTTAAGTAGGCAGCGTGGGTCAATATTTTTGTTAATAATTTAGTGAGCGTTCGTTCCCACGGCCCACGGCTGGAGGTAATGGAGAGGGTTCGGTTACAGATCACACCCTCTGGTAACAGGGATCACTTTGTTTGGTAAGGTGTACAGGGATATTGATGGACCCTTCCAATTTTGACCTAATTCTTATTTTATTTTTGTGTACAAAATTCAGACCAATAATAATTTGGTAATAGTTTGCATTAGTCCTAGAGTTACCGAAGACATTAAAATTATTTATCCTTAGGTTTTTAGCATGTCTGCTGTATACATTGTTCATTATACGTGATTACAACAAAAACTACCTATGCATGTACTAATTTCTTTGGATAAATAAGCTTGATAGCACAAAACAGGATGTTGAAAAAACTCATCATTGTTTTTGATTATTAAATAACAACTGTGGCTTGTTAAATGAAGCAAGAAGTTGGTCAATGGACAAATTAACAATGCAGCAAGCAAACAAAAGATAATTAAAAGCTGTGATGCAATAGATAGTGTTCGCTAAACTGCATCCGAACAAAGAAAGGCAAAAACCTCTTGAGACAGCCGTTGACAATGTTAAATATCTGCATGCATAGTATTGCTTAGTTTTAGTCGACAGGTTCTCAACTTCTAGTTTTATTTTTAGGAGTAAGCAATAATAATGTTTCATTGACTTAAAAACAAGATATCCTGAAACAATTTAAGAGAAACGTAAAGTAAATAATAGATGAGTTCAGAAGAATTTGACAGTTTTATGCTAGCGACTGTTTGATTCCTAATCTGTGCTTGGTGAAATCTCATTTACATTCAAATTGACTGTTTCATATTTTCTTTCTTATTAAAATAGTTTATTATTAATAGTTTTGCCGTGTGGTTTCCGGTAGAGTAGAATAGGACCACTCCAACTCTTCCTGTGGATGTTGTACAAGGCGACTAAGGGAATACATTATAAAACATCAATCAGGTCTCTCCAACCCGTCTGGCCAGTGCGGGGAGTGTAGGCCAAATCCTCCGTCTGTCTCCGGCAGATGGAAGAGGGTTGTGCTCATGCAGTGGAGACAAAAATAACCTGATGATGATGATGAAAATAGTTTATCAATTATGATTCCGATGATTCGACATTCGAATTTACACATTAAATAAGAAATACATTTTTCAAATGTTTAGGAGGTTATACCTACAAGATTATTTCCTGGGTAGAAATATAATGTATGTAGTTTTCGGACCTATACGCAGTCGAATGAGAAATACAAAAAAACTCCCACTTATAGGTTCAGCAGAAATGATGTAAGGGTGTGAATTAGTCGGCGCCACGGCTGGTGTGAATTGCAAATAACATGTCGAAAGGGTCAAACATTCCCACATTACTCTGAACCAGCACATGTATACAGGAATATAAACGATTATTAGATTTTCTTTGGTTAGGAATAAATTAATGTAAGGATACCTTTTTGTTTAATACATTATTTTTTTGTTATTAAATGTAGCTAAGAACGTAGACCTTTTTGGACGTTAAAACATATATTTGGCATAATTATTTTACGTATGTTAGAATGTTGTATTTATATAATGAAATTAATTAGGAGATAAAGTACTTCGGAAATTTAAAATGACATTAAGCTTTGCCAATTTGATCTCGATCAACAGTCTGTTCTTTGAAGATAAAATATTGTGCAAGTATAGCAAAATTGATAGCCTTGTAAGCAGTCTACAGCTACAATTTTCAAAGTGATCCAATTACGAAAGAAACAGTATCGTGTTAAGTGCATTGTTTAACATCAATTGCATCAATGATGTAATGTTTGGCTGCAAGGTTGACTGCTGTTTGAATAAGTGTAAAAAGTAGGGCACTGAGGCGAAGATGTGAAATCTGCTAACTTAGAACAAAACAAAACTTCTAATTGAAGTTACGTAATGAACAATACGATATTACCAGACTATTGGCATATTCTATCAAAGGGTATGGAAGTATTCAGTAAAAACAACAGTGTCTGTTTTGTTACCAAAAAACTGCTCATTATATTATTTGACATCAGTTGCAGGGACCGGATTTCTTACCATGTTATACATCGGTCTCGCTCAGCGCGACCTTTCTCAAGGATCCGGCAATTTATCCGGCTCCTTTACAGCGTGATATAATAATTGTACTATTTATAATCATTTCAAACAGTTTTTTTAAATTTTGTCTAGATCTTTCAACATGTCATAAAAGTTATCAATAGCCATAAAGCAAAACAGGAGAAATGGATGGACCAAGTGCCCGACTACTAGGCCTTCGAGGGGACAAAATGTAGAAATAACTATAAGTACTCGTAGGTAATGATAAAAATTACACAACAATCATCACATGATATTATTGTATGTAATGACTTCCGTAGAGGGCACATAAATATGGTGGGCCATCAATGAATGGATTTCGAAGCCCTGTGAATGGGCGACAAAGGGAGCGACGCTCCAAAACAATAACAATGCCGACACACCGGCGCGTGCGCAGCGTACGCAAGTGTAACAAATTGTTTCACACCCGATGATGATGATAACAAGCTCACAGGTGGGTAGCTACATATGTGTACAGGTTTGATTGGTACAAGTACAAACTATTTTTGCTTTACTATCGCCTGGAGTCGGACCAGTTGAAGTTAGACTAAGCTTATACCTATACGTCCCACTATTGGTGCGATGAAGTTCACCTTCACTAGAGAAATGTACGGGCCACGCAATGCGTGGTTTGATTTACTAATATTTAAGTATTTGTTATCTTTTGCAGCAATGTCTCATACTCCTAGCTTGATTTTACTTTGAGATTTAATAATTTTTCAACTTTGTCACTTTCTATGTATTAAACTCAATAAACAGGTAAATACATAGACCATGAGTCAAGTAGCTGGTATTGCAATACTCTAGATCCGGGGACGGTGACGTCCGAAAACCTAATTAGTGAATGGAATGAGTCATACGGGCATAGTAGAAATGCGCACGAGTCACGACCGCGGCGCAACGGACGGAAGGCCGTCTGGCGAGCGGACGGACGTAGTGACGTATATGCGATGCCGATGTCGATGCGCTTCATTTGTACCGTACCTTACAATACAGCCAGTCAATGCCGTACTGCACCTGCGTCAAAGAGCAGACTAATAAGAGATGGGCATATTCTTTGACGGGAATACCTAAACTTCTTTATAATCGGAATGGTACATGCATAGATTTATTTTCGTTTTTAGTCTCAGGGTACATGGTACAATGCACGACAAGCCGAATGTCATAAAAGGTATTATTAAGAATTCTATGCAAAAGGGTTGATCATGTTTTGTTTTAAGTTGCGTCCTCACGAGGAGCAACATTAAGAACATTCAAATGATGTTGCCAATAATATGACAGTGAATGACAAACTACTCGGCTATTGATAGTTACTCGGAAGAATGAATACTTATTCATTGTTTTGAGCTGCTCGCTGCGCTCGTATGCTGGAATTATTCAAATGATAGAGGAAATTCCGAATGTTGCAAAACATATTTGAAAAAAATTAATAATTCTCGTACATCTTTCAAATGAAATTGTCAAGATTTTTTCCCGTAGCTTTTACTTAACCTATAGAGTTTAATACACAATAGTTTTCAAGGAGCATGTCAACGATTTCAAGATGCTCATTAGCATATTTCTATCTTGCATAATTTTAATAGACAATTCTATATTCAAACTCTACAACCATACTTCCGATTATCTACCTACTTAATGATTTCCTATCTATTCTATGATATTAATCACGTTACTGAATCGGGAAAGCAACTCGCCGATCAAACGTGACTGCACTGCAGTATTGCGGATATCACAATTCATTCACTCCTCAAACCAGTCATTGATCAGTTTTAAAAATTCAAATAAATCTAAGTATTTCATTCAATTTTCACGCCGTTGTTTACATTTCACAAGCTCATATAATAATAGAACAATGAACACGGTAAACGAAACGTAACGTCCCCTGGCGTTCAGTGTTTAGTTTACAATGAACCCAGAACGTGAGAATGTTGTTTTAAACAGACTTTATCCCGAAGGTGCGTTTCCTACGTGCCTAGTACAAAGCCGGCCAACGTTGGACAAATTTCACGTTTATTGTGGAGGCGGACTAAAGTAAAGGTGTCATAAACATTATCTATTGGCCGCCTCTACTAGACGCCTAAGCTGCCGAACTTGCATACAATCACGTAATGAGTTTAGGGCGACAATGCAATTATTGTTTTGTGTGCGCCGTGGGAAAGTATTTCGGACTTTTGCCCTTTTATGGTACTTCCTGTTATAAACAATTACAGCATAGATAACTTTTACAAACTAAAGGTATTGTAGTTACAAAAACTATTCAGAAAGAAGGTGAGTTAGTAGTTGTAGTGTGGTTGTACATGGAAGTAGGTTATTAATTTAGATAGTGGTTGTTAATTTACTGATATGTTATTTTATTAGGCACCTCAAGTTCAAAATTCTGCCTACAGACCGATATCATACCATTTTTCAGTTTTTAGCAATCGTTATCAATATGACTTTATTAGTCCAAATTTAAAAAAAAACGTCTAAACGTAGAAAAGCCAAGAGAAGAACTGCCAAAAGGATGTCAGATTCGAATTTTCTTACTATTTAAAACCCAATATGGTCGGTACTCATCATTAGCTGATCTATCAAAATGTATGTGGTAGGTAGGTACTTGCATGATCGATGGTGGGTGACATCCGGCGGACACGAGCGAGCTTCCGCCCTGGCATTGTCCTCCCCTCGTGATTGGCCGCAATGAGCCCTCCGTACATCCGTACTCACTGCATAGTAATGATGTAATTGCTTTACCTACCGCCGACAAAAAGCATAAAGCACTTGCGCTGTCAGCAGTCTTTCGAGTGTCACGTGATGTTATTTTTACGCCCATCTTCCTGAAGATACTCATACGTGGAATATTTAAATCTTGTTCAGCGAATGGAAATAAAAGAATACTGAATTATTTATTTTGGATGTTCATATACCTATATATTAAATAAGTGGCATATAAATAAATATTACATAGTACACATATACATACAATTGTCCAGTCCCATACTAGGATTTTCTCCTATGCTATGGAAAATTAACAAGAACTGGACAATTCACAAATATAACATCCAGACCGGGACCAGCTTGTACAAAGTGGTCTGTCTCCAGTGGGAATCGAACCCACGACCTCTAGCGCTCAAGTCCAATGAACAATCCACTAGGCCAACTAGGCGGACATACATGTATAGCTTTTATGCCCGTTTGTCTGTTCACTCGATAAATCAAAAACTCATAGGTAGGCGGATTTTAGGCTGAAATTTAGAACATACTCGTATATGTAAAATTACGCGAGCACATTGGGAAAATCGTTTTCAGTAAAATAAATATTTTACAGATTTTAAAGGTAAACTTTAAAAAAAATTACTAACCCGCATATTATGTAGGTACGACGTACGCTCTTTACGGACTTTTTAGTGTATCTGTAGTTTAATTAACGAAAAAAGGTTATTCAATTACCTAGGTATTTACAAATTTCAATAAAAAGTTTTAAATTTAAAATAAATTTCTTTAACGTTTAAAGGGAAGTTCGATAAATGCTAATTGCCACTTAACAACTGTTTAACGGTCGTAAAAACGACTTAATCACCAACACAGGCGATTAAGCAAATTGTTGACTGTCCAAATTACAATACACTTACTTTTTCAATAAACAACACTGTAAATAGTGAATAATGGACACTATATTATATTACCTGTGTCCGCAATTGAATTGCAATTTAGATTGAAACATGTTGTTGATAGTCTTAGATTATTGAATAAGAATTACTGTTATACGAGATATGGAAATATAAAAACAGTAGTTACCATCTCAACCTTTTTTTAGGTATCTACTGTTTGCATATAAATTAAAAGTAACAGGGGAATTTTGCAGGGAAAGTTTAGATGGGAAAACAAAGGAAGATAGATTGTCAATATCGATTTTTCTAAAACAAATCAGAAAAGAATGTAGAGTAGAATGTATGCAGAAAAGAATCATACCTACTTTTACTCGTGAGGAAAAAGCTAGTTAGACATCATAAACATTCATATAGTAGTCTATAGATTTTGGAATTCAATTATTATTCAGATAACTTGATCAAGATAAAATTTATCAAGCTAATAACTGCCGTGCTATAATGTTGCCAGTGTTCTACCGTGACACTCCCTAACTTTGGGGGGTGGAGTCGCCTCGGCAGGTGCGCGGACGCACGTGCGTGCCCGGAGCTTTGACGAACCGCCTCCAACGGGGATTCATCAAATAAAACATTAACTGGTGTGATCAGAATTTAAGTACGTGCCCTTAGTTCAAATGTCCGAGCTGGGGTGACGTCACTCCAGCTCGGACTTCAATACCCTCTTATATGTTTTGATCAGCTTAAGTAAAAAATCCGAAATTTGAGTACAAAATAGGACGTATGGGTGCTAAACCTGCCTGTGTCAGATTACTGAAATTCGACTTGGTGCGAGCTGGAGTGATGCACACTAAAAATTTAACCTCGAAGTAACTGAAATGAAACATAAATCTACCACGGGCTCATCTCAACATTCGTACGACTTAGCTTAGCTTAGCTACTTATTACGGTTTTTAGAATAAATTGTTTGTTTGATTGAAATTCTTAAGACTAAGGTTGCCGTGACTTATTTAAAATGTAGATGTATTTATGTGAGTACTTATGGTAATTTTTTTTAGTACCGAGTTGTATTAAACAATTTGGCTAAATAGATTCAATAGTATTTTTTTAAGAGGAGGGACTTTCATTCATTAATCTTAAGTGTTATAATAATGAAACATAGGCAAGCAGAACATGGAATGGAATTATATTGAGTGAAAAAAAAAACTTTAAAAAAAATTATATGTGATACTCGGACATACATATTTAGGTGGAGCACAGGTCCGGACCCATTTAAACTAGCTGAACAGTACAAATAGGATGTGTTAATACGCCAGGTATGACATTCGATGTCCAAGTTGGTCGCTACTGGTAAAATGTTGTTTTCCTTTTTTTGGATAAACTAGATTTAACTTGACAAAGCAGTAATATATCTATCTGTAAATTAAACTAGTTTCCAAACATTGTCAATGCCGAAGCTATACTTTAACCCACATGATTCAATAATGTCTTTATACAGTAAACATTAACCGAGTTGGGAGTAGTAAGCTTGCTTTTTATTACTTTTTCCATGAACACAATTGGCCATAACGTTTGCGGAAACCTATTTCTTCATTTATCTCTAAAATCGAAATTAGCAAGTTAAGTAAACTTACATAATTTGCTAATTTTGTTGATAGTTAAATAAGTTAGCCGATTTATGTTGATTTTGACATTGCGTTACTAGTATTAAAGTTCGCATTAGTTGATAGGTATCTAATTTTAGAGCAACGATAGATATTATCCAGGCACCTAAGTAGTATTATATAATATATTAATTAATATAAATAACCACATTAAATACCGGGATGATGAGATGCATTCAATTGAAGCAAGTCGCGTGCCTCTAGGCTGGACCGTTAATTCCATTGTCGGCGAAGTCACGGTACTGGAGTAACTAGTTCGCTAGACAATAGTCGGCAAGTCACCGTGGCAGGCGAGTCAAGTAGCTTGTTGTCACAATGTCACTTGACACTGGCTCCCATACTCCTCCGCCTTTACCGGTCTTTGCGTCATATAATGTACTTAATCAGTACCTATAATAGCTATACACATTTATAAAACACAATATTATCTTACCTAACACACTTACCCTTATTAAACGACTTGACGTGAAAGGAGCTGTCCATCTGCCAAGATGTAGAGCAAACTCTTGACACATCAGTATTATGGAAAAAAACATTAAATACTCCCCTAACCGCGGCTTTCGGCGACGTCGATTCATGTCCACCCTTGATCGAAATTAAGTAAAGAACAAGTACAATCGGGCGGAAACGGAAGGCGCGTTTCGCGATCTCGCGGCGAAATTCGGATGGCAGCTGCGCGCGCGCCGGCCTCGCCAGCTGCCGCCTAATAGGTCATTTCCGTTTTACTTTTCGTGCAGTTCGGACGTCTGCACCAAGTTGAGAATCTGGGGATATTTTATTTCTGGGAAAATATCTTAAATTCTAAAAACCACTTAGCGGGGGCGCTTAAATTCAAATTCGCATGTCAAACGCCTAATATATCCAATTCAGAACGTGTACAAATACATAATTCCGTACTCGTGTGTACATACTCGTATATCAATTTGCGTCGCATGCTGCATCCGCCGCAAAGTATAATTTTAGACCACTAACACTAGTTATGGAATAAAAAACATACAACATTATCTTTATTTTTAGACTCCGGGGTGACTACCAAAAGCTTCCGTCAATTTATCACCTGGATTAGAAAAAATGATATCCCAAGACAGTTGCGCGCGGGAGCATGCCAAATGCACGTAAAAAACAGTCCTGCTCTATGAAATTTTAGAACTTCACCACCCACTGGTACGAAAATAAAATCTTCATTCAATCATACAAAAAACTTCACGGTTAATTTCTGTTTGATTGTTTTCAGCGCAGACGGAAGTCATTCATACATATGTTTTTGTTTTTTTTTTCTGTTGGTTCCAAAATAGAACTTGGAGATCAAGAGCACGAGAACTTTTTCATATCGCGGTGTTGACAAATCGTCCATGTAGTCATGTCATATATTACTGCTATTAATTCCAAGTCTTCTCGAGCGAAGGAAATTTAATAAACTCATAAGATTTATAAGCTTTTGACGTTAGTCGGAAGCATTAGTAACTAACTGGACGTTTACTATTTGCCTTGATGTTAATGTCAAATGAAAAAGCGAAACGGTTGGAACTCAAATCCAAAAGTAGTGTTGTTTTAAGTAATTTAGATTAATAAACTCCCGCATACGGCTGTAGTTATAATGTAATATTTTTTTGCTGTGACTCTTTAAGTTAACCCTCTTGGTATATGTATACACAAATGAAAACTAACCGTAACCGTAACTGGATAACTCACGGGCACGGAGCTCTTCCCATCTGTCAGCGAAACCCTCCAAACGCTACGAGGCCACAAAAAGCCACGCGCCCGAATGTTTTCTTCCGCCAACCTGCTTCCGGTAAATGAACACGGCGGCGCCTATACGAGTAGGGTGCTTGGCTCAAAATGTAGCTATCTGAGACTCACTCGATATCTAATCTTTAGCGTTGATGACGGAAGTTGCTGCAGCCATTATATTTGACTATTTATATATACTAGAAAATATTACACTGAAATAGTGATTCATTATTTAAATGTAATATTTTGAATCTAAATTGAACTCATTAACAATATATGTAATGATAACAAACGGTAACAAAATTCTACAAACATACAGCAATAAATATAACAGTATATATAACTTGTAAATAAGTAAATAATAATGATGCTCCAAACCTCCTACCCCGACGACCTCCGTGGCGGAACGGGGTAGCTCTCGGACTGCCACGCCGGAGGTTGCATGTTCGAATCGCGCTGAGGGCAAATGTTCGTATGATGAATATGAATGTTTGTAACCAAGTCTTGGTTGTTTATATATTTATTTAAGTATGTGTATCCGTTATTTGTAACCATAGCACAGATTCTGCCTAGTTTGGGACTGGATAATAGTTGTGAATGTCTAAGATATTTATTATTATTATATTTAAACATTCGCTATGTTACTTCATTGTCTATCAGTATCTCGTGGTTTCACAGAGCTTTCTACCAATAAACCTTTGAGTAACAGAGAGTAGTCTGTTAGCACTAGGCAGAATAACATTCTTTCTTTTATAATTTGTTACACTTATTTGTATCATCGCTATTACTGCTTATACGAATCTGATATAGGTTTTCTTGAACACATTCACCTCAAACCATAAAAATATCAGGCTTGTGCGAGAATAGAAGTGTCGAAACATCTGGCAGCCTGCGTTAAAATGCCGATACGCTTGCTAAGGTGCCACCGGTAATATACAAAATTGTTTCTACCTACAAAAAACCATATTTAGAGTAGTTGTTAGGGCGGCATTTTCCGATAGTTATTGTCATATTAGCTACAGACTGAGAGTTAGATTCTCTCTAAATCTCTGTCTATTCAGAAGTACATTTTTGTAAAAAGGTATTTAGACGGCATGATTTTAATACCTGTAGACTGTAATCAACACCGATCAAAATATCGCAAATTTTAAAACCATATAAACCTTTAATAAAGGACCAAGTTCATTCTATTTTTTTTTATCATCATTGGATAGTTACTAGGTCTGATCACTTAATTCGGAATGTGAGTAATAATAATAAATGTTTATTATCTCATCACAAAGGCAAGGTTAACTTACTCGTAAAGGAGACATCGGGGGAAATTTTGCATAGTTACACCTTTGTGGGAGCTGGAGCCCGTACAAGGCTCGAAGTCTGTTTGACAGATCACCAGGCTTTCACTCTCCTTGTTGGGAAAAAAATATTTAAACATAAAATTAAAAAACTGACTGTACTAAGTGTTTTTATTATTAATAATAACTTTTGTTATATTTTTATTAATAACTTTTGTTACCGGTCTTATCAAAAAAATAAAATATAAACGGAATAAGCTGAATACATACTTCTTGTGTTTAAATTATTTAAAATTCAATTAACTATAACATCTGCTTTCTTTTTGTTGCAGGTATGCATCTCAAATTACAAGTTTTAAATAACAGATAAGAAATTGTCACACCATATCTAATAGTCAAACAATAGTTAAACAGTGGCTCTTGTAATCTTATTACAACATTTGTTCGAAGTTGGTGTAAAACGAGATTATGCTCTAAGCGAGGGTTTGCTGCCATGATCCATTGTATTTGGTGAGTAATCCTATTGTCCCCAGCTTCCTCGCTCAGTCTAGCGCCTGGCGAAACTGCTTTATCTGTAAAGTTATCGGTTCACAGGGGACCCAAGAAAGATTGGGTTATTTGATATGATTTATCTATTTAGCTAATTTTAAAATGTTACCTTTTTAGTTTTTATGGGGTGATGTAATTGATGTTCATTGCATCGTTTTTAAGGTTCTGTGAAAACGGATACCTACCCTTTTAGGCAAACTTTATGACCGTTCTATCTGTTTGACTGTCCGAAGGATAACCTGAATACTGATTGAGCTGAAGTTTGAAACATACATGTAAAATTGACTATTTAAATGAAATTGATAAAAATTTTGGGGATTTTTTTGGACAACTACAAAAAAATTACGGAGCCCGCACATTGTGTACAACGTACACTTTTCTGACATTATGTGTTTCATTTTCTTTTACTGATAGTAACTTACCTACGCTAAAATCTAAATCACCTAATCGAAAATAGTAATCGTACAGTCACTTTCGTTACAAAAGTTAGTTAGCTTTGAATGCGATTATTATCAAAGATTTTGTAATTTTCTACGAAGACCTCGTTGCGATTCTATTAATGGGGCATTGGCAGATTATTATTTATAGTTGCATTCATCTGATCTCATATCAAAAAATATATCGCTTGTGAATGCACCAAACAAATCCAATCCATCTTTATTTGGCCCAGTTAGATAACATCTGGTTGGCAAGGTGTCTCGGCTACACTCATTCAATTTGCCACACGTGTGTCGAAATCCCAACACATTGCCGGATTATGGGGCAATGCAACGTGTTTGTTTTGGTTGCAAACTGGTATCTAAGTGGTAGGTAACTTTGAGATTTTAGACTATTAGTGATAAATATTGTTACATTATTATTATTATATTATACATATTGTTATATATTTTAGGACGTCTTCCTTTTTTCTTCTTCTGAGATTGAAAAAAAAATATATAGATAAATATTTGTTACTTCTATTTTTGACTTACGTTTACATCCTATCCTATCCTACTAATATTATAAATGTGAAAGTTTGGATATTATGATATTTGGATGTTTGTTACTCAATCACGCTTCAACCACTGGACGGATCGTGATGAAATTGGTTAGGTCCTGGAATAGGACATAGGATAGTTTTTATCCCGAAAAACATCTCCTATGGGAAATATATAAGAATTTGTAGCTAGTATAAAATGAAGATCAAGACTATGCACATAGTAGAAGGTAAATATTACTATCTACTGTCTTGCTCTCTATCAATATTAACTGTAAGTACATATAGATAAGTACCTACTCGTATATGATGCGGTTGTATGAAGCATATGTAGAATATCAGTCTTTTTCTTATAGGTCATTCAGTCCATAATATATGTACACCACAGTACTGTACAATACACAAATGAATAAAGTTACAATTTTAGAAGTTTCACACCCCTTCTTCGGCCATTGGTCTTTGTCTATTGGAGACAGTGCTCTCTGGCAATGAATAACTTCTGACTTTCTCAACTATATTTTATTGGAAAAATGTCGTTCACTTACTATTTTGTTATAATCCTCCGAAATTCTTCATTGGATGTGATATTATTCTCATAGTTTGCTCAAATTATTTACGAGTAAAGTATCGTTACCATTAAATCCCAAAGTAAAGCTTTTAGTATCCCGTGTATGGCGAGGGGTGCTCGAATCAATCTGGAGCATTAGCCGGGTGTTAATGCATTTTTTCTTAGACATGTGGTACTGCCAATTTGGATGGAAAGGTGTTCGGTTCCGGCGGCTCGACGGCGGCACGGGCGGCGGCGGTACCCGCGCACTGATTTGACATGTGCGAACATCGTGCATCTATTAGCTATACAATAATAATATGGCAAAATGCTTTCCAGCCTTCATACATTTTAGGTAAGGACCGATAATGCAAGTTCCTTTAAATCGACGATATTTTTTCCTCTTGTTAGAGGCATTTATAACGATTGAATTTATAGTAAATCCTCAAAGGTAATGCGTTGTCATTATCACTGTTGTCTTCTAATTTCTTCCTATGCTGTGCCACTGTAAGACTTTAACAATATATTGACTAGGGCGTTAATCTCGTAAACCAGGACTGTGGGTTCAATTTCTACCATAGAAACTTTTGACACATGGTTTAAGTAGGTTCTAGTGTGGTTGTTATAACATATTATATATTTAATTGCAGACAAGTTATCTAAAATTAATAATGTATATTCATAGAGGTATCATAGGGTTTCTGTATTTCGGTACCGCTATTTGATCGATATAATTAAGGTTTCGCACTTCACCTTGCCGAAATCGCAAAGCTTTTGTTACCTATTATACTCGTTACCAGCATTGTCTACTTATCTTTCAGTCCCGTGTATAAAGAAAAGATATTTCCATAATTTGAGATTAGACAAGAAAACGTGTTGTTGTCCTTTATTTTTATTACTAACATTGTTATTAGTTTTAAGTCATGCAAAATTTAATATCGCTGCAGTGCATGCTATTCCTACCAAATTCCTACACTGAATACATATCGTAGAGCGTGCATTCAACAGCGATTTCCACAAACTCGCTTATGAAAAATTCAGAACATTCACTTACGAGTATAGCTTCAATTCGTAATGCGTTAGTGAAACCCCATGACGCAGCGGCCATAAACTAAGCGAAGGGGAATCGGCTGAATTATGGTATACCTGTACTTTTAGGGGAGGGTATGCACGTTTTATGGATGATAAAATTGTGCTACTTTATAAGTTCAACATTTCTGACTTCATGTGAATCAATAGAATTGTACCTTGCATATCTTGCATAGAGGTTCCTCAAAATGATCTAATAGTCAATCGCAAAAAAAAAATATTTATTGCATTTCTATGGGATTAAAACTCCACGTAGACGTAGGCGCGGGTAACAACTCAAAGCACAAAATAAGTGCCATATATTAGTGGATATTACGACCTCGTAATGGCTACTACTTGACCGACAATTGATATTTTAATTAAAATAACTGCTACCTCAAATGAAATGAACTTTTTTAACAAATAAAAGTAGAAAGGAAAAATCCTAGAACCAGTTAAGAAGCGGAAATGTCACTGTTATTCCGATTCAAATAATTGCTGTTCATTGCTTTCGATGATTGTGCGCCATTTAGCTGCCGAGTGCCGGCCGATGTGAAATTGCTTGCTCTGTGTTCCACAGCACAATAGGCACCGGTGCACACTATTGTATTTTTCTGTAATTGCATTTAATTGGTCGTGTCCTATTCAAATTATACGTTTTCCATTGAATAGCAACTCAACAATAGCAATCAAGAAGTGTTTCGAGTTCTATCGAAAATAGAGACCCAGTTGGGTGTGTATCAAAATTCTACAATCCGTACAGTTATAGATTCCATCGCCAAAGAAAGTAGGTACCTGAACAATGTTAAGCCATATAATTGTCAAATACTATTGAAAAGTAGTAGGCAACGGACAAGTAAGGTATTTATCACAATACTTTCTTTTATAGTTAAATAATTAATATTAGCAGGATTTGTTTAGCATTGTTGCTCCCTACGTAACGTTATAGGTATCTGAAATAATAATGAAGTAGCATACTTCTAAAAGTACATAGTAATTACAATTCATAATTTTGATGGTATAACGTAAACGTAGATTACCTACTCGTGCCAGTCCTGCTTATATACCTTTAAAAGTGAAGTAGCAAGTTTTGCATTAATTGCTAGGCGTCTCGCTAACAATTAATAGTAGTAAAGTCATTTATCTTTTGGAAACAATGGTTACTTTTCTTCGAAAATAAAGCCTTTTGTATCGTAATTTTGTGGCAAAGTAATATTTTTCTATGTCAGAATAATAAATAAAAGATTAAAGAGGTCGGCGCCGCGAAGCCTGATACGTCCGACGCAAAAGCACTATAGATCACTCCTTTCAAGCCTATCCTTACAAACAGTCGTCTAGACAGCAAACACAAAAATAGTCCTATGAAAGTAATTTAGATATCACTTTACCTCCAATTCAGTAGGTATCTACTTCAAAAACGCCTGCCTAACGCTTACCTACTCACGAACGACGGGTAAATAGATTAGCTTTATGGCGAGTTCCCGGCTTAGAATACGGCCACCCCGTACATACATACGTCAAAGCGACTAAGGGGACGGGCAGCAGCGTTCACCTGTGTACATTATGATATGATCATTACTGCGATCACCAATCCGTCTGCCAAGCTTGCTGATTATGGCCAATCCCTCAATGAACAGACCACCAAAAGTGCTACTGAGAAGGCTTGTGTTTAGCAGTAGACATATTTCGGCTGATACACGGGATTTAGAAAATATTTGTTGAATCTTTTGTGCGGTTGGCAAATCTACATTTCCCATTTTGTAGCTAGTTACCAAACTGAGGTACATGGTGAGCCTAAAGGAAATTTTTTACGTGGGCTTTGTATTTGTGGTATTTTTTGGAGCATCTTGGACGTGGTTGAATCTTTTTTGGCTCTAAAATGTCGTAAATGCTAAAAATTAATGATGATCCAAAACTCATCTTAATGTAAAGACTCTTAATTCTAAGAAGGTAATATTGGTTGTTATAAAAAAGCTATTGTCAGACATCTCAATCACTTTTCCCTGTTTGTATAATGCATGAGATGGGAATAACTTGCAAATGTATGCCGCGGACAAACTGACTCGGCTTTATTAACAAAAAAAATTATAGCGCAGCGCTTGCGTAATGCGAAATACTCAGACAGTGCGGCGCCAAGTCTATGCTAGATAGAATCTATCACTGAATGTTACGAAAATTGTAAATACAAAGAAATAACTGAACTAAAGTGACAAGCAAACTTTTGTTTAGTTATTAAATCTCATTTGAATCTGCAAAACTTTGTACTTGTTGACGACCTCCGTGGCGGAACGGGTAGCTCTCGGACTGCCACGCCGGAGGTTGTGGGTTCGAATCCCGCTAGGGGCAAATGTTCGTATGAAGAATATGAATGTTTGTACCCAAGTCTTGGATGTTTATCTATCGGAGTAAGGGTAGGCCTTGTGTCAATAAAAAAAACGTAAATGACAGTAGTAACTATAAGTTATATACTGAAATCTGTATCACTACGGTAACGCGTGCGAAGCTGCGGGAAAAACGACAGTCCTCATATAAGATTGTTCCATAGACTTACAAAAAACACAAATAAAATAAGAAACCTTTCAAAATCTTTCCATACGCGACCACGACGCGCTCCCTCGCCCCTCCAACCTTCCCCTCACCGAATTTATTGCAATTCGATACAGGCAGAGAGCCTTCCATGATAGTCTGTCTAATGCAGGAAAATAGGGGAAAACATCATATATTTACCGTATCAACGAGGAATCGGACCATTTGCTGACAGAACCTATTAATATCTATCTGATACTTAAAGCAACACGGCCGCCGGCTACGAACCGAAGAGGCCATAGCGTTTTATTCTGATGCATTCATCATCGCATTTTCAGCAGAAACATCCTGTCTTTTTCCGCGGGGTGTTCCACGCATACGTGCAACACACGTGACAAATCGAACAACGCCACAGAATAAGTAATAGTACAAGTACAGAAGACTACCTAAGCAAACTTTTTCAGTGAGGATCAGTTATAGCGCTAAATATCTGCATACTTGTTAAGTATGCAGATATTTAGCGCTAAAAACAATAAATATTTAAATCGGATCAAAAATGACCAAGATACAGCAATTTCAGTGTAGTAGTTCCAAAAACGGTATCATAATACGGGTAATAGTTCAAAATACGGGTCATCCGTCGCATCGCGGAAGAAGTGTGTGCAGCACACAAGCGCAGTCTACTGTATACAAAACACTCGCGACACCTCTCTGATGAATGAAATCCGAGCGAGAGGGCGAGAACATCACGCGTGGGTTGTAACAAGTTACGTCGACATAATAAGCGCGCGCCTTTTAAAAAGTTGCATTAAATAAACTTTTATAACTTGTCATTTATTGATGGATTTTAATAATTTTAAAATTAAAATTCTCTGCTATTTATAGCGCTTATCCTCATTTCTCATAAACGTACCTACAAAATTCAGTGCCAGCCAAATTGAATCCTACGCATATGGTAGATAGTCAATGTTACGCTGAACCGGAAATCACGTAACATTTACGCGATTCGCCTGGGTACCCCGGAAATCGGGGCAGCACCGCGTAGTAGATATATTCTTATACTTAAGTGCGGAGTGAGATAAGTCTGACAACACTCATAGCCTGGGCCTAGCCCAGTGGGCTTATTATGCCTTTGGCAGAGGGGAACGCCTGAGTACGGCGACTCCCCGCCGTATAGCTTTATGATCTGATATAAGATTATTATAGTTCGTTCATTTTATAAAATACTCTGGTGATCAGCAATTGTGGTTAATAATCATAATCGTAACCAATAGGTATATTAAACAAAATAATAACCCTTGGAGTCCTACCGTAGTCCTTTTTAAGCATGTCCAAACCTAGGAGTATATTTATAAAAAGCGGCCAAGTGCGAGTCGGACTCGCCCATGAAGGGTTCCGTAGCAGCAAGTAACATAATATAAAAGTTATAGTAGTTCGTTGTAACTTTGATCGATGTTTTAATAATAGTATTGTGGTTTACGATTTATGACGTATTAAAAAAAACTACTTACTAGATCTCGTTCAAACCAATTTTAAGTGGAAGTTTGCATGGCAATGTACATCATATATATTTTTTAGTTTTATCATTCTCTTATTTTAGAAGTTATACATTTTACAACTTTGGAAGTGTCTCTCGCGCAAACTATTAAGTTTAGAAAAAAATTATATTAGAAACCTCAATATCATTTTTGAAGACCTATCCATAGATACCCCACACGTATGGGTTTGATGAAAAAATTTTTTTTGAGTTTCGGTTCTATGTATGGGGAACCCCCAAAATTTTTGTTTTTTTTCTATTTTTGTATGAAAATCTTAATGCGGTTCACAGAATACATCTACTTACCAAGTTTCAACAGTATAGTTCTTATAGTTTCGGAATAAAGTGGCTGTGACATACGGACGGACAGACAGACAGACATGACGAATCCATAAGGGTTCCGTTTTTGCCATTTGGCTACGGAACCCTAAAAATCGGATCAGTACATACCTATTTAAGTGGTTTGTATAAATCGTACGAAGTTGCTAAATGCTTGAAACGACTTATGTAGGTACCAAGATAATATCTATAAATACTTTTCACGTAATCAAATAGGCACATAGCTATTTAGAAGGTATGTGACCATTGCATGTTCTGAAACTACTTTATTAGGGTCATATTTCCAATAGTTGGGATGGATGGTGGAATGGGCAGAGCGTGTGTAGGGCGGGCGGTTGAGCGGTCAGTGCCTCGCTATTGTAAGATCCGTTCACATGACGCGATTCTAATTTTAGATCAGTCTCGTAAAAAAAACACTGATCGATCTAATTACAGTGTTAGGTCAGTAAGTGTTAACATGTTTATGAAAGTGATTGCAATAACCAGGTCATTTTTGTATTTAGAAAAGGCGCAAATCCGCGAAATCTTTGCTATGAATGACGTAATGGGGATTATTAACTTACGTAATAGGTAATTAGGAAACGCTCTACTTTACAGTGACCAATTTTGTTATTTGCATTGGATGAGTCATACATTACTTATAACACGATGCGTTTTCGTTTCTATACTTTCTTAGAGTTTTTAAATCGCGTCGTGAAGACTACTCTTTAGTTCGTAGCTCAGTCGACCGATAGCGATGTTTTAATGAACATATTACTTTTATTTTAAGGTTTATAGTTTTATGAACATTTTAACTGAGTTATATAACTTAATAACTGACTTTTGACACGATTATAAAATGCAAACCTTTTTTTTATATAATTAAACATTTTATATTGAAACTACACTAGATTTAAATATACTTAGTTATACGCAAACGTACCTACTTATGTATGAAAGCAAAGATAATATATACGAAAGTAAGGTGTAGTTAGCACGTCTGTGCGCTAAGGCATCGATAATTAACGAATATGTCGTCTTTTTTCATACCTAATGATATTTACAGATTAATAAAGAATTAAACCATATATAATAATATGAAATTAGGAGATGTGATCTGATAACGAACCGACTTTGTCCTAAGGCAAGCGTAGTTCGCCCCATTGTTGTGTTAAATCCATGACGTTGAAGATCATGACTAATAGACGTTTGTTTTATTTTCTTACACCTTAATTGAATCCTTAGCGAGCGATTAAAGGTAAAAATATTTACGTGTACATTTATATGCTAATCCTAGCTAATTAATAGGTACTCGTGCGTAAAGTATTGCCATGGTGGTCACATAAATATTTCGGATAAGACCAAAGCTCGACGGAAAGTTGGCACCACGATATACGGGCCTTATTTATGTCGATGAGCTAAATTTATTTATGCAAAAGTATAAACTCTTGATGAACCGTGTCAGTTTATAGGAAAGACATTTATAGGCATTTATTTGCCGTATACTTTAGGTACTAAAAAAACAGATATTTTAAAAATGTTCAACTTTTGATATAGATTTTAATAGGAGTTTACTTATAAATCCTGATTTTATGCATGTAATCAATTACAAATGTTTAGCAAGAAGTTAAAACTTTCTGCGGAGAAAACTGTATTATAATTTTTTTTGGAAGAAACAAGATATACCAGTTTAACATATACATAGTATTGAAACATTTACGTAATCGTTTTGCGACTTCAACTTTCTTCCGATTAAATGCTACTATTGTCAATTCGTTCTTATCTTTGAGAGAAAGCATCGGATAAAAGGAAAACGTGGGAGTTTATGTAAAGAAACTAAAGAAAGAAAGCATAAAGAATTACAATGCAGGCATACCATTAGATCACGTTTCTATAACCATACCTTTTTTTATCAAGCTAGCGCCAGGCACCTATCTAGTGAGGTGAATCTTATGAGATTGAACCGGCACTGTCAAATACGGACCATATTATGTCTTGAGGCAGTGAGTAGTAAATATGAAGTTATTATAAGAATTCCCCTATTTCCATCCCCATTCCGTCACCTGTCTACCAGGCGTGGGGAAGGTATTCATCCGTATGTAACAGACATACCACGCTCACGTACGAAGCGGATTGCTTACTCTTTCATAATGTGAACTGCTAAGGAATGAACTCCCTGGCAGCGTCGGTATTTCCGGACAAGTACAACTTGATTCTTTTTAAAGGAATAGGGAATGAATCTTCTGGATAAGCCCGCTCCACCTTTGGCCTCACCGTCACTTGCTATCAGATGAGATTGAGGTCAAGCGTAAATCCATTAGGAATAAAAAAGAAGTCTGTAATCATGGTTACATTGAATTTGATTAGACTGAAACAGATGGCACATCTGCATCTCTATAACATAATTTTATACACAAAATCTTACGATCATAATCAAAGTCAATGATTAAACGACTCTATGTAGATTGCCTAGAAGAGATCGCTTTAAGCGATAAGGCCGCCTTTGTACACTTTCCATAAATCTGTACCTATTTTATTGTTATCCTTAATTTGTGTGCATAAAGAGTATATCTATCTATCTGTCTATGACTCTATTGAAGCAATTTTATGAAAACATTGCTAACTTGCTGCCCGGTCTAAACCCCGGTTAGTTTGCACATAAAGCTACACGTTTAGCTACTAGGCCATGTTATGACTGGGATAGGTCTATAAAAATGTGCTACACTTTAAACCCTACAAAGATAAGATACAATAAAATAATGCTTACAAAGGTGGATGAAAGAAGACCAAACTTGATATAATGGACTGCAATGATTATAACGACATTTTTATCAGTCATTTCATTAATTTGCAAACACTTGGCCATGGAGTTTTCTTGAGAAAAAACCTTGTATTTTGATTTTACTGTTTCAAACAATGTCGCAGTTAACTGTTTCTTTGAAACCAGTTTTATATGAAGCAAACCTACCGATAAAGAAATAGCACGGCGTCTTCATCTAGCGGTAAGTAAAATCTGCCTTTGTTTGATTTGTTATGCTATAAATGAGCATAACGTTTTTTTATGCTCGGCCAAATATAAGAGTATTGTAGTTGTATTTTATAATTTTCTCATTAAGATTGTGATTGCAATCGGAAAAAGTGGCTTTGTATGGTGTGGTGAATGTCAATGTATTGTCCACCTGCGCCTACGATCCTGTTGGACCGGACGAACGCGTGCGCTGCTCCGGGCGCAAGAAATGTGCTTCAATGAAGTGTTCTTTCTTGCGGTAAACGAGTCGTTGCTTACATATACGAGTACCTACTTACATGCTTACAAACTTGTGTTTGGGGTTGGGGGCTTACTTCTCAGTAGTCTGATAGTGTTTCCTGTCTAATTCGTTATACTACGGGTAAGGTACCTCACTACGCTTATCATCTACAGAGCTAAAGGACCGTCAGAGGTATGTGATAGTCACATATAGCACCACTGAAAATGTATGTTTAGTAAATAGGTATTCTATGGTTTGATTTTTCCCCTACCTCACCGGATCTTATTGGTCGAAACCCTGTAATTCGGTCCCCCACTGTACTTACAATGCTTTTCAAAGTTTAGGTACCTAAGGTAACTATTAACTATCTGTAATCTTTTATGGAATGCCTTTAGTACTTACAGTGTTCCTGTATAAGTATACGAGTATTACCCGAGGAAGTACTCATACCCGAGCGTTATGAACGGACACATAAATAACTGAAATGTTACAAGAAGCTGTCCGCTCCAGGCAGCCTTCCGTCCTCTTGTCAACCACTTCGAGTTTTTATGAGGGCACTCATATTGGCACTGATATTACTTTTATGAACTGTCCTTTTTTGTCCGCATTTGGATTTAAATTAGTTACTTAGGGTATAATTACTTAGGGTAAAACACGGTACTACTTATATAATTTATGTCAAAAACCTGATATACATAGACCATAAAGATTCAAGGCAGATTGGTTTACCTAGGATTTAGGGTATGCAGGTTTCCTCTGGAAAGAAAAACCTGTGATATATGATTAACTTTGCGTGTCAGAAAACTTATTGATTCACGGGTGCGGGATCAACCCCCGGCCTCACCATAAGGCGAGCCCACTGTCAATGACTGCCTCGTTGCCCTAGTGGCTTGGTAGTTGGACACGAGCGCCAGAGGTCGTGGGTACGATTCCCACTAGTGACATACAACTTTATAGAAATTGTCGAAGTTGTTCCCGGACTGGAAAATTATGTGTGAATTGTCGTATCCTTGTAAAATTTCCATCGTACAGGAGAACATCCTAGTTTGAGAATAGTCAAGTGTATGTACCTATATGAAAATTATTAGGCTAGTGTTTATGACTTAGTAAAATCAATAAAATCACATCATTTCCTCATTAAAATTACATAAACATAATACCTACATCAAGTGCTGCTTGTAGAAGATTTCTCTTCCCATAGGTATTTCAATTTTTGCTTGAAAAGTTTGTGATAAAGTCATCATAAACTGTAATTACGAGATAAAAAATCATTAAAGAGAAAATTTACGTTCATTAACAAGACGAACAATTACGTTGAATCGTCACGCTTTCTAAACATTACAAAAGTATTTCACGTTGTTAAACATGTTGAACTGGATGCAAACTTTAGTATCTACCAATTAAATTAAGCATATATCATCATATCTGCCTATTGACGTCCACTGCTGGGCTAGGTTGCCCTAATCATAATGCGAGTCAGCATACTCCTCCGGTCCACAGGCTTTCCAATAGCCATTCTGAACTCACGCTCTTACTTCAGGATAAACAAATTACAGTGGTAAATTATCAAATCTGGAATACCTTATACAAACTATCTATAAAAATATAATATTGTTACTCCAAGTTAGCCTTCTGAGGACCTTTTCTGAACATAGAATCAAAGATAAAACTATCTAAGAGAAGTCATTAATTAGACTAGAAAGTAGTAAGTAACGTATAATTACTAATTACTAACTAGACGGACTGTAGGAAGTTTCTACGTGGCTAGAATGGACCGTCTTTTAAACTCACAAACGTATCCGTGGGAGCATTTTAGTGAGTGCGTGTGAACTGAGCGCGACAAAAGGCCGAGTACACACATGATGCACTGAGGAGCTCTGATTTAGAGGAGACATTACGTCGAACAATGCCGGATCGGAGTGGAGCAATAGTATGATAATTATGCGCCTATTGCGTAGGCGGCATGGGAAAGTGTGTCCTCTTTATAATGGTCGGTCACAATATTATAACTGGAGTAGGTAGGTTTACACCTTAATTATAATGCATGGCAAAGCGATTAGGTTGATTATACCCAAAAGAGTACGAAAATTTTAGCCTTTTAAAAATAGAATTCCTTACCGGTATATGTTTAGTCAAATTAACTCGATCGCCATTTATCCTGTATTTTTTTGTTTGTTTGCTTTTATGTATGATGCAACCCCCCATAAGAGTGGGTTGATTCTCGAACACCAGAGGCCGTGGATTCGATTCCCACTTCGGAAAGACAACTTTTTACAATTCTTACAAGTTGGTCCCGTGGTCTTGATGTTATATTTGTGAATTGTCCTACCTTCTTAATATAGTACAGACAGAAAACTTAGTATGAGATGAGACAAAGACTTCGTATAAGTACGATAAGTATTTGCATATAAAATATATTATTTATTTATTTCGCTAACCTACCGATGGCTAGAAAGCTCAATATGATATTTAGTTGCAACATTTTAAAACTTATTTAGGTTTTTTTTTATTACAATTCCTCAACCTTTTTAATTATAATAGGTTATAAGACCGTTATCAATTAGTACTAAAGTATTTTAAACTTAGGATTAGCGGATCCCCGCACCTTATTCGTTCGCATTAAAAGTTGACTATCCCATTTTTTCATGTTCCCGCAAGAATAACGAATTTACGTCATTTGAAGTCTACTCAAGGTTTATATGCAAATTCCTACACTGAGTGCTTGGAGTTGTGAGTTGATAGTTAAGTTATATAGAAAAATCCTTCGGCGTCCTAGATTTGGTAAGTGCTTTATGTTGAACTTACATTATTATGAAAAATCTAATACATGCATGTACCTACATTGTCATACGTTTGCTATTGTCGTACCGCCTACAAACGAGATAACGATAAACTATCCCATGAAGCAAACCGATAGATACCACAGTGATCCATCACATGTATTCTTTTGCAACACTAAAGTAATAAAGCCTTTGCTTGTGATTGATGAACAAACTGATGTAATCCTGTAGTAGGGAGTGCTAAGTTACTCTTAAGTTATATTTCTAATACAGTTGGACTCATAAATAAGCTTTTCCTATATGATTGACCAGCTGTGACAGAACATGGACAGAAGCAGTTTCTACCGATTTTTAGAATACTTATAAAAAAAAAGGCACACAGCATGAAGGAGCATAACAAAGTTAACTAATAAAGAAAAAGAAAAGATTCAGATGGAACAGTAATGGACAAAAAAATAACTTTAAAAAAAATACTAGCAACGAATTTAAACATACATATATGCTCAAAACAAAAGTGAATAATAAAAGACAATTAAAAAATAGCTTAGGTAGTTAGTAACACTTCGCAACAAAGTGACTTACTGTAGGAATAATTATGTTGGCGCTATTTTAGGGCAGGCAGTCGCGAGACCAATAGTAAGAAAGAAAGAAATAAAGTAGTTTATTGTCACAAAATCTGATGGTAGGGATAAATAGTCGCTTCTGCACACTGCTAACACCTAGTAAGCTGTAATCGATAAAAAAAAATAACGTGTATAAATGTACCAAGTGTATTCATATGCCATAAATGACTTTGACTTCGTCCAGTCTGTTTATTACAGTGCTTTTACAAATATACTTACAATTTTTTTAGGTAGGTACCGATTTTAGGTGTGTCAATTAATAATTAAAAGTTGTATCAAATTAGTATTTTCGTCTGTTCTTTACTTAAAACCCAGTACAAATAGTGCTTGGATAAAATAAGCAAATCACCGTGTACATGACCCCTGATTAATTGCTGCAGTTGTGCCGGCCGAGGGCCAATGCTCCTAATTTGACAATGTCTTGCTTGCCGCATCGTGGCGTGTGGCACGCCAGGTGCAGCCAATCGGGAGCTCCAGGTTTGGCCATGTTCAGTTAATCGACATTACTTAATTTCTTTGCTAAAAAAGCAAGTCATTTGTCAACTTAAATAGCACTTAGGGATCTGTGCCTAGTCTGTTCGATTAACTTTTATAAATGTTCCCTTTTTGTATTGAGTGATTTTTATCGTAAGTAGGTAGTACTAAAACAGCAAATCAATATATTACAAATAGAAATATGCCATTGATTATGTGCAAATAAGTAACCACGTATATCTAATATAAAAAGTTATAGTTCATATTATAAAAGTTATAGATCAATACAACTATACTCATATCTACATATAATTTTGACAGACAAGCTCATTGCATATCGATATGTAGTACTACTAAAAGAAGTAAAAACCCTATCATAATCCCACACGTGTATAAAGGTATCCGCACAATAATACAGATTTTTTTTCAATGCAGAGACTTAGAGATCGTTTATAATTACGCGCCCGTGCACTATACTGTACAGCCGGACATTAAATCGCGAAATAACAAACTAAATTAAATGCGCGCCATCTAAAGTTCGTTTTGCACGTTGTAGAATTCGATAACAATTCTTGACGTGCTCATTGTCAGTCGATTTGTTATTTTACGTTACCTAAGATTTATCAGATTCTGAAAATAGGGTGCGTTTATTTGCTGACTTTGCTGACTCATATCTTAAATGGTCCATTTAATTAAAAGTACAAATTTGAACGCGTAAATCTTAAATAACACATTGATATGACTCTAATAGATCACGATCGATCGTTAATATCTACTTATAGCTGTAGAAATTATTATATTCGTACTAGCTGTGCCCGCGACTTCATATGAAAACTATCTAATTGATGTAGCCAAAGATACCCAAAGAAAACAACTTAACGCCGGCGTTACAGACGAATGCAGCAACGGATGTGCGACGCCCATCACGGCTTTCGTGTTATTGCAGCTTTAACCTGATCTGCAATTAAACTGGACACACTTCAAAATGCGAATGTTATAAGCGCAGTCGTAAAATATAATCAATGTCAGTGTAAATACGACCTGAGTGGCGTCGCGAAGTCTGAGCAAAGAGAGCAACTTGATGCGGCAGACGAGGATGTCGCCGCATTTAGACGCTTCCAGTCGCGGTTGTTGCAAAAGATTTGCGTCGCACAGCGTGCCCCTCGTGTTGCCAATCCCCTGAACTAATTCTGTCACGTTACTGCTGCTTTTTACTAGGATATACCTACATCATTTTATTTCACTTTCCAAATCAGATAGTAAGGAGATAGTTTATTTCATAATAGCTGCAGGCAGTCGGTGACAGAAAATAAATTAATAATGAAGTTTGAATTATAATGGCAAGATAATCCTCAACTGCAGGAAAACCAAAAATATTATTACATATTTCTGTTAAGTCATACATTTCCATGAGTATATCGAACTTTCACACCAAGGAAACGACAGATCATTTACCAGATGCCAGCTTATCAAGAATGTAATCAGAAACCTTTAGCTTTACGAGTATGCAGTTAACACCGCAGGTAGATTACTAAACCTGTATGCAGCTGAAACGTGAGTCCTTGAACCGTGCACGGTTGCGGGCCAGTGAAACTACTAGGCAGTTACTAGTAGCACGTGCGCTGCGGCTAGCGGGCCGGCACTGTGACCTATTGCGCGGCCTTGCAGATGCAGATGCGCCGCCGAACCGCACGCTTGCAGCAGGTGCAACTGCAGCAATTAAGGAATTCAGCGTGCAATCGCCACTTTGAGCAAAAATGCTAACTTTTGTTTTGAGCATCGTAGAGTTGGCACCTGACGTATACGTTATTTTTAAATAAATATCATATGCCATTTATGAGCCGTGCATGTTTGTTGCGCTTTTATGACCAGCAGAGGACCACGTGTAGGGTAGCGGGTGTAACTCCTAAGGACGTGGTGCAACATCCTGCATCGGCCCTGCGATAATACACACTGATCATCTTAGATGTGTTGGTTTCCTCGCTATATTTTCCTTCGCCGTTTGAATTTAAATTAGCCGATGTACCACATAAGGTGTAAGCCAAGAGTAAGATGCTGCTTTTGTACTGTAGGAACAATAATCTCATCGAAAAGTTATTCTCATTGATTCCTTTGATGAATTTTGTAGACCTCGGTCCCATATTTTTAGGTAAGGTAACATTCTTATAAAACTGGAAATTACCTATCTATCTATTTACATAAATAGAATTCGGTCAAGTTGTCTGCAAACAAGCTATAATATTGAAACTAGTACAAAAACGTATCGATTTTGAACAGTGACACTTGTCGATATGCAAACACAAACAGTGAATGACTCGCGACTTCACTTGAAAATTTCGATAGATAAGAGTCGCGTGTCGTTCCTTGACTCGACTATGGCTTGAGATATACTTTACAAATATCATATTTCATTCTAATACATCAGTTTTGGGTCTTATTGTCGCTACTTAAGGCTGAAAAGTCAGTTGTTGAGTGAGATAGAGTATTTCGGTCGTAATGTCGGCTGAGGTTCAAAAAAGGAGGTGTTTGCAAGAGATTAGGTGTTATCGCCTGGGAACGTCAAACATGTGGGTCCGGCCGCGTGCCACCGCCGCCTCATCAGTTGCACAAGAGAAACACTGTGCTGGGGAAATACCTAAGTATCATCACATCATTAAACCCCTAATCTTCTTTTTGCACTTCAGTAAGTAAGTAGGTCTATTATTCAGGTGAAAACATTGGGTTCCCTTGTAAACAATCTAATAATCTAGATATAGTTTTCTATGATTAAGTAATCATCCTATGTCTAAAGTCAAAGTGGAATTATTTATTGCATATGACTATGCGGGTGAATGAACTTTTCTTTGTATATTTTCGGGTTCCGTGAAAACGAATACCCTAAAGCTCTAACATGTATGTATGTATGTATGTATGTATGTATGTATGTATGTATGTATGTATGTATGTATGTATGTATGTATGTATGTATGTATGTATGTATGTATGTATGTATGTATGTATGTATGTATGTATGTATGTATGTATGTATGTATGTATATGTATGTATGTATGTATGTATGTATGTATGTATGTATGTATGTATGTATGTATGTAAGCGTTGTATTGTACCAAAATTAACAACAACAAAAATAAATAAAAGAAAAAAGTGGTGTACAAAGGCGGACTTATCCCACTTAGGGATCTCTTGCAGTCAACCTTAGAGTAACTGATAGGACTGGTATAATGCGTTTAGTACCAAAATTATAAGAGAAACGTACCCAAGGAAATAACATTACTGGATCGACTGAGCTGAATTGTTCGGCAATGATGGGAAAGTTTAAAAATTGAAGGGGTAAAATTATAATTTACGTATTTTTTGGTACGAAGTACCAACCGTGCACATGAATCGAGTGAGAGTTCAAAAGGTTCTTTGTTATAATTATGAATTATATGGAATATGTTCTGCATCTCATCATTATTATACTTTCAACTTTTCATTGGTACAGAATACCATTTTTTAAATTCCTCCGTGTCTAATTCCATACAAGATGTAAGTACAGGAAACATAAAACAACCCATTCAGTCAACCACTGCACATGAAATTACTGTGCGAATCCTTATAGATTATCTCTCTGCTATCTGCAAGGGGAACATTGTTGCCGTTTATGCAGCATAAATAGCTCAAAACTTACGAAGCGGAGCAGACAGACGGACAACTGCTACCATACCATTTATAACAAAGTCACTTAATTGTCGCTTTAACCAAGTTTATAAATGCATATTATATTTAGGTACTATTGTAATTATTGCTGTATATATGTAGAGTTTAATTCTTACCCGAATCTTATCTGTGTAAAATCTGAGTGTATCTTATATGTTCAAAGTGGACAAATGCCAATTTGCAATATCTTGCACCTACTTACCTAACACAATCTCTCAGCATGACTCAGAGGTTGACTGGTAACACTTGCTTTCGGCATTAAGTTCACCTGTTGTGCAACTATACATATGCAATAAAGTTAAATAAATAAATAAGTTACTTCGGTGTCACCCAGATACCATAAGAAAAGGAAGATGTTGACTGATTGATTGAATATACGTTATTGCACACAAATTACAGAAAATATGTAGGAGAAATATGGAGTAAATGTACAAGTGGCGGCCTTATCGCTTTTAGCGATTTCTTCCAGGCTATATGCTAGTAAGAAATAATAAAATTAAGAATTAAGAAATGTTAAGATTTAACAAAAACATAGTCACTACCTGATTACTACAACTTTTTGTCATGTGTTCGCTAAAATAATTTAGCAGCCTTCTCTCCTATTAGGGCACCTTAGGGCGCCTTAGGCACCTCTTAGTAAAAAATATATATTTACACCCTATATGAACTCATGACCAATATCTGCTCCATCGTTAGGCCTACGTATATGTATAGATCGCACAGTATCAAATTGATCTAACAAAATTAACGAACACTATCCCTGACAATTAGGTTGTCAATACGATCATCACAGCTTATGTCAATACCTACGTTCTTATGATTTTCCGAAAACGAGCTATTGTCAATCGTTGATCGTGACTGCGGCCGATGGTAGTACCGGTTAGTGTTGGACTTGGAATTAATTTGACGTGTTTCGGAACTCCTACCGTTTGGTATGCAGAGAGCTGACGCCGCGTCCGTCCGTCCGTGCTGGATCAGTGACGCTGTGAGACACCGCAGTGATTTGCAAATGCATCATTTACATCTCCTGGCGTATTATCAAGTGTTGTGCAGCTTACCTTGCTACTGACTCTAAAGGATTCGTCCTTCGTTTTGAGCAGACCTTCATTCAGTGAAGTGCAGTAACTAATATTGGAATGAAATAACGACCTATACAAATCAACATCAATACGCTTGCTTTCTTACCTACATTACTATTTAATGAAAATATTGAAAATAGGAGCTCTTTTTAACAACTCTTGGATACAGTCTTAGTCATGCATGATGAAAGCATAAATATAACAAGTTTTAATTTTGTTTTGACTAGCCTGCGACTATTATGTATAAGTAGTAGGATCTTTCGAGATATTGTCATTTGTCACCGATCTATTAGATTTGTTATTAGCTTATTGCCAGACAGAATTCAATCGTTAGAGTCAACCAATAAGTTATGATCGTTATTGAGATGGAGGTGGTGAGGGTGACATGAGCTAGAAATATTGACATTAAAGTAAATTCGATAGACGTGTAAGTACTTTAGCAATAATAAAAACTGGCGCGTGTTCATTGTCTGTTAGAGGAATCTTGGCGACAATCTCCGACCGACGACGACTGCGAGCGAGCGACACGGGACCGGCAGCCCGGGCGAGGAATGCAACAATCGAGTCGAGTCAGGTGCGAGTGCACCTGCCGCGCCGTCTGCCTCCGCTCCTGCGCCTCTCGTCGCCTCGCATTGCGGTGACAATCCGTAGACATCCAAGCAAGAATCAAGATACTAGTCGATTCAATCGATCCGTTGTCCCGATTACAATATAATAGCTGTAATGAACTCGTTCATTTGTTTATAGTCGTTTACTCCTTAGGTTTTTAGCAGAGTTTGTAACAAAGGCGAGTAACTTACATATTTTCTACTCGATTACAGGGATATTGATATTAAATTTATATAAGTAGGTACAAATGAAAATCAAAGATGCTTGGTTTAAATGAACATTTTGTTGACATACTAAATTTATTTGCAACTAGCTGTGCCCGCGGCTCCGCTCGCGTGGACTACAGGATCCGCTCCCATTCCCGCTTCCGCTCCCTATCTCACTTCCACTGAGACTCTCAAGTCTCTCAGGTCCAGGTCCAGGTCCAGGTCCAGGTCCAGGTCCAGGTCCAGGTCCAGGTCCAGGTCCAGGTCCAGGTCCAGGTCCAGGTCCAGGTCCAGGTCCAGGTCCAGGTCCAGGTCCAGGTCCAGGTCCAGGTCCAGGTCCAGATCCAGGTCCAGGTCCAGGTCCAGATCCAGGTCCAGGTCCGGGTTCGGGTTCCGGTCCGGGTCCGAGTCCGGATCCGGGTCCGGGTCCGGGTCCAGGTCCGGGACCGGGTCCGGTTCCAGCTCCAGATCTGGGTCTAGCTAAAGGTCCAGCGCCAGATCTAGCTCCAGATTTTTCATCGTAATCGACTAACTCAATCAAAAGTTATGCGAATTTATAGTTTTCAAAATCTCACATTACATTAGTACGATACCCGCTCCCGCTACCGCTTACAAATTCAGTCGAGCATTTACATCCTACACTCCTCGCAGCGTATGCGAGTTTTCGGAAACTATAAATTAGCATAACTTTTGATTGACAGCACCGATTGCAATGAAATAAAGCCTATATGTTACACCAAATTAAGCCCCATGTTTCTGTGAAAAGTCCATCAAAGTCCGATTAGTAGTTTTTAAGTGATGCGTGCACAAACTCACAGACAAACAGACAAACAGATAAACAGACAAACAGACAAAAATTTCAAAAATGATCAAAATGTGTTCTGTTGCTTATTCTTAGACCCCCCAATTTTTTTTTTGCAAATATCTTCAATGTACAGACACGCCAAGTTTACGATTTTATTTATTAGATAAAGTTTTTTCGGATAAGTTAGTCATTTTCAAGGATTTTGGTCTTCCCTTATTAGTTGCTTTCTGACTTATTTGCAAAACCTTTCTTGGTAGGTCGACCCACGTTTCTGGTTCTCGCTTTGTCTCTGACCTGTTTTTTTTTATCCCATCCCAACTTCGTCTATTTCTATTGCACTCGGCAGCTTCCTCTTCTATTTTTTGTTCTTTATTTGATTGATTGATTGATTAATTGATAATTTATCAATACCTCTATTGCTACGCTATAAACTTTGCTTCTGGATTTTAATTTTTAAATTATGATCTACTTAAAGGTATTTTGTGACATATGTGAGTATTGATCAGTTCGTTTTTCTTAAAATATGACTTAAATGCGACAGGTATAATGTTAATAACCCAATTAATCTTGAATAAGTTGTAGTGCAGATAGTTGATATTAAATTTAATGAGCATAACATGCATCTTAAAAGGGTGTAATGATTAAATTCACTCCATTCATGCTATTTAGTGCGTCTCAATCCTGTGGAACGAGTCCGCGACTGATGAACACCTCTCTGCTCAAGACACAAAACACCTGCGTGCACAATGGGCCTCATCATATCTGAAATATTCTACAATGATAAGTAATGCAATATAAGTAAAATAGCAATTAGGTGAATAAGCGTTCATATTTAGATGAAAACCAAATATGAGTACCTAGATGTAAAAATTCAACCATTGGTTTTATTATATTTTCTGACTTAAATAAAGTTTCATTGAGCATGGCTGTGACTGCCATCTCAACCCACATACCTACCTATAGTATTGTACAACAGGGTATCATATCCTTTATTTCCAGCCCTGTTAACTATGTCACAAATCTGTCTATCTAATTACCAATCTCACTCTCCAAACCGATAAATCGTTAAAACAGATTTGTCGGATCAAATTTTTAAAATACTTTCTAAGTCTGCAGTAACCACGCGACGAGTCGATTACAACCATAAAGTCAGACATTATTGCCTATTGTTCCGTTCAACGCTGGTTGTTTTTATAGCAATCAATTCCACAGCGGGGCGTGAAGCTGTGAAAACGTTTTTTGCGCATCTTGGGCTTTCCCTATTCATAGTTTTCCCTGCTTTATCTTAAACGACACTCCTTCAGATGTGTCGGTAGAAAAAAATTACGTAATAAATGGTACGGTCGACAAATTAAATTTCTAACCATCCAAGTGTTTTGTTCCATTTTTCCATTTTTGCAGAATGTGAGTTGCATTGTAAAAAATGCTGTCTTGTTTTTTCTTCTTCTGAAAACTGACAATACGACAGATTGTGAAACTTAATTTTCCAGTATCTTAAATTGGTAAATAATAATTATAATAAAAACGACACTTATTGGTGGTGTGAGAACGAAATAGGGATAACAGATTTTATGGGTCAGAAATTAAATTGCCCGATTGTACATGTACCGGTCGCATGAGTCGGTAACAAATAATTTGACTTGTACCTACACCTCAGATAACATCTATGATAAGATAAACTATAGTTTATAAGATAAACTATAGTTTGTAAGTTTTGATAAAGTTGTTAATAGATAAATCGTTGTACCTATATAACGTATTGTAGTTTTTTCTATTGCCAGAAAAATGAGTACTTTTGACGCTTTTCAGTTGGTCAGGCATTTTCTTTGCTGACTTTACAGTCGACCATCACGTCGATGAATATATACACCGGCACCTTATGCAACGATAATAGTCGCTATATTCTCTGTGGTCGACCGTACATGGAGTAATTAAGTATGAGTTTCAAAAGTTAGTGGGTCAGTTATACAAAATCAAAGCCTACAATAGTTATATTATTTGAAAATGATAGCCCCGTTATAGCGGCGGGGGCGTGAGTCTCAGACGACCCATATATGCTATGTTGAACACTTAGCCAGTTGATTAGTTGGCGTGTTTATTCTAAAATAGCCTCAAAGGAATGATATATTGCAATAGCGACTGCATAACATAAGGCCTTGCTCCATTTAGTTTCTTTTTATATTTTAACTGGCTTTTTACAACCGCGGCTTTACACGCGTTGTTTAATGTTCCCCCAATCAAATGTAGGGTGGGAATGAAAACATTTGCTACTTTGGCCTGCTAAGTCCAAGTAAGGAATGTCGACCGGAGTAGGGGTAATTAATTACGTCTACTGAACTGACGCTTCCCATATCAATATTTTCATATCCTATTAATTTTCTTTCATGTAGAATTTTGCTCTAGATTTCAAACGGAGTTCTAAAGATTTACTAACAATTTATAACTTGTGGGATATTTATTTGCAAAAGTTGGTACATTTTACGTGCTACAAGTTTGAACAATGTCCCTAGGCTATATTATTGTCACGTGTCCAGCGGAACGGAGGTTCTATCATTACGCAAAACGGTTACAACGGCCGCTCGTCATGGGGCCACGCCTCTACTAAATCTCTATTTTACATTTACATCTCTATATTTTTAAACGCATTGTTTGGCTGTCTACATGTAATAAAGCAGATGAATAGATTTTAGTGTAGGTACCTATCTCGAGGAAGCTTAGTGTAGGAATCGTTAAGCTACGAATATAGGGAGTTGAATAATGACGATTTTAGTTAAACAAGTCGCACAAATTACTTCGTTACACGACATACAGTATAAAATATTGTTAGGTTAGGTAACCATATCGAAATTGGTGATGGATTTTTACATGTTTTACTGTTAAACATAACACCCACGGCACCAGGGTAGACCCATCCGGCCGCTTACCATCATCCCTGAGTATGCCGACTGGTTCAAGTGAAGTAGAGACAGATGTGACAAACGCTCGACGGATGAGGTAAATTTTTATCCCCGTGCCGGTAAACCCGACTGGTACTATTTACGCAGGAAAGACAGTGGAAGCCAAACCTTAACCTCTATGTAAGTTAAAAAATAAGGTCAATTTCCAAGGTTCAGTGTTACATTTGGAATCATTGCTGTTTCTGGAACCTAGGTTTAGCTAGCAGTAAATGTTTAACAAAGTGTATCGCAAAAGACAGACGGTCCTCCCAATAATGTGCAGTCACTGCCACTAGTAGAAACTAATAATAAATCTTACTTTCAAGAGCCCCGTATATACACAGTACCCCTTGCCCCATATCCTTTGGCTTTGATTACATTACTCACAATTTCGTTTAGTGGACCGTTTCTCTGTGGATTAAGTGCATAACCTACTATCGGATCATATGATTTTATAAAACGTATAGAGAGTATTCATGTTAAATTTCTTATACTTTCTAATCACTTACCAAATCACCAAGACTGCTTCACATGTAGAGCACAAATTAGCACAAAATAACACTTATTACAAGGTAGGTACTTACATCTTTTTGTCAAATAATTTGACTAGACTTCAAAAGCGCCGAACTTTATTCAAAGTGGATCGAATAATCAGTCTTGTCCATTGATGTGCTTCCGAGAGTTCCGACTCGGAAACCGCAAGCATTCCTCGCTAATAGGGCTGGCTGCCTTCGAACACCATTAGTTACCATGTTTAGCTATATATAATTTATTTAATTAGAATACTTTGTAGAATTTACATAGATTCAATTTTATAACCGTCATCGTCACCAACATAAATCCTACGACTGATGCTCGTGCGCTGTATATTCCTTGTCGTATAATGTTCATCGACAACACAGAAGAATTTACTGGTTTAACTCTGTTATGTACCAGATTTCATATCCAACTTCTTCTCAGTGACATAAAAGACAAAAGTCCTCAGGGACTTTTGGTCAGCCAAACAACCTATAACAACCGCTCCTTAGATAAATACGGCACTAGAGAGAGTGAGAGCGTCGGCTAATTGTAGCCGACCTATAGTAGTACAAATTGTTCAATATTACTTATTATTTTGTAATTTTGAATAAAAATGTCTTGAATTTTTTTACTAGCGTATTCTAAGTGAACTAGCGAAGCCTAAACATCTCATGTGAAATTTGCCGTTTTCCTCCCTTGGAACAATCTACTTTAGTAATCGAGTTAGTGTGATCAGATTACAGAAAACAAACACAAAATGGACGAAGACAACCCTACGTGTCGATAGTTAGGCACGTCTTGCGGCGGCGCCGCCGGCAGCGCCGTGAGAATGGCACTCGTTGGTCGCCACCTCGACCGTGACGCCCGCTGGGATCTACGCGAAAAAACGTGTCACGGGAATCGTTAAATCGATTCTCATGGAATTCGAGTGACAACTCTGTACCCGAGTTGTCAGCCCGCTAACTTTATCGATTTTAGGAAATTCGTGAAGGTTTCCTGTTATATCTTTATCTTGAACTGTCCGGTCGTCTCCAGTATGCTTCGTCATCTGTAATTGAATACAGTTGGGTGCAATGTAACAATTAACCAACCCAACAATGACAACTTTCTTTTACAGTTAGGCAGCCCACCATGGTAAGCGGTCACTGTCGCCCATGAACACAGACAGCATAAGTGACACTCTGAGGATTATGTCAGAATGTCTCATGTACCTGATACACTTGCTCTCCTACAACGTTAGCATAGCGTAGCGTTGCGGTTTGACGTTATAGCAATAAGTGAGAACTCAGCAGTCACGCAATGAGTTTCTTTCTATACTTACAATACAATACACTTTATTGCAAACAAATACAGTCACAAGTTTTAAAAGTAAAAAATAGTAGGTACATTAGGCGGTCTTAGTAGTAGGTGTGTCTAAACTTTTTTATCTAGCATTAAGGTCCAGGGTCTGGATTTAGCTTGCTTCTCTTAACATAGTATTTTTTTATGTGTAGCAATAATAGTCATACCAAAAACTGGCTGCTGATTATATTCCACAGGATAGATTATTATGTATATCTATATATATTATTTATCTTTGCTTATTTATATCCTTGTTAAGTGCAAAAATGCACAGGTTGCAGAGTTCATGGGCGACAAAGGGTAAATGTACCATCTGTAGAAATGTCTACAGATGTGGTAAGCAGTTGTTGTGCCGCATAGACTGCTAGTTTACATATAATACGAACTTGTTTTTACTGCTGGTGTCTCATTTATGTACATGTATTTTTGTTTCCGATACGCAAATAGCATTGCTTTCGTTTGCGACTACATTTGGGTATATAATATACAATTGTGACTATTGGCGTAAAACTAGTTATGAAATTCGACTGTGGTTCTGATACAGCAGGTACCACGGTCGTCCCTCTGATCTTATAAACCTACCGTACATTATTTAGTTTACGAAAAGTCATTTGAATTGTGCAAAATGCGTTAAAGACTTTGTGGTACAGAGGTCGATTCTTGTACGAGTATGTGAGTATTATCGGATCGGTGGCGCCTGAGTCGGCGACGGGGGCCGGCGCGGGCGCAGCCTCACTTCGGTAGTGTTTTAACAGCGGTTAACTCGGGGTAAAGGTGATTAAAACCCGGGGCCGCACGTGCCCCGGGGCGCTCGCCTCGCCCGCCCGCGCGTATATCACATTCCAATATAAATTAGTTTTCGACGAGTTTATGTGCCGAAATAGGCTCGCCGGTTAACCCAGATAATTAGACGTAACAGCTTGTGATGTAGGTGAGTTGGGAGCGACCATTCCTCGAATACCGTCATTATATACCTTTTCCACTCGGATAGACCTAAAAACTAATGTCTTTCGTATACACAGAAAACAATATACAGAAACCGGCGAACATTCAAAGGTCAAGAGGAAAGTGCCGTGCAGATTGAGTGAACTTTCCGTTGGGGCGGTATGATCATGCCAGTCGTGGCGAAGCGTCAATGTATGACAAATGTTCCAATACGCGTGACGATTTTTTATAGACATATGAAATTTGTTACGGGAAATTAGGGTATCACCTATAATATTAAGTTTATTATTGTTATTTTCGTGAATTATTAAGATAAACATAATTGAATTGCATTCAATCAGTGTTGTTTTTACACATTAACATGTATTTAAAATAGGCTAATTTACAGGTTTTTACGTTATAACAACTAAAGCGAAATTTAGGTTTAAATTTAGGATTTAAAGTTTACAGTAAATAAAATATCCTACTTAATTATGAATATGTATGTAGACGTCATTATACGGCCTACTGCAAGTTATTACTAACAAAATAGCCATCAACCTTAACACGTAAATATACGTCGTATTTAACCGTATAATGTAATCGCATTGGAATTTACGATTGGTAATTGAAGAGAGCATTTCAAGTCTCGCCGACTTGCGGTCGGCACTCGTTTGACGCGCGCGGCGCGCACGCGATGAGGGTTTCACATTTTAGGAGCTTGAGCTGCTGAAACCAGGGACGTAAATAAGCGTTCTACTTCACGAGGGGGTCATATGTAGAACTAGTATTTACCCCCACGGTATTATTTACGACTAGCTGTTTGCCCGCGACTTTGTCCGCCTGGACCACGTAACTTTATAAATTATATAGCCTATGATACTCACAAATAACGTGGCTTTCTATTGGTAAAAGAATTTTCAAAAACAGTTCAGTAGATTCAGAGATTCCCTCCTAAAACCTCACAAACAAAACAGAGATAACTCTTTATAATATTCTTAGTATAGATAGTATAAGTATAGAAGTATAGATAAGTCCACTTTGAAACCCAGTCCTCCTATTTTACGAGGGTAAACAAAATCGTGCCTCTATATATGTACAAATTAAATCATGAAATAGGTGTTTAGAATGTTTTGGTTACATTTGGAGATACACTCACTCACCTCTTTAGTCCTTACAGATGTATATGCAAAGTTCAGTTTACATGAATCATCATCAGCTGTCAACATCCAAGTGGAGTCCGCAAGTACGAGTAGGTCCTCTAGGCAGACTGTGGTTGACCATCGCGTTGTACGTATGTACACTCAATAAAACTGTTTTGATGAAGAGTTTCAGCTATGTTTACTATTGTCGATACTTTGAATTTAAAGATTTTCGACTTTAAGCATACCCTTGTAGGATCGAATGTCATACTTCTGCCTTTTTTTCTGAGTACTGTATTCTCTGATGGTCGTCAAGTAGTAAGTAGATCATGACCCCCATATCCTCTCGCATATGCCCTCGGCATACCCTCCACTGAAACTCAGTGCAATTTCTGCGCTGGCCCGAGGGCATGCCCAAATTACAACACTCGCTGCCGGCGTAATTGCGAGCTCTCCGTCTCAGGCGCGTGTGGGAACACCGACCGATTTATTAAGATTTAATCGCGCCCAATTAAAATACGCACCGCATTATTACTGAATACAAAAAGCTTATGCAAATTCTTGGGGGGGGTTCGCCGGCGCCACGCGAACCGGCCCGGCCGCTGGCGACACAGTGCAAGGAATGCAGCATCTTAGCTAAGTCCAAAAATTTTGTACTAGTGGCGAGTGTCTATGTAACCCGATTACTACCGGCTTTACGTGCGTGCTACGGGCGTAGGCCATGCCATCAGTAAGAGATCAAAAACGCCGACTAGTAGACTTTGTAAAATTATTAGAGCACAAGAATATACTCTACTGAAATTATTGAAAACCAATGGAAAATCTTAATCTGTAATTTCTTCAACTTACAAACGCGGAGAGAAATCGTATTTGCTCTTGCGTCACCATTAACAGTATTCATCCCTTTGCTAAAATTGCCTGTGTTTTGAGACTAGTACGTAAATATACATTATTTCTGTACAATACATTCTGCTTAAAGATAAATCTTTTGAATACCTCTACTGATTTGAGTTTAACTTGACTGATAATCATAGAAAAGTAATCGTAGAATCGAGGACTTGTCTAGCAATGCTACGAAAGTGAGCTACGAAATCGTAGCACTATACCGCCTACTTACTTGCTTTCTTACAACCGTAATCGCGTCTAATACTGCAGTGCAAATCTATACGTGATTTATTATTTGTGGTTATGGCTCATTGATAATTATTATTGTAAATATATACACGGGTACTCGTGTATCATGTGTTAAATTCTGTAACTAGCATGTCTCCTGCTATGAATTCGGAACCAACTTTAATTCTATATTTGTTTTCAGAACCGAAACAAAATTGTTGTATTTATTGTCAAATTCATCAGTTCACATATTATGTTAAATTCAAAGCCTTGAAATAAGTACCTTGCTTTCAGCTGGAACTTATTGCGATCCAAAGTAATTTTGTAATTGCAATTAAAATGTCAATCATACAAGAAATTAGAAAGTATTCATTTACCATTTTTATTTCAAAACACATAAAACCCTAAAAGTGTACAAAGAAGGCAGATCGCGATGATATTCTAAATGGGAGTTTCCGTGTCCCCCTTGCTAAAAGGGTTCTAGAACCTTGCGGAGGGAGATGGTTCATTAGGAGGGGTCTTCTAATGCTGGTCGAGTGGCAGAGCCTTCCCACGATAGCAGGACCTCCCTGGCGCGCATACATTACCTCACCACGCATTGTCGCCGATGCGCCCGCGCCGTGTCGTGGCCACACGCATGCGACAATATAGTCTCACGCACATATAAACAATATTGTAAATATATTTTTTAAATCTTTAATTCATTAGTTACTCATTATGTTACTCCGATTCATCTTGAGTAGAATTAGGATTGAACCCCACTATCGCGCGCCGCGCAGCACTTTGCCTATACAAAACGCGGCGCGGCAGTTCCCCGCCGCCCGTCTCGGTCAACCGCCATAATACGAATGTACGCTTGTGTATGTAGCTCAATCTTTGTCCCATACCTCCCGTAGCTAGGGTGCGGTGCATGCACGTGCTCAGGAAAGGTTAGAATTTGTAGTACCTACAAGAGATCATTATGCCTCATTAAAGACAAATTCAACTTTCCCCTATAAGCATGTTACAGCAGTAGGTATGCCTGTTCGCACCCCGACCGCTCCAGATCCCGATACCCCAGCGTCCGGCATTAGCATGTTAATGAAGGGGCGTGTCCACGTTCCGCGGCGACGGTACCACACAAATCACGTCCTGCCTGCGTCTCCCACGCGGCTCGCCGCTCGCCACGTTGCGCGCGCGCCAAGCCGTGATATATGCGCTTTTTAATAACCAATTACAATGTCCACCTTGCTCTTACCACTTTACTTTTTATAGCTCGTACATAGCTGACAAAGTAACAGTCACATTAAACATTACAACACAAGTCTAGTTCGCATGGGGCCAACTGGGTACACCAAAAAAGTCAACAGTTATTGAAAGAGAAGGAATGTAATTTCTTCGTCGAAAGTGAAAAAACAACGACGTGCTAGTTTTTCTTCTTCCTAATGTGATAGAAATCACACACACACGATATCATTGTGCACATTCTGTATTTATTGTAATATTTTACATACACATATCATAGGAATAATAGGAATAACAACGCTAAATCGCTGGTACACGATGTAATGTATAATTAATTCATTACACACAATAACAAGCATCACTGGCAGTAGCATACACGATATTCTTTAGGATTATTAAGTTTTCTATGCATACCGAATACCTAAAGGTATCCGCTAACTTACATTCATTAGTTCCAGAACTCGTCGCCGAACAGATACACGTTCTGTCGACTTCTGTCGCAAGTGATGTGACAATGGAACCAAATTAATGTCTTAATTTAAACACGTATGTCCAACCAAACAAGTGATTTATTATATTTGTATTTACTATTCATCAAAAAATAATTAAATCTAACATTAATTAGGTTGCATGACATACCACACAATAAGTTGTTAATACGGATGGCCGATTGGCCGGCCGCCTGCATAAAACACAAGCAAAATTGGCAAAAGGAACTAGGTAATGAAATTGATACAAAAATATTTACACCTTTTTGCAAAAATTACAAGTGTTACCATACCAGTGCCTAATTTCGTACAGCGTTGGTTTCTCGCTCTATCTATGTATTCTAGTTTCGATCTCAGATCTTTGATTACCTATTGATCAGAGCTATTCAAACTTCAATAAAGCCACTTGTATACATATAAGAAACATCATTAACTTAATAACCTAATGATCTCAAAACAAGGTCACAATCATAATCTAAGATCTCGTGCTCCCGGAGCAGTGTTAGATCGAGCAGGTATCCGTGTAGGTAGCTCGAATTAACATAGTAACGAAGGGGCGGTCCGCCCGGTAACTCACGCCCCGCACAAAATAAATAATTTGGCCGAAGGAATGCGGCCAGATAATGGACCCAGGTATTTGGTTGTTAGATGAACAGCAAGGAGATTGCGATGGCATGCAGGATAACACTTAAGCAAAATGTTTTTTAAATGTTTTGTTTTAAAAGGCTTTACAGGTGGACCTTACGAGACGATGGTGTTAGATAAGAGTGCTCTTTTACTATTTATTTACTTTTTAAAACTTAATTGTAATCCCAAAAGCTAAAACCGATATTGTGAGACTGACCTAATCGAAAGGGATATCCATACAGAGAAGGGGTTTTCGCTGTCTGTCCTCTGTTCGGCGGATATTCGAAAACTACTCGACGGGTTGAGCTGAAATTTGAAAATATATCTAAGGTTTTTAAATGTAAATGTCCAAAATTCCGCATGTGTGTATATAAATCAGACATATTCACGCACATAAATATTACGCACATAATATTAGTATGCTTAATTTGTTAGGTCATTAGGAAAAATCTTTGGCAATTTGTAGGCATCGCACGTCCGGAAGTAATCTCCCGACGGATCGCAAATGAATTTATCTTTATTTTTGCGAGCCCATTTTCAGATTAGAACTCACTGCAGATTAGAAATCTAGTTACTTATGGAACACTATTGTGCGGAATCCGCAAACTGTTGGCGACGTACACTTAGCTAACTTTTTGGTTACTGTAAGGTTGATTGGAAGAGATGCCTAAGTGCGATAAGTCCGCCTTTGTACACAGTTTAATTCCTATTTTATTATGATTTTGTGTTGATGTTGTTGTGATTTTTGGTAAAATAAAGCGTTTACATACATACATAACTTTACGATAACACATAGGTACCTACGGTCGAATTCAGATCGAAATTTCTTATGTTAGGACAGTCAGATATTTTGACATGTAATTTAATAATTGACAAGAAAATTTATTTATTGATTGGTCTACTAAACAGAAGGATATTTCCATTTCGTATTATCATCTCATCACATCAGTCTAATGCGTCCTCTGTATAACATGGCCTGCCGTAAGCGCGCCATTTCGAGTACACCCTTGTATTCCGTCACCAGTATGGAATCTTCTTAATGAAGATTATAGTGAAGTCAAGCTCCTCGGAGGACCTTTACTGTTTAATATGTCCTCTAATTTGCACGTTCCGCCCAATTAAATGTGAAATAAAACTCGATTGCAAAGCAATTTGCCTAATTTTTGGGTCAAGAATGTTAAGTGGCTAACATACATACCTACACGGTAGGTATTATAAGGATAATCTTCTACTTGTTTAAATACTTATTCGTATATTTTCTCACATGGTAGATATTGAAGTAAAAAAAAATAACAAGATATGGTCTAGAAGCGATGTAGTTTTAACTAATCTTTAAGTCCAAAAAGCAAGCAAGATCCAATTAGATCTCTTCTAGGTATCTACTAGTGGGCTACTTCAACGTACGGCATCGTGGGTCCATAACAAAGGATAAAATAAGAAATGATAAAAAAAAAATTAACAATCAAAAAACGAAATGAACATGTAAAAAAGGTGAAATTTATCTCTTTGAGAGATTTCTCTAACAGCCTACCAGCGCAAACGAGAACTTGAACTTCGTGTTAGGGCATGAACATTTTAAAATTGTATGTTGTACTGAATAAACGCTTATCTTTTAGTATAGCAAGAGAAGTCACACGACCGTACCACCCAGATACGATATAAAATTGTTTGTTACTTTTGAAATTAAGTTATACGCAAGACATCAAATACATGTCGCGGAATAAAACGTGGATATATAAAAGGTATTTTGTATTTATTTGATCGTCTTGCGGCAGCGGGTCGTGCGTGCGGTGGGTGGCATCGACATTTGTCACCGCGGGTAGGGAACAATGTTACAAGCGAGCACAGTTTAATTGAACAGAGCACAGCTCCACAGTAAGGAATTTAGGATTATAATTGTATCACTGGTGTAATAAGTTCGTTCTCATGTCCTGAAATCTTCATCAAAATTAGGGCAACTTTTAGGGTTCTGTCAAAACGGATGCTCTTATAGCGAATCTGTCTGTCTTTTGTCGGACGGATTACTCGAAAACTACTGGACCAATTGAGCTAAAATGTACCCGTAAATAACGGGAAAATTTTCAGATTCATTTTCCGTTTTTGAAAAATACGAAGAAAACTAAAAATTTAAGGAGCCCGCAAATCCACACGTATGATTCAGACGCCTATATTTTAACTTGAATAAACGTAAAAAGTTTGCATCGTCACTAGACTGTTATTTTATAAACAACATGTCAAAAGTTAGGTCAATACTGAATACTCAAACATAAATTGAAACGAACTTAGTGTCGCTTCACCTCTTGAATTTGCATCATTATAGAATATTGATAGGAACGGTCCAAAATGTCCTTCCTTCACACCATGACCACAGCCTAGCATTCGAATTTGGTCTACTTCAAGAATAGGACGTATAGAATTCTCTGTGACTTCAAGTAGGTAAACAAAAATGCGACATCCACCGTCCACATTCGTAGCTTGCCGTAGGCGAGGCGTAGAGCTCGCGGTGGCCACTATCGCAGCCAAGCATCGAGCGCTATGCAAATGCAGTTTTTGCCAGCTACCAATTGAGCAGTACTGAGGCGCATCTCACCAGTGGGTGGCCGGGACACGTGCGCCGGCGCGGCGCTGCACTCGAGGGAAATTGAACGAAATAATAAAATAGGAATATTGGGATAACGATAAATCGACTGAATAGCAATGCTGTCTTATTGGAAACCTTTGAATTTTGATTTCCTGAGAGTAGCAAAGGTGTTTTCGCCAGTTGGTACTATAGGTTGGCAGAGTAGACATCTGGTTCTGTACATACGATATAGGCACCTAGGTAAGTGCATGACAGACGCCATCGCAATAGGGCATATATAGAGGGTTGAGCCTTAGATTTTTAACTTCATTATACTTTTTAAACTGATATCAATTCCATTAGACTTTTAGGTATAAATTGTTCAGTACTACTTCCTGCTACGCTCAAGAAATAAACGTAATGGTGTCAATTGATAGTAGATTATACTATATTTTCATATAATCGTGTTTCAAATTGCTTAAACACACCAAAACATCTATTAAGTTTAAAAACAGCGGGTGTCATATACTACTGCGAATTTAAAGTAAATGCTTCTCGCCTAAAGATAGAAGAAACGCGTTCGGTTCGATTTATAACAAACTCGTCACACTGTGGCAGCCATTGCAAGATAATAAATAATGTAACCAGGGAAACAAACTATAACTACGATAAAAGTAGAATCTTCTCTTCTTATTATTATTATTTATTACGATATAAAAATTCTAGTCGTAAGAAAATCCCGAAGTACATTCCCAACAAATTACAGGTATTATCCCTAATTTATATTGTTTATCCATGATCAATCGTCGCTTCTGTACTCCCCAATATGCCTTGTATACGCTTTATTGCGGAGTCTGCAAACACTGTCTATGACACGATGACTCCTATTAGATGCAACTGGTTTGATCAATTTATTAACCACAAGCGAATCCCTATCCACTTGTTCCGGTACTCAGACGATTTGTCGTGATCGCTTTGGTGAGCACTTTCGATTTTGGTGAACACTCATCTTATCAGGGGCCTCGCGCATTCGCGCAAACAACCCAAGCAGAAAGATATTAGGTACTAATAGTACTAATATTTGTTTTTATTAATTTTTGTTAATTTCTAATAAACAGTTTTAACACTACATTTATTCATTAATAAATTTGCATTTCTCGTCAAGTATCATCATTAAAACTAATTCCATAAAGACAAGGACCTCGCAAAGATCTACCCGCCCGGAGCCTCGCAATGGCTAACGGCCTGGCCACGGACAACGGCTACGCGAATTGCGAGGCGACTATTCGCCCGGCAATATGCGCCCGCCGCACCGCTCATCGCGGCTGTGCGTGGCTTGCTAGATACATTCCTATACATTTGTTTTGGTCGCGCATCGCGTCGCCGATCGCATCGCGCGAAGCGAAAAATCTCCCGGTCGTAAGGCCGCCCCTGCCTCTTATCAACAATACAGATCCTGTATAGTAGACTCTGTTTCTGTGTAACTACATCTATACCCTCCTCCCCCCACCCCTTCATATAACCCAATAGTAAAGACGTATTATGCTTCAGAACTCTTGCTCCACAAGTGACTTGTTGATTCATTTAATCATTACAATAATAATATAGTATACTCACTAAGATATTCATACTATGCCCAGCCGTTGGAGCACAACACAATCGTTGTTCTAATAAATGTCACTAATTGTATAGTGGCACAACACAACCCAACAACGACTAGTTTACATATTATAATATTCAAAATTACTTTCGACAACTGAGTCATCCTCGCTCAGAGTTCATATTCAATTTTATTTAAGGTGTCATTCATTCACTAGGAGATGACAGCGAGCAAATTTCAAGAAATGATTGACTATGCCACAAATATACGCTACAACAACACGTAGTTACAGCAACACGGAGGGGAGTCGCCTTATTCAGGCTTTACCCACAGCCGAAGGTGCAAGACCAACTGGTCATGAGCGGTATCGATGTACGATAGTTTATGCTATGAATGTCCGCATGTTTTGCATTTGAAAAAACGCTATGTCGTCTCTCCGCCGTGTTGCTTTAAACTAGAACTCCTTGTGGTACTGGTGGCGAAATTAAAAAAAACACTATTCACAAACATATAAATATATAAATAAATGTTTGTTTATTTCATTCTTCGCATGAGGTACTTCATATTTTATAAAATCAAGAAACCTGTTTTGTGGAGATTGATGCCTGAACTAGACATAGTTTATCACCCAGACCAGGACCAACTTCTACAAATTGTAGACATTTCTTAGTCCCGAGGTAGTCAATGTAAGAAGAACACTGATTTTTCTCAAAGACATCGTACAAAACTTAACGGAATTTAATATTTTAGGTTTAACGGATAAAAAATCTATTCATTGAAATCTGTAAGTTTCGTTGAAATCAAAATCTACTCAAACAATTTTATATCATTTATTTTATGTTATATGTATATGTCGTAAATGGCGAGCTGGACGACGTGTTCTTACTGTGACGCGTTTTTATATTAGTTTATAATACTAGTTTGTAATACTGTTAGAATGGCAAATAAAAAAATATGTCGTAAATACAATATAAATTAAAACCAAATCTCAAATTTATCAGAGATAGGTATTACCTATCTGGCAATATTTTTAAATTAGAAGAATTGTGAGATTAGGCCAGTTGAAGCAATGTTATAGCAGCCTTCTAGGTAGATCCCCTTAAGACAATATTTTTTGCGCTGGCTGCTCAATGCGACAGGACAATAAATTAGATGCGTTGAAATGTTTGTGTTGTGAGGTGAATGAGGCCGCCGCGCGCTGTCGCCACGCCGCCGCGGCGGCGCACGCGCATACATTAGCGCACAATACCGCGGGGGGCGCCATTGTGTCCTCACACTCACCACCCTCCCTCCCCCGCCTCACCCGCACGCCCCTAATGAACGATTCAACCCGAGACCTGCAATTATGAGATAAAAATCGGTCCATGATCGGTCATAAGCCGGGACCCTCCGCCGTCGTACTTTGAACATTTTCGTTCCAAATAATTTGAGGTCGAACAATAAAGCGGAATAACTAATTAACACAAGCAAAGCAAACAAATGTATATCTCCAGAAGTTATTCCAACAGACAGTTTCAATGTAATTGACAAATGAGTTGCCGCGTTGCTTGCCATTCAGTCTATCAAAAATCACTAAAAGTCAGCAAAGTATAAACAACGTGCGGATTCCGTTACTTAGTTTTCTTTCACTTTTCCTTGAATATCGAGATTAATAATAGCCGAGTTTATTACTATTTTTAGATTATTTTAATGTTCCCATGATGCCGGGCAATATTACATACTTACATACTCGTATATGTTCCGCAGATCAATCGGTCTAATAGTTTTCGAGATATCCGGCTGACAGAGACATAGGCGGACTTAAAAGCTTCTATAAGCTTATAAGAATATCCGTTTTGAGGGACCCCAAAAAATACATACGTATAAACCATTCATTAGTTCATTAGCTTCCCAGAAGACGAACCTGACATTTGTTCCTACTTCTAATGAACTACAAAAACGCAGACATTTTCTTAAATAATACTGTTGCATTTGTAAATAGTTTACGTTCAAAAGAAGCATAAAGGGTGATCGACTTCGCGGAGCGCGATTAGGGTTGCGCACTCTAATTTTGGGTTTCCACGGGTTCCGTGCCGACTAATGACCAGATAATTGCGCGGCAGGTGCGCGCGCGCCGGCCGCTGCACGCCAAGCGCACACGCCAAGCGCCGACGCCCGCAGTTCTGTCTACCTCCTCCGAAACCCTTCTTAGTTTTCAATGATTATGGACTAAACTTGGCGCATTGGATCATTTCTTTAAAAGAAATCAGATAAGTGAGCTTTAATTGAAACCAAATACAGGATGTACAATTAAATAGAGCAGCTGCTTAAATTAAATTAAAAATGAACTAAGTATTAATACAAATTGTAATTTTTTCTATCATCCCTGTTTTTCCTAATAAATTAGTACTATTTTATATTATAAAAATAGTTGAAGTAAATAATCCTATCTAATTTGAATAATAATAATAGCTGTTTAAAGATTTACACTAATTCAATAAAACCACATGAAATGTGCAGATTTAAAAGTTATAACGTAGTCCGGTTTTTTTTTAATATTTTTTCTGTGTCATAAACTCATAATTCAAAACGGCGTAATCAAAAATATGTTTACTTTAAATTATATAGCTACTGATTTGTTGTCTACCTATTTCCTGTTGGTATATTTAGTACAATGCTAGTATATATTATCTTTGGTAGATGGATAGTGCAATTTAATTTACCTGTGTAATTTTTTCATCAACGCGCTCGTTTTCACAAGACAATCCATCAATACCTATAATAAAACTGTAACTGGTCTATGTCTGTACATGGGAGATATTGTAGAAAAATGTGTATGAAGGGTCTTTATACGGCCAATAGAAGCCAAAATAATTGTTTTTAGAATTTTTGTCTGTCTTTCTGTCTGTCTGTATGTATGTTTGTTACCTCATTAGCCAAAAAATACTGAATGGAATTTGATGCAGTTTTCACAGAAACATGGGGCTTAACTCGGAGTAACATATAGGATTTATTTCATCGCAATCGGTTTACTCAATCAAAAGTTATGGACATTTTTAGTTTTCGAATAAATTAGTAGGTAAGGTTATGCAATATATAAAAGGAGTATAATTATAATGTTCGGCACTATTCAGATTGCGATGAATTTGAACTACATTTGGAGTGGGACTGGGCGTGGGAGTGGGAGTGGAGATGGATGTGAGGGTGAAAACGATAGCGGAGGCGGGGGGAAGGGCGGGACGGGGAGTGGGACCGGAAGTGGGAAGGGAAGCGGATTCTGTAGTCCACGCAAGCGGAGCCGCGGCCACAGATAGTTGTTAATAAAAGTAATTTAGAAAATTATTTCTCATTTGACGCAGTGCCTTTTAGATTCGATTATATGAGCAATGGATAGTTAGGTACGATTTGTACCTTTGGTATTTAATTATGCATAGTTAGTTCCTTTACTTCCTTTAATTCCAATTAAAGTTCTCGTAAGTGGAAGAAAAGTCCATTTTAAATATCCCTTTTGCTTTCAATTTTATTTAGAAAGAGAGCGGTTAGACATTGGGACCCTAATCAAACAAATTCTAATAGATTAATGCGTAGCTTCCGTTAGTGACTATGGATTTACATTAGGAAGGTTTTCGTTTTAATCTATTGATAACCAAAACAATAAATCAAGACCCTTATTGACCTCATAAATAAAGTGACTGCTCTTTTAGCCATGTATATCTTTGGGCTACATAAGATAAATATTTAGGGTTAGGTGGTTTTAGAGGACCTACAAAAACCTATTTACCTAGATCTATTATATTATTTACAGATGCTCCTATCTACTTTTTATTTTATCAACATTTTTCTGGCTTCAATCAATTCCACATCATACGATGGAAAACTCGTTTGACTTTATGTAACCCACGGGGCGGACACAATTGTTTTGGCAACAGGGATCTATTGTTTTTGGGTTTGTTAAAGTTTCCGAGATATGTTTGTGTGGAAGCCATAAAATATTTTCATTGAACAAACAAACGCCTGACCTTCACACAATTTTTTTTCTTTGTATACCAACAAATCCACCATTTTCACTTCGACCAAATATACATGAAAGGGACACTAGCAGCAAAAAGAAATTTGTATTACCATGTAAACTTTGCAGGTGTCCACTTCGCCCATCTATTGTTTATTTTGTTTTCGAGATGCAAATGCGTTTGTTTTCGTATGCCAATTGATTTAGAAGGGAATATATGTACCTACACCTTGGAAATATATAATTGGAGAGAAATGTAGATACCCTATCTCTTTACTCACCACATGTGGTGGCCGGTGATGGTATAACACCACTGGATGACGTACAAGGCGACTAAATAATATATCCAGATGATGGGCAGCAGCAATTCCATATACCGAGATCATCGACCCGCTTGCTCAGCGTAGTGATTATAAACTTCCCATTATTCTGGGAGAGGGTCCAGCAGTGGACTAATATGCATGTTGTTGTTACTCACAGCACATCTGGTTTATCATGCAAATGATATCATAATGAAGTCATCAGAACTCTTAATGGATTTCAAACGCTTATACTGATGCAGATCTCAACTTTCTAAAGGGTTGCACACGGCAGATGTGAGATGTGTTTCCGACATATTTTTTAAGACAATGTCAGTTTTTATAAATGGTGGGTAAGTGTATACTTACAAGTTTTTTTACGATAAAACAAGTATTTGTTTTATCGTAAAAAAACTTGGTGGGGTACGAACATCTAACTTATGTACCACTGTGGGACAGAAGTTTGCTTTGTTTTAAAATTTCAGGGATTTCATTTCAAATTCAAAATCACGTTACAGTCTCGTAGTGAAATAAACTTTAAACTCTTTAGTTGTCTGAGGCTTCATTGTTTTAATGGACAGCCGCTTTGTCGCGAATCATTATATTTTTCTAGAAATTCAAAATAACATAAACGGTTATGTATAAATTTGGTTAACAAAATTAGTCATTTAGATAAATTCCTAACAATAGTTCTTCATCTATGTAAATATTGTTATGCCTTACACTGAGGAATAGCATATCATACCGACTCCCACCAAAGTTTGACAGTCAAAAAATTAATCTATATTCGTTGTTATACCTAAGCCTAGCAAGCTGTTGCAGACAAGATTTTTTATAAGACCACCTGGAACGCCACCCGCGCCAGACCCAGACACAAAAACCCCGAGAAAAAACGTCATAATATTTGAATATTATACAAAAAACAATTAAGGGTGCCGCGCGTCACCTGTCGCGGGCACGAGACGCATTTGCATAGAGACAAAATGACGCTGTATATATATCTACGGCACAAGCGATTCGAGGACTATGTATAAACGTGTGATAATAGAGCAGATCGACTATAAAAATAATTGAAATTATTAAAAGCATGAAATTGCTTTTGTGTATTTTTGAGAATGGCTTATATTACTTGTCTCATGACTATTTCGTTTCAATAAGACAAGATTTTAATTTTGGCATGTGCAACGTATACGTACACAAGTAGTTTTAACCTATATTGCCTTTCTGTGTAAATTGTATGACCCTGATGTAGCTACGGTGTGGTGGTTTTCATTGGGGAAGACCTACTGGTAATGGACATCAGCTGGCTGATGATGGTATTATCCAGATATCCAGGAAAGTATCAAACACCAAATGAAAAGGCAATACGTCTGCAGACACGTAGAAAGGACATTTCCTCTTAAATTGCTCCAAAATTGAGAGTAGTGACGCACTGTGTTAGGTATCGGACAATCAAGATGTAGGTATGTACAACGAGCTTCCCATAGAATTCACGCTAACACCTTGGAAGCGGTAGTCGATAAAAAAATAATGATGTGTGTAAATGTACCAAGTGTACTCATATGCAATAAATGTTTTTTAACTATTGATTTCTATTTTTAATTATAATTTATAATCTTCTTGTTGGAAAAAAGTTACTATGACACTGAAGAATTCTTGGGACATAAGTAATTATTTAATGTTAAATAATTTTAATTTTATTTCATTTCTGTATTATAAGGATGATCCTTTTTATGACTTTCATTTAATTTGTATATTGATTTGTTTTTAATATTTCCTATACAATGTTTTGTATTGTTTACAAAATAAATGAATTTAATTTGAATATCCCGTATCCGCCTTACGCTAGAGTTACGATGTACCCCTATATATCCCTCATATGTTCTACAAAGGATCCTTTGTCATACAACTCTCTCTTTCTGCGATTTTATCTGAACTTTAACGAATCCGAAAACGTCTTTGTTAAATGTAAATACACAGTCCTACGAAACATCACCATATTCGTAGAGGATTAATAAATAATTTAATTAAAATCTGAAATACACATACTTTTTGCAATTTATGAAAAATAAATCAGTTGACAAAGACATATTATATGAATTGTAAATGCGAAATGGCGAGTTTGCTACGTAATCACTCTAAATATAGGTACTCACTCTTACAACGGCTAGATTATATTTTTTAATACGATAAATAACAATTAATGCAGGAAAATTAATAAACGTGCGTGTAGCACCGCGGCTAAAACTTAGTTTCCAGTATTCGACGAGTGGTAGGTAACGTCCGCATCTTGCACTAGTGCCCTCATCACTACCATCAGCCTGTTAACACCCTATGTTGATCATACTTTTCTAATGCGCTATGTGTTCTACCATCAATAAAACACAACCCCTAAAATCGTCTTTAAATAAATTAGAATACCAAATACCAAATGTTAATAACAAACGCACGAACATTCCGTCGTCGGTACAGCGACGCTACGTCATTGTCTATTGAAATCACCTAATCATATCACTGTGTCATTCGGTAATCTACTGACAGCATTTCAATTCTCTCACTACAATTTATTGCCCTATGATTTTTTGTTAATTCCTGTGGTCCATTTACTTTAAGTCGAAAAACTCCTTAATTTTTTATTTCGCCAACCATGGCATGGTTATCGATTCGTGTAGTCTTAGAACCCCCATCAACTGAATTTCCTCAGGCAGGCCTTTCTTTTCTGTCCAGTGCCAGTGCTAGTCCAGTGCCGGTGGTCGTTATGGAGAGGGTAGCTTAGAGTATATGGCACTCATAAAGCTGCGATATCACTTTCGGATTGAAGAGATCATGTAGGTAAATAGAAGTCAGTAAAATCGAATTTATTTGTTCATTAAAAATGCCTTTAAAAACAACGTATATGTAGGGCAGGGACAATCACATATTTAAAGAAAATCTATGTCTTATAAACCGTACTTAGATTAAATATACCAGTAGATGGAACCGTAAGATGAAATGTCGCCTATTAAACTAACGCATCTATCCATTGTGGAGAACAATCCCGATGTTATGGATGCTCCCGAGCTGACTAACCCCGCACAGAACTACACGAACCCATTCTTCGATTGGCGTTTGTTTAGAAATGCTCGACAATTTGTTTAGAATTTCTCTATTTTCATAGTGAACAATTCTGTTTGCTGTCAATTGTCTTGTATTTGAAAATTTCAGATTAAATGTGTGATATAATAATATTGATTTTAGCAGCACGACACCGAAGCTGTATTAGTTCTTGTAACTATTATTGCCCTGATAATGAATGGGACCAAAATAATGAACTGAGTTAAATTATAGAGACCTATGAAATATTGTTCTGGTCAGTGTTACCTAACTACGTAGGTATATATGGAATTAAGAATGTTATTATCTGAAAAGTTACGCACATTAAAATCTATACTTGTATTTTATATTCGATCAATAAGATAGCTATCATTCCCCTGACTATGTTCGGTAGCCAAGTACAGGTGTAACGAGGCACTTTGTATCAATGTGCAGATCAGCGTTTCAAACATTTCAAAGTGACCGCCGCCGCTGCCGCACCTGCTTACGCCTAAATATCTCGTAATAGCTCCTCTACTGTTACCTCCACCAATGTAATAACAACTCTTGGATTATAAACTTTAGAGTTGTTTTCCATTAATAAAAGTACGGTTTACATGGGATTTTTTTAACCTAGAAAGAGTTTAAGCTCGTCCGCAAACCGCGGAATGATCGGCGCGCGGTTACAGCGCAACTTTAAAAGAAAACTATTTTTACGCGACTTAACTTTTACTGCATTTTATCAAATTAAATATGTCGCTTAAACCACATATAGGTAGCTAAGGTACTAGTTTATGAGGTAGTTACGTGAAATAGATAAGCAGAAAAGATGATTACTTACATATCTACTCATTTTAATCACGTATACAATAACATATACAATGTTTCCGATGTCCTTTTGGAAAAATAATTATATTTTTAAATATATCAGCCATTTTCTTCTTTTTGGTGGTGCCTTGGATAGTAAAAAATTTACCGCTACATAAAAAACAGACCATCAAGCTTTAAAAAGAGCTTTTACATTTAAGTTTTTTTCACTTTTCATTGTTTTTTAAACTATGTAGTTACAGGTACAGGCTATCTCTCTATAAATCTTAACTTTATAATTAAAAACTGCAACTTTATAAGTTTTATGTAACTCAAGTAATTCAGTTGACATAGCTACAAAATAGGTACAAATTATATCAACAAAACCTTCAATCATTTACAAATTGATTTGTTGTGCCCACCGTGGGTAAATGTGACGTCATTTAGCAGACATTGACACCGCGTGGCCCAGGGCGACGGCGCCGCCGAAGGCACGCAAACACCGGTATTGAACACTCCGACGAGTGTCTGTTACGGAACGAGTCGATTTGACGGATGATGCGACCTACCCTCTGGCCAACTGTCCACTTTACTGTCCCAGTTCACTAATTATTAAAGTAAATGTGACGTCATTTAGCACACATTGACACCGCATGGCCCGGGGTTGTGGCAGCCAACGCTATGCAAACACCGACGTTGAACACAACGATGAGTGTAACATACACTGAACTATTTAATATCTAACTATCTAATTTAACATAAGACGTGGCCTGTTTTATAGACGCAGTTCACTGATTAATGAAGATACAGATGTGTCGACGCTGTGTCGGTTACCGAACGAATACCTTTGAAATATGACGCGAACTATGTTCTCTGGTGGATTATCTACTTTACAGTCGCAATACTTACTATTGGAGTAAATATGATGTCATTTAGAAGTAATTGACACCGCATGGCCCCGGGAACGCCACCGAAGGCATGCAAATTGAACTCTTTAAACACTTCGACGAGTGTATCTTACTGAAAAAAATTGACGTGAGACTCGATCTACCCTCCGGTGGACTCTAGACTCTCTTTATGTTGCTGACTTCTAGAGTTGGTGTACATAATTATAAACTTGAGTACCATGTTTGCCACATTGACGTTCTCGCGCATCCTCTGTGGATCCTCGGAAAAACAGTTGTTTTCCCAGAAATTAGCTCCCGAGTCCCGGGACATGACTATTCCTTTAGCTTTTATGCACCAAATTGATTCTAAGCTACTATCCGTCACAGATTCTCGCTCTACTGTCATCGAGAACACTTCTATTTCCAATTACATAATCCTGATATAACTTCTGGTAGGTAATATTATGGCCCACCTTATCTCTATGAATAATTATTTAAAGTGTTATTCTTTTGGTGCATTATTTCCGAATAAATAATCATTTCCTTCCTTTATAAACTTGCCTCAAGCCACCTACCCAATGTATTTCATTTAATAAATGATCGCATTATCCGCAATACAGTTAACGCCAAATTACTAAAATTACAACAAAGATCCACTCGGGCGCATGTGTGGTGCAGTCGGTAGCCCTGCCGGGGGCGCTCGTGCCTCTCGCGTTACAATTTTGTATGCAAATTTTGATTTTTGAAAACAAAACTGACTTCGTTATGACCGTTGATACTGTGTCTGAGAGGATTTTGACCGCTTGCGTGTCGAGAACATTGCACTTGCCTTAGGGATATTATTTACCGAACTTCCCTGCAAAGGTTAATTTCCAGATAACAAAAACAATATCGTGTTGTGTTACTACAAATGTAGAAATAAAAGCATAATAATATAATTATTTACTATAACGATGACAAATATCCACGGGTCGTCGCGTTTCCACCCCTAATTCGGGGTCGCGAGTGTCGATTAAAGCGGGCTAATGCCCTCAGTTGTGCCTAAATAAAAAAAAAAATCCCGGCCTGAACATGGTCCGGCCGATAAAATAATTGAGTCTAGCATTAGGTCACGCACGCCACGCCCGCCCAACCCTTTCTGAAACGATGCTTGTATAGATTATACCCAAATTATGTACATACGAAAATAATGTTGATATATTGAAGTTAACATGGCTGAAATATTGTGACTTAATGGAATGATGGACGCGATAGTGTAAATAAAAATAGGCTATGCCCATTGTTGTTTGACGGCCGTTCACGCATAACTACGAGTACGTATGGGCTAGAACGCCATCTATAAGATATCAAGTAGGGCACATACTACGAAGAGAAGAAACAAATATAGCAAATACTGTGATCGAATGGCAGCTACGCGTAGGAAGGTCAGCACCTGGCAGTGAACGATAGTAGGTAAGTCTGACTGAAGGCTTGCCATGGAGCTGAGCTGAAAGTGCGGCGTTAACTCGTGAAGGCCCTCAGCACAAAATTCCATCGTTGTCGTTCAATGTTCATTTTCACTTGCTTCATTGACTCCTTGGACATACTCTGTCTAATTTGTGGACTTCTAATGCAGCTATTGTCTAATATACATAGAAAAAACAAAAGAAAAGCGAATCTGTACATTGAAGTTAAAAAAAAAATTTCACTGCCCGGACATTACTGAAGACCAGTAGAGTCCAAAAATATAATTTAAAAAATTCTTATCTGTCTGTATGTATGTATGTATGTACGGGCTAATCTTGGAAACTGCTGAACAGAATTTGACGGCATTTTCACTGTTTAATAGCTTTGAGTTCGGGCCTCATTCTGGTATAAGTCATATCTCAATAAAATGTCAGGATGCTGATATACAAGTTGACCTCTCATTTCATATCATTTGTATGAAAGTGTAGTTCAACATTACTGGTCGATGCAAGAACTTGACAGAAAGTGACAGAGATGTTTTAAAGCTCATTTATAGATTTATTTTAGCTGATGTATTTCAGGTATTTCTACAAGTCTCGATACAAAAAGTTCGCTATTCGATAATTAGTGGCCCTGTATTAGACCGTCGACAATGTCAATATCGAAGCTGTTCAGGAGTACGTCTGCCTAGGACAGACAATATAGTTGGGTAGGATCAATTTCAAAAGCTGACAGAAGAATCCAGTTAGGCTGGGCAGTATTCGGAAAACTGCGTCAAGTCTTTACGTCACCTATTCCACAATGTTTAAAGACAAAAATCTTTAATCAGTGCGTCCTGCCTGTCATGATTACAGCGCGGAGACGTGGACACTGATGGTGGGCCTGATCCATAAGATTCAAGTGGCTCTGCGAGCTATAGAGAGGGCAATGCTCGGGGTCTCTATGAGGGATATGATTCGTAATGAGGAGATCCTATGAATAACGAAGGTGACCGACATAGCCGAAAGAATTAGTAAGCTGAAATGGCAGGTCACATCTATCGTAGTACCGAACGGACGTTGGGGCAGACGGGTTCTAGAGTGGGACGCGAGACGTCGCACGCACCATCCACCTCGCGCAGGGTGGGACGCCCTGCCGCCAGGTGGATGGACGACCTGAAGATGGTGGCCGGAAGCGTCTGGATCTGTAGAGCGTTTTGGCATTCATTGGGGAAGGCCTATGTCCAGCAGTTTGACTGCAAAATAGGAAGGGAATAGGAGGGGAAGGAAGTCGGATGGGAAAGAAGAGAGGGATTAGGATAGGAGAGGAAAGATGAGGGGGCAGTGGTAAATAAAGGGCGTAGGAAGGGGTGGGTTAAGGGAAGGGGGAGAGGAAGGAATTGGGAGAGGGAAGGGGTGGGGGAAAGGGTTTTCAACGTTGTAGGAAGGGGATGAAGAAGGAAAGAAAGAAAGGGTATGGAAAGGACAAATTGGAGGGGGGGTGGGGAAGGAAATATCACCTAATTTGCACAATATTAAAATATTTTTTTTTAATTGATTATATGATAATCTTTTAATTCATGATAAATGTAAATGTCAACTTTATTTAAAAAAAAAAGCGGCCAAGTGCGAGTCGGACTCGCCCATGAAGGGTTCCGTAGCAGCAAGTAACATAATATAAAAGTTATTGTAGTTCGTTGTAACTTTGATCGATGTTTCAATAATAGTATTGTGGTTTACGATTTATGACTTATAAAAAAAAACTACTTACTAGATCTCTTTCAAACCAATTTTCGGTAGAAGTTTGCATGGCAATGTACATCATATATTTTTTTTAGTATTATCATTCTCTTATTTTAGAAGTTACAGGGGGGGGGACACATTTTACCACTTTGGAAGTGTCTCTCGCGCAAACTATTCAATATCATTTTTGAAGACCTTGCCACACGTATGGGTTTGATGAAAAAAAAAATTTTGAGTTTCAGTTCTAAGTATGGGGAACCCCCAAAATTTAATGTTTTTTTTTCTATTTTTGTGAATACATCCACAGAATACATCCACTTACCAAGTTTCAATAGTAAGTTCTTATAGTTTCGGAATAAAGTGGCTGTGACATACGGACGGACAGACAGACATGACGAATCCATAAGGGTTCCGTTTGTTGCCATTTAGCTACGGAAACCTAAAAAACTGTGGTCCAACGGGCGAAACCGCCGCCGGAACGCTAATTTTTACCCGACTTCGAAAAAGGAGGTTCTCAATTGAATAGTATGTTTTTTTACGAGTATGTATATAAATATTTTTAATGCATAACCAGATTAATAGATTTCTTTTAGGATTTAGTAATACACGTAGAATGTGTAATGTTAAGTTGTCCACGCGGACGAAGTCGCGGGCAACAGGTAGTAATAAATAAGTGTTGTAGCTGTAGTAACCCTACACGCTCAATATATTTAAGGATCGTAGACAAGATGCATAGGTAGTTAATAGGAATACTTAAAAATACTATTTTAACAGAATTTAATGGAGTGGTTACACTGTATAACTGTGGCCTTACTTATTTTACGGTTGCCTTAGATACTTACCTACATGTTTCCTTACAATGCTTTCCATAATGAAAAGCCTGTAAAACGATTAATAATTCGCACCTACGCGCGAACTCTTGGATAAGGAGTTAGATTATAATTTGAACATACGATCTCTAGAAACAGCGCACCAAAAGTAGAATTCTATTAGGGACACTTAGCTTAGTTCAGCAGTGGACGTATTTCGTCTGATGATGTAACGCAAGGTGAATCACAAATGTGAAAAGCGCAAATTAACTTTAATTAATTATTTGCATACATTTAACTATTCCATTAAAGTGAACTAAGCGATTTATAGGTGCAACTTATTGATTACTATTCGCTTTCAAAGAAAGACTACAGTGAAAAATGGAATAAAACCTACCGTTTTCTGAATCCCGTCGCCGAATGTAGAACAGTATCAGTGTTGTCCCAGATTAATAATAAGTTACTACGGCGTTGTTTACAAGGCAAGGCCGGTCACTCACATAGCGTTAGAAATAATCTCAGACGAGTCTGCAATGTGGTGTAATCATATTGAGTCATCTCTAAATGAATCATTTTTTACACCGCCTAGTGTAAATGACTTATTACATACTTACATCGTTGTTAATAATAATATATGAAAATCAAGATATTACCTAATAAACACTTAATTAAATGTTTAATCTTAAGTTTTGAGAGACATTATTTTAATCTCCTTGTTTTGTTGGCCCAGTTTCGGTGTTTGCTTCGTTTGGTTGTTTGGTTGAGGTTCGTTACAAGTGTTTGGTCATTTCGGGTGTTTTATTTAGAAATTGTTGCCTATTGTATTATTATTCCCGTTAATCCTGGCTTTGGGATAAGACAAGCTTACATGTGGCTTTGTTATTTTGTTTATACTGTACTCATATTCTTGTTCTTAGCAGTAATTAAATTATTATTTATATCTTAAATTATTTACGTAAATTGTAAGTCAAATAGGTACGAAAATCATTTTATTAATTGCATTAAGCTGTACGTACGTGACATGTAAAACGTCAAGAGAGGGGGGCGACTACCACTTCCCCCATATATTTACAAAATTACTTGCTTGTTCAAGATTTGAGTTATTGGCGATCGCAACCCCCCCCCACGATCTCGTATCTCCCCCACCCTTATTATTATGGTATATGATCTTAGTTACTACATATTACACAGAGACGACGTAAACTTCGTATATAGGGTAGGGTCCTATTAATGACGGACCGCCGAATGAAACGAAATTACCGACCGTTTACTTTCAAGTCTTGTAATTGGTAACCGCTTTAACATCCAGATTACGTGTATGTATTGATGGTATCGATCACGGATCGATGTGGAAGGCCCAATTTGTCGGCCTACTAAATCATCGGACAAACGCGCCGCCCGATCTAAATCGATTTGTCCAAATTATGTGATGGGTAATGCTGCCGCCACCGCCGCCAGTGGTGGGTACTTTGCCTCTCTAAATATTGACCGCTCCTTGTTGAAACCCACCAGCTTTTTTGCCAGTAGATATAAGTTCATTTTGCAAAAAAGGAACAAAATGAAACGACCCACTTAGATCAGTTGGTGGAACATCTGTTGGGCAAGGGGTCCGGGGTGCGATTAGTGACCGTGCAAAAGTTGTGAGTAGTGGTTATTTGTTTGTGGTCCTGGTATTTCTATGTTCATATTATTTTTCCGACCCATTACAGGTTTATCCTGATTTCGGTGGAGAGTAAATCCTAATCATGAATGCACATGGTTTGAAGTTAGCTATTAAATGTTTGTGAATTTGGTACCTTTCATTAAAATTGTGTTAAATTTTAGGATGGACACAATGCAAGAAATCGCGAATAATCATAATTGCAAAACTCGTGTTTCCTAAATATTAGTTTCACTGTTTCTCAAACTAAAATATGTATCTGGGCGTAAATAAGCGAGAGCTTATGACTGTTTTAAATAAACAAGTTGCAACACGAAAATAAGCGGCAAAAGGAACTCTTCAAATATCGGAAGAAAAGACGAAGGTTTGTTATGTTACACATGAGTTTACGTACTACGTAAATAAACGATGATGATAAGTAGGTAAATGATTAAAAGCTCATGTTACTTTACTCAGACTATCTATTCCATTACCGGTAACTCGTTATTGGAATATTAGCAAGATTGGTAACTGATTAGCATAGTCAAGGTTTAATTATCACTAGCTGTGCCAGCGGCTCCGCTCGCGTGGACTACATAATCCGCTCCTGTTCCCACTTCCAGGTCCAGGCCCAGCTCCAGCTCCAGTTTCAGATCCAGCTCCAGATCCAGCTCCTCAATCAAAAGTTATGCGAAATTATAGTTTTCAAAACTCACATACATTACCCGCTCCCGAGCGGTTTGACTGAGGTAGCCGATTACGATGAAATACCCGCTCCCGCTACCGCTCACGAATTCACATGTATACGAATGCAGTGTATGTGAGTTTTCGAAAACTATAAATTCTCATAACTTTTGATTGACTGCACCAATCGAATATAATGAAATAAAGCCTATATGTTACACCGAATTTAGCACTATGTTTCTGTGAAAAGTCCATCAAAATCGGTTCATTAATTTTTAAGTGATGCGTGCACAAACAAACAGATAAACAGTATCTGTGAAGTTCCGACACTCGAAGTTTACGATTTTATTTATTAAATTTATAGCAAATATATGAAAGTAGTATTTGAGGCTAACCAACCATAATCCCTTTCTTCAATCTCTTTGACTACATACAACGTATTCCGCTAAGTAGGTCTAATGTTACTAAATCGTTAAGTAAGTACCTAATTAAATTAATTTATCTATTTTCGAAAATTAGTCAGAACTGACTAAACAATTTTTTTTGCTAATTACTTTAAACCGATCGTTAAAAGGTGTAGGGAACAGCAGCCGGGATGACTGGCTGTTTTGAGTAGATTAACCAACTTTTGATAACGCGACAAGCGGCCCCTTGCGCCAGCACCATATGCTGGGTTCGTTGGAATGAAAACTTTAAAATGTATGTAGTCAGTAATTTGTATGTACTTAGCAGATAGTAACTGGTGTTTTAAGGTGGGCTGACTATAGGCAAAGATAATATATACTAGAGTCTATAGGTAGGCTGTATAGGGATCAGTGTGTTATAATTTAAGTATATGGCTAATAATAATACTAATTTCCATGTCATCTTTTAGTTTTTTAGAGATGTAGGTATGTATAATGTCCCGGTAATAATGGGTAATTATAATAATTTCAGGATTTTTTATGTTCAAACATATTACAAATAAAAAATAAACAACTTTTTATATTTGCTGTGTACTAAAACGAATAAAATCAGTTTATTCTTTTATTAAAATATGTATTGCTAAATACTTTGTATAAGTACCTACTTACTAAGTGGACATACATATATCACATCAGTAGATCCTAATAAAAATAACCGTACATACTACTTTTATTGCTGAAACGGATTTAATACTTATTTATGTTGAATTATTTGTTTTCAAAAAGCTTGTCTATCGGTTGGGGAGAACTGGTTTAAAATTCAGTTGCAATATTGTCCTGAACATACTAACAGGTGAAGTTAAATAAAAGTTTTTTAAAAATAATAATTGACACAAAACCCGTACATTGTGTACGACTTATACTTTGCTTAGTTTTTGTAACAGTTTTACAATTCGAAACTTAAAACATTAATTAAATAAACGCTGGCTGAAATAAAGGTTACTATAAAATAAACACGAATAGTAAATTACTCGTTGCTTATCAATTATCATAGCATAATATAATGAAACCAGCAAGATAATGTTTAAAACCATAAAAACAAGGAAAGACCCTCTAGTTTCGTGCAAAGGCGGTCGTATACGCATTACAAGAGCCACCTTGCCAAACGGCGCTGGTAATGGCCCACGATTTGTGTCGACGCCATCTTGCGAATAAATATTGGGCAAATTAGTGGCCCCCCTGGCGTCCACCTGCCATTGTTGCTAATTTGCTCGAGCCCATATCCCATATGTGTTGACGGATGACGACTGCTGGCCGGTCTCGATGGCGTTAATAAACCGTGAAATGTCATTAGATCAAGGATCAAAGCTTTACGCCGAACCATCTGTCGTCAATTGGGGAGCATTATACCCTGTCAATCATTAGTTCTGTGAGCGAGCTAAAATATAATATAGTGCGTTTAATTGAAAAAATTATACTTATTTAGTAAATGATTTTTTGTATTCTTTATGACAGATTTTACCATAGGTATGTACTAACATTTTAGTTGCTAATCGTTGCCTCGTTAGCCTAGTGCCTTGGTCATTGGATTCGACCGCAAGAAGCCGCAAAAATAAACTGCGCACCATTTGCATATAGCGCCTGACTACTACATTTAGGTGATGGGTAAGTATTGGTGAAAATTTGATTTTGAGTTTGTTTAATCCTGTATTTTATTTTTAATTATGGTGTCGTTATTTTCCTACATTCCTATTAAAATATAATAAACGCGCAATTATAATACATATATAGCATTTATTTCCCTAACTAATCTCATGTTGCAAATATTACTCCTCAAAGTGTCGACATTCGTTTGTAATGACTGCTGGGTATTTTACCTTACCCATATAATAAGTAAATAAATAGTAAATACCTACTTATATACCCAATGAGCGCTATCACACCCGGTCCTCCGGCTGCCTCAATTTTATTTGCATTGTTATTATCTAACTGTAGTTAGTAATAAAATTATAAATGGTAGTTTAAACTGGTTAACAATGAGAAGCTGAGTAACACCTGAAAGGGATTAGTAGGCGATCATTATGACACGTGTAAAATAGAAGTTCAACTTCAAAACAATAGGAATTATCAGTTTGTTCCTTAACTGCTACCTGAGTCTTTTCAAATGTGCACAGCTGGTTTGTTCCTTTTTTAGTTATCTACCTAACTTATTAGCACACAACCAAATTGCTTGGGAAACCTTTTCCAATAAATAGACAGCCTAGTAAATTACAATTTTAAAAATAAAAATAAACTATTTTCAAACAAGCTTTTACTTTTAAATAAGTATTGGTCAGTGTTACACCTGAAGTTTTGAACATAACATTGACTTATATAAGTATGTTGTACTTACAACTTTAATACTAGGTACTTATTTAAAAAAATCTCAACGATCTCCGGGAGCCGCAGTTGCGTGAAACAGAGCGATTGTTTGGAACGCTCCATCTAGTAGTACATAGAGATCGTTGTTTTTACTCTACTATTTGGCGAACGAAGCCAAGGGGAGGACAATGTTATTTGCGCATATGTATGTACGTTATTTACGTTGATGTGCCGTGAAATTCATGTCCAGGAAGTCTCAAGTCCCAATTATAAAGACTCTGGTCTCAAAATGTCCAATGATACAAAATGTGTGTGATGTGTGCCTATTCAAAATGTCCAAAGTATCAGTGTGGAGTCCATTGTATCAACTAAAGCATTTTCTTGACTTCCCCAGTTTTAAACAAGGATTTATCTCACTAATCTAGATCATAATTAATAGGTAAGTGCTTCACGTTAATCCATTCCATACGTTATAATGTCAAATGAAGTTAAGTAGGTTGGGATATGAAACTTAATTAAAATTGACTCGGACTTTATTTTAAGTAATAAATTAGTATAAGTACACATATCAACCGGAAACGGAACTAGCCCCTTTACTCTGTGTTTCCCGATTGTCCCCGAACCTAAACAAAACAACAACCACATTCACCACCGCTGCCGCCACCGCCACCGCTCACCGCGCCCCGCGTATAGGTGCAAGGGAGAAACAAAAAATACGTGTGGTATGCTAGACCGGACGACAACGAAACGAAACGCAAAGCGGACGGAAGAATGAAGAACGAACGAACGAAACGAAACATCAGTCTGCATCCAGCGCTTGTAGAATGCGTGCGTGCCACTCTGTCGTCCAAGCACAGCTGTTCACACTCGCGTCTGTGTTAACGAATTATAAAAATCGAATAACTTTAGTTAAGAAGTAATAAATAAATCATAATCTACCTCAAATAACAAATATATAGGTGTTGTTAACGTGCAGTGGCAGGTATTTACTATAATTACGGACAAAATTGTTTTTGCATGTGACATTTTCTAACTTCAGAAAAATGATGGGTAAGTTTATGATTTTGTTTTACAAAGTTTTTTTAACCATTATTATAATAATTAACTTATAAACTAAAACTTCCCATGTTGCAAAAAATTAGGTTACTGTTTTTAAGATGCAGATTAGATATAATTTAGTTTTAACACCGATTTCAGTCAATACTTGCAAAATTAGGTTATGTTTACAATCGTAAGTTAGTTTTACGTAGTTTAAAAAAAGGTAACATAAATTAAGAATTTTATTGATATACATATAGGTAATAATAATCCCTATATCTGTACATCTAATGAATTTCCATCATTATTTCACATGGCAAATTTATTTATGACATCGGCTAGCAAGTTTTGATCCTTGCAACATTTATTAAAATGTTATAGCGAGTGAATTACCATTAAGTCCAGGTATGTTTGCAAGACGAATCTATTTTAAAACAAAAGTAAGAAAATCAGTTATTTTAACTATTAAGAAGAAGTACTTCCACCATATAGTCCGAAAACATATAATAACATCTTTCTTACTTGTAAAAAGCATAGTATGTACAGAAATTATAAAAAGAAAAAGGCACATAATAAAAATTAAGAAATGAATAAATTATTTCAATATATTTTACTTAAGTAAAGCACAGAGGTTTATAAAATCAATGCTAAAAATATGTATCATCAAAAATATTTTGTTTCATTGTAACGTACATTGTAACTTTCCATAGCGCCCTCTTTTGTACACTCTGACCATGATATTTGATTTTTTCAAGTGGTACTTACACAGAGATAATTTTTTATATTATGGTATCAATTAGTGTTAATTCACCATTAGTAATGTGAATTGCAATAGCCATTTAGTACTGAACGTAGGATTGTTAAAAAATAAATGCTGCCAAGGCTGTTAATCGAATATTACACAGCTGAAACCTGAGCTGAGACAATCTGATTCTCCTGTAAGTCACGAGCATGCGTAATCGCCTGGGAAATCGAAATCTGATTTATGATCTATTTTTATGTAGATCAACCGCTGCTGCCTTTACGGTATTCCCTATAATAACACTCTACCTAACGTACTTAGTAGCCTTTGAATTAATAACAACTTTGGAGTGACTAATATCTTCAATGACATTATTTTAAGTAAAGTTTAATCATAGGATACGTATATCGGTCCAGTATATTTCGTTTTTGTATATTGTTGCATTATTTATTAAATTATTACTACAAAACTGCTTGCAAGGTCAGTGAAGTAAAATTAAATGTGTGAAATCAATAACATACCAGTAACTAAAGTTGTGCAATTAGGTAATATTGTAATGTAACGCAAGGATAGTAGGCACGTAAATTCCCACACGCAATTCTAGTTTGTTCATAACAATTAACCTAGTATTAACCAACTCAGTCTTGGATCTTACTTACTTACGTTTTTTTGTTCATTACGTTCAGGAAAATCTCCAAATCGTAGACTCAAAATTCATATTTTATTTCATTATTCTTTATTCCAGAATTCTATTGTTCAAAATATTTGCCATTATTTCTACCAAGTTTTTGGTATCTAAACTGAAACATCGAACTATTAGCCATTTAATAATTGTTACAAATAAAAAACAAATAATTTCAATATCGTCTTGAATCCTGATGTATTATCCTAATATCTTTAATTTTTCCTTCCCATACCTGGCCGAATCCCCCCATCTTCTAACTTATATATACATTACATTACAGTAATGTAATCTTTACGGATTGGATAAATTAATCATTAGATTTTTTTCTGAGATTTTTCGTTCATAAAATTATAAGAAATGTACAGATTTTATTGTCGAAATCTACGTAAAATTGCAGCATTAAGCACTTCACTGAGTTTCCTTCTATCAAGATAAATAAATACCCAAATTACTTGTACTGTATATATGCACTTGTATATATGTACTGGAACTGGTCTAAACATGTCGCGACTGGATGGAGGGGCAAAAGCACACGCGCTTCTTTCTGACTCAATGGAGCAATCCATTCACGAATTGATAATTTTAGATTAGGTAGCACGCTCATTCATTAAACATAAACAAAACCTTAAAAAATTATTATGTACCCAAATAATCTTAATCAACTACAACATTAAAGTAAAATATAGAATACCGTTGGTATGGAATGGTTAGAACCGGAAGTTCCGACAGGAAGGAGCGGGTATACCTACCTACCCGCCCGTCTGCCATGATCGCGTACGGTGTACCAGTCGCCGCAAGAATCAATTCATATCACCCTAACAAACCTTAATGTACAGGTTTTATCGGAAGCCGTCGTCGTCGTATTGATTTTAAATTTAACGGGTGCTGTTGTTTGCTTAAAATATTCAATACTCTGGGTAGGCACTCGTATCAAATCTATGATTTTTTGCTATATACATTGCAAAAGAATAATTGTAGTACTGTCTGTCCTCAAATTATATGAGTCTATATAAGAGCTTGAATTTAGCAATGATTTAGCTTCCCGCTTGTAAATGACATAAGACGTACTTTCACGGCTTATAATAATGGAAAGAGACTAGAAGAGATTAGAACATAATAGTGCGGAGGTGGGTGCGTGGGAACGCTCCCAGAGTTCACGTCTCCCCCCACTTCACTCCGCCACACTAAATCTAACATTAATATGCTAGATTTAGATAAAACCCCCCGTCGGGTGCTGCGGATTCACTTGAAGAAGTCATTATTTTCATAGCTAAAGCACCGAAGAATCGAGATCTTATCTCCTCAAGAATGTTTTTCAATTGTCTAGGTTTCACAGTTAGAACAGATAGAATAGACTTCATTAATTTATCACGATAATTAACAATAATGACACAGAAGCTTTGTAAATATATTACGTATATGTTGATGCTTTTTATTCAAGTGAAAAATATGTACCTATAAGTAGGTATAAGATTCATATGAATAATACAAGTGAATGAACTACGCAACAAAATCAATTATACATCCATTCATAAAGGCACGATGAATCTATGCGAGCGTAGGTGTCCATAAGTCACTGGCCAATAAATCAGCACCTATACTTGCACATACATAAATGACCCAAAAGGTCTTAATAGGTGCATTGAATTTTAATTGGTTACATTAAAAACAACAATTGTTATTTGTATTACATTATATTCCTTGTTAAATTCTTTATATTAGATACATATATTTTACTTACATACATCGAACTCTTGACGGTGTACTCAATATCAATTTCATGTTTGTGTCATTGTTTATTATGTTTAAATTAATAGTCTAATTCTTTCTAAAAAAAAATGGTTACGCAACTGATAAATTATGAATGATAATGTGGGTTATTGAAATGAGCAGTTTGTCGCTTAGGCTCGTGCGCCTGTATGACGGCACGAGCAGGCAGGCAGCAAGCACCGGCAATAGTGGCTGGTTAGTGGTTCCGGATACGTATCGGACGTGTCGGATGTCGGCGTGAGTCACGAGGCGCCCACGCACATCACCAGCGAGCGCCCACTGGATGGCGCCCCGGCCCTGCACTTGGGAAAACTCGACTCAGATATTATGAGATAGATAACTAGAATATAAATATTTGAAACAAATAATAGTCGTTTTGAAACATACTGATATTAATAGTACTTGTATAAAAATGTACTCTTGAATGGATCAAAAAATGTCAAGCCAACTTTAATTATCTCTGTGCGTGGAGGCGAATTTGACAGCTAAATTATATTATTGTCTATGATGTTGGAAACTAAGAGTTGTGATTTTAAACATTCACATTTACAAGATTTCTGTACTGTATCACAGTTTATTTAACAATCCAATTAAATCAGTATGAAATTACAATCATCAACCTTATGTTCAGTACCCACCCATGATAATGACAATGGGAAGTGCACAGACAGTCCTATCGTCTTCTAAATTAGACACAGCCGCCGTTGCTGAGACAGATTTAGGTGGACGTCTGCCGCGCGTCTAGGTTATTTGTGTTTGGGTTTTGGCATTGGACATTTTGCAGTCTCGTGGGAAATGGAGTTGAACGACTGCGGATACAATGCGGTGTCTCGGCGGCGTCGGAATCGCGATTCGCGACCAGTCGTTCTTGCATTGCCGTGCCGTCTACCGCCCACTCGCGGTTTTGATCGCCAACGCCAATACCTCATACATAACTGGCATACATCTCAACTAGTATATATGTACCTCTTGTTATGAGTTGGATGACCCAATAAGATGCCACCAATATGTAAACTTTTATCTAAGATTCCCAACCTCCCGTTTGACTGACTTAGAAAATATACAAAAAAACAGTAACATTAGAAGTTACCAATAAGTAACACTAACACAGAGTACCTAGAAGTCTACTATATGATTACAAGATTTTTTTTCCTAACAATACGTACATACGGCTGGCATGAGCTGGCCGTAATGCTAATATGACCGTATGTTGGGATTACCAAGTCTAGGTAACTTGAGCGTCTCAGTTCTACATGGTATTACATTATCGATGTATCAGGGCGAGGTGTCTCAAGGGCGGCGGCGGGCTGAGGGCAGCAGCGGCGGACGGGGGTCGATAGGCGCTGGAACCGCGCCAGCCGCCGTCGCCAGTCGCGGGCCGCGACACATAAATCCACCCTCGCAATGCTAAAGAGCCAGTTCTCACACTTGTATACTTGTTTAATAAAATATTTTATTTTGAAGGAGGTATACCTATACTGAATGAAGCCTGAATGCAATTGTAAAATGAAATGCTGATGAATTGATAACGAGGACGACAGTATGCACATAAAAAATTAGAAGTACCACGTTTAATAAATGATCACGTAGTAAGTACTTTTCGTGTCCATAATGGTAGTGTTTGAGTACTTGTCACTGACGAATGTGTGACATAATAAAGTAAATACTAAAACTAGCAAAACTTTTAAAATTGACTCTACAGTACTTAATTACCCGAATGATGTTGATGAATAAATTATATTTTATTTAATTTACATCGCCCTTTATGAGTAAACTAGCTTTTTCCTGCGACTTCGTCCGCGTAGGTTTTGATATTTATATTATCTTCACTGCTTTTAACGATTAATTTGATTTCCCATAGGAATGAGATGTTTTTCGGAATAAAAATTATCCTATGTCCTATTCCAGGATCTAACCTATATGTGTGCCAAGTTTCACCCCGATCCGTCCAGTGGTCGAAGCGTGATTGAGTAACAAACATCCAAACTTTCGCATTTGTTATATTAGTGGGATTTAATTTGGAAATAAAAAAAAAACGCTGATTTTATACTTAACAAGTAATACTATACTTACAATACGTTTTGTAATATAATAAAACCAATATTAAAATATAACTTATAAAGTTTGCTCTGAGAAAAGTTTTAAATCGAGGGAAAGTTTGGCCTTAACAAAATTACAACGTTAGGGAGTTAACGGACTGTGACTGTACGAGGGAACACGCGGCACAACCCGGGAAAGGATTAAAATATCTACTCGCCGTTAATTATAACAAAATATGTGAATATTTCAAAAGCATCAAAGTTAGCTGTGATGTACCACGGTACTGACAATGGTAACTGGAGAGCGGTTTAGGTTATTTATCCTTTGCACCATTAAACATTTCCCCTTCTTTCTCAAAAAGTAATAGTGTAAACTAGACAAACTTAGGTACGTACTTAGTCTAGGTCTCAAAGTTCTCAACACTTTATAAAGTGCACGGATAACAGGTAAAATAGGTAAGATTGAATTGTATATACAGTGAATTATAATTCAATTACGATAAATACAACCACTCCTTGAGTGTTTACTTACCACTGAAATGAAAGAGTCCCAATCTTAGTCGATTATAGTCTATTACTCGAATATTACAGACACCCGAATAGCTGACGGACTGTAGTTAATAGGCATTAACTAATTTGTACCAACATCCACATTTTTTAAATTAGTGGTATAGTTTGATGTCTAGTCGAGTAATAGAAGAAACTGACGACGTGACGACGGCGACGCGACAAAATTTGCGAATAATTTGTATTTAATTATTTAACAAGCGATATTTACAAGTAAAAATAAATATATACTTCTAAATATCTTGATAGGTGGCATGATTGTATAATTAGGAGTCAAAATTTGCAAATTCTATAGTGCAACGCCATCAACTTGAAAAAAATAATTAACGGCCGAATTTGTCGTTGTCCGTGAAGTTTTCGAGTCTTGATTGACAATGACAGTTGACAGTTGAGTGAGATCAATGCAACCCAACGATCTCTATGTACTACTAGATGGAGCGTTCCAAACAATCGCTCTGTTCCACGCAAGGAGCCGCAACTAGTTCACATTCACTTTGAAACTTGTTCAGATACTACGCACAACATTTAATTATTGACTAAATATTGACGCTATTAAACCGTTGCGTCAATATTTAGTAATAATTAAATGTTCTGTGTAGTAACTGCACAAGTTTGATTGTGAATGTAACCGAGTTGCGTTCCTTGCGTGGTACAGAGCGATTGTTTGGAACGCTCCATCTATTAGTACATAGAGACCGTTGATGCAACCCTATCTATTGCCAACATTAGCAACCAAAAGGACAATGTCCAAAATTTTATGGGAGTTGGGCTAAACTTGCGTCTGGTCCAAATTGTCGCCATAGACAGGAAATATATTAAGGATTATTATAAAAAGAATATCGTTTAACTATTTGATGGGAAATTTTAATAATCTTGCTTTGAATGAAATCTTTGTTGGAGCACAGTTTTACAGCACTGTGGGTATATGGCCACGATTAACCAAGGCCAAGGCAATGGAAAGAGTCTTTATATTGAAATTCATTTTGAAACTACTAAAATTCAAGACCCCTTTTTATTAGTATCAAATATTTTTACAAATATCAATTATAAATATATATCGATTTCAATTCTGTGTTCACTACTTTAGTTGATAAGTTGCCGGTTGGCCGGCAGATATCAATCTACGTTATTATTATGTTACTTTAAACGATCTATTCCATAGGCTTAAAATAATTTTGCATAATATTTTTAGTAGATAAATGGTGAAGACGCATCTTTTGCCCGGCTTTCGGCTTTAGTACTTACTGGAAAATCGATAATTCTATAAGGAGATGGAATTTTTTTAAATGGTGCGCAAATGTTTTAAAAAAAGCAGCTATATTTTTTGTTTCCTTGTTGCAGATGAGTGGGAAGCGCACGCGCAGCTATAGATGCGCGGTGCACCATCGCGACCGCGAGGTCAGCTCCGAGAACGACTTTCATCTGCTTCTCGAAGACCCCACGCTTTTTGCCAGGTTAACTTCTTCTCTTATTTATTTATCAGTTATTACACAACTATAGCACCATCATAAATTAATCGGGCAACGTACAACTAACGTGTAAAATTAATACACGCAATGTGTAAAAGACGAACTTAACGCCAATGGTTGGCTCTACCAGTTCACATTTGGATCATGCAGAAAACAAGTGGTCTCTTCTTTCCTATGTTTCTTTTTTTCTGTAGTTTCACTTGACCCCCAACTTGATTTGAAACCATTTTTATCCATTCATCCATGGGACTTTAGGCTGAAAAAGGTATTGGGCACCAGTTTTGTTTGCATAGCCATGTCTAAGAAATCGTTGTCTTCCCATGAAGATTTTATCTAATATTCTGATTGGGTTGAACAGGCTGATGACAAATTTACTTATATGGACTTACTCATTTTATTTTATTCAGTAAATCGATACAACATGTACCTGATACACCATTATCAATCGTAGCATCGTTCATTACATCAACCGTTTCCTGTTAAGTAAATACATGATCCAATCATTTCATCTTGGAATATTGTAATTTGCAACGAGAACCAATGTTCTCGTTGCAAATTGCAAAAAAATTACTTACCTAAATAGGTAGTTTAATCAGTATTATTATGAAAGATTTGATGTCCAAAAAGTATCCTAATCTAATCTGGTGGGTATGCCGTGACCTGTCAATTTACCATAAAATTATACAACCGCACAAAATGTCGTTACTAATGTTCGATCCGTAAATTACCCGTTAAAGTAACCAAATAAATGTTTGAAATCAAAATTTCAGTTTCTTATTTTTCATGATTTTTTAAATTATTAGTATTTAATTCAAAACTGTTGAATCGGGTGACGTGGCTAAAATGCTTTTATATTCACTTGTCGTGTCACATTGACATGTGGTGTGCTTTCGTACAATAAATCGTGAATAAATTGCCTTTACAGACAAATAATATCGTTAAAGTAAGTTGATTGATTACGATGAATAATTGATTTGAAATAGAAAAAGTTCTGTCCATTATTCAGCTGTCGATTAGGTCACTATATCTATCTTTATCCTATTACACTATAGTTAGGCATACCTCTCAAGATACCAACTATAAACTCTATTCATACATTATAATCTTGCCAGACCTATCTGCATATTTATATTCCGTATATCCTTTCATCACAGTAATCAGTATAGTTAAATTTTTGGCTTTCTTGATAGGTATAGAAAGACCTCCTTCAGTTTATGTGACTCCTTTCTATCTTGAGTAATTTGCATCCGTTTCGAACCAGTTGCCTGCGAAGGTTACTCCGCCAGCACAGTACCTACTAGCTCGTCCGGTGGGCGACTCCTCCCACGATCTAAAATCTACTAGACTTTAGCATCATGTCATGAACCCAGTCTAGCGACCACGTATCTTATATCTTAAAGGGACCTTAAGGTGGTCGCTATAAAAATCTATTTCGCCGGCCTTCTAGACTACCAGTCTAATATCAAATCATTAGTGACGACAAGATTTAATGTTTTGTTAATTTTATGTACTTTTGAAAGCCGGCTAAATTGGTTTTTGTTGAAAATAGTGGTTACTTAAATCCTGGAAACATTAAAAACTATTATTTCAGCTATTAGAGCGCCATCTAGTATTACTTGACTGATATATCAACGCCCTCACAAAGAACTCAAATCGCTGAGTCTGGAAACTTGCAATTTTGCATAGAGGTTTCTCAAATGACTTTTGAAATTCAGTCCACCACGGGATTAAATTTCCCTTCCCAGCCGCCATGGTAACAGAGTTCCGAAACCAATTGCGAACGAAGCACAGCAGCTAGATTCATTATAAAGTATCTTACACAAAGGGTATACGAAAGCCAACGCATTTGCGTATCGGATACAAAATCAACAATAAATGTTATTCCGAAGTGGACTGCAAAGTTAACGTGGTAATTAGCAACAGTTTTTGCTGCTAGTCTACCCTTTTTTTAACCGACTTCAAAAAGATGGAGGTTCTCAATTCGACAGTATGATTTTTTTGTGTTTTCGAGCGTTTGTTTTCGTATGTAATTTCATTTGGAATGAAATATAATGTAATTATGTATTCTTACACAGTATGTTGTTGTTCACAGGATGGTGCATTTAGTAGCGATGGAAGTGCTCCCTGAGGAGCGGGAGCGAAAGTACTATCAGGAGCGGTATACTTGCTGTCCACCGCCACTGTTCATCATCTGTGTCACGTTACTAGAGGTAAAACATCGTCATGCATTTTTCAATGGAGTTTCACACGTAGATATCACGCGTTCAAAAACTAGTTCATAAGTTTTCTATGCGTTGGCAACTTTGACCGTTTGCGTGAAGCAAGTAGGTATCAGGATTCAGAGTGCTATTAAAACACTTAGTTTTTTGTAGTACACATAGTGTGATTTTCAGCTGATTTAAATTCCTTTTTGAGTTTAGATTTAACTAAAATAAATATGAAATCAATAGCGCACCAACTTTCGCAATCACGAATCGTGCCGTTTCACGTTGTAAAGAAATTGGAGCCTATCATTGGAGTGCTGTTCAGTTATTGACTACAGATGAGCGTGCAAAGTCGTGCATCACTTTCTACGCGCAGCACCGCTCGAAGCCCGCTCCAGTTACGTCGGTTAATTAAAATGTGTAATTGCGGATTTCACATCCGCGCAAACAAACGGTTTACGTGAATCATTACAATTCGTCTACACGGGCGGCGCACGCGCACACGATTATGTCCGTCCATCCGTTCGACCGTCACGCGTACGTAATATAGGGATGTCAGCTTAGTGCTTACCTAATACTTATTAATTCACGCTTCTGCTAAATAAAAAATATTTTAAATAAATTGTCTACGAGAGTAACGGTTATCGATCTGCTATTACACTCGATTTTGAAAGAAAATCTCTTAGCTTTCGTATTCTAATAAGACTCCAAATAAAAGGGCTGTGTCAAAGTCTGGAGAGCATTGGAAATGGCAATAATAGGCACATTGTGTAAAAAATACTCAATAATATAACAACAATACCCATATAAGAAAATCGGTCTAATCGCATATGCGTAAACTCTCGCTCTACCTAATTTGACGGCTTTTTTAATACTGTTTTTTTAAACTGGCGTTCCACTGTATAAGATGACTACATGTCACGATCACGTCAGTAGACATGCGGACCTTTGACAACCCTAGCCGCACGTTGATTCACCGCAAAACATAGGTGCTGCGCTCTGCTACGGCTACGGATAAGTCACACGCATATTTCTAACGGTTTTCCCTCAATGAATAATTATAATGAATTAGGTCAATTGCTATCGACTAAAACTTAGGTAATTGAAACAAATAATACAAATGCTACGGTAAAAACCATAGTTTACAGAATTTGTACCTATTAGAAAGAAAAATAATGGTCCGACGATTTATCGGTAATTGTTTATCGTCTTAGGTGTGATAAATGATTATCTCTTAGCGTTTATTGAACTCAACAGGCTGTCAGCGAAGACTGCGTCCAAAAACTCAGACCTTCTGTATGGTGACCGATTACGGGGATGAACATGTAGGTAGGCATCTAGGTGTACGGCTAAAAGATCAATCAATATAATGGACGTCTTAATTAGGTTCATACATTGAATTAGAGAGTCTTACATATGCGCATCCCTTATGCACCCGCAAGACACCATTTCAATGATCTTAAACAGCACACTGTGGAAAAACGTTATCAAGAAGACGTGGCAAGACTATATGGGTTTTAATTTTGGCCTTGTAATTTTTTTCATTCTTTGGTGTCGCTAAAATATAGCGTCAGGGCTAACAATTCTGTATCAAGTATTTTAAATAGCGATGCAATTCGGAATAAAATATATCATAATGCTTAGCATCGTGATTTAATGTTAAACTGCTAAGATAATAAAAGTATTTATAACACATTAATTATATGTTTAGGATATATATTCGAATCACCTCCATTTAGTAGTGAGATCTGGCTCGCTGAGTGGAGATGAAAAATAGCCAGCTAAAGAGCCAAGCTAAAGTGTCGTAACAAAATGGGTTAATGATAGATATACATTTAAAAAAATAAACTATGTAAACCTTGGGTTTAAGACAGTATGTTGTTTTCCAGCTGGGCGTGTTCGCGTGGTACGCGTGGGGCTCTGGCGGCGTGGCGGCGGCGGCGGGGCCCGTGCCCGTGGACTCGCCGCTCGTGTACCGGCCAGACCGGCGAAAGGAGCTGTGGCGCTTCTTTACATACAGCGTGGTGCACGCCGGCTGGCTGCATCTCTCCTTCAACCTACTCGTGCAGCTCGCGGTGAGTTCGCCAGGTTGACCGACGGCCCAAAGAAGGTGGCCGAAAGTGTGGGACTAGATGCGGTGGCGTTCATTGTGAGAGGCTTTATGTCCAGTAGATTTCTTCGAAAAGCTATTTGATGATGTTTGGGTACGGGCCTACCGCTCTCAATGACGGATATATGTACGGATGTACATATAGTCCACCTTGCTGACCCAGTGCGTGTTAAGAACACCTTCTTTGTCGCATGCAGGTTTCCTTACGATGTTTTCCGTCACCGGAAAGCCTCACATGATAATAAACCGTACTTAATTTCTCAAAAACTCATTGTGCAGTTGTGCACAGACGAGCGCACTACCATCTATTCTACTCTAAATTCACGGATGCGTAAAATAGTATTCAAGATCGGCAACGCACTGACAACTCCTTTGGCTGGCAGGTGTCCCAAGAGCGGCGGTGACCATTTACCATGAAATGGGCGGTCTGCCGGTTTTATAAAGCGCGAAATAGAAGTCTTATTTGAAGCGATAGATAGGACCTAGGGACTGCAATCCCGCAGTCCCGCATCCCGCAAAATGCGGGATCCCGCGCATATTTTGCGGGATTGCTTTTGCGGGACTAGGCGTGCGGGATCCGCGGGATTTGCGGGATTGAAAAAATCATACATTTACGTAAAATTATTTCGTTAGAAGAAGAACTGAAGAACCTTGCAATCACAGTGGACTGCTCGTCCAGCTGGTGTCCAAATTTCGACACTTGACATCATTTTAAAGAGAGAAATGACGCTCTTCGAATGCGAAGGGAACAGAGGAAAGTACCTCGATTTAGTGCACAAATATGTGAGATCCATCCCACCTACAAGCGTAGAGTCTGAGCGTGCATTCTCTGCCGCCGGTTACATATGCGCTAAAGTAAGAAGTAATCGTAATGACAAATCTATGAACACATTTTGTTTTTTAAGAAAATACTTTCAGAAACAGAACCAAACATAAATATATGATATGACTTTGATTTTAGTTGTTATTTTTTTAGTTTAAAAGTTCCTAATACACCAAATATTTATCAATATATTAAATGATGATTTCATTTATTCTCTACTTTTTTGACCGATCCCGCAGTCCCGCGGGATCCCGCGGGCTGAGGCAGGTCAGTCCCGCGGGATTGCGGGACTGGCATTTGGGTGCGGGATTGCAGTCTCTAATAGGACCTACAAGTCTATAGGTATAATTAACCCCACTCAGTCAGGTATTTGTTACTAATGCCTACAATTCCTAGAAATGTAACTGTAATCATGGAAAAGTCCAATCCAAATTGTATTAAAGCTCTCATAGTTTTGTGGAAACTTCCTTTTTAATTCGTCACTATTTCTTATCTGCTTCAATTGAAGTTAAGCCGGAGAATTAAGCGGCTAAGGAAACGACTCAAATGAGGTTATTAATTATGACGAATGCCACTTACTGGAAAGAGTGCGTATATTAGCCGACCACAATATTTTTAAAGGATTACACCCAAAGTTTATTCGTAGTAGGATTCTAGTGCAGGGTCCGTCTCTTGTAGATAGCTTACCTATTTCTGCAGCCAAAACCAAATAGAAAGTCATTGTTGTGGTTTTGAAGGGTAAAATAGACTTCAAAGGTTGCATGAAAGAAAATGACGGAATATACTCACTCAGCATCTGTTTCTTTTTCCAGGTGGGTCTACCACTAGAGATGGTCCATGGCGCTATTCGATGTGCTGTCGTGTACCTTGCAGGGGTGCTAGGGGGCTCCCTGGCCGCCTCCGTGCTGGACCCCGACGTGTGTCTGGCGGGCGCGTCGGGCGGGGTCTACGCCCTGCTCGCAGCCCACCTGGCGAACGCGCTACTCAATTTCCACGCGATGCGCTACGGAGCAGTGCGACTAGTTGCCGCGCTGGCGGTCGCCTCTTGCGATGTGGGCTTCGCTGTTCACGCTAGGTATACTAAGGTGAGTCGTCTGTTTGATCATCCATCACCATCAGTCTGTCAACGTCATCAGTGTTATTACAGGCACACGAGACATTCTGACAGTCTCAGGGTGGCGATGCACTTGTTGTCAAGATGCTGCAGGTATATTGGTGACAGTGACCGCTTACCATCAGGCGAGCTGCCTGTCCGTATCTGACTGAAAAAAAAAATCATTACTGAACATAGATCTTCGTTGCGGAAGTAACATCATTACGATCACACTGATCAAATAGATAATGTTGACCATACATGAATGCAAGCCACAAATTCCAAAGTTGTAACTGAATTGAATGAAAAAAAACATGTTATGACTTAGTCCAAGACAACCTAACGGAACCTCCTATGCTCCAAACAAACCGTATATTTCAGACTGTTCTATTATCGTTTGATAACTAAGGTACGGCTAGCATAATCAATCTTTTTAATTTGTCAAGCAGGAAGCACCACCAGTGTCGTACGCGGCGCACGTCGCGGGAGCCCTGGCCGGCCTCACCATAGGGCTCCTCGTCCTGAAGCACGCCCAGCAGCGGCTGTGGGAGCGCCTGCTGTGGTGGGCGGCTCTCGGCGCATACGCCGCGTGCACCCTCTTCGCAGTGCTGTACAACATCTTCAGTGGACCCGTAGACGAGCTCCACTACATGCCCCCCGACCCCCCGCCCGACGCGGCCGGGTTCTGACCTGACAACACGCGACGCCGTCTCGGTGACCAGGGTTAGGCTTTGGATTCCGTTTTACGTATAAATGTTGAGCTTCATTGCTTATAGATTTTCGCTGGTTATTTGATTCTAATTAGAAATTAATGTTCAATAGTCACTATACCTTCACAAGAATCGTTATAGCTAATATTTGATTGATAGTTAAGTTTAAAGATAGATTTTTTACTAATGTATTCGTTTCCAACAAAGCCTATCCCCTGGTCGTTGGATGACCCACTCACAACACGCCTAGTCAATTTACCTTAGTGTGATTCGCGATAAGTAGCATTATAATTGAGGAGGCTCGTCAACGCCCAGTATTTCTTACACGTTGTGTATAACGCGTATTGTCTGTAGAAGATTTATGAATCTTTTGTCTATATTGTCGACCTTAGTTGTTGATTGTATGGGGTTGTCTGGTCCCAAGCAGCCTCCTCGCGATACTTAATTGTTAAGTAGTCTTAATTGTATTGGATAGGTGAACTATTTTTGTACCTAATCATCGTCCGTAGTTTATAGGAGGAAGGCGTTACCGCGACACATCACAATATGTTCCGTGTGGACTGACCAACTCGACTAAATGCCGTGTTAATTTCATATATTAAAATAGTGTAGTTTTATAATTATTGTTTCATAAAATTCCGTCGGGTTTAACAATGCATTTAGTGGAGAGTCAGCGTAGTCATGCCCTGCACACCAAAGATTAGGATAAAATAGTGTCCACGCTTGATCGATGATACTTTTACTCTTAATGTTTCATTTCAATCTGAATTTCAATCTTTACATTTAGAACTTACTTCAAATATTGCTCAGAATAACAGGATAGAACAAAAATATGCCTAAATATTGATTTTAACAATGAATAATAACAATTATAATTATAAATTGATAAAACTTTTTAATAGTATAAAGTTTAAGTATGTTGTGTAATTGCTCAATCGCAATGATGATTAATCTCAAATGATTATGCTCAAAAGTGAGGTTTTATTTTTATGGGATCGATTTGATTATTGTAATTTTTTTGTTACATATTTGTAAAAGGAATTCGTCCATGTCTGTCGTCTTATTTATCTACTATACTTCAGCATAGAACCGATGTTCCAAGACTCACTAGAATATAGTTTTAAATGCCTAATAAATAATGTGCCCGATTCCTATTATTGTAAATTTGATTGTACACATTTAATTCTAATCAAATAATGTCACAAACGACTGAATTTTTGTATAAATTATTGCAGAGTGTTTCTCATTTTAATTTATTATAAAATTATTTTAAGTGTGAATCGAGATAATTATAATTATGTGATTTATTAATGAATGAAAATAAGAATGAATATGATTAAAAGTGATTTGGAAACTATTTTGAGTTTTCTTTAAAAAAATTGTGTACCCAATTCTTATATTTTACAAAGTGAAGAGATATGAAAATCAAACACGAATTGATTAAAAATAACAACTTTATTTACATATTCCATAACAAAATATCCAACCATAACCTAACAACCATTATTCATAAAAAAAATCATAAATCACAAATTCAATTATTAATATAACTAGTTAACTAAATCTACGTCAGTGATAAAAGATTTGATACAGTAAGAAAACCGTATGTGAGATCCTGACTAGCTCAAAGTGAGAACCTTTATAACAACAACTCGAGGTAGGGTGACATTTGGAAAGCAAGCAAATAAAGGCCAATGTTTGCCGCCGTGGACAATCCGCCGCTTAAAATATGAGGAAAATAAAAAATAGAGAAAGGCATGAGAGATTTGGACCCCTCGCGCCATTAGTGTTCCCTAAAATATTTACTAGTAAAACCAATATAAGCTGAGCCCTCTGAATAAATGGTGGTGCGAACAGTAGATGAGGATCGTCGCTAGATGTGCACAGAGCCTAAGTTTGTCTAGTATAATATTCACTCTGTCAGATATCACCCATTGAAATAGAGCTAATTTTATAGCTGGAAATTTTTTTGTACAAAATCGAGGCCTGAAAGGTATTGTAATTGAAATTGCTTTATCTGTCGATGTCTACTGTTGGATATTATGTCCTTCCATGATGCGCACCATTTTAAGAGAATGCGGAGATTGGATGGAGGCAGGCCTATGTGAATTCTAACCTCTGCTATGAAATATATCCACAGTTGACTAAATTACTACAAAACTAACACTAACATCTGGTTCAATTCTAATGGCAAACGAAAGAAATCCAAAGCTATTTGCGTTTTGGAAACAAAGTGGACAGCAAAATTTACATAATACAAACTTATTTTTAGCTGCAAGTGTCACTTTCATGTAATGTATACATACTTATTTGGTTTCTGAGCCGCAAATTATCCTTTACATTTCTATTGAAACATATTGTAATAATGTATAAATGGCAGGTTAATACTGAATTATATGTTTGTTGACTCGTGTTTAGAAGTACGTTCTGAAGAGCCCGACGGTGGCGCGTACCCACAGTGGCGTGCGCCGCTCTTGTAGGTCGCAGCTGCACTCAGACGCATAGCTGTGCAACTTCGCACACTCGTCGTGGAGCCGCTCCTATCAAATAAAATATCATCCTGCATCAGTTCCTTGTCCACGTTCTCCGACTGTATTGATTACCAGATTATCGTTCACCTATCTGGCGTTAGAAGCTATTTCCCCATCTTTTATTTAATCATAATCTTAGCTCAAGAATTTTTCTCGTTTTCAACAGACCCGACCAACCAACCGATTTAGCTTTCTGACAATAAGATACATTACATACATTGATACAATAAACCCCTTTATTTAAATAAAGCTCTCAGCATGTCCTTATGCAATGCAGTTCTATGTTACTTTAGTACAGTTCAGGCATCAGTCTCCACGAAACAGGTTTTTCTGATTTTATAAAATGTCAACCTGAACTGGAAATACCTTATTGTGGAGAACTAAATAACCATATTATTATTAACTTTGCCGCGTTCTGTGCTGCATAAATCAGTATCTACGTCGGTCTATCCATCACTTACACATAAAACATCATCATCAGCCAAAATACGTCCACTGAACATAAGCCCCCCCAATAGAATGCCACTTTTGATGAAATTTGCCATAATCACCACGCTTGGTAGGCGAAGTGGAGACCACAGTAATGATCTTAATATACACAGGAGAACGCTGCTGTCCCTGGTGCAATCCCTTAGTCGCCTTGACGACACCCACGGAAAGATTGGGGGTGGCCTTATTCTAAGTCGGGAACCACATGGCTAATCATCACACATCAACTTGTCGGTATTCAGTGTGGGTCTGATTATGCCGAGCAGATATGTTGGTAACACTAGCCTGCAATTCCGGTGATACAGTAAATATTGCAGCTTGCGCTTCTAGATCGCGTCGCACCGATCGCTCTCCTAAATTGGCTGACCCCACTATCGTCGCCCAAGGCACGCCGCTCCCCGGGGGATAGTACCTGGAAAATTAATACTAACACATATTAAACAAATAAAGATGCATCAAAATTGTTATGGAATGAAATTGCAATTCCATTGGATCCCCTTGAATTTTTATATGATGGATTTACTAGGACAGAAAACTTTTTACTGTGGATAAATAGGTTGCAGTCACAATCTCTTTTTCTGTTGATTTAAATACTCAAAGGGGCTCATACACGAAGTAACTATTAAGTCATCTGTGCTCATACTGCCTTGAGATGCCTTAATCCTCATTTTTTTTAATAAAAATATGTTTTTTTTATAATAATAAATATCTCAGACATTCACACCAATTATCCAGTCAAAACTAGGCAGAGCCTGTGCTATGTTAGGACGAAACATGTGTAAGTGCAGCTTTGAGACTATAATAGTAGTATTTTGTATGTAACAAGTTATGTAGCTTATCTTATAAATAAAATCGTAAACATCGCGTGTCAGTACAACGAAGATATTCCCAAAAAAAAATTAAGGGTCTAAAGGATAAGTAATAGAACACATTTCAATCATTTCTGGAATTTTTGTCTGTTTGTCTGTGAGTTTGTGCTCGCATCACTTTAAAACTACTGAACAGATATTGATGGACTTTTCACAGAAACATGGGGCTTAACTTAATTTAACATTTAGTCTTTATTTCATCGCAATCGGCTAACTCAATCAAAAGTTATGGGAATTTTTAGTTTTCTAATACATTACTTAGTAGGTATATGCAATGTAACAAAGAAGTAAAATGAAACTGATTATGTTCGATATAATTCAGTTTGCGATTGGTTTGGAATACATTTGGAGCTGGAGTGGGAATGGGCGTGGGCGTGGGGGGGCTGGGGTCGGGGTTTGAGTCGTAGTCAAAGTCGGACCGAGAGTGAGTAGTCCACGCGAGCGGACATATTTAGTAAGTATGCAATATAACAAAGAAGTATAATTAATGTTCGGTGTAATTTAGATTGCGATGAGTTAGGACTACATTTGGAGCTGGAGAGATCTTGGGCGTGGAATTGGGATTGGAGTCTGAGTGGAAATGGCAGTGGGATAGGCAGCGGAAGTGGCACGGGAGCGGATTCTGTAGTCCACGAGAGTGGAGCCGCGGGCATAGCTAGTAGAAAATAAATGTACACACCATAAACCTTTTGCGTGAAATGTCCACTCTGCACGTTCATACTCTAACATCCGCACTCTGCTCGCTTGATTTGAACTCACTACTTTTTGCCAAAATCTATAACAACAATAAGTAACTTTATTTTTAGCTACAGGGTATCAAAAAAGAAAAAAATATTACATTTAGCTTGAACATACTTTCTTGCAATTAGAGAATAAGCATGTGGTATTCCACCTGCCGGCCCAGCTGCTCCCATAAATCCATTAGCCTGAAAAAAATAAACAAAATTTCTATGTGAATCTACTTGTAATATTGGGGGAAAAATATATTTTACTGACTTTTTTATGTAAAAAAAAAAAATTTAAGATGGATAAATAAGTAAATACTTTATTCAAAAGCATGACACAGAAATGCTACCATGCTTCAACTACTGAAAGCAGTCCAACACAGATTGTAAACTTACATTAGGATGTGCCATTAGCAAACTGATGTTCGCTTTGCATTCTTTCAGCAACGCTTTTTCGTACTGATCTGTAAGATTGAAGTAACCAGTAGCTAATCGAATATAGGAGCCCTTGGGGGCTGACGCCAGGATACGATGAGTGACCTGCTCATCTTGGTTAATATGAAACTCGCCCATCTGTATCAATGGGAACACCCATGTGTCTTTGTCTGAATCTGGAATTTAATGATTAATTATAGAGATGTATGTATGGTGGGAGCTTCAGAAAGAGCTCAATCAGGACAGAAAGTAATCAATTCTAAAGGGAAATTATCATCATATCAACCCCCAGACGTCCAATGCTGGACATAAGCCTTCCCAATGAATGCCACCACACTTGGTCCTCCGCCCTCTGCATCCAGCCGCTTTAGGCCACCTTCTTCAGGTCGTCGGTCCACCTAGCGGCAAAGGGAAATGACTATTATATATTATTATAATAAGTATATATAAGACATGATATTTCTGAAATTTAAGTCATTTCAGAAATATCATGTCTTATTTGCATGGATCGTTAAGTAATAATAACGGGATATCAATAAATATCCTGGTAGGGTAAAAAGTGGATGCAGATGTATGGAATTAGGAAAATACTAATTACTTTTGTTTGGATATCCCTTGCCTTTTCAAAAAGGTACTGGCAGATATAAACCACCAAAATGTCTGCAATTCCAGGGGAAAATGCATTTACCTACCTTGCAAACTAAATATTATATAAATATTCACCTCTAGATTCAGAAAACGACATTAATTTTTCCTGCTGCCTTTCTTTCCATCTGTCAATGAGGTTTTTAATTTTCAAATTCACCTCTTGAAGCAACAATTTCTTATTAGCACCATCATTATTGTCTGTTGTGCCATCTTTTACACATTTCTTACTGAAGTTACTGACTTCATCTGAAATAAACACATACCTATTTATGTATGCATGTAACAGGTTAACCAAATTATTTATTACTTTGAAATCCATTCTTAAACAAAACTAAAAATAAATTATTAACAAAAACTTACATAGTCCTACCTATAAGTTCACAATAGAAATCAGCGAGGTCACGATCCTCAATCTGAACGTAGCGATCTTGTCTCCGCTGGAAGTAGTCGTTGGAACAGTTTGCACCACTCAGTAGCACAGAGTCATCTGCAATGTAAAGCTTCATATGCTGAACACCAACCAGCTCATTGTACCGAGCTGGCAGCACTTTTGACCACGACCCTTGCAGTCTAGGAGTCTGATACATTGACACCTTACAATTAGGCCCCTTATTGACGAAGTCCTGTAAAAGAGTCCGGGAATTCACCTCCCCCCTCGTTCCTCGCTGAAAGTCTAGAAGAACGCTAAACTTCAAACTTCTCTTCAACACATTTTCTTTGGTAACATCTAATAATGTCTGCTCCATTGGTCCCGTGCCTATGTAAAGGCTAGCAATTGATATTCTACGACTAGCATTGTTAAATTTCTCGCAGAGTGTATCGTAGAAATGCCGAGGATCAGTAATAATATTGATTTTAGAGGCATTCACGGCGAAACAAGGCGCAACACTATACAACCAATTAAAATGGTGTAATTCGGTTGCTTTGAATCTTATTGGCATATTGCTGTTTATCAACATACTACTTCAAACTGCAATAGAAATATTCATATTAATCTACAAAATCTAAAAAGTGTGCCCACAATCTCATTTTGAATTAAATGAATGAATAATGAATGGAGTAGTGTCATAAACATCTGACTGCCAACTGTCACTTAGACGGCAATAGAAACCGGTATTAACCGTAAATCTGACTTAAATTTTAATCGATTTAATTTTGTCAAAATGTAAAAATCGTAATAATTATTTCTTTTTAAATTGATCTTTTTATTTTATGTGGCAAGCGCTATCGTCCTTTCTAAATATGAATGAGTATCAATATATATCCTGGCCTTGTATTACCCTGGTATAGTGGTTGCCGCCGTTTTTTTAATCTCCATCCGCCCCTATCTTAGAAGGTAAGGGTGCATCTACAAACATAACGTCATAATGTCATAACAAAACTACCTATAGCGTCACGCTACTAATTCGAAATAAATTACCTATCAAAAAATTAATATATACCTTTTTATTCTACACGTTCTAGATTGTTATTAAATATGGTATTTTAACCAGTTTAATGGCTTTCGGTTTATCTTACTAGACTAGATTTAGCTAACTAGATGACATAACTATTTTCCACAATGAGATGGCGTTTTTAACGTCCAAAATTTAGTTTAAACCTATAGTTTTTGTAGGTAGATGTAGTCTAGATGGCAAGCATCGTTGCGCGCCCTCCCCTCCCCTCCGGACTAGCGCGCGCATACAATAATTAGGTATTGTTATACCTAATATTTGTGATGTCAGAAATGACTAAATGTACTAGACTGTCAAATTTACCTCCTACCTCACAGTGTACCACATTAATGGCAATAAATATTCATATCATTTCACCGACGTGTATTTGCTAACTAGTTCGGACGCAATTATTTTTGGGTCCAAACTGCCGATCATGATAGGTATATACATCGGTGCCACGCGATGGAGATACTGTACACCAAAATGCTACTACTGGCCAAGTTAACTTTAAACGCGTCACGGAACGTGCTAGTGTATTATGCTGGTGGTACACCTAACGTTTGCAAAACCGACCAAATCTGGATGTCGTACATCACTTAGGACTAAATAGAAAAGCATGGCTCGTGGAAGAAATGGTCCGTTTTGCAAATAATTTAACAATACCTACATACATAATGTTGCCGCAGCAGCCAGCGTAATGCGCATTGTTATCGAAAAAAAATAACATAATATCCCATCACCACCTTCAATATATTTTATACAGTTTTCAAATACATTAATGTGTTTTAACTATTTATAATTGTCACTGCAGGCAGGTGTATGCTACTGTACTTGTATACAGTAACGTACACCTGCAGTGACAATTATAAATGTTATAATACACCTAATTGCTAGAGCTTACATTTTATTAATTTACTTTGAATATAAATTTAAGTAATGAACATAATATAAAATGTTAGCAAGTAGAACATAGGTACACTAGTAGGTTCTATGGTTTAAGATTATTTATTCTCATAAGAAATAACATTTCACATATATGAGATAGTAAACTAAAATTATATTATGTTCTATTCTAATCTAATAAAGAGTAGTTCTAAAGAACTATATTTGAAATAAATTACCACTTAAATAATGATGACAAACCATTTAGTCATAAATGTGAATATTATTCCTTGGGAGTCCGTATTAGTTTGTTTCGTAGTGATCTTCGAGAACCTGACCCTTGTCAATCCCATAAATAATCTTATTATCCTTGACATACGCCCACGCCATTCTATTAGAACTGAAATGAATTCCAACTTCTCCTTCTTTTGACAAAGTAATTGCACCTGCAGTATTATTTAGACGAGACGTCATACCTAAAATATTAAATTAAACGAAAAATTATATAAAACACCTTCGTAATATAAATTTCTTCAACACTCTTTTAAAAAGAATTTTTGTTTTATAATTACCAGTAACAGCATTTCTTGTTGCAGTTTTGGCATCGGCACCACTCTCCATAAGTTTTACAATACTGTGGGCCAAACAGTATTTGAGAATCGATTCTCCATGACCTTTAAACATGATTTAATTAAATTTTATATTAGTACGGCACATATAAAAAGGTTCTTCCTAGGAAATCTTTATGCAATTCACAATTCAATTCACCGAGGAGAGGATTCTAGTACACAATCTGCCTGGATGATTACCACTCTATTTCTACCGCCAAACAGTAATGCTAGCATTGCTGTGTTCCGGTTTGAAAGGTAGAAGAGCCCGTGACATTGGCTTTCTAACATGCTGCTGGACTGCAGGTTTATGGGCTTACTATCACGCGGGCTATCAGTCGGTTTGCCACTTCATACCGTAAAAAAAAACATACCAGTAGTAGAAACGCCACCTATGTTGTCATCCGCATAAGTTCCACTACCGATCTGCGGCGTATCCCCTATGCGACCAACTGCTTTTCCACTCATTCCGCCCGTACTAGTGGCGACAGCTACATGACCATTGGCATCTACGGCTACAGCACCCACTGTTCCTACTCCCCCCTGTAAAAATAATAACAATGCATGGCACACCTAACAATAAATAGGTTTTTTAATTATTATAAATGATATGGCTAGAATTTAAATTTTAAATTTAAATTTAAAAAATACAGTTATTGTAAAACATTGCCCTTGATAAATCCCTTGGACAACGGTCAAAACTTCAGGATACGGCTTTAATAAATTAAGATTACTTTTCATATTTTTTTATTTATTCATGTGTTGCTTTGCCTTTGTAATTTTACCTTTCTATACAATACCTAGAGTGCAACTTCACTGGGTCTGTCGGCTTGCTATATTTAATCAAAGTAGTTTACGTAGACAAGTACAATATTCGGTAACATGAATATAAAATATTGATATAGTGAGTGGTAGATATGATAAGAATATGTTAGAGCTCAGAGTAAATGTTAGAGATATCTTAGTGAATAAAATAAAAGCATGAACTTACTTCATCTGCAATACCAATTTCGGTTCTACCAAATTCTTTATGCTCTAAAAACCTTTTTAACGCATCCTTTGCATGTTCACTTATTAGAGAATCTGGTGCTATTGTTTGAAATCCCTGGTGGAAATAATACCTAAATAAGTATCTAGTCATACATTTTAAGGTTGGTGAACAGTATGTGGAATAACCGAATTCATTATTTAGAGTTACTACTTTTGTGACAGTTATGAATTATGATCAAATGATTAAAGTACAAGAACCAAGATTAACATTAATAAGTAATTAGGATTAAGTTGTTTATTAGTTACCTTTTCTAAGGCAAATATCTTAGCACCGTCACCTCCTAATAAAGAATGTGGTGAATCAGTAAGCACTTTATGAGCTATGCTTATAGGATGTAAAAAATCCTTTATGAGAGTAACGGCTCCGACATTCAGGTCCTTACCGCACATAATGCTTGCTTCCATTTCAACTTCACCTCGTAGATTTAGAACCGAACCATAACCTGAATTATCATAAAAACAAATTATTTTTTAGTAGCATTTTATATTGTTCTTGTAGAAACATGTAGAAAGCCTTATACTGTATATACACCACGGTTTATCTAGATACTCTAGATGGAGAACTAGACTATAAAAAAATTAACCCACCGGCATTGAAATTATCGTCTTTTTCCATGGAAACGACAGCAGCTTCAACGGCATCTAAGGCACTACCTCCTTTCGTCAAAACCTCATATCCAGCAATAACCGCTGCTTTCACACCAACTAATTTACCATTCACGCGGCTTTTTGGGATGTCGCCAGCGCCACCGTGGACTATTATAATAGGCTTCATATTCTAAAAAATATAAATTGCAAACGTACGTAACAACTTACGATGTACTTAAGACTAAAATTGAGTAATACACGTTTTACAAGATTGCCGACGACGTTATCTAGGTATATAGCATTGTCACTGATACAAGTAAACTATAATTTTATAGGTAAGTATATATGTAGGTACATGTACAACTGCATATACTTCTAAATGTGCGTCTGCACCCGGGAAAATTCACATATGAAAATTCAAAGAGAACAAAGACGAGCAGAGCATTCGTTTGTGTCATGTTTGTGAGTATAGCAAAGAATTTGCATAGAAGAAGCCATCGCCCTTCGGGCAGAATGAATTTGAAAAATAATAATATAGCAAAGAACATTCAACATCTCCTTTCAGTGTCCTTACCATGTTCATTCTTTGACTTTATCATTATTTGATAAGGTACTAGGGCTGGTCACTTTATTTGTAACTAGCTGTGCCCGCGGCTCCGCTCGCGTGGATTACAGAATCCGCTCCCGTTTCCACTTCTGCTCCCTATCCCACTCAGATTACCAATCCGAATCCAAATCCGAACCCGAATTAGAAACTGAAACCAAAACCGAATCCAAATTCCAATCCCACGCACGCCCACTACAGCTCCATATGTAGTCCTAACTCATCGCAATCTGAATCGAAATGTACATTAATTATACTTCTTTGTTATATTGCATACCTACTAATATACTCGTATGTTCGCTCGCGTGGACTACTCACTCTCGGTCCGACTTCGACTTAGAGGTCCGCGCCACGCCGGCGTGCCGCCGCCGCCGGGTCTTTGAAAAATTCGCGCAGACTTCAAAATCTAATTAAAATTCGCGCGATCGACGCCTCCCGTTACCTAGCAACCATCCACATATCGTTGCCTTGCAACCCATAGCATTTGCAAAATGATGAAGGCGACCCAATTCGTGTCGAAGTCGAGGAACAAGATCTCACAGACAAACAGACAAGAATTCCAAAAATTATTGAAATGTGTTCTATTACTTATCCTTAGACCCCCCAATTTTTTTTTGCAAATATCTTCAATGTTATGAAGTTTATGATTTTATATATTAGATGTGACTTTACGAGTCGATAGGGAAGTTCCTCCTGGCTAGATGGAGTAATGATTTGCGTAAGGCGGCTGACTGACAGTGACTGGATGCGGAGAACCGAAGGTCGAGTTTTGTGGCACATCTTAAAATAGGCCTACCTTTATCAGTGGACTGGGAAGTGCAGGATGATGATGAAAGGTACAAATGGAGTGCGGTACCGATACACATAATTTCAATGTGTTAAATGCATTGTATCGCTATTATTACTCGCCTCAAGGCACTCACGCAGGTGTAATTGATGTACAGTGTGTATCTCAGAAGCCATCGTCAACCATGCGGCTGCAGGTGGGTCAGCTCATATAATGACCGACCATAACTTTAGAAAAAATATCGGTTAAGGTGTACACTTTTTTCGGCAACGCCCCAGACAAATTTTCACGCCACCAAACAGATATTTTTTTTCCATAGTATCCTCTTTTGTTCACTCGGACCTTGAACGTATATTTACCAATGGACGCGAAATGTTACCTTTCTTGCATGGGTACATGCACGCATAGCAACGAACCTTTTGGCCCTGGTTGTTATTTATTTTTGTCAGTTTGATGGAAACGTCCTGTGAGAAAATGGGTAAATGCGCAGTAAAGTGATGCAAATCTTATAGTGACAAAACAAGCAATGTTTTATTTCACTTATAAGTATAATTTTATTCCATTTACAGTACTAGTTTTATTGGGAAATCAAAAATATTGAAAAATAAAACAAAGTAATAGGTCTATATTGATTGTCTATACACCGTGTTGTTCTGTGCTGTACACAGGGTTACCTTCCTTATTTGGTGGATTATCGCTCATTCCTACGATAGTATAGTTGTGTGACTTGTATTTGTGTATAATAAAGTATAAATAAATAGTATCTATTCATTACGTAAAAGTTAGCATTGTGTGTAGTTCTTCCCCCCTCGAAAGTTGGTTGAACATGATTTCATACTTCATCGCATACATTTGTCGTCTATCTATTGGTTAATACGTTCGCGACTTTGACCCAGCTACAAGTTTAGGTATTTATTGAATCTGTTTTGGAGAAGATTACTACATATATGTATTTAGGTCCTGCTGTATGCATCTAGAGGTACCATGACCTACCTTAAAATTAAGCACAAACAAAGCAAAAATACAAGAGCACCTATTTTCTTATCACCTATTTAGCTTATAATAATATAGGGAAACAGTAGACAGGAAGAAATGGCAATTCTTGGAAGAGGCCTATGCTCGTAACAGAACTGCTGAAAAGAATACAAAGTAACAAAACAAAAAAAGGGGAAAAAACAACTTATCAAAATAACGTAGAAAGGAGACAAACTAAGTAATGTAAAATGATTAACCTCTGACTAAAAACGAAGAATTAACAAATGTAAACAATGACATGCATAAATAATGACAAATGGTTTATGATATTGACAAATTAAATTAATTTATAGTAAAATTGTAATGAAATCAGAATAAAGCCTCTTCTTGTTTTATTTATTTATATTTATTAATATCGGTAGTACCTCGGTAGTACTTACTAAGTACTAATTTGTAGGTAAGTATAAGTATATGTATCTAAACACATTTGCTTTAGTTTTCATATAAAATTAAATTACTTACAATATATTTAGGTGATGACAACGAAGGCGAGTTAATAATGTTTAATAAAATTATTATAAAAATCCATAAATTTCTTATCTCAAAAATGTAAATAAACAGACAAAACCTGGTAAAGACAATCTTCATCTTCTTAAAACGATGAAAGTAGAGAAATGTTTGTTCTTTTCTTAGATTATTTACTAGTAGTTGATAATCTAAGGTTGTTTTATTCAAAACTCTAGATTTAATGAGTTCAGAACTAACTCGAAGCTTGTTTTGGTCTTTGTTTATATAAAAGAGATGATAAAACCGCTATTTTGATTATTTATTACAGATGTATTCGTTAATCGATTACACTAGAAAATATCACATTAACTAAAATTGAACGAATCATAAAGATTTAGTGAATGAATATTTTCGTTATTTGATGTGAAGTTCGTTCAAATTAGTACAGAATGAATGAAATGAAGGAACGACTTAGACACATAAGTTTCCGACCGTTTCATAATCTATGTCAATCAGTTTCATTCACTTTCATTCAATTGTAATCAAATAAACTTTTCATTCATTTATTCGTGAAAGAAAAATGGTCGCCAGACGAAAGTGTATGAAGTGGAAATGAAATCGAATAAAACGTTTTAATTTGTGATGTTTAGCTAAAATACTTTAAGATGTCCACACCGGTGTCAAATCGTAAATATGGGGCTCAAAAAATAAGACTCACAAGTAAGAAAACGTTTAACAGCTATCTTTTTTCGTGACTTGGTAAAGTGTGATTATTTTGCCTTTGATATCACATTCACCAATCTAAGTAACTAACTCACAAATTCTTTTCTTGTAGTTCTATGCGCGAGGAATTTGGTGCGACGAGATCTATTTCGTAAGTTATTTTTTTCTTATCTTCAATATATGTTCATATTTTGCTGATGATAATTGAATCGTTTGGAGAATGGCGTGCAAGCAGCCGTCTAAAACTATGTGCACGAACAAACTCTCATCATTATATATCCATTCTTAGAAAAGATAAAGTTACCTTGAAACTGTTACTTTTGCAAAATTCTCGATAAGGTATCATCAGATTATTACAAAACATCCTTTACAGTATGTACCTGTTGACAATTTATAATATAATATGAAACATGATTTACTTTTGTAGGGCTACCAGATCCTTTTGCTAAAATCGCAGTGGATGGCAGTGGTCAGGTATATTCGACAAATGCTGTAAAAGCAACTCTTGATCCAAAGTGGAATACACACTATGATCTCTATCTTACTAAAGGCGATGGGATCACTATAAGGTAATTTTTTTAAATCTAAGTATTACTTACAATTGGAACTCCAGGTTGGAATTGAATGATCTTATAAAAACAGGTCCTTATACCCAGAAATACATACTTGCAGCAAAGCAATCATAAAAAATATATTTATTGAAATAAAGTGATTTTCCTTGTCCAGAAATGGACAGAAAAATAAAACTAACATTATTTCAGTGTATGGAACCAGAAGAAAGTGCTCAAAAGACAGGGCTCAGGATTCCTGGGATGTATTCGTATTCAACCGTCCACAGTGCACAAGCTGAAAGACACTGGCTGTGAGTAATGACATACTTTTGAAATTAATACAATATTATTATATTAAATTTTTCTCGAAGCCATGAAGTTCCAGCTTTCTTCTAATTCACAAGAATCCCTGTATAAATTATTGTCTGCTTGCATAACCTCAGTGGGAATTTTTGCTTTCTGTTATCCAACACAATGTTAATGAAAATACTTTAGAAGTTTAATTATATACCATTCTGTTTTCACAGATCAGTGTCTAGAACTATGCGAAGATGGTTCAGGTGAGGCGTGTGGGGTCAAAGGTCAAGTTATTGTGTCACTGCTGTCCCGGGATGGAGCGCGCGGCGAGCCAGCGTCCGCCGCTGGGGAGGGCTCGCCGCTAGCCGTTGTGGGCCCCGCAGGGGACGTGAGGTCACCCAGGGACCCCCCTGTCAACCCTAACATTTCTCAGCTGCCATTACCTCCACACTGGGAAGAGAGATTCACCTCTAACAGCAGGTAATTAACATGTTTTTGTTTTGTCTAGCCATCTGATTAACATTTGTTTGGTAATTTGTTAACTAGGTAAGGCATGCTTTGCTAATTAATTATGTAAAGATTGCATGGCATTTAGTTTTTAAAGAAGTTATATTTTCGTAACGATTGTCTCATTATTTTGTGTGTAGTTTCAGATTTAAGTAATACTGACCGTCGCAAAGAATATTACTGTGTCACCATACTATTGTCTGAGTCAGAATATATGTACAAAGGTTGCGACCCGACAGGTCAGAGTTTTTAAGTCCAACTTTACATGTGTAGAATATGTTACATTCTTACTGGAAGGTGTTTCCTCTAAACCAGTTTATGTATATTGGAGTTGATTTCGAAAATGAATTTTGCAACTCTTTCCTGAAATTCTCAGACAGTAAGAAGTAGAAACATAAAACATAAAACATATAATATTTAATTATTGCCTTTAAAATCATTGGTTTTTGACACATTGGAGATCTTTTCTTTGAATCTCAGGGAATGATTTAGGTTTTATCGGGTGGTGCCTTATTATTATTAAATTTCCAAATACTATTGCCTCTGTGATGGCTCGTTAACGAATTTAAATTTGATAAAGGACCTAAACTTGAGAATTGCCAGTCCAGATATTTAAAAGTCTCTAAGTGACCTGTAGAATCCTAAAATGCTATTTACAATGTCCAGGCCATATTACGTGAACCACGCGCTGCGCCGCACTCAGTGGGAGCGGCCCGTGACGGAGGGCAGCAGTCCCTCGTCCCCCGCAGCTGCATCCCCTCCCTCGACCCCCTCTCCACCCGCGCCGTCATCCCCCGCTTCACCCGTCTGTCCCGCTTCGCCTGCATCGCCGTCGTCGCCCGTTTCTGATACAGAGGTCAACCATGCGCCGTCTATATCATTGAGGTAATTTAATGCACTGTTAGCAAGAGGACGACTAGTGCTTCGCGTTTTATCATCATCAACAGTCTATAAGAAAGCATTAAGGTTTTTTTTTACATTTCAATTTTTACTGATCGAACCTGCTGGTAGTGGAGCTGGTGTATCTTGCTAGGGGAAGATTGTTTGCAAATCTAGCCTGAACAGAAAAAACACTTATCAGAAAAATATGTGTGACTGGTATGGTAAAGTTGCATTGAGTAGCAGCTCAGAGCTTAATATATCCACGTTGTGCAATCTAACCTCCTATAGGCAAAGAAGATCATTGCTTTTGACGTCGATCAGTGCACTAAAGCCCTGATTACAACTAGCTTGATCTGCATAAATTTGGAACCTAATTGGAATTGTATGCTGTTTGAGCCGGAACAGAAGGCGAACCAAGCTTGTCTAGCCCCAGCCAGCCTAACATATTCCATATTGTTACAGGCCGGAGCCCCAGCCACAGACCGCGGCGCGGGCGCGGCCGCCCCCCGCCGCCGCGTCCCCCGCCACCACTCCGTCGTCGCCTGCCTCCCCCACAACACCGATAGCCGCCACCGACTTGCCTCCTGGTTACGGTAAGCAACACTCAATCAATCAATCTGTATTACTGATACAAATCAATTGTCCTACGAAAACAATTGCTTTTTGCGTCCCGGTAACATGTACACTAAATATGTTTGTCGACTTCGGAACACAATTTTTTTTGAGTCGCAAATGCGTTTGTTTTCGTAAGCCTGGCAGAGACGAAGCGTGAGTGTAGTGTCCCAGGATATATGAATAAACAGGATATTTGTTACTATGTCTCCGTCCGATAGCTTTCTGTGTGTCTTGCACCTAACAATAGCAAAAAAAATATTGTATGTCTATAGTGTTGTGTGTTTATCGTACACTAGCTGTGCCCGCGGCTCCGCTCGCGTGAACTACAGAATCCACTCCCACTCCCGCTCCCGCTTGCACCGCCACCGCCTCCACCACCGCCACAGCTACCCTCCCGCTCCCGCTACCACTCCCCTTTTCCCACGCCCATGCCCATTCCCAGCTCGAAATGTAGTCCAAACTCATCGTAATCTGAATAGTACGGAAATATTATTATTTGTAATTGAGTTATCCGATTGCGATGAAATAAAGACTAAATGTTAAGTTAAGCCCCCCATGTTTTTGTGAAAAGTCCATCAAAATCCGTTCAGTAGTTTTTAAGTGATGCGTGCACAAACTCACAGACAAACAGATATACAAAAATTCCAAAAATGATTGAAATGTGTTCTGTTACTTATCCTTATTCCCATTTTTTTTTGTTGCAAATATCTTCAATCTACAGACACGCGATGTTTACGATTTTATTTATTAGATTATCAAAAACCTATTAGGGAACGTACCCAAACTACGTGACCCGTTTAGGGGCGGGGGGAGGGGGTCTTCAAAATACCACGCTTGGTCACGGGGAGGGGGGGGGGGGGGGGGGGGGGTTAGGTTTTCGTCACGTAGTCGATAATCCTCTAGAGAAATTTCGCGCTTTTTCCAGCTGTATTCAAATATGGCGCGCAGTTTTTAGCGCTTTTTAAACTCAAGGGGCAATACAAACATCAGCTGATTGAAAACCGACAGTTTTTTCTTCTTGATAATATTTTTTTCACTTGTAATTATAGGAATGCACGCACTCTTGGCGCACAGTGTGTTAAGAACCCCATTTTTGTTGCATTTAGTTTTTATGTAAGTAATCGATAGTTCTTAACATTCTTAAGTTCAACTCCGGCTTTGATACGATTCGTACTTTTTTTTTAAATGCCAAAAAGTCGTCATATCCTGTTCTTAAAATACGCAAAAAGAATTAATTTAGCTAAAATGTTATTATGTTACTTATCGTGATTTTGATTAGTTCCAATAATTACATATATAGTAACATACATTTTTATCAATTTCTGTCGGTTTATCGTGAGTAGTAATATAATTTAATTTTATTATACTATATGTTATATATTAAATATAATTTTATTTCTCATTTTTCTACAATATAAAGATTCTTTACACTCTGTTTTATATACAGAATTAAAATCACAAACTAATTGCTTGTTATCCACAAGTTATTGCAAATTTTATATTTTTTCAGGGTTGTCACTTTCGTATATCCGAACCAATATCCGGTAAAAATAGAAATAAAAAAATAACTAAAAGTATATCCACCCAGTTTGGAATGGAGCGGGAAGGTGGTCATAGGAACTCCTTAATGATAAATGGTAGCCTACCGAATTTGTGCTTGTTTTTATCGTATTGGTTAATTTTGAAAACATAATGGGCGAATGTAAATGACATGCAATGAAGCCTTCGTGACCTCCGTGATGGACTTAACAAAGCGAAAGGTAGTGTAGGTACATGGTTTTGTAGGACTACGCGTAGTAAACAAATAGTGACCAACCTTTCTCCTTTGTTTTTAAACTAATATTTGATCGTACAATGTTGTTCTAGAAATGCGTACAACTGCGCAAGGGCAGGTGTACTTCTACAACTGCGTGAGTGGCGCGTCGACGTGGCACGACCCGCGCGTGCCGCAGCACCTGCGCCACTGCGCCGCGGCCGCCGCGGCCGGCCCGCTGCCGCCCGGCTGGGAGATGCGCCACGCGCCCTCGGGCCGGCCCTACTTCGTCGACCATAATAATCGGACTACGCAGTTCACGGACCCCCGCCTCGCGCTCTCTGCTAGATTCGTGGGTGTTTTATTTAGTCGAGTCTTATTAACACGTGTACATCGTGCGGACGAGCCGCGGCGGAAGCCACGGGGCACGCCACTTCATCAACAGCGGTGAGACGGCTCGCGAGAGCGCGGCAGTAGTCTGGTGCACTGATCGCTTGTTTCGGCCGGAGATCCGCTGTCGCATAAAACAGCGGGAAATCCTCTGCGTATTGTCCGCTGGATGTGCACGGACCTAACAAAGACACTTCATGTACCAATGGGTGAACCTTATAAGATATTTTTCCTATCTTGTTGGATAACTTAGAAAGAGAAAAATGCGAAAGGAAAAACGATTTCAGCTCCAGTTCCAGGTCTGCTGCGGAAACTAAATAAATTTGTATAATGGGTTTCACGACTCTGGAAACAAAGTCCTCTTAGGCTGGTATTATTTTCAATATACCAATAACTTGCAGTTAAAGCACGGCGTTCACAAAAAGCGTGCAACTAGTGCTTGGATTTACACTATTGTTCACTCCTTCACTTAAGTGATAGTTACTTCAATGAAGAGTTAACAGGGGACAATTTGAAATGCACTGGACGAGTAAATACACGTTTTTTTTTAAATTCCTGAACATTTACACTTTCATAGGCACTTGTTGCTGCAAAAAACTATCACATACATCAGAACACACTTTTAAGGAAAATTAGGTACAATAATTTTTATTGTACCTAATTTTCCTTAAAAGTGTGTTCCGACAAGATACCTCTAAAAAGTTCTATTGCAAACTGTGTGCGGTTTCAGGCGCCCCCGGAGCCAGTGCCCGCGTCCCCCGCGTCCCCCGTCTCCCCCGCGGCCCCGCCGGCCGCCGCGTCCGCGGCCGCGCCCGCGCCCGCCGGCGAGCCGCTCGACTCGGACGCGCTCCCCAAGTACAAGCGCGACCTGGCGGCCAAGGCCCGCGTGCTGCGCGCAGAGCTACAGGCGCTGCAGCCGCAGACCGGACACTGTCGCATCGAGGTGGGTGTATGCAAATTCATCATCATGGTGTTGACAATTATTTTATTTTTCAACCGACTTCAAAAAAGGAGATTCTCAATTCGACGGTATGTTTTTTTTTAATGTTTGTTACGCGATTACTCCTCCAGTTCTGAATGGATTTTGATGGTTTGTTTTTTGTGTGGTTTTTGTGTGGTCATACTTCAGAAGTGGTCCCATATAAATTTTATCGAAATTCATTGAGCGCTTTTTGCAAAATCAAAAAGACCCAAATATAGGCTTAGTATATATCTACATAGACGACATGCTAGTTTGAGGTTCCCCTCAGCAAAAGTTGTGATGACGAATTCAATCTTTTTTTAACTGTCATTACTCATTAGTCAATAATATTATTTATTCAAGTTAAGTGGTTTTATTTTTAGGGACAACAGAGAACAATAAAAATTACAAGGCGTTCGTCTTGCATAGTTTTATTTATTATGTTATGTAAATTTGTCTTACATTAATAATATATTTGTCATACGACTGCGCAGGTATCACGCAACGAGGTTCTCGAAGAATCTTACCGACTCGTAATGAAACTCCGAGGCAAGGAGCTTCGCAAACGACTTCTGGTTAAGTTCCGAGGCGAGGAGGGACTCGACTACGGCGGCGTGGCGCGCGAGTGGCTCCACCTACTGGGAAGAGAGCTGTTCAACCCACATTATGGCTTGTTCCAGTACGCGAGCGCTGGCGATGATAGATACGCACTGCAGATTAATTCTGATTCCGGGGTGAGCGGTTTCGTCTTAAAATAGAATTGATATCGATGATCATCACAGATAATTGTTTATTTTACAGGAGAAGACTTTTATAGTACAACATTCCAAATGTTGATTCTGTTTTATTTTTTCCTAGTTCTAGGAAATTGTTGCATAAGTATATTTATGGTACAAGTTTGTAGAAAACGTAGAGGACGACGAAACATAAAGAATGGTAATCGTAACTCCAATCGACGAATTAAATGGAAAGGCAGCTTCTTCTGCTTCAATATCAGCAATCGACTTGCTAATTTTATTTTTAAATTTGGTCTAGTAATAGATTTTGTGGATTTCTTACCACTTTTTTCTCCGCAGATGATGTATTTTACAAAACAGTGATTATGTAAACTGACAGAACTTAGATTTACTGCTAGAGAAATAGATTCTAAGTATGGTAGTATTAGTCTTTAAAAATTGCATCATACCAAAGATAATATATACTAGAGATCATACACATTGTTTTAGCTACCTTTATAACGCAAGCACTGTACAACACCGCGACAATTGATCCATGATTTTGATTCAACAATGAAATGTCTAATAAAGTTATGTTGAACAGGTGAACCCTGAGCACCTGTCATACTTCCACTTCGCGGGCCGCATCCTGGGCGTGGCCCTGTTCCATGGCCATCAGCTGGACGCAGCGTTCACTGCGCCCTTCTACAAGCAGCTGTTGGGCCGACCGATCACGCTGCGAGACATCCGCGATGTGGACCCGGAGTTGCACCGATCGCTCTCCTGGATGCTGTGAGTTCTCCATCTGTATTGGCGACGCAAGAAAGAAAATACGTTTATTTGGGTGCAGGGCACGTGTTATAACAATAAAAAACAGTCACAACATCCATCACATTTTTGTACCTACTAGAATATCACTCATTGATAAACGAGTATGATGTTCTTCCGGATATCTTCAGTTTTGAATGTCTCTACTCACCCACTATCAAAATAGTAGGTACTGGAAAATTGCGATGTACGCCATTGCGTCTCTAATACCATATACCTGGTTGCTATTTCGACCTTACACAGCCTATAATAGTCCACTGCAGCTGGATCAGGCCTAAAAATCAGGAAGTTTATGCCCTGATTACCTCGCTGGGTAGGGGAGTGTGTGATAGAGTTTATTACACAGATGGCGCTGCTGCGTCAGGTGGATTTATCTTTTAGTCGCCTTGCACGATATCGTCAGGAAGACTTGACGTAGTGCTGTTTGGATCCGGCATTAGCTGCCGTGTGGTTCCCGGCTAAGAATATAGCCACCCCCAATCTTCCCGTCAAGAGAATATAAGCCCGAAATACACAGAAAGCGAATGCGTGGCTGAGGCGTTTTCCGGTTTTTTGTATTGTTCACACTACACTTCACACAGAGTACCGCCGCGGGAAGCGGGATTTGTATGAATTATACCGCTACCGCTACGCAGTCGCCTTCTATGTGTTTCGGGCATAAGGGATTGCACCAGGGACGGGCGTTCTCATGTCTATATTAAGATCATTACTGCGATTAACAAACCACCTGCCATGCTTGGTGATTATGGCAAATCCCCCATTGGACAGCCCACCAAAAGCTGCATTCAATTAGGGTATAATTCAATTGGGAGGCTTATGTTCAGCAGTGGACGTATTTCGACTGATGATGATATAACAATATTTAAAATGCGAATTTGCGATTTTTCTATAGCAGCACCGCCCCCGCTGACGCTATCAATTGGTCTCCCCGCTTGAGCCAATGGATTATAATTATGATGTCAACGGACGGCCGCCTCGTCGGCTTAGTCATTGGGCTAGAGCGCTAGAGGTCGTGGGTTCGATTCCCACCATGAACAGACGAATGATACAATTTTTTTTGTTTTGTGTGAAGATTCGACAAGTGTACGGATATGTGACAGTATGTATATTATATGAAATATTTAATGACGGTCAATTTAACCATTCCAGGGACAACAGCATCGCAGGCGTGATCGACACAACATTCTCGGTGGAGTGTTCATCGTTCGGTGCGGTGCGCAGCGTGGAGCTGCGGCCGGGCGGCACCAACGAGCAGGTGACGGACGGCAACAAGCGCGACTACGTGCGCCTGTACGTGGCACACCGGTTTACGCGCGGCGCCGAGCGACAGTGGCTGGCACTGCAGCGTGGCCTCGCAGATATTATTCCTCCTCAGCTGCTGCGACCGCTGTCGCCCCGCGACCTGCAGCCGCTGCTGGCCGGCCGCGCGGACCTGGACCCCGCAGACTGGCGCCGACACACGCGACTCAAGCACGTCAACCCTGACGCACCCATCGTCAACTGGTTCTGGGAGATTGTCGAGGAGTTCGACGCGGAAATGCGCGCACGACTCCTGCAGTTCGTGACGGGCTCTAGACGAGTACCCCTAGCAGGGTTCAGAGCTTTACAGGGGTCCACCGGCGCCGCCGCCCCTCGACTGTTCACGCTGCACCTCGTAGCGGACGCTTCCCCCGACTCGCTGCCAAAAGCCCACACCTGCTTCAACAGGCTTGACTTGCCGCCTTATCCCAGCAAAGAGAGGTTGCACGACAAACTCAAGCAAGCTGTCCTCGAGACTGCCGGATTTGCGGTCGAATAATTGACACTTTTCGATATTTGCTTGTATAAAAACGCTGAATTATGTAGTCACTGCTTTTTGAGTACTGACCTACGGCAACTAGTCTTGAGTTGAACGGGCGGCGAGCTATTATATGATGAGACTGACGGACCTTTTGGATACGAAATAACATGACAAAATTGATATTTTACTAGATCAGGCCTATTTGAAATGTGCTTTGTGGAATCGTTGAGGAGAGTTATTCAAGACATATTCAGTTAGTACTCTTATTATTATTTTTAATTACTCAGAATCCATACATCTTAACTATATTTCTCGTTTTAATGATTGTTAGGCTTGTGATTATAAACTAAATATACTTATAGATTTTAGGTGAGGGTTGCACATAAACAGGTGATGCACGTATATTGTTTCATATATTTTGCTTGTGTAGCTTGGTACTCTGTGGGATATGCTGAAACACACCTGTTCATAATCAAGTGTTTCTGTTCACACTTACTCTTATCATATCAGCTTTCCAGTCTAGTGAATGCTGGGCTTCCGTATTTAAATATATCAGTTATTCAGTACTATTTAATCAAACTTGATTATAGTCGTATTCATTTCAACATTTTGGCAACCCACTAACGAAATCGAATTGTAAACGAAATATTTTTGTAATATATTTGTATATAATTTTTATCCTGAGTGTTCAGTACAAAGCACAAAAATAAACCGATTTTTATGGTAAGTTATATGACATAGGTTAGGTGACAATTATTTGATGTTTATTGAGGCAATTGCTCATACAAGTTGTTTGGTGCCTTAATATTTGAACGCGGGATATTACTATGTAAATAAGTTGCGTTCCGTTTTTATTAAATCTGATTATTCCACTATATTATTCAACATTTATTGATGTATATTTAAGATTATTTTCATGAAATCAGGGCAGTTATGTATAGAAAATGTATATATTATGAAATTGTCTATTTTAGGAACCGATATTTATAATTATAAAGTGCCTTTTTACCTGAAAGTAAAGTGTAGTTTATAATCTTGAAGTTGTATGACTGTTAGTGATATAAAATGATTTATTAGTGATAAATTGATATAATGAACTTATTGTATTTAAAATTATACTATTATTGTAATATTTTTGCACAATATAGAGATTTTCATTTCGATCGACATCAATATAATATACTTACCAAAATTGAATAATGCTGACATTTGACAGGCATCGTAAACCCAAAATGGTGAAATGGCAACTTCCTTGCCCATTTCTCAGAATGTACACTTCCTAAAGTTTAAGGAATTATGCATGATTGACCATATATCAATATATTTCAAGAAACTGTTAAACCCACATACATTTTTAATTTGGGAAGTGGTAAATTGAAAAACTTTACATCAGTTGAAAGGAAGTAGTTATCTAATAAACAAAAACATTAACTTCGCGTGTCTGTACATTGAAGATATTTGCAAAAAATAAATTGGGGTGTCTTAGGAATTGGAAGGACTGACAAACATTTTGTGGAATCTTTGTCTGTTTATCTGTTTGTTTGTGCAAGCATCACTTAAAAACTACTGAACAAATTTTGATGGACTTTTCACAAAAACATAGTGCTTAATTCGGGGTTTATTTCAGGCTTTATTTCATTACAATCGGTAGTCAAAAGTTATGCGAATTTATACTTTTCGCATACACTGCTTTAGTATGCAACAAAGTAGTGTAGGGTGTAAATACTCAACGGAATTCGTAAGCGGAAGCGGTAGCGGGCGCTTCAGATTTTATTTCATAGCAATCTGCTAATTTAAAGTTTTCAAAAACTCACATAGGTACATTACATTGCTATGCAACAAAGTAATAATTTAGATTACGATGAATTAGGAGGACTACATTTGGAGCGGCGAGGGTAAGAAAGAGATTTGAGGGGAGGGCTGAAGGGAGGCTTGGGTGCAGAGGTGAGGGCAGGGTTTAGGGGGTAGATGTGGGAGTGGGAGCGGGAGCTGGCCCTGGACCTCTACCTGGATTCGGAGCAGAAGCTAGGGGGAAGGGGAGGAGGACGGGAATTAACACTTATTAATTTTCAACTTTTTGTAATATTGTGGTCCACGCGAGCGAAGCCGCGGGCATAGCTAGTTTTGAATAAGTCGACATTTTGGGAGGTAGTTTTAAGAAATGGTGGGAAGTAGGTATTGAAGTAGCACGGAAAGCAGCCACACTGAACTGAATAGAACTGTCCTATATTTATGTCGGATTTATCCACCGAATTGGGTCCTCATAAAATAATAAAAGATACCACAGTAGAAAAAGAAACATGGCCATGGAAACATGCCACAGTGCCCTAGAATGGCCATATAGGAATGGAGAAAGTGAGGGAGGCCTTTGCACAGCACAGAATCAGTTTTTGGTCATAGTCCACCTGGTCAGTCCAATAAGTGGGTGTTAGTCAAGTAAACCAAAATAGCCAACGATTTGAATGAAACTGGTACAGTGATACTTTAAATCCTGCAATAACGGGGAGAATTAGAAAACCAAGAGCTTGAGGGAATAAAGAAACTAAGCTGGCACTAAACGGGACCGAGTTTGGCGCGACAGCGGTAAATCTCACATCAAAGGAATTCATGGAGTCGTTCAAGGTTTCAGAGTGGGTCCTCAATGAAACCCGATTTTTGGATCAGGTTTGTGTTGGGGTCAAAGAGAATATGTTGGGGTGAACGTTTTGTTTTGGAAAGTTAGACGATCGCGTATCTTTGTCTGTTCGTAAAAGAAACAAAAAGAAATATTTTTTGCTAGAAAACCGGTAATACGACCACAAATACAGCACATCACTATATGCAGAATTTCATTCGTTAGTGAGAATTTTTAATTATCACGTCATTCAGATTAAATTTACCACGCAGGGTTGCCAGATTGGTTTTTTTTTCGCAATTTTGGGTAAAAATTTGATTGTTGGGAAATTAAATAAATAAAAAATCACATCGGGAAATATTGGGGATTTGTTTCCTAATTCGGATTTCTTACTTCGTGTTCAAATAGTTGGTACGAAGATCTATGAATTTTCTACTTTAGTTCATGTTTTTTAAAAAAAAAAATTTGCAACACCACAATAGCTTATCAGCCTAGGTGGATGCTCGCGGTTTGAACCGACCACGAAAAGGTTGAAAAAGTTTACTGAAAAAGTTCACCAAGTCGAAGTCGAAGACGAAGAGGACAAAATTGTATTTTGTTAAGGTGTTTCATTATAATTAAAAATAAAATTTAATTTAATTGTGTAAGTAAATCTAAAATCACTGTTTTTTTTTTTATTTTAAATTTTTGTTATTTGGGGAAAAAGTTTTTTCAATCTGGGGAAATGTAAAAATTCGCGTCTGGCAACCCTGTTACCACCATTCATTCGTTCTCATTCATTTCGATTTCTTGTCGTGCGTTGTGCGTGTCGTGTGGTGGTCTGGTTACTCATGATGTGAAGTTGCTCCAATCCAACAGTTAATCCGTTTTCTACGCTTGAATTATAATTAACTTTGCACTGGTGCGCGTTGCTTGTTATTTATCGTTACAGCATATCTTTACGTTTACTTTCGATTATTTATTTACCCTTTGTATCTGTGAAGTGTGAGTGACTAAGTTTGCATCTTTGTTTTGTTGTGGAGTGTTATCGAGTGTGACAATGCCGACGAGTGCAGTATACCAGCCCACGACAGTGACCTACGAACAGCAGCCCACTGATCATCGATGGAACTGCCCGATCAGCTACTTTTCACGACGGGTGACAAGCAGCCTGAACCGGGCACTCTGTGTGCGACTCGGATTATGTCTCATGGGCAGCACGCTGTTCATAGTTGGTGAGTAACAAAGCTTCACTCAAACCTGTTATTGATACAAAGAAATTGAAAATGGGCAGTGATACATTCAACTTAATGTTCTTTTGTTGTTCGGATAAAACGCTAAAGAGCACAAATTTAATTCCATTGTACAATCTAGGTAGGTGGTAGGCAACGTATTATTTGTCTAAAAATTATTCATATTTATTGGTAAAAACATTTACCAGTCAAGATGTAGGATAAAAATTGATCAATTAACTTGGTCATGTCAGGTAATTAAAACTATGTCAAAATATTGGTGGAAGTCTTATTGGAAGTGTATTTAAAGCATCATTCAAGTTAGAAAGTCAAGAATTTTATAATGCATGCTTAATTGTTAATAATAGTTTGCTAATTACAACTAGGATAGTTCATTGAAATTTTCATAAAACCAATTTGTAAATACACTTGATAATTGTTAAAGAAATGTTTCGATAGCCTAGGCATGACTCCTATATTAGGAGACCTATGTATGTCCAAAGGTGAATTTGGATGGTACAGATTTACTATCCAGTGTGTAGGGGTATTCATTATCTATTGTGTGGTTAGGGGCAAATCATAGTTACAGTAAGTAGGAAAATGTATCTGAATAATGTTAGATACAAAACATCACAAAAACTCCTATCACACAGCTTCATTTCTAGAATTTGGTTTTAACTCTTGATTTTTGTAGTTGTGAAATAGCTCCTGAAACCCTTACGCATGTATGCAGATCTGTTGCTCTTTTACTCAGACTGTGACTAGTGGAGTGATTATCTTGTACTTTTTGCCATCAAAAGGTATATTTTGTAGAAGAAAACAAAAATTGTGAACATCCAATTCTGCTTCACAAGCCCAACCACATATCAGGTTACTATCATGTAATTAGTCAGTTTATGGTGGTTTCAATATGACATTGGTCAATCAAAGTACAACTAGTTTATTTCTTAGATATTGTATACAATCTAATCATTCATTAATTTATAATACTGAATGTAGGTTAACATTATCCATTAGTTGTATAATTAAGTTTTTTTTCTTAATTATAGATCAGATACACTTCCTAGTTATTACCACTTTTCAGTTTCAAGTCATGATGACAACACAGAATGTTAGGTATATTCTAACCATATATCTCATCATCACAAACATCTCTGAGTATGGTATGGGCCTGACTGCAGTCCTCATAAAAGGCTTTTTATTTTGCTTAATTTTTTACAAGTATTTTCTTTTGCCCATGTTTTTTTTTCAATTTCTCGCAAAACAGACGCAACTTGCTATGAAAGGAGCTTATAATCATATGAGTATGATTTCGAGCCCTTTTCATACCAAATTAGTCTGTTTTTCGCAAAAGAAATTAGAATCGGCGCTACAGAAATTAGCATGTCTCTGCGATTCACCCTTTTTTAATGCATTGTTGCAATTAACTTGAAAAATGTCAACACAGTAATGTACACACATAATTCAGTAAAACCCTAATCCCTTCTCAGCACCAGAGTGACAATTGTTTTTGAATAGATTTGAATGTAGAAATATGTTAAACTATAATCTAAGGCGCGGTTTTGTAGTATCGCACACACGTTTTGAAATTATGATTTTGACAACCCAATTACCTGCGATACCATACAATCTACATTGTATTTTTTAGGTAGATATAATGGTAAAGTATTTTAAGTGTTCATCCACAAGAAACGTAAGATTATTACCGACGTCAGAGACTCGAGAGGTAGTTGCCCAATAATTTGTTCAATTATATGTTACGTAACATCCATCAGAATGAGTCATTTAAATTGTAGAGTCTTGATGCTGCAGCCATCTTAAAGGCAAACGTTCACCGCGCCGCCCGCCGTGAAAGGTTTTTTACGGAATGAAATGGCTAACAGGCACAAAGCCCACCTGATGGTAAGTTGCTACTGTCGTCCATTAACCTGAACCATAAACCTAAAGGCCACAAGTTCGTTGGCACCCTGAGGAGTCGAATCGTATAGCGAGCGAATTATTACGCCTTTTTAGCGATCCACGGAAGTCCACCTTTATAGCTAAGTGTTTTTTGTCCGTCTGTCTGCCCGGTGGATAACTCGAATACTACTAGACAGAATCAGCTGAAAATTGGAACATATAAAGTGTAAAATATGGAAATTCCAGAAAAAAGTTATTTTCTCAGATAAATATATAACGAAAATCAACAGAACCCGCACATTGTGTACAACTTACACTTTGCACACTCTTTTTTAAGCCATCTTTTATTACTACAGTTTGTGGCAAAAACTAAATTGGAGTTGCGCAACAATGGAGTGTTAGAAAACCGTCGAAATTACCTACGTCAATTTTGTTGGTTCTTTGGTCAAGAAAGTTTTATGCTTGCTACTGTTGTTTTGTGACGAGTAGTGTTGACAGGTAGGTTAGCCCTTGTCTTAATTTTAGCAATTCTAAACATTCTAACACTGTAATATATTATTAATCCTTGTGGTAGCAGAGTCCAAATATCACCACGTCCATACTTCCTGTAGATAATGTACATAGACGACTAAAGGTGATGACTGGTGTGGTGACTGGTGATGGTAACCACCATTATCTGTGCATTAAGTCCATATACTGCGATCTGAAAACTTTGCATGTACATTGAAAATACGCAAAAAGTTAATGGGGGATAAGTTCCGGAAAGCATCAGATAATTTGTGGAATTTTTGGGTGTTTATTTGTACTGTAGTTTATCTAAGTTATAGGAAAAACATAGGGCTTAACTTGGAGTAACATTTAGTGTTTATTTCATCGCAATCAACTCAATCAGCAGACATGCTAATTTAAAGTTTAAAAAAATCCCTTACATTGCATTGTTACAATCAAGAAGTAACGGAAGCGCTCTGTAACGGAGTTGTGTAAGTTCGGATTGCAGCTTTAGGTTAATAGGTCCAAGGATTGCAGTGAGCGAGAAGTCGAGAACTACATTTCAAGGGAGGAAGTTGTTGTAGCGTAAGTATTATTCAATCAACGCCTTAAATCGACCCCTCAGCATCCCCTCATTCAATGCGTCATTTTATATTTGCTGACACGAGAATCCTCGAGAATCCTCCTTATCAACCTATTTACACAATCCAGCGAAGCGCAGTCCTGATTAACATACGAACTATATTTTGAAATAGGTACCTCGATAAAATAATTGTTTTGTAAAACATTATTTTCAACACAAATGGATTACGAAAACAAACGCATTTGCGACTCGGAAACATAAAAGCAAGCAGCCAGCGTGCAGTTCTAACAACTGCAATGTTAGATTGTGAGCTTAGACTCCTGGTTGATTACCACCGCTCACTAAGCACCAGGATGTATTCCTCAGTCCCGACTTCTGGCCCGAGGGATTACGTGTGCTTCAACGTCAGACCGTGACAAATACTTTAAAGTTCCTAAATTCCTTATTTATTTAACTCTTTATTGCACACACAAAAGAAAATGAAAGAATAATAAAGAACATGTTCTAAATATAAACTTATATAAGCGGTTACTCGAAAAAGTAAGCGCTCCACCATAGGCCTCATCATCACTTACCATCAGGTGAGATCGGGGTCAATCGCAAACCCGTAAAAAAAGAGTGGTATCTGCCAGCCCACCAGTGACGGAGAGAACTAGTGTGTTCTCTGTTAGTTAAGAATTTTATATTATATCTAAAGTATTGTTATTAAATCTGAGATAATTTTACACCTGTTTTTTATGTGTCTTTAGAAGGCCATTGAGAGTCTATATATATATGGTACCCTATACATATTGTAAATGTATGCGTGGTCACGATCACGACTTACTACGCTCGCTTTGTTTCCTCTCTTGTACCCGACGGGCTTGTGAATGACGCACAACTTCCGGATATAATGGCATAAAAGGCGACAGTACTTGGTTCGTACACTCGCCTTGACTGGACGGGAATAAATTATTCAATTTTATTGTGTGCAAGACTAACGACGTTATATGTTTAAAACTACAAGTACTACTCATCCTTCATGTAAATAGATTGTAAAAAATAGTACACTAGCAGAGTGTTTTATGTTGCTATGCACACTACACATAACCTAACACTATACTGCACTATCCATAATTAAATATGTCTTCCTGTCTGTCTTTATCAATGGCAAACTGGCAAAGTATAGTTACAAACGCGAAGTCATTCAACTAGGTATTCATACCCCGTATATTACACAACACTGATTCGTAGCGTTACCCTAATTTGACTAAAAAAAAATAGCTCATGGTGGTAAGTTATCCAACTCTGAAATGCATTGAGCAGAAATAGTATAGTTGGATAACTTCTGGTTACAAGTATGTCAACGTGCTCTTATAAGAGAAGTACCTACTTGATGACCTATTTGTGCACCCAAACGATTCTCTCGCTCTCTATAAGGAAGCTGTAATCGTCCGGAGTCAAGACTCGCCTGAACCCCTGTCGTCTCTGTTACAATGAAACGTTTAGTTTTTTTTTATTATTCTATTTCCATTGTATGCCTAGGCACTCCCCAAAAATCACCATACCCTTTCCTCCGCCTTCTCATTCATTCGAGTTAGCATAATGTTAATAAAATTCTCAACGTTGTTTTCAGATCTAGGATAGAATAAGTACGAAAGGCGTTCAAATAAAAGTTAGATTGAGAGACATATTCATTGGACCTAAAAAAATATTGGCAGGCATACTGTGCTTGAATACTTACAAGGGACATTACAGGTTAATGTCATATTCTACGGTTGCACGTTGGTGTGCGGATTTTATTTGTTATCTCGATCATGGAGCTACTATTATGGGGACTTTAAAGTAGGACAAATAAAAGGATTGCGTGATGAAATACTTGAAAAACGACGAGGCCAGCTCGCGAAAGTTTTTGTTTCACCAATATTTTCACTGAGATTGCAGATGCGCACAAGTCCGCAGCTGCGATGGCTGAAACATTATCCATATTCACCAGACCTCGCCCTTGGTGATGTATCTGTCGGGTTTGGTGGGCTTGATATATGTTCAGGGGGCCGCTTGGTAGACTCGGGGAAGGTGGTGATACCATAAGACATAAACTCCAGCTTTACTACTTTTATTTCACTTCGATTAATCAGTAGATAGTTACAACATAAATAGAGAAACGGTCCGTGCGCCGTGCCGTCTGAATCCATACTCCCCGTACGCTGCGGCGAGTCTGTCTTTTATACAAGCGTGCACCTGCGTTTAGTCGTAGTGGGGAAGCGGTGAGGCGGGCGCTACGCCGCGCGCAGGTGTTCACAATGACGATCCGTCGGTCGTTTAACATCATAGTAGGGAAGCGATGGTACAATGTCAGACATGTCACTAGTACGCCGCCGTCACGGCCATGCTGACGAGCGCACGTCCTCGTGCGAGCTGCTTTCCGCTATTTTACAAAGTATCTCTATCTGTAAACAAATTAAAATTTTAAAATGTCGCTCGTCTTTCTTGACAATAGTTACATCCATTCATCTTTTCAGTTTGTAAGACTGTCCGAGATGGCCGCCGTCTCGGCCATGCTGACGAGCGCACGTCCTCGTGCGAGTTGTTTTACAAGCGATCTCTATCTGTAAACAAAAATTTTTTTTTATGCCGCTCGTCTATCCTGACAATAATTACAGTTATTCACTAAACATTAATTTAAGCTATTACAACATCCTTATACAGCTATTATATTTCAACATCCTTATTGTTAAAAAGCTGTTGGTTTTCTAAATAAACATAAAATAAATTCTTACTGGTCTAGGTTGTAACCGAACATCAACCCTACAGGCGTTGCCTGGTTTGGAGAAGTCCCTTCGGTATTAAAACTGGTTCGGGCAGTATCTTACATAGTCAAAGTCAAAGTCATTCTCATTTTTCAGATCTTTTTTTTTGCACATTATTTTTTCACACGTATTTGACACATTTTATTCACACATTTGCTACTACTTTTCTTGACACCACAATTTTTTTTCCATTTTTCTTCTCACACCTTTTTGCCACACATTTTGCCATACACACTTTTTTTTTTGTCACATTTTCTAAACAACTATTTTTTTTTTCACTTTTCTTTTGGCACTTTTTTGCCATCCATTTTTTACCACTCTTTTTTTTTTACTGTTACCGTCATTCTTTTTTTTCACACACACACTTTTTTTACTCCATTGTCAACTACGTAGACCAAAGAGGGTATAAAAAGGTTTACTAATCAACATTAATATTTTCTTCACTACAACGACATTGCTATTACCCAAAACACTTGAGAAATCAGAAGTTATAATTATCATCGGCCCTTGCAGTCGGCTCAGACAATTCAGCTATTTACAAAAATCACATCATCCTTGGGAATTTCTCTTTACCATGTAATTATTCTATTTATTATTTATTAAAAACATAAAATTTACCTTTTTCCGGCGCTACAAAAACCAGTCTTACTTTGTTTGTACACCGCGATGACGTCCAAATAGACAATTTTATCTGCTAAGTCAACTTTACACAACTTTATAATATGTTGGAATATACTTTTAAATATACTGGAACAAATCTGTGTTAGAGGTATAGCTGGTCAGCGGTATACCTTATATTTGTTGGGTCGAGTACAATAAATACACTGGAATAAACAGGCTAGTGACGCACTGACAGTTACTCGCGGCGTTCCTTAGGCCAGCGTTCTGGGCCCTCATTCATCATTATCATTATTAGGCGAAATACGTGAACTGCTGACCAAAAACCTCAATAGAATAGAATTTGCCATAATCACCACGCTTGGAAGGCGGACAGACGATCGCAGCAACAGTAATACACAGGAAAACGTCGCTGCCCGTCCCTGGTGCAATATTTTAGGCGCCAAGGTGTTACCCACGGGACGACACTGTCTCGATAGTTCGGCAATATCCTTAAAACCAGGAAAATTAATATAAATAATAAGCTACATTTAATGACTGGGCAACCACCGGCTTCCGTAAAATCAGGATCAGATTGTACTATCTGTAAAGCGTATGGATCTATCTATAAACTCGAGTTAAACCTGTTAAGATTTCATGAATATGTCAAAAACTATGATAAAAATTTCAGGAAAATTTTCAAAGCCAAATCAACATTAAAACTTCGAAAAATAAAGTCAAATCTGTACGGATAATTATAACACAACCAAATCACAAGATAGTGAGTATAATACCGAAAGCAACGGCGAAGATCTATCTCAAAAATTGAGGCGGCTGAGGTGTTTGAAACCCTCTTCACAAACATCCCATAAAAACCATTCATCACCTATTCTTGCTGTGACCTTCTTCATTAATAATGTTACAATATGTGAAACAGATTTGCACCTTAAACACGTTGATTCTCTAGAAATTATTAAGACATTTGAATCCTTATAACCAAAATCCTCCGAAGATTTCCGTCAAGCACATTTTCGACGCCTGAGAAGGCCTCCATGACGCAACAGGCGTCCTCTGTGACCCCTCCAAGGCACCAGAATGCGATGATCCCGAAACCTTGCCAGGATACTGCCACCGCGAGAATAGTGTCCCTCAACTACATCCACAGCACCATGACACATAGCATCCTACTGCGAGGTTAGGCAGCAGATACAGAGACCACTTCCATCCTATTTCCTCTAGCTGCTGTCCTTCACAAGTTGATATTTCCTGAATTTTATTTGTTACTTTTCGTCCATTTTGTGTCCCCATACATCGATCTCCACGCGTTTCTGATGGCAATCGACAACGACGCCCAAAGTGCAGCGCGCTTATATAAAAGATTCACTTACTCACTTCTCCAAGAAGATCCAAGTTGTACCTTTAGTCCGTTTTGTGGGCTGGATTACGGCCCACTTCTGATGTCGGGTTTGGTGGGCTTGATATATGTTCAGGGGGCCGCTTGGTAGACTCGGGGAAGGTGGTGATACCATAAGACATAAACTCCAGCTTTACTACTTTTATTTCACTTCGATTAATCAGTAGATAGTTACAACATAAATAGAGAAACGGTCCGTGCGCCGTGCCGTCTGAATCCATACTCCCCGTACGCTGCGGCGAGTCTGTCTTTTATACAAGCGTGCACCTGCGTTTAGTCGTAGTGGGGAAGCGGTGAGGCGGGCGCTACGCCGCGCGCAGGTGTTCACAATGACGATCCGTCGGTCGTTTAACATCATAGTAGGGAAGCGATGGTACAATGTCAGACATGTCACTAGTACGCCGCCGTCATATCTATTTATCAGATTGAAGGAATATCTGAGAGGCCGAAAAATGTGAAACAGTTCTCACCGCGATGCGGGAAATTATTAGGTGCTCAGGCTGAAGAGTTTTAATCCCTTCCTTAAAACATTTTAGTTAGAAAAAAGATATTCGGCTTGATTCTGAAGGTACACATTTTTAAATTTGACAGTTATAAAATTGGTTTCGTATTTTTCTTCATAATACTGTGTGACAAGGATAGCAACAGTTTTAGTGCTGTCAAATTTTAACGTTGTTCCTTCAGAATCGAGCCCATTGTCTAGTGTGGATGTGTAAAGTCTATCTAAAAGCTGTATTAAAAAATAATACATTTCTTTACTTCCATGACAATTGATAAATGTTACTCGATGCTGTTTTTCGGCTAGACATAAACCACGTAAATTTTCTTCTCCAGTTTATTAATTAACATGTTAATTGATAGCATAGTGTTCTTGTTTCACTAGTAGCGAATACATTAACAATAAGCTCGTAGGTCGATTGTGCGTACTTAACGACTTATCGAAAATGCGCAGTAGAAAATTTGGTATAGTCAATGTCATCCATTTGTGTATTTGTCAATTTGTAACATTAATCAATATATATAGTTGGTAGCATGATATTTTGTTTCACTAGTAGCACATCAGCTTTGATAAGCTCGTCTGTCGATTGTGCATATCAAATAGACTCATATCGAGAATGCGCTGTGGTAGTATTGGAGTTGGTATCGGGTGTCCGGCGCTCGCTTGCGGCCGCGTGGTGGTGACTCACGCGATGGCGGGTTTCGTGATCTGATCACGGCAGTACGCAGACTGGGGGAAATGTAGACAGGTTCATTGATTTTTTTTAAATTGGTCATGCATTTCAGTTAGGGTTGTTGATTTTAGTCTGAAATTTGACTGTAGGTACGCGGTAATTTACAAGAAACAACGTGTGGTAATTAAATTACTGGATTTGACAAATGGCAAATTTGTCATTATGGTATGATGATAACGTAGTGTTATAGTTATTAACTTATAGGTCACTGAGCATTGTAATAATAATAATGAGTTCATAAAACGTCTAACTGATATACTTTTAGTTTATTATATTTTTCATTGCTATGTTGGTAATTTCAAATGAGAAACATCATGTATGTGTACTGTTTTACAACATGGGCCTTCAATTGCAATCATATCATAACAAGATCTACAACTTAAGATCTCCTATAGACTTGAAAGTCTATGGGCAATGGAACAAGCACTGCCCGAAGGTCGACAAACTCCACCGAAGCACAACACGTTTCCTTGTTGCCCACTTCCACTGCGTCATTGCCCAAATTTACTTCCCAATTCCCAAATGTATTTAATCAAAACTAATTTATACTCTGACCTTTTAGACCTCACCAGAAGTTAAACGTTGCATAATTTTAAAAGAAAGAAATCACTTCTCTATCACGTTCTCTGCCCACAAACAAATTAATTATCTAATTTCAAGCAAAATCTTTTGGCTTGGAAGATGTTAGTGATAATAAACTTTTAATGACCGCGTCTTCAATGTTAGTCTGTTTTGCTATTTCCTCGGCTGCGGCCATCTGCTTCGTATATATAAAGGTATTATTCAAAGCGTAATGTTTTTAACTTGAAATAAACGTTCTGGCTATTCTCGCAACAAGTTTAATTGGATTTTAAACGAGTAACCGGTTTTTGAGCGTAATTTTAGCAGATCTTGATTTACTTTGACTCATCGCCGTGTAATTCCAAAGTGAAAGACGCATTTTAGCTCGGCCATCATTTTAAAACTCGACAAAAGATTTTAAAACTTTTGGGAGTAGTAATTACCCGAAAGAGGTTCATTGTCTTTTCGTACCTACTTCTAGCGAGAACAATCGAAAAATTTCATCTAAACAAAAGATTCGATTCTGCAGGCACACATTTTAATTTGGACAGCTTTAAAGAAGTCTTCTCTCTTTCAAACCAATATGAGGATAGCGCTCATTTAGATCTGTCATCAAATGCCTATTCCACAATTGCACTCAATATTTCTGTAGAGACTAAGTGAAACTGAAATAGCAATCCTTCCTTCTTTCCAGCATTAATATATTTTGTTCATTAAATAATATTTAAATGTAACCTAACTTCTCTACCATAATCGATTGTAGCAAATTCAAATACGTCCGGCAGTTCCTCGTAAATATGTAGACCGACTCGTGAGACCCCAGACTGCTTTTATTTTACTTTGCTTCTTCTTCCCCGTCGTCAATGTAAATAAAAAGTAAATTGGCTTGAGACTATTGTATAGATAGACGTACTAAGCTTAGGATTGTTTTTGCCGCTGAATGTAACTTTCAGAAACATAGCCAGCCCATTTTCATTGCTGCATGAAAAGGCTCTATTTGAAATTTTCTAAAGGAACGCAATGAGATGTCTACACTACACCCACCTGGGTAAGCTACCTATACGAGTCGGAAATGGAATGGCGACAGTTATAGACATGTGTGGGCGTTTATTGTTCCAGTTGCACCGATGTGTGTGAGTGAAAGCCGAGTCTAATGAATCACTAATGCGCTTACTGCCCACCGGTTAACCTACCGCTTCCGCTGCGGCAGGCGACCCATTTTCGCAATATTCCAGAAGGCTTGTGCCATTGTTGTTAGCGTGATAGTTTAGGTCCGTCCGCTTAGTTATTGAAGCGAAAAATTTGAAATACTACGAGAGGTGTCTGATAATGTGATAATAAGTAATGTACTTTGTTAGATATATTAAACATAAGTAGTACTGACCACATGGTGTCATACTCTTTGTCGTCCTCCTTTTTGAAAATAGCGACATTCATGCGGTACACTTGATTTTAGCGCGTCATTGGGCCCGATTCTGAAGGCACACATTTAAAATTTGACAGCGCAACAGCAACAGTTTTAGTGCTGTCAAATTTTAACATTGTTCCTTCAGAATCGAGCCCACTATGTCTGAGATCAATAGTAAAATCATCAAAATTGAGCATTGTGTCGTCTATAGGTTTCTTGCTATAGAAGGGAATACACCGTCACGGATCTGTCGGCGCATGTTAAAGGTGTTCGGCGATTCGTGTCCTTATGATTTCACCGTAAAATAAAAATTCGAGGCAGTGTCAAGATGGCCGTGAGAGCCTAGAACATTGTTTAACGATCTTGGGTGGAAATGTGGAAAAAGTGAAGCGATTGATCCTCACAGATCGACAAATCAAGCAGTTGGTGTTAGCTAGGGATGTTTACATTAGCAAAGAATGAGTACTACGATGTGCGCGTTGGGTGCCATGCCAAGAATGTTGACGCCATTTGATAAGCAAAGGCGTGTCTAATGTTGTCAAGCGTTTTTGGACATGGTCAGACAGAAGACTATGCACAAATAGTGACCTGTAATGACTTGGATTCGCCAGTAGGACCCAAAAAGCAAGCAAGGATCTCTGCAGTGAAAATTTAAATGTAAAAGGATCCTGATGATAAACTTCCTAGTAAAAAAACTTCGATGAATGCTACTACGCCAATTTGCTTTGCTTGCTACAGGATGAGATAAATTAAAAAAGAAAAGCCAAATTTCGTAAAGGAAATTTAATATTGCACTGCACTACATACAATGCTCCAATCCAAAAGGCTCATACTGCAGGGTCCGCCCTAAATAAAAACGGCTTCACGGAGATCACCACCAACCCTTCTAGTCCAGATTTACCCGTGACGATTTTCTATTAAGATATCTAAAAGACAAACTTAAGGTCATGTAGATATTCAAACGACGAGGAGATGAAGGCTGTAAATCTGTAAAGGCCTTTACGATCAATTTTTTTATATGTATATTGATTGACATTGATGTCACTTATTGACCAATAAGTGTATTTCAGTTTAAGAGGACTGTATTAAAAAAATTAGCCATAGCAGTCTTTTATAGTCATTTAGATTACTAATCAGCCACCCCTCGTAAGCTTTTGCCTGCGACGAACCCCTTATAGGCGTTCAATCTCAACTAATCCTTTTAGTGGTTGTCTCAAAAATGTATAGTTACTAAACCAAGCGGTTTGAACGCATACCTTAATAAATTATTCAGTCAAGGCAATATGTCAGGGTCTTTGCTGAAATGTTTTTTTTTCTACTTTAACGTCTTGTCCTTGGTGCATGGTCTCCTTGGGGAAGTTCTTCCACCTATCTTGCGCCAGCAGCTTTATCGCTTCTTTCGTATCCGGCTGCTTTAGACTACATATTATTTTAGATCTACCTAGTTGCCGCCTGCTGGAGACCAATATAGCGTTTATTATGTGTTGACTTCGTAGGAAATGTGATCATCATATTGTTTTTCACAAAATTAATACAAAGACCAGTTTGTTTCAATAGAAGGAAAGTGGTTATGGTCGCTCACTCCGGAATTCCATCCATAGCCATCTTTCCAATTATTACTAAATGTCCCATGGGTTCTTTTACAAGTCTTATCCTAGACTGAGTCTCTGCGACCCTCGAATAGAAACTGGACAAGTATTTTCGAATTTTACCATCGTTAACACATACCCACGTAGTTTAATTAAAATTTTGTTTTAATATGTGTGTTGTTTTTATTTGGATCTGGTCCTCCAATATTACGTAAAATAGCCATTTGAATCAAATGTGACATCCATGCTATAAAAGTCACACCGGATGTGCAGTGCACTATTGTCTGCAAAAGTGTAACACCTGAATCCTCTGGTTCTCATTGATTATTTTTTCAGTGTTGGGCATCATAATATGTATATTTTGTTGTGGTAATCTTAAGTTAATATAGCAATCAGGAATGAAATTTTCATCGATAAGCCTTCAGCGGCCAAAGAAGGGCGCGCGTAATTACAATCTAGGCGTTCGTGGTTCGTATGCACTAGGTATTCATAATTTTGTGTGTGTGTTTTATATAGTGTCCGACCGAAACAGGATTTATAGCCGAAACCGAAACCTAATTTTCGGCCTCGGTCTCAGTTTCGGCCGAAACCGAACCTTATTTAGACCTGTTAAAATGTCTATTGTATCCTGAAATCTACACTAGTTTTACATGTGATAAAGTTAATTCGTGTTAAATGAAACAATAATAAAAAAAATACAATTAAAGTATGTAATATAAAATAGATTTGTTTTGTTACAATAGGTATAACACACTTTATTGCACAAACAAATACAGTTACAAGCTTTAAAAGTTAAAATAGTACAATTTAGGTCTTACCGCTCTAAACGATTTCTTTCAGACAATTTTTGGGTATAAAATGGGTACTTATATAACATTAACTTTATGTAATATTAACTTTAACATGAACAAATATAATAAACAATGTTACTCTTGTAAGTAAAGTCTATACGAACTCACCCTAACAGAGCGCGACAATTCACGAATACTAAGTTTCGGCTCGGCCGAAGTTTCGGCTGATTTTGGGCTAAACTCGATTTTTTTGGCATAAACTGGCCGAAACCGAAACCGAATCTTCCGTCGGACACTAGTTCTATATGTAATCTAATTCTAAACTTTAAACTTGAATTATAGGTCGCCGGTCGTATGTATTGTACGTATGTACACGACTGTTTCACAGTTTTGTATTATAAAAAAGGTAATTAGTTATGTTTTAACAGTAGCGTTATTTACTTATTTAGGAGGAAGTCAAAACTATTTTTATTCTATAAATAACCCCATGAGTCGTAGCGCGGTTGGAAAACCTCGCCAGGAAGGTCATTCCATTTCACATTTCAACGTAAACGGCACGTATTGTCGAGTATTAGTGATTTATTTTCGGTTTTCTAATTTTGTGGGTATTTACTATTTGGTATAAACTACGCAGTTGTATTGCTATTTACGATGTTAACCAACTTTACCAATGGGCACTACCACCCACATAGAGTAAACCTAACTAGATTATTTATACATGTATATCTATTCAATTCATTATTGATTCCTCCTACGCGACTTTACCATACCGAACGACATATTTTTAGGACAACTTATCAGGAATGCATTGCACGCACAGCGGTCTAATGTGACGACAGAAAACAAATAGTAGCGGAGTTAAAACCATTTTTATCCTACTTATATTATAAATGCGAATGTTTGGATATTTGGATGTTTGTTACTTAATCACGCTTCAACCACTGGAAGGATCGAGATAGAAACTTGTCACACATATAGTTTAGGTCCTGGAATGGGACATAGGATAGGAAATACATAATAATTTGTGATGTTAAGTTGTCCACGTGGACGAAGTCGCAGGCAACAGCATTGCCGCTACGTACTACACACGATCCTGGCCCATTCATAAAGTTTAATTGTACACTAGTTGAGTATATTAAATTGCGCATTGTTGACCTATTAATCAACATACTTTATTTACCTGAATTAACTTCCTGTTCATGCCGCGCTGTTTTAAATTTAAAAAATAATAAACTCACGGGCCCCTCTTAATTCAGTTCATTCATTTTAAAATGGAACTTTCCCCTCGTTAGCTGTTTCGGCCATCACAAAGCCAACGCGTCATCATTTATTTAAAATATTATTTTGGAAATATGTAACTGAGGGAAAGATATTAACGACTCTACGTAGTAATAGTATTCTTTGTCTTCGTACTGAAGACAAACTACAGGTCTTATTGTAACCCTGTGAAGCAAAAAATCGATCGTCATTATGAAAACATGTGCATTACGCTGCTGATCAAAACTAGGTCAGGGTTAAAAATTGATTTATATACGTTTATGTCCCCTTATCTGTATACAATTTCATCTATAGATATATTATTATTACATGAAGCCTCTGAACTTGGTGTAATAAAACTTTAATAGGTTCGCAAACTAATATTTGTAGTAAATAAAGATCCAAATACGATAATTAATTATGTACGTACGCAGTAGTTATAACTATTCGCAAATAATAGTGACCTTAACTGCATGTTTTTCAATCTTCAAACTTAGGCTCATATTATTCTCGTTCAATACGTTATTAGACCAGTCATTATACTACAAAGCAGCCTCCGCGAACCGTGTCCTCAAGGTAAATCGGTTCGCTACGCCGATGACGTCATATCACACTTTAACTAGTCTCCGTGGGGACCTAACATACAGGTCTGGCGGGTATACTGTTTGTCGTTAAATACAAGGGGTAATGTAACTGAGTGTATCTGATGCTGTATTTCAGTTTCATTCCTTTATCTTATTACAGAACTATTGAAAAGAATTCTGGTTCAGAACTACACTTATGAATTCGCAAAAAAATATTACCTCATAGACAGAACACTTGTTACAGGTCATTTTATAAAACTAAGAACATTCTTTCTAATCAATATAAGTAAAGCTTAATTAAAAGGCGATAAACATGAAGGAAAAAAATTAAACGTAAATCTATACAGATCAATTAAATATTCAACACAAATAAATTATTCAATTAACTTTTGTCAAACTAGCTGAGCCCGCGACTTTGTACGCGCAGACCACTAAAATATGTACCGATGCCGATCTTTATAAGTATACTCCTAGCCTTGGACTTGTTCAAACAAAACAGTGAAAAAAAAAACATTGACATTAAAATTGGATAGGTAATAATCAAGAGATAGAACCGCAAATTTGTAAGTGAATATTCCTCTCATTTCCTATCCCGCCCGCCCCCTCCACTTATTCCATTTCCCCCTTCCCACTCCCCTTAACCTCTCTCACCTGTGCCCCACTACCGCTCCCCTCCCCGTCCTCTACTTGCTCCTCTTTACCCTCATCTTCATTTTCTACTCTCTTCTTACCCTTCTTCTTCCTTCCAGTTAATTCCCTCCTTCTCTCCAAATCTAATGCTCATTCATCGTAATCCGAATCCTGCAGAACACCATACTGCGTTGTATAATAGTACAAAGATAGTGTTATCTAACTTTACAGTAGGTTTATATACAATTATTTGTATATTTTCAAATACGTAATTGAATACCTCCCTATTTTACCTTCACTTCCCAAGCCCTCCCCGCCCCCTCCTCCCCTTCTCACGCCCTCTGTTTCCTCCCCTCCTTCCTCCCCTTTGTTCCTTCCGTTAAAAGTTTACACTTTCATTTATTGAAAGAATGCTCAATAGGAATTGTAACGTTATATGGATCATTCTGCATTGTGAAGTCTGATGTAGTAAATTTTCAAATAATGCATGTATCCAATGGCTGAGTAACTGCAATGCAAGGATTAATCAATAGCAGGTTTTATACGTCCTGTGTATTGATAGGGTTGCGGCTTGCTTACAGTGAAGGGCCAAGAAGAGTCGGATTTCTGGTTTCGTGTAACCCGCATCGCTGCGTTACCGCAAGATGTGGTCAGTGTGTGCCGTATACCAACCCAGCAAGTTTCCTTATTCGTAATATCGCAGTTTGCATCGGCCATAAAATACTAGGATCTTTAAAGGACGTCACTGTTCTTTAAGTAAAATCTGCCGGTTTTTACAAAAAGAACCATTCCTGCGTATGAGCCAGTCTGCACCCCTCTAACTACAACCATATTGGTTCATTTAATTGTTCCCTTAGCGTGAAAAAGTACCTATACCCATTCTATTTTTAGAAGTTAAACACTTTCATGTTATAAAATTTAAAGTTCGTTGCACAGTCCTACAGTTAGAGCTTATTATAGTGTCATTACGAATCGCCCTAGTTAAGTTTTTAATTTTGTTAGCAATTAGCATTGAATAGTTAGCGAGTGATTCACTCAGAACCGTATCGGTACATTGATCCCCGCTGACGTCATCTTGTTCCGGTGCACATAAAATAACCACTGAACTCTAATCATTCTTTAAATCGTTATCAAATATCCTGTTTATTTCAATACAGTAGGTTTGTTTGTAACATTTGAAAAGCAATTGTGTTATTTTTCTCAACTATGCTTTTGAAACACATTTCCTTTTTAATTCCATTTTTTTAAATAAGGAATCTATAAGCAGCAAGACATATTCCAAGTTGGAAATCATGATGTCAACTAACTACGAGTGCTCGTTGGTATTTCCATTCATATAGAACGCGAGTAATTGAAGGTTGTGTAAAACAACACTGTTAAAAATATGTATTTTTATAAGAGGGGGAAAATTGTAATATTGTATTTACAGGTTTTGTTGTTATTATAATTAAACAGAAAACGTGTTACATATTGTAGATGTATTTTAAATCCACTAGATAGCATTCAAACATGAAATTCGTCGGAATTGACAAATGATGTTTTGTGGCGCAGTGGGGAACTCGCGTCCTACCATTTTGGGTGGTCCAAGTTCGATCCCCGGTCATTCTATGTACCAAACCAATGTTTTTTTTTCCGAAACCTATTTACATTTACTACGACTGCTCTCAATCAGTGAAGGAAAACATCGTGGGGAAACCCTCACATCTGAGATAATCAGTGTGTAAGCTTCCTTACACGTAAAATTCCCCAGTTCCCTAGTGGTGGCAAATGGAAATACTTGCCCCGAGTGGTGATAACAGGGTGGCAACAAAGGCAGCAGTACTTCTTTATGGATGGCACATAAAATATTCCATGTGATTAAACCCGTGTAATTTGCACCTAATATATTTGGTGCAAATGTTTTATTGATTAAGAATTAATTAGATTCCGTCGAGTTGCCAAGAAGCAACTGAATTTGGCATTCATATTGAATATGCAAGGAATACTTGGAATTTGTAACGTTTACTGAGTGGACACTAGACAATTCAACTAACGACCTTTTTTATTGTATTTTTTGGGTTTCGTATGCAATGTTTTTGGAGCTCAAAATCATTACTTGAGTATACAGGAAGGAATGCAGTTCCACCTTAACCGACTAATTTCATATTATCTTGTTCATTTTGTTAGGAGATAAAGTGCGTTAAGCTCACACATTGCGCCCACAAAGAGCGTTGATCTCGTCTTATAGTTTGTACTATGTGGTAGTTATAAAGGTGTTTACGTTTTATATTAAGATAAACAACAAACCTTCACCAATATTCTCTTATGTAAAAAGTATTACTTCTGGTTAGTTTAGTGTATGTTTATAAATGTTAATAAAGTGCGAATAATGAAAAAATGGTAGCTACCAACCATTAAACCTCTGCTATTAAATTTGGATTTAATTCATCAAAATTAAGTTATCTTGACTATTATTATAGTTTTCTGCTAATTCAACAAAATGACTCGTCGAGAATTACGTTTGTCTTATTTTACCAAGTTTGACGGATACATAATCATTGTTATTTATTGATGCCGTCGTCATATGCAATTTGACTGTTTTTCATGAGACTCTTGTGTAATCTGGTGTTTTAATTGTTTTTAATAGAATTATTGTCGATTGTTCTTAGGTTTGGCGTTGCTGATCGCGGGTGGTGTTCAATACTCTAATACACCGGCGTCATATTCGCCTGATGGTCCAGACAACGGCGTCGGGACGATCATCGCCGGCGGCGTCATACTCTGCATCGGACTCATGTTTGTTGGTAAGTGGGCACTGCTTTGCTTACAGTGAGTACTGCACACTCGTAAGATACGCACGCAAAATAATGTACTCTCGATCGATCTCTATTCATTATTTACATTGGGACATTCAGAACTCAACCTGGTCTTCTTCGTCTCAATTCGTATGTCATTTAATTTAAGTCAATAAATCAAATAATCGATCAATGAGGCAGATGTGGTCCACAATGAGTGTCTAATCATATTCAATTAATGTTTCATCACAGTCTTCTCATAGTAAGTCAGGCTCAGACGCTTTATGTTTCTATACAAGTACTGTGTGATTTCACGTACTTTTATTATTTTAGACAAAGTTGTTCATTTCACTATTATAAAATCACCATCAACTTCTCTTGAAGATTTAAGTTAAGAATTTTAAATCAAAAAAAAGTAAAGAAACATATATAAGACTAATTCTTTTGCTTGACATCATACGTGAATTTACGTACATTTATATATGTATTATAAAATAAGATCTATGCGTGACCTATATTATCTGGAATCGTTTGTTCGTATCTGATTGTGTTTTTTATCCACGTAATATACAACTCACCATACTTTTTACCCCTGACCTTAACGCGATGCGATAGTTGCTTTCCTATACCTATGTATGTTGTTGCCATTTGTTTGGTCATCGCTATTTAGCAATAAAATATTCCTCCTCAAGGCTGTTGTGTAATCAACTTACGATATATTAGGGAAATTGGGTAAAATTGCTTCTATTTGGTAAATTTAATTCGTTTGTATCATATAATGTTGAAACTTTAACAAATAGATTAGTATTACTATACCCGTTACAGTTTAATACCTATTAAGGCCGCCAACTTATTTTATTTATTAGGACGTAGACTAATTTGCGTAGATTAACATCCGCACTTTTGCCTCCAGGTGTAGGCGGTTGGGCTTGGTCGTCAAGATGGGGAGGAGGCAAAGAGGCCCCGTCAAGCGGTGCGGCAGCCCTGACTGCACTTAACCCGTCGACGGATCCACTCGTCGCGGCGCAGTACGCACCCGTGCGGGACGCACCGCCCGCACCCGACGACGAGATGCGCAACCTCATGGATAACAAGGAGTGGTAAGTGTCTACAGACTTTACTCTTACAGGCCATAACCCGGTAGTTGCGGAGCAGTACGCCTCCGAATCCGAGGACGAGTCATTTATAACTGGATGTAAAGTGTTGTTCGGCCAGGTAAGATAGGACAAAGACAAGAGTTATCTGAACTCTTGCTAGATGTGCTGGTGACTAAGGTGGTTGATATAAGTTAAATAATTGTTTTGGAAGTCTATATTTTCGAAGTTGGATGACAAAAAAATTATTATTCGCTCGTAACATACTAGTCCTGTTTTTTACTTTGAAACTGCTTAGGTATTATTACTTCACTATAATTTGCCCAAACGAATCCCTTAAAGTTCGATCAGTTTTCGAACGATTTGGACGTAAAACCTTCCTTAATGCTGCTGTCAGTTAACCTTGCTGAGCATTCATCAATTATTATAGGTGTAGTCTGACCGCGGCTGACTGGCACAAATTTTATTTCCTGAGCGCATTGATCCGCCAAAGCGCCAGCTAACCTTCATGATTGTAATGTGACCAGCGGAACAAGCGATTACGATTTATTTTTTAATGAAACTAAAAAATTTCCTAATATGTGGTCGGTCACTGATCACAAAAAGATGGAAATAGGGTCAAAATATTGACATATTGTGTAGGCAGACTAACGTTTTTTAAAGGTTAAAGGTTAATTATAATAATTAAAACAAGAAAAATGTGTCACGTCATTATTCCATTCTTTTTAAATGATCAGTATAACAATTTTGTGAAGATCAGCGGTATTTTTCTATCATAATTTACTGGTTCTGCTGGCTGCAGTGCATTAGTCTTCATTTCCGTAATGGGTTCGGTACTCCGACAGAATACAACGTACGAAATATCTTGTTGAAATAATATTACAATACAAATACTCATTATTGAACAACAATCACATGAGATACTAACAATGGTATGTGATCTTGGTCTGGACACTCAAATTTAAATTGGACTTTCATTTTGTGGTTCCTTAATAACACTATGGCTAAGCCATTGTTATATTTGACCTTATTTATACACTGGCGAGCATAATAAAGAGACGGTTATAAAAACCGTAATAACTCCTAAACTACAAAAAATATATACTTGACATAATAAATAATAATAATAAATATGTCAGACATTCACACCAATTATCCAGTCCCAAACTAGGCAGAGCCTGTGGTATGGTTACTAGATAACGGATAGAGATACTTAAATAAATATATAAACATCCAAGACTTGGGTACAAACATTCATATTCATCATAGGAACATTTGCCCCTAGTGGGATTCGAACCCGTAACCTCCGGCGTGGCAGTCCGAGAGCTACCCGTTCCGCCACGGAGGTCGTCATATATATACATAATATATATATTATGTATATATATATGACTATCAGAATGCACTTTACAATTTACATTGATATGTACAATATATATAACAACTGATACAATATATTATAGCTGTTCCAGTTTTTCGATAGTTAGTCGATAATCCGATAGTCATGACTTCATTTACTTCATCCGGGTCCTGAATGTCCGCTATCCAAAAAATCTACTTCCCAAAATACATTTAGCTTGGTACGTAATGTTCTTTGTCACAGTTTTCTTAGAAATAAGCACATTCTGATTCACATTTAGTTGTACACGATGTCATGGCGAACTGTTTACCCATAACAGCAGCAGTACATCACGCGTCTATTGTTCGAACTATTAGCGCAGGTGGTGTTAAAGTTCACGGGAGTGACGCCATTGTCTCCTCTTGTTTACTTAACGTTTCCTCACCAGGTACGAAGCTAGGCTTTGCATTTGTAGGAGGTCATATTTTCATCTACCTGCCGACAACGTTCACTGTTGAAAATATGATTGCCCTAATGCATGTTTTCGCATCCGGCGATCTGTCAGAGTGTGGTCCCGCGCTGCGACTACTAGTTATTAACTCTGTTACTGTAAAAATACTCATGTAGGAAATGATCTATTCTTAATGTTTGATAAGACTATAAAATGATTAACTAATGGACCTAGATTGTATGGTATGAGAGAAGATGTCTGCCTTGAATGTACCACGTTTCCTTAATCCGCGCCTGTTCCTAAACCCGCTTTGGCGCCGTGTGATAGTGAAAAAAAAATACGATTTACGTCGAACGTCACACATTTGCATGTACTTGTTAGCTAAACACATTCGTGACATGGCTATTTGCTGTTCTGATTCTGGTCAAATTTACGATCGAAATACATCTCATCTCTTTAATAAAACACCAAACTCAGAGCAAAATCGAATCATTTTTTCCTGTTATAGACCACCTTCTTCAGGTCGTCGGCCCACTTAGCGGATGCAGCGTCTGGATGCGGAGGGCGGAGGACCGGGTGTGCTGGAGTTCATTGGGCAAGGCCTATGTCCAGCAGTGGACGTCTAGGGCCTGACATGATGATAATGAGATATAATGAAACATAAACTCAATTAGCCAAATCAGGACGATTCAAAAGGTCCCGAAGGGTCGCTGGGTCTGGCGCCCTACGATAAGATAAATGATTCTCTACAGAATTCCAAAGAAACAAAACACACTGCAACATATCTTCAGACAGAAACAAATTATAAAATTATACTCAGTACCAGAAGGCACCAAAATAAGTTAAACTTTGGTTTTTCAAATGCACATTGTGTTATACTGTCATCCATATATAATATAATGTTAATGTCAAGACAAGTTCTGTACAACACTATTTCTTATATATTGTGAACTACAGTCCTACCAACCAGTTTTGCGGCAACTCGCTTCCTTTTCCCATGTGCACTTACTTGGCTTCAAATGTTACTCTTCACTCGTTTCCCCATAAAATATTCTAAATGAATGTTTGACTATATCTAATCGTCATTTTTCTGGTTTCAGCTTGAGCAGCGCTGAGGAAAGCGACAAAATGCTGGACGGCCGACCATCGGTGGCATAAGGCCGTGTCTTCGAATTCTGCGACAATAACTAACGTCACTGAGGCAAGAGATTAGTCCTAGACAAGCTTAGGGCCCATTTACACTCTCCATCATTTAGTTGAGTGCAAGTGTTTAGTCGCACAATTAGTAACTTGAAAAATAATTAAATTTTGAATCTAATCCGAATACTTAAAACGCCAATTAAGGATTTACACTCGACTAAGCGGTGAATATGTAAATCAGCTCTTATTTTAGTTCTTAATAATGTCCCCCTTAATCACTCACACGTCCTTCAGTGGTATTGCTGGTATGTTAGGAATTAGTTATTACATTAGGTACAGTTGTTTTATCTAACGAAGTTATCTGGGTCTGCAGGTAAGGGATGTCTGATACTTAAATTAACATAATTGAATAGTGAATATGTGATGAATAAATGAGTTGTTCAAGCAGGCATCATAACAATTGAACTGACTGATGTTTTAAGTGTCTTTGCGCGACTGCAATGACAGTTTACTGTTTACCCCTCTATATTATATTGAAAAAAACTGTGAAGTTTATGTACACGTCTACTTGTAAGGTTCAGGTGCTAGCAAGATAAAACAACAATAATAGAATTTATTTTTATGACTGTAAACTTTATTATAAGGGTAATAATCATAAATTGCGGTAAATGTAACTAAAATACCACTGCGACGTGTTTTTGTGCGTGTCCATAACTTTAAGGTGTGGCATTTTAAGGTACAAAGTACAGAAGTGTCTAAAAACACTTGTGCGAACCGTTTTAGTTATCACAAGTAACGTGTGCTTGTTTGTGTGATAGTTTTGTTTTTTTAATTTATCTATAAAACACATTTTCAAATCCCAACTTATTTTTTATGTTGTGGGTAAATTTATATTACGATTTTTATTAAAACGTGAATAATTGTATTGGTAATTTTGTAGCCGTATTACTATGACGACAAACTAAGCACAATCCTGTATATTTTGCATTTGCGTAATAGAATGTAAGGTATGTTTTAAAATGTGTTCAGATCATACTTATTAACTTTCTTATCACATTTTGCCCTTCGTGTAGTAAAATTTTTAACTTTCATTCAAATCTTGTGTTGTTAATATTGTTTGCAATATTTTAGACGCAGTAGTAAGATTTTGTCGTAACAATTCACTTCAAAACTAGCGCTCCTGCTACGGGGCTTAACTCATTTACGTATTGGGTCTAAAGGACTACTACCCGTGGTAGATTTTAAAATGTTTCACATATTTTTTTATTGTACAGTTTTTAAATCTTTTTTAAACAATTATGGAAAAAAAAAACTACAATTCTTTTAAATGCTTTGCGCAGCAGTTCATGTTCAATGCTATACGTTTCAGACAACGCTAGTTTTGTGTAGAATTAATACTAAGTTACATTAAATGTCGGAAAACAAGTGGCCAAATTATCGTCCAGAATATAATTTAGCATAGTGATAGATGTGGATACTTACGTATTTATTGCATTAACATAAGATATGAAATATCGAAATCTCAATAAACTTTAAATCATTTATTCTACTTATTCTAATTGAAATTTCATCAATTTTAAATTAAGTTAATAATGATTAATTTAAGAATACTTTACATTATGTAAGCTATGTTTTGTTTGAAATACTAACAAAAAAATTAAGTTAAAATAATGTCAGTATAATACAGGCCTTAGAAACCAGGTAAAAAATTAAAAGACGATATAGTATTATTTTATAAATTGGTTATTAAAAATAAGGTGTCTATCTTATTTATCTACATATTTATTAGCTTACTGGTGCAGTATTTTTAACAGAATAGACTCTACAAGGTCTTTACAAATGCAAATTTATCTGTTAATGCTTTAAATAGGACTCGCTTAGAATACCATTTACTCTCAATACTTGCTAATTGGCAATAAATGTAGCTAGCTATAACAAACGGGAAAAAATTGTGTTATTTTGGCAAGTCTAATAAATATGTAGGCAAAGGTATTTTTATGTTGTGACTATAGGTGTCGTGTTGACCACGACCAGAATATTGTGGTTCTAGAACGCACCACGATGGTGTGGTTTTAATAGTATGCATAGCATTTAATTTTATAATTCTACATACGTTTACTGTTATACATATATGTATTCAGAGCTCTCTTCATGTCGGAAATATTAAATTTTACATCACAAATAATGATAGTATTAAGAATATTTCAATGTAAATAATCTGAATTGAGTAAAGTGTTAAACAGGTAACTTCATTATAGTAATATAAGTTATTATGTCGTGACTTTTATGTTGAGTAAGTGTAACTTGAGATTTATTTTATTTTCATATTATATCATGAATTTTATTTCAAATTTTTGTGGAGGTGCGAGAGATATATTTATATTATTTTAGTACTTTATATAAGTACAGTACTGTTTATTATGTTTGTGTGTACTTAACATTATCTTATCTATCTCATATTTCACTTAATAAAGTTAGGTCGTATTCCTGATAGAAGATAAACATGTGGTTTCATTTGACATACACTAACATAATTAGTCACTTCAAGTTATCATTGAAGTACATGTCGTATTAAAGCACCCCCACGCGAAACGGAGGCGATCAGTTGTGGTATGGACTCAGTCGACGCGGGCAAGATGCGTCCTGCAGCTGTGGAAATGTACGAATACCTTGACGCTGCCGCATTGGTTTGAAATCTAACATACAACTGATCATAACCTCAGAAATTGTACCGCCACCGCCAATGTATAGGTGGCTTAAATAGTGTTGTAATAATAATATAGACTGGGAAAGAGTTCCCATGGGAATCTACTAACCATGCATAAGGACGCAGGGCGAAAGGCTAGCTAGCATCAAGAGAAAAGCAAACAAGATAAATGTATGTGTAAAGCAATATATTTACTATAAAATAACAAGATCATGGGTACTGCTTATTCTTACTCAAATAAAATATATTTTATACAGAAGAGAGTAAAACTTAAATCTAGTCAGTCTCTATTTGTGCGACGCCACCAAGGGACTCCGGTCACCTCTTCGTCACTGCATATTGTAGTTGCTGGCCTGGAGAACGGAAATGACATTTATTCAGTCGTCAGTCTAATTTTTATTGGGCTATATTCAACAGGGGACATCGACAAGCTGAAGCTGATATTAGAATCGAATAAGTGCAGTAGTAGTATACACCTACATCGTAAATCCGTATAAATGGATCAAACTAGCTGTATGAGAGAAAATAGTTTTGTTTTTTAAAGAGTATTTTCCAGAAATCCTGTTTATTTAGGGACTGAATTTATTTAAAACAACAGTAAATTACTATTTAACAGCCTTTTTTATTTAATGAAGTGGTTTCCGTTAAATCTCTTAAGTTTCGTCGAGCTAAATAGCCATTTTTGTTGTACTATCTATCGGGTCATATGACATACATTTTGATATGCGTTTGGCGTTTAACAACGATAGTTAGACACCAAACGCTTATCAGAATATTTCAGATGACCTCTATGGGTAAACTACCCAAATTGTAAACTTTCAGTTTTCATCGATTGTTTTTCGGGGCCCTTTTTGAATTAAAAAAATATTTTATAAGATATTTTAGGGCAAAAAAAAAATTTAAGGACAATGTGGGTATCTATGCTTTGCTCTGACTTTTTTCCAATTTGTTTGGATATTTTCGGTTTACAAACCTGTATATTTGACTATGAGGTAGTGTGGACGTCAGCAATGGGCAAGCTGGGGCTGGCACCTCCTATAACAGAAAAAGCACTAGGGTTAAATTTTCGATAAAATTCGAATGTATGAACTGTTTGGGTCAATCAAATAGAATAAAGAATTCTTTAGGATTGTGTCATGTTTGTATAGGATCTGCTGTAGGTAAAGGCAGAAAGGACACAAAGATACAACAATCCAGTCTAGTTGTAAATGTCAATCTTACTGGTTGCTTGAGCAGGAGGCAAGAATCGCAACTAAAGGGTTCCAATGGCAAAACAATAATTATTATTTTATTCCAATATTGTTTTTTTAAATATACTGGAAAGTTAAAAAAAATGACAGCTTTTAGTACTAAAACATTTAGTAATAAAACAAAACAAAGAAAAATGATTTTGGTCCATTTAAAATTTGCTATCAAAAATTAAAGAGGCAAATATTTCTGGACCTCTTTGGTGTTCCTTTCTAAAACTGAACCGCAAGTATCATTAACTACAATTTACAAAATCTATAGCGCTTGTATATTGACTCATATAGGACTATTCAATTGCTTACAAATATTTGACGCCTGACTACACAGGCAAAACCTGATGAAAATAATAGGTCTTTGAATCCAAAGAACCAATATACATGTTGCAAAATGAAAAATCTATGTTTTTTCCTTGGACCTTTCAATTGCTGAATGTGGAGACAAGTACAAAAGCATATACCTGAATGGCCTGCATGGGTATGTGCATGTTGGTGCGCAGTTTGCGCTGCCGGATCTCTCGCCGCACGCAGCACTGCACCCCCAGCAGTACTGCGCATACGCACGACGACAGGCATCCTACAATAACAAGTTACAGCAATTAATAAACAAAGGTCACCTGGTAGACAATTGCTTCGCATTTGTACATATTTGTGTGCATAAATAATAAATAATTTCTGTCACTACACAGAATGGCAAAAAGCTGTGTGGTTTTCGGCTTAGAATAGGACCACCCCAACTCTTCCTGTGGGTGTCGTCAAGGTGTTCAAGGGATTGCACCAGGGACAGGCACCAGCGTTCTCCTGTGTATATCATTACTACGATCACCAATCCGTCTGCCAAGCATGGTGATTATTGCCCCCCAATTAACAGCCCACCATAAATGGCATTCAGTTGAGAACGCTTATTTATGTCCAGCAGATGATGACAGGGGAAAAAGTCGGTTCTTATTGTCTTATCAAGGCACACAGAAGCAGCTAATGAAGGCGTGGTTGCATGGTTCACCTCATACAACAAGATTTAAAATGGGTCACACATTTTAGTGACGAAAGCGAAGTTTTGTTAAGGGTTGAATCCCACTATAGCGCGCCGCACCGCACATTGTCCATACAAATCGTTTGTTTTGCATGGGATAGCGCCTAGCAGCCTATGTCCAGCAGTGGACTCTTGCAGGCTGCTGATGATGAAGATGGGATAGCGCCCGTATCGAGCTGCTTAAGCGCGGCGGGCGGACGGTTGCTCTCGATCGCGTCGACTTTTCGTATATGTTCGTGACGTAGAATCTGACTTTGTTCAGTGATGAGACTGTAATGTAGTTACTGTAGTAGAATCTTACCTATGTAAACCAGTACACCAAGATCACCATTACGATTTGTGCGCCTTAATACTATTCCAGCTATACATAGCGAAATCCCAGTTAGTATACCAACTACAAATATAACCTGAAACAAAACAATGTTATTGAATTTTTGTAGCAAAATCTAGTTAAAGTGCTGGAGCAGGTACCTACTTGGTGTGTCTGGCAAAATTAGGTAAAATAAAGATACCTATTACATAAATATAAATAGCATTTATTTGCTGACCATTACTTAAACTAATTATATAAGACGGCCAGGTTGTCCTTGGACATATACCTCCTCCAGTTTGTGCCATTTTACTCTGTCCCTATAGGATCTACGCCCAGCCTTGAGGTAAGTTGTCCTCCTCTGTTTTCTTTAAAGTCATACTTGGAAGAATAACTAAATGCCTGGATGAACAACAACCAAGAGAACAAGCTGGTTTCCGTAGCGATTTCTCTACAGTCGATCACATGCATGTAGTGAAACAAGTAATTGAGAAGTACCACAAGTACGGAAAACAATACTACCTGTCATTTATAGACTACAAGGCATTCGACTCATTAAGCCACAAGTTCATATAAGCTCTGATTAGCCAAGGAGTGGAAAGAAAATATGTACGAATTATAAAAAAGCTATACAGCAACAATAGTGCAAAAGTACAGCTAGAAAGAATAGGAGAAGAATTTAAAATCATGGAAGGAGTAAGACAATGAGATCCAATGTCCCCAAAACTCTTCCTCTGTTCTGGAGCACATTTTTAGAAAACTGGAATGGAATATAATATAAATGGGAGCAAATTAAGTCACCTAAGATTTGCGGACGACCTGGTGCTATTCTCAGAAAACCCAAAAACCCTGCAAATTATGCTAAATGAATTGACTGATGAAAGTGAAAAGGCAAAAATAGTACATTGAATAGTACAAAAATGAAAGCAATGACAAATGGGACAAAAGAAACACTAATTGTGAGAGACCAGGAAATAGTGTAGAGGAATACATATACCTCGGACAACTTATCACCGACGGAATAAATGTCGAAGGAAATACAGAGACGTGTAGCAAACAGCTGGTCAAAATATTGGGCACTAAAAGAAGTGATGAAGAACATTTCAATTGCCATAGCAGACAAAAGCAACGTGTATAACTCATGCATCCTCCCAGGACTTAACATATGGCTGTCAGACATGGTCTTTTACCAAAGCAAGTAACCAAAAGCTCAGTGTGCCAGCACACCATGGAAAGAAGCATGCTAAGCATAAAATTAAAAGACAAATGGAGACTTAGTAAAATGAGAAAAATAACCAAAGTAAGAGACATAACCAAAACTGTTAGTCAACTAAAATGGCATTGGACAGGACATATGATGCAATCAACAAAAGGCAAATGGACAGACGAAATCACACATTGGTATCCCCAAGATGGGCAACGGAAAATAGGAAGACAGGTAAAAAGGTGGGAGGACGACCTATTACATACATTTGATTAAATAACGGAAGTGTCTCTTATAACCGACACGCCAAGTAATGTCTTGAGCATGTACAATTGTACATGTATGTGTGTACATGAATAAAGACAATACTTACTGATAAAGACATTACTTTTACGTTATTTAATTTTTGTAGCAAAAATGCATTCCTAGTTTATGTAATTTTCAGTAATCTATCTAAAATCGAATTCAGTACCTATTCGTCATGCGAAGTAGGTATGTTCTGCCATGCCAACAAAATTTTATGTCTTGAAGAATTTAGTTAGTTTTCATCAAATAAATGGGTCTCCCTCATCCTCCGTCAGGGTGATGCACTACCCATGCGATCCAATCCTGTGAAAGTAGTGAGAAGCTGATTCTGAAGTCAAGAGTTCTTAAAGGTATAAAGCCTATTCCCTTCCTGGTAGGGTCTTCATGTTCATATATTTTGAAGGTGTTACGAAAACTACCTAAAATCTTAAAATTGTAGGTGTGACAAAACATACCTAGTTTCATGTGACATACAAGTAGGAATTGCTAAATTCATATTACAATACTTAAATTTACTATATAATCAATAAACATCTAATTATGACATAAAATTAAAATTTGGATTTAATAAAGCATTTACATGAGGAAGTTTTTCTAAAAAGACTTATAGTAGAATAAATTACCTGTAGAATATAATAGCACACATATTCAAATCCAGGGCAATGACCACCACACGCTCCCATTATAGGCACTTCAGGGCTCACTGATGGTGCAGGGGGCACTGGTGAACGATTAATTGTTTGTGCATGAGTCTCAACATCACACAAGGGGAGTGAGAAGGCACTAGCACACTGGGGAAATGTGTATGCCTCCGAGGTAGATCCACGAATCTTTTCTCCTTTCTTATAACTGTGCCATGTGCCTGCACCATATGGAGCTTGGTAGACTGGTGATGGTGGACCATACTCTCTCATGGTCCCATTGTAATAGTGAGGGACCTAGAACAATGTATACATACCTAATGTTTAAAGTTAATAGTTAAATCAATATCATATCACAGTCAAAGAAGTATCAAACTTTACTACAAATTTTTGGAAGAGCAGCAATCTTCCGAAGCTAAAGCGGGATAAGTTGAATAAAGTACTAATTTCACAAAAGATGTGTATTATATAATGTATGATGTGGGTAGTGGGGAATAAACCAGACTTTGTTAGGTGATCTTGTAGTTTACTTTATGGTGACAGTGGTGGGATTCGAACCTACGCCCTTTCGGACTGGTGTAAGTAAGCCCTTGTTACGCAGATAATGTAAGGTATGCTCTGCGGACCCGCAAAGGCAATGTAAACAGCCTAAGGCATTAAAATTCTGTGAACGAAGTTATAGGCAAATAGCTAGTGGGAAAATAATTTTAAACATACGTGATAGGCATTGTCTGAAATCGAACTGTCTGTGGCCGCAATGTACACGGGGGTGTTTATATCCTCCACCCACGGGTACTTGGCCCTTTGTTGAGCGGCAGAAGCAAACTGCTGTTCACTCCTCGGCACCAGTGTTGTTTGATAAGGGTGGACGCTCCGCGGTGATAATTGTTGCTTAAACATTTTGCGATACCTGTGTTACCTAAAAATTACCATTTTCATTCAGGAACTTTTGAAAACATCAAGTAACATCAAACCATGTGTATCGAGGCCGTAAACTTACCTCATTTTCCAGCTACATGTATTTATTTACATGAATTTATTAAGTTATCACTTTTATAGATTTAAAAATATAAGTAATACGTGTTTCAGTTTAAAAATTAATACTATTCTACACAAAAAATACTGAACAGAAACGAAGAAACACAACCACGAAGAAAGAAGACGCCATCTTTAAAAAACAAAAACAGATTCTGGCAGCCACTCAGAAGAACGAATATATCCAATAGAAGGATTTATAAGGGTCCAAGAACGTGAAGGAAACCAACCCTTTTCACTCTTATGGTAATTTTGCTGTTGCTAAAGTGAGAGAATGCTACTTTTAACAGGACGTCAGATACCATGTCCGTACACTGTTTCAGAAATCTAGAGATGAGGCGGACGTGCAAAACATGGATATCGATAATCAATAAAAATATATTACGTAGTCTAAAAATTATCATTATATTATTTAGTAAAAATTTGAAATTATGTTAACATGAAAATTTAATTTAATTCTGAAGGCACGCACTTAATTTGACAGCACTAAACTAGCTAATATTGGGCCCGATTCTGAAGGCACATATTTAAAATTTGACAGCGCTAAAATTGGTTTCGTCTTTATCTTCATAATACTGTGTGACAAGGACAGCAACAGTTTTAGTGCTGTCAAATTTTAACGTTGTGCCTTCAGAATCGAGCCCATTGTCATCTTATAGTGAAATAATTTTATTTCATTTTAGAGCTGTCAAATTTAAATCTGTGGCAACTAATTGCGTTATTATATCTAACAGTTGCCAGTGGAAAGTGAAACAGTATTCTATGTAAAAAATTAATCAGTTTATTTACTTACAACTACTTTATAAAACTAAATTTTTTTTTAAATAAAATTTAAATTTACTTAGTGTTAATCAATCAATAAATATAATCATAAAAGATTATAAAACAATAAAAAATTAAAATTTCATATTTTTATCATTAGTCATTGCCTGATGTCGATGGTATATGTATCGGTCGATTAGAAATCGATATCCAAGGATATGTGTAAGTCTGGAGATGATAACGTTTGCATTCCAAAAGCTGCAGGGCCTGATAATGACGTGGTACGCGATGTTACTGACGGATCCAAAGCTGCCGGGCCTGATGATGATGACATAGAGCGCGCCGTTTACCGATGCCAAAGCTGCAGAGCCTAATGATTACATTGGGTACGAGAACGTCTGAGGCCCCAAAATTTAAGGACCTGAGACGGAGAACACTACCGTGCCCGAAGTTAATGGAGCTGAAGTTGTAGAAATGCACTGAAAAGAAAATTAATATTTATTGGTCAAGAATAACAAAAAGAGTGTAAAATGAATCTGGCATTAAACATTTTTAAATTACGATTAATTATATATAAAAAAATTCGGTGTCAGTAAGCCCAGTTAAGAACTATTTTATTTTAGTTTTCGCTCACGACGGTGAAGAAAATCAAGATAAAACCTGCTAGCCTGAGGAGAATTGACTAATTCGAAGACAACTGAATAGGCTTGCCCCTATTAAATACGTTTACTTTTAAAAACTACTTACTCTTCCTGGCGACATAAATAATGTAGGCACAGCATTATCCTTCAGTATTCGATATTTATCATCGGTAATAATACAACACAATAATTTAAAATGTCTGGAGCACACTATGGTGTTTTTTTGCTGTCCAATCAGCTTCGGTGGACACCGCATTAATCCACTTTTCACATTAAATTTTTTTTCATTAGGAAATCTAAATTGAAAAAATACGTGTGTGCATGTAAAAAATACGTGTATACTCATGTGCACAACACATACAAAACACAAAAAACACTTTTTATACTTTTATCGATAAATTTTTGTCCAGCTCTATTTAAACATTTCTGTAAAATTACAAAACTAACAAAATATATGAAAGTACACTTATACATGCTCAATTAATATAAATATAATAAAAAGAAATTAATTTCCCTTACATTTAAGCATAAATTTATCTCTTTAACATGGAAAATGGATAGGTAAACACAAAAAGAATGTTTACCTGTGAAAGTTTATAGTTTCGGATTGATTTTCTTTTCTCCCCATGCGAAATTTGCAGCGCCTTATCACACATACCATAGCTTACACCTTCACAAAATATTATCCTGCACTCTTATCACAAATCTGAAAGGATTTTAAATTAAAATAGTATTTCAAACTCGACTAGCACGCAAACCGTTGCATCAATCATTAATGCAACTAAATTCAAGATGCATTTGTCACTTGACAGCAGCGACCAAAGAGAATACAACAGCGACTATATTAGGGAACATTTTAATCAGCAGGGTAAAGTGGATACAAGGGCTACAGTTTTGACAAGTGGCTATGTACGCTTGATTAGTATTATGGCGGTTTCTATTGGATATATTCGTTCTTCTGAGGGCAGCCACTTACAAATAATTATATATTTTTTTGTCTTAAGACATTGGCAATAATGCCATCAGTCTAACCACGATATCTTTTAATTTTCTGTTTTTTATCAGTATCATAGTTCTTCAGACCAACACTGGTCTTGATATAATCACAGAACTCCCTTACTAACGTTGATAGTAAACTTTAGTAAGGTTTGAGGTTAGGAAGTTAACTGCTTGAAGAAAATCAGCTTAGTCACGTTTATTTATGTTTCCTTCATAGTGTACACACGCAGTCTTTTGTTGTATAATATACTATCGCTGCTAAACACCTGAAATGGATAATAAAGCGGATAAACCTCGTATTGCAAGGTTTTATTAAACGTAAAAATTAGTGTAGGACATTTGTAGTACTTTGACAGACAAACAGTATTGACAGAATAGAGTCGAAGTTTTCTTCTACGATACCACGGAGATCGCATGCTGTGAATATTATCACAACACCAAAGCCCGAAGTATACATTACTTTAGAAAAACAAATACACAACAAACTGTTCACAAAAAAAACGAAGGAACAACCTCCCTCATTCATTTCTATGAAAGCCACAAATTATATTAAAAGTCAAAACGTCAAACCAATCTGTCAACTGTCCACCTGCTGTCTTCCATTTCCATTCAATCCAATCCATTAATTGCAATTGTTATTGTATTGTAATTTTGGTTGTTGTATTTATGGTTGGAATAATAACACGTGAATTTTGAATAAACCTAATTACAGTAAGTACCTACATATCAACCGAGTGACGATCTCCAGCGAGATTCAAACCCTGGTTTCCCCAATGGCTCGCAGCAAATGATTGGCTACCCGCTCGGTTTTGAAAGCAGCAGATCTTAAATGCTTGCCCTAGGGCATGCAAAGTACTGTTCCTGATAGTACCTACCATATTGGTAACATATTTATTCAAAGGGGTTGTGACTACTTGAATAAGATGGTCAGCATTTAGTAAAATCAAATCATGATTGGAAACGGAGCAAAGAACTTGGATTGTACAATGAATACCGCAGACGACAGTGAATCAACTAGTGCCATTACCTTCTGCAGAGATTACATTCGGGGCCGTTGCACACGCGAGAATTGCAGGTATACACATGAGATACCTCCCAAACCTTGTCTTAAAGATTTCTTTAGATTCTGTCATGACTATCAGAACAAAATTTGCTTCAGAGCAAACTGTAAGTTTGTTCACAGCTCAGTAGAAGACGAGGAGCGTTTTTATGCAACAGGAATGTTTCCGAGAGACTCACGCAATATTCCAGTTTGCCAAGCTTACATTCATGGTGCTTGCTCCCATCAAGATTGCAAATTTTTACACCCACCAGACATAGTTGGCAATGAAGTTATACCTGTGCTGAATGTTCCACCCCCACCGTACAATCGACCACCACCAGCAATTAGAGATGAGGATTCTCCTCCTGAAGCTAAATATAGAAGATTTATGTGTGAAGAAAATGGTATGGACCAACAAATTTTACCCACTTCTAACTTGTGCACCAACTGTGAAATCCTGGAGCACAAGGTAAAGCTATTACATGATAACATTAGTGTTTTACTCAAAAAAATTGGAGATTTGAGTGAAAAGAATGTTCAACTAACATCCATGAATGAATTTTTATTGGAGCATAGTGCTTCAGTTAGAAGTGATCAGCCGTGTGTGATAACTTCAAGGCATGGCACTTCAGCCCCAGTGTCCTTGGCGACAGTGAGTGTTACACCTGTGGTAAGCCTAGCTGGTGCATTGCCAACACTGGTTCCCACAGGAGGGACACCTAATTTAGCTCTAGCACCTGCCGCATCACGGGCACAACTCTTGACACCTGCACCTCAAATACTCACAGTGAGCACTACTCAGCAACTGGTTACAGGTAATTCTGGGGCACTAATAGTGACTAGCGCTGGAGCACAGCAGCTAATGCAAGTGAGTGACTCTGGTACATTAATGGGTGGTGGACAGACTGTGGTAGCAGTAACGCCCGCACAGCTTACACTAGCCCCTCCTACGCAGCAGCTGATGAGTAATGCGCCACAAACTGCAGTCCAGCAGTTAGTGCACCAATCGGCAATGCAACCGCAACTAGCGACACAGCATCAAGCATCACAATATGCAGCTGCTCAGCAGTCTGTGCGGCATTTGGCCGCAGCTCAACAGTCAGCACAGCAGCATTTAGCGGCCCAGCAGTCGGCGCAACATTTGGCTGCACAACAAACTGCACAACATCTGGCTGCGCAACAATCTGCACAACATCTGGCTGTGCAGCAATCTGCGCAACATCTGGCCGCGCAACAATCTGCACAACACCTTGCGCAACAGTCGGCGCAGCACCTGGCAGCAGCGCAACAATCTGTGCAACATCTGGCTGCGCAACAGTCAGCGCAGCAGCTCGCGGCCGCGGCGCAGCAGTCCGCTGCTCAACAGATGGCAGCACAGCAGTCCCAGCAGCTTGCGGCGCAGCAATCTGCTCAGCAGCAACTCGTGCCATCTGCACAGCAGTTAGTACACCAAACCTCTACTCAACAGATCACTATCTCCAGCACTAGCCAACCAATGGCCCTGACCAACTCTCAGGCGCAGCCTATAACATTCCCAATGATATCACAAAGTATACTACCCCACTGAAACTGCTGTTTTTAGGGTTCAGTACCTAAAGGGAGCCAACTCTGTCTGTCCATCTGTCAGAGGCATCTAGCTCAAAAACGTGAAGATAGTAATTTAATTTGAAGAAAAAAAAACCCAAAACAATTGTTTTTTTTTTAAATGATGGGTTTTTAATTGTTGTAATTTTTTTTAATGCGGCGTGTGAGGTTTGTTTAGAGTACAACAAAAGTATTCTTCTATTGTTTTTCCACAATTTATGTTGAATTTGGAAAATGGAAAAGAGTGATTAAAAAAAAAATTGGCTGTATCGCAAAAAACTGTTAATTAAAGACATGAAATATTTTTTCATTACTCTTATTCTATATTCAAATACATAAGTGTAGCTTCTTGTGACCATGGTACGGAACCACGGCTTCTCGTATGGAGATACGCGAACCCGACTGGCACTTGGCCTCATTTTTTATTATCATAAGTAGTTGCACAGATTTTGCCTCATTTCAATTTAAATGTATTGTTAGGCATATTTGTGATTTAGAATAATACATAAAGTTAGTTTACTTACGATATCTCGCAGAAAAGAAGGTCCCAGAGTTATTTCATAGAAGTTACTCATTAGCATTAGGTTAATATACTTATTACAAATTAAGCCCCCATATAGACGGTTATCATGATAGTTTAGGTCAATATAAAGATATCTGTACATTGAAACAGTATTTTTAATGGGTGTTCTGAAAACAGATGTCTCAGTTGTTTCGCCTGGCGCTTTTTATTTTAATAATTAGTTACTAATTTGAGCAAATCTGTTATATGCATAATGCTCACTCCTTGGTGAGCCCGCTTTTCGCTCCGTGATACCCTTGACGTGATGTACGGCGAACAACATCGCCGAAATCTGTTAATGTACTATTAATAAGTTACTCATTTAAACAAATCTTAAAATAAAATGCGCCAGGGAAACTACAGTTGGTTTCCCTCGTCTCAGTAGACGCCTGTTTTCAAGATTCACCAAGATTCAAGATACGTTATCGTAACTTTGTACTGGGACGACTGACTGGTTTTTTGTTTTTTTGCCAGTAGGAAAGCGAATGAAATTGGAAAATCATTAAAATATTCATTCTATTGTGTTTTAAAAATATTCATCATATTTTCTTTGAAGATTTCATATGTTTGTATGTATTTGACATAGAATACTACATAATATTATGGGTTTGTTTTATGATTTAATAAGATTAATTTTTATGTTACACTTAATTGATTGACATGTACCTATTTATATTCATAATAAAAGGAATGTTCCAATAATTAATTTATAGTTTTATGAGAAGCCTTGGCCTGCTACATTATACTTCCTCCATTTAATTTTTTCTGAAGTAACATTGATTTTTCTTATATTTTAACAGTTTTCCTTGAAGTCCAAGTGTAATATCACCGGTGTTGTCAAAGGCTATAGCAGTTACCTTCCCTGGAACATTCTCGACCAATTTGATACTTTCAGTTTCATTTTCGTGAAAATATATTAAATTTTCACTAGCGACAAATATGTTTTCTTTATGGAATGATATTTGAGCCATCCCGTCGTAGGATACATTACCAAGAAAAACTGGTGTGGATAATGTGGATTTCAGAACAAACAACTTCTCATTTTTGATGAAATAGAAGTTGTTTTTTTCGTCTATAGCTAATTCATTCAAAGCTTCGAGAGTGTGAAAGCGAATTTTCTTTACACCGTCTAGTAGATACAACTCTTCAACGCCGTTACTGCTTTCTGTAATGTATTTGTTACCATCGTTGTCCACAAATATCATATTAAGTTTCAAATTCGCTCGTGAAATTAGCGTGGCGCTATGGGTTTCATAATTATAACTAAACAATCCATGTGCAGTCCCAAAATATACTTTAGAGTCCTTCCTGTCCACGGCTATGGAATAACTCGTGCCTTCTGGTAAACCTAAGAATAGAGGAAAATAAATAATAATAAACAACACGAACTATACAAAATCACAAGAGTGTAGTAGATTTTATACTATTCTTTAGTTACTTTAACTCGACCTCATCTTGGTATCAATGAGGTAGGATAGTAGGAACCTAAACCCTAGTAGTATACATAGATTAGTATATGGTAGTATAGTCATTGCTCGTTGCAGAAATAATTGATCATCAACCTATCGCCGTCCACTGCACTACACCCGGCCCTCGGCCCTTTCCATCTAGTCGCTTCCGGCTACCTTAAGGTCGTCGGTCCATCAAGCGGAGGGATTCGCGGTTTGAGACTGACCCATCGGTTCTGCGACGTAAGATTCATAGTAACTATACAACACACTACCCGTGCGTGTGGTAGCCGGATCCAAATATTTTTTCACATATGTGATAAACGGGCAGACAGCTCACCTGATGGTAAGTGGGTACTGCCGAAATAAGTACTGTTGAACGTACGAGTAAGCATCCCCAATAGAATGCCATATTTGGTAGGCTGTCTATTGAGGAATTTGCCATTATCACCACGCTTGGCAGGCGGTTTAGAGATCGCAATAATGATCTTAATATACTTAGGAGAACGCTGCTGCCTGTCCCTTGTGCAATCGGTTCGTCCCCTTGACTACACCCACGGTAAGATAGGGCCTATTCTAAGCCGGCAACCACACGGTAATTATCCTGAAGTCTAAAAGACCACAAGTTCGTTTTTCCTTGCATTACCGCAGATATATACTGCAAAAAACCGCAATCAAAATCTACTTGTTTTTGAGGAAAAAATGTAACAGACAACGATCTCTATGTACTACAAGATGGAGCGTTCCAAACAATCGCTCTGCTCCACGCAACTGCGGCTCCGGGACGTGACGTTATTTACCCGTAGTGTCAATATTTAGTAATAATTAAATGTTCTGCGTAGTAACTGCACAAGTTTCATTGTGAATGTAACTGAGTTGCGGCTCCTGGAGCCGCAGTTGCGTGGGACAGAGCGATTGTGTGGAACGCTCCATCTAGTAGTACATAAAGATCGTTGGTAACAGACTGCCGTTCCGTTGTACTCGTTAACTTAACAGTTTTTTATCAGTAAATGCGTTTGGGGTTTAATGATAATACCAAGCAGATTAGAACCCAAAAAAAAAACAAATTCTACATGTCTATGAAAATCTATATTCAGCCCACCCTTCCAAGAGCGTTTAGCATATAGACATATTAAATGGTTTAGCACACACAGTCTTCCCATTATTTTGGAAGAGACCTGTTGTTTTATACTGGTTATACATTGCCTATTTCGGCATTTTATCCACTTTTATGTAAAAATAGCAAGTCTTACCGGCAACTTTACGAGCAGTTATTTCCTCGGCTAGTATCACTCTGACATCAAAGTAGAACCCTTGGCTGTTTCGTCCTGACTCCACGTAGAAAAGGTTACCAAACTCGTCGTAATGCGCGTCGGTCGGATAAGCATCGCCCGCTAGATACGTGTCGGTTAAATTGTAATGCTCATTGTTGATAGTTAAACCTGTACGACAATCCGCTCGGGGGAGGTCAAACGACAGACATTCTTTTAGCACAAACAACAATGCTACAGCTACCTTCATTTCAGTCTTCGTTACACCGATAAAATTGGAACTGTTCTCTTTAAGTTTGTTTCACAAATGCCTTTTCGAACAGACACTTAACAGTTTTATTGATGTCGCTATGAGAACTGTATATATATTATCGACATTAATTATTGCCCTTTTAAAAACTTAATAACGTAAAAAAATAATGATTACTGCAAATTATGATGATAAACTATGTAATTAATAAGTCATTTGCACTACAATGTGAGCATCAATCATAAAAAGTTATGTACAAACATTAAAATTATAATATTATTTACAAAATAAAATATGTAGGTACCACTGATTTGATATCAGCGAAAACTGGTCTGCGAATATTGCAAATAAACTTGAATACTTGATACTTTCATTCCAATAAACAATTCGCCGTGTAAGTACCTTATATGACGGCGACTGTATATTCATATTAAATTTAAAAGGCGGCTGATTTTCATACAATTATCACATAAATACTATTTAAAAAATACCTAGGGAGTCAGCAAATTCTTTGTGATATAAATTTGTTTGATGAACTTAATTAAAACTTCAAAACAAAATTTAACAACATTTTACACACCATCGGAAATAAATCATGTGTCAACTTCTGTACAGCGTTTGCATAACGTGTATACTAAAAAAAGTACTATTCTTATAAAAACCAATTGAAATTGCTTTTAATATTGGTTGTCTCTCATCAGACTCCACAGGTGGGCAGTTCATTTCTCAGATGTGTTCATAGTCAAGGTCACAGTTGTTGATGTTGGTGTCGTTCTCCTCGCTCTGGTACTGTAGGTACGAGGGCAGTCGGCCTTGCCGCTCGCCTTTGATTTTATGGATCTTCCATCGATGACCTTGTAATATTTTTCTGGAAATAAAAATATCACAATAATCAAGGTATCCGTTAGGCTTAATTTTAGTTAAAAAAAAATTTTTTACTTATAAATTATCTCGTATTTTGCACTGGGCTAATCTTCAAATTTACAGTTCTTAGTTATCATTTGTGGCAATGGAGTCATCGTCTGCTAAAACTTATCGAAGGCACTCTGTATATGTTCCAAACAGCTCAATCAGTCCAATCGAGTAAAACGAATTCAAATTTTGTCGCAACGCGCGTTATCAGTAATTTTCGAGTTATCCAGTTGACTAATAGACAGATGGACCAAAATGGTTCGCTTCATAGCTATCTGTTTTGACAGAACCCTATAAACTGACGCTTGACGTTATCGACGGTACTTGCACTATTACTTATTCTGTGCCGACAGCCAAATCACTTTCCAGTGAAAAACAGGTATATTTCCCGAGCTAGAAATAACCTTGTCGATCTAGAACAAAACAGTAGCAGAATTTTAAAATTTTATTCGGCTGTTACGATATGATAATACATTATAAAGTATGTAAAAACACTAAATACTCCTGGTTTGTATAAAATAGAAGTTGAATTTATTGTATCCAAAATGTGTCAACTACAAATTGTTCAGTATCCGATATTGCAGGTGGTTCCAGGCTTATAATAGAGTCACCCCAAATCCTCCCGCGGGTGTCGTCAAGGCGACTACGAGATTGCACCCGGGACGGGCGCAGCTTTCTCCCCTTGTATATTCATATCATTACTATGATCACGAAGCCGCCTGCCGAGCGTAGTGATTATGGCAAATCCCCCAATGGGCAGCCCACCAAAAGTGGCATTCATTAATCTGATACTGAGTGCCCCTGTAACTGTATACACGTGTTTAATTACACATATGGCTGGGTAAATGTAGAAGTGTAAAACTTACTTAGTATTGAACCTTTTATAACAGACGTCGCATTCGACGGTGCCCTGCCGCAGGTGTATGTCCTTGATATGCCTCTTCATGTCATGTTGGTACGAGAATGCCTTATCACAGAAACTGCACTGCAAACATTAACAAATGTAAACACGATGCAGTAGAACTTTTGGACAGAATGAAGAAAGGTAAATCATTTATTTACTTTCTTGGTCTCCTGTTATTAATAGTACAAGTGAAATATTGACAAGCATTTTGTAGCATTTACTGTTATATTTACTCTACTACGGCGAAGTCAAGAGGAGGGTTTGGTTTATCACTTGGCGAGTTTGAAAACTCCCAATACTTCCTTCAAAGCTTGCTAACACAAGTGTAAAGTATAAAAATCTAATAAAAGTAATTGTTTGGTCCCTTCGAACAAAAGGTTAGCGGTTTTAACCTTTATGACGCACAGATGCAAAAAACTAATATTTTATTATTAGACATAAAACATTTACATTAATTTTAACTGGATTTTTAATTACTTCTTATTGCACGTAAAAAATAAAAAGATACAATAATAAAGTAACTTACATATGTGCATCTCGGCGGTCTTACAGCTCAAAGCGATTTCTTCCGGACAACCTTTACACTAAAGTAATTAATATATTGTAGATTAGATTAGCCCTATTCTGTGTCACTACCTTGAAAGGCCTCGTAGTGCTGTGCACGTGCCGCATGTGTTTGGCCAGGTTGCTGGAGGTGGTGGTGGCCTTGGGGCACTGCGAGCATTTGAATGGCTTGTCCACCAGGTGGGACCGCTTGTGCACCTTCAGTAGGTCCATGGTCCGCCCCTGGTAAGGGCACACCTCACACTTGAAAGGGAATACGTTTTCGTGGATGCCCCTGAAAAGTTAAGAGATTATTTGACGGTAAACACAGCACTGTGGGACGCCCACTTTCCAAAGGAACCAATGACCTAGAAGCGGCTGAACGTCCAGCAGCAGACGTCAAGAGGCTGATGATGACTTGACGACTCAGTGGGGCCATCCTTCCTACTTGCCTTTCAGCATTTGCCCACTTCTGGAACAATACCTCTCCATTTGACAGGTCTAATGGCATTCTGTCTGGTCTAAGTTTGAGCTTGTGATACCCCGAATGTCGTCTGGTAGCATGTCAATATGGACAATGGCGACCACGACACCAGATTAAATGCCAAGATAACAGAAAATGTGCATATACGTAAATTATATAAGGCAAAAAACACATTGCAAACAAAGTTAACGATTTGATCTCTTAACTATCTTTATATTGATTGTGGCTGTAAGGGCATTATCTGTAAACTTATTACACTTTCATGTAGGAGTCATGGTAGCCTAGTCGCTTGTACACTTGCTTCACGTTTATGAGGTCGTGGATCACGGGAATCGAATTCGTTCCTGAGGGAAATAAAACTTATTCGACGCAGGCAAACCCGCAGGTAACAGTTAGTAGGTTGTAATTTTGACGCTTCTTGAAACTATCACTTACATATGAACTTGTAAACTTGCATTGGACCGCGCCGTTTTGCCACAGATGTCACACAAAAAGCTTTTGCTTTGTTTATTTTGCTCCCCAGATGGTTTAGGATCCGGAGTTTGTTTGTTGCACTCTGATAAATGACTATTATATGATTTCTGAAAGAAAGTTTGTTCCAAGAAACTCTTACTATGAAATCAATGTATTTTGTAAATATAAATTAAAAACAGCTCACTCACAAAATTCGGTATATAAGGGGGCATCAATGCCAATCAAGTGCTCCAAATGCCAACCCAATCTACATCTACATAGTGCACCCAGCCAGCAACAGGCAAGGCTCTAGCTGATAATGAAATGTAAAAAGATGATGAAAGGGATTTTGAATTTTGCCCATCAGATCTATCATTGTCTCCTCACTTTCTACAAATCAATTTGAGATTTGCGTAACGTAACTCACCAAATTATAAAATTCTTTATTGCACAATGTACATCCCCAGATTTCAGAGCTGTCAGAGAATTCTGGAGAGGGAATGTTGTATGATTCTTCTTCGCTGTTTACCTGAAGATCATTGTTAACAGAACAACTGATTTCTGAAAATACATACAATGTGTATATTACTTCTCTCCTCCTAATGTGTATATTACTGCCTCTAAAAAACCTTATAAAGACTAAACTCCAAATATTTGTTGCTTATAAGTTCAAAATTTGCTGTGTGGTTCCCGGCTTAGAATAGGGCTACCCCCAATCTTCCCGTTAGTGTCGTCAAGGTAATCTTCTCATTTGTATATTAATTTTTCATTACTGCGATCACCAATCTGCCTGACAAGTGTGGTGATTATGACAAATCCTCCAATGGACAGCCACCCGAAAGTGGCAGCCTATTGGGGAGGCTTATGTTCAACAATAGACATATAATGAAGTTGGAAAACCAGAATTCTAAAATATATAACCTAGAATTGAATTACATTGTTTTTGCTGTTGTTGGAATAATTACCTTTCTTGATGGACAGTTCTATCAAGGATTTGTTGCTTCTTTGGCACATATCTCTGAAGATAATACATCCATTGAGCAGGTCCAAACAGCTTTGACACATGTGTTTTGGCAAGTTATCTGTTTTACTCACCTGCAATGTGAAGGATATATTAACTCAATCTTGATTTGAGATAAGCATTTGAGTTAGGTGTCTGTTCTGTAGCTGGGAAAGACGACTATCATACATATCCATTAGTAATAATAAGTAAGCACTTTAGCATGTACAAAATACATAAGGGCTAATTTAAAAAACTTTGCAAAGTACATATACAAAATATACAAAGTGTGGGTTCCAACGATATATTTTTTCGTTTTGCTAGAATATATGAAAAGACAATTTTTTCCCAGAATTTACAAAATTTTATGACCTGGGTTTTAGACTATATCTTGCTAGATTCTATTGAATGGGTAAGCCCGTGCCCTCAGTGGGTAGGTACAAAGTTGTACAAATTTATCTGTCCTCTCATAACTTTATTCAATAAAATTATTTCTGCTTTTGGTAGTAAATTAAATTTTTATATACTCATATTTTGCACATTGTTCTAGTTTGAACTGTTCAATATATTCAATTTTACTTACTGAGACACCAGCAAAATTGTTGATTTCATCAGGAATGTCTGGTTGAAGGAAATTATTGAATATTGGAATATCACCTTTCTCATCATTACATATTCGGCACATGTTTAGATCTAACTTTATACTTTTACATCCTCTGAAAATATAATAAGTATTGTTTTGCTTAAGGGTGTTTAATTTATTTATTATCAGGAAACTTACAGTCTATACAGAATATAATATAATAATTGACAAATAACAAAACATTGACAGTCTCCACAGATTAACAGTATCATAGGACCATTTGCTAATAGGTCATTCTGATAGGAAGGGTAGGTATTGCACATATACATAGCTTGTATTATCCCTAACTATAATAAATGGGAACCTGTACTATGGGAATTAGACAAGGGTTAGAAAATTTATACATATAACATCGAGAGCAGGACCAATTTGGACAGAGTTGTCTGTCCCTAGTAGGAATCAAACCCACAACCAATATTATTAGGTATTCTAAGCTAAGCGCCGCTTCAGTCTAATGACCAAGCCACTAGGCCAAAAGGCCGTCAAATAGGAAGTATCACTCACATAGAACTAAGTTAAAATTGAGAGGAAATGATCTCTCCCACCACTACACTTCCTTTGAGAATTAAATTATAAGGAACAACACTGCGTATCATTGTTGTTCTGTGCTGCGTATACTATACAATTAGTAACTTCAGAGACCTAATCGAAGGAAATTAAAATCGACTGCTTCTAAAATAACTGATTCTACAAAGACAAAATAGGTGCAAGTAATTACATTTTTTTCAATTTTATTTTCTTCTTCTTTTTCGATTTTTGCAAAACATTAGCGAATAACATGGACTTAAGCAATAAAAGAGAAGTCATGTTAAATAATTTCCTGTTATAATATGAAACAAATTGGCCCAAAATCAATTAAAATTGCGATGGAATACAACAACAACACGTAAAAATATACAAACCACCACAACACAGTTTTTTTTTAATTGGGTGGTGCGTGCTGTTGACGTACTGCCTACATGTAGTTCTCGGTTATCAACAAATTAGAGCCAAAGAGACAAAAATAATTAAAACACTTGTAATTAACTTTATATAAATTAAAAATTATATTTGTAATGTTTTATTTTAAATCATAAATGCGTTTGAACACGAGCTTCTACCGAGAAAAATAGTTTTAAATTTTACCATCAAGTGAGCAACATCCTCTTTGGTAAGCAACTCTGATTTTGACAGTGGGTCTTTGGTTTAAAAATACTCGCATCCAGTTCCGTATAAGGTATAAAGTTATAAAAATGCAGTAGATACCGTAAAATGGGGTGAATAGGGATCGGGGTCTGAATAGGGACGAAACCGGGAACGAAATATTAAGCTAAATAAATAGATGAGAAAAAACTACCTACCAATTGTTGCAAATTACTTTTGTGTGGTAGAATATTGTGTTTTGAATAGCCACACTGGAAAGCAATGAAGTTATCAACAAATGGTCAAAATTTGTCTTTGAAAAACGGTCTAAAAATGTTGTGTTTATTTGTGTGCCAAAACTTTATCTTTTTAAGAAAAAATATAAGTCTCTGGAAGTTGAAGAGTGGTGTAGATGTTAGATTGTACATTGTTGAATCTACACAAATGCAGATAAGTCTGAATATTGTGTACTTTCTGTATAAATTCAAAATATCTAAAGGTCTGTAAATTTGGTCAAGACAAGAGGTTAATAGGTACGGTAGAGGGGCGAATAGGGACGACAATGGTCTAAATAGGCACGCCATACTTAGTAAATAGAGACTAGTGAGGGGCGAATAGAAACGGTAAGGTTTGTATAGGGACAGGGTTATCACTTTTTATTTGTTATAAATTTTTATATATGTATCTTGAACCGATATATTGTAGCTAAGAAACTACTCAGATTTGTACTCATTTCTGATAATTTAAACAGACTGAAATTTTATATCAGTGACAAATTATAATAAATAATATTATCCATACTAATATTATAATGCGAAAGTAACTCTGTCTGTCTGTTGTCTTTTCACACCAAAACTACTGAACCGATTTTAATAAAATTTGTTGTGAAGATAGTATAACGCCCGGGAACAAAAATAAGTAACTTTTTACTGCGGGATAATATGTTGTTCCTATGTGAAAATTGATTTAACGCTGATGAGATTCAATACTATATAATATATATAAATAATAAATATATATATAATATAACGAACTTGATATAGGGAATTTGTGATCTCAAACAGTACGATTATATAACTTTTGTGATTTGTAATAATAATACTTATTAAAGAAATATTACCAAACATTTTTTTTATTTTAAAACATCATTTTGGAATTAGCACTAAGAAATAACTTTGTACACTAAGGAACCTATTTCAGATATGGCTTTATTTATAGATAAAGATTTGACAACCCTACGACTTTTTCCCTATTTACCCCTTTACCGTCCCAAGTCACCCCACTTCAAGCATGAATAGGGATAGCGCATATTTTGGCCAAAATCATTGGGTTTTCGATGATTTTTTCGGGTATTTTGGGTATATTCGTAAAGTATGAGCGGCCGGACCAACTCGCAAAGGGTTATCAATGTTAAATTCGTACTATAACATCGATAAATTTGAGTCTAAAGTTTGATTTTGTGCCTATTCACCCCATTTTACGGTACACATCATTCATTCAATTGTTCCTTTTGTTCACACCATAATTTTCTGAGAAACAGTTCCCGCGTTTTTTGGACAGTTTGTTGAGTATTTGTTTTTTCCAAAATAATGTATGCTTCGGGCTTTGGTGTTTAGTAGGGATAGTATATTATACAACAAGTGTCTGTGAGTGTTTACACTATGAAGGAAACTTAAATAAACGTGACTAAGCTGATTTTCTTAAAGCAGTGAACTTCCTAACCTCAAACCTTACTAAAGTTTACTATCAACGTTAGTAAGGGAGTTCTGTGATTATATCAAGACTAGTGTCGGTCTGAAGCACTCTGATACTGATAATAAACAGACAATTAAAAGATATCGTGATTAGACTGATGGCATTATTGCCAATGTCGTAAAACAAACAAAAAAAACATAATTTCTAGTCTGTGGTTCAATCAAATTGAAAATTGAATTGAAATTATTTATATTGAAATAGACTATTTTTATTTGTCATTTCATTTTGTTTCTAAAGTTATTTGGGTTTCATTTCGCAGTTATTATTGAAATATTGGTGTTAAAAAGTAATTTAATAAGATGGCGGTCTATTTAACAAAATCCATGCTAGCCAAGTTGAATAAGGTGAAATATAATACAGCGCATCCAAAAATCGAAGATGAAGTATGCATCAACACTTTGGATCATTGGCAAACACTATTCTCAGATAAGTATGTTTATGTTTATTCAACTTTGTTTTAGCAAAACGGATAATAGGGAGAGAGGTTTAGTTAGAAGTCCGAGGCACTTAACATAGCTATGTGTGTGTGTGTAAGAGAACGTACAGGGGTTTTTATACTGATTTATTTATTTAATTTTCCAATAATACTTGTGTTTTATTGGAAAATTAAATAAGTAAATCCGTATATAAACTAACGTACTAATTGTATGTAACTATAGAAAAAAATCAAGTCTAAATCATCCAAAGGTCTCCTCTTTCCCTGCTACAGCAGACTAAATTTATTTTAAATACAGACTATATGTCACAATTTATGTTAGAGTGCCCGTGTAATATAAATAAAATATTATGTACCACGCTTTTTGTTGGTATTTTTTTCTGTCCTGTTTTCTAGATCCATATACAAAATAACATTTCAGTATTTTCCAAATTAGGCAAAGAATATTCCTTGCCTAAGAAATGAATACAAAAATAACTGAATTGGATGCAAATATGTATTTAGGAATGAGGGACATATGGGTGAGGTGTGGGGTCAAGGGTCAACTGGCAGATCAACCACAGACTCCCACTTTCGTGTTTACTTCACACTAACAGAGGAAAAAATCAACTACTTGGCAAGTGAAGGTTGAATGGTAACAATCCTTAAGATTTGTTCTTCATGTCTTGTCGCCACTTTCTATAGATAGAGTAAACTGAGATGCTGGGTTCTTAGTATGGCTACTCAACGGTAACGTTGAGGGACGACAAAGTTAAATGTTGGGTGTGTGTGTATGGGTCGAGAGACACTGAAAACTGACTTCTCACACTCACAGCCACTGGCATGGTTCTGTGATAGAAACCCGCAAGGGTTTGTGTAAAAAGGGGGTTTTGTGTTGTGATAAGGACCTCCATACCTCCCCCGTAGTCCTTCCCTGACCTCACTGGCTGAGCATGGATTATTTACTTATGAGGGCACTTGCAACTGCACCCGGCTCATATCAACTCGATCTCGCACTGCGCCTATGGAGCTAGGGTCATACGACCTTCACGGGGCAGAGGGTCGGCGGAAGCGACCAATCCCCGTGAAGCCTAATGGGGCAAGGGTCGATGACGGCACCTGGTATGTACGATACATGACACGATAGACAGTAACGGGGCAAGGGTCGGCGGAAGCGACAATACCCGTATTGTACGTCGAGCCGATATGAAGCCATTGTATAATTGTATAGCACGTAAAGCGTTTGACAGCAAATGAACTCTATAAATCGTACAAGATTCTACAGCAACACCGCGAGTGTTCAGTGTCTCTCTACCATGTCGTTGTCGTTAGTCATGGCACATATGTAATAGTATGTAATGTATGTAACGTTATGTAATCGTAAGACACTCACCAGTTTAAGTCGCCATGTCTGCACCTCGTGGGCATATACTCACGTTTAGATAGCTGTGGAGTACTTGTTGCAACCGTGTCGCTCCGCGACTCGGTTCGCGACTGTGTCGTTCAACGGTTCGGTTCTAACTGCCTGCTGCGCCGGCGAGGTATCGCCTACCCCACTCTACGCCGCCATCTTTTCAGTAGTGGCATAATAACAAGTTAGCAAAGCAAAGCAGTGTTACAAACATTACTATTTGAATAGCGCAGGTATACTCACCAACAGTTTATTGGCAGCTCGCGTAATTCGCGACACTCCCGACGACAAAAGGGAAGTTAGAACATGGTGAAAAGGTTGCGTGTCCATTGCGCTATCCTTTCTCTAGCTTTCACTGCTGCGACTCTTCTGACTCTGGATTCAGAATTAACTTCGTCACATTGTACTCCACCTGCAGGTGAAAGCTCTGCAGGTGAAACTTCTGCAGGCTGCACGTCAGAAGTTTCTTCTCGCTCAGCCAGGTCGGGAACTGGAAGAGATACGTGGTCGGGATCTGCTTCGCAAGTTTCTGTCGACGAATTTGCTATTGGTGGTACAAAGTTATGGTCGAGAACTTCAGGAGTACCGTGGTCGCAAGTCGTCGCTGGAACTTCAACGGCTATGGGTGTAAGAGTCAAAGGTTCTTCCACAGTCACGGGTTCGTTATGCATCTGCACCTCGTTTGGATTACGATGAATTGGCTCATCAGGAGTGCTTGATTGCATCTGTGTGCTTCTCACGTCCACTTGATCCTCACGTTCAGTTTCAAGAGGATAAAGATGTCCAATAGAACGTGTGAATTCGTGACCGCCGATATCCACCTTCGCCACCCTGCACTCACCGTCGGAGCCCTTAATGAGTGAAGTAATTTTTCCCACTCTCCAGTTTTCTCTGTTTTTGAACTCACCTTGAAGCTGGACAATATCACCCACTTTCGGTATACGGTCTGAGCATACCCTCGGCTGTTTATAGGAGTGCTTGTACCTCTCTCTCAAGTTGAGGAGATATTGTCCGACAAACATCTTCTTGAATTCATCCAATATTTTCTGGCCTTTTTTCCAGCTCTGGATCAGGTCAAGTTTAGTAGCCGTGCCTACTACTTCAGGCGTTGTGTCCATAGAAGGACTGAGTGTAATGCATTTCCCCAGGCTTAGGAAATCTGCTGGTCTCAAGACATGTTCCAGTTCTGGCCCAACGTTGGTCAGTGGTCTTGAGTTCACCACGGCTTCAACTTCTTTCATCACAGTGGAGAGTTGGGATTCGTTCAATAGATGTTTCTCCAGTGTGCGCTTCAGACAGTGCTTGACAAGCGCGACGAGTCTTTCGTAAAAGCCACCGTGCCAGGGGGCTAGCTGTGGTATGAATTTCCACTTTAATTCATTTTTCACACAGTATGAACTTGACAAGACTTCAGACGTTAACTTGAACTGCAAGGCGTTGTCAGAGACTATTAATTGTGGTAGTCCTCTCGTAGCTACGAATCTTCTCAGAGCCAAAAGACATTCCTCGGCTGTCAAGTCTCTAACAATCTCCAAGTGTATAGCACGCACTGCTAAGCAGGTAAGAAGACATACCCATCTCTTCTCTTTACCAGTGTTGGTGTTCACATACATGGGGCCAAAATAATCAATACCTGTGAATGTGAATGGGGTACTGTAATTCACTCGTTCAGTCGGTAATGCTGGCGTAGGTGGCAGTTTGTACGGACCGCTGCCATGTTTTATGCACTGTGGGCACTTTTTCAGGACTTTCTGTACTTGAGCCCTTCCTTGAGGTATCCAGTAGCGCTGCCGAATGATGCTCAGTGTGTGTGACGGACCAACGTGGTAATTTTTCTCATGGGTTTCCTGGATTACCTTATTTGTGAAGTTGCAATCCTTGGGTATTAACACTGGATGTTTCATCTCATACGGCCATGTTGTATTAGTCATGCGTCCTTTAGATCTTATAATACCATCTACATCCATGTATAAGGATAAGTTCCTCGATAAGTGTGTTTCCTTACCATCAACTTCATCTGGGAAATGTTCATATTGAAGCTTCTTTATCTCATTGATATGTCTGTCTAGAGAATTGTCTTCATGTACACTGTCTACCTGCATAGGTACATCAGAGCTATCAATTTCCATGTCACCTGCATCAATGTCCTCAGGTGACTCTTCAATGAGCAGTTCTACTGGACTGTCCATGTCCAGAGCCTCCCCAGCCGAAAAGAGCGTCCTCTCATCGATGGTTTGTTTAATGTTTGGCCAGAGGCTTTCCTCTTTCAAGAGGAAGTCTGGTCCTTGGAACCATAGTTCCTTTTTCTGGTCCCAAAGTTCGGGTCTTGTGGCAACATCAGCTGGGTTGATTTCTGTGTTGACATAACGCATTTCTCCATTATGGTTATGTTTTATTTCCTTAACCCTTCTAGCAACAAAAGGAGGAAGCAACTTGTTTGACTTCATCCAGCCTAGAACCACAAGACTGTCACTCCATAAGTATTGTTTCTGAATTGGCAGGTCAATATTGTTTCTCACATATTTCAGCAATCTGCTTCCAATTAGGTAACCCAGTAGTTCCAGTTTTGGGATCTTTAAGTTATCCTTTTCATCAATTGGAGTTACACGTGACTTGGACATAATTAGAACTGACCTGACGTTGCCACTGCTCCTCAGATACACGACTGCAGCGTATGAATTTTTCGACGCATCCGTGAAGCAGTGAAGCTGATATTCTGTGTCACCTTCTGAAACAAGACTGCCAAAATATCTAGGTACTTCTATATGTCTTGCCTTTTGCAAGTTACTTGCTGCCATCTCAAGTTTCTGCATCAAGTCTTGAGGAAGTTCTGCATCCCATTTTAGTTTCCTCTTGCATATTTCTTGAAATATGAGCTTTGCTGAAAGCGTCAATGGAGATGCAAAACCGCAAGGGTCGTAAACTCTCGCCAGGGTTTTAAGAACTTTCCTTTTCGTGTTCATCGGAGTCTCCAATTCTTTCCTGTCATTCGCCTTAAGTTTCAAGGTGTCACTGTCCAAGTTCCACATTAAGCCAAGAACTTTTGTTTCAGTTGCTTGTGAGGCTCTGTGTTCTGCTGGTACAGTCTGGATGAACCGATTATCATTTGACATCCAATCTCTTATGTTCATGGAAATCTGGTTGAAAATCTCTCTAGTCTGACTGTAGAGATTTTGAGCTTCTTCGGTTGAATCAGTTCCAGTTACCAGATTATCAACATAGCATTTATCAGCGATTTCCTCAAGCAGCTTCTCGTTCGTTCTGGACATATGATGTCTTATTGTAGCAGTGAGGAGAAATGGGCTTGAGACGACGCCAAAAGGTACTCTAGAAAAACGCATGTGGAGTAAATTGTCGTCTGTAAGTTCCTTACTTATGTCTTTTACCCACAGGAAGCGCGTCACCTCTCGATCGTTTTCTTGGAGTCCAACTTGAAGAAAGGCTTTCTCCACATCTGCTATAATCCCTACCCTCTTGGTCCTGAACTTGAGCAGGAGAGCTGTCAGATCCTCCAGCATTGAGGGTCCACTATAGAGACATTCATTCAGACTTTTATGATCTGCTATTTTAGCAGACGCGTCATAAACTATTCGTCCTCTTTTTCCTTCCTGTCTAACCATGTGATGAGGTAAATAATGGACTGGAGGCATGTCGTGAGAAGAGAAGGAAACATGAGCTGGTACAACTTCAATGACGTTAGTCTCCAGTTGTTCTTTTAGAATTTTGTCATAATCTTTAAGTGTCTCCATGTCAGTTCTCTTCATAAGACCCTTCAGTCTCCCATATGCTAGTCCATAGTTGGTAGGAAGATCAGGTGGATAATCAATCCATGGCCACTTAACTTCATATCTGCCATCTTTGTATTGTACAGTCTCATTAAAGTGTTTTACAGCTTCTTCCTGTTGTGTAGTCTTAGGAGAATCCGTTATTCCTATGCTTTCAAGAGCCCATAGAAATTTTATATCAATGTTTCTTAATGGCAGGTCAGGTTCAACATGGTGTGAATTGCTTGGGTCATAACATTGACAATAAGTCACCACAGATAAAGTATCATGATCTTGGGTCTGAATTAAGTTCCCAGTGATAAGCCATCCAAAATCAGAGTCTAGTAAATATAGACACTCGTCTATTTTTATGTTATGGTTCCGCATAAATGAAAAATAACAATCATTTCCAATCAGTAGATCTACACCTTGGCCCACTGTTTCGTCATCAGCTATGACATCAACAAGATTATTATTATTGAGAGCAGGGACAGGTAGCTCATCGGTGATACGAGGAACAATGTTAACTCTAATTGTCCTTCTTATTCCTCGCTTTGTCTCAATGACAACTTCAGCTGATGGACTGGAAATCTCGGTGGGCTTAGAACATCCAAAAGTGTATATCATAAGGAGATCCTCCTTGTCAGGTTTCAGTCCTATTTCTCGTGCAGTTTTCGCTGTGATGTAGCTGCGCTGACTGCCACTGTCTAGGAGGAGTCTGCCACCCTTCTCCGCATCACTGCTGGGGTTGTACAGCTTGACCACTGCCGTCTGTAAAAAAGTTCGTCCATCAGCTTTGTTGCATACTGTAATTTCTGTAGATAATTTAGACCTACCATCATTCTTGGGGCACAGCAGTCTGTGATGATTACCCTTGCAGATATAGCAGCTCTTCTCTGCCTTGCATGACAGTACATTGTGCCCTGGACGGAGACAAAGGAAACACCGATTTGTCACCACTTTCTATAGATAGAGTAAACTGAGATGCTGGGTTCTTAGTATGGCTACTCAACGGTAACGTTGAGGGACGACAAAGTTAAATGTTGGGTGTGTGTGTATGGGTCGAGAGACACTGAAAACTGACTTCTCACACTCACAGCCACTGGCATGGTTCTGTGATAGAAACCCGCAAGGGTTTGTGTAAAAAGGGGGTTTTGTGTTGTGATAAGGACCTCCATACCTCCCCCGTAGTCCTTCCCTGACCTCACTGGCTGAGCATGGATTATTTACTTATGAGGGCACTTGCAACTGCACCCGGCTCATATCAACTCGATCTCGCACTGCGCCTATGGAGCTAGGGTCATACGACCTTCACGGGGCAGAGGGTCGGCGGAAGCGACCAATCCCCGTGAAGCCTAATGGGGCAAGGGTCGATGACGGCACCTGGTATGTACGATACATGACACGATAGACAGTAACGGGGCAAGGGTCGGCGGAAGCGACAATACCCGTATTGTACGTCGAGCCGATATGAAGCCATTGTATAATTGTATAGCACGTAAAGCGTTTGACAGCAAATGAACTCTATAAATCGTACAAGATTCTACAGCAACACCGCGAGTGTTCAGTGTCTCTCTACCATGTCGTTGTCGTTAGTCATGGCACATATGTAATAGTATGTAATGTATGTAACGTTATGTAATCGTAAGACACTCACCAGTTTAAGTCGCCATGTCTGCACCTCGTGGGCATATACTCACGTTTAGATAGCTGTGGAGTACTTGTTGCAACCGTGTCGCTCCGCGACTCGGTTCGCGACTGTGTCGTTCAACGGTTCGGTTCTAACTGCCTGCTGCGCCGGCGAGGTATCGCCTACCCCACTCTACGCCGCCATCTTTTCAGTAGTGGCATAATAACAAGTTAGCAAAGCAAAGCAGTGTTACAAACATTACTATTTGAATAGCGCAGGTATACTCACCAACAGTTTATTGGCAGCTCGCGTAATTCGCGACATGTCTATTCAATATTCTGATAACCAACTCAGTCTTCCACCAGTTAAGACAATGTGACATCAAATTTCCACAATACTGTATGTCTGTAATGCATCTGGTTGGATGACAAACAAGGCATTTAAATTAAGTTATTACTTAAAGTTTATTTTATAATCTTGTTTCTTTAAATAGCAATGTGCGCCTGGCAAAAGATATGATATGCAGAGTCTGTGCAAGAAATGGTTGTACACCACTGAGCGAGAAAATTGATGATTATGATGTCATGAGTGCCATTCGCAGTATCACTAATATATCTGTAAGTCATGAAATTGTTGACACTTAGTACCTGAGACTTTTTACAAAAATATAAAGTGACCTTTGTACAGGGTGTAACAAACAACCTGTAGACTGAATGCTTCTGTGCCTGGTCATCACTGCATCTTGTATTTATAAACAGTTTTCTGCTTATCTTATATAATCTGAAAATAGTCTAGCCATAAATAAATAATTTATGTATTCTAGATATCATTTGATGATCCACTGCCTAAGTATATTTGTACTGAATGTATGGAGTCGCTGAAAATTGCTATGAACTTCAAGAAAAACTGTGAAGTATCTGATCGGAAATTTAAAAAAATATTGAACCCCATGGGTAAGTTAAGTAAAAGTTGAACCAATTTAGACTATTTTGTTAGTTTCTATGTCTTCTTTTTTTTTTGTTAAATTTAAACAAAAAAAAATTCCAACAAAAATAATCTGTTATGAAATGGCATGCTCTTCATAGTAATTTAACCCAAAACAAAATCGTTTAAATACATACTTATATAAGGGAGTAATATTTAGGTAAGTGTGTGTGCTAACATTGTTTGTAGATCTTTTAGTAGATTATGAGTTATGACAATAATTTTTCTTCTTTAATGCTTAATGACACTAAATTTATTTTCAATTAGGCATGTATTCAATAATCAAACAACAAATACAAAACACAGGTTAGCTTTTTTTTGGTTAGCATCTTTTCTTATCTTTTAGGGGGCCAGGAAGACCTGGCGACCCTTCAGGATCTTTTGTGCCAAACCCCTGACCACTGACGGTGCTCCAAGCCGATTTAGTGGGCTTCACATACGTCTTAGAATTTCTTCTTTCACGTATGCAGGTTTCCTCACGATGTTTTCCTTTTCTGAAAAGCCTGTGGTATTGTAAATAAACCGTACTTAAGTTTCTAAAAACTCATTGGTATGTTCGAGCTTTGAACCCACTACCTCATGAAAACATGAGGCGAGTGCACAACTAACGAGGATACCACGGCTCCTTTTGGCTAGCATGGTACGAAACCCTTCATGCACAAGCCTGACACTTGGTCTAATATTTTTTTTATAATATGGTATAAGCTATAAACACTAACCCAACCATATACTGATCTTATTAATAATTTCATTCATCCAATTGTTTTTGTAATTTCAGGTGATCCATCTTTCCACTCCTACCCATATTCGAAGCATGACTTTCAACTGATACTGCATCAAATGAAACAGAAACGCCTGAAGATTGAGGAGAAACAGGAGAGAGAACGTAAAAAGAGGGAGAGAATGCATCAGAAGAAAACCATTCCCAAATCAAAACAGTTTAAATGCTCTCCTTGTGACGTGACATTTCCAAATAAGGTAGACCACCCAGAACCTTGAGTATGAACCTTGGTATTAATAGCTTTTATTATTATTAAACTTTATTTCAGAATAAATTCCATAAACTGATTAGTTAAATTTATTTATAAAGTTTAATTTCTATGTTAATTACAAAGTAAAACTAAAACCAAAAATTAAATTTAAGAGTAAGATCAGTGGAGATTCACCAACTCTACGGCGGCGCATGGCTACCAGAATACATGCAGGCGAATCCAAGGTCGCAGTATCGGAGACTCTTATCTGCTTATTCTTTAAAGACTAAGCTAAAGTTTGTTTGTATCTATTCCGTTAACACCACCACTCGTGGGACAGCCTGAATATACTCCTGTATAATTTTCTCGTGTGGTATTCTTTTGTAGTATCTTTGCAAAATACTTTTTACTATGTCACATTGTTAATTTGTTCATACTTACTCGTACAGTAATTACATCCTCTCTTCCTCTTGAATTTTTTGCATTTATGTAAATAAAATGGTGTTGTAAATAAGAAGAAAAAAATAGAGTTCTAATTTAACAGGAACTTTTGGTTTGCGGGTTTGGTTTGCATGCGGGGTGTACAGTTAGTACAATATCGAAGATTTAGAACTATAGCTATTATTTGAAGATGTACTTGAAATCGCTCATTGTCTTTAAAATTGATAAGGCAACACCTCCATAATATTTGACAGGAGAAGCTAATGGCGCACCGTCGCGAGCGGCAGTGCATGCGGCGCGCGTGCGAGCTGTGCGGCCAGCTGGTGCTCAGCATCGCGCAGCACATGCGGCACATCCACAAGCAGAGCGTGCTGCACAAGTGCGCCACGTGCGGCAAGGAGTTCCCGGTCATCGCGCGGCTCAGGAACCACATGTATGTCATTAGAAACAATTATCTTCAATGTTTTATAAGAATTAAATTCAATTACTCTTTATTGCACAATAAAACAAGGATACAATAATATAGTAGCTTGTACATGTACATCTAGGCGGTCTTATCGCAAAAGCGATTTCTTCCAGACAAACCTTTGGGTAGAGGATAAGAATAGCAGAAAAGGTAGGAGTACAGTTAATATACCAGTAAGGGCATACCCATACATAAATAAATAGATACATACATACATAAATATATACAATAACGTATTACACAATGTGATTGATAACGACTAAGTTCTAAAATAAAGGAAATAGTGGAGTAAGATGATCAGTCAGCAAGAAAGTGTTCCTTGACCTGTCGTTTGAGTGCGTCTAAGGATTGCGCATGTCTGATCGACGACAGGCAACGAGTTCCAAAGACGTATAGCGTGAAGTGTAAAGGATTGATCGTAGAATTTAGAGGAGTGAGAAGTTCACTTTATTCTGACTATTTTGGCTGTGAGCTAGTTATTGATTTTATATTTTTACATTGGATATAAATAGGTTTCAAAATGTACGCTTAACATTCAATGTATGTGTTTTATACATTCAACTTTAAAGTATTATGTTATATTTCTCTGCTTAATTACCATAAATGCATCACTATTTAAGATACCTACTACTGTAGTAAGCCCCTAGTCCAGGGGTCGGCAACCTGCGGCACGCGAGCCACATGCGGCTCTTTGAATGTGAAGCTGCGACTCTTTAGTTCCATTGGTCCCGGTCTGGATGTTATATTTGTGAATTGTAAAATCCTTGTTTAATTTTTTACTTAAATAATTATTGATTATCTAATAATACCATATATATATACACTTGTTGTGATAAAACACGACTTATACATATATGAATAAATAGATTAATTTTTTTTATCAAAAAACTTTATTCAGGTACAAAAAAACTTGTGGCTCTTTAAAAACTTTGAAATTTTGTAATTGTAATTTTTGACTCTTCTGACTCAAAAGGTTGCCGACCCCTGCCCTAGCCCTATCTCTTAGCGACACCGATAAACGAAAAATTATACAAGGCTTTGTCCCCACATATGTAGTTATTTTTTGTCCAAATCTCGGTCTAACACCCTCGACCAATACATCTCAACAACCCTTGTAAGCTCATTATCAGGGATGAGCTAACGCGGTACGTTATCGATACCCCCTCAAAAATAGAAGGCAGCAACTGATTCGTCCAGTTTTTTACCAAATCGTTATTAACATTGTATACCTTTATTACTAGCATGGTCTCTGTTAACTTGGCAAAATATTATTTTCATTTTTAGAGTTACGTTTACTGCAGCCAGGATTCGACCATTCATCATCATCAGCTTAACTGTTAACCTCTGTCAAATGACCGTAAACATGGTGTATCATCGTCCATAGGCTCGTGCACACGGACACGTTCAACTTCTTCTGCGACCTGTGCCCGTACAAGTGCAAGCACAAGTACTACCTAGTGATGCACATGCGCACGCACACGGGCGAGAAGCCGTACAAGTGCCCCGAGTGCCCCGCCACCTTCGTCAACCCCTCCAACCTCAACAAGCACAAGCTCACGCATCAGGAGAAGCAGTTCAAGGTGAGCGCATATTGATTGGAACATGCTCTTGAGTCACCTCGGATGTGGAAAGACTGGATTATGACTAGGGAAGGCTAGCGCAGTCTCTGTTAGCTTGCCGTTATAAGTTTTGCTAGCAATAGTAATATTATTTAATTAATTGATAAATGTATTCCGTAGTATATGATGCAACATACAGTTATTACAATATTTTGCAACAATCAATTCAACATTTATCATCTATCAATTTGGTAAAAAACTATATACGAGTATTATACTACATTAAAAATTGATAAGATTAATGTAATAAATAACATGAACAATAATAATTCAAATGACATTTTAATTTTATTAAGCATGAGATACCGACCATGTTAGAACTACGATGATATTGGGCCTTATTCTGAAGTCACAAGGTTAAAATGTGACAGCATTAAAACAGTTGCTATCCTTGTCACACAGTATTGTGAAGATAAAGACGAAACTAATTTTAGTGCTGTCAAATTTTAAATGTGTGCCTTTGGAATTGGGCCCACTGTATTTGTAAAAAAGTGTGCTTTATTGTTCTTCTCTTAGTTTATGCATGAAAAGTAAAATGTAACTGCACTTTTAGTCGCAATTAATTAATGGTGTTGTCGTCAGTGCGTGCTGTGCGAGAAGGCGTTCCGCACCACGTCCGCGCTGCGCGAGCACCACGAGGCCACGCACATGAACATCAAGCACACCTGCAACTACTGCGGCCGGGACTTCTGCTACAAGTACCACATTTATTTATAACTAGCTATTGCCCGCGACTTCGTCCGCGTGGACAACTTAACATTACAAATTATTAAATATTTCCCGTAGGAATAAGATGTTTTTTCGGGATAAAATCTATCCTATATGTGTGCCAAGTTTCATCCCGATCCGTCCAGAGGTTGAAGCGTGATTGAGTAACAAACATCCAAATATCCAAAATCCAAACTTTCGCATTTGTAATATTAGTAGGATTATTCAGTGGACTCTATTCTTAAGGCACAAATTTAAACTTGACAGCACTACAATGGTTTCTGTCAAACGGTAGTTAAACGGTACTAAGAGGATAAGGACACTAATTGTAGTGCTAACAAATTTAAACTTATGCCTTCCGAATCGGGCCTAGTACGCAATTATATATTTCTGTGATGTAATTACATATAATTACATACATATACATACATACACTTATGTCTTATCCCAAACTAGGATCTTCTCCTGTGCTATGGAAATTAATCAAGGAGAGTATAATTCACAGACAATATATAATTCACGCATACGTATTTGTAAATCGTCCTTTCTGTCTCTAATTTTCATAGTACAGAAGAAAATCTTAATTTGGGAGTAATCAAGTGTATGACTATGTATTGTATATGAACTATTATAATTTATTATTAATTCTACTTCTCTTTAGATCCGACCTGCGCAAGCATGAGATACGCAGCCACAACCGCACTAAGCGCGACTACATCGGCGGCGAGCCGACCTACAAGCAAGTGGAGAGGCTGCAGAAGATACAGGAGACCAACGAGATGGACAAGTGGCGGCACGAGGAAATCACAGTGACGCAGCCCACGCAGATCGTGCAGGCCACGTACATAGACCAGAACTCGCATTTACAACCGATATACTTCTCCGACGTTACGGCCATTATACAGCCGCAGCAAGCGATGGGTGCGTTTTATTATAAATTACTTAATACTGTGACTTCAGTGGCTTCACTCACGTGGTTTCACTATAGGCTAAATAAAGCTTGTTCAATTTCTCTACAACTAACCAACAGAATTCAATACAATCCAAATTGAATCCTATGTGCATGGAAGAAAGTCAATGTTACGCTGAACTGCTAAATCACAACATTAACAGTTGTACGCGATTCGCCTAAGGCTGGTACGCTTTCGGATTGTAGGGGAAGAAGTGGAGCACGGGCGCGGCCTCGCGACACCATATTGTTGGTCCCGAAGTCGGAGCCGCGCCGCGTAGGTCCATTTTAATACCTAAAGTGCGGAGTGAGACAGGCCTGGTATAGGCAAGAGCAGATCACATTTTATAGTCTAAACAGAAAAAAATATTTATTACTAGCTGTTGCCCACGACTACGTCCGCGTGGACAAATTAACTTCACACATTATTATGTATTACGGTAGGAATGGGATGTTTTTTCGGGATAAAAACTATCCTGTGTCCTTTTCCAGAACCCAACCTATATCTGTGCCTTTCATTACGATCCGTCCAGTGGTTGAAGCGTGATTAACAATCATCGAAACATCCAAATCCAAACATCCAAATATCCAAACTTTCACATTTATAATATTAGTAGGATTAACCATACGTTCTCTGCCATGAAATGCCCCAAGCTTACCTAACATTCGTTTGTTTCTTGTTTCAGTTCCTCAACAGACTGTGCAGATATCACTGTAAGTATATTGATTTCTATAAGTATTTCAACTGGCTGATTTGAAAGCGTTCATACACACAGTAATTAACATAATTAGATACAATTCTAGAAATAGCTACATTATGTAGCTGTATCTAGAAATATGCATTAAATTGAAGAAGCTTTATTTCCTTAATGTGTTTAGTTATTTAACTTTTTCTCTCCAGGCCTGAACTGACATTGAAAAAAGACGAGGTGAAAATATATGAGACTCAGCAGGGAATTGGATATTTTTAGTATTAACCATGTCCCAAACACGTAACGCATAATGAGCAATACAATAAATGTAACATATTACCGAACAAATGACTGTTTGTGAAGAGTAGTTTTTTAAAGTCGCTTCTTTTCTATTTTACTAATGGAGTTAAATTATAATTTATAATATAATGAACTTATATTAGAACTGTATTTTATTAATATTATTATTATTACATGATTTTGTATTATCTAATAATGAATTTATTAAATTCTAGCGCTAAACTAATAAAAAATTGTAACATTGATTTATGTTTTCTCTCTTTCACATACTGATATTTTAAATATTTTAATATTTAAGTGGTATTATTATTATTTAATACTTTATTATACACACAAACATACAAAGAAACAACACTAAGAAAAGAAAATTATACAAAAGGTTGAGCTTATTTCTAAAGAAATTTCTTCCAGCTAACCTGCGGTGATCGGTAAAACTTTATTCCTATTTTGCACTAATAATAAGTATTTAATAACAAAAAACAATTATTATTATTTAACTACAATTCTAAATGTTTTAACGCCCATTATTTCGACGCAAAGAGAATTATTTATAAGAATTCATTTATCATTCAGAAAATTATCTTGTGCTAATTACTTTTCGTCTCATTAGCATTTTCAATTTCGAGGGACATAAAAGTACTCCAATACCTACGGCTTTGTTTGACGTTCTTAGACCCACGTTTATAGTCTACTAGCTGACCCGTGCCCACTTCGTTGGGCGGTAAACATTTTTACTTGTGATGAAAGTATGACCTGGTCGGTTAGTACTGAGTGCTATGATTAGATTGGCGTGTTGTATATGAAAAATCCGTCTAATAGAAATCACTCAATAGATTACCACATGAATATTCGCAACATCCCTGCTATAGATATAGATAACAACATCGCTTTTTTTAATTAAAATCATAATCCTATGATTTTGTTTATGTACAACAGTTAATTTGCATTGAATTGAGCTATAATTGGCTATTTTATTTTTTATTTTTTTATTTTTATTTTTATTTATTCAGGATAACAACAGCTGTATTCTAAAATTAATTCTAACTTAAATTTACTACACGTATAGCTTATTATAGTTATCCACGTTCTATAGTAATCGAGTGGGATAATGCTAGGTCACTGTAAACAATATTAATATCTAGATGGCAATAAGTAAAACATAATATTATACTGGGTCATCAGATAAATAAATAATGTTGAATAAATGACAAACAACCATTAGATACAAATAAATTAAAATGTATAGGAAAAATAAATAAATAAATAAGAAATACGTAGATAGATATATGAATAAATAGATTTATAGATAAATAGGTAAAAATGCTAATAAATAGTATATAAGTAAATAATATAATATAAATAATAAGTACTAAACAATACATTGATTATAAACTTTATATAATTTAGTAAACTGTATACACTTAATTATCATAAAACTCAACTGAATTAGTTGTATTAATTATTACCTAAAGGTGATTTTGAATGATTGAGTCAATTTCATTTAAAAATGTCCGTTTCGAGCCAACAAAAGGGTCAGTACTTTTAAATTTATTGTGGTATGTGTGGATAATCCTTGTTAGTACTGCGTTTTTGCCGTAATTAGTAGAATGAAATGGTGCATGGAATAACGTTGTGTGCCTGGTGCGGTATTTTGGTGTATTCAGAGAAATGCAAGCGAGGAGATCGGGGCAGTCAATGCGACTCCGTATCACGTCAAAAAATAGTCCCATGTCTAGTTTTTCTCGTCTTTGTTCGAGTGTAAGTAGTTTAAACGTTCTGCAGTTATCTAAATAATTACCACTGGGTTTCTTAAACTTATAACAGCTATAATCAGTTGGTATAAAAAAGTTGTGAGAAACAATATGGTTTCTTATTTACTTGCGCAAATTTAATTAACAAGACTGATTTACGTACGAAAATACGTTGAATTTAGTCTTAAGGAAATTCCAACACTGGTGGCTGCCTACCGTAAAATAAATTATCATAATATCATGAAACTTTCTGAACTTATGGGCCTATTAACTGGAGCTTGTGAATCTAGAATAAGCGGATCACAATCTAAAACCAAACTTTTAAACCGACCAACTCGACAGAAATATGCAAATATTTTATCGTTTATGGTAAATTTGAAATACGAGGGGCACACTGAAAGTTTTATTTAATTTTTATTTTATTTATAATTTTTATTTTATTTATCAAACTATTCACAAAAGATACTAATATATTTATTGCTTTTCAAAATATTCACTATTATATTTTAAAGGTGCACTTTCGAGCATCGCGATCGATAGCGGCCGCGCGCGGCAGTCGCGACAATACTAAACACTATAAAAATGTATGGCGCCGCTTTGGAGACCAGCGCGTCAGTCGCGCGTGGACGACGCGACGTGCGCGATCGGCCGCTGCCTTTGAAGCGGCGCCGTACAGTTTCATAGCGTTTAGTATTGTTGTAGCGCGCGCGAACGACGACAGTCGTCAGCGGCACGCGGGCGAGATCGGTCGCGATGCTTGCAAGTGCACCTTAAGCACTTAATTCGCTCAAACCATTTCCAAAGCTAGAGCACAGAATATCTTTGATGTTATCGACGTGTTGGTTAGAAGCAATCACTGCCTCTTCTGGTTCCGTAAATGATAAACTTTTATTAAATCTTTGAATTTTGGGTAAAGAAAAAAGTCGCATGATGCGGAGGTCGGGATTGTGAGTATGATTGCCACGACTCCACTTTTTCAGAACCCAAAAATTACTGTCACACTCTCAGTATGCCGTGTGGTTTCCGGTAGAGTAGAATAGGACCACTCCAGCTCTTCCCGTGGATGTCGTATAAGGCGACTAAGGGAATACATCATAAAACATCAATCAGGCCTCACCAACCCGTCTTGCCAGCGCGGGGAGTGTAGGCCAAATCCTCCGTCTATGCCCTGGCAGATAAGAGAAGGTTGTGCTCCTGCAGTGGAGACAAAAATAACCTGATGATGATGATGATGATGATGATTCTCAGTGTGAGGAGAAATATTGTCATTGTGCCAGAGAATGCAACTTCTCGATCGTTTCTCGCAAACTTTTTCGAGAACACTGGGCAGACAAATATGCTTGTACCACTCAGCATTAACTGTTCGCAGGGCACAATAAGTAAACGTAACTGGGCACAGTACGCAGACATGACCCCTTTTAGAGAAAACTTTCTTTTGCTAATGTTGCCCATTTACAAGATTGTTGTTTATTTCATTCCATTTGAAGAAATCTATGGTAGCGTCTTACCAGATAGCGTTAATAAACTCCGATTGTTACGGTCTGTAGACGTATTTAACCAAGTTTATGTACCTAGTACATTTTAAATGACCATAAGCTTCTGAATAAGCTACTTTTTGCTAACACAGTAAAAGTGCCTACGGAAAAATTAAGAATGAGAAAAAGGTAGGCTGAAGAATTTTGTAAGATTATGGAAAGTCGAAGTCCAAAAGTAGATGACGATAAGCCAGTTCGGGTTGCTGGCATATCAAGTAAGTTGGAAACAATGTCAATACAATTGTAAATCAATAACACCGTGACACCGAGAAACCATTTCCACGCTGCGAACGACGAGACGTAAGCTCGGTAACTGCGAGTTGACAACGAACTACATGCTACTTGCCCCGAGCCGAGACGATGGTGTAACTGTGCTGATTAGTGTGCGTTACAGTATGGAGTTTATAATGAGTTTATACTAAGAATTCTGAACGGCTCGAGCTGAGGCGATGCTGATCCTATGCCGTGATAATATATGTGCGATAACTTAAACGTTATTCGTTGCAGTCTCGAGTCAGTGTAGAAAATGAAGCCAGCAGTGCCGTTGTGTCTTGCTGTTTTCGTCAATCTGAAACGTTGTAAAAGTCTTGCTGGCTGTGTACGTAGTATGTACAAAGTGCGCAGGTTTCCTTAGTTATTTTTCCTAAAATATCTCGGGACAATGTTTTTTCTGTAATTTTTCCATGACTGCAGGTCAATTTTACACTTATATACCAAACAGCTAAATAGGTCCAGTGTTTTTTAGTAATCCGGCGGATACAGCAAAAAAAAGCTTCGAAGGTTTGCTTCCCTTGGTGGATTCTAAATTAAAAAGAGGATAGGCAAATTCTAATTGTGTTTATAGAAGTAGTTTTTTTAAACACAACTTTACTTTTCCATATTATGCAATTGATGCACAAAGGCTGTGTTGGTAATGAATATTGTTAAATTCACGAGAAGATACCATACACTGGTCTTGATCAGAATATTAGTGCATATAGCGAAAGTCAACTAAAATGTACAATTTTCATGTTCTTTGGGCTTCTTTATTTTTAGTTAACTGCATATCTATCATTCTTAACAGTTTTTCAGTTTACGAACGCTAATTAGAGCAAAACATTAATACATCTTGTACTTCTTTTATTTGATGTTGAATGTGCAATTTGTACAAGTTGGTCCTGGTCTGGATGTTATATTGTCCTATGAAAATCGTAGTCTGGAATTAGACAAGTGTAGGTATGTATAATTTTTTTATTTATTTAATGTAATTAAATAAGGAAAACAAGTTCTTTGCCAGTGGTGTTCGGGGTTAATGATATTTTAATGAGGTTTCCAGTATTCGTATCATAATCTAATACGAGTCGTCCGGGGTCATCCATCAAAAATATGTGCTATGAACCGACTTCTTTAACTTATAGTAGAACATGATGTGGAGTTATTTTGATAGATGGTGATAAAGTATTGACAAAAGTAGCAACTACGCTCGTATAGTAAATATGTCTCGACAACATGACGCCACGAGCTAAGTGATTTTTCTATGCTTATCTACGTACCTATATGATCGATGTTTGAATAATGATATCCGATTTCCAAAGCCCTCTTAAATGTATTTTGAATACGACTAATGTAATAAATTAGTTATTTACTATTATTAATTATTAATAACACATACAATCTGAAAATCTACCAAAAACTACACAATGTTATAAATTTCACGTAAAAACACTACAAGTACTTAGTATATATTGTAATATAAGTAAGTACCTACTGCAAGACCTCATTTCCACATTTTATACCTAGGAAAAGTATAGGATTCCTGTGTTATTTAAATACACGAACTACAAACATCAAACAATTCAAAGCAATCTGCTCAAAGCTTTTTAATTTAAAACCGCAAGAGTGCCAAAAAACTACGGTTTTAAACTGGCCACAAAAAGTCGTGGAGCATAATAAAATGTTTCACGGTGTTGAAAGACTGACAATAATTTCAAATTATCGCAAATGTTGAACTATTTCAACTTATGTGCTGCTTTGTGAATAAAACGAAAAGGGTTGAGTGGACTAGTATACAGTCAACATCAAATATTTGCAAGCAGTCGAGGATTCTGAGCATATTTGGTGCTCTATACAATGTCATCAATATGTAAGGACCTCAGAGTTTGTGTTTATTAATAAGTTATGGAAATTTCACGGTAAAAATATTTACAGAGCTAATTAATAAAACTAGAAATAGACGGAACCCGCACATTGTGTCGGGTTTGCATGCTTTATATATTTTTTTATGTTATAAGGGAAAGTTTATGATATTTATGACCACATTCGCAACTTTTATAGTTTTTATCCCCTAAGTACAACTCACCCCTCACGTGAAAAATGTTTGTAACATTTTTTCCCAATTTGCGCTATTGGGTGATAGTAATAGGATTTATTCAAACAGCCCGAACAGTGAGCGGGCGGCGTGGCACTCCCCCGGGATGGCTGCCTCCACTGATAGCTTATTTGTGGCGCCATTCAAGATTCAGCGCTAAGTTATGTGCGGTGAAATTGGAATGGAAACGAACGTACTACTTTACTCAAGGGAGGATTGTGAAAACGTGTCCTCGCTAAGCCAAAATCAACAACATCGCCAGTATAAATAAACTCTTTTATTAGAAAACCAAGCAGAAAGTAAGCTTGTTAGTGAAATTAACAACGATTACGTAAGGTATATAGGTTGGGGTGTGTTTATTAGAAAGAAAAAAAAACCGCAATCATGTATCTGACCAACACTTATCAACAATTATGTGTCAAATTTTCGCGGAAATTGATTATATTGTCGTCGTATATTTTAAGGCTTCAGCCTCGACATGACTACGCATAATTGTTGTACAAGGAAACTGTATAATATATGTGATCAGGAAGTCTGTAGCACATTGGTTAGTTATTTGTGGGAGTACTTACTATGTACGAAAACTATTTAGGTACCTTGCGTATTGTTTTCAGGAGCTAATTCCTTATTTGCCCAAAAACTCGAGCCTAATTGAATGTCAGCAGTATCCTGCAGTAAACAGTGAGTTGACAATAAGGGTCATATAGAGATTTGTCGTTCGCTGTTATCGTGAATACTGTGAGCATTTACTACTATTTGCTACGACGATCGATGCCGCGACTTAGCGCCAAATATTCCTCTCGTACATTCAGAAAATTTCGATATCGCTTCCTGTTACTTGTTTCAATATACAGATACTAATGAGAAAAATGATAATTTTAATACACCTAAGCTAAGCTTATATGTTGCAATAAGTAATAGATAAGTCTCGAAAGCTCATTATTTGAATAGCTCATTTATTTGAATAGTGTTTTTACTTAATCTGTCATAAACTGAGTTTACTTGACCGCGGAAGCTGCTCATATCTACAAACAACTTTAAATCAACAGCCATACACCTAGCTACGACGCATCCACTGTTGGTCAGAAGCCTATGTATGTACCCTTATAGTAAGGGCATAGCACAGGTGAAGTAAATACTACGTTACAAGAGCGTACGGACTAAAGTCTTTTACGCGAATTCAGTGCGCATGATGAACATGACAACAAGTTTGTTCACAACTGGAAAATAATAAATAAACGAACTTTTGTAGCAAAAAAATTCAATTACACAGATTTTAGCTGTAATCGCAGATATGTCAGTCGTTTAAATCACTATAATTTCCGCACGTGTAACATCCCAGACAGATTTCCTTTGTTAGGAAATCTTTATGATACCAGTTGTTTTGTCGTGAAAAGTGCTTCTGAATTGAGGAAAAATAGAAAACACCGTGAGACCGACGTCGTCGTCATGTAATAAGAGCTACTCAATTTAAGAGCTCTGTTGTCTCTCAAAAAGGAAGATAACATTTTATTTAGTGTAAAGAAAGACTTTTGGTTGTTTCGTTGTTTGCTTGATTGATTTTCGATGATAATTTTCTCATGTTATATTGTATGAAAAGATGCCAATAAGACTGATTCTCTAAAATATTAAGCTCACGATATTATGTAATCTAATCAATCACCTTTCTCTCAGGTGATGATATATTCTCTTATGACGTATAAAAGTACTATGTGTGTTCAGAAACTCGCGGCCGTGTTGCGGTACCTACAATCTACCCCATATGTTAGATCTCCGTATAGGTACTCAAATATTTTCACAAAATTACTTCCGTCTTGGAAGATATAAGAGCGAGGTCACGCGTTAAACTACATTGGCACAGAAATTAACAATGGTAATCAAATCGTCACATAAATCTACCCATGAATACTGTCTGGTAGCACAATTTATGGCTTCATAAAATCCGTAATGAATAATGATATAAGTTATTATAAGTACCTATTATGGGTATGAGTACCTTTAAATTGCTCGCCATAAAATATATGAATGATAAAAGCCCAAGATGTAGGTAACTTCTAAATAGCTGCGCAGCGAGGATTGTTAAATGTATAGGTACTTTGATCCAATAAGTTTCTGCTTCTTTCCCCTACTCATCTGAAGCGGTGGTATAATCTGAATCAGATTGACATGAAGAACTGCCCCTGAATGATACCTTGTACCCTATTCTTAAGGGTTGTTTCTTTTTAATTTACACGATCATGAAAGCAGATATGTATCTTAGTTACGTTTATTGTAAAACCAGATTTTAAGTGTTCTGATTTATGAATATGATTTACTTGCTTACTTCGTATGCTTAGCTTGGATAGTAAATAAGATGCTTTTCATAACGAGTTTGAGTACCTTTTTATGGCAACGTCTACTACGTCTAATATGGTTAATTTTTAGCTCTTTCGTACAAATATTCTTGGTTTCATTCTATTTATATTTACTCAACACGATACAAATTTCTTATTGTATTGTGAACTATAGAACAGAATAACTCCACTTCCAATCTTCAACTAAATGTCATACAAAGCGACAAAGACCAAGTCAAAATATTTTATTGCTCATGACTACACTTGGTACATTCATACAAGAAACAACGTGAGTGTGGATCGCTTTTATCAAGAAAGTTTTCTTTCAATTTGTTTCGGGAAGGAATTCAAATATTGGTTCCATTTTGTACAAAGAAAGTATCAAGTAGAAATTATTTTGACGTGTAAAACATATGTTGTAGAATTTGGAGACATGTACAAATTAACGGTGCAACGAAATTACATATCCGATAATAACGCGATAACTTGTTGAGTAATGAACCGACCGTAACCAACTTACTAAAATCAGATACATGAAAGTATTTAGATTGAACGCATATTTTCACAACTAAATCTCTGTAGAGATTTTTAGTAATGCCCCAACTAGACTAACGGATGACTGTTTCATTAAAAGGTTTCCCATTTTATAGGGTCCTTGTTAATGGGTAGGTGGAAGTCGTTTAAGTACCTATAGTTTCAGCCAGCCGAGTGCAGCCGCAGCGAGCGAGGGAAAGACGGTCGCGAGCGCTGGAGAGTGCTTATCACCCTTACCCTAGCCCGAGCACTTAGGTTCCCCCACTCGGTTCAGTCATGATGTAGGCAACTGAACGCTAAAATAGAAATTATGTTTCATTTAGTTGGTCGTTACAAGTTGGGCACAAAAGATGGAATATTTGTAACACCGTAGAGGCGGAATTCTACTGATACACACGGAGCGGTGCACGCGTGTACTGCTTGGACTTGCGTGGACTGTGCACCCACGTGGCTATGGAGCTCACCTACGGACACGGACACGAGTACGTCAACCTCACACTTAACCGCCTACTACTGCGTTCTGTCGAAATAAAACACTCGTCCACGCATCATGCATTCGTGCGCTGCTGTGGATAACGTCTCCTGTATTTAAGAACTGAGATAAGTATACGTGGGTTCCATGGGCCTCCTGTGAGCACAGGCTCGGCTCGGCGAGCTTGGCGTGTATACTTGACGTCATAAATCCACTCATCCGTGCATAGCGTGTGCATGCGCCGCTAAATTAAAAAAAAAACCTACATTTATACTGATCCAAGTTGAGTTTACATGCGGCGTAGAGTGCAAACAGCTCAACAGGTCCAAAAAAATTATTTAATTATCCGACTGACTGACAGACGAACAGGCGAACAAAAACACTTCGCTAACTCCTCATATAAATATAACCATTTTGAAGGAACCCTAAAAAATATGTTCAATATAATACTTCAAGTTTATTTTATCGAAGCCGGGTTTAAAAATATCAAGTGTAACGTAATGTGTTATTTAATCAACTCTCCTGTGAACATTTGCCCTAGTTGCCGCTTTGACGCGTGTTTGTAGCTACATGCGGAAAGTTGGAAAGCGTTATGACAGTTATTGGAGCGATCGGAGTGAGGCTCGAGGAGCATCCACTCGGAACTTGTCCCCTTTGAGCACTTGTCGCAAAGTTCAGTGATTGTTCAAAGCATAGCATGACATCTAGCTTCAACTCGTTTATCTCTGAATTCAAGTTTTTAGTGTAACCCTCTAGCCCAACTATCTAGGAATATCCATTTCGTATACTCGTTCTCTATGTTCATCTACAACGACAACAGTATAGAATTTAAAAAAACGGTTATGTAATTTTCACATGATAAAAGATTATGTAATATTGAATGATAAATTATTTGTCGCTGCAATATTTTTGTGTTATGTTAGTTTTAGTAAGTATATAAATGTTGAGCTGAATATTCAATATAATTTCGTATCCCGAAACATGTTGGTTTTGTAGTTTATCTTACTATTTAATATTATAGCTTTTCGTTATGTAACAGCTAGTTAAAAGTGGGCTTTATATTTATTCTGTAAGTATAGAAATCTTGTATGTAAGTAAGTCGGTAACTATTACTGCTATAAATAAACTGAGAACAACAATCACAATTGTTTAATACAAAGTGTTTTGTCTTTTTTTTGTCATTTAGCGTAAATATTTATCAGCAACTGTGGGTAAAAATGTAAATAATTTCGTACGGAAAGTTTTAGTGTAGACACCAGTGTACCACCAAGCTACTATAAATGGGAGCCGTCCGGGATGTAACTCTAACGCTATGTTCTTAGGTTATCTACGCAAAAACTTAGATATCCAGTTAGTAGGTATCAATAAATTTCAGATATAAATTAGACACTAACTTAACTTCATTTTATTCATTCTGATTTTGATATCTATCTCAAGTACCTAACTTTATTCTCGTTAAGTTGCGTCTTCATTAAAAAAGATCCTATTTTTCTCTCTTACTTAGTAAAGTTACGATCTCTCGGCTCCTAGTGTAGACGCTGCGATATTAAATCAAGCTTGAAGCTAAGTCTTCGTATTTTGTGTCTGACTATTATTTATTTCTTGACACTTATGTAGTATAGTAGTTTCCCAAAATAAATAAAATATATACTAATTACATACTAGCTATGCCCACGGCTCCGCTCGCGTGGACTACAAAATCCGTTCCCGTTCCCTTTCCCACTTCCACTTCTACTCCCACTCAGACTCTCAATCTCCCAATCCCAAAACAGACATACAGACAAAAATAAAAAAAATGACCGTAATGTGTTCTAATACTTATCCTCAGACCCCAATTTTTTTTGCAAATATATTCAATGGACAGACACGCGATGTTTCTGGTCCAGGTCCTGGTTTAGGTCCAGGTCCCGATCCACGTCCAGGTCAAAGCCAGGTCCAGGTCAAGGCCAGGTCCGGGTCCGGACCAGGTCCTGATCCAGATCCAGCTCCAGATCCAGCTCTAGATCCAGCTCCCGCTCCAGGTCCCGCTCTCACTCCCGCATCTACCCAACTTAACTCTGTTCCTAACCCTATCCTTAACCCTCTCCTCAATCCGCCCCTCAACCACCAATACCAATGTAATGTATGTGAATTTTTTAAAATTACAAATACGCATATCTTGATTGAGTTAGCCGATTACAATGAAATACCCGCTCCCGCTACCGCTCACGAATTCAGTCGAGCATTTACACCCTACACTTCTTTGTTGTATACGAATGCAGTGTATGCGAGTTTTCAAAAATTATAAATTCGTATAACTTTTGATTGACTGCACCGATTGCAATGAAATAAAGCCTGTATGTTACACTGAAGTAAACACCATGTTTCTGTGAAAACTCCATCAACATCGATTCAGTAGTTTTTAAGTGATGCGTGCACAAACAGACAAAGAGACAAAAATTCCAAAAATTATCGAAATGTATTCTATTACTTATCCTCAAACCCCCCCAATTTTTTGTTGTTGCAAATATCTTCAATTTACAGGCACGCGAAGTTTACGATTTTATTTATTAGATTTTATTACAATAATACTTAAGTAAGTACTACGTGTGCACGTGATGAAATGGGAATTTCTAATTTCATAAATGTATAACTTTAACCGTCTATTACAAAATGTAGAACCTTCCACTAAGATAATAAAGCTATTTCTTTACTCCCCTTTTTTAATTAGCCTTATTACAATATCTGAAAAGTGCGTAATAGCATACGTTTTACACCAGGGTCAAAATAATACTATTACTACGTAAACCTGCGACACTCACCTCCCCGCCAGTTTTACGTTTCCCGCAAACAGGGCTACCGCCCGCCGTTCGCTGCGTGCGAGTATGATTTGTACTTTTGGAGATATGTTGTTCTATGTTGATTTGTTGTTTAATTTCAGGTGTGATGAATATTGATATACTGCCATTGAAGATTATTATATTAATGATAAAACGACATGGTTCGTTATTGTGCCATTGTCCAATAAGGATCGGAGTTTTTATTGTTTCGATCAACGCCATAAGTTAGATGGAGAAGCACTTATGTTGTTGATGTATAATGTATCCATCCCTGTGTGCTGACATCCCTACAGTAATTTACGCGCACGCAAACGTGTACGGATAAGCTGGTGCTCCTGTAGTAATAAAGTTATTTCGATTGAATGGAGTCTCGGGGGTGTGACCATGCTACAAACGATAAAAATATGAATGAAGGCGTATGCCTCATTTGACAACAGACAGCATAATGTTAATTTTAATACTATTACTAGTGTTTATGTATGAGACAGTTGCATATTAACAAATATCAGCTACTGCCCCGATGATGGGAGGGAAGGGGGCAGTCGATTTATTTGGACTTTGGGGAGCAATGTTTTGCTAGTTCCACAACATTGTTGATGCTAACCTAACGGAACTATGTGACAGTTTGTTTGGAGTAAAGCAAACTTAGGATAAACTTGTGACTATACCACCTATACTCTACAGTTCTGCAGAAATTTGAAAATAGATTATTTTAAGTATTAAGAAATTACTTAATAACTTTGAACAAAGTGCAGATAGAAAGCTTTAATTGGATTGCTTCGAGTGAGCGAATATTAAATGTAATTTAAGAGATAATCTTGAAAGCTAAGTAGAAATGAAAATATATTTCCTTCTAAAAATCTTCTTCTTGGCGCTCGAGTATGCTACTAAGCCGATGAGGTAGTCTTATAAAATTCAATAATTAAAAAAGTAGGATGCGTTAAAATTTCGAGAGGTACTCGTAGGTAGATTGTTTCCCTCAACGAGTAATGAACTCGGTCACCTGTAGATTTCCATAAGCGGTTGGCGCGTCGCCAGTTTTGGGCGGAACCCGAATTCCGACCCTTTAGCACCAAACAATTACCTAGTATGTTGGAGTGGAAATAATTTCCCGTTAGCTTCCTATTAGCGGGTGCCGCTGCTGCTAATGTAGGCAGTTATTATAATCAGTTTAGTTTGTTCGGGGTTTCTCTGGATCTCCAGTAGGTAAGGTACGTGTGTATTATGTAAGTACTTGGGATATATTTATTACATTTATACCTATACATACACTTATCTAATCCCAAACTAGAATTTACTCCTGTTCTATAGGAATTTAACAAGGATTGGACAATTTACAAATATAACATCCAGACCGGGACCAACTGGAACAAAGTTGTCTGTCACCAGTGGGAATCGAACTCACGAGTCCAATGACCAAGCCACTTGGAAAACGAGGCAATGCTGACTTAAAGTAGATATCATTCTTCTTTCCTATCGGAGCTAAAGTTACATAAAGCATTATGAGGTTAAAATTCTATATAATGTAAATCTCAGTTATTTGACATACCATTCTGTACTAAACCGCTCGTTTTGACTCAGTGTGCTAAAAATAACTTATCCTATTTTTATGTTTGTCGAGTATGAAACCTATGTAGCCTACCACCATTTTTATGTAATGAAATTGCACCGTATCGTCTTCATGTTGTTGAAAAACATAAAATTCTAAAATGTAATTGAAATATAGCTGATTTCATAAAACCTAGAAATGCCAGTCTAATGAAATTCATCATATTGTGTTTCTCTTATGAAATCTACAGTTAATAGGTATGCTTCAGTGAGTTTATTTGTAGATACTATGTTTTCAATGCGGATTATCTACAGTACAATTTAATTTATTAGAATATTTACCCTTATAAAATACATTATTTTAGAGAATTAGTCAGCTACCAGGGCGAGTGTTCAAATCGGTTAACTTACTACATTCCACAATCATTTTACAGACGTGTTCATTATGAATGAGTTGTAATCTGTGCTACAAGACAAACAGGCAGCTTTTTTCAACTGGAAACAGAGCTATTCAACGCGATGTCCGACCCGACCGGAGCCGAGCTCACAAATATCTCTCGTAATTCACATTGCTGGGATGACGTAAACATGAAATGAATGGCTGAAATACATATGTTTTACTAGCTGTGCTCGCGACTTCGTACGCTAAACCACATATAATAGAAAAAAATAACTACAAAATTGAAAAATATCACGATTTTTAAAGGACAAAAGTAATTATTTTCGTCTAGCTAGGCCATGGAAGTTTATCCTGAAATGTTCGTATTCATACTAGGAATTGGTCCTAGTATGAATACGATCACAGTACAGTTTGACCTATGCTAAACTGGTTGATACTTCTGGCTTAGAATGACTTAGTTCGGCCTAGGCAATACCGGTTGATCCTAGCGCGTATAGTTGGAACTAGTTTCACCTAGGCAAATCGTAGATGTAAGAAATAAATTTCGTAAGGCAATTTCCCGTTCAACTTCATGCAAGATTGTCATGGAAGGTTGTCAGTTCATTAATGAATTAATTGGAATCTCGACTACAGGGACAGTAAACATTTTACTATGCTACTCAGTATGACGCGCTACTCGTAGCTTGAATATCTTTGTTATATCTTAGGTTATAAACATGAAATAAGGATTCGGTATTCAAATAGGGTTGTAGTAAAAATCTAACTACTCTTATTAACCATAAACTAGTTTTTTCCTTTGATCAAGTTTCCTATTAGAGTTAACGGGTGAAAATTAGACTAGGTATTTCACTCTCCGGCACTTAAACTGCATGCATGCAAAACTCTATGGGAGATAATTTACACTGTACACATTTACAAATGATTATGGGTAACTATTATATTAGGATAACAGTATCCGTTAGACTATATTATACCTATAGTGTTGGATTTTAAGAGTTTTAATAATTGGATTTGGATAATAACAAATAGGTATGGCACTTAAAACTAAGCATGCGGTGGGTTTAATTACAGTTTGTAATTATTTACAAACCAACTATTTAAAACAGCAAGCTTTTCTCATAGACAAGTGTTACCTCTGTTGGTTTCATACATTGTGTAATAATAATGCAAGTAAAAGATTAGAAAGAAGAGGACCTCTATACAACCGTAATCTGTTATTGCTGTAATATCGATAAAATACTGGCTCCGTACTTGCCCGTCGTACAACGTAATGGTACAGATCGTGGACGGCGTGTGTGTAATTGTGGGTTATTATTATATTTCCCGTTAAAAGTAACGATATCCGAAGTTTTTGAAGTATAGTATCGTAGGAACCCGCTACCGTTATTGATATTCTATATCATGATAAAGTATACGTATACTTTGTTCGCTAACGAGATGTTGTTTCGTCGTATGCTCAGTAAAACCTGCCGCCAAAAACCTTATGCCGCTTGCGCTTTTAACTATAAAATAAAACTAAAGTAAGTGACGCGTGAGTGATACACGATTCTCGAGGTAAAACGTAACGGTTGCATCTCTGTGAAGTCATGGTAATCTACTAGAGCACTCTCTCTAGGTTTGTGAGATCGAGGATTTGTACTCAAACCATTCGAAATATCGTCAGAAAAATTATGTATATGTATAAATATATGAATTTTCAATCAATTAATAAATGTTGTTAATGGATCCTTGCGGCCAGAGGGGATATATTTAAACTGAATACGCTGGTTATGTTAATTGATATATCTATGTTATGTTATCCCAAAGAGAGAGAAAAGCAAATGGAAAGAACGCTTTGATATTTAGTTTTTAATGAAAAAAATAGTTAAACTAAAGATTTCCCTCGGGCATGACTCGCCGGAAATGAGGCGACTGCTCCGAGCCATTCAGCGCGGCCCGAGCAGCGCTCGCAAAGGCTTGCTTTATATCGTGATGCTCGTAAACAGCGCAACTAGGTAGGACGGATTACCTTTGTAATTCACCACCTGTGCTGTTACAATAAGCTTGCCTTAGGAAAATCCTGGAGAATTTTATATTTTCAACTAAGCGGTACGCGACGAATATACGTATACGGTACGAACATAATATTTAATTTTTGAAATTTTTATAAATGCATTACCAACCTGTCACACAAATACTTTTCGAATTATATCAATGGTCAATGATATATGACGGGCTTATTCCATAATCTCCTGCCAAAAGTCCCCTTAGGGTCAGAATGAGAAGGCTATAAATAAACAAATCTTTCACTATAAGTATGTATTTACTTACGCATGTCTTATAATTATAAATCCGTTTTGAGAAAGAAATTGTTTATTTTTTATCTTAGAACTAAATTAATAATCATAAAATATTTACGGGTTAAAAGATAATACCTTGTCATTTCAGTATGACATTCTCTGAACACAATTGTTTTTTTCATTATATAAAATCATTCAAAACACCTTCGTTTTCCGAAATTAAAAACCTTTTCGACAAAAACATTTCATTTAAAAAAATACCGTGGAGGTAGGTATATAGAGTCCTGTCTATAAAATTGGAATTTCAATGAAAAGCCCTTGAGAAGCACATTTCGTTAATAAACTCTCTTTAATGCCGAGGGATGGCCGAAATTAAAATTTTACTACGCAGTAGATTTTATAAAATAAAGACTCAATTTATTGCCTCTTCACTTACCTTACGACAGAACCGGTCACATTAAATAGCGTTTTTTAGAAAAACATTTGGACTCTACTGAACTAAATATGAGGTAATTAAGCATTCTTCGTTAGCTTTATTTTAAGCACCCTATACCCTTTCGAATCAGTCATCATCACATCAAAAAGTATTAATACACTAGCTATTGCCCGCGACTTCGTTCGCGTGGACATCTTAACATTACACATTATTATGTATTACTAAATCCAAAAAGAAAACTATTAATCTGGTTATGCATTGATAATGGGCCCGATTCTGAAGTAACACATTTAAAATTTGACAGCGCTAAAATTGGTTTCGTCTTTATCTTCAGAATACTGTGTGACAAGGATAGCAACAGTTTTAGTGCTGTCAAATTTTAACGTTGTGCCTTCAGAATCGAGCCCAATATTTATATACATAAAATTAGCGTGCATAAAAAGTAGCGGTTCCTTCCGTTGGACCACAAAATTAATAATTTTTAAAAAAAGTTGTCATTCTTCATGTTTATCATGAACTAGCTGTGACCGCGGCTCCGCTCGCGTGATCTACAGAATCCGCCCCCGTTCCCACTTCTGCTCCTGTTCTCTTCCCACTTCTACTTCCACTCCCACTCAGACTCGGGACACGAATTTTTTTAATTATATTTTTGGACTCTACTGGTTTTAAGTAATTTCTGGGAAGTGAAAATTTGTTTATAACTTCAATGTACAGATTCGCTTTTCTTTTGTTTTTCTACTGTTTTATTATATGTATAGATAATAAACAATACGGCTACGCTGCACCTAATCAAAACGCACTAATTGACTTATCAGATTTTACCGGAAATAATAAGTTTTGTTCCGTATATCTACTGATATGTATATATTTAATGCTAGCACAAGGCCTTTTCATTATATTATAATAAGTTTTATTGCAAAAGGAAGTATAGCTTACGGCCACCTAATTTCAATTGCATCCTCTACTGTGCTGCCATCTATTTTCGGCAGCGAGTAACTCTCTTTCTCTCGATCGAACCGGTCGCCGACACGATTCTGAGCGCAGCTACAATTAATAAATATAAAACCCCACAACATAATACTGTGCATCAAGTGCTAAAACCGACCTTCCTAGCATTGGTGAAAGTGTAGCATCCAGGGTACCCTGAGGAATACGACGGAAACCACGCAGGAGAACCAGGTGAGTCGTTGTCTATACTTTCCTGCAATCTATTTCCCTAACAAGTTTTATTATAACTATTTATAACACTAGCTGTTAGCTGCGACTTTGTACGCGCGGTAATATTAACAATGCACAGATGTGTTCTAAACATATGTCGTAGTCGTAGTCCAACTTTACGCATATCACATCGAATTCGTTAGGCTTAGGTTATTGGTAAAATAATATGGAAATTTCTAAAAGATCCTCTAAACTCCTCCCCTTCTCCGCTCCTCGCCTCCTCCGCTCCTCCCCTCTTATTTTAGGCGACACGTTAAACTGGCGGGGGGAGGTGAGTGTCGCTACTTTACGTATATTTAGTCATCTCTGGATCTATCCTAGTTCCGAAATGGATGTAATCATTTGTATACAATGATTTTCTATAAATAACTAAATTTCTTACTTAATAATATGTTTTTTTTAACTACGTTTGTAGAATATCGATTTTTGTAAAAAAAACAGACCAGACCATCCATGCTCTGTAATGAAAAAGGGAACAAAAATGTTCAGCCGTGAAAATGTTTTCATTCAAACGTGATCTAGAAACCGTGATGAAATTTTACATAAATCTGTATACATTTGAATTAATCACCAGCATCAAATATACAAAGTAAAAACTACAATATAAAAAATAAAATATCTATTTTGTAATAATGAATTCTTTACTTATTATCGAATGTTGTTTTTCATGAAAAAGTTTTCATGTGCTACGGGTGCTACGTCGTAGCACATGACAGCTGTTTCGTCTAATCGTGCTCTACATGCCTTAACCCAAGTTCATACAATTCAAACTTTATCATAATTGAATAAGGTGCTAGGCTAGGGCTATATATATACTTGATTCGTTTCTAATTATTGGAAGACGGCCTCACAAGGTGCGGGCAATCAAGTTGCAATTATTAGAATTAATCAAGTTAGTTCGTAGCTAGTTGTTTTAGCAATTAAAACTTTCCTCCGATATTGGAAAAGCGAAACAAACTTCAAGTCAAAGTAAAGCGAAGACTCTAAACTTTGTCAGGACCACCAAGGTGTTATGTATTTTGAATCTCGCTATAAATAGGAGAAATATATTTTTGGAAGATATAACGTATAGCTTGAACGTTTAAGCACTAATAACGCCTAGATAATAAATATTCTATATGTAGTTTCTTGGCTAAAAAAAGTATAGTCCATATTAATGCCCTCTGAATTTGTATCATCATCGTCAGCCTGCAAGAGTTCACTGCTGGACAAGCCTCTCTTAACGCGCGCCACTGAACCCGAACCCGTCTGAATTTTACAAGCTATATACAAGAGCAAATCTGTTTCCTTTTGAAGAGAAATATCGAAATTGGTTCACGGTAATCTCAGAATATAGATTTTGTATTACATACCAAGTAAGAGATCTTTTAATGTTTTACTTAATAAAGACATATATATAGTATAAGTCATAATTATTATACTGTTTTTGTAATAATTTATTATTTGTTCGCGGTAAAGTATGTTCTTTTACATAGGAAGACATCATTACAACGAAGGTGCTAGAGCCGGTAATTCGAAACGATAAGGAACACATTACTGTAAAGGTCCAACCCTCGTCAGAGAATTCTGAGGACTCTATTCGAGTAGGGTGTCAGCAAAGTGCGTATTTCTGAAGCTAGTCAGTATAATGTAATTTACTAGACACAAAAGCCTTTTTCACCTCACCAGAATGGTTTTAGTATTCGCCTACAGTGCTAATCACCCTTACAAGGAAAATAATGTATGTATACGAGTTTCGTAGGCAACTCTTTTTGATTGTTCATAGTAACTTCTGATTCCCAAACTTATAGAAGAAACTGATACAGAGAGAGGAAGAGAGAGAGAAACAAAGAGAAAACGCCGTTCTAGTATTAATCAATAGAAAACTTAAATGTGGTTTAGAAATGGTCGCCTATCGATCGATTTCTGGCAATCAATCACACGTCTAAGTTATTGTCTGCTTGAATTAAAATATATTGGAAAACTTCAGTTGTGGGTGGATTGATTTCGGGAGTTTCTGATGAAAAAAGAGTAAGGGATGAAATAAATCTTGATAATAACAATTTTGATTGCTTGGGCTGGACTACAGCATAAAATAATTTACGACAATAGTTAGTACATTTACTACATTAACGCTTTTCCACACAATAATATTATGTAAAACAATTTATTTGTGACTAACTTTTACCCCTGGCGTTACACGCGATTTTTTCCGCTGTAAAGTTTATTTTCCATTAGTAAAACGTATATATATCCAAAATGCCCATTGTATAAGCTTTTATGACTAGAACTGGTACAGTCGGATATAATGATTAAATAACAAACATACAGCCACACTTACGCATATAATTATAAGTTCTCATCACAATGTTATGTTTTGTAAATCAAAGAATATTAAAATGCTCTTCGTAAGCACTTAACTGCCAATAAGTACCAGGGGTTGTGCACAGCTCTTTCTAAAGAAAACACTACGTCCTACGGGCAGTTCTCTTCCTGTTAATCTTCCGTGGGAACTGAGATTGCATCATTAAAGCCTCGAGGTTTGGCGCCAGGCCAGTTCACTTTCCAGATAAAATTAAATTTTTAGCTAGCCACAGCTTGTTGAGTTCCTGATTTATTTAATATCTAATAAATAAAAACGTAAACTTCGCGTGTCTGTACATTGAAAGTGTTAGCAAAAATAATAATATTGGGGGTCTATAGATAACTAATAGAACAAATTTCGATCATTTTTGTCTTTTTGTCTGTTAGTTTGTGAACCCATCACTTAAAAACTACTGAACTGATTTTTATGGACAGTAACATGGGGCTTAACACGGAGTAACTCAAAAGTTATGGGAATTTTAGTTTTCTAATATATTAGTAGGTATGCAATATTACAAAGAAGTGTATAATGTTCGATGCAATTCACATTGCGATGAAATAAAACTACATTTGGAGCTATAGCGAGCGTGGGAGTAGGCGTGAGTGTGGGAGTCTGAGTCGGGGTCGGGGTCGTAATCGGATTGAGAGTGAGTAGTCCACGCGAGCGAAGCCGCGGGCATAGCTAGTTTTAAATATCCGTGAAAATTACATTTAACTTTCTACGAAAACTGACAGGTGATATTTAACATTTCAAAAGTGCGAAGGTGTATTAAATATCAGTTGACATATTTCTATGACACCATAAACATAAATAAATGTTTTATACTTATATTATTATCTCACAATGAAACAGACTTGTGTACCGCTTTACCAACAGATGAACCAATATCTCTTCTAAAGTTGTTGTAGTTTACCAACATAAGAGATGTCGAGAGTAATTCTTCACATTAGATATAACGCCTGTTGTCTACAATTTCTAATAATTTTACACCACACAGGACAGAGTCATAAGCAACTATTTTGTTTTTGTAGTACTTTTAAGTACAGTAATGTATGAGAAGAAAATTATTGAAGCATAATTTTCCATCATCTCCTTAATGACCCTACACAACTTTTCTCATCTAAAACTATTGTGGTAAGTTGGCTCCAACATATTACAATGATTTATGAGCCGTGTAAGCCAATAGTTACAAAAACAAAGTAGATAAGTTAACGCAAGATGTTAACATAAATTGTGGACATGACCCAGTATTCATCGAACAGATGAAGTTTTACAAGCAAAGTTTATTTATCTGGCTGTGATCTTTTAATTGTTTGATCTGTTCCGACAATGGACAATAATTTTTACAGGCGAATATGAGTACACATTCTTGATAAGTTATTATATATTTTAAGGGCCTTCATAGGCGTGACCATGAAAGGCGTGCGAATATTATTTACCATTAAAAATTACTCTTAGAAAATACATTTTATAATATGGTTAAGTCAATCATTTTATACATTACCTATTGAGTCATTCATTTATAATATACTAATAGCATATTTCTTATGAAATATCGTTAATCTATTTCTAAATACGTTTAAATACTATACTCTCCACTTGTCCATAAGTCAAATATATCTTCCAAAAGCAGTGTCTCCTGTAATTTTTATCGTCCAGACGTTCGGTTTTCTTTCACTTATTTCACTTAAATCATTACTACTCTGCTTTCTTTTGTCATTCTTTTATGAACTATGTATGACTTATAAACTTAAACCATCTACAGATTATCTTAAAGTGAAAATAACATTAATCAAACATTTGGACAGGTGGCTTCCGAGTTAGAAGCGTATAGATAAACGAACGTTGCATTCGGTTTAACATCTGCAGAGTGAAGTCACGGAAAAGAAACCTAAAAAAGTGTGTTTTAAAAGTAAAAGACGCTGCTATCGGCGTAAGTCTCTGAGGAATGGGGGCAGAGCACTATTGAATTTCGCCCCAATGCCGGCAATCTGCGCTGCGGCAATATTAAGCCGAATACTCTGATCGGAATGTGGGGTGGTTCAGGTTAATTATTTTCATTCCTAACATAATCATTACATTCATTCATAACATTCTCTTTTAGAGATAAGCTCGCCTTTGTACACAAAATTTGTAACTGTATTTACTTTTAAAATTTGTGCAATAAAGAATATCATAATCACAATCTGTTGTAACTTATCTGGTGATAGTGATGGAAGTAGCTTTTATGACTTACTTTAGAAATTCGATGAGATATGATAATCGAGTGAAGGCGAAAATAGGATTAGGATTAAAGGATTAAAATATCACAGACATTCACACCAATTATCCAGTCCCAAACTAGGCAGAGCCTGTGCTATGGTTACTAGATAACGGATAGACATACTTAAATAAATATATAAACATCCAAGACTTGGGTACAAACATTCATATTCATCATACGAACATTTGCCCCTAGCGGGATTCGAACCCGCGACCTCCGGCGTGGCAGTCCGAGAGCTACCCGTTCCGCCACGGAGGTCGTTGGAAAATAACAGCACTCAGCTTACCTATATCGCTATATATAGTTTATTGAAAAAATTGGTTATCCTTGCTCTGGCGGCGACGACGACGTATAGAAATGGACACATGGGGAGTCGCCATACTCAAGCATAAGCTGCCAAAGGTACAAGCCAATATACGCCGTGTCGAAATGTGTAGATGTGTGCAAATTATGGTAGGTACATATATATTCATTAGGTTATGATTCATTCGAACCCACGCACTCACACATAACATAACGTGTTGTTCGATTTATTACGTGTTTTGTAGTGACAGCGTATAAGTGTGCACGTGTGCGTGAATCCTCTGCGAAAAAGCCTTAATAGTAAAGCGCCTAAAGGGTTACTTTTTAAGTGGTAGGTATCTAAAAGTAGTTAAATATACGTTACATTTTAAAACTCTATGCTGAACCAGGTGATTCTTCGGGAATAATACCTATTTTACTTCTTTATAAACGTTAAGTCAGCATATAAATAGTCGGATTTGATATGTTGAAACGTATTGCAAAGTGAATTTCCTCTGAAATCTGGGGAATCTGCTAAACTCATTCGTTGCCGCGATGACAACGGAAAAGTTTCCCCTCTGAAGGCTCTAAATTTCGTACGTGTCCTTTTACTTATCTTACTTATATTATTTTCTTTCTAAATTATATACGATATATACTACAAAAATATATGTTGATTCTTATAGTACATCGTAGACGACTTTTATACAACAGATCTAAATCTGTTGTAGGTATAAAAGTAATAAAAATGTGTTATAAGTATAGAACAAAGTAAATGAAAATGAATGTAAATTTCAGTAAGCTAGTGATTCTAATTATAGACTACTGAGCACAGTGAGTGCTTTAAATGCACGACCCTTAAAAAAAATTGCTCTCGTGTGAAACATACAACTTTTCACCTCTACCAGCGAGAAAAGAAAAAAGTGTGTTTTTATTTAAATGTTGTGTTCTGAAACTGCACTGCATGACATTTTAATAAAACCACGTAAACATGATATTTTTAAGTAAGCGATATTAATATTTATTAGTAAATACTAGATAATTTATAAACATTTTAAATATTCCGTCTTTAAAAAGGTATTGCCTGTACTATTTATCAAGTTAAATTTCAATAAATAACATGCAAAAAATTTTGCCTGTGTTAAATCGCTAGGCCAAAATGATTTTCTGAACGAACCATCGCCCAGTTTATAGCCAAAATGTGGTGTTCGAAATTCGAATCACTTATACTCACGCTCGCAGCAAAAAGCGCTCTTTTCGAGCTGGAGAGGTGGAAAATATTTTATCACTAACTGTGCCCGCGGCTCTGCTCGCGTGGACTACAGAATTAAATAAAGTTGAAAATTGTTAAGTGTTAATTCCTTTCCCCCTCCCCTTCAGCCGCCTCTTCCCCCCCCCCTCCCTCCCCCTCCCCCGCCCCTCCCATTTATTTGATTTATTTTTCAGAAACTCTTGAATATCCCGCTAACGGTTTACCACCAGTTAATACGTCACGTCGCATTTGACATGTCAAGCGTGACGCAACGGACGTAGAATACAAAAGTGAAAACTGAAAATAACTCGTACGATATCGCCTGCGTCAAGCAGTGCCATATTAAGGAAGGACCACTCAGAAGATGTAATAAGAGGGTATTAAATTGCTGCAATATGTATGTAAGCACTATAGGAAAACTGTCACTTGTTTAGTGGGGGATCTAGTTAAATTTGTGTTAATTATGTTAGAGTGCTTAAGTTGGAAAGGTAATTTGTGGTTTGCAGTGCCGAATTGGATTTACTGTTATGGTGCTGTAAGAGTATTTTAATTAAATAAATAAGAAGTGTCTGACCGAAGATTCGGTCTCAGCTGCAAATCCTGTTTCGGTCGGATACTAGTTAAAAAGCTTCGGGTGATGTGGTACGATCAAGTAGGAGGGAATCTCAAACTTTCAATTGTAGTGCTGCTATATGTAACTGTCACATTCTTCTTCTTGCCTTTGGCCAGCAGTGGACTCTTCCAGGCTGATGACGATGAAGACTTGCTGTCACAGGGTCACTCAAACGTCTGCGTAACCAAAACCACTACCAAAACTACACTTGCACAAATTTCATTTTACCCATTCTGGACTATACGCTGCCACATGCTACCCGGATGTCCCGGTAGGACATCTCCATAAACTAAGGCGTATGCAACATTACTGCATTAGGTACACTTGGTTTGCCTAAATATGACCACGTCTCAGAATAGTGGAATCAACTCAAATGGCCACCGATTCGTCGTCGCAAAGATACTGAATTCTTCGCTTTTCTGTATTCCATACTAAAAATTCAATAGCTTGCTCCTCTCCATTTAGAGATCGTTTTCCATTTTTTTCTTCCATCCACAAATGCCCACTTCCATTACCTGAGAACCATTGCCTTCCTTCGTACTCCATTCACAATCCGCCTATCCGCCAGGACTCTTTGCCCGTTTTGATCACACTGGTGAAATAAGTACTGTGATTTGCTGTGGGTATGTATATGTAAGTTCGTGAGTATGTATGTATATATAATGTATATTATATGTTTATTTACATAATCAATCTGGTAAACAGTTTCTAATAATTATTTTCTCTATCCAAAACTTGTCTGTAAGAAATCGCTTATAGTGATAATACCGCCTTACAGCGTACTCTGATTTATGGTATTTTATTATGCAATTTAGTTTATTTGAATTAAATTTCATTTAAAGTATCTAGAAAGAAAGATATAGTCTCCGACTATTAAAATGAAATCGGTGCGGAAGAAATCGCTTAAAGCGATGAGACCGCCTAATTTGTACTGCGTAATCTAACTTTGAATATTTCTTTTGACGTTTTTATAATTGTGTAATAATAATATTAATATATAATTAAATATATAATTTTCTTTAATAATGAAGTTGTCAATAAATAAAATACCACTGGAGTCTTTTTATGATTTTATGATTATTTTTTAGTCTTATAATTTTCTGCTGAGTACTACGTTACGGCCTCTGGGTCAGTGCAGTAGCTCAGTGCCTACTCTTTTGTACAATATCACACCCTGTCTTTATACTTTTAATCTACATAAGTAGTGTTTATAGTAAATTATCCCTTAATTTTGGTTTTCAATAAACCTTTTTTTTTAATTATGTGTAATAAAATAAATAATAAAGTGTATTTCAATTTAACTTGAGATCGAAAACATTCAGCAATACGTACTAAATACACAATTGCAGTAACTTAATTATACAACCTTTTACGATTGCCCATTAATTTGTTTCAACGAATGAAGTTAATTCTAATTATTCTGATTCGCATATATTAATTTGCACCGTATCGTGGGTATTGGCATAATTGGCGCCCCGGGGGCCGGGGGCGTCTCTCCACCCTGCAGCCGGTACTGTGCGAGGCTGCACGAGAGTGCTCGAGGCAGCGCACCCGGGGAATCGCCCAGTACCCTCCCGGACCGCGGCCCTACTGGACCACTGTGTCTCTCGCCACAAACTCATATCGCGATCTAACTTCTGCGAACAGTCGCGCTATGGGAACAGACCGGCCTGCTGGCTGCTAAAAGCTTCTGATCGAAAATGTGAAGTGTTCAGTGTCTCATTCGAACAGGGTTATTGTTAACAACACGAATTTTACAGATGCTTGGATTGTGTCCACTTATTATCAAAGCTGGAATTTTTAACGGTAATTTTTATTTTAAATATGGTCGAGTGAGTGATTAATCATTCCTCCACCCTGTTATCGTGTATGGTGTTATCGGATGAGTAGGTAATAACAAGACCACACGTAAATTGTTCCACAATACGGTCGACAAATGTAATTTTTCACCCATCCAAGTATTTTGTCGGTACAAAAGTGGGCAAAATGGAAAAAAATCTCATTTTAGCGTAAAAATTTGTCCGGGCGTTGTTAGTGTCAGGGTGTACAAATGGGGGCGTTAAAATGTACAACCTTACCATTTAGTCCCGGTTTGCTCGATGTGAATGTATGCAATAAAACATTTTTATGGTGTCTTATCTCTTTTTTCCCCCTGAAAATATACAATGTGAGCTAATTTTCCAGAATATACTGGTATTTTATATGATATTAATAACAAAAACGACACTTGTTGGTTGTGTGAGAACGATAGCATGATTTTATGGATGAGAAATATTAGGCCGTGTACCTTAGAGGGTAAATTATTTCATGTGGCGGTGTAAGTGGCGTAATAATTCTGTAGTCCACGCAAGCGGAGCCGCGGACCAGCTAGTATCAAAATATAAGTATTAAGAATCCAAACACGCTTTTTGGTACAAGCATGTTACACTGGATTACATAAACCGGAAATGAATTGTATAGTAATTTAAGCAAGACGAGAACAGGCTACAGAGGAAACTCCCCTCTGTAAGCAATTTCCCAAGGATATATAACCAAGCCATATTATTCTAAAGAAAATATGACGTCAGCCTATTTATGAGCTTTTTAGAGCGCTCTTAATGCTTCGTAATTTAATAGCTGTGCTTCTTATAATTTCGAGCAGAAATTCGAATTACATGTTTTTCTAGTTATACGAGTACATAATATTTTTTTTGGAAAATATAAGTTAGGTAAATACCAATATAAATGTTACCTAGTTACGTATTGAACTGAGCACCTGACCGGTGATGACATTTTCTCTGTTAATCCAGACTTTTTTAATCCAACTTTACATCACCACAAAACAAATTTTATATTTTTTTAGGGTTCCTTAATTTAAAGACAAAAGTTCATACCAAACAAATTAACTCCGTATCACGAATTGAAGTTGTGCTAAAACGAGTTTAATTAAGTTTTGGGAGAAATTGTGAGTTTTACGTGAATAAGGAAAAGTACGCAATTTCGCCGTTTAACAAAAGAACTGGTTTGCTATATTATATTAATATATAGAGCGATAGGCATCTGTGTGTTCGGAAGAACATGACATGAATAATTATGTGCCCACGTACTGACGACCGTTTCACGAAAAATTCTTGACTTCGCCGCTAACTAAAGCTCCATAATGAATTTTCTTTATGTAGGTACTAGGTGCCTGTCGATTTAGATTTTTACGTCGTTTTGATTTTGTCGTGATAGTAGAGCTAGAAGTACACTCGCCTAACGTTTATGAGGCCAAGGGTTCAAATCCAGGCCTGTATCAATTAGTTTTACAAACGTAGTTACATATACTATATCATTTCAAGTCATTTTTAACATATGCAAAGCCTACCAATTCGCACTGAGTCTGCCACCCCATGGTCGGGCCCAACAGTGGGGCGTAAACAGGCTGATTCCAGGTGAAGTTTGAAGTTAGGTAAAGGTCCTGTTTCCTTTATTGGTGAACTCAATCTCGTGGGTGGCCACAAAGGGTTTCTCGTTTTGTTCCTATTCTGATACACGAGTAAGCCCGAAATTGAGTGATATTACGTGTTCCGTAAATTGACATCAAGAGTAGGTATACCTCTTTTCAGGGTTCCGTAGCAATACGTCAGTTTGTCCGCCTGTCTCGGTCGAAAATATCTGGAACGGTTTGCACTATAACCATCTTCTGAGGTTTGTTATTCGGAGTGGAATTCTAGCACAACGTTCTTGAAGAACCTTGATAAATTATTATTGCCTTAATTAGGAGAGGAATGCCTGTTTCGTCTATAGCATAAAAATTATTGTAACGCAATGGAATAATAATCTGTAATGTTTCAATATTTGAAATAAATAAATAAATGTCTAAATGTCTAAATGAGATGAAGTGAAGACTACACAGTGGTAGGACTCTGGTGCTGGATCCATCTGGATACCACCCTCTTACCTATTTCTACCGTCAAGTGGCAATGCATATGCAATGCTATGATCCGGTTTTAAGTGTAATTGAGTTAGTTTAATTACAGGGATACGAGTCGTTTCAACTATAGCGTTGCTAGATCCGTTGCCAAATATCGGGACTTAAATGAAAAAAAGCAGGACTAGGAGGAAAAATATCATAACAATGGTTAGAATGCTTTAATTCAAAACCACAGTTTTCTTTCGCTGACTATTATCTTTTTGAAACACTTAGGTATTTACTGCGCGCGCCAAATTAGCTACTTAGATGAAAAAGCAGGAGGGTGAAAAACGGGACGTCCAGCCAAAAGTGGGACATCTGGCAACATTAATTCCAATGTTAATGGGCTACAAGTAACTACTTATCATCAGATGTGATGTCTGCACATTTACTTTAAAATTTAACACCTTACGAACACCGCATGAATAGTAATTTATTTCACATAAACAACATGTAAATAAAAATTAACACAAGTATAAGTATAAGTATAAGTAAGTTTAATATATAAAACTTTTCATTTATATTATAATCTCCGAACTAGTATTCCCCGTATCCTGGAGGCCAGTTTCCTTCAGTAAAACAATTGTAAGAATATTTAAAAAATTAAATATAAATTAAGTTTTATGAAATGTGTTTTTATGACATTAAGTTATACATATAACTTAGTCTCATATAAGACACAATTTCATATAACTTAGCTTATATATTAAATTTAATTATGATTAAGTGATTGTAGTTATGTGATATAACTACATGAATCATGTAAGTAGGATATGTATGACTTTCTGTAATACAGTATTCTCTGGTAACACTTTGCGCCCTTTGCCGCGTAATTCTGTAAAAATAAAAATAAAATTACGGAACCCGCACATTGTGTACCTACGACTAGCACTTTGATGTATTTTTATTATAATTAGATTAAAAAAAGAATCTCGAAATAAATCAACGGCAAATAATAATTTTCACAGCGTTATTATAATCAGGAAGGGTCAATAAATCTTCTTGGCGAAGTAATAGAATACCAGAGTCCCTGAAAGGAATCCGTGGCGCTCAAGGACCAGTCCGGCCAAACGCAATTTCCTCGGCGGCGACGAATTGCCAGTTCTCGTCCTATAAATTACTACCTAACCTACCCTTTGACTCCGCATTTTGAGAGTTATCTGGTAACAAATGGCTCGCAAATATTGTTTCAAACCTACTGAAACGGTCGCGGATTCCATGTAAATGTAAATATAATCTCGCAGGCCCCGTTAAAAATATACATACACCCACACATGCTGTTACAAGTATGTATCTCTGTATTTTGTACTTATGGTCGTACATCAATAGATAGATAAAATAGATTCAATTCAATTCAATTACTCTTTATTGCACCTAAAAAAATAAAAAGATACAATAGTAAAGTAACTTACATATGTACCTACATCTAGGCGGTCTTATCGCTAAGAGCGATTTCTTCCAGACAACTTTTGGGTAGAGAATGAGAAAGATTAATAAATAAGAAATATTTCTTAATATATACATACAATTTCTATTTCTAAACTAAGATTTTTGTCTGTACGATGAGAATTAGACAAGGATAGAACAATTCACAAATATGACATGCAGACTGGAACCAACTTGGACAATTGTACAAAGAGTCCCGTGGCGACCAAGGAATTGCACCAGGTAAGGGCGGGCAGCAGCGTTCTCCTATGCATATTGAGATCATTACTGCGATTACCAATCCACCTGCCAAGCGTGGTGATTACGGCTAATCCCCTAATAACGGGGAGGGTACTTAGACCTCAAATTTTTCACATAATTATGCGCTCTGCCAGAAATTAAAGCATCTATCTAATCTATGCGTTCTACTAACGTAACTAACCCTGTTTGGCGTTAAAATCTGTCAGACACTCGCTCTAATAACATTTTAAAACCCAAAGGGCAACCGGGTGCATCGAAACGAATCGTATACATACGGCGAGAGTTAATTTCCTCTCTCTGACCATTAATTCTCACTTACATCCATTAGTTACTCACACGTGTAGGGGATGTCACTCTATAAACTAGTGTATATTACCTAAAACGCACTAGTAGCACTTACTTATACCACAGAATAATTAATACTATAGTACTAAAGAACAATCAGGAACGAACTTTTGATTATATTCAGTCTAGCTTGCTATTGTATTTTTTTCACTCGGCGAGTGAGTGATTCTCTTATGAATCTTTGATAATGAATAATTGGAGGCGATTGGAAATATTATGTTTGAAACATATCATAAGTTCATAATTGCACATGGTATATATTTTTATATTCAGTTAGAAAATTGCATCGCCCACAACCAGACGACTAATACTTCCCCCGCACCAAAATATGAAACATACCTATTACAAGGCATTTTATTTAAGGGTATTTTTACCTACCCTGGTAGTATGTGTAAACTAGTGATGTCCCGGATCGTTAAAAATGTATATCCGCGGATATGGATGTGAATACGGATATTTGGTCTCAAGATCCGCCAATACGGATACGGATCTTAACTTTCTTAGGGTACGCGGCGGTAAATATTGCACATCGACCTTTTGAAATATTACGAAGATTTAAGTTTTGGTTTTTTTCTCATTATAAAAGTGATCTTATAACGTTCTATAATACTTAAATATTTCATTATTTTATTAAGCTTAACACAAAGATTGAAACTCGATTTATCTCATTATAAAGATATTTTAAGTAATATTTTATAAAAACTTCCTATAATAAATGTTTAGTACTATTGGTATGGTACTCATTACGATAATTGTTTGCAATATATAGGTGCCAAATACGATTTTAAGAAATAACAAATAATCTGAATGGAATTTATCAGTTTTTCATTGTTACCTAATCAGAATCACCTATACATATAAAATTTCATCTATGAATTGAAAATTAATAAGGTAAAAGATTCGCCAAAAACTAAAGACCTTTACGTTAAACACCAATAACGTAGAGTTATTTGACTGTACTCATGTCAGAATCGCTCTTTATCTTTAACTAGTTTTTGCCCGCGACTTCGTCCGCGTAGATTTCGATATTTTCACATCTTCACTGCTTTTAAGGATTAATTTGGTTTCCCGTAGGAATGAGATGCTTTTTCGGGATATGTCCTACCTTAATCTTTGATGTCCTATTCCAGTACCTAACCTATATGTGTGCCAAGTTTCATCTCGATTCGTCCAGTGGTTGAAGTGTCATTGAGTAACAAACATCCAAACTTTCGCATTTATAATATTAGTGGGATGGGATTTGCAAATATTGCTGTGATTGGATTACCTTATAAATGTGCCTTTTTCAAAGCGAACGGACTACGTGTTGAAACCTTTTGAAGTTACCACTGAGAAATTACATTATGTACTCTAAATTACATTAATCCACTGGCTGTAAGCTTTTGAATGTTCTAAAAACCCTAATACAAAATGTCAGGGGCTTTCCAAGAAGATGAGTTCAACATAAATTGGTTTGTTTCAATGATCCTTATCTAAGTAATCAAAATTGTGGAATATCACTGAAAATAGATATTAAGTAGGTAATGTTCATGAGGAACAGAATCGAAACTATTGTCTAAAGTAATTATATGGTTTCATACAAGAAAATGTCCAAATTACATAGATACATACATAATCCTCGCGCCCTGGTCCCAGAGGGGTAGGCAGAGACGATGCATTGCGCCTTTGCGGGATCTAACGTTGCAAAGCTACTTTTCTTCGTCCGCTTTTTACCCCGTGATACCTCGTGTAAATTTATGTCAAAGATAAATTAATCCGCTCGTACAGAGAAACAAAAAAATATCTTTTAGTTTTAGTAGTCGAATAGCGTTTAAAACGGAAAACGCGTTTAAAATAAAAATAAAATCCAAAATCACAAACAGGCATTCAGTATTATTTTTCGGTTATGTTACCAGTGAAATGTTCTATCCCTGATTATTTCTTCTACTACATCTGATCTGACTCACTGCGTTCACTGACTCACAAAAGGCTCATTCGTGCGTGTCCATGTGAACACACGTGTGAAGACGTATAAAATACCGTCGGCCGGCGCTGTAAAGTCCATCACAGACGAAGCTATAATATATCTAGTCATGTTATATTTCCTATAGTAATCTTTTGGTGTCCACACACACAAAGTCAAAGTCAAAATCATTTATTGCATATGAGTACACTTGGTACATTTATACACGTCATTTTTTTTATCGACTACCGCTTCCTAGGTGTTAGCGCTGTGAAGAAGAAACGGCGCAACAAACTTCACGCAACACATCTTTTAAAAATCAAGTTTGCATACAATTAATAAAGATTTTGCGAAGCTGGTTAACATTAGTACCAGGCATCTTTGTCATTCAAATAATCGTTTACATTATAATAGGCTTTCTTACAAAGTTGTTTTTTAATGTGAATCTTAAACTTTCTGTCCGTCATATTTAAGATTTCCTCTGGTAGTTTGTTGTAGAAGCGTATACATTGCCCCGTGAACGATTTGCTGACCTTACTTAGTCTTAACCCTGGTAAAACAAGTTTATTTTTATTTCTTGTATTATTACTATTATTGTCACAGTGCCTCAAAAAGAGAGATACATTTTTTCTGACATATAAAATATTATCTAAAATGAATTGACCAGCTACTGTTAATATGCTTATTTCTTTAAACTTTTCTCTTAATGAGTCTCTACAACGCAGATTATAGATTGCCCTAACTGCTCTTTTTTGCAAGATAAAAATGGTCTCTATATCTGCTGCTTGACCCCACAGTAGGATACCGTATGCCATGATACTGTGGAAGTAGCTAAAGTACACTAACCTCGCGGTAGCAACATCAGTTAATTGTCTGGTTTTCCTTACGGCGTAGGCGGCAGAACTTAATCTGCCAGCTAATGAAGTTATGTGGGGTCCCCATTGTAAAGATGAATCTATAGTTATACCCAGGAACACAGTACTTTTAATAAATTCTAGTGTGTCATTACCTAATGTCACATTGTTTTCTACTTTTCTTACATTTGGTAGAGAGAATTTAATACATTTAGTTTTCTTTGTATTTAATGCAAGGTTATTTACACTAAACCAGTTAAGAATTTGCGTGAGAGTATTATTTACCTCGGCAAGTTCACAATCTTTTCTGCTAATTTTAAAAATCAGCGAAGTGTCATCGGCAAATAAAACTATATTGGACATGTTTTGTATTAAAAAGGGCAAGTCATTTATATATACAAGAAAAAGAAATGGGCCCAGAACTGAACCCTGGGGTACCCCCATTTTCACGAATGACCCAGATGACCGAATTCCGTTTATATCTACTTTTTGTACTCTATTTTCTAAGTAAGATTTAAGTAATTCGAATGCTCTGTCTTTAACGCCATAATGTTTCAGTTTAAGTAGCAAGGTTTCGTGATCGACACAATCAAATACCTTGGAGAGGTCGCAGAAGACGCCTATTGCATCATGGAAGTCTTCCCAAGCATCATGGATATGCTTAACAAGCATGACTGCTGCGTCGGTTGTGGAACGTCCCTTAGTAAAACCGAACTGACGATCGTGAAGGAGTAGTTTAAGATTGAAATGACAAAGCAATTGATTGAGTATGATCTTCTCGAATATCTTGCTAAGCACAGGCAGAACTGACACTGGTCTAAAATTACTGGGATCTTGTTTGTCACCAGATTTAAAAAGTGGTATGATTTTACTGTGCTTCATAAGATCAGGGAAAACCCCTTGATCAATACTCATGTTAAATATAAAAGCTAGGTAAGGCGCAAGAACCGTAAGAACTGAATTTATGACTTTAACGGACATTCCCCATAGATCTTCAGAGGATTTTAGTTTTAATGACTTAAATGCCTTAATAATTTCTACTGAATTTACGTGTCTAAAGTGAAAGTCTGTTTCGCATCTTGTAACATTATTATTAAGTAAAGTCTCGGCAAATATACCTATATTTATTTCCATTACGTCACTAGTCTATTCCGTAATCAAAACATAATATACTCGTATATGGTGTGGCCGAACGTGAGTGATATAAAGGCAAAATATTATAGCATCGTCTCCGGGTGTGGTAGCTTGCCAAAATATATATTATAGCTACGGGTGTGACGGGAATAAATGAAAATCCTTTTTACATTAACAGGAAACTATTTTTTATAGTTACTAGTCCTTTAGTTAGTCTGCAACTACAATGGTGAAAGAACAAGGCAATATTTGGTACCCAAAATTGTTATTACTATCCCACTAAGCATCAGAAGCAATTTAATTAATTTTATTAACAAAAACACTTTCAGAATTAAATATAAGAAATATCTAGTACACTGATTAACGTAACCCCAAACTTTTTGTGCTAATATCAAAATTAATAACTTTGTAATTTGCTTTGCTATTCCCCATTGCGTAGTGATATTTAGTATTCTCTGCCATAGATGTGTACAAGCAGCAATTTCTGCCAACAAACTGTATTATACAGTTTGGCGGAGTTATTGTATGTATATTTTTGGAAAGATGAATAAATGACTTATTTATTATTATTATTATGTTTTCTCTTGCACTACACTTAAATAGTTAAACGTAGTAGTTTGTTACGCCGTTAGGCGTCCATGATTTTCGAGTAGTAAGGTTGTGAATAGTTCCACATATTGGTTTAAATACATTTCTGCCGTCAAATTTCAATTCGAAGTGAAGTCAGTGCATTTACAGGCACCGGGTCCAAGGGAAATACCTAAGTGCTCTAGTATAACCTAATCAGCCGCGGGCAAAACTGCGGGGGGAAACGCTAGAAGTACAATTTTGTACCCAAAATCAATACCTATCTAGCCTCTATGGCCCGCAGCTATGGCTACGGATCTGAATCAACATATCGTTTATTTTACATGAAAAGAATCGATTGGTAAAATTTTTCTTTATTTGAAGAGTAACAATATTTGAAAAAGAAACAATGAAAAGGTTGAAAAATAAAATACAGTATTTATTTTTGTCTCTTTTAACCGTAAGTGAATAGGTTTTTGGGAATGAAGAGTGAATTTCGTCCAGATGCGTGTCCAGGCCATTATTTACTTTGTCACGTAAAAGGCTAAATAAATGACTTTGACCTTTCTTCTCTTTGTCAGTGTCTGTTTACCAACATTTTAGTCTGTGGTATTCGAGTCTGTATTTTTTAAATACAATATATTATATTTATAATAGGTATACATATACTATACATATTTGTAAATGCATTCAAAATACTTATATTAAAATATTACCTGGAAGAAATCGCTTATTGCGGTAAGACCAGAGTCTAAATCGTACTATTTTAACTTCTTAAAAAAACTTTCTGAATACTCCACGTGTTTGTGTTTACGGCCAGCAGAACGCGAGTAACCCGTCTCGTGCACACCTTCAGTTCTTGGCTACGTCTAGTAGTGAATAATGGAGACTAGTGATGATGATGATGCCATTTCAAAATGTAACACAGGTACTACCTACGTAGTAGGACTATGTGCAGTAATTATGTCATGTGTACTCGATTAGTCTTAAATGGAACGTCAATATTTAGGATTCACCCGCATATCTTAATACTGTATGTACCTACTCTACACCAAGCGTTAACACTCGACAGTAAAGTCCTTATTGTGCTGCTTCCTGGAGATAGCTATAGACTGCCTTTATGATTTAATCAAACCGAAATCATAAAGATTTCGTACGAGCTCGTATGTATTAAAATGGATTACGGTAATCCGCAATAGACCTGATAGGTACGCTCCTAGTTTATCGATCATCTATCTCTAAAAGAAGTATTTTTCCATTTTCTAAAATCAGATTAATACGTAGTCTAGATCCAGAATATAAGTTACTCAAATAATGACATACTTAACATGCTTAATCTAGTTTTGTTTCCAGGTGCCGCTATGTTAAAGAAAAAACAATGCGTTGAGATTCGTAACTGATCGACCAACATTATTACTTTGGATATTTTTGGCAAAGAAAAACAAGATGGCGATTGTAATGGGTAAGTACTATTAACGATTCGATTATACTCATATCATTCAGGGTGTAACACCTTATGCGATCGCTAATCTAGCCAATCAAAAGCTAAAACTGTCCATCCCAATTTTTACTGCAGAGTGGATAAAGTAACATAGAATAATTGCCATACTTAGACGTTCCCCTCTGCCTCTGTCGAAGGCACATAACCACCATCGAGGTATCGATGTGGACTAGACGTTATGAATGTGTTATTAGATTTGTTACGTGTTTCGTAGCGATAGCGTACAGGTGTATATGGACCCCCTGCGAATATGACAGGTTGTTTCCCATCGGAGAAAGACGCCATGGCCGTGTCCAGTGCCTGTTCAAGGTACGACAATATCGTTCTAATGAAACATTGTGTGCACAGGTCGACTGTACATCCGGACTGGAGCCGTGGTGATAGTGATGGCCGGCAGCGCGTCGGCGCGTGTCGCCGGCAAGGTGGGCGGCTACTCCAACAAGAGTGGAGGTCAGTAGCACTTCCCTTCCTCCTATATACATGCCTTTATAGGAAGCGATGGCACGTTGGCTTAGCAGACGGAAGATGTAACAGGAGGACAGCAACTCCATCAATATGGCAGCACTTCCCTTTACTGTATTATGATTTACGACCTATGATAATTATGACTAAAATGACTATAGCTAGTCTAGTCAAATACTGGTAATATTTTTCTCAAGTCTGTTGTTCGGTCAGGTAGGTACTTCTGATTTCTTTTGGTTGCGGTAGGAAATATTATTGTAAGATCTGTAGTAATTTGCCCCTAAATCTATGAACATTTATATTATAAGCGCCTATTGCAACCTAGACGCGGCTTGAATCCACAGCTCATAATTTACAGTACCTATATAGTATTCCCTAGTTCGTTCTATGCCGATGCCACAAGAAACAAGACGTACCAGATTTTTAACTCCACACTTCTTGCTAATTGGACCGGACTGGAGATGTGGTGGAAATGTCGATTGCTATCAGTGAGATCAGTAAGTAGGGACTAATTTACTTAATATTAGGTAATAATCTGATATGTGTACTGGAGATATAGTAGCGATGGCGTATTCAGACCGCTGAAACTTGGTGAGCCCAGAATCAATACATACATACTCAGCTTTATACCGGCGCTTAAATATACAAAACAGAGCTCAAGTTTAGTGCTGCCAACTACACTTCTTTTGACTCTGTAAGGACTAAGTTCACAAATTGTAAATGTCCTTAAAATATTACATACTCGTAAGTATTCTTGCATCATTCATACTTCCATCCACAGTTTGAAATGTCACTTTTAATCACGAGTTAGTTTTTGACTTAGCTTTCTTTCGAACCGACTGTCAAAAATTTCGCTGAAACGACAAAGTACCAAACTGGTTTTTACTGCCTGAGCTTTTGGCGGCACTCAAGGGAATTTACACGCGTGCAAAAAATCTCTGGAAAGGGTCTTCCATCCCCTCTGTGCAACAAAATTCTTTATGACCACACAGATTCTTTTACGACATGACTGCGTGTTGAGTTGAAACACATTTCTAAAATTTTTGCAAGTCGCTTTCATTGCTTACTGCATAATGTACATTGCTTACTTGAGAAGTAGAAAGTACCTAGGTCCTGCTCAGGTTAATTAGGGTAGGAAATTAAGACACATCTGCTGCTGCCCATCGCTGGTGCAATACCTTAGTCGCCTTGTCGACACCCACGGGAAGGTTTGGGGTTGGCCCTATTCTAAGCCGGGAATACTATGGCAAAACATTCCACCCAGATTAGTAGTTATATTTCCACTCCCATATATTTAGCGTCATACTTTTTTTGTATCATAATACGAAGTTATATGTCTAAAATATTGTCAGAGTTCGACACGAAGTTTCCACAACACGTACGAAATTTAGCAACTCCGCAGTATATCCCAGGGAACCAATTAGTGTTATACCAAAAACTTGTTCGTTCTTTGTTACCAACGGAGTAACTTTAAGTGACTAAATACATGTACAAAATGTATAAGAAACAGTGACTCCCAAATAATTTATATATTTTCCCTGAATCAAGTTCAGAATTACTTTCTAGTATAAATTACTAGACTAGAAATTAAAGAAAACAAAACGATGCATGCTGTATACTGGGCTAAAAAATTATTTGAAAGTCTTTAGCATTTTGACCGCCTTGTTCCGCCTAAGTGGCTTGTTCCTTGGACTCGAGCGCCTGAGGTTTTGGGTTCAACTTTGGTCTGAATGTGTTATATTTGTGATTTGTCTTGTTTTTGTCTAATTAAATTAGCACAGAAGAGAATCCTGGCTTGGGATCAGACAAGTGTATGTTTGTATTGTATATTTACATATATGTATGTACCTATATTTATATGAATTTTCTTCTTTGTAAACAACATTCCCTGTAGTTATTTCATAAGTACAGAGCAAGCTGTGTACTTTTCTTTTTTGCGTCTGATTCTGTTTCCTTACCACCCACTGTTTAGAGGAAAGTATTTCGGAGTCGTGCCGACTGCTAACGGATAAAAATCACAAGTACAATTCTGTTTTGAACAGTGTGTGACGTCACAAACAAACTGTTACGTTCCAACTGATAAAACTCGCTATTTTTCAGACTTTTTTTGCTAGATTGAACATTTGTAGCACTTCATATTTTAGAATAGGTTAAAAAATAGTCTGTATCAAAATCAAGAAGGTAGAATAGAATCCTAATTAATTAAATAATAACTATACCTACTACGTAGAAACAAAAGATTTTGCTCAGGACCGTAGGCCCTGAATCGGAAAGTTAACAAAGGACATGGAACTAACGGAATCGCATAATACCCGATATTTGCATCGTTAGATGGAAAGGCTTGTCTATGAGCACTCTTCAAGTTGGGATTATGATCTTCTATGTTTTATCAACTTTATTATACCAAATGATGGGTCAAAGATAGACTGAGTTTGTTGTTTTCTTCTTTTACTAGTCATTCATTAACATATCATGTAGGGTGCTATGCTACTGAGACTCAATGATTAATTAATATACTTACTCTAAAGTCGCTTTCTATAAATAATTGGGGTACCTAGTTATTTTAAATTTTAATTGTTATTAATCTTTGCCGTAAGACTTAACATTACTTATGCTCGAATTCCTTTTGGTAAAATGAAATGTTCGGCCGTTTACTTAAATTATAAAGTTTGTTGAGCAAGTGATTAGGACAAACAAATACTGCAAATTGGGCAAGCTAAATCTTGATGTTGGAACTTTTCAAGGGTTTGGAACTGGGGATCCTTATTTACAATGTACGAGTATACGGCCGGCCCAACCCTAAACATTTGTAGCAAAGTCATTTCATTTACATTTCATTTAATTAATTATCGCTCAAGTTGCCAAGCTCGAGCGCGAAAGTTCGATCATAGTTAATCATTTCATTTGTTAACTTAAATCAATTCATACTTGATTGCTCGTAAAAAACCTGAAATAAACAAATATACAAAACTTGATTGCGTAGTACAAACTAGGCGGTCTTATCGCTATAAGCGATTTCTTTCAGAAAACTCAACTAAACCTTTTAGTGTCTAAATAAATAAGATTTTCGTATTTATTTAGACACTAAACAAAACTAATGTCCAGCAGTGAACGTTGAGAGGCTGATTAATTGACTGAATATTCTCTTTTAACCAAAATAATTTATTTTCTAAAAGATATTCATGATGGGTATACAATACAATAAAATCAGCAAAACCGGTGTTCAGGGAAACCGGAACGTCCACAGACCTTTTTTATCCGTGTATATCGTCCCATTTTATTACATACTTTCAACATAAAACCGGAATATTTTTAGGGATATGGACAATGTGGAAAACCATATTAGCGAAACTTTTGCCCGGATGCCCTTATGTATGACATAAAATGTATTAGTTACATAGGTTGATTGAGTAGGAGTAGGGATTTGTAACAACATTTATGTTCAACATAGGTACATGTTTAACGCAGTATTAGGCAAATACCTTTGCAATTTCTATTAACAACGGTTGGGACCCCCTTTTGTCTAATCCTTATTGGAAGAAGTTTTGTCACTCTACTCGTATATATTGTTTATTATATATGGTGTGAAGCAATAACTTCTACCAATGTTTCAACGACCGTCATGGGCACCCATTGCATTGCATGTCTGAGTTGGGTAACTTATAGGCTGCGGAAAAGTTATAAAAAACTCAATTTTTGACTGGAACCCGCATATTGCAATACACTTTATGCTGATCTGTTGTTTTTATCTTATAGGCAAATCGACGAGTGGGATCAACGAGGAAATCATTTGGATCAGCATTAGTATGGCAATTGCAATAGCTGTTCTCATTGCAATCGCGCTCTGCTACATCCTCAGGGAGAAGTGCTCCAAACGGCAGGCGTACAGAGAACAGTCATGACGATACAAGGAAGAGTTCGCGAGACACGCCCTCGCTGACTCCCTCTCAGACATCGAGTTCCCAGCCTACACACTTTACCCCCAGTACTCCCCAGACGGCAAGGAGTACTATTACAACTTCCATCGCTTCGCGTACTTAAGGGACAGTTTCAAGTTACCCCCCAAAGATTATCCTATACCTATACCTAAAAAGCAGAAAGAAGAGATCTACATCAACGCGTGATAAGTAAATCAAATTATGGGGGCAACAATGTGTAGATTAGGATGCCCTTCATTTCAAACGTGCTTAATAGAATTTATTTTTGATGAATGTCTGTGTAGTACGAATAAATGTTTATAGCATAGAACATGGAACGGTAGAATATAAATGTAAATAATGATAAATGGATGTAATATTATTTATTACGTTCAGAAATGATTTTATTATTAAATATGTGGGATTGCAATCTATGCAACTGTGATAGAATTAGAATGTGTATGTGTATATATGTTAAATTAAGAATTTTTATTTCTTTTCTAACCATATTATTCAAGGCGAGCGATGTTACATTGAAAAGGCAGGATACTATATTGTGTTCGTAGAAGTTAAAATACAACAAAAGCGTTTACGATTTTATTGTCTAAAGGTGCATACATTTGCTAGGGTGTGAAATACACGTCCGATTTTCTCCTACCGATTTGCTAGTTTGGTTCGTGTAGTGACACGGAACAGACTCATTAAAACACAGTAATTTGAAAGAAGCGTATTGTACTGTAATGACCTACATGACTGGCTATTATGAGGGAAAACATATGTATGCCCAGCAATGGACGTTGATAGGCTGATGATGATTAGATGTCGGTGCTACGAGAATGGATAAAAATACAAGAAAGGTAATAATACCTATGGAAACGCTTCACTAAGAAAATCTGCGACGACTGAGGACTGACCAAATATTTAAGAAGAAAACTGACAAACCAATCGGATGTGTATCGAGTGAATATGGTATAGTCGAAACCTAGCTTGATCCTAGGCCGAAAGCGACTATCAGGCGCTGAATCTGACGTGTATTGTCGCTTTTAGTCAACAAAACACCAATGTTTTTTCTACGTTGAAATGTTACCTTACCAAACTAAGTAATTTACCAATTAAATGTTTCTTCTATAATGTGATGTACATGTATCGAAATTTAATGAAAGTAAACGTAAATTTGCGTGTGCCAAAATACTTACAGTTATCAATATTTATATTATATAAGTGATAAATCGAAAATTCATTATAATTATTTTACTCTAAAATACGAATATATAAAAATGACATGGTATAAAACTTAATAAAACTATTTAAAACATAGTTATTTAATGACCAAAATATTATCGTCTATCTTTTACTAGAAACGAATAAATAAAATTGTAAGAAAATATTAAATTTTTTGCCTTATTTCAATCATCAAACCCTGTTTTGAATTTTAATCACTGCGAATTAAAAGCTTCTTACAAATTGGATAAGATTGGAGCTGCGCAAACTCCCCCTAATGAATATTTATAACGCTTAGCAAGATTAAAAATAAGAATGAGTAAATAACATAGATTAATTTTAAGAGGTAAATTTATAGTCTGGCATTACTAAAAGGGTAAAGTAAAAGTATTTATATTTTATAGTAATAGACATCCTGCCTGTTTTACCATCCTGTATTTAACATCCTGCCCAAAGATAATATAACTAGTAATCCTACCTGCCATCTTAAATAATAAATTTTCTTGAATTACAAACATTATTTTATCATCAGTCCACTTCGGAATATAACTACCAACATTGTTTAGTCATCGCTGCACTAGACTTCGCACCGTGACGTTGCCTTCTGTCTCTCGTTTGTGGTTTTCATGGTATGGCTAGTTTGCATGTTTATATCGGTATTTTTCTGTGAACTAGGTACCTGAACTAGGTACCTCAACTAGGTACATGCAGTTTACAAACGTGAGTAAACATTATTTTAAACATTAATCCAGTAGGTAATTAATTATCTTGAATTTGGTTTGGGCATTATGTTGCTTGCCCTCGTCTGTAAGCAGATAGGAGTTTAATTTTGTGCCAATAATTAATCAAGCCCCGATGCCAAAAACAGATTGGTTGGTCGGCTAACAAATGTTTCGGTTGGATTCACGAAACAACTAATGTAGAACCTTCGAATTCAGACGCCTAACTTTGACTTAGGTAGATTGCGATCTGTGTTGTGTACCCTGTCAGAGTTTCTGAATAGTTGTCAGTTAAGTTAACACAGAGAATTAACAGGTACTTTCTCTGAAGGCTACTAAACTATTCACTTAACAATTTCATTCGTAAGTATGTCATTCATAAGCTTATCTGAAAACTCATGAAGTATGCTGAATTTATCTTGTACTTAAAATAAATAATATGTTAGCAGCACCACGAGGAAAAAAATGACTACCCGTTGTTAGTTCCCGTGGGAATTTTATAATCTCATTTTAGCGGTTGCCTACACGGAAAAAAAAAGATTTCTTACACCAATGCAAATTGTGTTTATTCCGCTGAAACAATATATTGATATATTCTTTATTGCACAAATTTTAAAAGTAAATACAGTTTCAATTAATTAACTAATGTTAATTTCAGTTCTGTTTATTTCTCATGTATGTGTGTGTCGTAGCTATGAATAAATGACCTATTCTATTCTATTCTATTCTATTCTATTCTATTCTATTCTACAAATTTTGTGTACAAAGGCGAGCTTATCTCTAAAAGAGATCTCTTCCAGTCAACCTTACAGGATGTGAGACAAGGCACAAAGAGCACACACACACACACATATATATATACTAGCTGTTGCCCGCGACTTCGTCCGCGTGGACAACTTAACATTACACATTCTTATGTATTACGTGTTACTAAATCCTAAAAGAAATCTATTAATCTGGTTATGCATTAAAAATATTAATATACATAAAAAACATACTATCCAATTGAGAACCTCCTTTTTTGAAGTCGGGTAAAAATTAGCGTTCCGGCGGCAGTTTCGCCCGTTGGACCACAGTTTTTTAGGTTTCCGTAGCCAAATGGCAAAAAACGGAACCCTTATGGATTCGTCATGTATGTCTGTCCGTCCGTATATGTCACAGCCACTTTATTCCGAAACTATAAGAACTTACTATTGAAACTTGGTAAGTGGATGTATTCTGTGAACCGCATTAAGATTTTCACACAAAAATAGATAAAAAAACATTAAATTTTGGGGGTTCCCCGTGCTTAGAACTGAAACTCAATTTTTTTTATCATCAAACCCATACGTGTGGATAGGTCTTCAAAAATGATATTGAGGTTTCTAATATCATTTTTTTCTAAACTGAATAGTTTGCGCGAGAGACACTTCCAAAGTGGTAAAATGTGTCGTCGTCGTCCCCCCCCCCCCCCTGTAAGAGAACGATAAAACAAAAAAAAAATATGATGTACATTGCCATGCAAACTTCCACCGAAAATTGGTTTGAAAGAGATCTAGTAAGTCGTTTTTTTTAATACGTCATAAATCGTAAACCACAATACTATTATTAAAACATCGATCAAAGTTACAACGAACTACAATAACTTTTATATTATGTTACTTGCTGCTACGGAACCCTTCATGGGCGAGTCCGACTCGCACTTGGCCGCTTTTTTTTTAAATAAAGTTGACATTTACATTTATCATGAATTAAAAGATTATCATATTATAATCAATAATTTTTTTTATATTTTAATATTGTGCAAATTAGGTGATATTTCCCCCCCCCCCCCTCCAAATTGTCCTTTCCATACCCTTTCTTTCTTTCCTTCTCCATCCCCTTCCCAAAACGTTGAAAACCCTTTCCCCCACCCCTTCCCTCTCCCTACTCCTACCTCTCCCCCTTCCCTTAACCCACCCCTTCCTACACTCTTTATTTACCACTGCCCCCTCATCTTTCCTCTCTTACCCTAATCCCTCTATTCTTTTCCATCCGACTTCCTTCCCCTCCTATTCCCTTCCTATGTTGCATATCCAATTAACTGTACAACAAAATGTCTGTCAAACTGCTGGACATGCCTTCCCCAATGAATGCCACAACGCCCTACAGATCCAGCCGCTTCCGGCCACCATCTTCAGGTCGTCCATACACCTGGCGGCAGGGCGTCCCACCCTGCGCGTAGGACGTCGCGTCCCACTCTAGAACCCGTCTGCCCCAACGGCCGTTCGGTACTACGACAGATGTGACCTGCCATTTCAGCTTACTAATTCTTTCGGCTATGTCGGTCACCTTCGTTATTCATAGGATCTCCTCATTACGAATCATATCCCTCATAGAGACCCCGAGCATTGCCCTCTCTATAGCTCGCAGAGCCACTTGAATCTTGTGGATCAGGCCCCCCATCAGTGTCCACGTCTCCGCGCTGTAATCATGACAGGCAGGACGCACTGATTAAAGATTTTTGTCTTTAAACATTGTGGAATAGGTGACGTAAAGACTTGACGCAGTTTTCCGAATACTGCCCACCCTAACTGGATTCTTCTGTCAGCTTTTGAAATTGATCCTACCCAACTATATTGTCTGTCCTAGGCAGACGTACTCCTGAACAGCTTCGATATTGACATTGTCGACGATCACCGGTCTAATACAGGGCCACTAATTATCGAATAGCAAACTTTTTGTATCGAGACTTGTGGAAATACCTGAAATACATCAGCTAAAATAAATCTATAAATGAGCTTTAAAACATCTCTGTCACTTTCTATCAAGTTCTTGCAACTACCAGTAATGTTGAACTACACTTTCATACAAATGATATGAAATGAGAAGTCAACTTGTATATCAGCATCCTGACATTTTATTGAGATATGACTTATACCAGTATGAGGCCCGAACTCAAAGCTATTAAACAGTGAAAACGCCGTCAAATTCTGTTCAGCAGTTTCCAAGATTAGCCCGTACATACATACATACATACAGACAGATAAGAAATTTTTTAATTATATTTTTGGACTCTACTGGTCTTCAGTAACGTCCGGGCAGTGAAATTTTTTTTTTAACTTCAATGTACAGATTCGCTTTTCTTTTGTTTTTTCTACTCTTTTATTATATGTATAGATATATATATATGTGTGTGTGTGTGCACTTTTTGCCCCCTCGCTCTTAGTGCCTTGTCTCACATCCTGTAAGGTTGACTGGAAGATATATATATCTATTTACTATATATATATATATAGTAAATAGATATATATATATATATATATATATATATATATATATATATATATATATATATATATATATATATACATACATATAGTAAATAAATACTTATATTGTTAATTGTACACTAATTTTCTTGCTGTAATAATAAAGTTTACTCGGAATGATAATATATAATGTCAGTTTAACAATACGCATTCTTATTTGAAACATATGGTTGACTTAGCTGCTGCAGCAGGAGCCCATTTAAAATTACACTTTTGTTCGTTTTGTTTACAATTTATTTTTTATATAAACACACGACACTTAACAAGCGACACTTGAACTGATACGTAACTGATTCAACTGAAAAATCTATATTCTTAATTAAGCAATACCGTTCGTTGTATCGATAATTGCGTATTCTTAAATGAACAATTCGGTATTATCAAATTAATAATTCGGTTGTGTTGTATTGATAATGTGTATTCGTTCAAAGCAATATTCTTTTGTGTTTACAATATGATATTCTTAACTTATGTGAAGTTATTTGTCTTGGGCTGAGGTTCCACTGAAATCGGAGGGAGATGTGCCGTGTTTGTTTAATGAATACGTGAATGCCTTATTAGTAGTTGTGAATCCTATACATAGTTATAGTTACACCTAATAAAAAGTCCCCCCCTTCTATAATAACGCTTCCTCAGGGAACGTACCCATACTACGTGACCTATTTTTGCAACTTTTGATCCCCCTCTCCCCCCTGTGACCACCTGTTTAATGCAAGACCCCCTCCTGTTATCCCGTTGCATTTTTTGTCATATGTTTAATTGCGTTGTTTTCGTATTTGATACTGCAGTGTTTTTAAAGTATTTTTAGTGAATGAAAAGGAAAACAAATTTAATTTGACTCTTGTTTCTCATTTAAATTACAATTGAAATATAATAAATGTTCGTATTTCGTAGATTTAAAAATTGACTTTCAATAAAACTGACTTATGAAATTATTTGAGCGACTCGTCCTTGTTTTTCATGTGACAAAGAAAGCTGTATTTGTGAATTATCCTTTGAATATATTAGATAATGAATGATAATGAATTTAATTATTATTAAAAATAGTAATAAAAATGTTCTGAGAGACTTAGCAGATCTTTGCTACGGCGAGGGCGTGGCTACAGCGCTCGTAGCAGTTTGTAGCTTTCTACTTTTTTTTGCTACGCCATTATTCGCTTTTTCGATGACCTAGTCTGACCAAGATGGATCTCTGCCAAACGTGTATTTCGCCAAAACGCACAAAAATCAGGTTTCCTTTGATTATCAAATCGTTTACCCTCTGGGGCTGAGGGGAAATAATTAAAATGAAAATTTATACGAATGGAGTTGAAATGAGGAATCGGAAACCCGGAAGCAGGAAACGTTACCTACCGACGCCGCTGTACGAGCGAGCACTGTAACTTTTTTGTCGAGGAGGAACATTTCAACAATGTTTTTATTAATTTTCAAAATAAAAACACGGGTCTTGCGTTTTTTATATTATGTTAAGATGCATACCCTCAAGTTTATAACTTAGACTTCTTGTCCATCTGTCTGTCTGTTAGCCGGATAACTCGATAACTACTTGACCTTTGAATTTGGAACATATAGTAAAATCTCCCGGTAATATGGGAAATTTCAGGGAATAGTTATTTTCACCTCTCCAGCTCGAAAAGGGCGCTTTTGGTGCTTAAAAACTCGCAGCAAAATCGCTTGTTGCTGCGAGCCGTGCTAGCGTGAGTAAAAGTGATTTAAATTTCGAACACCACCTTTGACGATAAACTGGGCGATGGTTCATTCAGAAACTCATTCTGGCCTAGCGATTTAACACAGCTAAAATTTTGTGTTATTTATTGAAATTTAAGTTTATAAATTGTAGTCTTTTTAAAGACGGAATATTTAAAATATTTATAAATTATCTAGTATTTACTAGTAAATATTATTTTAATTAACAGATGATTTTAAAATGTGCATCTGTTATCTAATTTAATCTAATTGAATAGCCAATTAGTGTCAATCCCGAAGGAAAACACTTTGAGGTGAATCTATGAGCTACGAAAAATTATTTTGCTTCATGGTATGAAGTGTAATAAAATGTAACCGATGAAATGGTTCATTTCGAAAACCAATTTTTTCGAAACTCCATTAAAGAATTTCCGAATGACAAAAATATGATTTGACATACGAGTAACTTTCCTAACTGATATTATTATGATATCAGCATTGAAATCACGTAATTCCATGTTTAACTAGCTGTGCCCGCGGCTCCGCTCGTGTAAACTACACGATTATTTACCGACCTTTTTTTTAATCCGACCCCACGCCCACACCCATCCCCACCTGCAGGTCCACTACAGCTCCAAATGTAGTCCTAAAGTCCTAAGTCATCGCAATCTGAATTGCACCGAACATTATAACTATAGTTATTTGTTATATTTCATATGTACATTTGAAAACTAAAAATCCCATAAACTTTGATTGAGTTAACCGATTGCGATGAAAACTCCATCAGAATTTGTTCAGTAGTTTTTATGTGATGCGTGCACAAACAAACAGACAAACCAAAATTTCAAAAATGATCTTAATGTGTTCTATTACTTATCCTTAGACCCTCAAATTTTATTTTCTTCAAATATATTTAATACAGACATGCGAAGTTTACGTTTTTATTTATTAGATTTTTTTCAACCTTTTTTTGACTTCTAAATGTTTTACAAATAAATAGGATAGGTATTGTAAACATATTTAGTTACATATTTAGGCTGAAGCCTTGGTTGACAATGGATGTGTCATGGTGCACGTGTAATGTAGAAGGGCTATGGTTTGTTTATGCTCAATACTCGATATAGTACTTAGCATTTATCATTGATAGGACATCAGAGTAGGTAAAACGCGGCTCGAGTACCAAAACCTTAGGAATATGGTTGGTTTTTCAGGAGTCATCCTCTCTTAAGTCTGAGGATATTCAGGTGTCTGAGGGCTGTAGGATCCCTCGTCACCGTCACGGGCCATTGCATAGATAAGAGGCCCCACGCACACGTGACCTGAATGATTACCTAATCTACTTACTTACCTGTTTAAGCGACGACTAGACGTATAAGTGTCATTATAGTCAATAGAAGGATGTTAGGATAATCCCAAAGGATAATGGGCGTTTTTACAATAATTGATGCGCCATTGAAAATATCTTATTTATTCAGTAGAACAATCTCTAATAAATAAAAACGTAAACTTCGCGTGACTTAAACGTAAACTTTCTGGACAAGTACAACTTAGATCTTTTTAAAGGAACAGTTAATAGGCATCCTCTGGGTAAGCGCGCTCCACCTTAGGCTTCATCGTCACTTACCATCAGGTGTGATTGAGGGTAAGCGTATATAAAAAAAGCGTATATAAATATCAGGAATAAAAAAAGTCTGTACAAAAATTGTGGGGGTCAATGTTAAGTAATTCACATTTCGATAATTTTTGTCTGTTTGTCTGTTAGTTTGTACACGCATCTCTTAAAAACTACTGAATCGATTTTGACGGACTTTTCACAGAAACATAGAGCTTGACTCAGAGTAACATATAGGCTTTATTTCATCGCAATTAAACCGATTCATTTAAAAGTTATGGATATTTTTAGTTTTCAAATACATTAGTAGGTTAGGTTAGTATGCAATATAACAAAGAAGTATAATTTTAATGTTCGGTACTACTCAGATTGCGATGTGTTTGAACTACATTTAGAGCAGGAGTGGGAGTGGGCGTGGGCGTGGGAGTGAGAGTGGGAGTGGGAGTGTTGGTGGGTTTGGGGGTGGGGTCGGGGCGTGGGTGTGGGCGTGTGAGCGGGAGCGGAGTTGGAACGGATGTGGGAAGGAGAGCGGATTCTATAGACAACGCGAGCGGAGCCACGGGCACAGCTAGTGGTTAATATGGCGGCTAATCTCAGTTAGATGTAATTAGGGTGTTTTGGACTTTTTAGAATGCTTGGAGTATCACATATTTGTAATTGGTTGCTATGGGTGAGTACTAAAAAGACCCATAAAGCCGAAAATACAGCTGAGATTAGCCGACATAGTAACTATTGTTCTACGGCGGTTCTACTAAATAAGATATTTTCTTTGGCGTATCACTTATTGTTATTGGTTGCTATTAGCGGGTGGTACCAAAACCCACAAAACGCCCATCATTCTTAAAAATAAGATACAAATACCAATTTATTTTTATTTCTCACAACATTACGAACAGTTATGTAATAATTACCTCATGGGTTGTGTAACACTAGTAGTAGGCCTACTAGACTAATACTCAAAGTATCTAATCAGTAAGATGTATGTACAGCAACTTTCAGAGGGTAATTTTTTTATTGATTGTATTTTATCGAAAATTGTAGCCAAATAAAATCAGGAAAAATTAAAAAATAATCGATTACTGGATCTACCGTTACTCACAAACCGTGAGCATTGTAGAGGTGAACTAGTACCTACATATTTAAAGAAATATAACATTTCACTAGTAGAAAGACGTACATTCTACATCTTTTATTTTATATCTGTGGTCATAATAGCTTTATCCAGTGCCCGCCCGAGGCAAGTTTTAGGATGGAGCGAGATCCAATTATGGCGCCCCCTTGCTTGCCCCTAGTATATATCAGTCGTGCGTGAAAGCACAGGGCAGACACTTGTGCCAAAATGTATGCGATGGCGGGAAATCGACTACCTATTCTTACACAAATACAATAATCGTGTCCGCACACGGCAGCGCACGCACACGTGCCTAAGGCAATCGTTAGGGGTGTCAGACCGCGCGGACCGGCCGTGGGCACCAGTAACTTCGTGATGGCGGCGTAAAAATAAAAATAGTTTATATAGGTGGTTGATTAATTGAGATTTAAGTCGTAGGTATACAATCTTTTTTCCAACTTTCGATGTTTACATGCAAAATCTCTATGCAACCATACAAAATTGTACGAATTAGTGATAGACTAGTTGGTACTGCGCTCGCCTCACGTTTATGAGGTCGAGGGTTCGAATCCGGGCACAGGCCAAAGAACGAACTAAGAACGTTTTAATGAAGGAAAATACCTTAAGAAACCAGCCAAAGAAGTAATAATTCTAAGGCGTATGTGAAGTACACAAACCCGCATTGGGCCAGCGTCGTGGACTAACTAATGTTATGGAATAATTCCTACTCGCGTGTATTTTTTTCTTTCTTTCATTATGGTTTAAATATATCACTAAACATGGCGCATGTGCTAAAATAAAATATTTTTCGACATACAGGGAAAAAATACGACACTCATCATTGTGCACATTATAATTTTTTTTAATCTATTTAGTATTTCTTTGCAAGACGATCCGAAGCACAGAAATGAAGATCGCAAACGCGGTAATTCTTTAAACTTTTATTGTTTAAGTCGGGTCGCCCAATCACTTGAATCCAATATATACATCTGAAAAACAAAAAAGATTTTATAGCCAAACAAAAGGAACTGCGGAAACGTTCCTACAATGTTACGTTGTAAGCTCACGTCACACGCCACTGTATGACACATGTCATTTTTTTCTTTTTATTATGCTGCAATTACACATCCGCACAAGTCGGTAGACAATCGCTCATTGAATTTCGATTACATCAAAAAGGTGAAAATTCAAACGTGACGTCGGTTGCGTTATTTTTAATTTAATTAAATATATATTGGGCTCGATTCTGAAGGCACAACGTTAAAATTTGACAGCAAGCCACTAAGCCAACGACGTGGTCAATAATCATGATATCTTCAACAGAGGGAGTCCAAACATTTATTTTTATTTTTGTGTATGCATGACTGCCATAAATTAAAACTTACACAACCGAATTTTTTACTAGCATGAACACTTGGCAATTATGCGAATGTATGTACGGTAAACCACACGCTAAAGTCTAAAGTGTACAAAATATAAAATTTGCAGAGCATAAAAATTACTTTGATATATTAAGTCACACGAAACTAGGTGTTTTTCCAACTTTATCTATAAATTTTTAGAATTCAGGTATTTTCTTACACGCTACAATTAAACCCCACGTTGGGCGCTATAATAATTCATGGATATGATGAACGTGGGGTTTAATTGAAGGCGTGACTAATACTACTTAAATTCTTTAAGATTTAATATGTTTTGTCACAAAACATATCTAATTTCGCGTGACAAGTTACCTAATTCAAAAAGACCCACATCGATGCGAGCGTCTCGCGACTTAACGCAAATGTGTAAATGTCGTACAACAAACGAATAAATATACAATTGATTAAAATTGTATCAATGTCTATCTCAATTATCATTTTATTTACATTATCAAACAGAATAAAATAAACCAAAACGTATAAAATTATATTTGTATTACTTATAATACCAAAATTCAATCCTACAAATTGTTTGAATAAATAGGGAAAATATGTTACTTACCTCGATTCTTCTGGAGGAAAAGAATGAAATCGTATCTTTTTGTCATTACTGTTAATCAAATAACCACCTACAGCACAATACTTCACCATTATTCTTTTAATTATCTTTCAAGCAATACATACAGCCCTGACGGCTAGTGCCCTAAACGCTACCCAAAACTGCGGCGCGGGGTGAGGAAGCTGTGATTGGCGGGGGGAAGTGAGTGTCCATTCTATACGTAGTATTATTAAGTATTCTATGGTGAAAGCATGGAACTTGGAAGATCTCGACAAAATCCTAAGTCTCTAATTTGTCGATTGAAAACAGCTATGCTCGTTGGCAGAGCGTTCCTCGCATTACCTATAGGAACAGTTGATGTAGAATTATTGCTAGGCCGATAACTTTTCACCTTGCCCTCGTAAGGTGAAAAGTTATCGGCCTCGAAATACCGAAAAGCGAAATAAACATGTTTTTCCTTTATTTTATTCCTGATGGGTTTACGCTTGACCTCAATTACACCTGATAGTAAGTGACGATGAGGCCTAAGGTGGAGCGCGCTTACCCAGAAGATGACAATTCACTCTTCCTTTCAAAAGATCCAAGTTGTACTTGTCCGGAAATACCGAAGCTAGCAGAGAGTTCCATTTCTTTATTTTTCTTTAAATACCACTGAGTTGTCCCCTGGAATTTGGCGCCTAGAACGGCCTCTGCGTTCGCTCTATAGTAGGGCCGGCCCTGGCTGTATCAGACTTTACTAGAAGGAAGGACGGTCATCAAGTAAATAGAACATAGTCGGTCGGATGTTACTTTATAGGACAGTAGGGAATGTAGTTCAAGGAAAAAGCTCATCGTTAAGCTTGTTCGCAATAAGCTCACAATGCAAAGCGGTTTTAAGTAGTAACAATGCAACTGTGTCTCGGATATTCTTCATTAAGACTTTATTGAACAAAAGTATGCGAGGAAACTTATTCTGTTTTGAAACGCGACATTTTCGTAATTGTTAAGTCAGAATCAGTTCAATGCTATGTAATAAATCTCTTTTTCTTTTATTTTATGATATGTGTAAGACCACTGCTGGCCATCGTTTCCACTTGGCCTGGTTCCAGACCAGGCTAATTAGGTCCAGGCAAAGCCTATACTCTCTTTTTATGATTAAAAAAAATATTTTACAATAAAATATTAAACAGAAATTATGTAGCTTAGAAAAGTCACAGGGCCGGACCTACCATAGGGGCTTACGAAGGGCCTCTCCAGGCGGCCCAAGTCCCAGAGGGTAAAGAAAAATAAAGGAAAAAAATATTTCCTACATATTTAGTTTTTTATTCTATATCAACTACTCCTTATGGCTGTTATCAATCGACAAATAGCCAGAGTATAAAAGATGTTGTCGAGATCTTCTAAGGTGCTTGCACGCATAACTGGTATATAGGGTACTAGGGGAGAGCAAGGGGGGTGCCATAACTGGATCTCGCTCGATCCTAAAACTTGCCTCGGGCTGGCACTGATAAGTCGAACTTAAACTGCTTAACAAGATCAGTAGATGCACCTAGAGCAAATATGACTAATTCTAATGATATAAACCCCGTAGACGACAAAATAACAGCTACAGACATGCTACGGCTACGTTGCTACGCTATACGTTCTTTTGATGAAGAAAGTCCGCTTGTCACCTAAGTGATCATAATACTATAATTATGCAAGTAAGTTCTATCTAATTTGTAGATGCATTTGCCAAACTACGACCGTTCCACTTGCCCAACGAATAAAAAGGAATCGATTATGTACAAGACAAAGAGCGAGCATTTCCGAGCTTTCAAGGAAGCGTGCTTGCCCCGGAGCCCGGAACTAATTGCGGCCGCGCTGTCCGCTGCGACCCGACCCACCGCTGTGTGCCAGAACTGCGAGATAAGTTTTCTTTGTCGGGCAAAACATACGTCATAAAAGATGTAAAGAGTGGTATAAATAAGTTCTTAAGACGGTATCGCAAATTGGAAAAAAATAAGGTAAGATACCTACTCGTATGTTTTTTAATGTATCTCTTAAAATGAATTCCAACGGCATATTTGTAATAGTTCCGAAGATTACCTTCAAAAACCCACAAAATACTGTAAATAATAAAATTAGGACTCTCTGAGCAACGACTTAAAATATCACCGAAACCTATTTTATTAGCACACGAGCGGTACCTATAGCAGTATATTGAAACAGATAATATTACACTAACGACGTTCGCGTTTCACGAGCTTGAGTATTGTTTAAAGGAAACAGGTCAGATACAGTCACTCGACAGGTGGTAATATAGTCGTCGGGTTCAGCAGGAAGTCAATGAGGACGGGTGCTACAGCTCCGCCCGGAAGTAAAGTAGGTCAATCCGCGGCTTCCCCGGAAATACAAATAGCACACGTGGTTACTGTAAGCATTACAAGTTGCTTTTACTGAGAAGTATACAGATTATATAAAGTTCATTTAACTTTAGGTTGCCGGTCTATCTGACAGAAGGACGGTACTCCATTCCAGAACGGTTCATAGATAAATCACACTAATATTATAAGCAAAGATGTGGATGTTTGTTTGCTTATTTGTTTATTTGTTGCTCAATCACGCCGTGAAATTGGTACAGTGACAGCTTATGTAAATCCTAGAATAATATCCCAATAATATTATAAATTATAAACTAGCTGTTGCATGCGACTTAACATTATAAATTATTATATATCGGGATAAAACTATCCTGTGTCCTATTCCAGAACCTAACCTATATGTGTGCCAAGTTTCATCCCGATCCGTCCAGTGGTTGAAGCGTGATTGAGTAACAAACATCTAAACTTTCGCATTTATAATATTAGTGGGATGGGATGTTATGTCCTGGATTACGACATAAGATAGTTATTATCCAGAAAAAACATCTAATTCCTAGGGGAGACCAAATTAATATGAATATATGTAATTTTTGAGGTTTTTAGGGACGTTGATTACGAAAATGATATCTATTTTGAAATTCAAGATGTGTAAATATCGAAACCTACGAGGACGAAGTCGCGGGCAAAAGCTATGGACTGCTTTATACTTTTCAACCGACTTCAAAAAAGGAGGAGGTTCTCAATTCGACGGTATGTTTTTTTGTATGTTTGTTACGCGATTTCTTCGCCAATTCTGAATGGATTTTGATGGTTCGTCGTTTGTATGGTAGGTCATAGTTCAGAGGTGGTCCCATATAAATTTTATCGAAGTTCATTCAGCGCTTTTTGAAAAATCAACAAAAACACAAATATAGGCTTAGTATATACCTACATAGACGACATGCTAGTTTGAGGTTCCCTTCAGCAAAAGTTGTGATGAGGAATTTCAATCTTTTTTTAACTCTCAAAGCAAAAATAAGCTTAATAGATACCTCACTTCACTCAGGCACATCCCCCCGTGTTGCTTAAATTGTTAATTAAACTGTCTTTCTTTTCTGGCACCGACTCCAAAAATAACTTATTATAAATTGTAATAGGTATATAAGTATCAATAACTGTGTTGATTGTCATTTAATGCTCTTTGCTTTGAAATAATTAAAATATTATTTTCTAATTTTTAGTCTAAGTTTGTACATGTAGTGTATAGGATAGTCATGAAGTCGATTTTTGTTTTTTTTTTTCTAAAAAATAATTTTAGTTTATTAAGCAAACCGAACTAGAAAACTCGTATATCCGCACGGACAAAGTCGTGGGTAAATGCTAGTAGGTACGTTATAAATTATAAAAGAAACATATATCTACATTAAGATCAGTTGATAAATAAAGTCAAATTGCATAAAATTTAGTTGAATTCAACTACATATAGATAACTTAATGTAATTAAGCTAATACATGAATGCTTTTATGTCGTTATGCTCCTGAGGGAATTTACCATCCATCATCCCAATTGTAAACATGACACGACACACTTCCACCTACATTCCACATTGTGCCATCTGTGCGCAAAATGTCATACTTGGGATTCCACACAGCACACTAGTGTGAGTGTGTATGTATATGATACGATACTTTACGAGGGATTGAGTGGCGACCATGCATAAGTCGCTATATTATACACATACACAATCTGATGCAATTTAGTTTAGCTCCTTTGGTATACTTTTATATGTCGGACCATATAGATCGGAGTTTTTGATTTAGTGGTGTACCCACTCTATTATTCCTTACAGTGCACCACAAAAAAATTTCGCTTTCGATAGTCTATCTATACAAATAAATAGGTTAATAGCAAATAACCAACCTATATTTATAAAATAACTATAACAATCTTGTATAAAATTAAAAATGTCGAAACGTTTAGGCCCTGAGTCGTTTACAAAACCATTATCACTTGTTTTTGCGTGAAAACTGGGAAGTTCCCCACTGCCTTTCAAGCCACTGAAACGTAAAAGTCGATTTAAATTATTTTGGGGACGCAATAACAAAGAATTTTCCCGCAGACGACCCGGCCAGCGTTTCTCCGGCATCGATTCGGGCCTCAATAAATGCCTATTATGATTTGAATATCGGCCGGAGGATCAGCTGTCTGATCCTAGGGCGGATTCATATCATGCCTGATTCAGACAGAGATATCTGGGAGAGCTGTCGTTGTGACAGTGACAAATTGAGGTCGCACATCGTTAAATAGCGCGTCACGCAGGTTGCCTCCAGGCTCTGCGAAATTTTACCCGGCGTTCAAGAAAAATATGATGATTCAAGTTGTTGCTCTACAATTTTAATAAAACAGAGCCTTTAATTGAAGGGCCTCGATAGAATATGGCACTGACAGAATCGTCAAATGTCAAATATCCACTCTAGAACTCGTCTGCCCCAACGGCCGCCCTAACGGTACTGCGACAGATGTCCCATGGCCCACCCACTGCCACTTCAGCTTATTAATTCTTTCGGCTATGTCGGTCACCTTCGTTATTCGTTAGATCTCCTCATTACGAATCATATTCCTCCTAGAGACCCCGAGCATAGCCCTTTCCATAGCTCGCTGAGAGACTTGAAACTTAGGATCAGGCCCACCGTCGTCTGTGTCCACCTCTCCGCGCCGTAGGGCGATATTTCTATATGCGAAGACTTGACGCAGTTTTCCGAATAGTGCCCAACCTAACTGGATTCTTCTGTCAGGTTCCCTATCGAAATTGATCCTATCCAACTGTATTGTATGGTCTAGGTAGACGTACTCCTGAACAGCTTGGATACTGACATTATCGACGATGCCCGATCTAATATAGATTAATATAAGTAGTTATCGAATAACGAACTTTTTGTATCAAGACTTGTGGAAATACCCTGAAATACAACAGCTAAAATAAATAAATAAAACAGTAAATGACCTATAAAACGTTTACTGTCCCTCTCTATCAAGTTCTTGCACGACCAGTAATGTTGAACTACACTGTCATACAAATCATATGAAATGAGAGGTCAACTTGTAGATCAGTCTCTTTACATTTTATTGAGAAACAGTAGTTTCCAAGATTAGCCCGTACATACATACATACATACATGCATGCATGCATACATACATACATACATACATACATTTTTAAGTGTTTAAAAGCTAAGTCGTGTAAAAGAGGACTAAGTACAAAATTTTGGATATTACCTACTGCTGGTATGTATTGTATAGGAAACAACATACCTGCTTGTGTTGTGTTGTCTTTAGGTTGTTTTAGTACTACTACAGAGTTAAACTTAATTTTTTTACAACATTTGTTCACTTTTTCAATGAAAGACTGGCTACCCATAGAACAGGGAATCCTAGTTTGGGAGCCAGGCTACTGCTGGTAATAATATATCTACATAGATATGTCTAGTATAAGGACCCTAATGTTCTTGAACCAATAAAGTTATTTGTATTTGTATTTTGTATTTGTATACATACATACATACATACATACACACACACACACACACACACACACACACACACACACACACACACACACACACACACACACATACATACATACATACATACATACTGTATGTATGTAATTCCGGGAAGTGAATTTTTTTTTTTACTTCAATGTACAGATTCGCTTTTCTTTTGCGGTTTAAGCACCACATTAGAGCACAGTGAGACGTTTGTACAGTGAATTTTACAAGAAAAATAATTCTTCACACGTAACTGGTTACGTAGCATGGGTTTCGTACACGGCCGAAGGGTGAGTTTTCTTTCCTAATGATATTCGTCAACTACGGCCACTGAAGAAAATGTGTCTACAGTCAGACGAGTCATAGATGAAAACCGGCGAATCGTCTATGAAGAAATTCGAAGACATTAGGGATCGGTATGAGCGAAAAAGATTTGTCACGGAATTTTAAAAACCATTAACTTTGTTTCCGTCGGATTCTCATGAGCTCACATCAGACCAACTACTCGTAACTAGTTAAACTAACCCAAACGGGCTCATGTTAATTGATACAGAAAAAGGTCGCTGAAGTTTAACGATGGGCGTTCAAATCCTGTTTATATTTATCGTAACAAGAAATGGAACATGGATTTATAGTAACGAGCCGGAAATAGCAAAGTCCTATGAATAGGTCTTAGAAAGTGACAGCAGAGAGGTTTTTTCCCCTCTAAAACAAGAACAGTTATTGCTGAGTGTATACGTGACAATTTGTCTGCACAGGTTCTCGATAAGTTCGCGACAAACTTATTTCTCTTCGCTCAATGAATAACACAAACACTTTTTTTCTGAAAAGGTGGAGCTCGTGACACATCCTGCTCACAGCACAGACCTCCTCCCGAAAATTAAAGATAGGTTTAACATTTACGTAACTAGAAGAGGCAGTGATATAAATATGTCAACAAAACACGTCGATAACATGTCCTCAGATGAGTGGCGGGATCAAACAATGTGATCGAAGAGCAATTAAGATTATTTTTTAAAATTTTGTCATTACGTAAAAACTACTGACCCTCTGATGGGATTTTCGAAAACCATAGCCCCATGGTTTTCTATAACCCATCTCAATATTTGGTTTTTTATTACTTCGCAATCGACTGACTCAGTCAGAAGCTATGCGAATTTAAAGTTTTTAGTGTTCTACGCCCTCACGTTCAAGATGTCCTAAAATGCCTTTTTTCCATATTGTCAACATTTCCATAAGCGCGCACGAAGTCGTGGGCACAGAGTTAAAAATATAAAAAGTAAATGAAATTGGTCGTGTTTTACCAGCATAAATTATGGACAATGCATCATCATAATATACAAAGTTCTCAAGTCCTGTGCAGACAGGACAGTTGTGTATAATATTTTTTAAAGATCCCTGTCAACAGATTATGTATAAACCTGCGCGCAAGTTTAGAAGACGCCCGCAAACTGGAACAAGATTTACAAAGACTTCTAACGGAACTTTAAACTTTTCACTCTAACATTTTGCGAGTATCTACTTAGTTAGCCTTCCTGCTAAATAAACCCTTTTTAAATAATAAACCCTGTCATGTCGCCTTTATTTATTATTTGCTCGTTATTAATTTTTAGACAAAGTGTTTTTAAATTAAGCGTTACCGTTAGATTAACTATCTTGTGTTAAATTATCTTCTAAATCAGTTGACATACGAAAACCAACGCATCTGCGTCTCGAAAAAAAAATAAACAACAGATTTCCGAAGTGGACCGTAAAGTTTACATGGTAATACGTAATACAAACCTGTGTGTGCTGATAGTGGCGTCCCTTTCATGTACCTTCATGTTTTCCAGACGCAAATAGCGTTCGTTTTATGAACGTACTCGTGAATCCTTAGTAATTAATAATATGGCATGCGGTACGTAATGATACCGATGATAATGATAATTCCTTGCCTTATCTATGGCTTCTTGCAAATTTAACTCACTGAGATATGCCTGGGTTTAAAATCTCGAGTAACGTTTTTGCCCTCGTCATCGTGGTCCCAGGAGAAATTGTAATGTTGTATTGTAAATCGAATCTTTTTTGGAATACCTTTTTAGAGTCAAGTGGCATGTTAATATTATTTAAAGCAAAATTAATTACATAGCTACACAAATAGAACAGTTCCCAATGATGATAGAGACTGAAGGAATGCCCCTTCGAAAAAATTCGTCAGTGAGAAAATTCTTTTCTATTATATTAAGTACTAGCTGACCCTGCAAACTTCGACCGTCTAACGTCAACTTTGATCTAAACTTAAGAATTTTATTAACGTAATAAAATGAATACAAAAAATTCATTAAGTATCGATTTGACAGTTGTTGCCATTTTGTTCTCTATATTTTTGTTAACATTCTAACCTAGTATTTTCTATATATTTCAATATATTTCTAGATTTGAATATGATATTGAATATCCTATTTTCCTACTATTTTCCATTGAATTTGTATTTTATAATGTCTAGTATGTCACTGTTTTGCAGTGGACATCAAATCTTACAAGTAAGCTATAAGCGTGCGTGACGTGAGCTGTCAATTGCGGAGTTCCAAAGCTAATTTATTTAAAAATAAACTTCCTGTATACACTTTTTTTCGTTAATTTTTTAGATACTACAATAGTTATTCTGCTATTCGGCGCGGAGACGAATCCAACATGTCAGAGATCATTAAAAGCGGTGGTATAACTAACCTAAGTTTTTTTATTTATTTAAATTCTGTAAATACTACACGTAGCAAAATAATGCTAGCCTTCTCCACTATAATGTGTAAAATTCAAACGTCCAAAATCATCTGCCTGTACGTCTGTTGCTGAACGAACAGTGGGTTGGCAAGAAGAATAAGCATGAACTTCACAAACTACACAGCTACTCGTACACAACACATTGCCACTTTGTACTTTGAGAGAAATGGAGACTGGACTATGGGTTATGGTGAGCCAAACCGGTGGGTGATGGGTTAATCCGATGGTAAGTAACGATGACACGATGCGACGACGCCAAGAAGACGCATATCAATTCTTACCTTTTTAGAACAAAAATGTATCTGTTAATACTTTAGTTTTCGATAATAGAATTCGATTCTTTATCAGTCCCTTGTCCAAGAAACAAGGAAATTGCAAGAATAAACGCAATTAATTGTCATTCCTTTGGGCCAAAAGTCCACTCACATTTGGCATGTTAACGCACCTATAGGTGGTATATTCAGTTCTTAACAGCTGGGTGCGGATGGGGATAAATCTTCGCATTTGGCAGGCAAGCCTCTTATCTGAGCCAAAACGGGAGTGTCGTTAAATATTAACTCCGGGACACATCCTGACATGTCAGTAACTGCGTCGTCGTCGCTGAGCAATGAATGTTATCTATCGCATTTTGTTTCGATGTTGTGTCAAGAGAAAGACAATATGCGTTCGTCACGCATCGCAAACAAAGGTCTTTCATTATAGGGATCGAATGTTTTTATATATTTACTGTACCTACATCAGGCATTCATACAAAATCAACCAAGTACAAACTTGGTTGATTTTGTTTGGTTTATATGTGTTTGTTTGGTATGTGTATAATCATACCATCACTTCGTGCCTAATTTTAAGAGAAACATAAAATAATTTTAAGTCACCGTTTGTCCGTAGTAATACTTTTTTCTCATACTAGTACGACCACGAAAGTATCTTATTACTCTTGAAAGAAATTGCGTGGCGCCTAACGTGGGGCCAAAACGTAATGAAGTTCCTGTGTATCGGTAGGTTCCTGGCTATTTCATGGACAATTAACTCTCCCTAAGAGAAGAAACTTAGACCACGGGAAATCGCCCTTTTAAGTTCTATTGGAAGAGGCCTATCGCAAGAAGTGGGCTCTTGCAGACTGATTGATGATGATAGTTTAAATATAGTTGAGTTACAAGTTACCTTGTCACGTAAGGCTCGTTGTTGAAGCCTCAGACAGCTGAAGCGAGGACCATGACGACTGAAGTTGGACGTCGGGACACGACAAAATAAAAATGTTATGAGGTGGTTCATATCATACAGAGAGTGTACTTCTACTTGAAGGAAATACGCACTTACCTACGCTGCTGGCTTCCCGTAGTAAAATAATGAAGGAATAGACAATGCGAAATGACTGGCGATTTTAAATAATATGTCTAGTTTTGTTGAAGACCACAATAACAATGAAAATGTTCTAGAAGAAAAGAACCTTGTCAGCCCGAAATTTACAAAATTCTAAAATTGTCATAAAAACTAAAACTCACCGTAGAATAGAAAACGAAAATATGTAAACTCATGTTTCTTATTGATTAGTAAATAAATAAAAGTGGAATCATAATAATTATAAGAGCCGTATTAGCGTATCTCGTATAACAGCCTCTAGCGTACAAGGGTCTACACAAACTGATGCTTATATGTATTTCGTCGCTATAAAGTAAAAACCTCGGGAGTATGATTTTTGTCTACCCTGCGACTGAAATCCGAAGGAAGATAATTTTATTTTTTATTTTAAATACGTAGTTCGAGAACGGCCTCACCAAAACAGTAAAATATAAATCAGTGTTAGGTTATGTAGGTATCCCTAGGTAGTATTTAGTAGGTGTATGTACAAACCACTTAATCCATTAATCCAACTCACGACAGGATACACCGATCCTGATGTGAATCCCAGATAATCCCTACATGCGAATAGGTATTTTCTGGCTTTGTGGTTGCGTAGCGCGTATACATAAATAATATGGTAGGTAGGTAGAATTACCGAAACGAATTTACTTAGGAAAGGTCTAAATTATGTTTAGCAGTACGACTACACATAGGTCTGTTTACTTGATTTAGTTGTATACTAGCTGTGCTCCGCTCGCGTGGACTACAGAAGCCGCTCCCCTACCCACTTCCGCTACCGCTCCTACGCCCACTCCCACGCCCACGCCCACTATAGCTACAAATGTAGTCCAAACTCATCGCAATCTGAATAGTACCGCACATTAAAATTATACTCCCTTGTTATATTGAATATACTAATCTTACCTACTAATGTATTTCAAAACTAAAAATGTCCATAACTTTTGATGAGTAAACAGATAAACAACCAAAAATTCCAAAAATGATCGAAATGTGTTCTATTATGCAAGGGTCTATCCCCAATTTTTTTTGAAAATATCTTTAATGTACAGACACGTGAAGTTTATGATTTTATTTATTAGACTAGCTAATGCCCGCGACATCGTTCGCGTGGACAACTTAACATTACACATTATTATGTATTACTAAATCCTAAATTTAATTAATCTGGTTATGCATTAAAAATATTTATATACATAAAATTATCATACCGATGGCGGTTCCGCCGTTGGACCGCAGAATTAATGTTTTTTTTTAAAGTTGACATTCTTCATGGTTAAATCATGAATTAAAAGATTATCATATAATTATTTATATTTTTTATGTTTTAATATTGTGCAAGAAATAATGAGATTTATTTTATTTAAAAAAAAATATCTCAGGTGACATTCCCTTTACCCTCTCCCATTCCCTCTTTCCATATCCCCTTCGTTCTTCCTCATTACCTTCCCACCACGTTGAAAACCCCTTGCCGCTCCCTACCCCTACCCTTCCTCCGCTCTTTATTTTCCACTGCCCCCCTCCCTCTGTCCTACCATCTCCCATTCCCGCTAGCCTTGACCTCATCTTTCCTCTCCTTCCTCAACTTGCCCCTCCCCTTCCCCCTCTTCTTTCCCATCCAACTTCCTTCCCCTCCCTTATTGACACCTATTTTGCATATCCAATTAACGGTACAACAAAATGTCTGTCAAACTGCTGGACATACTCGTAGGCCTTCCTTAATGAACGCCACCACACTCGGTCCTTTGCCCTATGGATCCAGCCGCTTCTGGCCATCTTCTTCAGGTCGTCAATCCACCTGGCGGCGGGGCGTCGTGGCGATCTGCGGTCTCCACTCTAGAACTCGTCTGCCCCAACGGCCGCCGAAACGGTATTGCGACAGATGTAGCCCACCCACTGCCACTTCAGCTTACTAATTCTTTCAGCTATATCGGTCACCTTTGTTATTCGTTGGATCTCCTCATTACGAATCATATCCCTCATAGAGACCCCGAGCATAGCCTTTACATAGCTCGCTGAGGGACTTGAAACTTGGGATCAGGCCCACCGTCTGTGTCCACGTCTCCGCGCCGTATGCAGGACGCACTGAATAAAGACTTTTTGAAGACTTGACACAGTTTTCCGAATACTGCCCAACCTAACTGGATTCTTCTGTCAGCTTCCCTATCGAAATTGATCTACCCAACTGTATTGTCTGTCCTAGGTAGACGTACTCCTGAACAACTTGGATATTGACATTGTCGACGATGATCGATCTAAACAGGGCCACTAATTATCGAATAACGAATTTTTTGTATCGAAACTTGTGGAAAGGCCCTGAAATACAACAGCTAAAATACATAAATAAAATTGTAAATGAGCTTTAAAACGTTTCTGTCCCTCTCTGTCAAGGTTTTGCATCGTCCAGTAATGTTGAACTATATTGTCATACAAATGATATGAAATGAGAGGTCAACTTTTAGATCGGTCTCCTGAGATTTTATTGAGATATAATTTATACCAGATGGTGCCCCGAACTCAAAGCTATTAAACAGTAAAAACGTCGTCAAATTCTGTTCAGTAGTTTCCAAGATTAGCTCGTACATAGGTACATACATACAGACAGACACGAAATTTTTTTATTATATTTTTGGACTCTACTGGTCTTAAGTAATTTCCGGGGAGTGAAATTTTTTTTTCACTTCTATGTACAGATTCGCTTTTCTTTTGTTTTTCTACTGTTTATATGTACCTATACATGAAAATCTCCATCATCGCCTTTATTATCTACATCGCGCCTTACCAAACTAAGGATAGGATAGTCTGTTAAAATGTCCATGATTTATAATGATAACTACATTTTTTTAAATAATATCTATTAACTTGATAACTAAGATTAAAATAGCATGCACCGTCAACCTTTGCCTGATTTGCTTACAGTCAACCAATCACATTAATCTCTTAACAGTTTCGTTCGTATGCTAAGTTATCAGCCGTAACGTAATTTTCAATAACTAATCTGAGTTGTTGTCCAAACTTATAAATCACTTTCATAGCTGACTCTACATGATTTAGTTGCTGTATGTTCTTGTTGCTAATTTAGGTACAACCGTTTAAATACGACATCAGACTTGTCTCATCGTGCTAACGAGGGTTGTGGGAGTTTAGTCGTGGTTTACCACAGGAAACATATACAATTTTGTGTTTTAGTATTCTAAATGTGACGCAGCTCTTATCTGCCCAACTCGAAATCTCTCAAATTGCGAATAAAAAAAATCTGCTGGTGGTTACAATGGCTGGTTAGCCATTGTCATCCATATTTGTAGTAATTGTGATGGATACATTACCAGCAGTGTGTCGGATCGAGTTTCTATCTACGCTCCCATCAGCGTAATCGTCAGAAAGATTGATTGTTTTTAGGAGTCCGTACCTTGAAATGAAAGAAACGGAACTCCTAATGGGTTCTCTTTGTTATCCATGAAGACCATATTTCTCAGGAATGGCTAGAGTTATTACTGAGCTTTACTACAGCCTCATTATTCATGTGAAAAATTCAAATTTCTAACTCAATGAAATGTATTTCCAAAGTGTGTTGGCGTAACCAACTTGCCGTGACATAGAATCATATCGAAATTTGGCAAGTAGGAAGATGTCGTAGCACAAGATCTCTAGTAAATTACTTGACAAACTTAATTTGGAGACGTTTATTAGGACCGCAAAATAAAGTTTGTGACGCTAAACGTAGGGGGGTAAACGTTGGAGGAAGGGGGTAGGTATCTACGTCAGAGGAGATTTGTAATGACAAAAAGTGAATAAGTAATTTGTACATTCAATAAAAAAAAAGTAGGAATCCTATCTGAATTTGAATTTCCCAGAATGGTTTCGTTATCGAGTAACGTCACAAAATTCTTAATTTATTTAATTTAAAAAGGTACCGAACACTCAAGGCTGATTCTATTCGCACTTATCCGTCTTTTTGTCTGTATTCTGTCCTGGGTCTGGACATAATACCTAAAATACTGGAATGTTTGTTCGGGCGGAGGGGAGTTACCATACTCAGGCGATCTCTCTGCTAAAGTACAAGACCACATGGTTATGCACGTCATCGATGTTACTATAGGTTATAAATGTCGTGTTGTTCGATCTGTTACGTGTGTGTTTCGTATCGACAGCGTACCTACCTCCATCGAAACTAGTTGCAAAACTCCGGTTTCGTGGGAAGTGTGCACGTGTGCGTGGACGTGGAGTGACAAACGGCCTGATGGTAAGTGGTCACTGTCGCCCATAAACCTGCATCCCAAAAACCACAGGTTTGACCACCCTGATGCTGGAATGCCTCGGTTGCCTGTAATTCCATTGGCTCTCCTGCCCTTCAAACAGAAACACAATAAGATTGCTGTTTGGCGGCAGATATGGTGACCATACGGAACCTACACTGGAATCCTATTCCCGGTTATAACGCTGTAAAAAACAGGGTACTTAAGATTATTAGTTTTTAGCACAGCGTAAATTACTTTTCGTTTACAAGATGCCAAGGGAAAGAGAAGAGGGCAAAACAAACATGCAAATGGAATTCCGAGAAATCGTTGGCAGAAATACAAATAATACAGGAAATTGCCCCGGGAAGATAAGGAAGGAAGGACGCGTTCTTTCCTTCCTGTTAAATGTTGACGTTAACACGGAAATTGTAATTTAAAAAACATGATTGCGAGTATAATGGGAAAACTGTCTAAAATCCGTCGTCGAACAAAACTAGGGAATAACCTACGAGCAGTTTCCTGAAATACAAGTAAGTGCCTAACCATTTCGCTACGCCATGTTTGTGATAGTTACGAAACAGGCGCGCTGGCGCTGTCTCAGTCGCACGACTATTCCAGCCCCTTACACTATCTCTGTCTATCGGTGACCGTACGAATGCAACTTTGGAAACAGTAACATACTAAGAAATTCATTAGTGAAACATTTCATGACCTAACCATAGCCACCACCCTAATCTATACTGACACAGACTTAAATAACACTTCCCGTGTAAGACTATAAGGACTTCAATTAATACTTCTACTTTTGTATTTACCAACATTATCTAGACTTATGGATTTTTTAATAGGAGTACCCCTGAAGTAAAAAACATATTCGCGCCCCCTAACTCAGTAGCTGCTGTTGAGCTAGATAGAATACGCACATTGTATACGACGTACGCTTTGCTGACTTTAAAAAAAAAAACAAATGTAGATATTCACATAGGTAGGTACTTCACGAAAGGAAAGTTGTTCAAAGGAATTGGATGGAACGTAATTATTCTCTCCTCTCTCACGTTTTCATGAATATTAATGGAAATATAGAAAGAGTAGGTACCTATGCCTGTTCTTAAAAAAAAAATATTTTTGTCAAGTCCTTTAATTATTTTCGTCTGGACACTAAATCCATTGAAAAGATACTAAAAGAAACAATAGATTGCGAACTTGTTTTTGCTGCTAGTGTCCCTTTCATGTACCTACATTAAATGTACCTCAACTTGTAACTGTAATTATTTGTGTAATTAAGTGTATCGTATTGTATTATTTTTGTTTGGACATATGATTTGGAATGGAATGTATTGCAGTCACACATCATGTTTTAATTATAAAGTGACGACTTACGACGGTACATAAATAAGTGAATAATATTTAATCTTATCGTTAATCTTATTTGCTATCCTCTTCAATATTGTAGGAGAAGACTCAACTTAATAGAGCAAAACCAACTTCATCTTCCCCGGTCAGAAACTTCAGAGCTTAAGCTCCCATAATAGATTCATTTTCGTCGTATACCTTGCTGTGCTTAACTAAGTTATCTCATCAGGCTACGTGATAGATTACTGTAACAAATTGCTAACTTAATAGGTACTGCTTGCAAACTTTATATTTACTTATTAAATATCCTAAGTTGTGAAACAATATATTCAACGGCGGCTAGGGGAGCTGAAATTACTCTTTCATAGTCCCTAATCATATACTCCACTGATAGACCGTAGTCTACACAACTGTTTTACATAACTTTAGTCTTTCAGAAGGGAAGGGGAAGGAAGGGGTTTAGAAAGATAAATCTTCATTGCAGACTGAAAAGATCTCATGATGGTCAGAAATATGTAAAAAAAGAATTCCCGATTCGTAACCGTTACGAAAATGAACTTTTATTTCCAATTTGAAGTTGGTTATCAATTTCAGTTACGAAATGGGTCGAAAGGTAAGAAATCTTATTAAAAGTATTAATAGTTAGGCCGTTTGAACTATAATCCCAGGTTCCGTAGAACACAGAATATATTCTCTTAATTAGATTTAGGGCGGGCGTGTCGGTCTGTTTATGCTTTCTGTCTGTTCTTTGTCGACATCGAAAATTATGTGACATTTATTTCCCCGTCACGTTTCGGTAATTGAATTACGAAACCATAGACATAATGACATGTTGCAAGTATTTTAGTTTATTATATTATAATAATGTACAAAAAAGGGTTAGCTGAAAAAGCTTTTTTTTTTTAATTAAACGCCAATTTAAATTAATCTTAAGTAATAAAAGTTAGCAGCAAACGTTTCTAAAAGTATTTATTTTCTTTGAAGTACCTATGAATTGTTAAAAAATATATTTTCGGAATGATTAAATTATACGCGACGTAGGTAGGTACCTACAATCCTTCGTATTTGAACACTATCTTTCCAAAAACGTTTTACTGTTAACTTCACGAACATAAATCAAGATCTCTTACCTACAATAAAGGCAGGTTGTACATTCAATTTACTATAAGTAATTAAGACTTAGAAATTTGCTCAATTTCACGAGCTTCTGCGTTGTTTGATCTTGTTAATTAGGTCTTGTAAAAAGTTAACAGCTGAATTAATTGTCCTCTATAATGGAAGACAATTATTATGCTTTGTTCTTGAGTACCTAATTAATACTACCATCATCAGTGGTAACAAAAGTAGCAATAGAAGGTAAAGTTTCAACACAAATTCAATATATTCAAGCTCCACTAGCAGGCTACTATAAGATTGCTTCAACTGCCTTAATCTCACAATTCACACTATTTAGTCTGATAAAATCTTTACTTTCACTAGTATTAGATTAAGTTTCAAGGTAAATTTAATCATTTATTTCAGTCAATAGTATGAATTGTGAGATTAGGCCAGGTCAATCAATCTTATAGCAGTCTTCTAGCATAGAATACCTAATAATACTACTTCTAGGTAGATCCCGTTTAGAAGTTTTTCAATGAGATGGATGTACATATATATCGATGCGCCCTTCATACATAAAAAGGTCCCAAAGAAGATATAGGGATGTATACGAATACCTCACCACAGCCAAAGAAACAAGCAGACACTTGTGTACCTTATTACAGAGACATAAGGTTCAAAAGTCCAAGTACTTTTTTGGCGACTGTATGTATCTTCCTTTCTAACAAATTCCTGAATTCCTGTAGAAAATGGTCCTTTTATACATACTGTATTTCATTAGCAAGGGAAAATTTTTCATGAAAGGGGCAAACATAATCTTCTTTTTGCCAACCTCCTTACAATTAGGTACCTACATAAAATGTAATTTTTACTTATACGGATTCAGACAATGTATAAAATGTTGTATATAATTAGTTATACTTAAGTACACAGGATTTACCATCCAGTCACTTTACTTGTGGTACTCGGGTGGTGGTGCAAAAAAACATAACTTTGGCCGGCAAATGTTTCCTTCTAGAAAACAAATAAATAAGATGGATCTGAAAATAACTGCACGTCTACGTTCTATCACTTCATTGAAAATAAACAGAGCTAAAGGAATTATAGCTCGTACAAACTGTATAATATATTTACGCTGCCCGCCCTGCCTAGTGAATAGCAGGTGGAAAATCTCATTCCACAAGTAGGTACGAGTATAAGCGATGCGAATCAAATGGGATTCATTACTCCTATATCCTGTCTACTTAGGAATGTTTAAGCACCTTGTCGGTAGGTATGTAGATCCCTCTGTAATGAGAATTATTTCTTCTTTTCTTCTTTAACTTCGTATATATGAACATTATTTTACTTCGTAGAAGTTTAACCAGACTAAGCAACTACAACCGCAAATGTGAATACCTCCCTCCCTCCCTTTCTCTTTGTATTTGTTTATTTTATCATAAATTACACTGAATTATTACTTTACCTTCCTCACTCTCTCTCTCTCTTTCCCTCTCCTCCCCATCCCCTACCTTCCTCCGCCCCTCACCTTCTACACCAACATGACCCATCGCCCTTCCTCCGCCATTTCCCATTCCCCTCCCTGCCCCCGTTCCCTTAATTTTAATATATTGTATTACATACATTCCACATTTTATTTTATTACATTACATCCCTCATCCCCCGAATCAACTTTTTTGCAAATAACTAAATAAATATTTGGGTAAGATTAATTTTCACGTGATATCAAGCGTTCGTAATTGGTAATGCCTTTATGCCTTGTAATGTCATCAAATTTCCGCAAATTAGTAATGTATTTATTTGTTCAATTTCCAATAGACCATCTAATTAGGTCATTTGACGCCAGTCATTGTCGCTAACCAAGATCGTATTGTCCTATGGGAGTATGGGAGACCTATTTACGGCCATCTGTGAGATATCACATTTTGCCCAATAATAGATTTCCCTCATCTCCTTTGTGGCCCGAATCAGAAATTCTATTGATCGTTCTCTTACAAATAGACAAAGGAGACGATAATAATTGATCCCAGATTGATGATAACTCTCCGCTACCTAATATGTTTTTTTGGTTACAATCTATACCGAATCCCTATCAACGATATCCGTCTCTTCAAGGAATTACGAACACAGATACCAATGGACATATAAGCAAAATATACTCCCTGATTCCAATAAAAAAAGGTTCTACCTCTCAGTGCTATATCCGCGATATATAAAGATGGGGGGCGTTTTTGTAGGTATATATGGAACTTGGTTCTCATCCAGTCATCCACTAATAACAACCAACAACAATAAATGATATGCAAATGAAAATCTCTTAATAGGTAGAACAGTAGTTACTATGGCGATTAATCTCATTTACTTGTATTTTCAGCGTTGTGGACCTTTTAGTACCCACCGACTAATATCAACTTTCTAGCTGGCTGGTACTAAAAGGCCCACAACGCATGTTAATCTCAGCGAGCTATGGACTTCGGCGTTATGGGGTTTTGCGTATTACTGTATTATTGTAATATATTACAATTACGTTGTGGGCCTTTTAGTACCCACACACTAATACAATAAGAGATACGCATAGGCCCATAACGCCGAAATTACAGATAACTGAGATTAGTTGCCTCAGTCACTATTGGTCTACTTAACAACCACTCAAACGTCCCGGGAACTACAGTTCCCAAAAGCACACTCATGGCGCTGATTTGACAAATTGCTAATCTGGTCGATTAGGCGTACTTAAGTTTAATAAAATGTTTCTAGATTGCAGGATATTAAATCTGTCGTCTACTGAAGTATAATGTTAACTAAATTTATTTAAAATAATTGATATATACAATATACTAGCTGTTGCCCGCGACTTCGTCCGCGTGGACAAATTAACAAAACACATTAACATGAAAATGTTTTGCAGGAAGTTAAGTACTTTTTCTCTTTATGTTAAATGTTTTATCGCAATCGCATATGCCTTTACTCCTTCTCTTCCCCCTCCGATTCCCCCTCACCTTCCCAGTCCTCTCCCCTTCCCCTCTTTTTCGACGTCCCCTTTACCCTACCCTTTCTCTACAGCTTTCTTGTGCCCCATAGTGCATTTATCCCAAACGATCAGATAGCAGTCCTGGATCACCCTGGCTTTGTCACTGTTACGTGACGTGACACACAGGAGTTTCTGTGCTGTGGTATGAGCCGTTTTACCGCCAGGAAGCAGTGTGGCAGTGACCCCTGAGGACACTACAGTGCAGGCGATCTTCCCTTGTCATCTGATTTCTACCAGAAGTATGCCAGTGAGAAATGATTTTATCGGTGCATCCCTAGGCATCAAGGGAAAACGTATCTCCAAGCTGAAGCTCCACGCTTTTTTACAACTTTGTAGAAAACTACTCTTTTCCCAACTGTGACTCTTGGAATGTTATCAACTTATCACTCACTATCGCTGACATTTCAGTTAATCGGTTTCCGCAGCTTACTCGCGGTTTATACTCTGTACAGATAAGCTGCACGGAACGGTCCATGACAACATCTTCGACCATAGTAAGGTTTAGTACCCTCTCATCAGATACGTCCACGTCCAGTTCAGCGTTCCTCAAAGCACGCAGGACATCTTCGGCGAGACGCGGACTTCTCCCACACCACTTCTTCGTCTGTCTGTCCGTCCGTATGTCACAGCCACTTTATTCCGAAACTATAAGAACTATACGTTAAAACTTGGTACGTAGATGTATTCTGTGAACCGCATTAAGATTTTCACACAAAAATAGAACTTTTGAAAATTCTATTATGTGTGGGGTATTTATGGATAGGTCTTCAAAAATGATATTGAGGTTTCTAATATAATTTTTTTCTATACTGAATAGTTTGCGCGAGAGACACTTCCAAACTGGTAAAATGTGTCTATAACTTCTAAAATAAGAGAATGATAAAACTAAAAAAATATATATGATGTACATTGCCATGCAAACTTACACCGAAAATTGGTTTGAACGAGATCTAGTAAGCAGTTTTTTTTAATACGTCATAAATCGTAAACCACAATACTATTATTAAAACATCGATCAAAGTTACAATGAACTACAATAACTTTTATATTATGTTACTTGCTGCTACGGAACCCTTCATGGGCGAGTCCGACTCGCACTTGGCCGCTTTTTTATGCCTAAATTTCGACGATAAAATTATTTTACTGGTGTTTAGTAAATGGTTTGTGTACTTAGTAAATAAACGTAATAGTTAACTATTTGCATCGTACGTACAGTCAAACATAAGTACTTAAATTACATTTACAGGGACTAAACCTGTAACCGCAATCAATTTTATTGAAATTTAGCCCGGAGCGAGGGCTGATGGGCTCAGCTCAACCCACACTAATTAGACACCCGGGTCGCACCCGCCCTCCCAAGGTTCCCTAAATTACCTCCCCCTACGGCTTGTTACGTTACGTTACGTAGGTACGTCTAATGTTGCACGAATGACAGGAACATTACATATACGTGCTATAATGTGGAACCTGGCTATTTTGCAATTGTATTGAGATTAAAGTACCTACATTTAGTATAGTTGGAATCACGTAACATGAGCTCTGATTTGTACCAGCGTTCATACAAATTAGAGCTCTAGTTACGTGCAGCCATCTATATTAATCGTCACTATCAATAGCCACGTAGTTAATATAAAGTTACGTGACGTTAAATAAAGTCGAAAACCACAGGACTCATATAGGTATCCTGGCACCTACCTAACTCGACAATAATACTCAAAGGATATCATACAAATAACAAAAAGAAATGCTGAAGTGCTGACATGAAATATCTGAACAGAAGACACGAAACACTAAATTGTCAATTAATATACCTACATGTTATAGTCAAAGCCTTAAGTCCAGTCAATTCTGGGTTTGATTATTGATTAGTTAAGGAATGTTATTATTAGGATTTAGGTATAAAATCCGTTGACTGCTATGACCGCGGCTGTTGCGGCGCAGCGCAGTCTAGTGCGCGTTCACCTTTAGTTACCATTGCCAACCTTGCCGGCGATCCTAGGTTGGAATGGACTTCGGGCTTTGGCTACAACATACCTAGGAACTAAATTAATAAATTGAAATTGTTTATAATTTGATTGAGGGTTATTCACTTACATCACTCGCTGGCTTCCATAGGTACTTATTATTTTTAATTTTTACACGTGCGTAGTTTATTGATATGAATAAGTCGACGCAAAAAGCAATGACCTTTTGGATTGTCATTACAATAAATCATAAACGCTGTACTGTAACCCATATCGATGTAAAATTTTTGGTATTTCAAATTCGAAATCACAAAACAAATCTACGTCGAATGGTCTGCGTCCCGTGTCTCTGAGGGTAATAGAAAAGACACTGGACCTAGACAGTTTTTTTATGATTCAGAATTTGCATTAAAAAAATGTGGGTAACAGCGTTTATACTTCTTTGTGTCGAAATGATTTAACTAAAATATGGAAATATCAATCTTTAATCAGTGCGTCCTACCTGTCACGACCTACGGAAACGTGGACACTGACGGTGGGTCTGATCCACAAGTTAAAGGTCGCTCAGCGAGCTATGGAGAGGGCTATATTCGAAGTTTTTTTGAAGGATATGATTCGTAATGAAGAGATCCGACGAAGAACAAAGGTAACTGACATAGCCGAAAGGATTAGCAAGCTGAAGTGGCAGTGGGCAGGCCACACCTGTCGCAGAATTGACGGCCGTTGGGGCTTCGAGTTCTTTAGTGGAGACCGCGGATCGGCACGCGCAGGGTGGGACGCCAGATGGACCGACGACCTGAAGAAGGTGGCCGGAAGCGGCTGGATGCGGAGGGCGGAGAACCGGATGTGGAAGCTTTCATTGGGGAAGGCCTATGTCAAACAGTGGACGTCTGTGCTGATATGATGAGGATGCTAAAAATATGGAATTATACCTTTAGTTATTTGTATCGCGAGTTAAGTATTAAATAGTATTGGAGATTTTCCATTTCGTTTGAAAAATAACGCTTTTACATCACGTTGCCAGGAGAGGTTGTCAATAAAAATGATGAGGGTATTTCCTCCTTAACGGATTTCTTTTGATAGACGCATTAAAACATTTTCCATGAAAAAAATTCCTCTCAGGAACCTCTGCACGGGAAGTAACAATCTTATTTATATCTTTTGTTCTACGGAGGTGCATTGGGGCATAGTGCACTCTGCAAGTGTTTAGTCATGTACCAGCAGGAGGATCTACAAAACAATTGTTAATATTAAGGGCAAGGGACCGTTTCAGTACAATTCCAACAATTTTACTATGGGCATAAAGTTACAATTAAAGTAAATTAGCACACATGGCTCATCTAATCCACTGCTATATTCGGTCGATCAAATAAACACCTCTGTAGCCATATTTTGTAGCGATAAGGGCTGGTTAGCGGATATGAGAGACGACCGAATTCAATACACAGTAAAATTATAATAAAAATTAAATGTCCTGGACTATTATCAAATTCCTATAAATGTTATTTTATAGGGTTAGAAAGTTGATGGTTGACTTTTCCCCTTTCCCCTCCCCTTACCCATCTTCCCCCACTCCACCCCTCTCCTCCCCCTCTTCCTCCCATTCTCCCTCCACTTACCTCTTCTCCCTCCCTGTTCCCTTCCTCTAGTCATTGAAATACAACTTTTAGATTGTGTCCCGAAAAGTTATTAAACAGTGAAAAACTCCGTCACTTGTTTAGTAGTTTCCATAGAGAATACTGGTTTGGGAACAAAATATTTATGTGGTTAATTTCAAACGTTAGTTTAGATTTAGTGTTGTATTGTTTCTGCTTGTACCTATGTAATGTGTTTTGTTGCAGCCAATAAATGATTATTCTATTCTATTCTATTCTATTCTATATAACATAATATGGATTAGCATGGCATTAGCTACTTTATCGAAGTTTACTATTTCTGAAATGCTATATCAATCAATAAAAACAACATATTGATCTACCCAAGTCTAAAGACCACATGGTGGATCACAAATTGTATTGTTAATTAGTTCCGCCGTTTCCTGTTTTAAACTATTTTGGCTACTATTTGTTCCACCAACAATTAGTTGTCAAGGTATATATTACGAAAATGACATTTATTTTCGGTAATGCTCAGTTGACCATGGGTGGAACCATTCAAATTTTATCAGCACTATTCATTGTTATTCAGAGTTCTGTGTGCATTAGTTATATCGAAAATGATGATAGTGAACAGTTTCTTTCAAACGTCATCAACTTCTTACCGAGTAACATATCCCTAGGTGTCCCAGAAAATATCACCGAACAGTATAATTCTGGACTTAATAATGAAGACATTGATTTGAACATCGTACAACTCATCCATAAATATGGTTATGACACTGAAACGCATAAAGTGCAAACCAATGACGGATACAAACTTACTATGTTTAGGATACCAAGAAATGGTTCCGTGGTGTTTCTAATGCACGGTTTAGTTGGTAGTGCCGATGACTGGGTAACTGCTGGACCGGTCAGCGGCATCGCGTATCTGTTGGCGGCCGAGGGCTACGACGTGTGGATGGGCAACGCTCGCGGTAACAAACACTCCCGGAGCCACGCGAGCCTGTCGCCGAAAAGCGCAGAGTTCTGGGACTTCAGCTGGGACGAGATCGGGCGCCACGACCTGCCCGCCATGATCGACTACGTGCTGCGCATCACCGGCAGGCCACGACTCAAGTACGTAGGACATTCGCAGGGCACCACTTCCTTCTTCGTGTTGTGCTCCGAGCGACCAGAGTATAACCACAAGGTTTCCCTAATGATAGCGCTTTCGGCCGTTGCATACATGTCTCATTTGAAAAGCCCACTCGTCCGACTCTCGTCTCCTGTCAATCCTTTTTTATTTTCTTTATTTAAAAGAATTGGTGTGCATGAGTTTCTTCCAGACACCGATTTCATCAAAACTGTGAAAACGATAGTTTGTGGAATTAAACTTGGAGAATACTGTAACAACATCGTTTTTATTATTTCCGGATTTAATTACGATCAACTGAATGTTACGAATTTGCCTGTGTTTTACTCACACGTACCATCAGGAGCATCGTCGAAACAATTAGTTCATTATGGACAAGGTGTAGTATCTGGGAAATTTAGAAGATTCGATTATGGTGAAACAGGCAACCGAAAGAAATATGGTTCCAAGGATCCTCCTGCTTATCCAGTGGAAAAGATAAGTGCACCAGTGGCCATTTTCTGGAGCGACGGCGACTGGCTGGCAGACATCAAAGATGTTGAAACTTTACGCGGCAAATTGAGGAATGTTATTGATTTTTATAAAGTTCCCTCTAAAAATTTCAATCATATAGATTTCATATGGGCTAAAGATGTAAGGACATTAGTCTATCCTAGATTATCACAGTTATTAGGAAACACCAATATTTGAATTGAAGTAGTAAAATAAACTGTATTGTGTAAATATGAATTAGCCTTTTTACTCTTTTACCCAACTGCGCAAGTAGGTACCTAAAACACTCGATGTTCAATAAGTGTGCAATTTTTAATTAAAATAGGAAATCTTTTTGAAGAAAATGTATTATGGCAGAATTCGAAAATTGAAATTAAAAACATCGAAACCGCACGACGCTGTAATCAAAAATCTTGATCATCATTCATTACATTGGCTTGTCACAGTAGGGAAAATGTCTCAGAACAATAAGTAAAGACCTATGATAATTTCTTCATCAATGCCGTATTATTTATTACTAGCTGTGTCCGCGGCTCCGCTCGCGTGGTCTACAGAATCCGCTCCAGTTCCCACTCCCACTCCCGTTCATTATCCCACTCCCACTCCCGCTCCCGTTCCCGCTCCAGGTCCATGTCCAGGTCCAGATCCTAAATCAAAAGTTATGCGAATTTATAGTTTTCAAAAACTCCTATTACATTGGTGCCCCGCTACCGCTCACGAATTCAGTCAAGCATTTATACCTTGGACCTATTATTTATACCCTACACTCCTCGCAGTGTATGAGAATTTTCGGAAACTATAAATTCACATAACTTTTGATGGACTGCACCGATTGCAATGAAATAAAGCCTTTAAGTTACACCGAATTAAGCACTAGGTATGTTTTTATGGAAAGTCAATCAAAATCGGTTCATTACTTTTTAAGTGATGCGCGCACAAACAAACAGATAAACAAACAAACAGACCAAAATTCCCAAAAAGGATCGAAATGTGTTCTATTACGTATCTTTAGACCCCCCCCATTTTTAGGGTTCCGTAGCCAAATGGCAAAAACGGAACCCTTATGGATTCGTCATGTCTGTCTGTCTGTCTGTCCGTCCGTATGTCACAGCCACTTTATTCCGAAACTATAAGAACTATACGTTAAAACTTGGTACGTAGATGTATTCTGTGAACCGCATTAAGATTTTCACACAAAAATAGAACAAAAACAATAAATTTTGAGGGTTCCCCATACTTAGAACTGAAACTCGAAAAAAAAAATTTCATCAAACCCATACGTGTGGGGTATCTATGGATAGGTCTTCAAAAATGATATTGAGGTTTCTAATATAATTTTTTTCTATACTGAATAGTTTACGCGAGAGACACTTCCAAAGTTGTAAAATGTGTGTCCTCCCCCCCCCCCCTGTAACTTCTAAAATAAGAGAATGATAAAACTAAAAAATATATATGATGTACATTGCCATGCAAACTTCCACTTAAAATTGGTTTGAACGAGATCTAGTAAGTAGTTTTTTTTAATACGTCATAAATCGTAAACCACAATACTATTATTAAAACATCGATCAAAGTTACAACGAACTACTATAACTTTTATATTATGTTACTTGCTCCTACGGAACCCTTCATGGGCGAGTCCGACTCGCACTTGGCCGCTTTTTTTTTGCTAATATCTTCAATGTACAGACATGTGAAGTTTACGTTTATAATTATCAGATTCTACGCCAATACACTATTCTATTTATGTTATGTATGGACTGTTTACGCCATAAAGCACTGGGGGGATCGTCATACATCGCCTTCCTGCGAATGGTACAAAACCACTGGTCATATGAGGTATCGAAATGTATCGATGTGTACGAGAGGTCATGAATGTGGTGTTCGATTTATGATGTGTCTGTGTTTCATATAGATCAGACAACGTACGACGGGATGTTTTGCATCTTAAGAAGATTATCTATAAGTATGACGGGTGATCCAGTTTACTCTAGATTTTACGTAAATAAATAAAAACTGATACCAAAACTCATAATTAAGTAACGACGCTTTATGACAACATTGATAACTTACGTAACCGTTAATTCCAAGCAAATCGGACACCAAATAGTGAATCAATTTCAACAAACATTCAGCATTCGATTTTTGTTGATGAACGGTAGACGAGTGAATACCTTTGTCACACAGAGCTATGTTTAAAAAGTTACTAACGTCAAATGAATTGATATTGAAGAGGCCGTAAAGTTCACAATGGGTTATCATCATTGCTGATAAAATAAACTCGCATTGGCTCAATTAAATACATATTTCATTGTGTTATCGAAGAATTTGATGGTGTGGTAAAGTAAAAATGAATAATAAGCTGTTACAAACGTGTCTCTACGACGTGGCGCGGAGATATAACCGGCTGTCACCAAATTGTTTCAATCATCCTGTGCTGAAAGTGCAGGCGAAAATCAGCTCTAAGGTAAAATAACTGAACCATATCTATTTTAACCGGTCGGTAGTCTCTTCAAATTGTTATTTTATTGACAATTGTTTTCTTATTACACGCTTCATAACCTGTACATTGCATTTTATAATTTATTTTTTAAAAATAAACTGTTTTGTAAGTATTCTGAATACTACATAATACATTCACGTTTCATAAATTAGAAAACATAAAGCACATCTATTGGATATAGATGTTTTTATATACAAAGACTGCCACAATTAAATGATTGATAAATAATAATCCAACGAAACACATAGGAAAGATCCAACTTTTGTTTGCGATTGCGTTATCTCGATATCAGTATGTTAGGTCAATGTATTGGTGATCTTAAAATTGACCATTGAATATTATTTACATCAGTCTATATTCATGTACGAAAAGGATAAGGCGTGCACGTAATATACTGCAATTACATATCTTTTAATTGAACCAACTTTCTCAGACTTTTCCAGTAAGGCAGCTACACAGTCCAACAACAATGAGCAAGACCATGTTAACTAATAACCTTTGGGATACGGATCCAGAGCTGTTTGACATCATTAAGAAGGAAAAGAGGCGCCAGGAGTCGGGCCTAGAGATGATAGCGTCTGAGAACTTCACCTCAGTGGCCGTACTGCAGTGCCTGAGCTCATGTCTTCACAATAAATATTCGGAGGGCATGCCCCACCAGAGGTAAGAATGTATTTAATGTAAGTTGTGCCAATTAAAATAACTGTTCACAGCTTGTGACAAGTCTTCTAAATATTATTAGTGTCCATTGCCACCAACAAGATATCAGCCACTGCTACACATAGAAGGACATTTATATATATTTAAAAAATATTAAAAAATAAAACTATGCATCAACTTTAGCAGATGAGCCAAGTAAACAAAAGCATATTTGCAAATTAAAAATTGGTAAGTACATCATTTAATTTAACAATTACAATTAAAATCACACACAAAAACATCATAAAAAAACCTTAAAAGAAAAGGGGAAAACATGTACCTACAAATGGTAATGTTTATCTCTGTAAGAGATTTCTGCCAGCGATAGAGAAAACTTTGTCAATGTTTGCAAAGTACAGTTTGTATATTTTGATAACATTCTTATAAAATTAAATTTTCATTTGGAATATTTGTTTCATACGTATATGTAAGAAATGGTTGACAGACTGCATTGTTTGCAGTCATTGTTCTGCAGTTATTGCATATCACATTTCCTTCATGGAGTGAAAACATTATACTTTACATACATATTGTTTTATAAAGGCTAATGGCTGCTGCCTACTGAGGCTCAACTCTCAAGCTAACTTAAGACTTTATAGTTATGACAGGTGACATCAGTATCAAATAAGTAAAATCAAAGGATAACGTAAATGACATTTGAAAAGTAATTCGCTGGGGTAGATGTCTTCCATCTTGGTAGACCCCAGTTTATCAAACAGATAACTGAGACACTGGTGGATTTGCTGTAAACTACCACACATATATATATAAATTCAAACAAATCTACTCTCCCTCTTACATTATTTTTTAGATATACACTACATCTTATAGAAATTAACTTGTTGCATGTAAAATGACAAAGTTGGGTATTATTATTTTTTGTTTTGTATCGTTATTTTAAATGGACATGCTGTAAAGTTTGCATTATAATTCATCCTTCATTACAGGTACTACGGAGGCAATGAGTACATAGATGAAATAGAAATACTAGCACAGAAAAGATCCCTAGAGGCATACAAACTCAAGGCAGAGGAATGGGGTGTCAATGTTCAACCTTACTCAGGTATTTTGTCAGATATATTGTGTTAAATAATTGTCAACTTGTATATTTTTTAAGTTGCTCATTATTATTAACATAAATTATATCATCTAAGAGCAACACAGCACATATCCCAAGATACATATGTACCCATAGATCGTTAGCTGTTTGTTATTTATGAACTGTCTTATTTATCTGACTTGCATTTCGGAAAAAGAATATACATGAAAGGGACACTAGTAGCTATAATAAGTTTGTCCGTATTATGCCTTTGCCGTCCACTTTGGAACACCATATATAGCTTAATTTGTTTTCGAAACGAAAATTATTTGTTTTCATATGAAAATTGACTTGGATTCAAATCCTTCATATGGTCACAGCAACATTATCATATTGGTCCTCTTTTTTATGGTCTACCTACTCTTTATTCCATTATAGGTTCACCAGCCAACTTCGCCGTGTACACCGGTGTCGTGGAGCCCCACGGCCGGATCATGGGACTGGACCTGCCGGACGGTGGACATCTTACTCATGGCTTCTTCACGGCTAACAAAAAAATCTCTGCAACATCCATCTTCTTTGAAAGCATGCCCTACAAAGTATGTTTAGACATATAACATAAACTTTATTTAATTTAAGGATATGTTTGTTGTGTCTACAATGGCCACAGTAAAAAATACTTTTTAATTGTGGGTGCGATGAATGGAAATATCGTGAGGAAACCTGCATATTATGTGATAATCGTGTGTGTAATCGGATAAGCTTAGAATAACACCACCACCAATTTTCCCATGGGTGTTGACTAAGGAATTGCACCAAGGACAGCCAGCAGCATTCTCGTATGTATATTAAGTACATTACTGTGATCACCAATCCACCTGCCAAGCGTGGAACTTATAGTAAACCCCACAATGGAGTGGAACTACCTTATGGCATTCTGTTGGGGAGGCTTATGTTCAGCAGTGTATGTATTTCGCCTGGTTATGTATTTAGGGCCCATGTTCCACGACATCCGTAGGAGTTACCACCAGCTTCCCTACACATGGCCCCTGGGTGGTGATAACTGATAACAGTGCAACGAATTTAATAGTTGTACCTGCCCTTCTGGACCTCACGGCTCATAATTATAAAAAACCTAGTCCTTAATTTACTATCTTACTCATATCAATGTTTATCAATGTGTGGACATTGCGGGTTTAATAGTGGTTGTAGTTATACGTCATTGGACCACAACTATCTTGCCTGGCAACAAAAACAAATTGATACTATACTTTGACCTCTTCATACTTGTTAAATGATAGATAAGTAATGTGTTAACGTCACCGTTTTATTTATACTTTACATCTAAACCTAATAGTTTAGTTATTAGTAATTAGAAAATAATATACTTATTTATTTCGCATACAAAAGTGCTCACCCCATAAGTTTTACATTATATGAGTTAATAAATATTGACATATTAAAAAAATACGTAAAATCTTACATCTAATGACAAAAGGTAGTTTTCGATGCAGATATTGTTACAGTAGTACCTAAAATAGTATAGACACCTGTATGGTACATGTTTCTTGTTCATTTTTAAGGTGGACCCGAAAACTGGTCTGATAGACTACGACAAGCTAGCAGAGACGGCGCGGTTGTTCAAACCGAAACTAATCATCGCCGGCATGAGCTGCTACTCGCGCTGCCTCGACTACAAGCGGTTCCGTCAGATCGCCGATGAAAACGGCGCTTACCTCATGGCCGACATGGCCCATATATCCGGCCTGGTCGCTGCAGGTAACTTTACTATAAACTTATGTAATGTTCTAATCCAATCATAATCTAACAGCTAGTCGCGTTGCTTCGACTACGCGACATACCTAACTGTTCCATACTGGAACACTATTTCATATATAGAAACCAGAGATCCGGAAGGAAACGGTGTAGTTATATAGATAACTACACAGTTTCTTATGCTTGTAACCTCCAGAAGTGAAATGTTTAACACAGAAACACAGAAAGAAATTAACACTTGCTATTTGATGAAGAACATTCTCTATTAACTTGTTATGAAAAAAGAAAATTATTTTTATCACGCATTCATCCAGCATTTATACAACCATAACTTATGTCCGTTTCGCAAACTGTCGTGTTGATGTGACCCTCGCACAGCGAATTGGTTGGACAGCTCAGCGCCATCACCAGAGCGGCCATTCTTCAGTATGGTAATGGTCTATTAAAGTATAGAAAGTGCTATGAGTAGCCTGACTTACCTTACAAAACCGTGTGATAATTAGATACACTATGCTAATTTATTTCACAGGTATAGTTCCAAGCCCGTTCGAATTCTGCGACATAGTAACGACCACCACCCACAAGACGCTCCGCGGCCCGCGCGCCGGCGTTATCTTCTACCGCAAGGGCGTCCTCCGCGTCAAGCCCAACGGTGACAAAGTGATGGCCGACTTTGAGGGGAAGATCAACCAAGCGGTATTTCCGGGGTTGCAAGGCGGGCCGCACAACCACGCTATCGCCGCCATAGCGACCGCCATGAAGCAAGCGACTACTCCGGAATTTATTGAATATCAGAAACAGGTATCATTTAACAAACTATTTCTCGCATGACATTTATTTTTGAAGCTTTATATCCTAATAATAACGGTCGCCATGTCAAGTATGTTGTACGTTTAGCCTCAAGTGTCTAGGTAATATAAGTACCAAACCACGGGCATATGTAGAGAAATTTAAGTAACTCCTACGAATATCATCTACTACAACTTTCACAAATGCGTAGGTTAGCATGTGTTCATCATTTGACAGCATTCAGTAACCATATCGTAGCTTTGGAAAGACTAAAACAAATGGCTGGCACAATCGGGGCACAAACTAGGACCCATCTAAATAGGCGACTACTTCACTGCTTGTTCCATATACACTCATTTTTATGCCTGAGAAGAATCCCTTTAGCCCCTTCATCATCGCGATACTGAGGAGTGTCGGCGATCCTTGTTTCGCATGTTACAGATTTTACATTTATCATCATAATGTCAGCCCCTAAAAGTCCACTGCTGGACCTAGGCCTTCCCCAATGAACGCCACCACACCCGGTTCTCCGCCCTCCGCATCCTGCCGCTACCGGCCACCTTCAGGTCGTCGGTCCACCTGGCGGTGGGGCGTCCCACCCTACGATTTTACATTAATTGCTATATATTCATTTTATTTGAAATTAGACAGCAGCTGATGCGCCCTTATCAACCTGCTCTATTTCGTAAAAAAAAACTTTGCGACGAATAATGCGAAACCATATGTCTTTATTATTGTACTATTGGATAACTACTGGAATTTCGCCATTAAAGTATATAACCTTTTATGTAGGGGTTTCGATTGGCGTTAAAAAATCTACCCCTTATGGGGGAAAAAACTCTTGGTTGGGTAATTTTTTAAGAGATTTGTTTTATATTTAGTTACATCCTTTTTAGCATCAGGCCATCTAGTAGCTATGTCAGTATGAATATTTCGGATATCTTAATTAATTAAGGAATAATCGGCTGGTGACACTTTTCTGTTTCACCTGTTTGTATTAGGCTAGATATAACTGTTGCAAGTAGTTTTATAATTTAATCAAATAAAACTAAGGTTTTTCATTTGACGTGATGTTCGCACGCTATTATTTATTTGTAGTCCTGACAACCATTCAAAATGTGACAATATGTATTTTTCTGAAGTATATGGCCGTTACACTCCTCCCTCGCTCAGAGAGCTATTTAGGTGGAGACGGACGCTTCATCAGCCTTCAGAAGCACAATAACTTTGCAGACAGGCCGGCGCAGTGTGCCCCCGCGCGTAGACACGTCCACCATGCGCACACGCCCGTCGCGGCCGGGTGTTATTGCGGACACTCGGCCTCGCGGCCACACGTTTCTCGGAGAGGTGCTATCTGCAATCAGAATCAAGTCCCCAATTCCCACTCTACGCCCATCATCTTTAGTCCACTTCGCGCGAGGCTGTAGTTGTGGTAGGTATTCGCGCACCCAGCGTGACCAGAAGTGGTCAGCTAGTCTCTGACTGATCCTCCACTGCTTCCTTAAGTTGTCTTCATCGGAAAAGTCTCCTGGACTGATCAATCCATTTGAAGCGCCAAGTAAAAAATGGTTGGGTGTGAGAGCCTCCTCGTCATCATGATGTAGCGAAACGTGAGTGAGCGGGCGACTATTTACGATGTTCTCAGCCTCGGCCAATAATGTCGCTAGAACCTCTTCTTTAGGTGATCGAGTATGGAGAGTAGCAGCGAGTGCCGTCTTTATTGAACGCACGAGCCTCTCCCACACCCCACCCATATGTGGGGCGTCAGGTGGATTAAATGTCCACCGGATCCCAAGAGACGATACTTGATCCGTCAGCTGTCCATCACACAATATGTCCTGGATGGCCTTCTGAAGCTCCTTGTCCGCTGATCGGAAATTTGTGCCATTGTCTGAATGGATCTGCTTTGGCAATCCACGCCTTGCCGCCATCCGTCGTATAGCTAAAATCGTGGAGTCTGTCGAGAGCGAAGCTGCTAATTCAACGTGCACAGCTCTCGTGCTGAAGCACGTAAATAAAGCTCCCCAACGCTTTTCGTGTCTGCGCCCGATAGTCACTGTCATGGGCCCAAACAGATCTACTCCACAATAGGTGAATGGTCTGCAATGATGCTGAAGGCGTGAGAGTGGCAGTCCAGCCATCATTGGTTGTTCGCAGCGAGCTCGTCGCGCTTTACAAGTAACACATCTGGCAATTAAAGATCTGACTGCCTCTCGAAGCCCGAGAATGTAATACTGTTGGCGGAGCTCGTTAATCAGAGTTCCCATGCCATGGTGTCCCAGTTCCCTGTGCTTATGTTCAATGATCAATTTTACCACATAATGTTTCGCATCTAGTATCACAGGCCTCTTCAGGCCTAAGGGAAAGTCTCCGCTGGCTTCTAATCTACTATGCACTCGTAGTATTCCTGATTCATCGAGTCCGGGGTTAAGTTGACGTAATCTACTTTGAGGTTTAACTTGTAATCCATTTTCAAGGTCCGTTATCTCATCACCAAAACTCTCACTTTGAACTTGACGCAGGATTACAGACTGTGCGCGGCATTCATGATCAGGAGTTAGATTAGTGGCTGATCGTCGGCATTTCTCTGTAAATAAAATTACGTAAGCCAAACCTCTGACTAACCGTCGCCAGTTCGAGAACCTATGGGCATCGAGCACCGCAACATAATCAACGGGACTAGTCTCCTCCTCGGTTTCGGACCGTGGTTCGTACTTAGGCCAATTATTTTCACATTGACGAAGGAATTCAGGGCCTAAAATCCATCTCGTTTGAGGTGAATTCATGTTTCCCCTGGATCTGGTAGCTTCGTCGGCCACATTTAAATTACCAGGCAACCATCTCCATTCCACAGGCTGCGTTAGTTCATCAATTTCAGCTAGTCTGTTTGTCACAAAGGCGTTAGTCTGTCTAGGATTTTTATTTATCCATAGCCACACAGTCTTGGAGTCTGTCCAAAAGATGCGCTTCTTAATCTCAATTCCTAGTTCGTTTTGGATTGCATGCCCCAGCCGTGCTCCCATCAATGCGGCTTGCAATTCTAATCTCGGTACCGTCGCTGATTTCAACGGTGCTACGCGGCTCTTTGCAGCAACGAAGGCTACTTCCTGCTCTCGTCGTAGATAGGCAACACAGGCGTAGGCTTGTTCCGAAGCATCCACAAAAACATGCAGCTGTAGGCTGTTTAATGCAGAAAATCCATAGCATCTCTGTATAGAAAATGATTTGCATTCCTTCAAATCCTTTAACCATCGAAACCAGACTTGTGATGCTTTCTCGTCTAGCTGCTGGTCCCACGGTATTCCACTTCGCCAAATCTCTTGCAGCATAATCTTGCCTCTAATGAGAAACGGACAAAGCATACCAAGGGGATCGAACACAGACATCACAGTCTTTAGTATCTCACGCTTAGTAGGACGTCGTGACCCACTGACAACTTCTTTGTCTACCTTCTTTAAACTCAGGTCAAAGCCGAGGATATCAGTAGCTGGTTTCCAGTTCAAGCCAAGTGTTCTTTCAGTGTCATCTGACTGCTTGAATATGCTTACTGTGCCAGCATTCGCTTGATCAGGTAGCACGTTCGGTCTGTTTGAAGCCCAACTACGAATGTCGAAGCCACCAGCTTGGTGAATCATGGTCACGTCTTTTACTAATTGCTTCATCTCCTCCTCGTTATCCAAGCTGTCAAGATAGTCATCGACGTAATGTCTTTTCTTAATCGCCTCGACGGCTCGAGGATGCGAGAGGCTGTAATCATCAGCATTACGACGTATGATATAAGTGGCGGTACACGGCGAAGAGGTGGCACCAAACGTCATGGACGTCATCCTGTAGATACTTGGTGCCTTAACACGTTCCTTGCCACGCCAAAGAAAACATTGAGCGTTCTGATCTTCTGCAATGATTTTAATTTGTAAAAACATCTCTCTGATGTCAGCGGTGACGGCTACAGGTCTTTCACGAAATCTCAAAAGTACTCCTAGTAGAGAATTCAGGAGATCTGGGCCAGTTAACAACTCTGTGTTAAGGGATACACCTTTGGTTTCCGCCTTCGCATCGTATACTAGGCGGAGTTTTCCAGGTTTATTAGGGTTTCTCACACCAAAATGCGGCAGGTACCATACTCGACCGGTAGGTGCATTACAGACCTTCTGCGCATAACCTTTCTCCAACATATTGTCAACCTGTTTCGTGTAATCAGTAGCGAAGGCGGAATCGGAGTCCATCATCTTCTCTATGATACGAAGTCGATGCTCTGCATTCCTCTTATTGTCTGGAAAGTTTACATCGTCGGATCTCCACAGCAAACCTGTCTCCCATCTATCTTTGATTCTCTTGGATTTCGTATCAAGAATATGCAAAGCACGTTGGTCTTCGGGCGATAATCTAGGACGTTCACCTTGTCTAATTCCAATACTGTCAAGACGGAAGTAATCATTGACAAGGTCGTGAAGATCATTCTCCTGTCTAATATGTAAAGTGAATTCAGGCATTACTCTTTTCGAGATAGAAGAGACGAAACCATGCAGAACCCATCCAAGTTTAGTCAATGACGCTACTGGTTCATTCTTCTTACCTTCTCTTATGTCACGGCTTATTATGAGCTGCCAGTTGTCTTGGCCGATCAATATAGTCGGGCGACCGACAAATGTGTGGATTGGGATTCCTATAAGATGCGCGTACTGTGAGACGTCATGTTCTGTCACTGATCGTTTAGGCAGCGTCAAATCATTGACAGTCCGGACACGGTTTAGTGTGTGTGTAGCTTCAGGGGTACGAATCGTCAGGGTCACGATCTTGCTAACCATATTGTTACCTCTTCCGATAGCACCTTGAAGAGTTAGTCCATCTTCAGGCCCTGTTGCTCCAATCTTTTCAGCAATCTGGCTTTCCACGAGCGTGACGGTTGAACCCTCGTCCAAAAGCGCATATGTGTTTACGCAACCTTCAGGACCCTCTACTATTACAGGTAATACCTTCAGGAAGACTTTTTTGCCATTTTCTGACCAAATATTCGCCGTAGTCTCCGTATTATCTTTCTTGATCTCAGATTCCTCCTTGGACCAGTTCTTCCAGTCGTCTCTATGTAACAGAGTGTGATGACCGCCTTTACAAGTCAGGCATCTTACCTTTGATTTACATCTGTCACGCCGATGTGAAGATCTCAGGCATTTAAAGCATAGTCGTTGCTTACAAATCCACACCCAGCGTTGTTCAATATTCTCACTCTTGAATACAGAGCAAGAGTTAATTGTATGGTCCAATTTATCGCAGAAAATGCATTTCCTTTCGCGTTGATCTGACACCACGTTAATCGAATGATCATTGGTGTTTTTCTCCTCGGCGTTAATCAGCAGAAGAGGACGCTTGGAAAAGGAAGTGCCTGGTCTGGTCGCTTTGGTTGTGGATGGCTGTTCGACTGCACCCCTCTTGCAAATATCCTCTGCCTCTCTCATTAAGAATTTGGCAATATTAGGTAATTGAGGTAGATGAAGTGATAGGTCTCTACTGAAATCCATCCACCGATAAAATATAGCTTCAGTAAGTTTGCCGGTAATCTCGGCTATTAATTCTGGACTGTATAGGTATCCTGTATGGCCTGCAGATTCAATAGCAGCAACGCAGTTATCAACTTTGGTGGCGAGTACAACTACTTCAGAGCGTGCACCAGATAGCTTTGGAACTTTTTTCACTTCAGCTATCAGTTTGGCTAGGATCAGGTCTGGTCTACCGAACCGCATCTCAAGTGTCTTCATCACTTCATTGGCAGACGTCGTAGTAGCAATCAGTCGTGCCGCTACGGCCTCCCAGGCCTCGCCATGCAGACATCTCTGTAGTCTTGACATGTTTTCCTGGTCTGTGTACTGACCAACTTGCGTAGTCCTCTCGAAGACGTTCTTAAAACGTAGCCATTCTAGTGGATCTCCCGTGAAGGACGGTAGGTCTCTTGCTGACAATCTACCCAGTAGCTTGTCAGTTCCAACGGTCATCCCAGCAGTGGGTTTGGCTTTAATAGCGTCTGTAATGGCGCGTGTCAAATGGTCCATGGTCGCGCTTACATCCTGACATTCTGGCTGCTTAAGGTGGTGAGCTTTCTGGCCACTATCGGGAATAATCTGGTCATCTGCTACCATATTCTCTACCCAGTGTTTTGTTCTATTAGATAGAGTAGATGTAACATCCTCATTTACCGTTAAAAGTGCAATTTCTTCTCGAAGTTTGGCGTCTATTAACGACTTCTCGATCTCTACTCTCTGTTGTTCGAGAAATTTCTCACGCTTCTGTCTCTCTTGTTCGAGTTGTTCCTCACGCTTTAATCTCTCATCTTGGAGAAGTGTTTCGCGTTCTAGTCGTTCGCGATCTAGTTCGGCCTTTTCCCTCGCCGCGCGTGCCTCAAGTAATCGTCGTTGAGATGCAACGCTGACCCGCGATAAGTTGCTGCGAGCCGAACGTACAGACTGTTGACTCGATTTAGAGATAAAAGATTTATTTACAACCTTATCAGCGGTGACGGCGGCGGCGGCGTGTACTGGTGGGGAATACTCCTCCCCCGCGGTCGTAGTCGGCACCACATTCATATTCGAATGTTGCTGCGAGTCGTCGTCACTATTTTCACAACAAATGCACTTCGGTTTTTTCGATTTGGTCGTTCTCGTGCTACGTCTTAGTTCCATAGGTTTTCGCCGCTCTGATCAACGGCTCATAGGACCAATTGTTGCAAGTAGTTTTATAATTTAATCAAATAAAACTAAGGTTTTTCATTTGACGTGATGTTCGCACGCTATTATTTATTTGTAGTCCTGACAACCATTCAAAATGTGACAATATATATTTTTCTGAAGTATATGGCCGTTACAATAACCATACGTCGTTTGTAGGGCTAGTGCGTATAATCACATATCCTCACTCATACATTACACACACACACCCATTCAAGCACAGACACATAAATACACTTACTCACATACGAACATACACATACAATCTTATAGTATATAAATAATAGAAATATGCAGATGTGACTGTTACGGCAATGGAAGAGCGGGGCCATCTGGCACAAGTATTTTGCAAAATATTCAATATGTGCCCTCCAACCACTGTATCATAGCTGAAGGATAAATTGTGAACGAAAAATAAATATTTGATTTGATTATTTGATTTGTCAGGTGATAAAGAACGCGCAGCGGCTGTGCGCGGGCCTGACGGCGCGCGGGTACGACATCGCGACGGGCGGCACGGACGTGCACCTCGCGCTGGTGGACGTGCGCCGCGCGGGGCTGAGCGGCGCGCGCGCAGAGCGCATCCTCGAGCTGTGCAGCATCGCCTGCAACAAGAACACCGTGCCCGGCGACAAGAGCGCGCTCAACCCCAGCGGGATACGATTCGGTGAGCATTATAATGTTGCCTGCAGCTAAGCGTAAAGATAGCAAAAAGTGCCGAACAGGTTATCTAGAATTTTATGAATTTATATTTATCAATTTTATTTCAAGAATTAGAATTCAGCAATCAGAATTCTATAAAACCAGTTTGGCACCTTTATGTCATTTTCTATAAATTCCTTTTTTACACTTAGCCGCCCTTCACTCGCAGAATGTTACTCCCTCTTTCTGTGGTCGTTCTTTCATGATTAAAGATCGTGACTGCTAGAAGTCAGGACACGAGCACAGACGAGTCTCTAGTCAGATCTGTTCGATTTCTGGCGCCGGACCTCACGGTTCTATTTTATGTAGGCTTATAGAAAAATTAAAAGCGCTTTTCTTATCGACGTTATGCCAAGACGTTATTTTTTGTAAATTCTTGTAAGTTATGTAACAAAGATTTATTTCCTTTATCATAATGTCATTTTGCTCTTTGTATTTCAGGCACACCTGCATTGACAACTAGAGGCTTGGAAGAGAAGGACATCGACGAAGTCGTCAATTACATCGACAAGGCTCTCAAACTTGCACAAGAGATCACGAAGATATCGGGGCCAAAGTTAGTTGACTTCAATAAAGCTATTGAAGAGAATGCCGATATCAAGATCAAAGTTAGAGACCTCAAAGAAGAGATAGAAAACTACAGTCAGAAGTTCCCACTGCCGGGTCTCGAAGCATATTAATTTTGTAGCATGTTTACATCATGAGCCATTCCATACAAGTTCCTGATTATTATTGTTATCACTGATATAGAATATGTATAAGTGCCTTTATTACAAATTATATACTATTTTAAGAATCTCTTTATCTAAGTGTAATTGTATTTTTATTAATAAAGTTTACAGTATGAAATTCTAAACTTGATCTTAAATTTGAAACTGACAATTATATGTGGACAGACACCTGACATTAATTTCCTGTTATTATAAGACATCTGAACGGAAAATGGGTGTCTTCATCTAAAAGTTTTGATAAACCTATCCCTATCAGGAGGGATAAGTGGAAACGCTGCCAAGACGAACCAGTATGGTCGAAATAGTAGCTAGAAATTCGTTCGTGGATATTTCCCTTCATGGCGCATGGCAGCCAGTTTGCCTTCGTAGACGTAGTTTACTTTAAATCGTTAGTCCTTTCGTTACCAATATCACCGAAAGGAAACAAGTCTGGTATGGAGAGACCTGTGGTATCCAAAGATCCTGCTGACCTCGTAGGATCAGTTGTATAAACCTAATTGAATGCATTCCGAATGCAATGATATATTTTTAGGTGGACCACAAAGCTCATAAAAATAGGATAACCCACGCATAGTCTAAATTTTTGGTCTGTCGGCTATGGTGACTGCTTATTAATAAAAACAATACAAATATTCAAAATTCCCGCGACCGCTCAAAAAAAGTTTGTCTATGTTTTTTCTTCCACTAGTGATGTCCTATAATCGATAAATATCGGTATTGAAAGCACAAAGTTTCCATTATCTCTAAATGATCCACTTCATTCATTCAATTCTAGTTCATTCATTCGTTCCATATTTTCACGAAAATTGGGTTGTTTTTGTGTCGCCAAAACGATTGGAAAGGCAATTAGTGACGAAATTCTACTGTGGACTGCTATTTATAATTAATTTCTTCCGGAACAATTCAATAAAGTGTTGTAGTTAAACCTTAATCAGTGACGGCCTTGTGCAGACAAACGCAGTTGGTTGACATTTGAAGAAGTGGATTACTTCTGTATTTTATCCTAGATTGTTGATTGTTGACCTGAATGTCTATAAATGGTTTATAAAACAGATCTTACTTGATGGAATACGCAAAAGACTAAGATTGGACGGTATTATGTATACATTTGTGTGTAGTAAAGACCACCTGGGGCTCAGGCGATTGACTTCTGTATTATGTTCACCACGACTGGAATGGTAGCAGCACCCCAGCAGGCGACTAATCAAGTCGCGCAGAATGGAAGCACGACGTTACCTCGATCGCATCATCAGAGAACAGGTATATATTTTAGTTAAGTTATTTGCTTATTTCCCTGGTTTACAGATCCAGTAGCAAAAGTAGGTATATTTACCTTTTATTCACAGGACATAATTCACAAACAAGCTATCAAAATAAACAAAGTCCTGATTCTTGATTCTAACCCACTTACATACTGACACCAAGGACTGGGCCAAAGTTAATTCTCATAGATTTATATAAGATTCAATAGGTTTTTTTGTACCCTACATTGAATATTGATTTTTGATTGATTGTTTGAATGGTTTAATTACAAACAGCTTTGAAAAAGTAGTGTTATTGTGTCAATTTTATTAAACTTTAGAACATTCTATTGTTATAGTTGTTAATTAACTTTCAATTAATTTATTTTTATAATTTATATAAACAGGACGGCCACCTGCAGCTCCCAAATCCTATGACTATTTACTAAAGGTGCTACTTGTTGGAGACTCTGATGTTGGCAAACAGGAGATACTGCAGGATTTAGAGGATGGGTCTGCAGATTCACCATTTTGTAGTGGCAGTGGTAAGAAATTTTTTTTAATAATATTTTACATATGAAAAAAATCTTGTAAGGTAAATAACTAACAAAAGGATGAACTTTTTACCTAGCAGTATATTGTTATATATATATGCAGACATTTATGTATGTCAAAATGAAAATTATCACAAACTCTGTCAATTTTATAATTAACTTGACTAATGCAACAATGGTGTAGAATACTTATGTCATAATAAAATAAGATAAGCCCTGATGAAAGTACCTACTTGAAAGACTGACACATTGCTCCAGCTAGATAATGTTTGCATAACATGACCATGATATCATAATAAGATTCACTCCATTCTAATTTGTTTCCTTTTAGCTTATAAAACAACAACAATCCTGCTGGATGGCAAGAGAGTGAAGCTACAGCTGTGGGACACATCAGGCCAGGGCAGGTTCTGTACTATCATCCGCTCATATTCTCGCGGAGCACAGGGCATACTGCTTGTTTACGATATAACGAACAAGTGGTCATTCGACAGTATTGATAGGTGGCTAGAGGAAGTTGAAAAGGTATGTTATATGTACAGTATTTCAAAATAAGCGTATATAAATAAACTATTGTCTGCCCTATAAGATGAACATTCTCTTAATACTAATGTAAATAAGTACGTACTGTAAATATTTGTAGCACACAATTAGTGCTAGAATTAATTAAAATTTAAAATATTATATTTATTACTAGATATTAATCTAATTTGGAGACATGAGTTGAGTGAATATGTACGAGTATGTATAGGTTAAAGACAGGTTGTATAAAATATTCGAGTGTTAGATTAAAGGTAGTCTAAAGATTAAAGAGACGGTAACAGTTGATAATTTTTTTATTATTCAATAAGTTTCTCCTAGCACTTATTCTACATTGCTGAATATCACTATGCGTGGAGGCGCATTTTATACGGTTGCGATCCTCAGCAGTGAGGGAATGACAAGAAAAAGAAGAATATAACTTAATTAATTCGAAATTGTGCCTTTTTGCTAAACTTTTCGAGAAGATAGTATATCGTCAAGTTTATCATACACTTTCTCCATGGTTCTCAGCTGAACAACACGGATTTGTAAAGCAGCGCTCAACGGTCTCAAACTTGTTACTCTCAAACAATTATACAACATCATGTATGGATTCGGGTGCTCAGGTTGACGCAATATTTACTGACTTCAGCAAAGCGTTTGACCGAATTGATCATTTAATATTGTTACAGAAGTTATATTTCGCTGGCATTCATGGTAACTTATATAGATGGTTTACATCATATATAAATAACCGTTCCCAGGCTGTTGTAGTGAATGGTTTCAGGTCCTCCTGGATGCCAATACCATCAGGTGTGCCCCAGGGTTCTTTGTTAGGACCTCTTTTATTCATCATCTTCGTTAATGACATAGGCTCATGTTTTCTTCATTCACAATTTTTATTATATGCCGACGATACCAAAATTTTAAGAAAAGTTAATAATATTAATGATTGCTTACTCTTACAAGAAGATTTGAATAGATTTGAACATTATTGTCTTGAAAATAAACTAGATCTGAATGTAGCTAAATGCTACTCGTTAGTTTTTACTCGCAAGAAGAACATAATTAACTTTAATTATACACTATTAAACCAACACCTGAAAAAGGTAGACTGCATAAGGGACCTTGGAGTTACTCTCGATTCCAAACTATTGTTCGACGAACATGTTGAATATATGATCAAAAAGGCTTATAAAGCTCTAGGTTTTGTTATTAGATCTTGTGCGAAGTTTACCAACCTGAAAACCACAAAGATCTTATACTGTTCCTTTGTGCGTAGTACCCTCGAATACGCTTCTCAGGTGTGGAATCCATGTTATCAAGTGTACGTGTCACGAATAGAATCTATTCAAAAACGGTTCATGCGATATCTCCAGTTCAAATGCAAACGACGTGATTCTGACTATGAGTCCAGATGTAAAAAATACCATTTTCTTCCATTAGAATCGCGAAGAAACATAGCTGATATTGTATATTTAAATAAAATATTGTGCGGAAAAGTTGACTGTCCTGAGTTGCTATGTGAGTTGAATTTATGTGCGCCAGCTAGGCAATTAAGGAATTTTAATCCCTTACATGTCCCCGCTGCCAGCACCAACTACCGTCGTAACTCATTTATTTACCGAGCCAGCTCGCTACTCAATGACTTAGTGTCTGAGCACCCAGCTATTGATATACACAACACTAGCTCCGTAACTATCAAGCGCCTAGCTGTTGGTAGCTATTTCGGGCCCCCAGCACCCTAGCACCATGGAAAGGTTTCTTATTGTTAATTATTTCATGTATTTGTTGTTCTCTGATATGATTGGATTTGTTTTTTGTTTTTAATGTTAAGTAAATATGTGTTGTTTTAATATGTGAAAACCAGTTAATGGCTATTAGCTTTATATATTTGTAATATTATCTTTGTACTATAGCTGTAAGTTTTCCGAATAAAATAAAATAAAAAAAATAAAAATAAAAATAATATCTTTTTTATCAACTTTGGGGGTTTAGGTAACTTTCGTAGATTAAAGGCAAATTAAGGAAGGCTACTTTATGTTCAGATAACAAATAATAGCTTGCAAATTACAAAACCATATGAGGAAATTTTAAATGTTTTGATAATATTTCTAACATGCCCCAGATTTTCCAAAACAACAATTCATTTCAAAGAGTGTTTACATTCATAAGGGAAAATCATTTTCAGGCATCTGAAAGTCTTTGTTAACATTTCAGCATGCCCCAGGCGTGCCAAAAGTGTTGGTCGGCAACCGGCTCCATCTGGCCTTCAAACGGCAAGTGCAGGAACGCGACGCGGAGCTGTACGCCGCCAAGAACCACATGGCGTTCTTCGAAGTGAGCCCACTGTGCGACTTCAACATACGCGAGAGCTTCTGCGAGCTGTCGCGGATGGCGCTCCATCGGAACGGCATGGAGAGGCTGTGGAGGAGCAATAAAGGTGACAAACATGTTCATAACTTGAACAACTGACCATTTTTTTATAACAACCTAGGATATTTCTTTCTAAATAAGTGGGTATTGGAAGTGTGGAATAAATTACTTGAGCAAATTATAAGCAGCTAAAAATATAAACCAATAAGTTTTTGTTTTAGTTAATTTTTTTGGGTATAGTTTTAAAGTTGAGAGTAAATTTTCAGTTGTGGGTTTATGCATGTGGGAGATATGCCACATAACTCTGAGTGTCTGAAAATTTTATGTGAACTTTTATTTAACTAATTCTCGAACTATAAGCATTCTGCATTTATATTTTATGAAATGTGATTATTATTGATTTTAAACATACTGTTTTAAAAAATTAAGTTACCTTCTTGATTGTTTTGGCATCAGGAATGAATGATCATTTCTTCGTCTTGTCAAATGCTTACCCCTCTTTCACTTTTCTGTCTTTCATTCTTAATTCTAAATTTACATGCGTTTATTAAACTATTTATTGTTAACCGACAGTGCTAAGCCTCCAAGAGCTGTGTTGTCGCGCGATAGTGGCTCGTACATCCGTGTACGGGCTCGAGCGGCTGCCCCTGCCGACCACTCTCAAGTCGCACCTCAAATCGTACGCGATATCGGCGGCGCCGAGTCGACACCGCGCGAGGACCACTAAGCACGCCCACCATACGCGGCTCAACTGCACTGGACGGAACTCCTGTACCATCGCTTGAAGAACTAACAAACTTCAAGTTTTTGGTATGCATTTTTATTTCATAGCAAACAGGTTGCAGTTACTTACTGTGTCTGTGTTTAAAAACGTTACTGTAAGTTGGGCAGTGTATTACATAAAATCAACGTTTACATCAATAGCAAAGGAGCTGGCAAGGAGCGTTACATGAGTCCTTCAAGATCAGCATCAAATGATTTTAGAATAGGTTTTTTATTTGTTCCGTTGATAGAACTGTAGTGAAAGCACCTTCACAAATATAGCAACTGCACTAATAGATACATCCATATACAGCTGATGTCTAACATGTATCTGCAATATGGATTTCTAGTGTATGTGCATGTTTGGAGAGCGTATGTAATGCCAGATAGGTGTGTTTGCAGGCAAGTAAATTAAATTAGCTATTTTCTAATTTAAGTTGGATTCTCCAAAATAATGCCTCATACAAAAAGTTATCAAACTGATATAAACATCAGTATGTGTATAAAGCATGGAAGTATGTTTTTGACTATGCAGTTTATCATAAGGGTAGCTGCTGCCTAGATTTTGAATTTTTTAATGCGACTTGTGCTATTTTATGCCAGGTAACATGCTATGAGTGACGAAGATAAAAGATAAATATTAATTGGATATTTAGTATAGTTTCTATGTTTACTGTTGTTTTAGTGCCGTAAATACTAATCTTTAACATATTCTTTATAATAGTTATTTATGCAACTTTTTCATAATGAAGGGTATTCAATTAAAACACGAGTGTCAATATGCGACACACACCAGTCGAGGCAGAGTATCACAATAGACAGCACAGGTGTTTTAATATCTAAATAATTATGTGCAGTTCCCTACATACCTTTTTTCTATGACCACACAATAGTTTAAATAAAATACAAACATATGAAATTAAATTATAATTTAATACTGGAATAATGAAATTGACTACTGTTATTGAGCCTCGCGGGATATTACCACTGGTGCTCGGTACATTTATTTTCCCTTCGTTAGTATTTTCGATGGAATTTAAATCCAATTTAACTAAATTATTGAGAAATTTAATGAAATCAATCGCATAATGGCGGCAAATCTAGTGTGCCGTGATGACACCGCACCGCGCCGCGCTGTGAGAGCGCGAGGATTGGTTGATGGCTCTTTCCCGCCAACCAACGCACGACGGCCATGACGCGCTACGGCGCGGCGCGCTGGGTTAAATCAAAGATACTTATTTAAATTATAATTATAAATCATGACGAATATTTGAATTTAAATTTAAGGAGGAGAAAAATACCTTTTTTCTATAGATATATATGCCAAATTAACAAGTGTTTCAGACTGCCAATCATATATGATACAAATCTACAAAATATGGTAGTTGTAACATTAGTAAATAAAATCTAAAGAATTATATCAGTGGGTCATATTCTTTTTGAAACTAACATTATTATCCTAACACAAAATACAGGCTGTAACAGACAACGGATTTGTGACTAGTTTATAGATAATAGTTTAAGGTATTGTTACTTAACGGATACAATGTGAATATGTGAGTGTATTATAATTATATTATGTATTATGTGAATATTTTGTAGCATGGCAGGTAACCCCTGGATTTGTCCCTCTATGTCATATATTAACTTTACTAACATTAATATTATGAGCCAGGTTGTATGATTCCAGCAAGTATAATCTATTGAGTTAGCGTACTAGATTATCACACTAGAAATATATTCTTTATAAAAATCAACTAAAACAAAGAAATACGTGCAATGCTCTAGCCAGTGAAGTGATTCGCTTATGTTGTGTAAATTTGATATTTTGCAAACTATTCTATTGGATTGAACTTCCTCTGTCTATTTTAGTTTTCCTTCGAGTCCACTTGTTAGTTACAGTAAAAGTTCTTTTATTTCTGGCTATGCTCTGATCTGTGAGAGTAGATGATTATAAATTTAAGAAAATATAGGTATCTAAGAGTGCCATTAACATTGATTTCTGGCGCGCTTTATGGTAATATATATGTAATCAGGTAGTGGTACGTCAGAATTTGATATCACCAATAAGGGCCTTATGATACTAAGCAATTTGCGAGAGTTTCTCAGCTAAAAAGCAACTTTTCTGTTACGTTTTCGTGGCCTCGGTTTCATCGCGGGCTACCATCTTGGCGGACTGGGCCAATCATCAAATCAAAAATTAACTTCAAGTATGCATTTTTATCATAACTCGCGTGAGATTTCATGCAACACTACACCTAGGAAGCGGTAGTCGATAAAAAAATGACGTATAAATGTACCAAGTGTACTCATATGCAATAAATGAGTTTCACTTTCGTGAATTGCTAGTGTGATAGGGTCTTTCAAAACACATTTCTTCGATATACATATTTAAGTACATTTCATTCTAAATAATAAAAATATATAGCTTTTGGTTATCTAGCCTTTAAATTGTGCAAGTCACTTTTTGTCCACTAATATAAGCAATATGATACAAAACTTCATTAGATGTAAGAGTTCGTGATGTATTATTTAAAAATTGTAAATATTTTGGTTATATTTATAGTTGATTCGGTATATAAATCCATTGCCTACCAAAAGTTCAGTTTAAAATTCTAAATACGAAAGTAATATTGACTATTTTAAGAAAAATCATTTACTGTTAATTTAAATGTCTATCGTGTAGTATTATTCTACTAAGGTATTACATAAACTGCATGTCTCATATTGTATATTTTTTTAAAACATGGTTGTGTACGTTCTTATATATGACAATACACATAGTTTATTTTGCATTTATCATTACAATTAAATACACGATTCTGTATAATGGATGTAACAAAATATTTGTATTATAACTAATTGGAGGAGTTAACGGATCGGATACTAAACAATATTCTATTCTATTAAAAGCTGTCAAAAAAGGATATAATAATGATAAAGTATTATAAGATAGTCGCAAGTTGCAATTGCAATTGTCGAAACATTTGATTTTTCCTGAAATCCTGAAACAAAAGTTGTTTGGTAACCAATGCGTCTTTGCAAGGAATGAATCCAAATATTTTGTTTCATTCTGTTGGCAGCATAGTAGAATGTAGATAGAAAATCGAATAAAACATGAAATAAGTCGCCTCAACTATGTCAATCAATACTAAATCGGTACAATCCGTCCCTGGATGGGTAAAACGCGTTAAAATTAATTAATTATTCAGTCATACCCAACACTGTCAATATGGTCTGTTACGTTTTTTTTTAATTCTTATATCAACGAATGACGAACGTGCAGCTGCGGTTAAATCGCTAAGGGGTAAATAATCATGGATTTAAATTATGTAGATTTTATGCTAGCGGGTCCACGTTTCATGCATTGGAGAAGGCTCAACTACACTCAGAATATAACTTCTTTTTTGTACGAATAAAGTGCGATACGTAACAGTGTGATAGAGCCTAATCCGCCTAAAACTACAATAATGTCGGGACAAGAAATTCGGTTTACCGATAATTGAGTGACTCTCTAAAATCAGATTAGTGACCAGTAATATTCACCGTGTTTTGTGATGAAACACCTGTTTATTGGCGGATCTTGATATAAATTTATTTCGGTAGGTATCGATCGCATTGTAAAGCATGAAAATACATACCAAAAGTAGTACGCATGGCGCAGTCGATAGAAATTCAGCCTGCTGTCCACCGAATCCCAGTTTCGATTAAGGTCGTTGATGTTGATATAAAAACATATTTGTTTATGTGTTCGTGTATCCGACACATGGTGCGTAGATATTTATTCTAGATTGAATAATTATTATTTTTATACTTCATTGACAATTTGGTCGAATGACTGAATCAGGAATACTTATTAAAATTGTAGTCATATCTCCAGTAGATCTAATTTTTGTATGTTATGTGTATGTAAAGTTGCACTGTTTATTTTATTGTTAAGACGAAAGTAACAGGATTTGTAAATAATATTAATTTCTGTTATGAGTTTATGAGTTATTTTCAAATATCACCTTGTGATAGTTTTAGTTGTATGTTATAATCCAAATATACCTACTAATTCCAGCTAAAAGTTTGGGTTAGGTTGATACAGTCATTACTATTTACTGTAAATTGTGAAATAAAACTAATTTATAATAATTGTTTGTATATTTTTTCCTCCCAACCCTATGAATTAAGTTTCAATTCAAATTAGCCACTAACGATGCAAATTAAGGGCCTGTTTATACGAACGACACGACACCACAAAACGGCCTTCGCGCTATGGTTGCGTGTCGTTGCGGTTACTACAAAAGCTCGTAGCTACTGTGACAAAGCGCCGATAGTTGCGATGGTGGTTCGGTGTGGCTGTGGTGGCTGTGATGCAGTTGCGCTTGTGGTTGCATGTGGTCGATATCGCCGACAAGTTCCGACAGTCGTATAGTTCGTGTGAATAATACTATCCATACCAAGGATCAAGCATTAACTTAATCTTTGATCCATACTACCCTATATTTTCAGATAAATTCGCTCCTAACACGTTTTTAGGGTTCCGTAGCCAAATGGCAAAAAACGGAACCCTTATGGATTCGTCATGTCTGTCTGTCCGTCCGTATGTCACAGCCACTTTATTCCGAAACTATAAGAACTATACTGTTGAAACTTGGTAAGTAGATGTATTCTGTGAACCGCATTAAGATTTTTACACAAAAATAGATAAAAAACAATAAATGTTGGGGGTTCCCCATACTTAGAACTGACTCAGAATTTTTTTTCATCAAACCCATACGTGTGGGTTATCTATGGATAAGTCTTCAAAAATGATATTGATGTTTCTAATATCATTTTTTTCTAAACTGAATAGTTTGCGCGAGAGACACTTCCAAAGTGGTAAAATGTGTGCCCCCCCCCCCTGTAACTTCTAAAATAAGAGAATGATAAAACTAAAAAAATATATGATGTACATTGCCATGCAAACTTCCACCGAAAATTGGTTTGAACGAGATCTAGTAAGTAGTTTTTTTTAATACATCAATTCGTAAACCACAATACTATTATTAAAACATCGATCAAAGTTACAACGAACTACAATAACTTTTATATTATGTTACTTTTGCTGCTACGGAACCCTTCATGGGCGAGTCCAACTCGCACTTGGCCGCTCCTTTTCGTAGTTGTGGTTTGGCTCGTCTGAATCCACTATTGCTTCTTCCGATTATTGTGCATTTCAATTGGAAAAAAGTAGTGGAAAATAACAAATTAGTTGATTAATTAAATTCAGAACTAGGTACTCTATATTTCATTCCAGATTAATAGTCCTATGAAAACCAACGCTATTTACGTCTCGGTAACATATACATGAAAGGGTCACCAGCAGCAAAAATAGGTTTGTATTACCAAGTAAACTTTGCGGTCCACTTAGGAACACCATCTATTGTGTATTTTGTTTTCGAGACGCAAATGCGTTTGTTTTCATAGGACTATTAATCTGGAATGAAATATACATATGTTATTTCACGTAGAAATAAGTTCATAATTCATACATGAGATTGAAGTAATATTTTCGTTAAATAAAATAGATTTTATTTCTGTAATTTTTATTAGTTTAGACTTTAGACTATCACAGGAGCGGGTTGTTAAAAGGAGTTTGTGGCAGGCCTTTTTAATTGGGGTTTTAATGTAAATTTATTCCCAAAGAAGCCAGCTAAGTTACTTGCACAGGACGCATTCGTCTTAGTTAATCCCCAGAATTGACAACACAAGTAGCTTGTGTAATGTTGCACGTAGCAATCCAAAGTATCCAGTGTTTAGGGGTGACAGTGGCCACATACCATCAAGTATAGGCTGCTGTCTACCTGTTTGCTACTTAATTTTGAAGAAAATTACGAATAAATGATACCTAGATTTTTACGCAGGAGAATAAAAATCAATAAATTATAGCATGCGCGCCGCACTTTACAGTTTTCTTGACATCACGTCAGTCTCCTAAACTAAACATGTTTGCAATGTCACTGATGCCTTAGGCATTAAATAACACAAATGTTTGATAGAACTAAGCAATGTAACCTGTCGCACAAAATTATGATACGCTTAAATAATTTTTTGTACATTTTCAATTTGCGCCAAGGTACAATTCTTATCGCCGTCCATCAAATCGTGAGTACATATATCAAACAATTAAATAATGAATATCTAAATGAAATATACACTATTACACTTTACTCACTTGTAAAGAATGCCTAAGCGCTCATTCCGACCTTTTTACGACTGTACACTGCTTGTTGTACAAACACCTGAAAGTGTCGTAAATTCCGCATTGGCCAGGGACATGTCTGCATCATAGTCTCTTTTACCTTCTTTCCATTTTCCCTTTACTTCGAGTTCTCCTGATTTCGGTGTGCCAGGACAGAATTTCCTGGATTATCGACTAATTCAATTGAGCTTGTTCTAAGTCCTTGGATACTATGGACCAAACTTATCACATTTGTCTACATTATATAGTCATCAGAAATGTATCATTAAATAGGATAACATGATGAGAATACGCCAATAAACCTCGATTTTTAAGAGAGATCACATAAAGATTTATTGATATTAACTTTTTCCAGGCGCTATCATCTTTCATACTAATAATATTGTTAGTTGGAATATCTCATGTCGGCGAAATGCTGTCCATGCTCCACAATGACATGGAAGACGATGCTGAGAGGCGAGGGTTCTACGAGGTGACTTACGGAGACCAGTTCAGCTTTCACGAGGGAGAAGTGATAAGCACTAACAATCAACGTAGATTTGCAAAGGCGCAACATCTTGCTTCAGGTTTGTTTTATTATATCTGAACCCAAGCTTATTTTGACAATTAAAACTTTACATATTACCTTACACTTCGTATCATATCAAACTTGTTTCTCATGTGATGGAATTTAAGTACAGGGAAATACAGTACACAGATATTACACCCAAACCAGAACCACTTGTACAATTTCCCCAATGGGAATTGAATCCACCTCTGGGCGGTCGAGTCCAAAACGTCTGAACTACAAAGCGACTCGAGATCCGTTCTGGTTAATAATTTTGGTAGGTAGATAAATACTTAGGTCGTAGGAGAAATATAATTGATGTAACGACCCAAAAATAGAAGGTCAACCTAAAGGATCGTCTTATGCTATTTACAGCGACCGTAATAATCTTGTACACGAGCACGATACTGACGACAATATACCTGATGTGCTGCATCTCGCTGCTGCACGGCGCCGTGAAGTACAAGCGCGAGTACGTGGTGCCGTGGATCCTGGCGGCGTCCGTGGGCGTGGTGCTGCTCGTCGCCGTCATGGTGATGGGAGACGGGTACCCGTGGATCGTGAGCCTCTTCGGTGGACACACTCTCTACCGTTAGTATTGAAACCTTTTTTAAAGGGTCTGTCTCGGCGATTGTAGGAAAGTCATGGATATGGGAGTCACTTTCCTAGATATTCAAGAAAATTGAATATCTTGACATTGACGGAACCCGCATATTGTTTTATATATTATATTTACGTTCCGCACCTGTTAATCCTATGTGTCATGCATGAGTCAGAGACATTTTTGGCAGCGTTTGCTTTTTACTTTGATTCCTTTAAAGCCACTACAGCATGGAATACACATGCAATTGGGACTCCTAGGAAAACGTAGATTATGTACCACATAACATACACTTTGCTGACTTTTTATTTACTAATGGTACTTACGGCGGGTCAACCGGCATTGACAGTCATCAAATAAAGAAGCTGACCCCCTTTAATGCGTAAACAGCAAGCAGGATCACAGCGCAGTCTACCGCGCGCTATACTTTCTAAGCTCGCTCGCTGCAAGATAGATTAACCATTCTCTGGAACGTGTAAAGTACAGAACTACGGTCTAAAGTATTCAAAGCCATAAGAGTTGACTAGCAAATGGCTCGATATCAAACAGAATCCTGTTTAATAAATTATATTAAGTACAAGTCCCTTTTCAGATTTCGGGTGTGCGCTGTTCGTGTTAACGTTCGTGTACGCGATCTGCGCCGTAAGCAGCTTCGCGATGGAGACCGGCGGCATGCGGTGCGCGCGCGCTGCACGCGTGGCCAGCGAAGAGCGCGGCGAGCGGCTCCTACTGCTCGACCACGCCGCGCACTCGAGCCTGCTGTCCGCCGCGCAGCTCAACAAGCTGTCGCACGGCACGCGCTCGCAGTTCGTGTGAACGCCTAGCTAGTTGCTGTTTGAAAGGGTCGTAGCCAGAATGGAGGCACCCTACGACGTAATGTCGAGATGTCCGATTTTAATCCCCGGTGAGGCATAGCATGGGATTATTTTTCGAAACATAAGTGTATTTACCGATTGCTCTGAAATATCGTGCAGAAACCAGCTCATCCGAGATAATGAGCGTGTGCCCGTGGGGTTGCCCTACAGGACATAAAAAATCCGATAAGGTAGTTTCGCAAGGTTATACACTGGCCTTCTATAATGAGATAAGATCCCTACGACGTAACATTCCCCTCCTAAAGGTAGACTTTCAATGTGGTGACGTAGGTAGTGGTTTAGATGATCGGAACTGCCTATAAGCCCACAATACTACACGGAAATGCCGCCTTCGCCATGAAGTACGGCGGTTGCTTAAAAATAGGGTGCGTTAGTTATATATTGTTGGCCGGCATTAAATATCAAACCAAACGCTTTTCTGACTTCCGTTAGATCCCGAATAAATTGCATTACAAACACAAAACATACAAACAACTAAAATCTCATTTTCTGGAATAAATCAAAGATGGCGCCTCCCGATGGTCTGCGACCCTGTTGGTTAATGCTGCTGGGGGTTTGTTTTAAGCACATAAAAAGCTATTATTGGTTGTGTTGGCGCACAAATGTGACATGGAGTTGTGGATTGATAATTAAGATAATCAATCGGTATTATAATTATCGCGAAACATGGCGCTCCTCTCTTTCTGCCTTTCTGCCCGCAAGAGATATGTATAAAGCTGCATACACATTATCGGACGCGTCCGTCAGCCGCGGCTTACGGACGCGGATTAAGTGAATCTGGTAGTACATTATACACCACACTGTGCAAACTATCGGACGTAAGTCGCGGACGCGACCTTGAGCACTCTGACATCCGAGTGATATCTGGCCGACCGGATTCCGAACAACCGTGCACACTACTCTGACGCGTCCGATAATGTGTTTGTAGCTTAATTAGCACCAACATTCTGAATTTGAAATTCTTGCCATGCTCTGCTTGAAATTTAACGAATTTAGTTTTTGTTGTGGACAATAATTAAGTTACAATTACCCTGAGTGTAAGTTAACATCCAAAACAAAATGCACTATCTAGTAAAAATGCTTAGAAATGCTAAATGCTTATAGTATTCTGCAATTAATTCGTTAAGTGAAGTTCGTTATGTGATATTGTATTAAAGAATGAGTTTATATTATACCTAACAAAACCATTGATGATATTGGAGTGGTATTTATTTTAGCATATGTAAAATATATTATTCTAATGAAAATGATGTTTTGGTTTTGTAAAGAGACAAAGGTACTTTATTGGAGATATAAAATAGAATTAATGTATTTAACACTATAATATTTCAAGTGCTTCAAAAATATATGAATGGAAATTATATTAAAAATAAAGATTATTTCTTTCGTTTTATGAGTTTTAATTAAATTCAAATATCATTCATTACATTCTCTTGATCCTTAGGTCAGAATGTCTAATGAGCTAAATTGCGATGTCAAATTGAGATGTAATAGTACAAAATTAGTACTCGAATTTGTCCTCCACATATCCAAAATTCAGATCTCTAACCATACAGAATTACAGAATTTTGATATCTTTTGTAGTTTCCGAGATATAGCGTGGCCCTGCTGTAGTGACGTCATTTTGGCAGAGCCACCAATATACCCCTATAATTTTTAAACGGCTGAAGTACAAACTCTAATTTTCGAGTACAAAATAGTACATTTCCAGGACAAATTTTCTGCATGGTCAGATTTCAAATCAGAGACCGTGGCTCTGCCAAAATGACGCAAGCGTCAAATTGTTCTGGTACAGTCGTCAGAGAAAGTGCTGAATTACTTTTGAACCACTACTTGATACATTAAATTCACTTAAAGGTTTAAAAATACTAAAGCACTTTATCTAACGTTGGTACAATATCTATACTCTAACTGCAAACAAGTAGTTGTTTTCGTAGAATTGAGACCTGACTAATCAACTTCCATCTCCAAAAACGCCCTACATATTTTATATACACATTTTGTCAAAATCGTTAAGAGCCATTGTAGAGATAAATTACACACATTGTGTATATTTATATTATATAACAATTATTCTTAAAAATAGCCTGGAAGACTTTGTTTATTTAAATAAAAATATTCAACTCCTTTAAATTTACACTACCGTTCATAAATATTACGCATGTACTTTTTGTTGAATTTTAACATATGAAACAAACTCCGGAAGTTGACGTGGGCGAGATTAGATTAGCTCTCGAGCAGCTCAAGAACAACAAGGCGCTATGTAATGACGGTATCACAGCGGAGCTTCTTAAGACCGGTCCTGACGCGGCTACAGGAGCTCTTCAACACCGTCATTCATAGCGGAGCAACGCTAGAGGCATGGAGTAGGAGTGTTGTGGTATTCTTTAAGAAAGGAGACATTACACTCCTCAAGAATTATAGGCCGATCTCACTCCTAAGCCATGTCTACAAGCTGTTCTCGAGGGTTATTACGAACCGTCTCGCCCGAAGACTTGACGACTTTCAGCTTCCAGAACAGGCTGGGTTTCGAAAAGGCTACAGCATCGTAGACCACATCCACACATTGCGGCAGGTTATACAGAAGACCGAAGAGTATAACCAGCCATTGTGTCTTGCATTTGTGGACTACGAGAAAGCCTTCAATTCCATCGAGACATGGGCTGTTTTGGAATCCCTGCAGCGATGTCAAGTCGATTGGCGATATATCAAGGTCTTGAGATGCCTGTATAATGCTGCCACCATGACCTTCAACTTCAGAATCAACAAACAAGGCCAATCCAGTTGCGACCGGGGTTAAACAGGAGTATGTTATATCCCCGAAACTCTTTACCAGTGCACTGGAGGATGTATAAACAGAGAGCACATCTCACACCTTCGATTTGCAGAACACATAGTTGTGTCCTCAAGATCTTGCAGAGTCTCTGCAAGATCTTGAGGAAATGCTGACCAGCGTCAACTGCTCTTCCAGACGAGTAGGTCTTAGGATGAACGTAGACAAGATGAAAGTGATGTCCAATTCACACGATGACCTAAGACCGGTGATCGTCGATAATGTCAGTATTTAAGTTGTTCAGGAGTACGTCTACCTAGGACAGAGAATACAGCTGGGTAGGAACAATTTTGATAGGGAAGCTGACAGAAGAATCCAGTTAGGCTGGGCAGCACTCGGAAAACTGCGTCAAGTCTTCAAGTGGGCGACTGTTAAAAGTTTTTCTGACAAAAGTCTTTAATCAGTGCGTTCTGCCTGTCATGACCTACGGCGCAGAGACGTGGACACTGACAGTGGGTCTGATCCACAAATTTCAAGTCGCTCAGCAAAATATGGAGAGGGCTATGCTCGGGGTTTCTTTGAAGGATATGATTCGTAATGAAGAAATCCGACGATGAACGAGGGTGACCGACATAGCCGAAAGAATTAGTAAACTGAAGTGGCAGTGGGCGGGTCACATATGTCGCAGAACCGACGACCGGGTGTGGTGGCGTTCATTGGGGAAGGCCTATGTCCAGCATTGGACGTCAAAGGGCTGATATGATGATGAAACAAAATGTATATAGTGCCTTAAAACTTATGAGAGGTAGTGTATCTACATAATGTTATGAAATACCATTTACCCCCACCTACCACTCTCTAAAGGCCTTTGAATGCCTTTAAATCCCTTGGCAAGAATATACTTCTCTGATGAATCTGATCTACTTGCTCTTGGTTTCAGTATCTTTATGTGCTTATAGAATTTTTCTAGATCCATTTCTAATATAGGTACTTCTTTACCATCCCATACTTTGAACAGTAAATTACCATCAACCTTACTGACTAGGGCTGCAAATCTTATTGCCATATAACAAAGGCCAATAATTCTATCCTTGTCTAACTCTCTGACACCAGTGGCACTGGGTGCCATATCTGATAGGACTATGTCTACTTTACGTCCATCAAGGGCAGCTACCACTTTATCATGAGCTTCGATTGTGGAAAAATCAATATTTGCCATTATTGTTGCTCCCTGGAAAAGAAAAAAATGAATTTTAGCCATTTAAAAACTACTCATCTGCCTGCATCATATATTTAAAAATCTGTTTCTATCTTATACAAAGGAAAAGTAAATTGGTTTATTGTTACAACACTGTTAATTTACATACCTCAATTGGGAATATCTGTAGTTTATCAATAGAGAGGACTGTTCCTCTAGGTTTGTCTGGGTCTGCCCCATCAGCATTAGTTTTCTGGACGGCAACTTGAGTCCAAGAACCTGGCGCTGCGCCTAGATCAATAACATTGAGCCCAGGTAGGAGGATGTTTGTCTTTTCATTCATTTCCAGTAACTTAAAAGCACTCCGACACCTGAAAAAGAAAAATTTCTGATAAATATAACCACAACAAACAGGCAGGGAATGGCTGGCATGGCTCCCAGCCACTGTAATTGGGGCGGAGGCGATGGCGGCCTGCGGCCAAGGCGCAGGCAAAATTCCATACAACATTTTACCGCCCATAGTGTTGTGTTCTCTTCTATACAATCTTATATATCACAAATAATATCCACCGCTATAGCCCCACTGTCTGCATGGCTTAAAAACTTAATTAAGCGTAACAGCTATAGGCTGCCTGCTTGGGACGGAAAATGCCACTAATATTATAATTGCGAAAGTTTGGATGTTTGGATATTTGGATGTTTGTTACTCAATCACGCTTCAACCATTGGACGGATCGGGATGAAACTTGGCACACATATAGGTTAGGTCTTAGAATAGGACATAGGATAGTTTTTATCCCGAAAAAACAACTCATCACTACGGGAAAAACTAAAATAATTTGTGATGTTAAGTTGTCCATGTGGACGATGTGGCGGGCAATAGCTAGTAATATTGGTAACCTTTTATTTACACCTACCTGTAGTTATTAATCTTAGCCTTTTCAACGTAAGGGTCTGCTCTTTGTCGAATGAGCCACTGCTGCGAACTCTTTAGCCTCTTGAGGCAATTAACAAGGAAACACATCCTTGTAAAATTCAGATGTTCCCGCGCGAATAGGCGCGAAGATAACATTGTTTCAAAAGACAAGACGCTGGTTAAGAATGGCTAGAATATAAAATAATATTCATTGGATTCCATATAGTAAAATAAATAAACAATTACAGGTACGTACGAGCATAGTTTGACGTTTAAATTACTTAAAATTTGACAAGATCATTCATTCATTGGCATACCACTGAATGAATCCGCTGTTCATTCTGTACAAGTATTTTCTATCGTACTACATTAAATCGATTTTAAAAAAACTTTGTTGAAACTATGATGCATCTATTAAAGTTTAAAGAATATACAGACTATCATAGACAATTGACATTAAGGTTAAAAATATAGTTTAATTTTAGGGCTATTTCTATTTCTACTTGTGAGTGGAGATTGTGGGAGATTTGTTGTAAGAGATGGCAAGCCAAATAAAAAAAAAAAGTCTGTTGTTATTTTCAGTCAAGTGTCAAATTGTCAAAATCAATCAAAGATTTTTCGCGACCGGTGTCAAAGGCGGTCAGCAGTATTATTTATGTTTCTGATTTGTTTATGATATTGGTTTAATCTTGTGATTACAGTTGCAAAAAATATATATGTAGATTTTGCTATATCATGACTAAATAATAGTCAAAATATGAGAATTTTGCTTTATAATGGATATAACCTCAAACATAGAATTAATTCAAGTTTATTTACGAATAATATAGTTCTAACTTTTGTTAGATTCAAGTCCGAAACCATGAAATATTTGAACGTCGCTGAGAAGAATGATGCTGCTAAAAATATCGCACTTCATCTGTCCAGAGGAACATCCAGAAGGGTATCTTGACTCAATATTACCGCCTTTTAAAATAATTATTATTATGCTCTCCCAAGCAGGAGCAGGAGCAGCTGACATGCTTGTTCGGATTTCGCAGCTCTTGTCGGTTCTTAAACTGGTTTATGATTTTGCCTGAATCACAATATTTGGGAGCTCTTTCCATTTCTGGGTGACGTGGTGTTAGTGTTGTGTTTAGGTTGGAGCTCTGCTAAACTCCTATCCAGTTGCAGGCCGTGTCGGTTGGAGTGTACAAAAGGGGGCGCTATGGAAAAAAATGTGTGATTGGCGTGAAAATTTTTCCGGGGCGTATTAGGGTTAGGGTGTACAAAAAGGGGCAAAAAAAATTTTTTTTTAGCGCCCTTTTGTATACCCTAACCGCCGTGTCTTCTTACCCATGATTTTACTTACCAGTGTTTAATTACTATAAACTTTCATAGTTTTAATAATGTGATTCTGTTTTCAGCGTGAAGGACTGTCCCAATACAATAAAATTTATGAATTTGCAGCTGATGTCATGGGTCAGAAAAGTCAGATGACCATGACCTCTGTGTCAGGTCATCTGCTGGGGTTAGAATTTGTTGGCACCTACAAACACTGGCAGTCCTGTAACCCTTTGGCTCTGTTTGATGCCCCTGTGTTTAAATATTGCCCTGAAAACTATGAAAAAATTAAGGTGAGAAAATTATGTATGTCACCAGTGACACAAAAGTCTTTTATATTTTTTATATTATTCAATATCAACAGTAGAAAAAGAGAGAGTCTTGGTAATATGGGGAAGATGTACCCTATATTGTTAGGGTTCCAAGCCAATCCCAGGTCATGCCATGTACCAATGTTTTTTTTGAAAATTATATGCATACACTGACTACTCTCAAACTGAAGGCACACATTGTGAGGAAACTCCCACATTCCACATTAGTGGCATTTATAATATTAATTATAAATGCGAAAGTTTGGATGTTTGTTACTCAATCATGTTTCAACCACTGGACTGATCGGGATGAAACTTAGCACACATATAGGTTAGGTCCTGGAATAGGACATAGGATAGTTTTTATCCCAAATAAATCTTATTCCTATGGGAAACCAAATTAATCATTAAAAGCAGTGAAGATGTGTAAATGTCGAAAACCTACGCGAATGAAGTCACGAGGAAAAGCTAGTTTAAAATAAAGAATAAATTAGTATATGTAATTGTGGCAGCAATGATGCATAAAAGATCCCATTGGGTCGAAGTGTCATTGGGTATACCTGGCCCCCAGTAATTAGATAAGAATAAGTACTACAACATATGCATTCCAGAAAACTCTAGAAAGAGAAGTACGAAGCTGTGATGGGCTGATCATATGGACAGATTGTGATAGAGAAGGAGAGAACATTGGGTTTGAGATCATTCAAGTTTGCACAGCAGTCAAGAGTAACTTGCGTATATTCAGAGCCAAGTTCTCTGAGATCACCGCTGTATCTGTGTGGAGGGCTCTGCAAAACCTGGAGCAACCAAATAAGAACATCAGTGATGCTGTTGATGTAAGACAAGAGTTGGATCTGAGGATAGGTAAGAGTACATAATTATTTAGACAATTGATTATTGCTATTGCCTGTCAGCATCCATTGTGGTAAATTGGCCTCCCCTAATGTTTACCACACTCATGGTTCTTAGCTTTCCTTTTCCAGCTACTTTTAGCTGTTTTTCTGGTAGGTGATCGATCCATCTGGCAGATGTTTTTTTGGAATGCAGTCTTTTTTAAGTTGTTTCTTAACTCTGTGATGTACAAGCAGACACGAAGAGGCTGTATCAAGGAAGTTTCAAACGAATACTTCAATTTTAAAATAGCAGACATACTTATTCAATTAGAATGTATAATTTTTGCTTAATAAAAAAATAAATGTTGAAATAAAAATGTCATGTCGCCATTCTGTGCAAAATTTTGTTTTTACAGTCATGGGCAAATGTGTTGTATTGAAAAGTGTATTTAACATTTCTTTTTAGGTGCAGCATTCACAAGATTTCAGACTCTTCGTCTGCAGAAAGTATTTCCCACCAAATTAGCTGAAAGTCTGGTCAGCTATGGTTCATGTCAGTTCCCTACATTGGGATTTGTAGTGGAGCGATATAGGGCAGTAGAGAACTTTGTTCCTGAACCATTTTGGAAGATAAAAGGTATACTTTTTTTGTGTTAAACTGTTGACATATATAATTATTATTAAAAAGAAAACTTGTTAGTGAAAAGGATTCCTTGTAGTAGATGGGAAGATATGATGCTATAATAACAATACATACAATTTATCTAATCCTGAATGTATAGGAGCTTTTTATTATGGGTCTGGGTTCTATATTGTGAATTTATAATACTACATCTTAACCTTCATATGTCGCCGCTTTCGCCTTAGCTCGCGTCTTGCCTCACCACCAATTTATATGTCAAATGTCCAGTGAACCACACATTGAACAACCTTAGTGTTGATTTCGCATGGGAGAGAGTGCGACTGTTCGATCGGGATGCGTGCCTTGTACTGCACGACGTATGTACGGAGAACCCTCAAGCGAAGGTGGTTGACGTCAAGACTAAACCTAAGAACAAATGGAGGCCATTACCATTGGATACAGTGGTAAATAGTATTAACTTTATGGACTTACAGCTTTGGGTCGGTGAAGAGCAGGGGGAGCTGCATACTTTTACATGCAGGAGAACTTTTTATCTTTTTCCAATCTTGTTTAAACTTTCATGTTAACAAAATACAATCTATTTTGCAAATTGATTTGGAATAATTAGGCATACTACAAAGTGCATTTTTCATTTGGATAGGCTTTTTTATAACAGACTTAATGTTTGTTCGTTCATAGGAATTTGAAGGAAAAAGTACCTTAATGCCATTATTGCTTTTCAGGAACTAGAGAAGCTAGCTTCAAGGAAATTAAAAATAAATGCCAAGGAAACAATGCGAATTGCCGAGAAGCTATACACACAGGGTTTCATCAGCTACCCTCGCACGGAAACCAACGAGTTTCCCAAAGAGATGAACCTTCGCCAGTTAGTCGGGCTGCAGACATCGGAACCCAGCTGGGGGGCTTTCGCTCAGGGTATCCTTGACAGCGGGGGGCCCACGCCTCGGCAGGGCAACAAGAGCGATAAAGCCCACCCGCCCATTCACCCAACAAAGTACACAAGCAGTAAGATTAGAAGGCAAGGGCAAGGCGCGGCTTAGGCTCCATACAAATTTATATCGCTGCAAGCGGCGTCTTGCCCGCATCAGTTTTTGGGCCGCCGAACAATCCCATATATCAACTAGCCACCACCGTTACCACCTCTGTATGGTGGTGACTTAATCGCTTAGCTATTATTTGACCACCTTGCTGGCTTAGAAGCTCCAGTGGTAATTAAGTACTAGAGGTTTAAGTTCAATTTCCACTAGGAACAGACAGATGAAAATAGAGGTGGTTAGTGGTAAATAAAAGATTGTGTATGAATCAAGAATGGAGTTTTATATTTTACTTCTATACGTATTTTATAGCATTGACAGTAGCGCCTCGTGCGAAATAACTTGGAACTACATATTAAAAAGTATTTGTTGCGTTTTATTTTCACTATACAAGTTTGTCATGTAGTTATCAGATTAGTCATTGTTTGATAAAATTTATATATTTTTACAAGTTCACAAAATGTAGTCCATTTGCATCTACCAACTTATTTCAGATTTATCCGGCAACGAGCAGCGCCTATATGAGTTCATAGTCCGGTCGTTTCTCGCGTGCTGCTCCAAGGACGCCCAGGGTCAGGAGACCATCGCCACCATCGACGTGGCCGGCGAGAGATTCTCCGCGAGCGGTCTCATGATCACGGCCAGAAACTACCTAGAGGTGTACCCTTATGACAAGTGGTCGTCCAAGGAGATACATGTATATGAGGTACGTCATACAATCATATTCACGAATAATAAGAAACTAAGGTACTCTTCTTCATTGCATAAACGAAACTAGACTCATCTCACGACAAGATACACACAGACTCCCACAGCAAAGTTGCACTCGTACAGTCCTGGTGATTGTAATTATTATAAGTATAGAATTTTTCACTAAAACAGTAATAATGACCAATTGTAAATGACAGGCGGCTGGCAATCGGGATGAGAAGGACCGAGTATCGGGTTCAGTGGCGCGCCTTGGGAGAGGGCTATGTCCAGCAGTGGGCTCTTGCAGGCTGATGATAATGTAAATGACATGCAATCAAACCATAGTTTAGTGTGAGACTGAACAAACGATGTCCAGTTCAGTGTAGGACCATATGCAGTAAATAACGTATCTTTCTCTTTTTAGTTTCATCAACAATAATCACTGATTATGATTTGACCAAGATAATTTTCCACTTAAAGGAAATTGAATTCAAATATCTTTATTGTGCACAATACATATAAAATTTTATAAAAAACAAACAAAAAAATACATAGAAGGATGAATTTAATGTACAACGGTGGTATCGCTTTCAGCCATTGATTGGAAACTGTGTTCTAAAAATACCATATAATTTTGGAGTAGTACTCGGTTGTACAATCGTCACTGACAGGCGAAAATCGGCAGCGCGTTGCTCGTTAGTTTGTTGAAAAATTTATTAGCCACTATTTATGTCACATACAAGATGTTTGTTTACAGACTGATCAAACGTTTAGTCCGACAAGCATAGATTTGGTGGACGGCAGTACTTCCCCTCCGAATCTATTGACTGAAGCAGATCTAATCGCTCTCATGGAGAAACATGGCATTGGTAAGTTCTTAAAGTACCTAGTAATGTAACCACAATATTAGGAAGAATCTATCTTAAGGCATATAATGAAAAAAGTGACAGTGTTTTTTCTTAGTTACATCATCAACAACATACATATGTAGACCACTGCTGGAGCATATTTATTACTTAAGCAAGGGTGTATAAAGTTTAATATTTCATATAGATACACATTGTGTAATCCCAAACGAGAATTGTCTTCTGTGTTATGGGATTGAACATGGAGAGTAGTAATACACAAATATAACTCCTAAACTGAGACAAACATATAAAAAAAATTCTGTCTCCAGTGTAATCGAACCCACGAGTTCTGGCCGCTCAAGTCCAATGATCGAACTTCTAAGCTAACGAGAAAGATGCGGTATATCCCACCGACGCCTCTAGTATTTTAAATCTGCCTAAAATGATATATGTTAGGAGCCGAAAAGAGAGGAGAAAATAGGATTCGGTAGGATATTTGAATGGAATGGGTAGCACGCAAATGAATTTTTAAAATATGTTTAAATAATTATTAGATTAACTATAATTAGATTCACTAGAGTCACATCTATATTTAGATTCACTGTTGGATTTTGAAATTTACTACGGCTTTTGAACGAATGAAAGTTGTTTTTCTATAGGAACCGACGCCACTCACGCCGATCACATAGAAACGATAAAGAGTCGCTCATACGTGGCGCTAGCGGACGCGATACACTTCGTGCCGGGATTGCTCGGCATGGGTCTGGTAGAAGGATACGACGCAATGGGCCTGAACATATCGAAACCGCACTTGCGCGCGCAGCTCGAGGCAGACTTGAAGGCTATTAGCGAGGGAAGGAAGCAACCGCAGCATGTTTTAGCTGAACAGGTTGGTATTAATTTCTTTCATTTAGTTTAATAGACCGTTTAATTCTCTTACTTAGCCCAGACTGGGCTGCCCAGTTACGTCTGATTTGATGGGGATCTAGTGAAGGACATCATGAAATTGACCTGAAGGTCTCAAACCCACTCGAAGTGGAAGTAAATCAGCTGTGTAATAGTCTAATCTAGTTTTAGCTAAACAAGTTGGTAACATCCTCCGTTACAAAGTCAAAAAGTCTAATTGTAATCTTTAACATTAGATTGTCTAAAACCACTACTGCACTACTGCTCGAAACTGCGGTGATATGAAGCAACTACATCAGTTTTAGCTAGACAGTCTCTCTTAAGTAGTTAAAGAATCTTTCTTCGATATTCCATTATGGTTGTTGGATTTATTTTAATGGTGAGATTCGTTTTTTATTTGTTTATTATAAAAGTAGAAGTTGGGTGAGAAATACGATTAACTGATTGACAAGAAGGTAAGAGACATCCCAAATAGAATAACACCACAACTGAGAAATGTTAAGTCTATTGTGCGACATCAAGCAGTTAGGTTATGTAACTCCTGCCTACTCAATTAAAAACCTATTAAAGACTAGTTGTTGCCCGCGACTTCGTCCGCGTGAACAACTTAACATCACAAATTATTATGTATTTCCCGTAGGAATGAGATGTTTTTTCGGGATAAAAACTGGCCTATGTCCTATTCCAGGACCTAACCTATATGTATGCCAAGTTTCATCCCGATCCGTCCAGTGGTTGAAGCGTGATTGTGTAACAAAAATCCAAATATCCAAACATTCGCATTTATAATATTAGTAGGATAGGATGTAAAAATATTTAAAAACACATATAAGTGCTTCTTGTTGGAAAAGAATTACTATTCAATTAAAACTATTATACGAGTAATAAATACATTATTATTATAATTTAATTTTATGAGAAGTGTGGTTTAAAAGATGTAGTAATGAAGACAGAGAAGGGTAAGTTGCGTTGGTTTGGACGTTTAGAGTGTGAGTGAAAGAAGAGTGACAAAATAAATTTACAGTGCGAATGTCAAAAGAACTACATCTAGAGGTAGTCCTTGGAGGACGTTCAAGGATCAAATTAGTACCGTCCTCAAAGACGCTGGGGTCCGCAGTGAGAAGAATAAAATCTCATGCACCGGCATGAGAAGGTTGATGAATGTGAGGCTAGTGAGGTGTGTCAGGATCGCGCAAAGTGGCCATCATCGTCTTTGCCTATCCCTCTGGGACCAAGGCGTTATGTATGAATGTAATTTCGCATAATTTAACATTATTTTGTAATTTTATGTAATCTGACACAATGTTATGAGTAACTGACACTGAATGTATCTGTTTCAGGTAGCGAAATACAAGGAAGTATACCTGACTGTGACCGCAGAGGCGAACAAGATCGACAATGCGCTCGCGGTGCGGTTCAGCGAGCGGCCTAACGAATACACTCCTACTACTGAGACTATGCCAGTTGATATGCCTTCAGGTATGTCATCAGTTTATTTCGACAAACTATTGTGTTTAACATTTAATAAGATTCTGACATGTGGGTAATATGATATGTAATAAATCATTCTTTGTCCAACACTAGTTTCAATTCAATTTACACTTACTTTCTTCTGCAACTTTCAGTCTTCAAATGTCCGAAGTGTGGCATGGACATGGTAGTAAGACAGAAGAGAAACAATCCTGAAGAGTTTTACATAAGTTGCACTTCCTTCCCCAACTGTAAGAATGCAGTGTGGCTACCGTCCATAGTGAAAACAGTTCAAATTCTACCAGATACTTGTCCAACGGTATGTAAAACTTTATATTTTAGTGCTTTTCTGAAAATGTATGTAGGTATTATGTATGTATGTAAACCCTTTATTGTAGCAAAATTACCAACAAATAGGTATAAAATTGTGACAAAATTGTTACCGTTTGTTTTCTCGTTTTTCCCTCAAATTTCCTATCACTTACATAATTTTACATGTGGTCCAAATTCAACTCAATCGGTCCAGGTGTTTTAGACAGACAAACTGACTAAATAGCTTGTTCTGATTTATCTGACATTTTAAAGAAATTCTTAAATGTCGTAGAACAACACTTCTAATTAATATTGTCAGAATCACTTTTAGGTAACTTTTAGGGCAGACTCATTTTTCCGTAATATTCTACTGCACTTTAAATATTCTATAAAATATGTTGTGCTTTCAGTGCGGCCCAAATTACAAAAAGATCAAATTCGAATGGAGGAACAACTCCATAAGCCACATATATCCGCCTCCATACACCGCTTGCATCGGCGGTTGTGATACTACGTTCTTGGAACTACTAAAAATCAACCTTACTAATGTCAGAAGTGTATCTCAAAGTAGACTACAAACTGGTAATTTTAGTAGACAAAATAGTGATAGCAACATTCCTCGAGAATCTAATACAGTTAATGTGATTCCCGCAAGACAAAACCAGATTAGATCCAATAATATTCAGGCCAATAGAAATAATCAGCCGAGGCAATTTGTACCTCCGACCACAATAAATAGGCCTCAAAATTCTACTGGAAATAGGCCGCAAAATCCTCCTGGTAATATGACTCAAAATCCTCCTGGTGCAGTAATGCCAACGCCGTGGCCTCAAGCTACTAATACTAACCGAATGCCAGCTCCAAGGAGTTCTGAGGACTCTGACAATAATGTCACATGTGGATGCAATAAGCCGGCTATCTTGCTCACTGTACGGAAGCAGAATGCCAATTTTGGTGAGTAGATTAAAGCTAAATATAATATCGGTAGGTGTAGCGTGACACGCCCTGAGTGATAATGATGCGATGACTGCAGACTATTTATTTTCATTAAAAAAACATACATACATACAAACATATATACTTAGAATCATCACTTTCAAGTTTTCATAACAGTGGTAGGTTACAGTTAATGCCCATTAAAACTAACATAAATACATAATTCTCACGCCTTGGTCCCCGTGGGGTAGTCGATTTATCGCCACTTTGCACGATCCTGCTAAAAAACGAATTAAATGAGAAAAACGGAGAACTAGTTATGATGATGCACATTATGAAATGCTTATGTCCAGGACGTGGACGTTGACATCAATAAACATTCTACTGAGATAACCTTTATAACCGGTAAATGGTCTTAATACCAACAAAGAATGCATCGATCTGTAAAAGATATGTAGCTATTCTTCATGTGTACGGAGTTTACGGATTTACAAATTTACCACAAAGTGGTAAGAGCGTGAAAAGCTTGAAGTACCTATGTAAATGTCGATGCTATTATCTAGTTTTCTTGGTTTTAAATTACCTTCAACAATTTTTAATAATTTTAGGTAAAAAATTCTACAAATGTCCAGTAGGCAAAGAAAACGGCGGCTGCGATTTCTTCCTCTGGGCACCCGAGTCTGACTCCGCGCTAGGCCACTTCGATACCCCGCCTGCATCCACCAACTCTTGGGGCAACGGTCCAGCTCCCGTGAGCTCCTGGGGAAGCAACCAGCAGAGCAATACCAGCGATAACACAAGGGGATGGGGGATTACACCCGGTTTCTCCAGAGACGATTTCCCTGCAAATGACGATAATGCAATGTGTAATTGTGGGCTGCCTTGTAAGAAGTAAGTCAATCCATTTTCACGCCACATTGTTCGTTTTTACTAAAGTGAGGATTCAAAGTTTTACTTCAACACAGTGTTATTTTTCTTTTATAATTATAATTCATTTTTCCCAATCATAATGGTTCCTTTTTCTTAAAATTAACAATATTGAATGTAACATTAATTTTAAAATTGCAATAACGATATCAAGTATACAAGATCCGACAGTCGAGATATTGGATTTATTTTCCTTATATTTAGTCGTGAAAAGCACTATTGCATGCCTTGATGATAAGTGCATTTTATGAGCTCTGCCTTCTTACTCAGTCCAAAAATTTCATACTTATCATCCTCGTCATCAATGTACTAATTATCTCAAACGGCGAAAACTGATAGTTTTTTCAAGTTTATAGTTTTCAACAACAATATATGTCCACTGCTGGACCATGCTTCTTCCAAAATTGTAGACACGCATGGCCCAGCAATGGGAGGTTTAAGTTTGTTTTACATCCAGTTATTAAACTTTATCACCGCACGGCGCAGACGGCTTAGTAATCGCAGTAAGTAAGGGTGTTTAGACAATGCTGCTGTCCGTCACCTGGATTTATCTTTTACACGGAGTTTATAGGATTTAGAGACTTAGAATTAATTGCAATGATACGTATCGTATTAAATCAACTCAATGTTCGAATTTGCCTTTGGCTCGGTTCATAGTATTCATGTTTTCAGGCTAACAGTGCACAAGGAAGGACCAAACAAAGGGCGTCAGTTCTACGGCTGCCCAAAGGAATTCAACTCGAGGTGTTCTTTCTTTGAATGGGCAGATAGTGGAGGATCTAACACAGGTATGGTAATCAATCATACTTATAATAATTTTGTCCTAATATGACTGGAAATTTTGACATTCTACAAAACACATGAATAGCATGAAGGGCAAAAGAGCAGATGTTCCATTTGATAGTAAACTCGGGCCTATGGCGTAATCACTTCGGATAATATTCGTCGAACTAATAACCCATTGTGTACTCTCTAACTTTGAGGGAGAAGGGGGGAAGGGTATGAACACTTCGACTTTATTTTAAAAAAACAATGTGGTCCACACAGCTAGTTAAATAATAAATTAATAATATCTTGCTCGGCTGTGGGGAACAGGTGCATTCAGTGAGTCATTGTCCCACAAACTGACCCTCCATGCGGGCCGCGAATACGCTAAGAGCCAGCCAGATGCATATCAGAGGCAACGCCTCTGATATGCATCTGGCTGGGATAACCGCAACAGCGCTCTGAACGCGTTGTTATATTGAACGCGGAGGACGTCGTGTGTGACAAACCCACAGGCTGTGTGCAAGATGTACAATACGCGGTATTGCCAGCGAGGAACGAGCAAACCTGTAGGCCATTAGCTCTTACTGACAACGCTCTGCGATACCTTTCAATATTCGCTTTTTCCTTCCATGTCTTGACTTCATTGACAGTGGCCACTTACCATCAGAAGCTTTGTAACATAATTTCTTAATAATTGTACTTACTGGACTGATAAGCTTATTTAACTTGTTTAATGTAACATTGTTTACTAGATTGGGGCTCCAGCAGTAGCAGCAGTAGTACACGAGGTCACGGGCGCGGGCGGGGGGGCGCGCGCGGGGGCGGTAGGGGGCGCGGCGGGGGTGAGGGCGCCGCGAGGAAGTGCAGCCTGTGTCGGCAAGAGGGACATAACAGGAACCGGTGCCCTAATAACGTAGACTAAGTAAATAAATGAATTCTATAAAAACAATAGTTGTAAATATCTGCTGATGCCCAGCAGTGGTGTGATCTACATTAGTTATTTGTAAATATTATTGAAGTATAAGCTTTTTGATATTTCTAATACGATTTTTTTTTACAACACTCCCCCATACATTCATGTAGCTGATACATACCAATGTATGGATTTCGGCCAAATTCACTTCACTTATCTTCGATTTAATTCGTTTTGGGATATGTGTAGATCATTAAAAACTACATTAGAGGGACACGCATTTTTTATAGCTGCTTTTAGCCTTTTATATATATATTTTTAATTTTTTTAATAATAATCATAATAATAGCATTTCTTTCATAGGTATATAGTTACGATATTATTTTATAGTTAGGTTAGCTATGCACAGCGGGTTGCATATAATTGACTCGTGTAATAGAGCAAAAAAATGAGGGACACGTATTTTCCCAAAGTCATATCTAGTGGTAGAAATCACCTTGGTGTGACACCTCAAGTACTTTCCTATTTAGTAAAAATACATTAGAAACAAACTATGGAAATTATGGTAGAAATCACGCATTAGTTTTTCACTTTCTAAAGTATTTTACAGTTAAAAACTAATGCGTGATTTCTGGACTTTTTAGTCTTCAAAATAAAAATATATTTTTACATTATACACATTATTTATTGATACAAAATACTCTACCATTTGTGTTTCTTACTCTTCTGTTTCAAGGACCCTAAGCTATGAGCTCTCTGCATCTCAGCCTGCTCGGCTTCCACTGTCTTATCCGTCATCATGTCCAGTAATATTTCGAACTTCAGTCGCAACATGTTGTTCTCTTCCTCGAGGTGTTCTAATTCCTTTTTAAGTTTAATGTTCTCTTTATGTGCTGCGCCTGCTTTACCTGAAGCTGTTATTAAAGTTTAATTTACTAGCTTATAATCTATACTTATAATAAAACTGTAATTGGTCTATGTCTGTACAGGAGAGAAAAAAAAATTGTATGACGGGTCTTTATAGGGCCAATAGAAGCTAAAACATTTTTTTTTTAGAATGTTTGTCTTTCTGTCTGTCTGTATGTATGTTTGTTACCGCATCACGCAAAAACTACTGAATGAAATTTGATGCAGTTTTCACAGTTGTCTTGCTGGTGGTCTAACTTAAAATCTGGTGCATGTTTCATCTTGATACGCCATTTAGAACCTGAGATATTAATAAAGTAAATTTTTCTAGAAGCGATTATATCGGATGATAATAAAACGATTTTTAATATTTCTTCCAGTAACTCAGTATCACATTTAGAAATCATTCATGAAAAAAAACATCTCTTTTTTACGAAAATTTTGATAAAAAAATGCAATAAGTATTTCTTGAAAGTACGAGTATGTTCATCACATGGGCGAGGTCAACGGCCGCGGCGGAGCCGCGGGCACAGCTAGTGTTATTATAAATTATAACATTATCCTTTTCATTTCTTTATTTGTCTCTCTCAGGATATTCAGATAGTCGTCAATTGTCGCGAGATACCACGCGACGCATGATGAAAAATTTTCTACTTAAAAGGTTCTACTGATCTGACTTCCTAGTCAAAATAATTTGATCAAAATAATTTGATCAAAATAATTGTTTAAATAAATAAAATAAATTCACGTCACGTCACGTCACATCACAGCACGCCACGCGTTGCCACGCGACCTCACGCGACGCCACGCCACACCACACCACTCCACGCGTTGCCACGAGATACCACGCGACGCCACGGCACGACGAAAAAATTTGTACTTAAAAGTTTCTCAGTAGAAACTTTTATCACCAATTTCGAATTTTTCGCCAAGCGACGGCACGAGTCGCACGCGACGCCATAAGTCGCCGCGCAAGAAAAATTAAAGTGAATATTTTCATCTAATATTCGATTTCTATATATGTTGCTCGCGACTTCGTCCGCGTGGACCACAACATCACAATTTATTATGATTAAATTAAAACGCCACATGAAAATGTTTTGTAGGAAATCGGTGAACGAATATAACATCTCCGTTCACAGCAGGAAGTTAGCTTTTTTTGGCTGATCCTAAAACAAATATTTTATCGCAAGCCTAAATATTACCCCTCTTCTTCCACCTCAAATTCCCCTTCATTACCCTTCCCGCCCGAAGGCCTTACTTTCGCCTTCCTCTTTCTTTACCCTTCCCCTACTTTCCTCCCAATCGCTCCCTCCTCTCCTTCCTCCAACCCCTTACCCTCACCCCTCATCCCAGAAAAAAATTCACAAAACTCAAAACGTTTTCAAAAACTCACATACATTGGTACTATACCCGCTCCCGCTCACGAATTCCGTCGTACATTGACACCCTACAATTAGCATAACTTTTGATTGACTGGGCCGATTGCATTGAAATAAAGTCTATATGTTACACCAAATTAAGCCCCATGTTTCTGTGAAAAGTTCATCAAAGTCCGATCAGTAGTTTTTAAATGATGCGTGCACAAACTCACAGACAAACAGACAAAAATGATCGAATGTGTTCTGTTGCTTATCCTTAGACTTTTTTTGCAAATATCTTTAATGTTCAGACACGCGATTATATGTCTAATATGTGTTCATCGCTTATCGACATGACTCATAATATCTCGTAGATATCTGCATTTTCGTCGTGGTTTTCTCTATACAACCACAAGTGGTCGCGACTTTGTTAGTAAATAGGTACAGATCGGCCTATGGGTGAATACGATTTGTCAAATTTGCTAAATTCCATTCCATTTCAAAGATACTTTGCCTAGAGGCCGACTGCACACTAGTAGTAGTTTAGTACTAAACCTGGTATCCATTGTCCTTCTTCAAAAGATACTTCGAAGTCCCCAAGCTTTAGTTTCAAAGGTCCCACGTCAAGAGACAATTCTTTAGACGCATAATCACTTCCAAACTCAGTTTTTATCACCGTCGTATCTTGCCGCCTCACTGGTATAGTTTTTGGCGCGAATTTGTTGCTAAATAGAGGCATTTTACAAGGAAGCACAGCTAAAACAGTTTTAGATAAATTTATAGCAACAAATATCCAAACAAACGTTGCTGTGGTTGCGTGTTGCCATGGCAACGTGATATGTAAACTTTTTAACAATTTCTTGGTGGCGAATGACCGATTCTACCTTTTTAGGACATTATGTTACTTTACCTCATCTTCTTTGAGGAATGCATAAAGTATTTTCAATGAACGAGATCTAGAGAAGTAGTTTACATCTAGGCAAACACAACTTCGAGAAGGAAGCCGACAGGAGGATATAGCTAGGCTGGGCATCATTTGAGCAGTTACGTCCTGTCTTCTCGTCGCGTAGACAGTCTAAAGTCTTCAACCACTGCATCCTACCCGTAATTACCTATGGCGCGGAAACGTAGACACTGTCTCTCAGCGAGCTATGGAAAGAGCTATGCTCGGAGTTTCTCCACTACCTTATGAACCGAACATCCTGGAAAGGGTTGAGGAAGGCCAAGGATTGATACATGATTGAACGACACACTAACGGAAGGCCTACGAGAGACTCGTTGGCAGGCTAAAACAGTTGTTTTTAATTAGTTACAGTAATTTAAACGTTCGTGGGCAGTGAATTTGTTACGCGGCACTAGACGACGAAACAATATGAAATACGACGTCCATAGACGTACTGTCACGGTAGGAGCCACCAGTATGACTCTATTGACGTAACTGTCCAGGAACGTGTAAACTAATTGTATTATGTCGATTAAATAAAATCAGTCGGACATAAATATATAAATTAAACACTTGTAAGAAAAAACATGATTTTAATACTGTTATTCGAGATTAACGTTTTAAAATGTGTTAATAAACACGTTTAAAAATAATACAGACTGAAAAATACAAATAAATTAATAAACAAGTAACTGGAACAATATAAAATAGTATTAATGTAAATTTATTGCTTGGAATACATCGTGTAAAGTTCAGTTTTCGGCAAGTTAGGTTTTCAGTCTATATAACATCACAGCTGGAATGATCAAGATTACAGATCCAATAGTGTACGTTATCGCTGCGCCGGAGTACCAATACACTGGAACAAACATTATTATCTCAACTACATGACAAGGCTATATCTGAGTTCTAAGATCAAAATGGCTTGATGGTACTTCATACAATCTAGATTTTAAAAATAGTAGTAAATAATAAACTCTTGAAAGACCGACAAGTTCTTTTACTATTAACGTACCATTTTCACGAAAATGTCTTCATTTGTTTTTTAACAAGGCTTTGTACCATTTATGTCCATGCCAGTTCTCAGGGAAACGTAATAAATTTAGAAATCAGACAGTACCGCCGTGGTACCTCAACAAGGCGGCGATGTTGTTCGCAACATATCACGTCAAGGGGAATCACGGAGCGAAAAGCGGGCGAAAGAAAGCCATTTTGCGACATTAGATTGCGCAAAGTGGCGATCTATCGTCTTTGCCTACCCCTCTTGGACCCAGGCGTGAGCATTGTATGTATGTATGTACAGACTTCGGACATAGCTAAATCATGATTGTAAAACTTAACAAACTAACTGATAACTTTTTTCTTGTATTAAAAATACTTATTTAGAGGTCTACATAACAGGACCAAAAATCTTTAATGATATTTTCAGACAGAGTTTATTTGCCGTCAATTTAGATTATAATGGTGAAAGGGTCAAAGTTCGAATGAAGCCAGAGTAAATATATTAGTTCTCGCACTATGGCAGACTACACTAGTGCACTGCGACTCGCTCGACCCGCGATATATCAGATGTCGTCACTAAAGAGATATATTCTCTTCCGTCCTTTCGTAATTTTTGATCGGAAATAATTATTTAAATCGGATCAATAATGACGAACATATATATGTTTCATAGTTTTATGTTTTTTTTTCTCGCTAAATATCTGCATACTTATTAAAAACGCGACTAATCCTCATATCATGTTACAATGACAATTTTCTTTCCCAATGCACAAGTAACACTCGGACAGGACAAAATTAAAGAAACTGATGTCTCAAATGAGATACCCCAGGTTTCAATTCGAGGCGTTCGGGTAACAAATAAACCACTAAGCCGACGAGGCAATTAATAGCTTCACCGCGCGCCGATTATAGCGGTTAGTCCTCTTATACTCACTCGCGGCTGCAAATAGCGGCCCCGCGGCGCGTGCGAGCGCCCCCAGCGAGCGCAGAGTGCCCAGCACGGCGCCGCGCGCCGCCGCCGGCGCCTGCGCAGCGGCCATCGACGTCATACAAGACACCGCGAAGGCAGTGGCTGGGAGGATGCACATTTAAATTAGGACAAACGTACAATATTTATATCTAGCAATTTTTTTTTAAATTGACATTTGTAATTCGATAAAATAATCTGCAGCAAAGATTTAATTTAATTGATTATTTTAATAATCGAATGTAAATGTAATTAATTTTATACATTATGGTCGCTCACGGGTTGAGTAACATAGTTGAATAACTAGATGGTGCCAGCAGTTATTTTTACTGAATTTTCTATTATTATATAATAATCTATTATTTATGACAACATTTAATGTTTATAACAAAACTTTTAGCATATAAACATAAAATGCTTTCGGATACTGGCGCTATCTAGTGTTACTCAACCCGTCAGCAAAACTGCATCTGCAATTATTGTAATTTAGTTGCTCAATTACAATTATTTTAATCGATGTGTTGATGTGTTGATCTTCCGTTCTGTATAAAAATACAAAACAGTTTATCCGCTCCCGAGCACACGCGGACAAGTGTTTTATATTTTTAGGTGTCTTTATTTGAGGTTCACCTAGTTGTGTCCGTAGGGGAGTTCCATCATTTCACAAACATATCCGAACAAAGTTCTTGAGTGGAGACCGTAGACCAGTACGCGCGCACGTCCCTGCGCTAGACGGATCAACGACTTAAAGGTGACCGAAACCACCACCGCGTTCAGCAGATTCCATTTCATTAATTGAGACCTCTGTCTGGCCCACCCTTCCACTATTGTGCTCACGATACCGTATCAGACTAATCATAAGTTAACATCTAACATACCTAATGCGAACAACACTAGTCCGGCCCACAACCAGGCGATGGGGGGCGCCAGGGGCGGGCTGCGCGCGGCGGCGAGGGCCACGCAAAGGAACGACGGCGGGGTGAGGGCCAGCGCCGCGCGGGCCGCGCGCTCCGCCCCGCGCGGGGACAGCCTCCGCGCCGCGCCGCCCTGCAGCACCGCCATTATTAACCCTGTAAAAACAAGAACATTGGCATAAAAGTTGTATAGGCTAGCTGTATTGAAATATGTCTTGCTATGATATACATCTTTACATTATAGCTCAACTCTGTAAAGGCCTTAACTCTATAATGAAGTAAATAAATGCAGAACATAATGTACTTTAATTACAGATTCACCGAATTATGATTAACAATCAAGTTATTTGTCTCTAGGTGTGTTTCCTTTACAATCAATGGCATTATTTCATGAACTTCAGAATTATGAATATCGTCCTCGTGTAATGAAATGATGTATAAAACCATATTAAGTTATACATGTACACAGAAATTTCTACCAACGAAATTAACATTGTGCTCAAACTATAAATTGTTATATAAACTACCAAATACCTATAACCCAAATTATCAATGTTATTCAAAACTACATAATCAACTTTTAAAATAGTAAGTCAAGCAGGTTTATTGCTCGAATGACAGTTGATAAGCTTTTCGAAATTAGAAAGTACAGTATGTTCTAAGTTTCGACAAAGTAACATATAAATATCATAATTATACTTGCAATGTTTATACAAATAGAGTGTAAAAAAATACCTGTAATGATTTTTAAACATTATCTGGATGAGATTTTGTACGTAGATAATTGTAATTGTAAAAGAGGTATTTTGCTACACCTATTTTTTGATGTTAGACTTACCTATGACTAGGAACATTTTCCCCTGCTGCATGGCAGTATATTCGAATGTATGATGTGTAAGGAATGTAATAGTAAACTCAAGACCAGAGTACAGAAATAAATATATCAAATAGATCAGTCCCAACTTAGATAGCACTTTGTTCTGGTGATTAGATAGATTTTTGACAGCAGTGAACTTTAGTAAATGCCAAGGGGAGACGAAGTCCAGTGTTTTTGAAAGAGTGAATGATAGAGGTGCTCTTTTGTCCTGAAAAAGAAAGTGTCCATAAATACCTCGATAATGTATAAATTACTAGAAGCCCTCGATAATGTTGAAATAAGGCAATTTGAAAATTAGCTCTCTCTCTTTAAATTAGTTATAAAATCATGAAGATAGAAAAAAGGGGTAATTTTAAAATGGTTAATCTTTAAATTCGACTTTAATGACACTGAAAGTATTAGTAATTTCCATCACACACCCAAGAAGCTAAGCTAACTCTAGAAGTATAGAGTTAGGCCCAACACATAGAAGGGCTGTAGGGCGACGTGGCGCGGACGCAGCGCCCCTTCCGCGGTATTATACTCTGAGGCGATGTTCGAACGGGGTCGCCCGCCTGCAAGATGCCGCGTTCACGCCACGTCATCGACCTACGTTTCCTCTGTATGTTGCGCCTTTTACAAACCTTGTCTAACGTCTCTGGTATACAAAACAGTACGAGGGCGACGTTAGCGAGCGACAGCGACAGCGCGTAGAGCGCCGGCCGCTCGCCCCATGCGCCGTACGAGCGATCGTGGCTTATGGCGAACCACGCGCCAGCCAATGGGCCCACTATGAACCCCACTGAAAAGGCCAAGCCTATTAGTGCCTGAAAAAAATAATTAAGTTCGTTATTTATTTATTGCCTTTTCAGTAAATGAAATTATCAGGAGAATACCAGCTTACCAAATCTTTCTCGCAATTCTCAAGTTTTAAGGACATATAGACTATAAATATGTAAAGTGAGATTTCAGACCAATTTCGTACACTCTGGTACAACATAGATCCCCAAATAAAACACACCACAACTCTCTGCCTTGGTTTTCTTCATTCAGGAATAAAAAATCAATAAAAATAAGCTTTACCATTCCTTTAGCCCTGGTCTTCTCATTAGACGCGTCTGTCACCACAGCCATACTGAGGCTCACGTTGGCTTTGCTCAGGCCTCCGATGAAACGCGCCAGCACGAACACGCTGAACGTGCGCGCGCAGCCCCATAGAGCATGTGACAACGCTATCCCAGTCTAGAACAATTTTTATAATATAAATAAAATATCAGGTTGGTACTTGGAGTACGTGACGCGGTTGCCCCTTTTCACCTTATGCTGCTGTATGAGATGCAATTAAAGAAACAATTTTTTAATAATAATATTAATAAACTATCATTTACTGGAAGAAAACTCTTACAGAATTAAGTGAGCCTTTGTACATCTTGTGTTTAAATTAGTTGTGTGACTTCTATTTGTGTACAATAAGTATAAATAAATAAATAAAATTAAATAAACATACAGTAAAAGAATGACATGCAATCTGTGGATTTTGATAGATATTATAGACTAGCTCCGCTCGCATGAACTACAAAATCCGCTCCCGCCTCGCTCCCGCTCCCGCCCCGCTCCCGCGCTCCCGGTGCTGCCACCACCACCGCCACCGCCATCGCCTCCGCCTCCGCTTCCGCCTCCTCCTCCGCTTCCACTTCCACTCCCACTCAGACTCTCACTATCCCAATCCCGCTCCCGCTCTCACTACCACACCCACTCCCCTTTTCCCACGCCCATTCCCACGCCCAGCTCCAAATGTAGTCCAAACTCATCGCAATCTGAATAGTACGGAAATACTATTATATGCAATATAGTGCATACTAACCTTACCTACTATGTATTTGAAAACTAAAAATGTCCATAACTTTTGATTGATTGCTATGAAATAAAGACTAAATGTTAAGTTAAGCCCCATGTTTCTGTGAAAAGTCCATCAAAATCCGTTGAGTAGTTTTTAAGTGATGCGTGCACAAACTCACAGACAAACAGACAGACAAAATTTTCAAACATGATCAAAATGTATAATAATAATATGTCAGACATTCACACCAATTTCCAGTCCCAAATTAGGCGGAGCCTGTGTTATGGTTACTAGATAACAGATAAACATACTTAAATAAATATATAAACATCCAAGACTTGGGTACAAACATTCATATTCATCATACAAACATTTGCCCCTAGCGGGATTCGAACCCGCAACCTCCGGCGTGGCAGGCCGAGAGCTACCCGTTCCGCCACCGAGGCCGTCTATTGTTCTGTTGTTTATGATTAGACTCCCCAATTATTATTTTTTGCAAATATCTTCAATGTACAGACACGCGAAGTTTACGATTTTATTTAATAGATTAATTAATGTCTAAATTATTGACTAGGTATGTATATAAATCTACTTTTCTACTTCTGTTAAAAAAATTATAGAAAACACGTGGGCAAATAAAGATTAAGTATTCGTGACTTTTTTATCATCACAGGGAATTAACAGTCATTATTGTTTTACACCTCTAGAATAATATAAACACAGTTCTAAGTAAGAATCATGATTTCTATTTTAACCTTGCTAGTAAATTAACTATTGTAATTTCAGAACTCATGAGTTGATTAAAGTTGAACTGAAACACATTTTATAAAATTAAAACCATGTGTGTGAGAAACCATTTTACACCCTTAATATGAGGCCTAGGTCTCTGCTTAATAGTTGTATTTACTTGATATTAATCATTTGATAATAATCAAATGAGTAATAAGTACTTATGAATGACACATTTACTCTATGACTAATATTTTGATAACATAATAATAAAAAAACTTCATCAAATTTATCAATACATCTATTGTAGATAGTTATACCTACATGTTTCTCTTGATTCTTATATCAATCCAAGCATATGGGGTCAACACCTTGGAAATAGTTAATTTTTAGATGTTACTAAAAATTAAGCTAGGGCTAACAATTCCATGGCAGGTATTTTAAATACAGCTTGGGTATTTCTGGACAAGTACAATTAGGATATTGTCAAAGGAATATGCATCTTCTGGGTAAGCGCGCTCCACCTTAGGCCTCATCATAACTTACCATCAGGTGAGGTTAGGTCAAGCGCAAACCCATGAACAATAAAAAAACAAAGCATTTTTGAAATAGGCCATAAAAATTTAACATATCCATAATCCATACTTAATATTAAACTCCTAAACTAATAAATGTATAAATACATTAATTGTATGTTTAGGACACAGATATGGATATAACTAGATGACATGACATAACAGTATATAGCCATTCAAGTTACCTAGACCAACTAGACCATACATTAAATAGGCCAGTGACAGGCAGTAGTGCCACCAGTAAGACTGCTTTGTACTGTCAGGCTCCACACAGTGGCTTATGTCCTGCAGTGGATGTTGACAGGCTGAATGATACATTTTGAGTTTTTTGATCTCCTTGTTGACGTAGTGGCTTGGTTGTTAGACTCAAGCGTCATTCGAAGTCGTAGGTTCGATTCCCACTAGGGACAGACTACTTGTACAAGTTTGTCCAGGCCAGGATGTTATATTTGTGAATTGTAAAATTTCCATCGTACAAGAGAAAATCCTTGTTTGAAAACAGACAAGAGTATACTATGAAAATATATTTATTTGTAAAATACAAATACTAAATACATCTATACATACACATATAAAAGACTGACTGTTGCATAGTTTCCTTCGGTAACCAGTAGGACCTTTTCTGAAATTCCCACAGGAACTTACAAAAATTGGATAGTCAACTCCTTACGTGAGCGTCGCTGCTGAGCATTTAGTTGGGAGATATAAATTATTCATTAAAGTTTTGTCTGACTTACCAAGCAAATCAAAAGCATGGGTTTCCTTCCATATGCATCTGAGAGGCTTCCCACAATTGGACTTGTGAGAAATTGCAGGAAACTGAACATAGAGCCAAGTGCCCCACCAAATAACACGGAAGCAAATCTATCAGGGGCTCCAGTTAACTTCTGAAAACCCTGGACAGCACTCAGTAATGAGGCATATAAATTACTTCCTTTGCCTTCCTCCTTATTATAATAATCTAGAAGCGACGGCAGGAGAGGTAGTATCATCGTAAAGGCTAGTAGATCCAGTAATAGTGACACAAACACTAGTGCGATGATTTTTGAATTGGTACCAGTTTTGCCAACTTTTTGGATTTCGTCCACTGACACATCTTCATTTTTAATGACATCAATATTATTAAATTTTCTCTGTTTTAGCTCCCCATTACTACGCAGATGATCCTGAACATATAAAAAAGAAAATATTTTAAATTGTCGGAATCTTTTTCTAGAGCTAAATCTAGAAAACAATGTTTTTGAATTATAATGCAAACTAACCATTATAAAAATTATTGGAATAAAAACTAAGTTTCTTGCAGCGTACCATATACAGTCTAATGATAAATACAATTTAGAATAATTATAAAATAAGATCGCAAACGAAACACTCAACCACAAGCCCTCCACGAAACAAACTTTCACTTATCGTCACAGACCAACTAGAGAACTACTACATACTCAGCGTTGCCAACCTTTGTTGCCAGAATTACGTCAAATTTACCGTACACTCCATTTTTTGGGATTTTAATTTTGCAAACAAAAATAATTATATTTCTTTGCAGTTTGCAGGTAAAAGCAGTATTATTTTTGAGATTAAAACATATTGTGGATGATTATTAATGCTTAACGTTGGTTAAGCACTGAAACACAATGAAAAAAAATTATCAGATTATTGTAAAATTATATTTATAAAGTTGAGTTTCACGTAGGACACAGAATTAATAGGTAAATAAAACAACAATTTCTAAAAGTACAATTTCTTCTTCGGATTCTGCTTTAGCTTCAGGTGATGTTTGGTACAAAGATTCTATGTACATATTTTTACGTGCATGTTTTTGGTCTTTTTCATATTACCGTACTTCTTGTAAGATTATTAGTTCTGGTCTTACCGTACATTTGTCAGACGATAATTATTACCGTACGGGGCATGAAATTACTGTACGAATACGGTAACTACCGTACGGTTGGCAACACTGGAACAGATGAACAGAACCTTACCTATCGTAACGAAACGAACGAAACCTAAACTTCTTGAACGAAACCACAGACGAAACGAACGAACGAAATGAATAATTCGAATAAAATCAATAACAATAAGGGCTAACACGCACTGCGAATTTATTCGCCGCGATTTTTTCCGCGCTGATTTTTTATCGCATTCGCGGCGCGGCGCGGTGAAATCTATAGCAAACAACGATCTCTGTGTACTACTTCGATGGTCTATTTCGATGGCAGCAAAACACAGATTTGGTTCAGTGTGTCTTCAATCTATTTCCATTGGCTATATTCTGGACCTGATTGTGAGAGGCCATTTAGAAATAAAAACTTAAGTAACTTCGAAATGGTTTACTCAATGAAAACTGTTGAAAATAATGACAAAATACATACATTTAAGAGATGTTTCTATGTAATTAAATAAAATTTGAGGATAATTTAAACGTATGATTATTTTATTTCATTGGTGCAAAGGGAAGTACGACTTTTTCACTGGTATAAGTTATTTCTTTTTTTCATCTGACAGCCCTTGGCCACACGCGCGGATTTTTATCCGCAGTGCCAAAGAGGATGTAAATCGCAATGCGGTCAGTGGCATACGATTTCATAGTGCACAAAATATTCGCGCGAATAAAATCGCGCCGCGGCGCGGTGAAATCTGCAGCAAGACACAGATTTGGTTGCGGATTTTTTTCCGCGCGCGGTTTTTTCCGCAAGTGCGTGCAGCTTCATACAACTTCCATATGTCACAGAATTCTGCGGAAAAAATCGCGGCGAATAAATTCGCAGTGCGTGTTAGAACTACCTATGTGGCCACGCGGGATTTGTCTTTGTTGTGGCGTACTCCAAAGGAATATTTTATGTAACTAAGGATAGCTCGTCATTGAAATGATTTAGTTGATGAGTTGTTGTTGGCAACACTGGATCGACGGGCGCCATTTTGTTTGAGTGTGTCTGTTTTATTTGTCGTCATTGATTGATTTTTCAGGCTACTTCCGAGATTTTCAGAAAATACAACGAATAAAATGGGCGAAGACAAAGGTAAATTCAATAGAACTTTTTAGCTATATGTACACAATAGAATTATAGTTCTAATATGTACTCATATCGACACGCATACTTTCAGATCGCCGACGTAGGTCTCGTTCTAGAGAGCGACGACGCGGATCCAGATCTCGTTCCAGAGAGCGCAGAGGAACTAGAGAAACAGAAAAGAAAAGGAGTAGGTCTAAATCTCAATCCAAAAGATCTCGTCGCCGCAAGCCTTCTCTTTACTGGGATGTGCCGCCGCCAGGTTTCGAGCACATCACGCCACTGCAGTATAAGGCAATGCAGGCAGCTGGTCAGATCCCCGCCAACATTGTGGCTGACACGCCCCAGGCCGCCGTGCCGGTCGTTGGTTCCACTATAACGAGACAGGCGCGCAGGTTGTACGTCGGCAACATACCCTTCGGGGTAACTGAAGAAGAAACTATGGAGTTTTTCAACCAGCAGATGCATCTATCGGGCTTGGCGCAAGCCGCTGGCAACCCCGTCCTCGCTTGCCAGATTAACTTGGACAAAAATTTTGCATTCCTCGAATTTCGTTCGATTGATGAAACCACACAAGCTATGGCGTTCGACGGTATCAATTTCAAAGGGCAGAGCTTAAAGATCCGACGGCCACATGACTACCAACCCATGCCTGGCACCGAGAATCCTGCTATCAATGTGCCAGGTGATTTTTGCATTTTATTTTGATTATATTTAAGCATAGGTAATTAAAAAGTTAAAAACTGTTATGTACAGTTTACAGTAAGCCATGCAGTAAGTCTAATAGCTGTGTGCCTTGGGTTTTACAGAAATAATAGCTATTTTCCAATGCGTTGTATAGGTGTGTTTATTGTTAACTTTTCCACATTTTTTATTTTATTTTAATAATTTATTGTATGCTTGTGACAGTTGTATTCATTAATATTTTTTATTTTCAGCTGGTGTTATAAGTACAGTTGTTCCAGATTCACCACACAAAATATTTATTGGAGGTCTGCCCAATTATTTAAATGAGGACCAAGTAAGTTGCACACCATTTTTAAATTTATGTGCTAGTCTTTGGAGTATATTGGCTTCAATGTTTAGTATGATAGGGTTTCTACTTTAATTTAAAATGATATACAAAAGGATATTACTAAGTTAAACTTTGGGCCAATTGTCTCTGAAAATAAACTTGTATTTTAATATGTGAGACATTGATTTATGAGCATATTCAGATGCCAGTAATTAATTTATGCATTACCTCAAAGCTCCCATGAAATTAATGTTTCACTCTAAGATGTATAAGCCATTCTTTACGCTTACAATAATGGTATTTTTAAAATACCCATATTACACCCGAAACCTACTGTTTGTTTCACAGTGGCTAGGTATATTAATTGTATTATAATATAATCATCACCATTTTACAGTCATTTAGAATAAGGGGGTGGGAGAAAGAAATTAAACAGCAATGCATGGGGAAATTTTAATGTTTTTTTTTCATCAGTTTTGTTATATCAAGCAACTGTGGAACAGGTCTTTTATTTTTAGATTGTTTGATATTTTAAATCAAGTTATGATAACAAAATTATATGTTGCAGGTCAGTGGCTTCACATTGATCGAAAAACATGAAAAATCTACCATATCTTTTTTGTTTTTTCCATACAGGGCAAACATTTATATTTATAATAATAACACAGCCATCATATAGCAAAAAGCCATCACACATACACTTGTACTGTTTTGCAGAATTAAATGACTCCCATTATTACCTTTACTTATAGACAACATTTTACATCAATAATTAGCAAATAAAATATTTTGGTGTAAAATATTTCACTTATAGCAATATTTTAAGCTAGGTGTACACAAATACATAACTATGTATATGTGTTTAAGTTCAATGAACAGTTCCCATTAGGTAGCGTAGGTCTAGGAGCCGCAACTATTTCAGGGCGAGATTCAACAGTTGACAGGGCTACGGTGCAGCCAGCAGTGAGACGCGTTGTATTTTGGTCCGTTTCAGGTATTTTCAGGTACCCATAGCCGTGACGAGCGTGCGCGCTTCACGCTCGATATATTCTGAAACATCTCACTGACTTTGCTTTCTGCCCTTCCCTAGCTTAGATTTGGCACATTCGCGGCCCGCGTGTCACTGTTGTCTCTCATTCTCACCTATACGTCTTGTACCTTGAATGAGACATCGGCACTTCAAGGCAAGTCTCCTCCATTCACACTTGAATCTAAAATGCGGCTAGACACAGGTCAGATACCATTAATTTATATGTTTGCTACATATTGTTGAGCAAATGTTAACACGGGAACACAACAAATATCAATATAAAAAGTACAACTGTATCAGAATATTACAAATATAGTGTATCTAAATATTTATATAAAAAATGTTAGTTACTTTGACTTATCACTGATTGTGCGTAATGTGTGAAACAGGTGAAAGAACTTCTCATGTCGTTCGGTCAACTCCGAGCTTTCAATTTGGTGAAAGACTCCTCAACGGGGCTCAGCAAGGGTTATGCCTTTGCTGAATATGTGGACATTTCAATGACAGATCAGGTAACTAATACGACAATATTATTTTACTCTAAAATTAATTATTAAAGAATTATTAAAAAAAAACATTTTCAACAGGCTATAGCTGGTCTGAACGGAATGCAACTTGGTGACAAGAAGCTGATTGTCCAACGAGCCAGTATTGGAGCTAAGAATTCTACATTGGGTTAGTATATATATATTTATTCTGTAGACATTGCATAATACTTCTCTGTCCACCCTCACTGTTCAGGATCATGGTGATAGGAAAATTGGTTCCATATGGTCTTATCTTGCACCATATGAATTGTTTTGTGGAGTCTTCCTCCTGTACTACACAAATTTATTTGAACTGTGATTTTTTACATTAACCTACCCTATGGTTTTACTTTTAAGAGTTTCAAGCTTGATGGGGATTACATGACTAGTTATTCCCGAAATACCCAATGAAAAAGTAAGCATTGAGCAATGGGAAAACAGAAATAAAATTTCCGAAACCCAATCAATGGGGATTTCGGTAATTATTCGTGCCGCCTGCGGTACAATTTTGTATAGAGCCTAGCCACAGTCAGCTAGTACCTTATACGCTCCAATACCTTTCTACATCTGCAGGAAGACAGTGGTATTATTTGGTTCTGGATTGCACACTGGGATAATAGAACACACTGATAGAATCATGTCCTCAATCAGCCATTTTTTTACTTAAATATTTTGTTCTAGTAATATTAATTAATTAGTCATATAATATTATCACTTTTAGTGAGAATGTGAAGTATAATTTAAATCGTCAACTATCATTAATTTTGTGCAAGCCGTGCTGCATATGAAAATTGAAAATTAAGACATCCAAAAGTTTCTGGGTCAGTAAAAAGTTGTTATTTTTACAGCGATGACAGGCGCGGCGCCGGTGCAGTTGCAGGTGGCGGGACTGACGCTGGCGGGCGCGGGCCCGGCCACCGAGGTGCTGTGCCTGCTCAACATGGTCACACCAGACGAGCTGCGCGACGAGGAGGAGTATGAAGATATTCTTGAGGATATCAAGTTAGTTATTTTTTTATATTAGAGACTTTGCCCCGACTTCGTAGGAGCATCAAACGATGAATATATGAACATAGGAACCAAAGCCTTCCTCGATCAATGGCCAAACTAATAGTTTGCTAGATTATATCGAACACAGGTGTGGTGTATTTGTGTTGTATATTTATCACCTATGTCAATTATAGTTACGTTGTATACTATAATTGATATTAGTGATAAATAAATATTTCATTAATGTGCTTGTCTAATCCCAATATTTCTCCGAATTAGACAACAAGAAGAAAAAACACCCAGGTGATAACTAAAAGTTGTTGTCTGCATTGGGAATCGAACCCACTATCTGGGCCTTGATTTTAATGCTACGAAGGTGATCAAGGTTTTCACTTGCACTTTACAAGTTCTGATATAATAACAAAAACTTAGTGTAATCTACAAACTGTTTTGTATTTACTTCTTCAAGCTTACAACCACAAAAGATGACATTACTTGAATTATAATGCAATCAAGTGCATACACAATCAAAAGTATTTATCAACTACCGAGTGAGTAGTCTCTCTAATCTGGACGCTCCAAAGACATAGGAACCCATAGGAATGTCGTCTAACTGTGGGCAAAAGCTGTGTTAGTAAAATATATACGAGCATACTAATATTACTGATTTTCAGGGAGGAATGCAACAAATACGGATGCGTACGCAGCATAGAGATACCAAGGCCAATAGAGGGCGTTGAAGTGCCGGGCTGTGGCAAGGTAACAAACATTTTATGCGCTAAATGAAAATAAAGCCCGTGAGTGATGCAATTAACTTTTGATGAAATTTATTTTTACTATTTTCTTAGTGCCTATATCGAATGTGTGATTTTGCTATCAAAATATAGATAGATGTCAGAACTGTACACAGTAACATTTTTAAAGGGATTTTATTTCTCAAGAATTTCTAAAATTTATGCGACATGTACAACTGTCTCATATGGTCGCATTGACTAACTTTGTTTTGGTGTTTCCAGGTATTCGTGGAATTCAACAGTATTGCCGACTGCCAGAAAGCGCAGCAAACCCTGACTGGACGCAAGTTCAGCAACCGTGTCGTGGTAACTTCCTACTTCGACCCAGACAAGTATCATCGCAGAGAATTCTAAAATTAAAACCCACTGTATTTTCCAAACTACAATTTGTCCTTTTTCCATTTCTCTAGCTAGCGACATGTTCATTGTCTAATGAATGAATGAATTTTATCATAACAATCCATTTCAAATGCAATAAGTAATTTTACAAATAAGAATAAAAGATTAATTGTCTTAAATTATTTTATTAAACACTGTCCAACCATAAGTTACTTAGATTTTCTATAAAACAATTATTGTAAGTAGAAAAATAATATATTATTTTATGACGCCCCTGAAGCGTTCATATATTTTATCCAATATCTCAATATTGTAAATAACGAGGGTGAACGACATATCCGTATTATCTGCTTCACAATCCTGATAATTTAGTTTTCGGTAGGCTAAGGATAGGACAGAAATACCAGCGCCGGCGTAAAATAAATGAACGTAAACAAAAATATGGCATCAAACTTATTCTAGTTACATGGATTTCGATATAGCCTACATTATATTAGAGATAGTCATATTTTAAGCTTCCTCTTGTTGGGCGGCCGGTTGATACGTGTTGAACGAACCCGTGTCTGAAGTAAGGACGAGTTTTCTCATGACGAAGTACAGCACGCCGCCGACGGCCAGCATCCCTAGGCCGGCCATCAAGCTTATCGCCCATGCGGGGACAGCGTTGCCACCTAGATATGCGATATTGCTGTTAAAAACGATTATTCATCGACATAGCCGAATGGATCAGCAAACTGAAGTGGCAGTGAGCGGGTCACATATGTCGCAGAACCGACGGCCGTTGGGGCAGACGAGTTCTGGAGTGGAAACTGCGCATTAGTACGCGCAGGGCGGGAAGCCCCGCCGCCAGGTGGACCGAACGACCTGAAGAAGGTGGCTGGATGCAGAGGGCGGAGGACCGGATGTGGTGGCTCCCTGCGTCTCGCGCTCACCCCTCGCGGTATTTGGATGGAGGAGCCCCCCCACACCCCGCAATTGAGTTTTCACACCGTTTGAATGTAACAGGACATTTTGCTTCCCAAAGCTTTCCTCTGGGACACCCGGACGGAGTACTGAGAAGAGGGACTGTTCCGTTCAAAACATGGCGTATGGTCACGTTAGCTATGTAAACGCATCGCATGCACATCAAAAGCCCGCGAGCGACCATAAAAGCGGCAGCATTGAGATTAGAAATAGGCCGCTAATAATAATAAAAACATTTGTACTATGCCTCGGATTGCTTTTCCCATTTGGGTACATAAATTCAACCATTTATTGTGTAATTTTTTTTTGTAAATATTGTAACACCTAATTAATACGTCCTAATTTAAAATAAAATATGGTTCAGACGTCACGTCCGTCACGCACTGGGCGGCGAATTGATCTGAAAGCTTCCATCCATGTCTCCATGATCGCACGTATGCCTCGTCCGGGTCGTGCCAGTGTTAACAAGTACTTTACTATACACCAGACGACAGAACTAGATAATATCTGTTTTTGTGTAAAACCATTTTACACAAACATAGGTGTGACTTTGGGAATCTCTGTGTTACCTACTTCATACCTTGGGGTTTACTACTACCTGTCTTCATATCAGCTCTTAGACGTTCATTATTGGACATAGGCCTTCCCCAGTAAACGTCACCGCACCCGATCCTCCGCCCTCCACATCCAGCCGCTTCCGGCCACCTTCAGGTCGTCGGTCCATCTGGTGGCGGGTCGTCCCACCATGTGCGTGCCGATCTTCGGTCTCCACCCCAGAACTCGTCTGCCCCAACGGCCGTCAGTTCTGCGACAGATGTAGTCCGCCCACTGCCACTCCAAATTGCTAATCCTATCGGCTATGACGATCACCTTCGTTCCTCGTGCAGTGCTTAAAGACTAAACATTGTGGAATGGACCCTGTCTTAATCAGTCTGATTACAAAGAAAAAAAACATGGAGCAAGTAGGTAGATAAGATAGTAGAAAGTTTAACTTACGGTAATAATTGCGGGTCATCACACGCCTGCCCCTCAGGATTCTTCTCCTGGCCTCGGCCTCTTGTGTGAGGGTACTCAGTACAACTGAAAGCCATACATTTGTTGCCTTAGGTGGAGCTCAATAGATTACGCTTACAAAATGAGGTCATGCATGCATGAATTACTTTAGGTACTGTATGTTAAAATAAGTATTGTATTTAGGGATTATTTAGAAAATATGTAAGTATTACACAATATTAGTGGCTGATGTGCAATGGAATAGAATTATTTCCCGTGTTACAGATAACTTGATCTGCGTATGAATTCCATTGTTTTATTGCTCTACCGATTCAGTACAACGTATGGTAAAGTAATTTATAGGGTACTCACCTAAAATAACAGCCAAATAGAATAACAGAGATTTCCTTTGTGCCATTTTGAATGAATTACACCACTTTTGAATACAATACAAATTAGTAAGAACCTGTTGAAATATACCAAATTCAATGGCGCACTACAAGCCAGAAGCGAAAGGTGTGTTCATTTCAGCACAGGGCGCTTATCTGTAGATAAGATATGATGATTACTAATAGGTAGGTATGTATGGTTTGTTGTCTGAAAACGTCCACAAGGATATGAGTCAAATGTTTCGATGAATTAACTATCGTAAGTACTCTGCAAATCTTGCTATACAAACGTAGTTCATTTTAACCCCCGACGCAAAAAGAGGGATGTTATAAGTTTGGCCGTAAGTGTGTGTGTGTGTGTCTGTCCTTGGCACCATAGCCCATAGCTCTTAAACGGGTGAACCGATTTGAATGTGTTTTTTACGCGACTTTGTACGAGCAGACCACTAATGCTGTTTTTAGGGTTCTGTACCAAAATAGTAAAAACGGAACTCTTATAATACGACATCGTCCGCCTGTTACTGGTTCTGTCAGAAATTGTCGTAAACATTACAAGAAAAATAAAACGATGTCTCTAACTTGCAGTTTTTGTAGAGATTAGCAAAAATCCTTTACAAACATGCGGTCTTAAAAATGAACTTTACTGCGTGCTAATAATACGTAATTAATTTTTATACGTGGAAAAGCAACGTACGGAACCCTCGGTGCGTGAAATAAATAATTGATGCATGAATAGTTTACCTAAGCCCTCCCCTCCCCCGCCCCTTCCTCTCGTGCCCTCTAATACCCGCAACTTACTACCTACCTACCCTTTCCTCCTCCCCATCCTTCTCGCGTTCCAGGCAACCTGTTAAAACGTTTTGGAAAATTTGGGAGTCTTGTAAAAGTTAATACATAAAAACTATCTCATTACAACAACTTTATTTTATTAAAATCTATTCCTAATTATTCTAAGTAGTCAAGTTTTATTCCTTGAAAATATTTTTCAAATCAGCATCAGCCAGTACTTGGGCGGTGACTGAATGTGGATTTTTTGGAGCAATTTGAGGAGGAGGTGCACTGTCGATCATCCGATCCTTGTCAACGGCCGCCACGGTTTTCTCAACCAGCTCATTTTCTGGTACACCTTCTGATTTTAGTTTTTCGTACTCATGTACTAGCCTTTTCGTGTGTGTTTCTCCAGCTGGGCTGAGCATATTGACTGCGCCTAAACCATGACCTTGGGAGTGTAGCTTCCTGTGGGCAGAAACAGATTGTTAGAGGATTTGTTCTCAATTCCCCATCGGCGCCGCAAAGATTATCACCAGTACCCTTGGCTGCCGAAACTTTTAACTTTTCAGCACTCATTTGACAGTTCGTACGAAGAACGAAGGTCACCGAAATAGCCGTAAGGATTAGCAATCGGCAGTAGATGAGCCACACCTGTCGCAGAACCGATAGACGACCGTTGGGTCAGAGAGTTCTGGAGTGGAGACCGCGGAGCACGCGCAGGGTGGGTTGCCCCGCCCCCAGATGAACCGACGATTTAATGAAGGTGACCGGAAGCGACTAGATGCGGAAGCCCGGGTGTGGTGGCGTTCATGGGGAGGCCTATGTCCAGCAGTGGACGTCTGAGGGCTATGTTGATGATGTAGTAAAAAAAATGAAGTTAAAACCTCACATGTGTGTCAATTCTCAAGCGTCTTCGTTTAGGCCAAATTTTGCCGCTTGGGGGTAATCTCTTGAGTCGCCAATGGTCTCCTAAAATCCTCTCTAATGGCAGAGAATACTAAATATTACTAATGGGGATTAGATTTTTCATTGGTGAAGGCAATGAAGGGTTGGAAGAGAATGTTGGTGAAGATAAATTATTATTATAGAACATACTTACGCTCGTATAATATCTTCTTTATAAAGAATTGGTCTGATGGGCTTGATTTCAGGCTTGGGCTGGGCAAACTTAGGTTCTGTGACCGGCGGAAATGCTTTGTAGACGTCGAACCACAGAGGCCTGTCGTCTGGTTTCATTGCACCTCGGGTGAGGAGACCTTCCACTCTGGAATACCAAGGTGTTTGCTGCTTTTGAATATTATAAATACGTTTCTTGTAGTTCTAGGACAACAAAAGGGGTGATCATCTAGAATGATCTATCAGGCATTTTAGGCAATAATAATAGGGGGTAATGACTGTTTTTTCTTCGCCATGTGAAACATTATGATGTTAAGCTGTTTGTAATCGAAACAGATTTTGTAGTGAAAGTAATATGCGGTCGGTACATAGTAGAACTTAGCTGTGTAGGCCATAAAGCTTTTTCTTTTCGAAATGGCAACTGTAACGAAATCCTGTGTCCGCTGATGCGTTCCCCTCTGCCAGATGTACAAAATGCTACGGCGCGTGTTGCTCTAAGGTGTAGACAAAATGGTAACTCCTTTCAATTATTAGTTTGAATAAAACAAATATGTATAATGAATCAAGTATTAATATTTAAATCAAATATTATTATTAATCATGTACTAAGTAAAATTAAAAACTACAAAAGGATCTTAGTTAACAAAAAAATTAAACAAAGAATAATTTAAAAGTCATTTTGAAATTGAAGTATTGTTCTGCGTAAATTCTCCATTTGCTTAAGTTTTGTTTCAGCAATAAGTTTCTGTTGCAGTTTTTTCATGCTTTCTTCCATTTCATTTGCTAGTTTCTCAGCGTCAACTTTGTGGTTCTTCTCAATTAGTTCACATCTGTAAAAAATAAGTCATCAGTTTATTAATTAACAGGAACTAAAAATTTTGATTAGGTGACAAAAGATTTTTTTCATGAATTACTCTTTTTTATACGCAATACAGATGTCCTTCAGTGCCTTAAGTTTTTCATTCTGGGCGGTGGTTGCTTGTTTAATGCATTTTACCAGTGCCCCAGTAAAATGCTCTAATTTCTTTTCATTTTCTTTTAAAATCTCATGGTCTGTCTCCAGTTGTGTCACTACCTCCGATAGACTTCTAAGAAGATTGGTACTGCCTTTTTTCCTGAAAATGAATATTATCATCAAAAAGCTGATGATATCTGTATAAGTATATGATTTGTATATCAAAGGAATTTGTCTTAGATGCTTTGAATTTCATTCATTAGTTGTAGCAGCAAATGGAATTTTAAAACAATATTTTTAAGATTAGTATAGGTAGTTTTCAAACTTAACGACTAAGAATAAGAGCTTTCAAATATAATTAAGAACACATTACAAACCTTGAGATCAACTGGTGTTCTATAACATCCAATAGTTTCTGCCTGGAATGTTTACTTTCATGTGTGTTGTCATCAACATGTATGTTTCCTTTCTTTATTTTAACGTTGGTAGCATACAAACCAGTTAGACTGGAAATATTCTCCTCGGTTGCTACATTTCTCTGCCGTTTTTGAGTCTTGGCTAAAGGCGAATGTGAATCACCAAGATATTCATTTATTTCCTTACTTACAGAGGATGTAATCCTAGGTTTACCGGAATGATTAAACGTCGACATGTTTGGATTATTATTGAAAATAAAACTAATATACAGACTTAAATTTTTACTGTACCACTAACGCCGCGCTTGCGAAAAATATCTATTCTGATTCTGCTCTATTTTTCCCGCCGATTTCTGATTTGGTACACGGTGTTCGAAATTTAAAGTAAATTAAATAGAAGAGAATGGAACACCTACCACTGTTTAAATTATATAGTTATATACATACCGTGTGAAAATAGTGCCAATTCTTTCCAGTCTGCTAGTTGCCATTATTGTCTAAATTACTAACACTTTTGTAATAATTAGTTATATAAATAAACACGAAACATTAATTTAAACTACAAAAGATCAGACCAAAAAACCATTAGTTTGAGGTTAGATTTCAATTTTTTTTTTTTTTTTGATTTGTCCTTCGGACAGGCAAAAGTCGCTAGACTATACAGCCAGGTCATTTTTAATACGATTTCTTAGTTTTTTGCAGTTATAAGGCCGAAGCCAATTCTTATTTTTCCTTCATGCAAGTATAATTCTTTCTTCTCTTTTTTCATTCAGTTTGTTTGTCTTGTCCAGGGTAGTATAAGTCCGGGTTTATTCTTCTACTCTTTTCTCGTTCAGTATGTTTTTCTTGTCCGGTAGTTATAGGTCAAGGGTGTATTGTATTTAATTAAATATCTTCCAGGGTGTTACGTATGTAGTTGTAGATTGATGGATAGATCTCAAAGTTCTTTAGCATGTCTTGAGTGCAGCGCGGAATATTGTCAGGTTTTTTGTATACAGCTAAAAGATTATCAATGAGGCTGAGTCGATCTAAGTTAAAAGCAGGGCATTCAAAGAACAGGTGGTCAAGGTTCTGTTCACTATTGGTGCAGTAGTTACAGTTGGGAGATACTATGATGCGCATTCGGTGCAGGTGAGCGTTAAATCTGCAGTGACCAAATCTCAGTCTTGTTAATATTGTATAATATTTTCTTGGCTTATATTCCTGAGATTTTACAAACCATGGAGAGTGTCCTAGTCTGTTATTAATTTGAGCATACCAATTGCCTTTTCTGTTTAAGGATTCCTGCCAATCTTCATACCAATCCTGCTTACTTTTTGTTTTCAATAAAGATATTAAATCCGAGCTAGGTATGGCAATATTTTCGACAGGACTGCCGCTGTCACTGTCAGCAATAGATTTCGCTAAATAGTCTGCCTGTTCGTTGCCCATCACTCCAATGTGCGAGGGCGTCCACATTAATATGATATTATAATGTTGAAGGGATAGCTTGTGCCACAAATTCTTAATTTCATAGATTAAATAGCTGGTATTAGCATTTAAAGTGTTGTTGGAGAGAGCTTGTAGAACACTCATGCTATCTGTTACTATTAGCCATTGACGATTATCTTGCGTATCAATATGTCGAAGTGCAGACAATATCGCCGAAGCTTCTGCAGAAAATATACTCATTACAGGTGACAATTTCATTCCATATCCAGATTTCATATGAGGCATATATACAGCCATAGAGACACTCGAGTTGTTCTTGGAACCATCAGTATACAGGCAAAGATGATCAGAATATTGTGATATTGTATGATAAACGTCCTGCTTATTTTTCAAATTCTTGTCAATATGAATTAACATCTTTGAAAATTTGCTGTCATACTTTCCAGAATAGCATACCCAATTCGCATCAGCCCTATGTATATTATGTTGCTGCTCAAATTCTAACATAAATGAGAAGTCATGAAGAATATAAGGTACGTTAGAAGATAATGTATAAACATTAGTATTATGAAAATTAATAAGTTTTTGAAGTAAAGAATGATTACGAATAGTAAATAATTTTAATACAAAGCAAAATTTCAGAAATTCAATACGAAATTTTATAGGACAAATATTGCATTCAACCTGTAAAGAATTAATAGGAGTAGTTCTCATCGCTCCTATGACTAATCTTAAACAATTATTTTGAAGAATATCCAGTTTTTGAATAATTTTATTGTCCGAGCCAAAGCACAAAAAACCATATTCAAAATGGCTACGAACCAAAGATATATAAAGCATCAAAAGAACTTTGGGATCTGATCCCCAGTAAGTTCCCGCAAGGGATTTAAGAATGTTTAAAGCTCTAGTTGACTTGAAGGTAATAGCATCAATGTATTTTTTCCATGACAAATTATTAGTAAATGTTATACCCAAAAATTTAACTTCATTCTTGAAAGGCAGTTCCACATTATTGTAACAAATTTTAATATTAGAGGATCTATGTGAAAATTTTCTAAACACAACTATATTACTCTTGTCATTGTTTATATCCAAACCTAAGTAATTGAAGTAGTTAGAAAGGTGTTTCAAGGCTACATTAAGATGTGTAACAATTTCATGAATATTACTACCTGTAGCATAAACCACCAAATCATCAGCAAATTGCAGATTTTGTACATTTGTTCCTAAAATTAAATTAAGCTTGTGAATATATAATATAAAAATTAAAGGACTTAATATGCCCCCTTGACATACACCTTTATAAGATAGTCTGGGCCCTATTAACTTTTTGTTATATTTAACATACATTCTTCTTCCATGAAGAAAATTAAATATCCACCTAACCATCTTTTCAGGTAAACCCAACTTTGCCAATTCTAAACAAAGAATGTCCTGGTTGACATTATTGAAAGCACCAACAATGTCAAAGAAAATTCCAATCAGCACATTATTATTTTTAAATGCACTGTATATATCAAAATGTAAATGAGCAATGCTTTCTCTAGCAGAACGACCCCTACGGAAGCCAAACTGATTTGATGGTAAGAGATTATTACTTTCTATATAAAATTCAATCCTCTGTTTGAGTAATTGTTCAAAGGTTTTACCCATGCAGGAGGTAAGAGCTATTGGTCTATAAGAGTCAGGAAGATCTTTCTGCTTATTAGGTTTTAAAATAGGTACTATACAATCTAGCTTCCAGTCAGGTGGTATAATAGATTGGTCCCATAATAAATTTACTATATCTAGAAGTGTGGATTTGGATGTATTAGATAATTGTTTAAGAAATTTATATGGAATACCGTCGAGACCTACTGCTGTGTCTCGTCTAGAGGTGATAGCTGAATGAAGCTCTTCTAATGTGAAGGGTGAAATCAAATACTTATTTAAATTGGAAAATAAAGAATTACTGAGGTTTAATTGGGTCTCAACGGTGTCAGGAGTGTATTTCCTCAGAAAATCGAAAATCCAGCTATTTGCAGTATTGATATCAGAAGGAACAAAGGTTCTGTTAAATTTTTTCATTGTTTTCCATATTAAAGAGACTGGTGTTGTTCTATTGAATGTCTCACACAATCTCAACCAACTCGACCTTTTTTCTTGTTTAATTATTAATTTCTTTGATGCTTGAAATTTCTTAAAATTAATATAGCTTGTCTCTGTAGGATTACATTTAAATTCTAAGTAAGCTTTCTTACAATCTTCAACAGCAGTGAAACACTTTGCATTCCACCATGGCAGAGGAATCCTTTTCTTTCTATGTGGTCTGTTAGATTGAGATTGTGTTGACAATTGTATGTTGTGGAGGTGTCGAGTATGATTATTGGCAGAGCATTTTTGGGCTGCTAAATGCAACAACTGTACAAATTCATTGTAGCTTTTTAAAGGCTCTTCATTTGAGACTTGGAAGTTTAGAAGTAAGTCATTGGCTACCTTACTGTAATTATTCCAGTCAATGAGATGATAGTTTGGAAATGTAGGAATTTCAGAAGTGTCTGATGAAGAGACCTGGGAAAAGCTATTTCTAATTAAAAATTTTGTAATTACAGGTAGGTGGTAACTTCCTAAAGGATCATCATAAACCGACCACTCACACATTAAAGCCAAGCTACTTGAGACAAAGGTTAAATCAAGAGCATTTTGTCGCCATATATGAGAACCTACTGTAGTCATTTGTCCGTCATTCAATAAAACCAGGTAATTATCTTCAATTGATTCGAGGACATCTTTACCACGGGCGTCAGTAGACATGCAACCCCAAGCTGAATGACAAGCGTTAAAATCACCAGCAATCAGCATAGGCTCAGGTATATTTTGTATTAAATTAATAAGCTTAGTTTTCGTGAGTGATGGAACACAATCCTTTGGACTATAAAAACTGACAATTGAAATTTCTTTCTTGTTACCATAATGTACCCGAACTGCTATGTTCTGAATAGAATCATCATAAGAAGTGTCTAGTTTAGTGAATTGAAAAGAATAATGAATCAAAATGGCAACACCATTATGACTATTGCCAGAATCTAATCTTATAATGTTATAATTTTTAATATTGAAGTGATGGTGTGGCCTAAGCCATGTTTCACAAATAATAGCTATATGAATATTATTCTCCTGTAAGAAATGTGTAAATATATGCTTATTACTATTAAGGCTCTGAGCATTCCACTGGACTATATTTAAATAATCCATTGAGAGGACTTACTGGGTTTGTTTCTGTTTTATAGTGTCTAGGAGAGATGATTTGATACTATTAGAACTAATTGTTTCATTTGTTTTATTTAATTTTATCATTTTAATAAATGTCTCTACTAAGATGTTTAAGATAACATCTGAGTTTAATAGGGATGAAAGCTGATCAGAGGGACTCATTGGATTTTTTCCTAATTTGGGAAATGACTTCTCATTTAAAATATCAGCAAATGCTCTGGGTTGGAGTTTTTCCTTGCATAATTTGATTTTTTCTTGTTTTATAGGGCATGCAGAAGAGATTGCAATATGGTTTCCATTGCAATGACAGCAGCGAGCGTCAGTAGCCGCCACTTGACAATTGCGGAAGCTGTGAGCATCACCACAGATGGAACAACGTTCACTGTTTTTACAGAATTTAGCAATATGCCCATATCTCATACATCGCAGGCATTGTTTTACTGGAGGAATATATTGTGTTACTTCAAATCGCCAACTATTGAGATCTACACTTTCTGGAAGAATTGGTCGAGAGAATGTTATTGATACAGTTTTTGTGGGTTGGAGAGTAACAGTACCAGAATCATTTTTTACTTTCCGCATGAATCTGCGAATAGAAACAATATTTTTTGTCGTAGTCAAGGCAGAATATATTTGTTTGTTGGACATTTCGATGGGCACATGTCTTATAACTCCAGTGACTTCCGTGGCGGCAGCAGGAATACTGGCTTTTAATTTGTGAGTGTCTAAGAATTTTTTGTTCCCTAGCGCTGCATTAGCAAAACCAGGTCGCTCAAATATAACGCCAATTTTGTATTTATTAAAGCGTTTTAATTGCTTCACACCTTTATTATACCTTTTCAGGTTGGTTGATAGACTCATCATGTCCCGATCGCCGATTGGTTTGTCGGCTTCAGCACTCTCCATGAATACTATGTACTCAAAATTGCCTCCATCTTCAGGGTAAACACGTTGATAACTGGGTATGAGAAAGGGATCATACTTAGCTGTGTCTGCTACTGACTCACTGGAATGCACCGAGCTGACGTCCGAGTCCTGCACCGAATCATTCTCCTCGCCGCTCTCGCCCAGTTTACGCTTTTTCTTTCTGACTTTTGACTTCCCCATATTGGGAGATCTAGTGGAGTTTCACAGCAATATATACGAAATTTATGTTATTTACAATGAGAAAATGTTTTATTTACACTAAAAATTTAATATTAAAGATATTAAAACAAAAATTGGAAAATTATTTTAAAAAAGGCGCCTTGTAGCTTCGGAAGTTCCCGCGCTTTTTTCTTAGATTTCAATTTCAGTTTGACTTTTCTTTTTTATCAATATGTGTTACGGCTCTGGAAGTTAAGTTTTTTTAGCCAATTTTCTGTTTTCTTGACAGCGTTTTTCGTATTCAGGAAGCTAGAATCAAGGAGAAGCCAAATTCATGTAATTAGGGCCCATTAATGGCCTCTGTTATGTAATCCAAGTGTGACCGTATGAAACTTCCAAGTACTGGAACTTTGATAGGTATCAACGATCTCTATGTACTACCAAAGATAATATATACTAGAAGTGTACTACATAGAAATCGTTGGGAGGTATACAATTTTAAAAATATGAATGGAAGCTTTTCATTAGCAAGGACACTGAATCAAATTATAATCCTATTAACATTATAATTTTTTAAATGCTATTATTATAAAAAGAAATTGATATTATTTTCTGTTAATATATCTATGGTGTTTTATTTTTCATGGCGGATGGAAAACTTTCCCCCATACAAGAGAAAAATAAAATAAACCCGTCCACGGTGCATTTCGTGTTCAGACACGCGCGGTTCTTAAAAAATGGTTTCGGAGACATGGATAATGAATCTCGCGATATTACTATTGCTACTACTGATCATGAACACTTCTCCTGCTGTCCTGTAGTCAGCTAGCTTTTAGACATCGTCATCGGTAAAAAAAATTACAACTGGGGCACAATCACTCCTGCCCAGCAGGTAGCACATGAGTAGACTATACAAGCGAACGGATTTTATCCTACAGGCGTATTAACTTATCCGTCCACGTTTGTGTGTGCGTAAACTATCGAGAGAAGGACGTTATACATCAACACAAAAGTGCTTCTCTTTCTAACCGGCTGCATACTACACGCCGTGCTTATTTTGCGGGCGTCGTTTAACTGGCGGGGGAGGCGAAAGTCGATTCTGTACGTATTAATATATAGTATTCTGTGACACGGGTAAGAGACTAGAGATGTACTTACGTACAAATAAAAGCACAATAATAATTATTATAAAAATATTATTTAATCTAAATAATAATTAGTCACGAATCAAACACAACTCAATCTTCTTAAAATAATTATTCTTATTCTTCCGCAATGTACACTATTTACAAATAGTAAGTATTATCTCAAAGATATTCGATTACTAGCGCCAGTTTTGGCAACACAGGTTTTATCCTTGTTTAATTTCCATAGCACAGGAGAAAATCCTAGTTTGGGATTAGACAAGTGTTATTTATGTATGTCAATTTATTTATATATTTTTTCAAATATGTATCGATTTAAAATGTCAAATTCCATACAAAATTCACATTATCAAGTAAGCGCCTTAATGCAAACTCACAATATTAACCTATATTCCATTTCAAGTTGTCATACGAAACTAAACGCAATTTGCGACCCAACAACATGAAATAGCAGCCAATACCGGTTTGTTGTATACCAAGTTAGCGGTCCACTTGACTTTTATCGTATATTTTATTCTCGAAACGCAAATGCTTTTGTTTTCGTGTGCCAATTGATTTGGAACGAAACTTACATTGATACCCTTTATTGTAAATGCTTCTTTTGGACCATTAAGCCTTCCCCACACTGGGGCGGTGGCGGCCAGTTGTGATAAATTGGCTTGTATGGAAGACTCCACAGACGCAGCGCAGTCTGCGGGTGGCATATTTTGTATGGAACAGAGGCCGCACCTTACCCGCAGGCCGCCACCGCCACCGCGCCAGTGTGGGCGAGCTTTAATGGACGAGAATGGCCATCTTGGGAGGTGATGGCTTCTGTGAGGGCTACGACTGCGACCTGTGTTTTCTGAAACACCGCTTGTCCGCCTGCCGGGTGAGGATGTCTGACACGAAGGTTCTGTGCGTGAACACGCGCATGATATCCTCACGAGCTTCCTGGATGCCCTCGCAAACTATCTTGCTCCTTTGTATGTTACCCTGCAAACAAAAGTAATGATAAAGAAAATTCAACTACATCCCGCGTTTTAGTTGATACGATCAAAGTCAAAGTCAAAATCATTTATTGCTTATGAGTACACTTGGTACATTTATACACGTCATTTTTTAATCGACTACCGCTTCCTAGGTGTTAGCGCTGTGAAGAAGAAACGGCGCAACAAACTTCACGCAACACACCTTTTAAAAATCAAGTTTGCATACAATTAATAAAGATTTTGCGAAGCTGAATTAACATTAGTAGCAGGCATCTTTGTCATTCAAATAATTCGTTTTAATAGGCTTTCTTACAAAGTTGTTTTTTAATGTGAATCTTAAACTTTCTATCCGTCATATTTAAGATTTCCTCTGGTAGTTTGTTGTAGAAGCGTATACATTGCTTAGGTATATTAAAAGAGGAGACATTCTGAACTTAAGCCCGAAACACAGAAGGCGAATGTGTGGCAGAGCCGTGCTCCAGTTTTTTGTATTGTTAGATATAGTATTGTTAGATATCACTTCACACAGAGTACCGATTTGTATGAAGTATACCGCTACCGCCACGCCTCCACCACGCAGTCGCCTTCTGTGTGTTTCGGGCATTAAACATACATTTCCTATAAATGTCTTTAGTGTGTTATGTTACTCGTGTACAAAAAATAAATTATATTCCATCCCTGATAAGCCGTGCTGGAATTCGACGAAATAATACTAGTATATTTTGTATTTATTTAGTTATACATTATTTGATTACAATACAATCCACCGTGCAAAATCAAAGCAGTTATCGAAGTAAACGCTTGCAATATATTAACTTGGTGTTGCCGTAGAAACCCCAAAAAACCGAGGCCTGTACCAGGGTTGTCTACTTAATTGATTCTCATTTTAAATTGAATAATGTTTATTTACCTTGAGCAGTTCTAGTAAGGTGTGCGAATGGGGCTGCAGCGCAGAGACCGCGCGCCCGCCGGCGCCCTCTAGCGTGCGCAGGATACCCGACAGTTGCGAGCCAACGTCGGCTTCTAGGGACACCTGTAAAGCGACCACGGAACCAATCAGATGGCGCCACTGGCAAATGTGGTAAACAATGTGGTGCGTTCCTTAGGGGGAGGAAAAGAGATCACAGTAAATCTAGATATGTGTATAAAATTCATCATTTTTAGACTCAATAATATGTTTGATTTGTTCTATACGCAGCGTAGTCTTTGCAGTTATGGAGCGCGCGTAGCTTCCTTTTTGGGAAAGGCTTCGTCGCACTACTAACAGTATACTTATGGTGCTCATTCACGGCGTGTTGATTAAAACTAGATAGATAAACTCTTTATTGCACACATATTAAGAATAACAATAAAAATAATAGGTGTAGATTTTTGGAAAGTGTACAACACTAGAAGGCGTCAGTAGTTGAAAAAATAGTTTTTAATTTTTCTTGAACTTATTTGGTCAGTTATCGGTAAAAAAAAACCAGTTTCATGGACCTTCTGGGCTACCACTTAAAACAGATAATACTAAATATTACTACGTAAAGCGCTCACCTCCACACTCACCTCCCCGCCAGTTTAACGTAGCGCGCAAAATAGAGCACGGCTGGCAGTACGCACTATTGGACTCGTACACATGAACACACACGCACGTGTACGGACTGGTGCTCCTGTAGTGGTAGTAAGTGTAAATCTGTTCGTCAACTTCCAGTGTGCAATTTTTAGCATTCAGACTGGCGCCTTAAAGTGGCGAAAGTCCGTACGTACCAGGTCGTCCATCTGCGCGGTGAGGTGGTGCACCTTCCACCCGTCGGCGCTGGTGAGCACGTGCTTCTGGCTGGCGATGGCCAGGATGTCCTTGGCACGCGGCTCGCGGCAGCGCACGTCCGTCGGCCGCGCGAAGTGCAGCGCCGTGCTGCGCCAGCCGCACACGTAGCTAGAGCTCAGCAGGGGACCTGGAACACACATTATTTTTATTTATTTATTAATCAGTCTTACTGCTCTTAAAAAAATGCACAGAAAGAGGAGATCTAATTTAGACCCTCACGATTTTAATTAAACAATCACTACAACACATCCAAGTTAAAGAATATATTTAACTCAAACCCCACTGAACGATTCCGAGGACATAATATAAGATTACAAAGATCAAATGCCCACCTAAACCCTCAAATGTCGGCCCCGTAGCCTAGTCGGTAGTACACCTGCCTGCGAAGCTGCGGGTCGCGGGTTCGAATCCCGCCCAGGGCAAACATTTGTGTGATGAGCACTTGTGTTTGCCTTGTGACTGGATGTTATTTATATATTGTATTATGTATTTAAATATGTATATCAGCTGTCTGATACCCATATTACAGGCTCTGCCTAGTTTGGGATCAGGTGGCCGTGTGTGAAATGTCCCCACATATTTATTATTTATTATTATTATTAATCAACTCTACTTTTGATATGAAAGATAAGCTGCCTTTCCATTTAAAATAAATAAAAACATAAAATTTACATCTTGCCAGTGTCACAGAGATGATCATACATAACTTTTAAACATATACATGAATAAATTACAAAAACCCGCAATACAGCACGCGTTTCATGAACATCTGACCCCGGTCCGATCCATCATTAACACTATATTGGGCGTTATATTTTTAAATTATCGTGTTATAAGTTTCAGCAAAGATAATATGTGTTTCAGTAAGTATCAGTATTAGCAGTTAACATGAAAATAAGTTCTGTCCAAAGATCCTGTAGCTGGAATACTTTATCATCATCCGAAATACGTCCATTGCTGAACATAAGCCTCCCAATATAATGCCACTTTTGGTGGGCTGTTCATTGGGGGATTTGCCATAATCACCATGCTCGGCAGGCGGATTGGTGATCGCAGTAATGATCCTAATATACACAGGAGAACGCTGCTGCCCCGCCTTTGTACAATCCCTTAGTCGCCTTGACGACACCCACGAGAATCTTGGGGGTGGTCCTATTCGGATAAAATACTTGCATACACATATTAATTCTATATATATTAAATAAAATGACAAGACTACTAACGTTTAGGTGGAGGGTTGACGGGAGGTGGAGTAGGCGGCGGTTCTTCTGCATGGAACTCTTGACACTGTCTTATTTCACTGCTCAACCTGAAAAGTGATAACCAAGCTACTAAGCCAACGAGGTGGTCAAAATATTTAATATACACTTTTAGATGCCAGAATCGAGCCACCCTGCATTTTCCGTTTCGATGGTCTGACTAGCCTTCTAAAGCCAAATCTATAACCGTCGGAAGTACGATGGTATAATGTTATTTTATAAGCATTAAATGTTATAATTTTTTTTTAATTTATTAAATTAAGCTGACATTTTATGTATGAATGAATGATTATTGTAATGACTGTTTATAGCTCTATGGTTGATTTAGTCAACTTTCATCAGAAAACCATTTCATTCCACATTGGTCAGATATTTGAAATGGTTGATGAATAAGTACTGGAAATTAATTCCACATTTGACAGATTCCACATTCGTCAGAATTTGGTTATACTGTAATTCTGTAAACTTATTTTAATAAATTAAATATGATAAAAAAAACAGAAAATGTAGGGTAGCCATTTCACGTGTTATCTCATTATACAAATATTGACAACAGGAAATACTAACATCTGCTTCCTTGGCTTCTTCCTGGGCGAGACGTCGTCGATGCGCGGCGGGTCGGGCTCGTCGTCCGGCGCGGGCGACGACGACGCGGATATGGTGGTGGAGCCCCCCGATCCCTCGTGCCGCGCCCCGCCCCCAGCGCCGCTCTGTATGTCCTCCCATCCGGTCTCGCTGCGGCTGTACGGGGGAAGGCCTAGGCCCGCTGACTTTGTCGGTGATCTGGATAGTTCACATTTCCGTTAGGTGACTAAAACCATGTGGGGTAACCGCTTTGCAATAATTTTATATCTTTGATGTCGCTTTATAGCTTAAAATTTCCGCAGTAGGCATTTTAAATAGCGAAGCAATTTTGCCAGTAAGCATACCATAATCCATGATTTAATGTAAAACTGGTACAATAGTGAACGTATAAAACTGGTCAGTATGGGGAAGTCAGAAACTATATTGAGACAGAGGAATTTGTTCTAAGGAACCATGACGTAAATTTTAGAGATAAGAAAAAAATGGAAAAAAGAAAATTAAAAAAAGGTAAAAAATTATTAAATGCATCATTTTCTCTTAACTGTTGACACATTTATTTCTTATATATCCTACACTATCAGTTTTGTAATAAAATATCATCCTTTTTTAAAATGTAAAAGATCGAAAAATGAGCAGTGATACCTGTAAATGCCGGAAAACATTTAAAGAATAGGAAACGTATCATAAAATGAAGTCCGCAATGAATGACTTGCTCAAGACGACCATATAGAAATACGACTTTACTTAATGACGCTACTCATGTGTATTCTTACCCCTCAGTCTCACGTTTCCTCAATATGGTAGGCCTGGGGAGCACGGTGGTCTGGACGGTGATGGAGGTGGCTTGTCGGGCCTCTGGGAGCGTCTGCATGGCGCTCACTACGCTAACTGTGAATATACAATATTACCTCAATACTTCTCGAAGGGTGACAACAGAAATTCAAAATAGCATGAATAAATCTACTCATGAAATTACGATTTTACTTTGTTGACAGCATTAGGTACCGAAAAAAAAATGTGTAAAACAAATGATGGTGGAATGAGGGGTGTTAGCAAGTCGCGGAAGTACACCGTAAACAGTACCTTGTGTGGGCTGCGTGAGCGCGTAAGGTGCGATGGCGCGTGGCTGAGATACGAGGGGCTGCGGCGCGGAGGGCGCGGGGCGAGGCACTTCATAGTACAGCTGCGTGGGAGCGCTGTTCCCCACCATACCACGGACTCCCACGCTCGCTACGCCTACTACCTACAGAACATACAATAATAAATTATTTTGACATAAAATTCTGTTCACACATTTAGTGTTTAGGCTACAATGTACAACATAGAAATTCTGCTAGAACGCACCAAAGACGCGGATCAAGAAGGTTCTGACCACAGAAATCCTATTTAGATAAAATTGAGTATGGGCGTGACAAGCGTGCCAACAATATACAATATATTGCAAAAACGATCAAACGCCGACTCGTTTCAAGCTGAGTCAAGATCGGGTAAACATCGACAAAAATCAGCAAAAATGCCCTAATGCGCGGTTTTTACCTGAATAACTGTATCTCCTCACAAGAAACGTGACCGCAAGGCATAAAGGGTGTGCAGGAGGGCGCGCGCTGTACCAAAAAATCGGCACGCGTGGAATTGAAGTAAACATATGGCTATAACCATTCTATCTTGATAGGATTTCTGTGGTTCTGACTCACTACGAGGCTTAGAATATATAAAAGTGTCATATAATAGAATTGCAACTGTAGTAAGTAAGGAGTAACAGTGATGATATTCTGTTGTCACTACTCACTTTAGTAGGTTGGTAGTTCCGTTGCAGTAACGGCAGCGGCCGCGTGCCGGGGACCTGCGTCGGCGTGGCCGACCGCGGTGCGGACGCGCGGAGCGTGCTTGAGATCACACTGCTCGCTGTGTGTGTCAAACAAGTCAATTATGAACAAATAAATAAATTGTATTTCCCCAAAGTCAGGAGCGAATAGGGACCCACACTATACCCGACACTCCACACAAGCGAACAGATTTAATCACCACTACTATTACAGGCTCACCCGCCTGTCCGTACACGTTTGTGTGTGTGCGTAAACTATTGAGAGGGACACCGTTGTACGTCAACACATAATTGCTTCTCTAACTGGCTGCGTACTACACGCCATGCTTTATTTTGCGGGCGACGTTTACCTGGCGGGGGGTGGTAAGTGTTGCTTCTTTACGTAGTAATATTTAGTATTCTCTACCCACACGTTCAGCTACATACTTGCACCTTGCTTAGCGGTAATAGTAATTATATTGCAAAGGTTTTGTATAACCCAAGCTGAGGCTTACTAATCGTAAACCACACTACATCGTCCGATAGCGGTAACTAGTATTAAATAATGTGAAAAACTTATAACACAATTCTAATACAACGTCACAAATTTGCAGTGTACCAATTCGCTATTTAGCCCCTGTCTCACTGAATACTTACAAGTGAGTACAGTGTTTGAAGATAACGTAACTATGGCCGAGTGCTGTGCCTGCGCCGTGGACAGTGTGAGGCTGGAGATAGGCGCAGGGGCCGGGGCCGCCTGTATGGCGGGGGCGGCGGGCGGCGCGGAGGGCGCTCGTGGCGGCCCGGCGCGCGCGAGAGGCCCCCGTGTCCCATATACTAGGGCGCCACGACCCCGTCCCATGGTCGACCATGCTATGCAACAAAAATTACATAACTTCAAAGTCAACATCATTTATTGCACCTGAGTATGCTTTATTATTTATACACGTGATTTTTTTGCGACTACCGCATCCTAGGTATTAGCGCTGTGAAGAAGAAATGGTGCAACAAGCTTCAAGCAACACAACTTTTAAAATCAAGTTTTACAATAATGATTGTGCGAAGCTGAAGGAGTCATTCAAATAATCATTATTTATTATTTAACCTATCTTTTTCTGTCAATTTCACTCCACTGTGTCATTTATTACCATGTGTAGCCAGACCTGAATAACACTACTCCCTGTTGTACAAGGCAATCGAAAGATAAATGCAGGTAATGGACAGCAGTTTTCTGTGCATTAACCTTCAACTGTATCACCTACCCCTCTGCCCAGGCATGGTGATTAGGGCATAACTCCATTATATTGCGAGAGGATTGGTCCATCGGTGGACTATCATAGGCTGTTGTCTTTGTATTCTCTATATACCCAGATTTTCTTCTGCCGAAATTGTAATCCGTGGACAAGTGAATCCAGCGACATTTAGACCCTTCAGGAGCTTGGTAATAATTGCTGCCATTTCGTGGACATAGATTCTGACTTGCTAACAGACACCAAGGTTGCCATCCAAACCATAAAAGCAGTAAGTCAATCAGTTCTCCACAAAACACAGTAGGAAATGTACCCATACTACGTGACCCGTTCAGGGGGGAAGGGGGCATATATTACGGGTGGTCATCGAGGGGGGAGGGGGTAAAGTTTTAAAAAAATGGGACACGATGTTTCCTAAGTGCCAAGCAAATTATACTCACTGTGTTTATTTACCTTATAGCTTACCACATCAGTTATCACCTTGGGTTATTTTTTAATTTTCTATTCTGTTCTTAAACATTTATGTCTAGGATAGATAGATAGATAGATAAACTCTTTATTGCACACAAATTAAGGATAACTAAATTAGGATATTATGAACTTGTTTATAATTTGGACAGCAGAAGGAATGTCTCATTGTTCCCACTGGTCCCATTATCAGTGATACAGAGACTCTGATTTGACTTTTCATTTCGGTGTATTAACCTTGGTTGCCAATGGCTTGGTTGACGACTGAGGGCGGCGCGACAGGGCGCACTGCGAGCGAGGCGCCGGCGGCGAGCCCGCGTGGCACGTGGCTCGTCACACCCTTGCTCACCAGTACGCCACCAGAGCTGCTCACGTTCACGCTAGACATAACTGTCACAAAAATCACTTTACATAGTCTATACAATTGCTTTGAATATGTGAGGAAAAATCATATTTATTAATGAGACTGAGACAAGATCAGAACAAATTACAAAATAGACGTGACTTATGGAAAGGGGGTATTTATATGTTTTTGAGGAATCTTAAAAAACTAAATATGCTAAATATAAAAATAGGTCACTAAAGTGTATGTTACATACAATTTGCAGGTTTCATCGATATACCTATATATATTTTTTAAAGATTTCTTTGTATATTTCAAAATTAGTTCTTTTTCCCATAATTCATATTTTCCCTTATCATTGCAAAGTAATTTTACTAGTATATGATCTGAATTTCAGGTCCACTAGTTTTTGGTTACTTGGCAGATAGAAGGTCTCAAAAAGAGTTCAATATAAGGGTATCAATTTTGAAAGAACCCTAAAATTCTTATATATAAATAGGACCAACATAAAAATTGTATAAAACTGTGTGTTCCGAATGGGATCACATCACCTCCAGTATTGAATGTAAAAACTTAATTGTTAAGTCAACAAGGTAATCTGTAATTTGTTTTTAGAACGGGTGTTCCATGTTATTTTCTGATCCATTGTAAAGGGTTATCTTTGTTTGGGGCATAAAATGTGATGTTTACTCATTTATAAAATAATCATAATATGACATAAGAAACGTAAATGTATTATTTAAAATACAAAGTCCTACAAATGAATATTGAAAACAATATGCATTTGTTAGAAGTGTTCCTTATTGTACAGAAACTATTCAATGCTTTGGCTTAATGCCATATCTTTAAAACTACATAAAAAAAACAATTTCTCTATTAATTTGAAAACAAAAATTATATACCTGGCCGTGTATTATGATGCGGCAATGGTGGAAGCACCCTAACACTGGGTGGCAAAGAGCGCACTGATGAGTTCACCACCAAATTAGCTGCCCCACTAACCAGACCCTGAGTTCCACTCACAATCCCTCCAACACTTAGCACCTGAGCCCCACTCACTGATGATGGTACACTAACTTGAACATTACTAGGACCTATAGTAGAACTTGAAACCTGTGCAGACAATTGAGTTCCTTGACTTATTATCTGGGTGCCAGGGCTTAAGGTCTGACCGCTGGGGCTGATTAACTGTGACTGAGTAATAATTGAGCTTTGCCCAAGGAGTTGGGACCCTTGACTGACGATTTGCGTTCCTTGCAAGATTGGAGATCCACTGACAATCATTTGAGTCTGAAATGGAATGTTCTCGTTGATCAAATTACATAGAATAATAGTGAACAAGAAAGTAATAAGATTAGGTAATAAAGAGAAGAATAACCTGAGGTGTAACGCCTGGAGAGAGGATTTGTGTGGCTGGACGCATCAAGCCAACGGAACCTGTGTGGGTTATTATTTGACCAGGAGCCGTGGTCTTCTGCTGGCCTGGGATTAGGTGCGTCATTTTTACCTCCGTGTTGGACACACTCTTTACAATGGTAATCTTCTGCGGTGCCAAGTCAATAGGATACATTTTGCCCGCTGTAACAGACCTATCATTCTCTAAATTGCCGCTCATTGTGACACACCATACACTCAAATATCATCAAGACAACATCATACGATTAAAGGTTACTATTTTCCATAAATACTCCACAAAACATTTGGACGTTTTATGCAGAATTTCCAAAAATCTGCGACACCAACCGGACAAACGAACGCAGGAAAGTTTTTTTTGTCGACCAAAACCCATAGACAATCAAAACAAAAGAGCGCCAAAGTGACAGCTCACTTCGCATTGCGTGCTTGCAGTCACAACATGTCAACTCCACAAATTAGATAGAGTAGGTCAACTCGACTTAAATAGGTACCATAGATCGTTTATGCATCAATAATCGGCGGTGGTGTAATGAAGTTTTACACACAGCTTGACGTTTTCAATTCTATTATTGTTTATGGCTTGGCTTAAGCATTCTAGTTGTTTATGGTACGCCATGGCGGAGCGAGTGGTTGATGGTGATATTTTGAAAGAAAATATACAAAAATTTAACAGTGAAAGGCGTAGTAGTAAGCAATGGGTTAAACTTAACGTCGGAGGAACATATTTCCTGACTACTAAAACTACATTATCTAGGGATCCTAATTCATTTTTGTATCGATTAGTTCAAGAGGACAGCGACTTGATTTCGGATAGGGTTTGTAGAATTTTTCGTCTTGTATGCTAATGAGATTTTCCCTTTTTGCTTACATTGTCATAGATTCAATTCATATTTTCCAGGACGAGACCGGTGCGTATTTAATAGACAGAGATCCCACATATTTTTCGCCTGTGCTCAATTATCTTCGACACGGTAAGCTGGTTATCAACAATGACATCGCTGAAGAGGGGGTGTTAGAAGAAGCGGAGTTTTATAATATTACGGAGCTCATAAGATTAGTTAAGGAAAGAATATGTTTAAGAGAAAGAAGGCCGTTAAAGGATTCAAAGAAGCATGTGTACAGAGTGCTACAGTTCCATGAAGAGGAGTTGACTCAGATGGTCTCCACAATGTCAGACGGTTGGAAGTTCGAGCAACTTATTAATATTGGCTCACAGTACAATTATGGCAATGATGAACATGCAGAGTTTCTCTGTGTGGTCAGCCGAGAATGTGGCAGTTCCCTTAACAGTAATGATGTAGAGCCCACAGACCGTGCCAAGGTGCTCCAACAGAAAGGTTCGCGGATGTGAGCTTAAAATGTGTCCAGCTGTTTTTTTTGAGACTTTTGAGGCTCTGTGTGTGAAATGTGTACATATTTGTAGTGTGAACAGTCGTACTTGTGTTCTTGTAATATTTAATACTTTAACCTGTGTAACACATATTTATAGAGCCCAACATACGCTTATAATAATTATTATCAATCGAATTATGGATTTCAATGCTATTTATGTTTAGATTCTGGAAAGTTTTGTGAAAGTTCTTTGTTTTGTTTGTTCTGTGTACCTAAATGATGACTTATCAGTTATTATAAATTTGAGTGCCCTTGCCACCATAATTTGGATGAATTAAAACTTTCTAAATCATTTGTTTTTTCAAATAACATACAACTTAGCACATGCCATAAACTAATAATATCATATATGAGTCAACTAAGAGAATGAAATGAAATTAATGATAGTCAATTGGGTGGTTACTGGTATTATAATTATCTTATTTTATTAGGTAATGAAATTTAGACAAATACTCTTGTTGATTATTGATGAATATGATTTGTTTGAAATTGATTATTCTGTTTAAATTGTATTGTGTAGTAATTAGTATCAGAAATAGTAATTGTGACAAAATTTCCTTGTTTTCCTTGTTAGGTCTTATGTAAAATATTCTTATGTGGTCAATATGAAATGAGGATAGGATTCAGAAGGCTTTATATTATACAGATTTTTCCTATTAGTGAAAATAAAAAGAACATTGTGTTTAAGTATTGGTCTTGTACATTGGTCAGTACTACAATTCCAAATGTATTATGCTCATGTGCGGTGTGTAACATTATAATGTAATTATAGTGTAACATTATAAGAAATATGATTCCAATAGTTTTTTATTTATTCTGTACAAGATATATTATTTCAGTCAGAATTCTGAACGTCTTCATCTATTTCATAATATCTCCTGCAGTTGAGACCTTCCCTTATCATAACTGTATTGAAGTTATGATAAGGGAAGGATATTGAAGTTCATAGACTTTTGATTGAAGTAAAAAAAAATTACCCCTTATGGGGAAAAATATCACTTATGTGCTGATACTTTCTGATTTATGTTATATTTTTAGTTACATGCTGTTTAACATTAGGCCACCTAGTACTTATATCAGTTTAAAATTTTAGGATATCTTTATTAGGTACGAAATAATCGGCTGGTGACACTTCACCCTGTATACATATTTCAACTTTTATAAATTTACATTTTGAATCTAAATATACTCGTGCAAAACCGGGACGATTCGCTAGTTACATACAATTCCATATACCCGTGTCAACTTTTTTTTTCTCATTTATCATCCACATATTTGACAACAATAATTCACAGCAATAATCAGAAGTCTATAGTAATTTATTAAATTGGTTTCATAACGCGATCTAAGTAATAATAAATATTAATCGTAATGCAGTCTTGTTCTTTTTTGTCAACTATACCTTTAGTATAAAATAAAAACAATCGTCTATATCAATTAAACGGTAGAAGTACATATTCTGATTTTTGGATATGTGCAAATTTTGTACGTTTACAGAATTCTGATATCTTTTGTAGTTATCGTGATATAGCCGTGGCTCTGCTGTAGTGACGTCATTTTGGCAGATGCACCAACCCCTACAATAACTTTTAAACGGCTGAAGTACAAATTCTAATTTTCGAGTACAAAATATTACATTTCCAGGACAAATTTTCGGCATGGTCAGATTTCAAATCAGAGACTGTGGCTCTGTCAAAATGACGCAAGCAGAAATACCTTCAAACTACATTACCATTAGCAGGCTCGGTGTGGTGAAGACGTTCATGTTGTGCTTTGCCTCGTATATATATGCATAGAAAATAGGATCGCACGAGGTCGCCGCTCCAGTGTATCGCACTACACTCTGAAGTCCGTAGACGTGTGTGTGAACGGTGGTTCCTACAATAAAGAACTGAACTTCTTAGTTCTATTACGTCAGTTGTATAGAATAAATATGAAGCACTAACTGTAAGTGGGACTCTTAATTGTTCAGCTCGGCGTAGCCAATTACACAAAAATTTCTGTACTTACTAGAATTTTATATTATTGGCTCTGCGCAGACTTACTAGAATTTTATATTATTGGCTTAGCTCAGTCGATAGATAGCGCAAGGGCCGGGAAGGTCGACAGATTCCCAGGCGAGCGATAGTGTAAAATATTTTGGGTTTCTGTTTTGTAATATAGATAAGTATCACTTATTTAATCACAGTTTTAAACTTGATTTCAGTTAAAGAACACAAAGTTTAAGTTATGATACCTTTATTTCACTGAATAATAAGTAAACAATTGACTGAAAACGTTAACTGATTTGACACGCCTTCACTTAATAATTATTATCCTAAGTTAATGAATTTCATAACTACATAATAATTATATAAATCTATAACACGATGTTTTAAAAAAATAAACATTAGCACTATTTAAAACTTATGATATTTAAATTACACAATTTATTTTATTATAAAATATTGCATTCAACTGCATTAGATACAAGATAACAAGAGGATCAAATGTTAGACAGATAACACTTATTAAAATACAGAATTTTCTCACACGTTTTTGTAAGGCATTGGGGGTTTATTGTTTGTATTGTAGCTTAGTTACTATTTAGTTGAATAATGTAGGGCTTGATTAACACAACTGTCTAGCACCAATCTGCCATGTATGTAAATTCTTGGAACATCTTGTGGTCAGCGGCGGACAGTGGGCGCGGCTCCTTGGGGGGAGTGAGCACAGCTGTCTCAGACGTGAACTCACTGTCAAAATTGCTCACATCCTCGAGGTTTTTTATTGTTGGCACAAACGGGGGCTTTACCTTACGAATAAGAAGTTGTTCCCAATTAATACTAAAGAAGAATGCCTGCTTCTTTACATCTTCGGCATCCCTTTCGGAAGATCCTAAACGTCTTTCAGGATTTTTCCTCAGAAGACGGCGCATCAACGCGATCGCTTCCAGTGATAGAGTTCTAGGATAGCGAACTTCATCATTTACGATCGAGTCAAAAACTTCACCTTCATCCTCTCCAGGGAACGGCGATTCTCCGACTAACATTTCAAATATCAAGACGCCCAGGCCCCACCAGTCGACAGCTCGCGTGTACGATGTCTCTGTCAAAACTTCTGGAGCCAGAAACTCGGGGGTGCCACAAAATGTACCAGTACGATCACCCCATCCCATTCCTTCTTTGCAAAGCCCAAAATCAGCAATTTTAACATATCCATCAGTGTCAAGTAACAAGTTATCTAACTTTAAATCTCTATAAATAATGTTATTTTCATGTAAATACTGTAGGCCTAATACTACACAAGCTGCATAAAATACTGCCCTTGGTTCAGTGAACACATCTGCATGTATGTGCATCATAAGATCACCTCCAGCTGCATACTCCATAACAAAACAAACATGCTGTTCCGTCTGGAAACAGGCAAACAAATTCACCAAAAATGGGTGTCTGAGTGCATTAGCTACCTCAAATATTCTTTTCTCAGACAATAATGAGTCTACTTCATCTCTGGCTATGATATCACCTTTTTTTAAAGCTTTGATTGCAAAATATTCATTTGTAGGTTTGTACTGTGATAAAATTACTTTCCCAAAGTGGCCTCTCCCTAGAACACTCAGCAGCCTAAAGCTGTCCATAGACATTTCACCAGATTGCCTTCTAGAATCCTCCTTGCCCACTGTCTCTATGACAGATGACGAGCGGGACGAAGATATCCTCATGTTACTTGTGACCTCAACAATCTGATCTTCATTACTTGGGAAGTCAAGAACCAGTTTAGGTGATGGTGAGGGTGGATACTCCACTAATGGCGTGTCGCATGAGGGGGTTTGAGGTTCTTTCACAACATAATTGTCTCTATTATACGAATCATCTAAAAATGCAAATGCTTCTTGGAGCTCCTTCTCCATTCTGAGTGTTGAGACATTTGGAGGAGGCTTCATTGGGAGAGTTGGTTTTGGCGGAGGACTAATAATAGGCACTTGTGGTGTAACAGGAGCAGAAGGAAGACCTAAGGGTCTCACCCCAGCCATGCCACCTAGAGTGACATTTGGGTTCTCAATCTCCTTGTGTTCGAGGGTTGTGGGCTCGAAATTGAGTTGTTGTGGTTGTGTGATATGAGCAGACTGAATATTCTGAATTGATGGTGACGAACGTTTTAAAAGTCTACCAAGTACAACAGCAGGGATATGCATTTCACCATAGGAAGGCCTTGGAATATTTTTGCCCTGTTGTTTGAAAATCTTCCTCTGGCGTTGAAGTTTTGGTTTTCTTGATATGATTGGATTTAAAAATTTGATTTCAGCAAACAATAGACCTTGGGGCTCAAGTTCCAATGCCATGCCATGTCGTATGTCGTCAATAAATTCTTCCAGTCTCAGAAACTTTATAGCACATAGACCACGCCAATCTTTCCAATGGATCCCAATTTCCAGTTCTCTTGATTTGTCCAATTTGATGGTGAATCTGAAAAAGTAAGTCATACTTTTGACATAAATGTAGTCAAGTTCACATACTAAATACTAAGGCCAGTAACATAATGGTATAGTGTGTGAACCAGTTTAGTCACACTGTAAATATGTATGGCAGGCCTATAGATAAGATATGACTAATATGAAACAAATCATAAAGATAATGATGTTCAAGGAAATACAGGTAGGAAAGCTTATACAGCAAGTACTGATCTTGTAATAATGTATCAGATTCTATTATAATATGTAATTTGTATGTTATCATATTTTTCAATTTAAAGGTTAAATAAAATTATGTATATATTGCTTTCAAGTCAAAGTGCATTGTACAGATCTTATGGTTCAATTTGCCAACATGTATATTTACTGGGAATTGCAATGCCATACTTAAAAACTTAAATAAGGTATTCCTTTACCTTTGATCCCATGCTTGTTGAGAGCATGGTCTCCAGCTGGTCTGTGCAACAGTGTGATTATCTAACTTCAGGACAGCACATATCTCATTGCTTGTGTCCTCTTTAATACTGTATGTGTATTTCATAGAGTTACGAATTGTCACCCCTTTCACAAAAGACTTTAAATCTGATGGGCTGGCTAGAGGGTCTCGGCGACTGCGACCGGGTACTTCTTCCAGCAGGTCTTGGCAGCCCATTAGCCTTACTTCCAGTGTGCCAGTCACTTGAACACAGGGGCTGATCATGGGAGCAGGTGATAAGAACTGAGCTCGGGACCCACTTCCCCCAGACAAACTAGTGTAACCAGGGCTGGACCCTGTGCTACGTAGTTCATGTCCTAATTCTATAAATGCAGGACTCTCCGTTGGAAGCTCCTGACGACGCATGTCTAATGATTTACGTAGTATATCCAATTTTTGTGTTGACTCGAGAAGGTTTGTCTGTGCTTCTTGCAAAGCTTTTTTATCAGTTAACTTTTTATCACTCTGCAGCAGTCTTATAGCGTTCTTGGACCCTTCTACAACAGCTGCCTCAATGCGAAGACGGTTCCGTAGTTCAGCAATTCTTTCATCTAGCGATGGTGCTACACCACTTATATCAGAATTTCTGCCATCACCGTTTGCACCAGCATTCTCACCTTTCTGCTGCTTACTTAGTTTAGAAATGCGTAACTTTAAATACTCGATTTTATCTTTAGAGTCTGCTAGCATCTGGTGAGCCTCGGCTAGTAGTTTCTTATCTCGCGACTGGTTACTGCTACTTATACTTTGAATCATATTCTCGGCGCCCTGTTTCACCTTCAACTCGATATTGAGTTGTTTCTCAAGTGATGCCAGCTTACGGTCTGCCGTGGCCTCACCAAGCTGCCGTTGTTGTTGAGCTGCCTCCGACGCCAAGATAATCTCCTCATCGTAAGACAAATCCTCCGGCGACGTGGGAGTGGACTGACCGCGAGACAGGAGGAGTTGAGACTCTAATTCTTGCAAGTCAGATTTGAGTTCATTGAGTTTGATATTAGCTTTCTTCACGATATTTGCGACGTCGGATAGCGACCTCCGGTCTGTAGCGACTTCGCGCAGTTTTTCGGCGCCCTCCTTTATTTTGAGTTCCTTACGTATTTCCCTACGTATGACATCCTTGAGCTCCTCCAACTTTGATGGCAATGCTATTTCTGGAATACACTCAGTCTTGATTCCATACTTGACGCCCAGTTCATAGAGAACGGGGTGACGAATATAATCACTGTGGTAATAACCTGGGTCTGCCATAATTGAGGATGCACAGACTAACGTCAGTTAACCATAATTATATGTGGGAAAATATCACTACTATTGCTTGTAGATCACAAAACGTAGATAGAGGTAACACGTTCACGAGTATTTTTTGATATGATACACGAAAACATTATGTTACGATGTAAAATTAGATATAAATTCTAATCAAATCACAAAACAAAACAATAAAATACAAGTTGGTCGGTCAACGAAACCAACGAAACGATGAAAACCTACCATTATACCATAAACTATGGACGACGTACATAGAGGAGTGTAGTTATGGTTTATCAAATAGGCGATCAAATAAAAGGGAATAACGTAGGAATGTGGCAGTGCGACGGTGGTGTAATGTTATTTTACGAATACTTCCGACGTTACTGTCAACTAAAAAACTTAATATTTAACTGTTACTTTTTGGAACAGACATGAAATGACAGAAATTCTAATTTTTTATCTGTGTAATTCACCGTAACTTTCACTTCCTTTTTCACAAATTTTTTGATAAAATAAGCATTGCCAAAAAATATACGCGCTGTTAATCGTATTGGAAATCATTCGTTTAATAGATGCTCTGTTTTACTCATGTTTTAATTCACAGAAATTACGGGAAAGAAAGATCTGTCAAGCTATAGGGCTAGAAGAAAATCCGCAGCTGTCTTGTCAATAAAACGTCGTATATAAGCTGGGTCACCGATTTGATGCCAAAATAATGCCAGTAAAAGTTGATATAACTCCACCACCACCAGCCAACTCCAAGCAACCTGGTGTAACAAAATCGCTGCTGTATAACGGCTCCAAATTCCAAGGGCATCAGAAATCCAAAGGAAACTCCTATGAAGTCGAAGTCGTTTTGCAGGTTAGTTTCAAAAACAGCAAGTACGCACTTAAACTTGGGAATTGCAGTGTGTTTTAATGTGCAAAATCTGCAATGTTCCTTCATAACATCATAATAGAGTGTCACACTTGACATATTCAGATGGATTTATTACAACTAAAGTTTAGAATCATAATTCATTGTTTTGTTATATAATTATTTAACGCTACATTTACATTACAGCATGTCGATGAAGAGAATTCATACCTTTGTGGTTATTTAAAAATAAAGGGTTTGACAGAAGAATTTCCTACACTGACAACATTTTTTGATGGAGAAATTATATCAGCTAAATATCCCTTTCTCACACGAAAATGGGATGCTGATGAAGATGTCGATAGAAAACATTGGGTATGTATGTTTTTGCCAAATGCATAATTACAATACAATTAATCTCAAACTACCTGCTAAATTTTTAAACGTATTTCAGAGTAAATTTGACTTATTTGTACCATATTTGAAGACATTCAACTCGGATTCATTTAATTATGACTCTCTAGCAAAGGCTGACTATGTATTTATGAGATGGAAAGAACATTTCTTAGTGCCAGACCATACAATTAAAGACATAAATGGTGCTTCATTTGCCGGTTTCTACTACATATGCTTCCATAAGTCTGCGGCCACAATAGAAGGATACTACTACCATCGGAGTTCTGAGTGGTAAGAAAAATATAATATCACTAGCTGTTACCCCTGACTTCGTCCGTGTGGACAACTTAACATCACAAATTATTATGTATTTCCTGTAGAAATGCGATGTTTTATCAGGATAAAAACTATTCTAGGTCCTGTATATATGTGTGCCAAGTTTCATCACGATGGTTCACTATTTTGGCTATAATGGCTTACACATAAGATATATATGTACTGTGGCGGCCTTTTTTGTAGGACTATTTAAGATAAACATTTCCATCATACATTACATATGTGTAACTAGCGGTTTTGGCACTGCACACCAGAATAGGTCGCAGATAGTAGATTTTTTCCTACTTACTTGATATTTTGGACAATTCACACAATATCTTTATAAATTGTAGCCTATGTGTTATTCTGATGTATAAGCTATATTATTTTAAACTTTCATTAAAATCATTCAGTAGTTTTTACGTGAAAGAGTAACAAATATCCATCCATACTTACAAACTTTCGCGTTTATAATATTAGTAGGATATCCATCCTTTCATTTATGAATACTATATTTTCTTGTATTTTATTTCCATAATACAAATTGGGAGTGATTAACCTACTAATCATTGTTAACAATTCATTTAATTATGGTTATTTTCAGGTATCAGTCTTTGACTCTAAGCCATGTCCCAGAGCATAGCATCCAAATTTATGAATTCAGATGAAATGACTGTGCGGCAACCATCAAAGTTTGGATCGGTCTTCATGTCCGCTAGTACTTACTTGTTCCTTAAGTCTTAAAGACAAAAGAGTACCAATCTTAAGTTTCTTCAATAAATGTAAGGTAAAGATGTCATCAGGGCTGAATATTGTGACTTCACTCTGAACTCAGAACAAAATGACCCAGTAATATAATTTATTTTGTGCATCAGTCATGAATGTTGAACAACATTGTGTCAATCTGTTTTTGCATATACTTCAGTAAAGTTAATTTCTAACCATGTAGATACTTTAGTAGTTCTTTTAATTAACAAATACTCTATGATTTTAGTATCTAGCGACTCTCATATTGACATTTGGATACTATCAATCGCGTTGTGTATATAAGTTTCCTGATAACACTTAAGTATTCTTATGATTGTGATATTTTGTACAAATACTTACGAGTAAGTTAACATTATGTTGCTATATTTTTGAAGCTGGCTTTATGTGAATATTTTAGTTGATCACTTTTAATGAAGTATATGCATATGCAGAGAATCTCTTTAAATAGGTCAATATTTGACTTGATTCTTGTAGGGAATTATTAATTGAAACAATGTTATTAAAATTGACTTTTTTTTCAATAAAACATCTTACAGCGGATTTTGTATTTGAATTATTTTTAATTGCTTAACCGAATTTATTATAATCAATTTATTAGAAACTTGTTTTAGTTGTTGAAATAAATATACAAGCTCACTTTGATTTCCATTTTAATGTAACACATATTTACAATTAAATACTGGCATTGATAATTTTATAATCTCTTTATTTCATCAAATTGCAGTAAATAAGCTAAATTCTTTGAGAGATATAAGATTCTTACATTAAATTTTGTACAGTACAGAGTTCTTAACATTTGTGTTATATATTAATTATTAATTTAGAACATTATACATTTACGTGTATTAATATAGTATTAAGTTACGTAACTATCTATACTAATACAAAAACGATTCTATGTTCTTTAAAAGTCAGTGTGAAATTTAGACTTGTAATTTTCACAATACACAAGTACTTATTGGTATAATTAATGTGCTTAGCAATAGCATATTTATTGCACTGGATTTTTAGTTCAAAATGTATTTTTAAAATGTCTTTTCAAGACCGCGAAAAGTCTTGAAAAGTATATTAAGTATATTAACACCTTAAATGCTTGCATGGCATAATTTCATTCAAATTGCATGTAAACATGCTAGGTATTAAACATTTCCTGTTATAAAGGAAAAAATAATTAAAAAGTAGTTGGCATGTTGCTCCTAAAATAGTTACCTAGCTCTATGCAAAGTTTACCGGTATAAAAATGATGTTTATATATTTGTACAGTGGTAAACAGTGAAGAGTTAAACAGTTCTTTGCTTTTTTCAAGATAAGCTACTTACTATGCAAGATTAAAAAAATACATTTGTAATTCGTCTACGTGCTACATACTATATAAAATTAATAACTTATACTAAACTTTGGTGGGATCGTTATGTGTAATAGTCGGAAAATAATTGATAATAAGTCGTGAAAGAAAATGGCCATAGAAGGGCCGTCTGTTATATAAAATTATGGCTAGTAAAGTTTTTCAGCAAAAGTTATATGCTGTTTGTTACAGTCGCAATAAATCGCTATCGACAAGGCAAGTTATGGCTAGAAAGAAACAATTTGGATTGAATATCTTGCAAGTCTATTAAGTATTTTAGGTGGGTTTCTAGTGTCCGAAAATTACTTTTGGTTATTGTCTTGAACTAAAATGATTAATACAAATAAATACCTACAAACTATATCTACACACGTATATAATAAAAATCAGAGTCGGAACCATGCGAAAACGTCAAATTAAATAGGTGATGATAAATAAATTGGTATTGCGGCAAACCAGCGCCAAACTCGAAAAGGGGTATGTAGTTATAAGGTATAATGTGTTTTGCATTACTGCCAAATATTAAAGTTTTAAAACTTACAGTCCGAACGGAAAAAAAAAACAAAAAATACACCGAATAAACATAAATAGTTACAATTAAATTATAGGGATTATTAATTTACATACAATAAAACTTTACAACACCTTACAAAACAACAATAATACTATGCGAACATTTCCAGCAGCAAAATAAAACACTTAAATTTAAAAGGCATATTTACAAAAACTTAAAATAGCTAACAAAAAGTTTAACTTAACTATGACTGTAATATTTGGCTTTGAAATAAATAGGCTAATATATTGAAAGCTATGGATAGACAATGACACCAGCTAAACTAAGTAGGTCCAGAAAAGGTGCATTTAATCATGGTATATAATTAAGTCGATAAATTTTCTAAGGTGAAAGTCCTTACTTTTTCTTTTCCTAAGAGTACTATGTCGTAAATATTCCCATAGCTTCCATTATACATCGTCGGGTAACATCGAATTGTCTAATATACAGAAAAAGAGCTATCTTTTTGACGTTCCTTCGCTGCTGAACCAATGCCTCAAACCGAGGAGACTGTAGAGGTCCTGGTTGTTAGAGTGAGATCGCATCGGCCTGGCGTGACGTGAAGTAGCCCTGTAAGGGTACTGAAGCTGCCCAGGGAAGACCTCCTGTAGTCCTGAATATGGCCCCGGGTAGCCTGTATAAGGGAGGACGTGAGTTTTAAAATGGGGATATGTATGATGATGGCGTCTCGGATTTTCATGGACTGTATTGTAGACACCTCCAACTTGGCTCCGACCAGGCCAATAGTCTTGTAAATGGCGGAATGGGTAGTCAGGTGGCGGTGTCTGCGAGTGCTGACCTTGCCAGGGGTACCTATAGTATGGTTCGATTTTAGGGTTAGCTTTGTGGATTGGCACGATATCCTGATTGATCAAATCCGATGTTAAATGAACCGCTGATGGGTTCTCTATAAAGTCAGCTTTCGGTTTGTTGCGACGGTGTTGAATCTTAGTGCGTGTTCCTAGTATGCTGTCGTCTTTGATCGCATATTTCTTTTGATCTTTGGTAAACTTTTCATCAGTAGTAACGTCAGCGTATCGGCTTATTAGTTTTATAGCTTCACCAATATCAGCGTAATCGTGTTCTGGGTTGAGTTTCGTCTGGTCTCCGTCTTTTTTCAGCACATGTGTGCTTGAATTAACTTTGGTAGAAGGTTCATTGTGGTCATTAGTTGAACTGACGGTGGATTTATTTGTATTTTCGCTAGTATTCATTTCGGCAAGTGTATGACTGTTTAGAGTTTGCGGTGGATCTTGCGGTTTTTCAGTTTCAGCTTCGGTATTTGATGGATGATTTTCAGTATCGTAAAGAATGGGATCAACATTGACATGTCCATAAACAATTTCCTTTTGCCCTTCATCGGTGCTGTTGTTAATCTGTTCATTTTCTGTTGCATTACTCACTGGACTGTCACGCTTGGGTTTGTCGTAAGGAGGCATCAAGTTATTCAGTACGTTATGGTTCAAAACATGTATGTTTTCGGACGAAAAGGTGTCGTTATGAGCGATTTGCGAGTGTTGAAGTTTCAATAGTTCCAACTCAGCTTCTATGCTGGCATCAAAGTCGTGTTTGGTTTCGTCTTTCTTGTCAACTTTGACGTAGTTCAGTTGCAGTTCTTGAGCCTGAAAACCAAAATTTGGTATTGTTAGTATTAGTCCTTCCCATTGTAATCCTGATTTATATACCTAAGCTCACAGTCAATCACAAATATCAGAGTTGAGTTTTTCAACTTTAAATACATTTTTAACCTTTTTTGGGTTATTACAAAAAAAACATACATTTTACACGTTTCTTTTTATTTGTGTCGTCAACTCAAATATATCGCTCTATTTAGGTTAGCATTGTAGTTTAATGGAAGTATACCAGATTTTTAAGATGTTAGTCAATGACAATTAAGACGATCTTTAGTGACTAGCTATTCTGACAGTATACTTAGGGAATTTGCGAGAAAAAGGTCTGTCTTATAAAGATTTGTTTATAATCTCGTCTCCAATTCAAATGTACCTGGTGGCAAAAGTGCGCGATTTGCTTCTCAATATTGCCTGGAGAAGCCATACAACTGTTAATTAATCCTCGTGCAAGAGTGGATAAGTGGGTAATGCAGTGTCAAGTGCTCGATTCATGTTAAATAAGTATACAAAATAAATAAATAAAATTGAATCACCATTTTATATTTACTTCTTTGACTGTGAACATCACGGGTCTCGAATACAAGTCTATCTCCCTCATTATTTGTTTTTGAAAGTCTTTGCAGCAAATTCAGTAGCTTTGTTTCTGTGAGAATAGTATCAAATGACTAGTTTTCTTTTTGGGATCTGTTGTACCTAAAACAAGAGCCGGCTATGTAGCATACTTGTTTTAGGGTTGCAGTAGGCAGATTTCAAATTGCGTTACAACTTGATTAATGGTTTCTCCAACACGCGAAACGTTTTTACATCAACAAGTTGTGAATACGACACAAGCTTGTATCTTATTTAGGGTCCAGAAGACGGTCATTCGCGATTGTCAATGTTTACTTGAATGGTGCGGCAATTGATGATCACTCTGAATGCGCGCTTAGTGGGCAAGTATATTTACTTGCTCGCGAGTGTAGGCCGTGTGGTTCCCGGCTTAGAATAGGGCCACCCCAAATCTTCCCGTGGGTGTCGTCAAGGCCACTAAGGGATTGCTCCAGGGATGGGCAGCAGCGTTCTCCTTTGTATATTAAGATCATTACTGCGATCACCAATCTGTCTGCCAGGCGTAGTGATTATGATAAATCCTCCAAAGGAAAGCCCACCTAAAGAGGCATTCTATTGGGGAGGCTTATGTTTAGCAGTGGACGTATACCTATAGGCTGAATAATGAGTGTAGGCACGAACAACCTTACTTCGCGTGGTGGTGCAACAAACGAATGAGACGTATGCGAATGACACGCTCTCAATTGACGCTTTACTCCATCATTTAAAAATATTCAATCACGTAAACATTGACAATCTCAATTGACTGTCTCCGGGATCCTTTAGAGATAATTTTGGTGGGACTTGGTCACTCTGCGCCATAAGCTAAGTACTTTAAACAATAAATAAATCATGAACTATGAAAGTACAAGATAAGCTACCACACACCTGTGCAGATGGCTCCTGGGCTTGAAGTGGCGCAGCCTGGGGGTCCAGGCCGATGGGTATGGATAGCTGGAGGGGCCCCGGATCGTCGTCGCCGTAGTCGTACACTATGTCGCCGCTGGGAGCCGACGTGAAGAGGTTGTTCAGCTGCTCGAGAAGAATGCGCTCGTGCTCATCCTTGTTCACGGTCACCGTCTGGACAGTTACGCAAACATTTACCAACTAATATAATATACATGTGAATGTGTGGATGTTAGTCAACCTTCCTACATTAAGGTTGTTTTATATTGCTATAACCATTGGGAGAAACACCTTTTGTATCGCTCCCCTGTGCACTTTATTGACTCCTTACAATTATCTATTCCGTCAAGTTAATAAGAATTTTCAAATGTAGCCTGCTATTATTATATATGTATATGGACCTAATGGAAGTTAATTTTTTTATTTTATTATTTAACATGAATAAGAAAATACATCATATGTCTTACATAACTCACACATAATAAACCTCTTGGGTTAATACGCTGTGTATAGAAGAATTTATATTCACCTGAACACAGCCGTTGCGGTCCAGCCTCTGTCCTTTGGGGCACACGAGTGGCGTTATGAACAGAGACTTGGTGGTGATTCTTCTCGGCGGGGCGTTGGGGTTGCCGCTCTCGGGGCTCTGCAGCCAGGATCTCCAGGCGAGCTCGGCGGCTTGCCGGTCGAGCGTGCGGGGCGGCGTGCGGGGCGGCGCGCGGGTAGTCGCCGCCCCCGCCGGCCCCACGCCGCCCTCCGCCGCCACCAGTGCGCACGTCACCAGCAGTACCGCACTCCACAAGCACCACATTGCAAACACCTGTCGATAACGAATAAGGATATCTATGTAAATGCGAAAGTCACTCCATAATCGTTTAACCGATTTTGATGAAACGTGGTCCAGTGATAGTTATTTCCTGGATTAACATATAATATTTTTAATAGGAGTGCAATATATTTTGCTGTGCGATAAATAATAAACTGCACGTAGTACAGGTCACAAGTCCACTGCTGGGAATTAAAGAAGACTAAAGCCAAATTTTATAAAGTTGTCTGTCCAAAACCCCGATCTCGAAGCCCGAACCCTGCCTGTTATACCTATATCTGCAAATTATCATATCATTGTCTTATTCCCACAGTACAGACTATGTTTGTCCCAATTTTAGGTAAGGCCTTGTCCAGCTGTGGATAGAGTAAAGAGGCTTGTAGTATATAGCTTCTTGACTATCTGAAGTTGGATTCCCATTGTGTTCTTAATTCTTATTCATGTGAAGGTGATTGATCGGTAACCAATATGGTATATTAGATCAAATTCTTTAAATTTTAATGGTTATGATAAATAATGCAGTAGAAAGACGATATTGTAGGAAGGCAATCGAACTGTATCTAACGATAAGTAACCAATCGCTTAGGTACGCGCGGAAAAATGCATAGAAATAGCTGCATTTATTTCGCTATAGTACAACTTGGTATGAATCACTTATACTATATCCGAGTTATTTACAGGTGTTTACTTAGGTACCTGTTCTTCGAAATAATTGAACATTAACAATAAACCAATGAGTTTGCATTGAAGGAGACAGAAGATAGACTGAATGGTTCCAGATCCAGTGTGATGTCAACTGGATCAAGGTTTGGCCTTATCCATTAGTTCAATAGCTCGAACACGATCAAACTGCGTATTTACAGAGAAGCTACGTACTTCTATTGATACTCATATCAAACCTTCCAATGCTATCATTACAGCGACTTTCAGTTTCAACGAATAAATTGCTATGAATTAAATAATCACGGGGTATTGTAACGAAGGTGGTCATTAAATGAAAGCGAGGCAAATAAAGTCTTTAATTAACATATTACGAGGAATGCGATCAAGTCTCTCAGATACAAATTGATTTTGAAATGTATTTTGAAAAATATTCGAAAATTATAAAATTGATGATAATTTGTTACAATTAGGGTGACACAGGATGTCCAGTATGTCCAAAACTAAACTGAGGATAGTTTTTAGTTATACTTACAAATAAGGCAAAAAATGCAGTAAACCTCTTAAAAAAATTCTTTCCTTTTTTTTGTTGCGTTTCATAGCAAAGCTATTTAGTAGGTAATACCTACTTACCGAAAACAAACATAATCACAAAATACCTACGTGTGTGGCTGTGACAGGCGAAAAATAAATGATAAACGGGTTATATTTTGAAAGAAGATGAAATGCTGAAGATGAAATTTCATATTTTGATAGGCTTGACTTTACTTATCTACCCCTAGTTGCTTTTTGAACGCTTATGTAACGGACAGCCTGTATTGTTGGCGTCCGTCACGTGGTAGCATATCGCCTGCTTTAAATTTAATCCCATCTTTGTACGACTGAATTCTTTTAAATAATTAAAGTATTGCAATAATTTGATAGTTATTTAATTTTTTTTATTCATGGTGGGTTTATGCTTGTTCTCAGTCTCACCTGATGGTAAGTGACGATCGCGGTTTAACTTAGGCTTACCCAGAAGATGCCTATTCTCTCTTCCTTTAAAGAAAAAATAAACATTACTTTATTCAGTTTAAAATGATACATTATTTATGAATCCCTGAATCCCAAACTGGTTCCAGGTGTGGTGGCGTTCATTGGGGAAGGCCAATGTCCAACAGTGGACGTCTAAGGGCTGATATGATGATGATGATGTCTCCCAAACTAGGTAAACTGTATTTCAGGAGTCAGTGTCTTCCCCATAACGACTAAGTTGAAACAATAAGGACAAGGTAGAACACAAAATTATAAAAAGAGAAAAGAGATCCACATTTATTTTTATATACGTACCTACCGCCCACTATGTCTACATTTAATTGAATTTGGTCTTTGTAAAATTTAATTTCTTTTCAAAACTAAAGTTCCTGAAGCACTAACTCATGTGTTATTTGAATACCTATTGTGAAAAAAGATTTAAATAGATTTTTCATGGATTTTTTCAAGCAAAATTAAATGACATGCAGTGTTCCAAATACGACTAAAGTTCGGCCTTGGGCCCTTTGTCACTCGAGAAAGTGAAAGCACCTCAAGCACCTTCTATTAGAGCACGTCAACCAAGATTTGCCTTCAGACAAGTATACTTTTCGACTCCGTCATTATTTATGTTGCAAGCTTAATGTATCTTATTTATTATTAATTGAACCGTCATTGATTTCTTTGTCAAACGTTTAAAAAATATTAAGGGTTAGTCTTAATATTTTAAGGGCATGGGTTAACTCTTAGCCTAAAACCAGACATCTATTCGAAGAAAATGAAATTATTCGATGAAGTATTATGTTCTCTTCAATAAGTCAATATAGTAATTATAGTTGACTTAATGCGATGAAAACGTCCCTAAGGGAAAGAATATTTATTTATATGTATAATATATTTATTCAATTTCACAGCATATCACATTTTACGTACACAAGATAAAAAGTTGGTAATGCCAATAACGAAATAAAAATTTATAAAAATTTGGAATATGAAAAAAACAAACAGTGATTACATCGAAACAAAAACACAATAAACAAATTAGTTCAAACTTAGAGAATTATGTAAGTTACATGTGTGTGTGTGTGTGGTGTGATTTGTGGATTTGTAAAATAGTGAGTCGATCCAAAATGGTTATTATATTTAGTACTAAAATTTATTGAAAATAAAATGCGAATCAAGTTACATCCGTGTTAGTTAGTATCTTGGTATGTAGCCTAAAGTACCTCAACGATCTCTGTGGAATGTTAATAAATCCCTAAATGGATGCTGCTGCCTAGTTTTTTACGCTACAAGTAAAAATGAGAAAGTGAAAGACAAATTACACGTTACATTTGGAGTATCAACATAATGACACGGAAGGCAGACTACGGATGTTTCTTTTGCATATACACAATGCATTTTCATTTTAGAATTTCTATTACTGAATGACAATTTACTTTACATCGATAACCATAAATTCTGTGCCTACATTGAAAGAAGATCAGACTTAGAAAATGCTACTGTTTAGGAGACCAAATAAATTATTTTTAATTTTCTTTTTTGCTTGAATACGGTTCAATGTTCCTGGTATTCATAATTAAATTCTATAAAAACCTTTATTCACTGGAGGCACGGAATTATATAATTTTTCTTATTTACTCTCTTTTACTTTATTACTCTGTTTTATTTATTTTTTACACTCTGCTTTACACTTTCTTTTACAGAAATAAATAAATAAAATGAAAACCATGGTGTGATTAATATAATTACAGTTGCAGTACATAGCTGCTGTAAGTGGTAGTGCCGTTAGAAGTGTGCTACCATTCGTTGCGTATAGCTAAGGTTAATTCCCAGTCTCATCGTGCTATTATAGTTTTCTAAAATTGATTTCCGAAATGCTACACTTATATTTTTGCTGACTTTACTTTTTACTTAAAGTAGGTAGGTACCTTACCTAATCAATATTCTTAATTATTAAACGCACTAACTATACTATATAATATATAGGTACACAGTATTTTGAGCGTTGGAGAATATTCCCAATATAACCTTTTGTTTCGATCTTTTAATCTCTATATGCTAATAATAAATAATAGCTGTGCCCGCGACTTCGTACGCGCTAGACTTCACGAAATACGTACTGATGTCGTTTTTTGTAAATTAATTTAGTCTTTAGTTTTCATGATCGGAGAGTAAAGAAATCCTAAAATTTCCTCAATTTAGTCGTCAATGCGAGGAAACTTAACATGTACTTATATTCAAAATTTTAAGTTCAATCGGTACACTAGTTGGTGAGGTATCCTTCGCCGAAAAGACAGACGGACAAAATAGTTTTACTATAAAGGTATCTATTTTGACTTAGCCATAACAATGAAATTAAAAAAAAAAGGAAGAAGCGGGAAGTGCTATCTTGAGATTGTCAAGAGTTATATTTATTTAGAAGAATGATGGATGAATTGAAAGGCTGAAAAGGAAAGGGATAAATATGTAGTTTCGTTATAAAACAATAGGTAATATAGGTAATCGTTTTCGTAATATTACTTTATTACTTCGTATTAAAGTCGATTTTTACTTAATGCTATGACATGAAGCAAAGCCAATGAAGTACTCAGAATATTATGTAGATACACATAATATGAAAGGACCACAAAGATATATATTTTGTTAGTCACGACTTATTCTTTGTTCATAATGTAACTTCAAAGCGTGTGCAGGTTAATCATGCGTTTCTGTTATTGCTTCCTCACTAATAGTATTTATTAGCCATAATATAGTTTCAAGTCTTTTTTTACTGGCTGTGTAGGTATGTAACTTTGCTTTGAGATTAAACATTTGATATTTTCCTTGAGGATGAGATTCCATGTAAGAAAGTATTATCCGTAAACATCGCGTGTCTGTACATTGAAGATTTTTGCAAAAAAAAAATTGAGGGGTCTAAGGATAAGTAATATAACACATTTCAATCATTTTTGGAATTTTTGTCTGTTTGTCTGTTTATCTGTTTGTCTGTGAGTTTGTGCACGCATCACTTAATAACTACTGAACGGATTTTGATGGACTTTTCACAAAAACATGTGGCTTAACTTAACTTAACATTTAGTCTTTATTTCATCGCAATCGGCTAACTCAATCAAAAGTTATAGACATTTTTAGTTTTCAAATACATTAGTATGTAAGGTTAGTATGCAATATATTGCACATAATAGTATTTCCGTACTATTCAGATTGCGATGAGTTTGGATTACATTTGGAGCTGATTACATTTTAATAAATGTATTAGTAAATTCACCTAGTCAAAAATTAATGCAGTGATGTTATAAACAATCTAAATGTATTGATTACATTAAAGTAACTATTGCATCATAAATGTTTAAATTAAAAGTAATCTGTCTGAATATGTATTTGTACTTAAGGTTTGATAAATAGTGTTAACTCCCTTGACCCTAGTAAAACATGTTTATGGTAGGTACAGTCGAGTAAATAAATTGGTACACAAAACAAGGGCAGTGGCTGTTGACCCCGGCCGACGCGTCGTCGCGATCTATCGGCGGCATCTGGCAATGATCTCGCATCAGCGCACGCGCCGCTCGCACACGCGGAAGCGCGGGATCTGACCGTGTTTCAATGGGTGCTTGATTGAATCCCAGCTCATTACACTGACTGGTGTGAAAAGGATTAGAAAGTGAAATAATCCCGGTTGATGTTGTAACTCTATCCAAGGTCTTTAATACTTAAATCACATTACAAGAGGAATGCACTCTTCTTTTAATGTACGTCGCTCGAGACTCAGTCTGACCTAATCAGATCATTGTGTTTACATAAAGCAGACATGATGCGTCGGGTATTCCGCCGGATATATTATTATCTGCACGTACCTCGTACGGAATCCTCGAATGTTGAACCCTACCTTGACATGTATGCGAGAAAGAGACAACGTTGCGGAACAGAGGTGCGCCGGCGCAGGGTTGCACACAAATAGCTTTCCACTCCGCACTTGATTCAAGTGCTTCTCGGAATACTCGGTGCCCGTACAAGCAGCTTAAAAGTTCACTAAAGCGTACAAGATAGGGCACCGTTGATTTCGCCTTCCGTTTCGATCGCTAGGTGGCTGGCATTACTACACTTCCCGATAACTTTGTAGGTATTATTGTTACCTTGTAATAGATAGGCACTACATTACATACCTACGTCACACAAAGTCATATCATACTTAGTTAGCTATTACCTGAATACCAAATCAGGTAGATAGCAGGAAGCAGCTTGGTATGAGGACCAAGTGTGTGCAGACGCGCCTTAAGGAAGGCCCATGTCCAACGAAGGACGTCGAAAGGTTGATGTTTGAAATGTACATACCTATAACACGTTGCAGCATCTGTGACGCGACATGAAACACTTTAGCACGGAAGAAGTTTTAATTTAACCACTATTTACTAAGGATATTTAGGTAGAAATAAACTATAAAATGATATGTAATTCATAACACAAATACTTTTAGTTAAATTAACCGTGTCGTACGGAGTGTCGAGTCATCAGACTATAGAGATAAAACGGATATCCGGTAACTATCCGGTATCTGGCCTATCCGCCCTAGTTTTACTATCCGGCCGGATAGTAGCCTAATATCCGGCGGATTAAAATGTCAATTTTTCCTAAAGTCAACGCTGACAAATTCATTAAAATGACATAAATAATTACTAACCTGTTTTTATTTTTGAGCGTATAGTGAGAAACGTATTGGCATAATTTTTTTAAAGTATTAAAATGTGTTTATGTCGCCAGCACATATCCAAAAACGAGATACGTTGCATTTTCTAGAATCTCCTAGCGTATTATTTCACGGCTGCAGTACTTTATTTTTATGAAAATGACTAACATCCATCACAAATTGCTTCCAACTATTTATCTAATGATTTTATAACTCTGGATTGCAATAGCGATCTATTCTGATAATGTACGAAGTGACTGAAAACAAAACTAATTGAAATAATCAAGAATTGCGCCTGTATCGTGTTTCCGTTCATTTCGATCCACAAACAGTGGTTTCTATGCCGTGTGGTTTCCGGTAGAGTAGAATAGGATCACTCCAATTCTTCCCGTGGATGTCGTACAAGGCGACCAAGGGAACAACATTATAAAACATCAATCAGGCCTCCCCAACCCGTCTGGCCAGCGTGGGGAGTGTAGGCCAAATCCTCCGTCTGTCTCCGGCAGATGAGATAGGGTTGTGCTCCTGCAGTGAAGACAAAAATAACCTGATTATGAATTAAATTGTTTACTGTATACTTTTTATTTATACTGTAATTCACTGTGGTTATTATGTCGGTGACTGTACTACGCGTCACGACACCATTGTCTTACGCTGATGTTCCCTCGCTTAGACAGGTCACTTCCTCTAATTAATATGAGTGCGTGAATCAACGACACACAACAGGGGGGAGGGACGAAGGGAGCGTGTTCCTAACTTTCTACAGTCACGCTTGGACTACATCACACTCGTACACACCCCAAGGACTGGCAGGTGTGTTACATTAAAGTTTGACATTAACGAATTTATTGTTGGCGGGGTGAAGGGAACGTGTAGGGATCAGATAACTAGGGGAAGGCTACTGGAAAGGCGTACGTGTTCTTATAATTTCTTAATAACTGCTATACGATGCTGCTATGCTGTCTATGTTCTGCACTAGGGTTCCATCTTTTCTGATTTTTATGAAACAAGGAAATTAAAGAAAGCCTGTCTGTAAGTCAATTTTACGATCATTAAAAATATTTAAAACTAGCTGTGCCCGCGGCTCCGCTCGCGTGGACTACACGATCCGCTCCCATTCCCACTTCCGCTCCCTATCCCACTTCCAATCAGACTTCAAATCCAGGTCCAGGTTCAGGTCCAGGTCCAGGTTAAGGTCCATATCCAGGTCCAGGTCCAGGTCAAGGTCCAGGTCCAGGTCCAGGTCCAGGTCCAGGTCCAGGTCCAGGTCCAGGTCCAGGTCCAGGTCCAGGTCCAGGTCCAGGTCCAGGTCCAGGTCCAGTTCCAGTTCCTCAACTCTCCCCTCAACCCTCCCCTCAACCCTCCCCTAAACCCTCCCCCCCTCAACCCTCCCCTCAACCCTCCCCTCAACACTCCCCTCAACCCTCCCCTCAACCCTCCCCTCTACACTCCTCTCAACCCTCCCCTCAGCTCTCCCCTCAACCCTCCCCTCAAACCTCTTTCCCTCGTCTCTCCAAATGTAGTCCTCGTAACAAATCTAAAAAATTCCGACCAACATTACTTTGTTGCATACGTATACCACAAATTCATCGTAATCGGGTAACTCAGTCAAAAGTTATGCGAATTTTCAAACACTCAAATTACACTGGTACGGGCTCCCGCTCCCGCTCCAGTCCATCTCCGGTTATGCTCCCGCTACCGCTACCGCTTCCGCTTCCGCTCTCAATCCCACCCCCCACGCCCACGCCCACTCTCACTCCCACTCCCACTCCCACTCCCACTCCCACTCCCACTCCCACTCCCACTCCCACTCCCACTCCAACTCCAATTCCTACTCGCAGCTCCAAATGTAATCCAAACTCATCGCAATCTGAATAGTAGGTACGGAAATACTACTTTAAGCAATATATTGCATAATAACCTTACCTAACTAATGTATTTGAAAACTAAAAATGTCTATAACTTTTGATTGAGTTAGCCGATTGCGATGAAATAAAGACTAAATGTTAAGTTAAGTTAAGCACCATGTTTTTGTGAAAAGTCCATCAAAATCCGTTCAGTAGTTTTTAAGTGATGCGTGCACAAACTCACAGACAAACAGACAAACAGACAAACAGACAAACAGACAAAAATTCAAAAATGATCGAAATGTGTTCTGTTGCTTAACCTTAGACCCCCCAATTCTTTTTTTTATAAATATCTTCAATGTACAGACACGCGAAGTTTACGATTTTATTTATAAGATTAGAGATGGGCTGAATGTCACTGTTCGGTATTCAGACTAACTTCGATCCAGCAATCTACCGAACCGGGCCGAAATTGGGCAAAACCGAAGTTCATAGTTGAGTTTTGTAAGAGATTTTATTAGAAGATAGAAAACGGAAATATGATAATACCTTAAAAAGCGGAAAATCATAATTGACCTTAAATGTCTTCACTATCCTATTTATCTAATAACTATTAATATTATGATCGTGAAGAATTGTGTTAACAATCTGTGTAACATTTTGTATGCAGGTTTATAAACAGGACAGTAATACTGAAATAAAGAAACATTAGTTCTCGCGGACAATTGGAATAATATGAAAAAACTGACTAAATTCTGGAATTGTTATTACATTTGATTGATTTTTATAAACACTGGCTCCAAATTTTGACTTGTAGATACTTAAAACTAGAACTACTGGTTTGTAGAATCTTCTAAATTATGCAGATAGGTACATAGGTATGCCGAATTAGCTTCTGCACTAGGCATGCCAGTTGTTAATAGCGCGGCTGTGAAGTTAACTAGATGTTAAATAGTTATGCAATTTTTTAAATAATCTTTCTGAATGTTTACCAAAGATATTGGTTAAAAGTTGATATCGAATATTTTTATTAAATTACTAAGTATTATTAAAGACCACGCGAATGCCTAGTATAAAATAATTACATTCGTGAAAAAGAGAAAAAAGATAGACCACTAGTAAGACATTATTTAGGGATCTGGTGGCCCAGCGAACTTTCTGCATAATTCAAAAAGTCAAAGTGGCGTATCGCGGTTGATACTGGGTTGATGGCCATTAATGTACATTGTATGGTTATGGGCTGGACAGGTCGAGAAAGTGTTTGCCGGCCGCTAACTGGACGGCCGATGTCGGACAAATTTGCATATTAGGTAACTAACTGGTGGTCGCCCGACGCCTATCGTGGTGTGTACAGAATGCCAATTGAGAAGTTGTGAGTGCGCTCGTATACGTTTATAAGGTTGAGGGTGCAAAACCCGGACCCGTACCCGTATCAAAGAGTGTTTTCCGATTTTTTTCCTGATTGTAAACACAAAACATTTTAAACAGACACATTTAGTTTTTTTCTGAGGTGTGATCTCTGTGTTACCCTAAGCATTTAAAACCTCTTAAATAATCGTTAAAATTGTTTTTATGTTAATGTACCACGGGTTTAAACAGCTAATAAATACTAATGAGAATGGTGTTTCCTATGAGCTTTAATGGTCGCGTCAACCATAAACAAAGCACTCCACAGGAAGATATTTAGATAGACTCACACGTTTGAACTTTCGTAATCCTTTAAGTATAAGCACTTACAGTAAAATAAATATGGATCCTTAAAAATGCCGAATTAATCATCTGTCAAGCACTGTCAGATGCTAAAATGTTTTGTGTATATATAGGATATTATTACAACCAGTTACATACAGCATGTAATAAACATTTTCTCGCAACTTTTTTTGAAAAGGGCATTCAGAATTGAAATGAATTTGATTTACTTGATTTTGTTTGATTCTTTCTATATGCTTACCTACTCAAGTCAGAGACCATAGAGTCAAAAAATATTATTTTCCTTTCAAATGTAAAATTTGCGAAAGTTTGGATATTTGGATGTTTGTTACTCAATCACGCTTCAACCACTGGACGGATCAGGATGAAACTTGACACACATATAGATTAGTTCCTGGAATAGGATATAGGATAGTTTTTATTCCGAAAAAACATCTTATTCCTACGGGAAAAATTTAATAATTTGTAATGGTAAGTTGTCCACGCGGACGAAGTCGCGGGAAATAGCTAGTTATAATAATAACAGCCAAACACATCGCACTAAGGTTCCGTGCTTGTCAGAATTCTTCTTCAGTATTAGACGTTATTCAGCAACACATTTTATTTTGGTATAAAACTTTGAAGAAATTCTGTTGTAGTGTAGCATTTTACTAAATCTTGAGTCTTTCTATTGACATGGTACCTAATTGCGGTTTCTTTTTCAGGCAAAGATTTTTTTGCCTCGCGGGCAAGTGTGCCGGCCGACCGCCGACCTACTGACACATACATGTAAGACGACATTTCACTATCGTGATACGTTTCGGGTGCCTCGATTAAGATGTTCAATGTTTTGTATCTCCTTTTTTTATAAAGTACGGTGCGGAATATTTTGTGTTCGATTGATTAAACATTTGCTAGATAAGTCAAATAATAAATCCCTTGATTGAATATTATTTATTTGTGTGATTAGAGGGCAATGTTTTATTTATCATCATTATGATCATCCACCATCAGTCTAAGTAGGCAGGTACTATATAAGTGGCAGTGCGCTGCCGAATGCTCTTCCAAGACGTACACCTTATTCCGATTTTCTTTACAGTTAAGGATTATTCTAAAGTTTAAAATAGTGACATCTAAAAATTACATCTACTTATACTATACAAGGTACTAATATACTTATAAGCTTTGAGCCCTTGGCAACAAATGTACCATGTCCAAAAACAAGCATACAGACAGCTGAATCAGCAAGTGCGTAGTACTCCGCAGCCCCCGAGTCGGACACGCTTGGAGGACAGCCGTAGCCGACGAGTGTTGTTTATTTATAAAAGCAGTCCATTCATCTCCTAATTCATTCGACATACTACTTACATAGCCAACGTTTACCGATACGTTTGAATGTAGATTGGCTTTTATTTTTTAAACAAGCCTCGACAGCATGTTTACCTACGTCATCTGATACCGCCTGGCAAGAAACTGGCGATCTAGAGAACATATTATTACACACCCGCTAGAAGCAACAGGAAATAATAGCTCGTGAATTTGTGGATAGACTGTGTCACAATACCAAACTGCCATAAGGAGAGAGCATAAAGTGAAGCTGCTTGCAGACCCTTGGGAGTCCCAGCCCTGCAACGTAGAAATCTGGGAAGACGTGTATCATGAGTTCGTGACCGTTTACGTGATCAGAGGGCATATTCTATGTTTTATGATTAATCCTGATTCAAGGATAAAATGAAACTCTATTTGTCTTCAAAAGATTTAAATTGTATCTGTTTTATTAACCAAAGCATAACATTTCATATCTAATCAATCATGTAACAAAATGCTTCTTTTAAATTTTGAGAAAAAGTATCTGCTGCCACAGGTATCAGCTAACAAAGGTAAATATTTGTAGCCGCTCGTACTACAGAGGCGCTTTTCCTATATTCCTATAGGTCCCACGGCGTAACAGGTAAATTGTACCTAATAAATTGAATGTTTGTTAATAAATTGTTTTTATACAGAAAGATCTTTGGTTGAAATTAGGACCATGACCCAAACAAATATACGATCCATGAAAACATGAGAACGCGAACTCTGCAGCAAAAAACATGGGTCAGATCCTGTGTTGACTGTAGGTATATGTACTCGTATATGTAGTAAATGAATTCAATACCTAAAGATTAGTACCGTTTAACTTCTATATTTTATTTTGCTCATTATATAGCTCTTATAGAATTAGTAAAATTATATTAAAATTGTATTATAGCTCTTATAAATCGTCGTCGTAAAAAATATGTATCTGAAATGAGGGAACTCGTAAAGTAAGATAGAATATGTGCCAAATCTTATAATTATTTCTGCCTAAATAAAAAACAGTAGATATTTATTAATTTATATGTAATTTTTTTACTTATAAACTTTTTTACAATAACTATGATTATAACATAATCACACAAATTTTCTTAAAAGCGGTACGATTATAAGAAAAAGTGTCAACATAGCAAAATATCTATCTGCCTGCGGACATATATACCTAAGCTCCAAAAAAAATTGATCTCCAAAAGTGTAAAGTTTTAAGACTTTCATGCTCATGGAAGTCAAAATTGACTTAGAAATTAACATTACTCACATCGAAGACAAACAGGAAATGGTTTTAAACTCTGGATTTCTAAGGGTCCGTTCATTTTGTGCTCTAATAACTAAACGCGTTTCGTGACGGACGGATGGGCGTCGGTAGTGTTTGACGGAATAGTGGTTTGTCGGTCGCTCGAAACCGAAAAAGCTTCAGCTGAAAGCGTCTCTCAGTACATCTTCATTGTCATTGTAAAAAATTTATGTCAACTTAAATTACATACAGTGCTTTAAAAATCTATGTTTTTTACGTACTTAATCTATTATCAGTCTTTTGGTAATAAAATTACAAAAGTTTGTTATTTTTAAGTTAACCATTACTCTAGTATATATTATCTTTGCCATTACTTAGGAACAATATGAGAGTGATCAGTTGACACTAATGTCAAAAAATCTTTCTTGTTGAATAACAGAGAAATTTTCTTTTGATTTGTTTCTAATAACAATAAATAAAAGAAAATACATTGAACTTTCGGTCAAAACTGTAAATCACCAGAAAATAAAAATAAAACAAGTTATACCGCCGAAACCGAATCTTTGGTCGGACACTATGCGTCGCGTCGTCGGTAATGAGCGTGCGAATACGAAATCAGATGCATCGTACCGAGACGGATGCGTTTTGAATATCATCTTCGTATTTTTGGAAGGGAAACAGCTTCGACGGAAGCGAATAGTGACAGTTTTCGTCGGTGAATAACAATAATACAACGACCAGACTAGTTAGGGCTGTCAGGGTATTATATATTTAGTCTTTTGACATTCCTTAAAATATACTTTGATATTGTGTAAAATTATTTTCAATTTTTTTCAATTTACTTACACAAAAATGAAACACAATAAACTAAGATTTTGTTTACATATAAAAATAACTCAAACTATTAGGACTGTAAAAGTTGACATAGTTGAATTTTCAAAAACTGTATAAAAAGGTTATGCTAAATCATCATCAGGTTATTTTTGTCACCACTGCAGGAGACAACCCTCTCTCATCTGCCGGAGACAGATGGAGGATTTGGCCTATACTCCCCGCGCTGGCCAGACGGGTTGGGGAGGCAATTAAATTATGCTATTAGGCAAATTATGCTATTAAATGTTATGCTATTGCGACGGATTGATGGATAATACAAAACTATTCTTAGAAAACAAAATTGCCTCAGGTCGGATTTTATGATTTTATTTCAAACTTTCTCGGCATTCAACAAACCCTCGAGACTTTTTGTGTTTGGTAGTAGTTGACAAGGATTTAAATTTTCGAAACATGAGAGTCCGGGACACTCGTATGACCAAACTTTGTGACAATCGTGGGTATCACACTTGGTAGCCCTAACCACGGTCGCGATTCGCGACTGCAGCAACGCGGCAACGGACAGCGAATATGCAGACAGTGAGCCTGTAAAGGTTACCTGACCGCGCCGCCATGAGACTTGTTTTAGTAATGGGTTTATTTCGTCGCGTGCTAAATGGCTTAACTGATTTGTATCCGGTTTTTTGCCTACATATCTTAAAAACCTATTGTTGTTGTTGTTGTAACATCTACTTACAATTTTGAGACTCAAGTAAAATTTGTAAGTTACAAGAACCCCATTTGGCAGCTTTGTAGTTTTCGTTTGAGGTTCACGCGTTAAGTAGGTATCAGACACAGAACTAGTTTTATTCTGTTCTGTACGTGGAGCTTTCGTTTTGCTGACCTTGCTCTGGGAATGCTCCATGCATGTCGCGCTTGAGATAAACACAGATATGAAGGCAAAAATGATGTTTTTTTGGATCTGGATGAAAAGTCGCAGAGCGACTTCGCCTTGTGGGAAGTAAGTAAGTAAATTACTTTATGTCCAACCATTTAAGCTAGATAATTTAGAGAGAAGCGAACGCTATGACAACCATGCTTATCTAAAATAATGAGCGTTTCAAGCCCAGTTTTAGGACACTAATTAGTAATTTAATTATAGTGATTGATGATAACTACGAATTATTAATTAGTGTCATATCATACCATATGAGTATTTATTTACTTTTAACACATACAATAGCCATTTACTGCTGTTTAAATTAGATTTTATATTTTTTAGGTTGGGATCGCTGCCACACCTGATCGCACCCACCCTGTTAAACAGAAGTCCCAATTCCGATGACATACCCCTACCTACATGTTTACACTTTTGTAATATGGCTCAGTAGGTAGGTAATAAAAATGTCGGTGTGTAGTGTCTTGAAAGTGCATCGGTAGGAGACAGGGAGCTTACCTTGAGGGGGGACGCGAGTCGTCGTGCGCCGGTCACATTATAGCGGGCGTGTGTGTTCGCCCGGCGCAAGCTCAGCCCTGCAACTGCAACGAGGAAACATAAAGTTAAATCAGTGGCCAAAAAGGTAAACAATCAAACATAATATAGAAATATGAAAAATACTAGGTGTATCGTAAAAATAAATGTATAAAGTGTACTACTCATGTGGAAAAGGATTTTGACTTTGGCTTTGTCATGGTGGATGAAAGCAAATGAAAGTCAATATTTAGTAAACCAGTGGTTGGTCATCTGTGAGTGAGTCGGTAAACTAAACACCCACTGGCACCGATCTACTACAACATCTGTGGAGAACGAGACAAGAAAGAAAATGTATTCAATGTTTATAATATAGTCTTGAATATAAGAAAATTCCTTAAAATTACACTCTGACATGATAATCATATTCTATAATTAATAACTACCATGTCCGCCATCTGGATCCACCCAGAACAAAGTTTGTCCCCCTAAAACCTGGAACATAGACATTCGTAAAAGTTTACTAATAAAATTTTGTTCCAGGTGTTTGGGGCACGAACTTTGTTCTGGGTGGATCCAGATGGCGGGCATGGTAGTTATTAATTATAGAATATGATTGTCATGTCAGGGTATCATTTTAGGGGTTTAAGCAACAGTAAATTTGAATCTGATGTCTACTTAAAAATGAATACTGTAAAAAATTTAAAACGTTATTGAAAAAGCAGCCATATAATTCGCCTGCTAAATACATAAAGTCCACGCTGACCAAGTCGAGGGCGACAGTTAGTACGTTATTAAGTGATCGAATATATGGACTATGAACGACGGACTTCCTATCAATCATCCAAGAACACCTTTCGCCAATTATAATTAACTCAAATAAGGTAGTTATTAATAGAGCTATTAAAACACTGTCATGAGAGTGAAGATTTCTCTCAATATTTATTAATTACGACAAAGTTGCCAGTGTCCTAGAGACATGATTCGCCTAGGACGCTTTCTAGTAATATCTGTGTGATGTACGCACCGCCCAGAATGTAGCCGGTGCCTCGCGGTGCAACGTTGCACCGCCGACCACTGGCAATGGCAGTTGGCATACAAACTGTACGAAAGTGGACCGGCCGAGCCCATATAAAATACAGAATCTACTAAACTAACATACGAGTTGATCAACTGAGTTAGGTGTATAGGCCCTTGCCCAGCAAAATTGTATGGTGTCTTTTTCATGTTGTAATCTTTTCAGGGCGATCACGATGTCCGGGTCTTAGAAAGGTTACTTTATAAATATGGTTTGGACTGTCACAAGCAGCAATCCTAAACTTATAGGTTTTTGGGCGACATTGCGATAGCTTAGTGTCTTCTAAAGGTGAAGGTTTACCATGAAGGTAAATTTCAAATTTTCGAACCTCATAAGTCACCTCAAAGTTTTACTTTCATGATGATCATAACTGGTTATTAAATTAGATAACAGAAATCATCTGTTATCTAATTTAATAACCAATTAGTATCAATCAAGGTAAAAACTTTAAGGTGACTTATGAGGTGCGAAAATATATTTTCCTTCATGGTATGACCTATAGAATATCTACTAAAATTATAATAATCCAAAGAAGCGTGTCCCCGATACAAAAGAAGCCCCTATACAAAGAGATTAGCTGCCAGTTATTGGACGAAGTAAATGTCAACATTGTTTTGTGTGGCTGTAAACAGTGGACACAAGCATGCGGCTCCCGAGAATCAACTGTAAGAGTGTATAGTGCGAGTATATCACAGATATTCAATTTCCATCCGACACTCGAGTATGCTTTGATTGTTTTAATGACAAAGAGCGTCTTATTAGGATTAATTTATTAGATTCTCTTGCCATTCTTCTTTTTTATGTTAACACCTTTTCTATAATGAGGTTTATTAAAAAAATATCAAAAGTGATTTTAAAATTAGCAACGTAAATAGACGGTGGTGTTTCGTTTTCGGCAGTTTGAGAACGTTTTAACCAATTTATTATAGTTTACTTGTTATGATATGTGGGAAGATGCTTAGCTACGCGTATGTATCGAGTACGAAGTATTCTAAAGTAACAGACTGAAAGCTCTAACAACAACAATCTCACCGATACCAACGATCTCTATGTACTACCAGATGGAGCGTTCCAAACAATCGCTATGTTCCACGCAAGTAGCCACAACTATTTCACATTCACAATGAAACTTGTGCAGTTACTACTAAGAACATTTAATTATTTACTAAATATTGATATTATTTAACCGTAGCGTCAGTATTTAGTAATAATTAAATGTTCTGCGTAGTAACTGCACAAGTTTCATTGTGAATGTGAAAGAGTTGTGGCTACTTGCGTGGAACACAGCGATTGTTTAGAACGCTCCATCTGGTAGTACATAGAGATCGTTGACCGATACGATGATATTATGTTACTTTGTTTTTGCGTGTACTAAAAATTAAAACATAAAATTGCTTTAAATTAGACAGGTAAGGAATAAATCAAACTTAAACTCAAGTCAATCAGACTGAGAAATCAGTTTTGTGGGGGTTTTCTGTAATCTGTATAAATGTTTAAAATATAAGATTTTATTATTATTAAGTGTCTCAAACACTGTGAACAGATCGTTTGTTCGATCGGGTCGTTATGTCTCGAGATTCATCGTAGTTCCGTTTTGTAGGAAACACCTGCCAGACTCTGTGACATAACTAACAGCAACAGATGTATTTCTGTTCGTCTATTTTAGAACGGTTTGTTTTGTTCTCTCTGTAGTTCCCGACCTTATCCGTATACAGAAAAGGAAGCTCTTTGATCAATATTTACTTTAATCAATTTAAATGAGTCGTTTGTTTTTGCTTAAAAACGATGAGTTGTCGTGCCTTTATTCTCATGGGAATTAATGTGTGTACTTCATTTATTAAAATAATTATTCGATATGTAAAAGGCGTAAAAGTTTTAAATTGAATATTTTTTACGCGTAGGTAGTAATAATAAATAAAAATAATAAATAAAACCCCTTCAACTTTCACTAACATTACACTTTTTTTAGGCTGATATCATAAACGCAACCGCAATGAATATAATATTTTTGACCTCTCTGGGTTTCTTGGTTTCGAGAAGTTACCACTAAACCTGATCTTCGGTTTTCAGCATCAGCGTCGTGGCTCAATTTGAATTACAGCTGTTACAAGCAATTATGTTTTTTTTATGTTTTAACACTTTAAAAGTCAATAACAATGATTTAATGTCACAATATGCCTTGATAAAAAATGTATATAGAGTCATTGAAGTATATAATAGAATAACTGTACAATAATTCCCAGGCACATGGGGCAAAAGCAAAACACCGTAGCCGCTTGTTTCTAAACATTGTGTGCAAATTGTGTCTATAAATCCAAATACGCCCATACAAGTAGTCATGGCTTGTTACTTGTTTCCCACCTAAAGTATACTGTATACGAGCTAATGCTCGTAGATATGTTTCTACCTATGAGCTTGGTTAGTGAACGTGTGTATATTAAAAAAAAAATTGCAATTATTTTTGTTTTGCTTTAGGCTTGAAACTGCTATTGACCAGTCGAGACATGGCTTATTGTGCGCGACGACATGCCATCTAGCATCATCAGAAACAGAATGATGGAAACATCAACGTTCTGACAGAGTACTAACATAATAATAGTTGATTCTAGAACATATTATGGTGGTGCTATACATTTTATGACTTCGAATTTACTATAAAAAGTTAAGTTTATTTTAAAGAAAAGGCAAGCATATTGGGTCTTCTTACTTTTGCTGTGACTATGATGATTAGTTTATTATAGAAAAATAGATATATTTAATAGAAATATTTTACGTAATTTTTTGTATGGCGAAGAATAATTCAATCTGTAAGCAGTTCTCTTTTCGTCCACAGCGTGTGCTGTGATCGATTTTGTTATATCAATCATGCAAACCTCTATTATTATGAGACACACAGCACACCCGTCGTAAACCTTCGGTTTCACTTTCGTCTTTGTCGTATAAATCTGTAAAGTTAGAAACTTTTTGTCGGGAGCTGCAGCCCCAGGAGATCAAATGGTCATTTTCAGATATCTATTGATTTAATATTATAAAGCTAAGAAAAAATAATTAAGTGAACATATACACTTATCAATTCAATTACTCTTTATTACACTATAAAAATACACAGATTTAATAATAATGTAGCTTACTTAAATGGTACGTCTGGGCGGTCTCATCGTTTAATTTTCTTTTAGACAACCTTTATAGCCCGTTATAACCTTTATAGGTACATAGTTCAGTTAAATAATACACTATATAATACCTATATGTAAAGGCACATATATAAATATATAATTATAGATGCATTAAGGATGTTTTTTTCGCAACTTTATAATTAAGTCGTCACTATCTGAAAAGACGTTTGCTGCTTTCAAGTTTGCTGTTATCAAGTCATTTTCAAACACATTATTAATCCTGTTGTAGAACAAACGTGGTGTTGCAATTTTAAAAAAAAGTTTCCGAATAAAGGGCGCAGGAATTTATTATTTACAGTAAGATAATGCTTTTGAATATCTTCATAATAAAATAACTCACGTTTGTTTGCAATTAACTGGGCACCACGATTTGTTACTGCAACTGTATAGCACGTCTTTGAAATAAAACATCTCGCTGGTTAACTGATTATTCGCTAAAAGATTTACCTCGCATATCCAATAATGAGTAAATCCACGTTGCACGTGGTAGTTCAGTGAAATATTCTTGTATTCAAATGAATGGAGTATGTACAGTACAGACATACTCAGTTTATCTGGCCCTGCTTATGAAACACTGAGGAACTGTCAAAATATTGTGCCTATTTATCATTAGAATAATGTTTAAATTAGGGTTCCTTATGGAATGGACCAACCAGTTCCTTATGGAAAAAGGTCTGTTTATATGTATTCACATATACTTATAACTCAACAGCTCAGCATAAAATGTATACCTACATGTGCGGTTAGATAATAAACTTCTTTAATCTCCCTCCTTCTAATAAGACGGTGGGAAATGGAATAAGTAATAGGGAGGAAAACAGGAATAAAAAAACGTTAGTTTCAAACTTTGTGGGTGATTGTGAAGTAATTTTACTCTGTTCAATAGTATCTTATCATTTGGAAATTTAAAAAAATATATGGATAGAACCCATGTATTATGTACACTTGTCTGATTGAACACGACTGAAATTGTGACGTATCGCGCAAACATCACAGAGGGCCGATTTGGGTGGGAATTGATATAGTATCTGTAAATAAGAAAATAATTAATTGAGTGATAATGATAAAGTTTTATGAGAGCAAGAGGTCAACTGATAAGCACGTGACAATTCAAGGTACAGAGAAAAATATAGAAAAAGCGACTATTGTAGTAATATAGCGAAATCGGCCATTAATCATTGTAAACTAGCTCCGTGTTCTACCAGTCTTAATATATTTTCACTATTAACCCTTCCTTTTGGGTTCATTTTCATCATCTTTTGTTGACATCTACTGCTGGACTTATTTGCTGCACAGTACGGCAGTAATAATCATCTGTATTTTTTTTAGCAAGAAGTCACTAACTGCTGGGGATACCAGTGAGTTCATGCAATAAGCTGTCTTTAATTATTATAAATTTTAAGTTTCTTATCATCTTACAAAAAATTAAACACCTAAGTAATTAGTATAAGATAGCAGGAAAATTAACTTTAACCTCGGAACAAATTTTACTGATGATTACCGAGATCCAGATTGTAGGTGCTCTGTATATGTCGTACCTACTGTCTCACTATTCCTCAAATTGTCTTACTAACCGTGTTTTACGATAAACGCGGTCCAGATGCAAAGAGCAGTAACGTACAAAGGTTTCGTGTACAGAGGAGACGTTTTAGTTGTTCAAATGGGAACTTATCGAGTTAACCTAAACCTAACCAATGACCCGTGGCTTATTGTATTGTGCGATACTAAATGATTGGAGATTTCTTGGTCATTGTGTTCATTATTTTGAAATTTTCCACGCAATAATAATAAGTTGATAGGTATGACGCGTACAAGATGCTGTGTTAATCAATAAGATATGATTCCATTGATCAAAATGCAACGTCTAACTATTTTTTTTATTATAACGAACATACATATCGTTACCAAGAATAAATTCGAAACATGTTACGGTAACACGAATCGCGAAAAATGATGAACGGACGAATGTCGTGCTTCGTATGTGCAAAATATGAAATGATCTTCCCTCTGACGATTTTCCTCAGAGCTCTACGATATAGTTATTTAAGAGGAGTGTTCTTCAAGGTCGGAATCGCACTGGCAATTGCCTTGATGTTGCAGGTATTTATGGGCGGCAGTGGATGATCAGGGTATGCCTACGTCGTAAGCATTTCTGATTACGATAGATATACGTCGTCGCTTCGTATGACCCGTTAGAGGGTATCCGAATCGCTTGCGGAGTAGGTTCCCAGACCATTATAAAAAGGGAATGATTAGACTGAGTTCTCATTTTAATCGAACCAAGAACTAAGACTACAAAAACTGTTTTGAAACCTATTTCCAATTCTAGTAAAGGGGATATTTATTGCCAATCACTTGGAATCTGTGAACTTTGAAAGTTCGATAAAATTTAAAAGGGTTTTTTCGTGGCAACATATTTTTAATCAAAAAACATAGAAACATGCAGTATGAGCATTTTTACCAAGTTTATATAATTAAAGATAATATATTACTAAAATGCTCAAATACCTGCACTACACGTGACAATTTGACACCCCGACATTGTAAAGCACTCGACTGCCCCCTAATATTTCACTTTATTACGATGTGCATTACATTATATCTCTCCATAAACGTGCAATACGAGTGTTTTACATCCCTTCAGCATAAAATTTTATGAAACTATTATAGTTTATGGTTTATGTCTAAATAAATAAAAAACTTCATGGCTATCAACTCTCTGTATAGGTAAAAACCAGTACCTATTTCGCATCTGCGGTTATTAGTTTTTGTCGGAAAAAAACCTTTCAAATTAAAATAACCCGTTCCTGGATACAGTAAGTAATATATATTTTTTTACATTCGTTTTATAGGCATATAAATTCTCCTAATTTCTTGTGGGAACAGTTTACGTGAATGGGAACGATTTACGTGAGATCTAATGGTAGTTGCTGACTATCCTGGCGAAATAATAGTAAGAAAAAGAAAAGTAAGAAAAGACATCTACTATCACCAAAAATCCCCCAAATATGTAAATATCTCAGACATTCACACTAATTATCCAGTCCCAAACTAGGCAGAGCCTGTGGTATGGTTACTAGATAACGTATACACATATTTAAAAAAATATATAAACATTCAAGACTTGAGTACAAACATTCATTTTCATCATACGAACATTTGCTCCTAGCGGGATTCGAACCTGCAACCTCCGGCGTGGCAGGCCGAGAGCTACCCGTTCCGCCACGGAGGTCGTCAATATAATCATCATCCAGTCTATAATATTCTAGTTCTGATTATCGTATTGTGACATATCCATAAATAATACTATGTAATATTCATAGATGAATGTGAACAGCAAAGCAATCACTTGCACTGAGGTGTTCTCGGTTGGCGCCTGTAATTATCGTGCAACACTAGACTGGCGGCTGAGCGTGGCTGTGTAGGCGATATAGATTACATGTTGTGTTATAGTCCGTAAATTACGTTGCAAACTTATATGACTCGGTTTGGTAACATACAAATGACTCTACACTTTATAATGAGAGTTTAGTTCGAACTGTAAATATTTTTAGGTATAAAGATAATGTATATCGTAGCGGGTACAGAAAGTAATAATAAGTGATAGAAAAAGTCTTGAAAATATTCAGTTAGGCAATTATTTATTACATTGTACATTTTGACAATAAGACAATGTGCCCCAGTGACCCAAAATGTATAATGTAATGGGTCATAATGTACAAATTAATTGATAATTGTTAGGCTGAATATTTTTGCGATTTTTTTAAGAGAAGTTGGTGCAAAGCAAATTTCTGTACGGTCCCTGCAGCCATTGCGAACGCCATGTGACGTCATATTAGCAGCAAGTCAAATGGTTTTTCGCTATCGCCAAGACATGTCTTGCCACTGATTTGCTCTTTTGTGTAGCAAGCACGTTTTATTATGTTTATGGACCTTAATTTTATTGTTTGTTAACATATAATTTTATTCTTGACAATGTCAAAATATATATCAATTTATAGTTTATCCTATTAAAATGTTCGGGTCGTTGTTTGGACTTTTAGTTCGTTTTTCCTCTTTTAGTATTAATCAATAGTACATGAACTTTGACATTGTTTTATTCAACATGGAAATTCCATACTACGTTGAGCATTAAGTTGAAAATTTTCTTGGCTACCTATTTGCACAGTTTACTGTTCTTATAGCGACTCTTGATGAAAACTGCAGCTAGCATTTTTCGCGGTTACGTCCGATTTTTTTAGGCACACTTCGTTATACTTATGAAATCGTTAAAAGTTGGAGACACTAAAGAAAAATAAATGAAATATTCGCAATAGGTATTTTTTTATATAAAGCGCGAGGTATAAGATGACAGATTTTATATAAGTATTCAATACATAAAGAAATGTCAAGTACATACAAGTACTCGTATATTACAAATATATATTCATTAACACATAAGCAAGCGTTTAAGTCGCGCCGGCGCCAGTTGACATTCTTGTCCCGGCGCAGGAGCAACTTTCATGAATAGTAAAACTAGTTCCAGCTGGACCACGCTAGGAAACACTAGGTTGGGTCGAGAAACGCCATTTGATACGTTATATATTAGCTTAGAAAAGAATGCGACAGAAGTATGCTGTAGTATATTTTACGGGATCCTTACAACAGGAGCTCGTTATACCTAATGCAAGAGTATGGATGTTCGTTATTCAGCTACGCCCTAACACCTAACCCGATTTCGATAAAGTATACTGTGATAGCTGGGTCGATTTGGCACCAGTTGAACTCTGCCCCTTAAGAAAAATTACCATTTATTTTGGTTATAGTTACGATTATTCGTTAGACGTTATGATTGAAAAGCATCATGGACATCATCATTATTGAGACAACCGGTACACACTTTGTACCATGTATATTTACTACGTACTAGCTCAGGAGTCTTTGGAATCCGTCATCAAAAGTTGCCACTATGCTCAGTTTCGTTCGTTTCGTTACGCCACGTTTCGCTCGGGTCGAATCGACTATTACAAAACGTTTCTTTCGTCCTGTCACCAGTCATATCAGTCCTTGGGCCGAGTTTTTTGGGCCCGAAGACAGACCGCAAATAGCACGGCAGGGTAGAAGCTAGCAAACCTAAGGTTTCATCACATTTTGTGAATTATATTTATAGTCGAAGTACTAACCTAATACTCTATAATGTTATGATCTAATAAACCACGAAAGAAAATGACATTACACTTGGCACCAACGAATTTACGAGAGTTAGAATTAAACAGACTTCTTAGATAAGATAAACCCGATAGTCGTAAAAGGATTGACCTTTATATTTCATTTAGAAGGTCATAAAACTCGCTGGTATCTCTTATTCGACGTAAATCCATGTTCAACGTATAAGTACAGGGTGTTTGTTCATGGATTTCATGGATTAAAAAGAACATCTTATTTAAAATCGTTCTTACGTATAGTGGTAGCTACTACACCATAATATTTCCTTAGCTATCGAATGACATTATGTGGGATGGTTAACGTTAATAAAAAAAACAGTAAAGCGTAGGTACGTGTTACACAATTTGCTGGTTCCGTAATTTTCTTTTAATTATTTCCTGAAATACCGCGGAAAATAATTTGTTTCCTAAAATTTCCATAATTTCCCATCCATGCCAGACAATTCTTCACGATGTTCCGAGTTTCAACTCAATCGTTCCAGAGTTTTAGTTAGAGTTATTACTGGACAATCTACGTCACTATATAAGAGTATCCGTTTTGACGGACGGATCCCTAAAATATGTTGATTAGCTTGAACTTAATGATTATTTTCAACTCAACAGTTATTAACGTTAACCATCCCACATAATGTCATTCGATAGCTAACAGCTGGTCTGAATTTATTTTAAAGACTCATTTACGTCCAGTTTTTGGTATCCAGTTTTATTTAAATAATCCTTTATATTCATATTAATTATATAATTGTAGATTTTATGTTCTGTATTTATATAACAGCCTGTAACAACAATGCGTCCACATGTTTCACAGGGGTATGTAATGCAAGATAAACTTGCGATGTGAAAAAAGGAAAAAGCATAGACCGCTGCCCAACACAATCTAAATTGCTTTACGAAGCAAAGACTATACAAAAACACAACCATAATGATTACATATGCACATATAAATTACAAATAGACTTAACGGTTTCATTCATAATTGTAATTTACCAGATAAAATCTGCGCAATACCAATAATCTTAGTGTAATAATCAGGAAGCTATGGGTTATCGTATAATTATAAGTTTAATGTTCGTAGCGTCTTCATTTACATAACTCACTTGGTTTTAGGTATTAACATGAGCAATGGTTATTGAACTTCGGACATATAAAACATAGGATAACATGTTGGTGCTGAACACCTTAAACAGCGCAAAATATGCAGCCATCGGAGATAGCTACTATTCGTTGCTTTCGCGGTGGAGACGATGGGGCTGTGGGGGCTGGAGCCAGCGCTTAGCCTGGCTATCGCAGCCAGCGTTCTGGACACCCGATAGCGGGGCAGCGACTTGTAGCTAATTTTTATGTTTAATTAATTTATAACAAATAAAAATAAAATGTAATAAATACAATGGAATTACTATTTGGTTATATTATGTATTTAAATAGGTTCTACTATTAATTTTGTAGCTAAATAAGAATATAAAATTAAATAATAGAAATATGTAAGTATGTACATGTGATACAAAAAAAGATCTTAGTTATTACCATGATATCTTAGGATCTACTGTTTTTTAAGCTTCTACATAGTCATCACATTATCAGCCTGTCGTCGTCCACTACTGGACATAGGTTGCAGTAACATATGTAACATGTAATAAATAATATCTACGAACTTCAAGATTATTATTTCACCTAGAGCCATTTTTGCTCGATCTTGCATAGTATAACGCTATATTGAGTACATTATATATGGTGCGCCATAACATGGACCAAGATCCTTAATAGGCGGAGTGTATTACAGCATGACGGCGCAATGCGCCGGCGCCGAGCTTCACTTTTACTCGAGCCATATTGAGACACTAAAGCCATTATGTCACCCACGATCCATTCTTGTACGTGGTAGGATGTAGGATCATTAAATTCGAGTAAGTAGTGCTTTTCTATACACGTGGTAAGTTTGTCTGTAGTTCTTGTTCTATGTATGGCTGTTTGTGATTGAATCGTGCTGTTCCGAAACAATTAAATACAAATAGTACGATCTTAAAGTATCACGTTCGATCCGGAGGGGAGACGCTATAGCCTTCGGCTGTCCAACTTAATAACCTAGTGCGGTTAACTTATTTTAAATTGTAAATATATATATTGGGCCCTATAGTCTAAAAATCACAAAGTAAAATTTTTACAGGACTTTCATTATTTTAGTCTTTATCTTCATAATACTGTGTGATAGAAATAGAAACCTAATTTTAAATGTATGCCGCCAAAATCGAGCCATTACGTTATTAAATTGATTGATATATATTGGCTAAACTTATAAATAGTCTAAACACAAAAAGCAGCTAAAAAAGCATCTGCTAGATAGCCACGATAATTATTATATTTTATAAGTCTGAAATTTACCTTAATTACATGTTTAAACTCGTATTTGCTGTAAATCTGTAAAAGTACGTAACTTACCTATTTGTTATGAACTCGTGTACGTAGTATTATTAAGTATTCTATGCTCGTGTTCTACAGATTTATTTACAGACTAGCTGTGCCCGCGGCTCCGCTCGCGTGAAATACATAATCCGCTCCCATTCCCACTCCCGCTCCCACTTCCGCTGGCGCTTCCGCTCCCGCTTCGGTCCCGCTCCGCTCCCGCTCCGCTCCCGCTCCCGAGCCCTCTCCCGCTCCCGCTCTCGCTCTCGCTTCCCCTCCGGTCTCGCTCCCGAGCCCTCTCCCGCTCCTGTTCCCGCTTCCGCTATCGCTCTCGCTCTCGCTCCCCTCCCGCTGCCGCTCCCGCTTCCGGTTCCGGAAATACCATTATGTGCAATATATTTATTGCGTACTAACCTTACCTACTAATGTATTTGAAAATTAAAAATGTCTATAACTTTTGATTGAGTTAGTCGATTGCGATGAAATAAAGACTTAAATGTTAAGTTAAGTTAAGCCCCATGTTTTTGTGAAAAGTCTATCAAAATCCGTTCAGTAGTTTTTAAGTGATGCGTGCACAAACTCACAGACAAACAGATAAACAAACAGACAAAAATGTCAAAAATTACCGAAATGTGTTCTGTTGCTTATCCTTCGACCCCCCAATTTTTTTTTCGCTAATATCTTCAATGTACAGACACGCGAAGTTTACGATTTTATTTATTAGATTTATCTGTAGAACACGAGTTGAGGTTTACATCAATTTTGGTTTCGTTAGAAGACTAGAAATTTAAAATGTATCTCTATTGTTTTGATCAATAAATAAATATAACAAAATTGCTAAAATATGCTGGTAGATAACAGGTTTTCAGATAACCATATGTCCTAAATTATTAATGCTTTGTCTGTTTTGATGCCTCCTGTATCAGACTACATAGTCCATGATATTACAATCTGCAAAGCAAAAACCCATTTTTTTACATTTGTTACATAATAGGTTATGAAATTGGATAGCCGCATTGTCTTCATGCAAAATATTAATGTAATATTTTCGCGGGGGATTTACGCACACATGCACGATGTCGCGAAACATAAGTGACAAATCGAATAACGCTTTCATACATTAAGTATGTACCTATCATACACATCGATACCACGCATGACCCATGAGGTCTTGTACCTTCGTCGATAGAGGGGAACATCTGAGTATGGTCCCTCTAATTGTGCTCCAAATATCCAACATATTAATTTAAAGATTCAATGGGCCCGATTCTGAAGGCACACATTTAAAATTTGACAGCGCTAAAATTTGTTTCGTCTTTATCTTCGTAATACTGTATGACAAGGATAGCAACAGTTTTAGTGCTGTCAAATTTTAACATTGTGCCTTCAGAATCGAGCCCAATATTGTGTTAGCCATCAGAGAGCATTAGGCATTTCTGCAAATAGCCATCCAACTATAAAGTCGTTCTGTACCCTCTATAGGTATGTGGATAATCGATTGACGTGTAACTACGATAGATGCCAAATGCTTATCATAATGTCACATGACCCGTTAGAGAGTACAATGACCTTTTAGTTTGATGGATATTATCCGAAATCCTTACCGTGTGGTCTGGTCTAGTTTTGTTTGAAGATTACGCGCGTGTTTTTGTTTTGATTGTAATATTCCTCGTGTTTACCATATGTAGGAAGTATTCGGTAGCAGTTTACATTTCATCTGAATGAATGAACCGATTTAAGTCACCCCAACACTGGGCCCGTGGTGGTAGCCAGTTGACTTATAAAGGGTTGTGGTTGTGGCTTATGGATGACCCTACTGAGCAGGCAAGACGCTGCTGCCGGCCTGATGCGATAAAAATTGTTATAGAGACTATTAGGCCGCGCGCCTTCCCCGAGACAATGTGAATGCGCCTTTACTTTCTATTCTTTGTCAATAATTAATTAATGAACTCCGCGTATTTTAATTTCAAATTTAGAACTGCATTGATTTGTGGGCGGGTAATGTTGGTATTTGCTTTCACTGTATTTGATAGATTCGTTATGTTGCTTATCGATTATCATTAACAGCTGATAGGCTTCCACTGTTGACACAGTACCACTTTTGCCACTTGCAATTGTTATTTCTAGTTACTATATTTATATGTATACACTACACTGAAAAAGCGAAAAGCGGACGAAGGAAAGTCGCTTAGCGACGTTTATCAGGATCGCGCAAGGTGGCGTAACATCGTCTCTTCTACTCCCCTGGGACCAAGGCGTGAGCATTAGGAATGTATGTATGTACACTACACTGGCTGTTGCCAGCGGCTTCGTTCACGTGGACGAAGTAGGTTAGTTAAGAATTTGAAGTCCCGAGAAGTCCCTTAGGAGAGGTCAAGAAGAGAGAAAAAAATGGCGAAATATTAATTGTAAGTACAATGATTTCAATTATAAATACGAGAAAAGTTTATAAAAAAATTAGAGAAATTCAAAGAAAATTAATTAAAACAATCTTTTATTTTATTTTTCTACCTACATTAATCCGAATCTCAAGGGGAATGGGGAAGGGGTTAGCTACTCCCCCCTTGGCGAGCCGAAATCTGAGTCTGCTGGCCTCACTTCACAAACTCCACCGTTATTAAGTCCCGAAACACGTATTAAGTTCAGACCTGAGTTTGAATCCCCGACTTCCGAATGCAAGGCTAACCACTTCATTTTGAGCCTTAGACACTTTCTGTACAAGATCATCTATTATAGAGCATGGGCGTGAAGTAGTAAATCTGCGCAGCTGTCAATCATGTTGCGCAAACGCAAGTCCTTGCACGCAGTGGAATTTAACGCGATTAACTAGAACGGCGGGTTATCACGTTACCAGATTGGTTCCGTAGAATCAGCAGGGCGACATTGATGTAATTCCTGTATGTAAACAAGGGTTTTGTTTTTGTTTACACTTCATTGTTAGATAACTGATGACGATAATATAGTGTCATTATTATGATGAGGCTTTGCCGTGTGGTTTCCGGTAGAGTAGAATAGGACCACTCCAACTCTTCCCGTGGATGTTGTACAAGGCGACTAAGGGAATACATTATAAAACATCAACCAGGCCTCCCCAACCCGTCTGGCCAGCGCGGGGAGTGCAGGCCAAATCCTCCGTCTGTCTCCGGCAGATGAGAGAGGGTTGTGCTCCTGCAGTGGAGACCAAAATAACCTGATGATGATTATGATGATGGGATTATTGGGAACTAAGATAAAAGAAATTTATTATTTTCAAAGAAAAATTTAACAGATGGACAGGAACCTCTTTTTGCCAAACGTTTATGGACTCAAATACGGAAAGTTGCGTTCAGCAAAATCCATAGATTCTTTCATTGCAAGATGATTTTATCACATATAATTATATTAGTCACTTTAGTATACTACATTAAATAAAATCACGTTTTAAATATTAAATAGAAAACATTGACAAATAAATAAAACACATTAAACGGCTTATACATGGCTAATTCATTAGGCTGTATAACGATGCGCCTAGTATAACAATAAATAAACTAAGATATTTTATTTATATAAAAAATATATTACTAATTAATTTATTCAAACCTATTATAAAAACATACAAAACTATTTATTGAATAAATATATGTTATAATAAGCTAATAAATAAAAATGACGTAGGGAACCCATACAACATTATTAGTTTGATGTTGGTTATCTAATTTTGAATAACTGCGTACGGATCTCTAAATCAATGCGGGTGACATCTGCTTGACCGTCAAAACTGTTTAACGGCCACTACTACTTTCGCTTTACGACCGACCACTTGCGGGCACATCATATCAACCTATTTATTAGATTCTAAATTTAAAAAGTTCTGTGCAATAAGTTATTGCCAATCAGACGTCCGTTCCATCTAACCCTGTAGGGTGAGTTCCACATTTAATTACCTTCTAATGCCTGTTAGATTTGTACAAATCTGGCTGTTAAATTCAGAAAAATACTGGTCACTGGACCTTCAGTCTCATTGCTGCATACTGGATGGACTATTGTTCCAGGATTTACCACGGCCCAGAAGACTTTGATGCTAACTGCCGCCTGCGTCCAACCCCGCCTAGCGGGTAGGTCCGCTAAGCGAGGTTTGACACAACTTTGGGTAAAAGAAATTCTTGTGTATTTTTTTGGATAACTTACTGAGAGAGAAGTTGTAACCAATCACTAGACCCTGCGAACTTTGTCTTCTGCCACTTCGGGACGGAAATTAGGAAGGTGCAATTTATAGTAATCTAATCTAAAATATTATAAATGCGAAAGTTTGGATATTTGGATGTTTGTTACTCAATCACGCTTCAACCACTGGACTGATCGAGATGAAACTTGGCACTTAATATCTTATTCCTACGGAATTTTTTTCATAATTTGTAATGTTAAGTTGTCCACGCGGACGAAGTCGCGGGCAATAGCTAGTAAACTATAAATACCCACTACCTACAAGTTTTATTAATTTGATTAATTTAACAATCATACCCTTACTCACCTAATCTGCAGGACTTGAAAAACCCAGTTACCGCAACTGTATGCCGCTAAAATTAAAATAATAATATGGAATATGGCAGAAAAACAGACGCAAGTGCCTTGTAAACTAATATGAGTGTTCTCGGAAAAACAATAACATTTTCCTTTCGCAATTGACCTAATATGAGCAACATAATATTATTTATTTTGTAAATAAATGATTCATTTAATTTCTTATTAGAAAGCAAATACTCGTACTTACCTCGGCGCGAATGACAATGATATGACTCGTATTATAGAAGAATCATACTTGTCCTGCAATCACTAAGTTTCCGGTCTCTGCAGTCTCTCTCACTCCATAAATCTACACATTATGAAGTAGTAACAAACATCAGATGCAGTAAGGGTGATCACGTGACAGTAAGCTCAGTAAAGTCATTGACTCATCAATCAGTCTTGCTTGTTACAGTTATAATGGTAATAGAGGGGCCAACGTTTGTCAACTGCTCGGCAATGTCATTAGGAGAAATTAGTTCTTAGGACGATTAATTACAAATAGTATATGTATAATGTCGCAGTAGGCACATCGGGGGACCTCATGGTCTGACCACCAGATAGTCCGCACACTTAGCGCCTCGCACCAGCCCCGTCTCTGGTCTGTGGCTGAGGCGTGAAGTATGCGATTTCCTCAAGGTAGCCGTATGCGGTTGGATATGTAAGGAGAAGTTCAACAGTAGATATCGACAGGCTGATGAGGATTTCACCGCGGGGGCGTTAAAAAATTAGGTAACCATCACATTTCGAGCTTGAATTATTAGTCTTTCTAACAAGGAAAAGTAACTTTGCAAAGGTATTAAAATCTGTACCTGAGAAGCATAAAACTTTATGTGCTATAATGATATCAACCCTGATATGTGCCCACATACAGTTTTATGTTGAACCTGTTGATTAGGTTAGGACTAGTCGAAAAACATAACTTGAGCTATGAGAGAATATTTTAGGGGTTATTATTTTATCCCTAAATTGGCCCTAAAGTGTATATGCACTAAGCATAGGGCCAATTGTGGGATAAATTATAATAAAAATATTAGTCATGTAATTAAGGTTATATAGATTAAAAATTTTAGTGACAGTGGGCGGGCCGCTACATCTGTCGTAGAACCGACGGCTGTTGGGGCAGACGAGTTCTGGAGTGGAGACCATGGATTGGCACGCGCAGGGTGGGCCGCCCCGCCGCCAGATGGACCGACGACCTAAAGAAGGTGGCAGGAAGCGGCTGGATGCGGAGGGCGGAGAACCGGGTGTGGTGGCGTTCATTGGGGAAGGCCTATGTCCAGCAGTGGACGTCTAAAAGCTGACATGATGATGATGATGAGATTAAAAAATGAAAAATTAAGTAATTATCGTACTTATCGCAATCTACAGCGGCAAGTATATACCTACTGCAGCGACCGAATTTCTTAACTATACGAGAACACGCTTTGCCATAGCTTATCTTATCTTATCTTCTTAGGGGGCCAGGAAGACCTGGCGACACTTCGACCCTTCAGGATCTTTTGTGCCAAACCCCTGACCACCAACGGTGCCCCAAGCCGATTTGGTGGACTTCACATACGCCTCAGAATTTCTTCTTGGGCATATATATGCAGGTTTCCTTACGAAGTTTTCCTTCACCGAAAAGCCTGTGGTATTACAAATAAACCGTACTTAAGTTTCGTAAAACTCATTGGTACGGGCGGGGTTTGAACCCACGACCTCATGAACGTGAGGCGAGTGCACAACCAACCGGCTACCACGGCTCTTTTGCCATTGCTTAAGATTTTTCTCGAATTGTACCTACTTTAAAATACAAGCCTGTTTGTACATTTTAATAGCTATTGCCATTATTGTGTTAATTATTGCATAAGGTCCTGCTAGCAAACCTGAAAGTATGTAACGCCGTGGTTTTAAAATAAATAGGGATTACATACACAAATCGTAATGTAAACATCCAGTCGTCAGCCACTCCAGACAGTAGTGGTATTTCGGAAACGAGTCTCATTCAGAAGTGGGAACATTATATTAATGTAGTACCTAATTAATGAGTATGGATTCATGCCAAAGCGAAATTTTACGATATCTGCGTCAAGAAGCTAATAATAATACGAAATCGTCGCTAAAAATCGTGTGAAGGCCGGAGGTACTTGACTTTTATGCTCTTATGTTTTATGTGTTTTGCGAGATCGCCAGCAGTTAGTAGAAATCAAAAGATGATGTCTGATGTACACATTTGACTGACAATGATGACTACGAGATGTTACTCTATACTTATTATCAGGGCAACACCGCCAAAATACAATAAGTTACGTTCAATCCGCGCGACGTGACAGTTTACTGTCTATGGGTGAAAATTTTTGACAGATGCAGGTCTGTTTGTGTTTGGCGCGCACAAATTATACTGAAACTTGATAATTATTGTTTCATATCTAATATTATAGGTAATGGCGTGTGGTTTCCGGTAGACTAGAATAGGACCACTCCAACTCTTCCCGTGGATGTCGTACAAGGCGACTAAGGGAATACATTATAAAACATCAATCAGGCCTCCCTAACCCGTCTGGGCCAGCGCGGGGAGTGTAGGCCAAATCCTCCATCTGTCTCCGGCAGATGAGAGAGGGTTGTGCTCCTGCAGTGGAGACAAAAATAACCTGATGATGATGATTATAGGTAAAAGATAATAACTCTTAGGATCATAATAGAGCCGCATTCTGCATTATTTATTAGATTACATTAACTAATCCATTTATAATAATAAACTATTTGAATAAACAAACAAAAAAATAAACTATTTTTAAATTAAATGGAAGAGAGAAAAGAGTTGTAAGTAATCTTTTATTTAGATTTCAAGCAAAGAATACTAAATATTACTACGCAAAGAAGCTACACTCACCTCCCCCTGCAAAATAGAGCACGGCTGGCAGTACGCAAAACTGGGTTGCCGCCGTTCGGCTCGCGATGCACCGCCCGCCGATACAAAGATACAACGCTAGCGCACTATCTACCGGCGCCCAGATATCAGTGCTATAAGTTAGAAAGAGAAGCATTTTTGTTGTTTACGTATAAGTTGTTCCTCTCTCGATCGACTATGCTAGTGCGTTGGATGCAGCAACCCGACAATAATTTACGCACACACATAAATGTGTACGGACAGGCTGGTGCTCCTGTAGTAGTAGTAGGTAAATAAATCTGTTCGCTTGTATGGAGTGCCGGGGGTGTGTTTCATGTTTGCCGCATACAGCACAAATCCACAGGAACTTATATACACTTAAACCCGTGATTTAAGTACATTATTAGGAAAATAAATGGAAGAGACAAACATACACTTTGGTTCAGCCAAATAAAAACCTACGTCATACACGACATTGTGTTTGGTCCCCATTTTGAAATACAGTAACCGCGAAATTGCCTGTTTTGGAGATTTCACATTCGACTACGCAAAGTATCTGTGTAACAATTTCAAAATGATATACTCAAAGCATTATCGTTGACTCAAAGGCTAGTGTGGTTGCCGCCAGCAGTGGTTTTAATTTTTAAGACGGCTGCGGTCTACAGACCGGTCTATCTATCGATTCAGTTCAACATTCATGCGTCGAGTTCGGCGACCACAGATGTTCATAATCGAGTTTATGCCACTGTTATTTAGGTTTGTGGTTTTATTATATCTTAGTTGCAACCAAATTAATTCGAAATGGACCGCGACTGGTAGCGATAATACAACTGCAGCATTTAACTAGAGATAAATTCGGTCTTTGTAATGCCGACTTGTAACTTAAGTAGTTCAGTACTTTAGAAACGTAACAACTTGATTAAAATGGGAGAATTTAAATTCATTGATGTTTATGATGATGAAAATGTATTTTTTTTACGTTAGACTGAAGCTTTTAACAAAATCAATATTATCTGATTCGCTCGTCATCTTCTCTAACAGAAATTTTCATGAGGAATAAATTATACATCGATGCTGATCTCCGACTCCCAAACTAGATAAACTGTATTTCAGTGAGTGAGAGTCAGTACTAAGTTGATACAATTTAGATAAGGGAAACAAAGCAGATCACAAATTAATTGTTTCACGGATTTACAAACTAAAATACAATAAGACCGTATCTGTATACCAGTATATGTGTGAAATAGAATATTGTACTGTAATAATCTGAAAATCTTCATTCTGTATGCGAATTTGTTGATGTTAAGGTAATGTGTCGATTGATATTAAGCCTTGCTGTACACGTATTTCTACGTGATTTCTACCTGGAAAAAATGAAATAATAATTACAATCCGAACTTTCGAAAGCTCTTGTAACATAAGTAAATGAAAGTGGATACTTACTTTAAAATAAAAATTAATTTGCCAACACTTAAAAATGTACTTTAAACCGAATAAAATCTACAGTAAAACTTTCATGTTGCGGAATAACTCGCGAAAATATCACCGATTCAGAATTTATCTAAATGAAGATTTACCTTCAATTCACTACAAATCGCCGAAAAGGGAAAGCATTAAAGTATGGCATTTTTGGGCATCGGACTATTGTTTGCGTCCACTTTTACTGCGTGAAACGTCTGCAATGTCTTTATTATCTCGTTCTGAGCTATTCACTCGGACAATAATGGCGATTGTTTGGAGCTGTACCTTTCGGTGAACAATCGGTCGGAAGCAATAGCTAAATAAATGACGAACAATACGTTTCGGTCAAAGCCCTGAAAATGGGATTAGATATCTTCGTTAGTTATTAAAACTAACTACTTGGTTGGTACAATAACGAGGATGATGTAATGTGTATGCGGGAAATAATTGGTACTTTGGGCTGAAACTTGAATATCCACAGATAGAATTCAATTCCGTTCCAAATCAGTTGGCATACTCAAAAACAATATAAACAATAGATGGTATTCCGAAGTGGATCTCAAAGATTTCTTTATAATACAAACCTGTTTTTGCTTCTCCTGTACATGTTGCCGCGACCACGCCATAACGTTTGTATTCGCATGACAATTGATTTGAAAGGAAATAAAGGATGCAGCTTCAATTAGACTGACGCTTTTATGGGAAAATAATGAACAATAATAATAATAAATAGTTAAGTATGTGTATCCGTTATCTAGTAACCATAGCACAGGGTCTGCCCAGTTTGGGACTGGATAAATGGTGTGAATGTCTGACATATTAAAAAAAACCAATATACTCGTAATTTTGGATTATTAGGTAACCCGAAAAATTTCCAGTAACAAGAAAGTTTTGCATTAATAATATTATGATCAGAGGACGCTTAACGCTAACCTTAGCAGTGACATTACAAGGCTGTAAAATGATTCTTTCATGCAGTCTTAAAAATAAATGTGACATCTAGCGAGATGTAATGGTGTTAACAAAGTAAACACACGTGGAGAGTGTTCCCTTCATTTTGGAGGCTGCTGAAAGACGATATCTACTTAAAGTTAAGATCAACGCCAACCACAGGAGAATTAGGGCGACGAAAGTGATAATGTGGGATGTAAATTGACTACTGCGTGTTGAAAGTGTCAACATATAGCTGAAATTGATGCTGTAATAATTTATTACAAACATACTCGGTTACCAAGATGAGGAAATTCGACGAACGAACGACGAAGACACACTGCTACCTTTCACGGGTTGATTTTCTGAATCACTGCTGTAGTGAGAAGACAAAACTAAGAGATTAAGATTAAGTCACTAACAAATGCAGGCACATACTAGGTACTGAGAAAGCTCATAAACATCACGTAAATAACGTGAAGAAACAACATGAGGCTAGACTGAATTGTGACATAGGTTGACTAAATGCGAATGAGAACATAGTGTAAAGGACTGTCAAGGCAACGCTTTGTGTGCGTCATACAGTTTGACAATTGACAAATCCGTGCGCGGAAAAGCTGGCGGGCGCGTGTAGTGTGGAATACTCATTGACTGATAGACGCGTGACGAGGGTTCCTTGTTACAAAGACTTGTAGTTGTAGGTAACTGGCTAGACCACACTATACAGGAAACAGAGGTATCGAATGTTATGTTTGATATGTTGGCATATTTAAATTACCTAAACTAAATAACTACAGAGTTTATTTATTAGAAAACAAGGAACTTATCAAGATCATTATCACACTCAGAAGGCCCATTGGTCAATAAGTATATAGGTCTTCCCTCGTGTCAAAGGGATACCCACGCCTGAAACTAATGGATACTTGTGGATGGTTATAATAATTAAAGGAATAGATAAATAGATTTAGGGTTAAATGTATGATACGTTGCAAGTTGGATTCTACCGAAGCGTAGTCATCGGATTCTCACAGTACCTAAACCAAAATCTTCGTAGAAATTGAAACTGATGAAAAAATTTCAGGTTTCATCAATTTCAACTTCTACGAAAACTGTCTGACTTTAACATTATGCCTGCCTACATGTATAGTATAATTATTTACAATAAAAAATTATAAGAGGTAATTTCATGAGTTTCAAGTTGTTTAACTTCTTAAATCTCCGGAACTACAAAAATGTGTTATAGATGGACTCAGAATCTTTTGTAGGTACCCCTGGGTTACGCACATGGTTATTAATCTATACTTATAATAAAACTGTAACTGGTCTGTCTCTACATAAGAGATATTAAAAAAAAAATTATGAGGGGTTTGCTTCAAACATGGTTAATCATGGATAGGGCCAATAGAAGCTAAAATATATATTTTTTAGAATTTTTGTCTCTCTGTCTGTATGTATGTTTGTTACCGCATCACGCAGTTTTCACAGTATTCTTGCTGGTGGTCTAACTTAAAATCTGGTGCATGTTTCAACTTAGATTCACTTATAACCTGAGATATTAATAAAGTAAATTTTTCTAGAAGCCATTATATCGGATGATAATAAAACGACTGTTAATATTTCTTCCAGTAACTCAGTATCACATTTAGAAATCATTCATGAAAAAAACATCTCTTTTAAACATAAACATCTCTTTTTTACAAAAATTTTGATAATAAAAAAGCAATCTTTCTCGAACGTACGAGTATGTTCATCATATGGGCGAGGTCAAGGGCCGCGGCGCGTATGGGATTGAGTGAAATTTAGTTTTTGGGGATAGGGATGGGGTTGTGGTTGGGGTTGAGATTAGGATATTGAGAGTCTCAAGTCTGAGTGGAAGTGGAAGTAGAAGTGGGAAGAGAACGGGAGCGGAAGGGGGAACGGGGGCGGATTTTGTAGTTCACGCGAGCAGAGACGCGGGTACAGCTAGTTAAATAACAAAATTATACTTTATGTTGGGCAGTATCAGTATGTAGTGAATTTGAATCAAATGGAATTCTCACGTTACATTTCGAAAAGCAGCATTTCGCTCATGTTTGAGGTGTTTGCTTGCATAGCCGTTCCGCTAATAACTAGGGCGAGATATTTGCAATTCAATTACTAATTGAGTTATCGGGAAAATAGTACCAGGTCGCGTTGTGGTTTTATCGATTTAATATACAAATATACACGTGATAAAGTCAGAAAATATTTGCTAGCGCATGGATTTTCGTTCGTTTTTATCATAGAAATAGATTAATATAGAATCCTACTTCAAAACATCAGTCATGTCCCACACGCGGACTGGGCGGGGCTTATTCGGGTGTTCTCTTTATTATAGAAAAAAAAACAGATGCGTCATTCTCATGACTATACCATTTTTACCTATCGGGCTATGATAAAAAATAAAATTTTGTTTGTTAGAAATACCTATAATGTATTAATAAAATTAAATAAGGTATTAATAGCATGTGGACATAATAATTTTATTAACCCTAATTACCCTGGAACAATATGAGTTTCGTCAGTTTTTGTCGGTTTGTGTTGTAACTTATTTCTGGATCACTTTTAGCCTCGTGGTGTAACCTTATTTTTGCATATTTTTCTGTAATAGCTCTCATTAAATGTGCCCATTGGTTTAATGTTCCTGGTTGCTGTAAAGAATGCGAATGTAAGGAATTGAATATATCCGAACTAATAAACCTTTTTAATGTATTTAAAACAATTGAATCAATTTTGCTAAATTTCTCGGGCAAACTTCGTCTTTGTTCTTTGTGTTTTATCAAATATCTGATGAGTGTTTCAGTCTTTAAACAAATTTGGAATACTTCTTCTGTGGAATAGCACAGCCCCCCCATATCTTTTAGCGTGATTAATTTGTGATTCCACATTTTATTAGCCGTAACCAAACTGGAAACACATGTTTCACACTTCAACTCCTTATTTAGTTTTCTTGAAACAGCCTGAAATGTGTCCGACAATTAATTTCGTAGCAGTTGTTAATTGTTGAACGTTTAAGTGTTCTGAGAGGATTATGCAATTTGTTTCTGCATGGCGGTCGGAAGCCATTGTTGGTTCTTTTTCCACTTCTGCTCATAATAGACGTAGACATACATGCATGCAACATACATACATACATACATATATTGGAAGTAATACCTGGGTACTGTAAAACTTATTTTTACTGTTTCTGTATGTATAAATAACAATAACTAATAAGTTGTTGGGTAAGAATGACTACCAATCTTGTAAAATAATCCTTTAATTTTCATCATAGTTGGTCCAGGTCCGGATGTTATATTTGCTAATGTCCAATCCTTCATTAATTCCCATAGTACATGAGAAAATCCTAGTTTGAGATTAGGCAAGTTTAGTATGTACATATGTAATATTTATTTATGTTTATACACAGTCGCAAAAACAGGAAACGCAAGTGAAGTAACTAGTTTTTATGCGTGTTGTAGTTTTTAGTACTGAATGAAAATATGATTGCCGAACGACCTAATAAAAAAAAACACAATAGTTCAAAATGAAATAAAATCAACAACATACCTATAGAAAGTTATACCCGAAGCTTTACTGGTATTTTTAGATGTATTTTTGCAGTACCGAAGTATTCAATAAGGCATTTTTATATTATAAGAAAAAAAAGGTAATAAACCTAAAAGGTAAACAATAAATTAGGTTTCTGCACTTAAAAACATGTAAAGAAACAAATCACAACACATTTTATCAAGTTAATATGTTATAATCAGTTGTCAGTATTCTACCTACTTGACATTCTGCAACATTCTGCAAAACATTTAATCTATAATGACAAAAACGTCGTGCTACAGGAGTAGGAAAGTCGTGCTTTCTCTCCTTTTGACGCGTGCGCTTGGCCGCACGTAAAAGCGAGAGGCCGCACGTAAAAGCGAGACAGAGTTCTGTGACAAATGGCAAGAATCGACTTGCAATTACGTCTTAATAATTTAGTTTACGCGTAGTTCTGCAATATAACATTTAACTGATTATGCATTATTGCTAATACTTATCATAAAAGTATTATAAACGGGTAAAATGACTTATAAATAGCGTAAATATTTAGTATACAATTAAATATTCGGCGTAGGTTGTGCGTGGTAACTGCACAAGAGCCAAAGTGAATGTGAACGTGTGTGGCTAGCTTAGCCACAAGTTTGTGTAACAGAGCGGTTGTATGGAACTTTCCGTCTAGGTACATAGAGGTCGTTGGTTTTTATCAATTATCTAGTGAGATTGAGTGAGAATTTTGTTAATTTTAACTTATAAGTGTTGCTGGTGGATTTCCGGTGGCAAAATCTCTTCGTACTCGGTGTGTTATGAAAGGAATAACCCCATATCACTAGGTCCAGAGGTTTGAACTGGAATCAAACACAAAGTCAAATCATATTTATAGTTTCAGATATATGTGTTATGTATGATAGGACATCATTGTTTGTACATAACAGAATAATTCTTTAACATTTTTACGGCCAGTATGGGGAAATCCTAAACTGTTTGCATCATTGATAAATCATAATACATTTAAAACAATAAATATGATTTGACTTTGTTCTAATATCTGGACCTAGAAATATTTATGACTAGCTGTGCCCGCGGCTCCCGCTCCCGCTTGCACCGCCTCCGCCTCCGCCATCCACATCATCATCAGATATAAAATATATTGAGCCCTATCCTAAAATCTGACAGCCATGTTTAAAATCTAAATCTATTGAATGCTTCATGAATCTAAATCTGCATGAATTCTTAAATAGGTGTTACATAAACATTGAAATTAACAGGACAATACACATTAGACCATGCAGTCTGTTCCGGGGAGTCTATGTGTAACGCACACAACAGTAATTACAGTATATTCACCTCACACGTTTATCGTCTTGTTACCTATTGCGGGGAAGATATATTGTACACACAAAACAAGGGAAAACTGCGAAATTGTCCCCAAGGGAGTACGCAGCCGCAGGGTGGAACTCTATGGCAATTTCTTTGGTCGATCTTGATACATAGATAAATACGAATAGGTATATATTATCATATTCCCTGAGCAACCGTTCTTTTCCAAGTTACTTGTTCGGTTTAGTTAGGTAATAAAAGGTAACCTACACCACTTTAAGTAAGGTCGCCAAAGGACGTGGATGACCACTATAAGACGTTTTTAGACTCAAAAATTTATCAGCATGTTTGATCTGTGGTACAGTCAGTGCGCTACGTCAAATGACTAAGTGCATTCCAATTGTAACTTTATCATAATTGGATAAGATGCTAGGACTGGTCACTTAATTCGGAATGTGACTGTAATAATAATGGGCATAGAAATTATTGTACATAATCAAATATTTAAGGTGGTTATGGTGATGGAGTAACGTTAGACGGTACTAGCTTAGTCGAAAAAATAGTTGTACGCCACAGTGGCACGCCACTGAAACCTATTCCACTCACTGCTAGCCGACTTACGCAGGTCGTTTTTAATTTGTCCGGAATTGATTACGGTACAACTTTCGATAAAAATCAATTTTGCCGACCCTCTTTATCATCATTCAAAATATTCAATCATTGGTGACCTAATATAAGTTTATTTGCACTAATTTTCAGGGTGATTTTTTTAGTATTCAAAGAGTTGGTTGGAGGAGTTGGGCACATACATTAGCCTAAGCTTCGTCGTTAGACTCGAGCACCAGAGGTCGTGAGTTCGATTTCCACAAGGGACAGACAGACACTTTGTACAATTTACAAGTTAGTTCCGGTTTGGATGTTATATTTGTGAATTGTTCGATTCTTGTGTAACTCCCATCGTGCATGAGATAATTATTGTTTTGAAATAGAGAATTGTGTGAATATATGAAATATTTATCATTATAAACTGTAAAAGAATAAATGTATTTGATCAAATTTCAAAAGCACAGCTGCTGACACGCATAAAATTTGGAATCTATATGCCTTCCACTATGGTTTTTTTTTAAACTGTATGTCAAGGCGCAAGCCTTAGATTAATATTCTGAGGCGCAAGCAAACTTTATCATCTGTAGTTTTGCAAGTCAGCCAATGTAAATTTTTACAACAACAACAAAAATTGAGTTTATTCGAATGACTAAATTGACTGGGAAAACATAAAGTAGAACGTACAAAAACGTTCGACTGACACATTGCTCCTTTCTATTTGTTTTAACACTTTGAGCAGACTTGCTTGTTAATAGCGGTGTCTGTGGACACATATTATGGCCAGTGGGAGAAACTCACCCTTCTCACATACTACTCTATGTATAAACACACGTCTCTCGTCTAGGAGGGTAGTTTCGGACGTGATTGTAAGGTTGCCAACTAACTTTTAATTACGTCTCGTCTATACGCTGCCGAGGTAAAATAAAGATTGATCAGTCCCTTGCCTCATATCAACAAATTCGACTATTACTTTTTGAAAGAAAAATATTTATTCACGAACACAATATATTAACTTACATTAATTATCATTATTATACATATTATTAATTAAATTACATAAAACCATTACAATATCTTAAAATTAAGGGGTGGGCAATGTTATTACAACCACAATTACAATTTTTGCGTATTACAACCCAAATAAAAGTACAAACAAAGGGTTAAAATCTTTAAAAAAAAAGTTATTGTTTCTTTACTGTAATACTATTTATTTTATGTCTAAGTAAATCTTACAGCATATAATTATTTTTATATTAATGGAGGCCAATAACAAGATAAATTTTTAAAGTATTCACAATTCATTGATCTGAAAGTTTTTAATGTAAGTACATAATATTTTAGGTGAGTACCTTTTCTGTCAGTTATTTTACGTATGTTATGTAGGTATCTGGTATTCATATTATGCATAAATAGACGAATACAACATTGAGTTTTAATAGTAAGATTATATGATACACATAGTTTGTTTAAATTGTAAGATTTTGATTGACGTGGTTCCAGTTAATTTCTGCAGGCTACTGCGAAATGTAGAATAGGACGTGACTATGCTGGATAGGAATTAGTAACGGGTTAAAATAGAAACACTTCTAGGTGACTGTAAGATAATGAAACTGAACCCAAGGGTCATTATCACAAGGCTTTATGGATGATGTTCTCATTAAATTTTCTAATTACACCATAAACGTCCTTATTTCTTTTGAGTATACTGGAGCAAGTGCTCCTAAACTCGTTTATGAGAGCTGAATCAGCTAATTTAATATAACAAGCCAGTTTCATGAGGATTTATTGTTTCGACTGATAATTAAAAGTTATTACGGGCGCTATTGTGACGTTAAGGTATGATATTTTAATAAGGATTATAGGTTAATTATTATGGATAAAACGTGATTAACGTTACTTATTTATCAAGCACTCATGTGACATAAGATTCATATAGTGCTGTGGGTAAGGGAGTCATTACATGCACACGAGGCAACCCATAATCCATAGCCGTGTGGTTCCCGGCTTAGAACAGGGCCACTCGCAGTCTACTCGTGGGTGTCGTCAAGGGGACTAAGGGATTGCACCAGTGTGCAGTGACGGGTAGTAGCGTTTTCCTGTTTATATTAAGATCACTATTGTCCATCACCAACCGCCTGCCAAGCATAGTGATAATGGCAAAGCCTCCTATGGACATCCACCAAAAGTGGCATTTTACTGGGGAGGCTTATACTAGTAGTTGATGTATTTTAGCTGATGATGATGGATGAGGAATTCCAACCTTGGCCTCACAGTGCCAACGAACTTGGTGGCTTTCCCATACAGGCCATTTACTACCAGCTGGTATTAGCTGGGCTGTCTGCCTGTTTGTCAATGTGCATCATGCAGTAAAAAGTATGTAAAATTTGCTAAGATTTAAATCAGTTATTGATTGCTACTTACACGCTTCATATGAAAGATATAAGGTTTATCAAAAACGTGACACATAGAGCTTTATACGTAAACATAAACAACGTTTAACGCCACGTTTCGTTCCACGTAATAAGTCGATGTTAATTAACCGGTGTTACGGCTATTATATGCTGGCTCCCGAGAGGAGTTGCATTAGTGCCTTGTTAACATGCCTCGCACCCACCTATCGGAATAATCTTACTTTCTATAAAAGGAAATCGAAATTATCTCACTACATGGGGCATTCCATTTCTCTCTCGGTACTTTTGATAATTGACCCCAAGTTAGTTTTTACTTTTAAATCTCTACCGTTGAAATTTGAGCCGGCCAATTGACATTCTTATCATTTCTGGGTATATTATCGTTTTGTTTATACAATATTTTATTGATTTTTATACGTTTGTATTTACATGTTTGTGTGCGATGAATGAATTGTTTGGTTGCTTTCTTTTTCTGTTTGGCCCCTCCCCTCTCGCTTTGAGTGCGACATCTGATTATATCAGTCAATTGAGTTGAGTCGCACTTATCCGCCGCAATAATATTCCGGGAGCCTGGGAGGCAAAATCAGCTTGTAGGCAGGGCAAGATAAAGGTTCATTCGGACATATCCGTGCTGCCTCAGTCCTGAGTCACTCGTTTTTGGAATTATATAACATATTTCAAATGCAGTAAAGACTATCGCGTCTAGACTGTCCCAAAATTTCACGGAACTGTTCTGACACTGTACTGAAAGACCACTGACCTATAACTGTTAGAATATGGACGCAAGACGGACCGATAGCGTTTACTGAATTTGAAATATATAAACACATTATTTCAAAAAAAGACTGACTCAGCACTGAGAGTGACGGATAATTTATAGTTGTTTGATATCGCCACATATGTAGTAAAAATATCGAAAAACCTGTCAACCTTAGCTTTAGTAGAATAGATGATAGGTATTATTGTAAAAGTTGGCAGTTTCTTCAAACATATACAGTTACGTCTACAAGATCAAGTCACGTTGCCCGCCAGATGAATCCGGTCGCCTCCTTGCCTATAAATTGGACGGTGTACCACTTGCTCCATTTACACACATTTTGATTTGCTGCTGACACGCTGGCTGATTATCGTTTCCTGATGGCGCGGTTCGCGGTGGTCACAGCAAAGCCGAGAAATTCAATTTCCTTTCCCTATTAGTTGTATCTAGTCCACCCACGTACAAAGTACACACGGGAAAGAAAAACCACAGTAACTCTGCCCACAAATACACTTAAAGTCTCAAATCTCAACGCAGCATTGTTTACTAACAAAGGGCACTTAAAAGGGCGTACAGTTCGGTGACCTCTTGTAAAAAAAGGACATGTACATATATACAACGAGAAAGGCAGCAATCGCAACAATCAGCGGATTTCGTCAATATTTCTTTTTTACAGTTTGCCCCGACATTTTTCAGATGTGGCAAATTTTAGCCCAACTGGTCTACTAGTTACTGAGTTATACACGAATGGGAGTATAGACAGGTGAAACAGCATTACTGCTACTATTATACTTGGCTACCCATAGAACAGGGAGTCCTAGTTTGGGAGCCAGGCTTTGGGAGGCAGTTTTGGGAGTTTGGCTTGTAATATCTACATAGATAAATGTAGTTCAAGGACGAAAATGTTCTTGAACCAATAAAGTTATTTATATTTGCACCATTATAGTTTCAATTACTTTGACCATGATTTACCCACATACATAACTCTACTTACAGATTTAAAATTTAAAATTATTTCTGTCTGTCAAAATAGGTTTCCTTAAAACTGTTTTGGTTCATCTTAGATCTGTTAGTTGGATTTAAAAAAAAAACTACTGGACCGATTGAGATAAAATTTGGAACTGATGTTAACGATGATGGGAAATTATGGAAAGTTGAATAATTACCAAGATATTAAAAAAAATATATTAACCCGCACATTTTTACGAGTACATTAAGCGGAATTTTTCATCTCAATGTCAAACTGGATTTGATGACATATATGTCTTATTTAAAAAATAAAAAAAAAATAGGCGCTGGATTTCGGATTCGGATCTAGATTCTGCCAAGACAGGGAATACTAAGCTTAGTTAATGCTCAATGTAGCAAGCAAATGTATCTATATATACAGAAAACCTATTGTCGTTCAGTTACTGAGAGCAAATCTAGTTTGCCGTAGAAGGAGGCAGACCTGCGCTTGCGGCGTTATAAATAGCGGAGCGACCCGCACAGATGTAAAGTAGACATGTTTTAGACGGTCGTCTATTTCGAACAAGTGTAAATAAATCTAGCAAGTCACTTTCGTCCACGGTTGTCACTTTCATTTGCGCACCTCGCTCCGGGCTGTCCGATTATGCGCGTAGGCAAATATGTGAGATGCGAAGTTAGTTGTTATTAATCTGTTATATATTTGTACATCTAATCGTGCCCTCGGTAGAAAACAGACGTATCTGTCATATAATTAGTATGAAAGATACGACTGTCATCTACCAAGGGTGTGTAATGTTTAACTACCAAAAAACACCTGATAGATGAGACACTTTTTAAGCTATTTAAACGTCAAGAATTGGATATGCACGCTAAAGTAAACATTGAATTTTCACAAAATGTTTACTGTTTCCCAAAAGTAAAATTAAAAACGTATATGACAATTTTCATAACACAATTTTCTAAAAATTCTTAGTGTGCAGTAATTTATAAACAAAAATATACAAAAGTGGCTGCCCTAGTCATATTTGGAGGAACAAATGCAAAACGTCAAGTTTGTACACTGAGCGGCTTGAGCTGTGAATTGATAGATGAGTTGTGAATGAGCTATAGAATTTTAGACAAGTTTTTAGTATAGCCAAGAACTTTGTGATCTATTGACAAATGTTTTATTTAACACGCAGGATAGGATACCTAATTAAGAAAAAAAAACCTTTCTAAACAAGCTTTATTGAAGCTTGTACTAAAACTTATTTTATTCGTTTTACATGGCTTAAATAAAGCTTGTTTTTAAAGGATTTTTTATTTTTATGTTATGTTGTGCTTTTTAGTTAGTAAGTAGTAATTACAATATTGAGTACACCATATTGTATTGTCACCAAAACCAAGGTTTGTGCAAAATTTCAGCTCAAGCGGTTGGGGGAAACCGGTTTCAAATTAGTTGCAAGATTTTATCCGTAACATACTAACAGGTGAAGCTTGAAAAAATGTACGACTAAGGTATTTGTTTTGCGAACGTACGACAATTGCAAACTCGTGTAAATTGTTTCGTTATTTATTTATGTTTCATTGCTCAAAAGATACTAATTGATATTTAACTTTGATTAAAATTGCTATTGTATGGTAATACAATTATGATAAAGCAGTTGCTTACATAATAATTTAAATTGAATAATATAATACGATTCGAGTTGAGGACACACATTAGTGTTAGCATCGTTAATGAATAAACTTAGTTAATATTCATTAATGAACTTGTAATGCGACACATTTCAATTTCACTAGCGATCATTTCCACATTAATGACAAATGACAATTTAGTGAACACAATTGTTTATCACTAGGTTCTTCAAATTACGACCTACAATCCTATATACGCCTACAAGTTTGTAGTTACCTACCAACCAGCATATTATTATAATACTCCTTACGTATGCGGAATGTCTCCTGGTCGGTTTCTGTTTGGCCATTTTTAGCTTATAAATATTTATTACATGTATTAATTGTTCAACTTAATCAATCTATCGATTTTTATTGTTGTGGGTCAATTATCCTTTTATTTACGGCATAAAATAAATACATACTTAGGAACTGTTTATTTGCAAACTGTTGGTACGTATATTTCATTCCAGATTAATAGTCCTATGAAAACCAACGCTATTTACGTCTCGGTAACATATACATGAAAGGGTCACCAGCAGCAAAAACAGGTTTGTATTACCATGTAAACTTTGCAGTCCACTTAGGAACACCATCTATTGTGTATTTTGTTTTCGAGACGCAAATGCGTTTGTTTTCATAGGACTATTAATCTGGAATGAAATATAAGTACCAACTTACGTATGCGGAATGGCTCCTAGTTGGTTCCTGTTTGGCTATTGTTCTTTATAAATATTGATTACTGTATAAAAAAATCACGGAGTACAATTAAGGAGTTTGTTTAACTTTGTAGCAATATTAGGTACTTTACACGACGAATGCTACGCAAACCGTCTACTTATCGATCTATCGATTTTTGTTGTTGTGGGTCAGTCATCCCTTTATTTACGGCACAAAATAAATACTTAGGAACTGTTTATTTGCTGGTACTAGACATTCAATTTTGTGACATCGATATGACTATGAAAAGAGTAGGAGTTATATTTTAATGTCTAAAGGAATCCACGTGTACGCATCGCACTGCAATCACATTTCGCTGCCGTACCTGTGCATTGCTCACGCACTGATCGGATTGCTTCCCACGACATTCGCATTCTTACCAAATTGCGACACAACGCTGATTCGGCTGATTGATACCGTGTTATTGGCAAGGTTGGCGGCAGGCACGTAGCCAGGGAAGGTTCCCAAGGGGGCTGAGATCATATCAGACGCAACGCTGGCCAGATACCTTCACCAAAAGCCTGTTGTATGAAAATATATTACATTCCGAAGAGTCACTGATAAATATACGGGTCCGGAATTGATTTAAACCCTTTATCAACGCAAGGCAAGCGCACTTCTAACAACTGCTCCTCAATAATTACAGACCGCTCTCCTCTATAGTTATCAGGAGCTGTCTCCTCCGAAGACTTGAGGACTTTTAGGCTGGGTTTCGAAAGGGCTACAACTTCGTATATTACTTTCACACTAAGTACGTCATACCTATTGTACGGTCAGTCAACAGTCCATTTGAATATGGACTGTACTAGAATTCCTGCAGCGATGTCAAGTCGATTGGATCAGCAGACAAAATTGATCCAGTTAGACAGGATAGTGTCTCCGAAACTGTTTTCCAGCGCACTAGAAGATGAATTTAAAACAATATGCTATCACAAACAATGTCTGTAAACAATTACGACAGATTCTTCACAACAATGGAGTGGAGATGACGGGACATAAGTATAAACGGCGAATATCTCATACACTTGACTCGCATACGACATGGATGTCGTTGCGAACAAGTACACTGACTAAATTTGCAGAAATAAGCTATGAAACAGGTCCATAGTAGAGGTATACTATATATCGGTTAATGCACCACTATGGACCTATAGTATAAAATAGCTGCATATTTCGTCAGTGTGCTAGATGGGCGGCGATCGTCGACAATGTCGATAGCGAATTTATCCAGGATTATGTTCATCTGGGACAGATAATTCAGTTGAGTAGAAGTAATTTCGACAGAAGTATTCATTTAGGCAAGCAGCATTTGGAAAACGTAAACTTGGTGTCAGACATGGGCTTGATCCTCAAGTTCAAAGTCGCTGAGAAAGCTATGAAATGGCAATGCTGGAGTTTCATTCAAGGATATGATCCGTAACGAGGAGGTTGACGAATAACCATAGAATTAGCAAGGTGGAGTGGTAATGGGCAGGCCACATGTGTCGCAGATTCGTTGGCCTAAGGGACAGACGAATTTCGGAGTGGAGACTCCGCCGCCAGATGGACCGATGACCTTAAAAGGTAGCCGAAAGCGGCTGGATGGGGAGGACAAAGGACCGTTGTGGCAGCACACCTTGGGCATTGGGAGAGTCAGTACTGAAATTGGTAAAAAAAATTCGATCTACTTACTTTTGCGATGGCACCCAGCACGCTTTGTATGATGACATAATATTAAGTGTAGTGCATACTTATTACTATAACCCAGTAACGCAACAGCCTTCGCAGCGGCGTAGCGAACCCAAACAAATGGACGCGACACCGTTACGACACTTCGTGGAATTAAATAAAGAAAAATAAAATGTTGGCGACCAACGGTAATCTTTGTTCGCGCCGTAAGGTCGAAACCCTCGGAACCCCATCGCGGTAATACAGTAAAGCACCAAATCAACAGTGTTGCCAGTTTTTGTCTTATTTGTTCTTATTGCGTCAGAAATCGGCCGAGGATCGGTAGTGGAGGCGAGCTTCAGGGGAAGGCTTGTCCAAAAGTGAACGCTGACAGGCTTATGATAAAGCAATCTTAGAATTAAAAGTAGCCACGGTTTTAATGTTATTTACAAGATTTTATTGCGATTTTATTTTATCACCTTGTCTCAGGAAAAGCAATACTAGTCAGTCTAGCAACACTGCAACTAAAACTCGAGATGTAAGGCGATAATTTGTTAGTAATTAAAATCAAACCGAGTCGTGGAACGTTAGTTTTAATGTCATTGCCCGATTTTTATCATATTGTATGTTTGAAGTCATAGTCTGTGACCACCAACTGTAAGTACAGTAGTGAACGGTTACATGATAGTACAACATATTTGCTTTTATCATCTATATAAAGCCACCCTCACACTGGGGCGGTGACGGTGCTGGTGGGGCCGTCAGTTGACCTTACCATCGCCCCAGTGTTGGGGTGGCTTAAACGTTTAACAATGGAAATAGAAAGTGTTTACAAAAAGTTTACATGTAATACCGAACGGTGCTAAAAGTGGTACAGTCACCGCGTTCTCCAAAGTAGCTTGATTATTGGTGACATTTAAATACAGCATTTCAGAACTCTTTAGCTCGCCACCATGCCATCATCGGCCTGTCCACGTCCACAGTTGAACATAGACATTACCATCCGCCATCCGCCAGGGTTTTCCCGGATTTGTCCTAGTTTACGAGGCGTCCGGGCGGGGTTTAATTTGTAGTCCGGGTTTTAAAGTTTTCAACTCGCCGCTCGCCGCCGGACGAAGATTCTGTTTTGTTTCTTTACACTACATATTTAGTCTAAAGTTGTATGAAAATAGATAAAAAGTTGATTTATAACAATTAAAACTATTTGTTTTTTTACTGAGTAACTTAAAAAACTCTGTTGCCATGTCCTGGTTGTAAGTTCTAAAATCCGGGGTTTTCATGCTTCTTGCCCTGGTTGGCAGATTTTAGAGATGGCAACCCTACCTACTTTAGGTTTAGATATTGGTGTCATCATCATCATCATCTCAGCCTTTAGACGTCCACTGCTGGACATAGGCCTTCCCCAATGAACGCCACCACACTCGGTGCAATGACAACGATTTGATCGCAAGTTTCAATAATTAGCTAGATATCGCGGGCAGATGAGGTTACATTCAGATCCCCTTTTTTATTGTTGATGGGTTTGCGGTTAACTTCAATCTCACCTGATGGTAAGTGATCCTAAGGCCTAAGGTGGAGCGCCCTTACCCAGAAGATGCCTATTCACTCTTCCTTTAAAAATATATAAATTGTACTTGTCAGAAAATACCCAAGCTGGCAGGGAGTTCCATTCCTTAGCAGTTCGCATTATGAGACCTTGGTGTTGCTGTATCCCAACTCCCACTCAGTCACAAATAGTGTTACTTCAGAATATTGTCGTGTTTATATTATCTCAGCAAAAGGTCAACACAGTCAACATATTTTACCATAACCCGAACATTTTAATTCGGTAATGTACCTCCAATTTACCTTATATTTATGACAGTAGCAAAAACGGGCTCTAAGTAGGGCCTCGGCTGTTTAAAAGGGCCATAAATAACACAAACGCGGCCGGGCGTCACCTTTAGTGCACCCAGATGGCACAGTTCCCAGTGAAAACGGCTTTGGCTCCTACACACGCGAGTATACGATAGCAGTGGAAATATTTACAAACAGTGAGTCAAGTTCATGCTTGGCAAAGGTAGCCACGCAAACAGTTCATCATCATCATCAGCCGAAATACGTCATGTCCACTGCTGAACATCCCCAACAGGAAACCACTTTTGGTAGGCTGTCCACTGCGGGATTTGAAATAATCACCACGCTTGGCAGGCGGATTGGTGATCGCAATAATGATTGATATATGTACACAGGAGAACGCTGCAGCCCATCCCTGGTGCAATCCCTTAGTGGCCTTGAAGACATCCACGGGACGATTGGGGTTGGCCCTATTCTAAGCCGGGAACTACACGGTACGGCGCAAACAGCGAATGGACAGACAGCCACCTAATTGTCAGATGATGCTCTTTACGAACACCTGTAAACTTTGGATTGCTGCGTGTAACAATTCAAAGGGTAATTGAATGTAATTGAATGAATCGTGTGCCTTCATTTATCCTTTTGACCGAAAAAGCAATGCACGGCAGATATATATCTAGAGCTTACCAACCCAGGTGGAACCAGTATTGGAGTCCTAACTTGCACACCAGTGAAACCGAAAATAAGAACCAAATGGTGAAAAGTCACCGAAGGACCAAATCCAACACAGGGCATTTTTGTCCAAGTCCCAGTTTAAAGAGATGGCGTTTACGAGTGTCAATGATGCATGTTCTACCGAGGCCACACCATTTATCAGATATGTTATACTGATTAAGCAATCACGTCGTTTTTATACAATGTTAGGACAAGTATATAGCGCGCGTGAATAGCACTAGCTGCGTGTTATAAAAGGCGTGGATTAATCTATAAAATTCAAGAAGCTGACAATTATTGGTTAGAGACAAGGAAAAGCAGTTGTTGTATGAATCGTTTATAATGTGCTGATACCGACGTTGTTCGGAACTATTTTACTTATATATTGCTCTTACTTTCAACAAGAAAATAAGTGTTCAACAAAAATAAAAACAAAATAAAAAAATCTGCTCCATCATCTTGGAACTAAATGTTCCTTGGAACTGAATGTGGTAAGATTGTCACTGGGAAGCAACGATTCGTTTCCTCTTTGCCAGTGACGATGTAGCTCATCGTCGTCGGTCGGACCAAACGGTCTACAAGATTTTCGTTTTAGAACTTTGAAAACCATGTTCAGTGATTTGACACAAAGAGTCGCTTGTTTAATGTTCTATTCCATCATAAATCACTGCGTTCCAGATGGAAATTGGATCAGGTCGTCGCTGCGCCAGGACTGGAAAATACCGCGGAGTTATCGGCAAAAAATCGATACACGGAAGCTATCTTGATTCTTCAAAACGCGAGAAAAAGGCAAGTTTCACTTCTAGGAATTTCTTGATGAACGTCAACGATTAATATAAACAACGGAGTTGGAAAAACATAAGCAATAAAGCTGCTATTGTATGTCCATGAGGTGAAGACGGAAGGTGGGAGCCGTGGGACCGTGCGCGGGAGTCGACCTGCGCCGCGGGAAATTCTCGCTCGTTCGTTCACATGGTCCCATACAAACCCATAAAAAAAATCAAAAATAAATTCCTCAATAAACGCGTTCAAACGTGCGGATTGATTTAATTCTACGAATAGAACTAGATTGAGACAGTCATTCAATCCCGATCGCTGCTAAACCAATACGGAACCGAGTTTAACGAGTATCTGAAAGGTCGACGTAATGCTAGGTGTTTTTATTGGTATTGGAAGGCGTTAAATTTTAACTGATTTAATTAAAGGAAGTAGACTTTACATGAGAAGCGTAGCATGACTGCTTTCACGTGGACGCTTTGATGCTATATCCGTTTACGAGCTTTTTCGAATTGTCATTAAAAACAGAACACTAATTTTAGAAAAGTTTAATTTTAATATTGATGAAAATGAAAAACAGTTGCCGTAACCACGTGATTAATTTAAAGATAAAATTGAATTTATAAAACTGATGACTTATCAAAAAAGAATTAAGAGGTACAAAGTCAAGACAACTGATAAAATAAACGAGGACATGTAACGACACATAAAGGGCGGTACCGATGAGAGGAATTTGCGGAGAAAGTAGTTGGAAAAGATTTGTAGTTAAATTAACATAATATCCGATGTATAGTTAGCAAAATTATCGTATCCAGTCATGTTGGCTGTAGACTTCTCTATCATTATCACCTTTTATGCAAAAAATTGATGTTATTTCTCTATTATCGGTTATCCCATTTAGTAAATGAAATGATTGATCACAATTGTAATCACCGCCAATAGTAGCAATAAGCTGTAAAGAGGTCTTTTCTAATTCGATGACTCCTTTTGGAGGTTTCAATTTCACCATTAATAAAGCGCAATAAATGTCGAATGATTCTTGATGGATCGTCTAGGTTTGTCGGTCGGCCCAGGGATGGAGACAGAAATAGGGGGACAGCAACTGTGGCTTTAAACGTGGCCCAAAACTGCTGACCTGTTTTATAAGGGCAAGCTTGACAAAGCCACCTCGCTCAACTTACTTTTTACCTGATTAGTTTTCAGATGACAGACCGGCGCGAGAAGAAACAAGTCGCAGGAACGAGAGTAGTAATGTCTTTTGCTAAAAGTATAAGTTCCTTTGGAGTCGCTGAGCCATCGTATTGAGTATCAATTTCTAAGCTGCTGCGTCTCTCGGCTAGCAAGTTAGATTATGCTCGATTCTTTTTGAGACCCAACAGCGGGCCCTCTGAACTGCGAGACTCAGTATAATATCTCTAATTCCCCTGCTGACGGCCCTGTTTCGGGCGGCAGGTGTGTACTTACGCCGCCGGCGGCAGCAGCGTGGTGATTTAGCGTCAGGTTTCGAACGCCGTCGGCTCTAGTGTCAATGTCAATATAATGTAAAAAAGCAGGAATAAAACTTTATTGGGGAAATGATTTCTGCATGGATCGCTAAATGTTATATTAATATGGAAAATATTGTTTTTTTTTGTCAATTTGAAATGTAATTCATTAGAATATGATGGTAAAAATAGAATTATAATTGGTTTGTGAACCGTTTTCTCAGTTTTCTCGTGTTCATAAGTTTTTAAGTTTTTTTAAAACTAAAATGTGCATTATATTAATTTTAACGGTTATCTATGCGATTCATTCAATATGGGACAATACAGTTACAACAATAAGCGATATTTACACATTGTTTATAAAAAGTTAAAGTTTAAATACATCTGTACTGTATTATTTTGGAGTAAGTTTTTCTTCTTTAATCAGTCCTGAAGTTTGTGTTATCTTTATGAACCGGACAAACACAATGGAGTTAATAAAAGTGTAACGGAGTTCTGAAACATGTCATGCTATTTCCATAGAAAACACCATTTTGATTATTCCACAATTTTACCTATAGTAATTTAATGCACCATTTATATGGTGCAAGTGCAACAAACACTAGACAATCGGCATCTTGAACAACCTGTCTAATTAGTGGATGATTGTTAGAAATTTAATTATCGCGAAGATTGTGTCAAAGAAATGATCACATTCTCATAATAGGCCTAGTTTCTGTAACCTAATCTCCGATTTATGCGCCAGCGGCGGGCACACGAATGCGCAAGTTTACATTACCGCCTGCATTGTAGGCAGTAGACAAGACACCATTGTGTCGAGATCGTGATAAACGCTATTGAGAAAATGTACAAACACTACGAACGTTTGTGTAAATCCGTTTTAAATATATATGAACAAAATTAAAACTTGGGAAATTAATTACAAATATTATGATAATGTATGGTCCGACTACATTTTACCCCGGTATTAATATTGCCATTTATTTTTCGCTTCCAATTTAACTCTCTCGATCCTAAGTCACGTTATAAATCTCCAATCAACAACACTTATTAACATATTATTATATTAAAAGCATAAAATTTAAACTTAAATTCCGAAAAAAATGTAAATATGTAGTTGAAAAAATCATTTTACGAAAAAAAAAACTGTACACAACAATGACTATCAATATATTAATATGTGGGCATAATTCATCAAAATAACACTACATACATATGTATATATTAATACTATCTACTTTGAATTGATTAGAGTGTATGTATTACCACAGGCTTTTCAGAAAATAGAAATAGTGACAAGTTAGGCCTCCGTAGTAAATTAAGACTAGTAGACTAGTGAGTGAATATACTAATGAGCCTTAAGGAGCACGCCCTTGTTGTAGTTAAATACATGCGCTCAACGTGTGGGATGTAAAGGCTACTGATGAATAATAGGTACAAAGCAGCAATACGATATTGAAAGAATGTAGCCGATGTATTCTTGTGAATGTAAATAACGCAACTGTTCAGGTAAACAGTATGCAGTTGATCACACATAATATCTGCCTCGAACATTGGCATGCCTCTGTGGTTACTGTCCACCGTTAGTAACACACACTTTACCTCACTGCGACAATTCTTAGATAAGTGGAAACATAATTATTTTTATAGAAGATACACTCTAATCAATTCGAAGTAGATAGTATTAATATCAACCTCAGGAATGTAAACCGATTGAGCTCAAGCAATAATGATAATGAATGATACTCAAATCCCAGAACTGCAGTTGCTATTATCACGAACACTTGTCTCATCTCAAACTAAGAGTCTTCGTGCTATGAAAATTAGACAATAATATAATATCACAATGCATTTGCAGAAATACGCTACAAAGAGCTATGTGTCAAGTTGAATAGCAAGGTATAATTTAATAAATTATTGATATAGGAAAAATCACACTAAATATACGATAAAAAGTATAAATATGAAAAAATAGTATTTCCGTTAATTATGAAGTACCTACTTAACATAGTTTTATAAGGCCAACGATACATGATTAGGTTCATAAGTGGATGACACATAAATAAATAATATCAATAACCATGTTTACTGACATTGTACCGCACTGTTTACATTTATTATCAGAACAAGAATGGTAACAACATCCAATAGGTAATTGACATACTTATAAACGTTATATACGTTAGTAAAGATTGTTTAATAAACTTAATAAATGCAATAATATTATGTGATTAAAAGGTATATATCAAAATTTTGCCTTTTTCTACTACTTCCATAGAAAAGACATCAACGCACGGCCAGTTAAAATTACTTTAATTAAGTGTAATGGATAGAATATAATTACTTTTGCGATGCACACGTATAAAATAACGAGTAATTAATGCAAAAAGAAGGTTTATATTTATTGATATGTACATCACCTCTTCGATGTTTTAATAGAATAAATAATGCCCTTTTTTATTAATGACGTGTAATTTTAGGAAGGTTTTACCAGGTGCTTAATAGATAATAAACTAATGAGTTGGGTATTTAATCTTTGTTTCTTTAACTAAATGCACTTGCTTTTTTATTATGTGGTTTTAAATCTGACATATTATTATTTTAGTATCAATTTTAATCAAATTGGTAGCTATTACCTACAAGATTCCTGTTGTCCAGACTGGCCGGTGGGACTAATAAAAAAAATTCCGTAGAATTCCTGTGGAAAGGGGAGTCCCACCGTGGCACCAATAAGAAACATCCTAGGATCAATGTGATTGAAATTAAATTATATGTCATTTAGATCATTATTAAGTGCAGGTTAGTAACAAAAGTATTGGGCAAATAACACTCTTTGACCCTATAACAGAATAGTGACATAGAAACCGATTCAATCGCAACGAAACGAACGACCTTCGTTCGGTAAAATGCAGCTCACGCTGCGATCTCCTCCCGTTTACATTAATCAGCTGATCCGACTCTTGCATACACAAATTAAATATTCAACAGGTACTTACAGTAAACAGGCAGCCGTAATGAAAATAAACCGAACACCTCCAATGTGCAAAGTCACAAAACAAAAACACAAAACAGAACTGTCAGTTCGGCAACGCGCGCAAAAAGAATGTATTTGGAATAAAAACTGTTCGCTCAAATACAACACTTCATTCACTGTTTATCGAACTGTTCGAGAGAAGTTTCGACGGCGAGCGCGGACGCGGCGTGCGTGCGATGCGCTCAAGGGTTTCGAGGCGAATGATCGTCGTGCGGCGAACGCGAATATTCGTCCGTTCTGTTGTCTTGCCGGCGCAGCCGCAGACAGCCCGTTCCCGAACGGGCGCATCGACGATGCATCGAAAAGAAAAAATGAGTGCATATGAAGCTAATATGCATATAATCGGAGATCTCCCGACGTCGTCGACATCCGGTAGGGAATCAAATCTCGGAAAGGATAAGGACCAAACAAATCCCAGCATCGATTACAATAAATTCATGTGAGTTTTGTGACGATATAATATATACAACAAAAATGTGTAAATGTTTAATACATAAACCACCGGGCAACGAATATCCACATGTAAATGGTTCGATGTACCGAGTAGTTTAATTTAACCGGTCTACGTGGCTCGTTCACAATCTTTTCACTCAAAAAATATAATAAAGAGGAAACCAATTACTAGCTTTTGTGTAAAACTGAAAAAATAGCAGCATGGCAAAATCCGACTAATTCACCCAACCCACAGCTGGACATATGCATCTAATAATGTATTATTCAAGTATTTAATTAAGCTCCCCTCGAATTGTTTCTTCACTGAGAAGTCGTATGTAACACAGTAATCACTAATCACTCAACTTGTGCAACCCATTGGTATATGCTGAAATTGCCTCTCACCTCATTATGTGGGCAAACGTCTCCACTGAAATACAATGGTTTTTTTGACCAATATAGTCCAGCTCTGCCAATGCAATTTTTTCTAAGTTTTTCCCATAAACGAAACGAAATTGGAGATAGCCGTGCCTTGGGCCTAAAATCGTATCCGGTCCTTCGGGACTCATTATTCAATCAAGGCATTACCTTTAAGTAATAAAAACGAAAGCCTCCTTTAAGTGCCACCTTGTCGTACCTTTAGTGGGTAAATTTTAATATTATTATGCTAAGTTGTCTCCTGTGACCTTTATAGAATTTCTTCAGAGGATCTTAGAAATGTTGACTATATACTTTGAAGGTTGTAAATTTCATCAAATTATACGTAAATTTGTATTTTTCTAGGAGCCTACTTCTGAAATACTTTATGAAAATGTCTGATTTTCCATATTTGATAGTCTACCAATAGTCAATACATATAACTTGGGTCAAATAGGACATTGTACATTTCTTATTCAAGATAATCAGGTTTGCTTTGTATGTGTTTAGATAAAACAACACAAAACACTTCTAATATTCCGATTCGATCGGTATGTATCGTATAGTAGTTTTGCCAGTTGCAAATGGAAACAAAAAAAAGAAGCCTTCGTATTGAGAGACAGGAATCCTTGACGTAAATTTCCGAACCGACATTGCATCCCTAAGGGGCGAGAGAAAGTAAAAGAATTTTGATTAAGTATGTCGTTTATGCGTTTTTACGGTCTTCCCATAAAAATAAGTCAGTTTAAAAATCCAGTGTCTTTGTCTAATGTTAGCAGAGCGGTTTTTACTTTATTATGGTTGTAAAATATACCGCACATGTTTGTATAAAGTTAATTTTGTGGAATCAAAAATGATATGAGTTTATCACCTTCTGTTTTTATGCTCAATAAATGTTGCTAGTGTGATGACCTTAAATTTTAATTATTATCAGGCCCTGAGCTTTAGGTATTAATATTAGAAAGATAGCATGATACCTATTCCTATGAAAATTGTTGTGTTTATTTCCTTAACTATACGGTATCACTTTTTAATAAAGGCATACAAATACCGAATACTTGACTCTCAAACTTAGCATTCAAATCCTTTGGCTTTGACAAAGTTGGGGAATGAATTGACGAAAGTCTAGTAATAAGCAGATGTAAAGGGGACTGTTTTAATTATACAAGACTGTTGAAAACGTTTATTGAGAAGTCATACTTCAACGTCTGTATAAGATTGTCTCCTTTCAAGCAACAGGTGTATTAATAGAACCATTCTCCATTTACAACCCTATTCACGGGATTCTTCGTCAGATCTTCGGAGCAGGTGCCGCATAAAGAATAATATCTTTACCTGGATTATGATAATACAACCGTATCGGTATCGATTCTTTAAAAATGACGAAAATGGTTTGTTTACTTAACGTTGCGCAGCTGTTAACAGCGTGGGTTAGCCTGACCTTTTAACGTTATAAATATTTCTGATATCGTATGTAATACAGTATGGAAATAGTTCAGTTCTTGTTTGTTCTTCTTTTTTGCTATGCAACGTAACTACTTAACTAATGTCCTATCACAAATGGAGATAACGGAGAGCAGGATCGGTAACAAAATATAGTCGGTCTTCAAGAGTTCGCACCGATTTCCACTAGTTTCAGATCCTAAACGCGCAGACTTAACAAAATAACTGTAATATTGCGTAAAGTAAGGAGCATGGTACATTGCTCTATAATTGCTATATTGCTATTAACTACAATTGTAACGTCTAAGTCTAATTACATTAACATTCAATTTACAGTCACATTGGTAAAATAATTCAACTCCTACAAATTACCTCCTAAAATTCACAGTAGGTATAAATGGTTTAAACAGTGTGGGTATAATAAATAATTAAACGATTCATATACATATATACGTACGTATTGTAGGAATAGAACAATAACTTAATCAAATCATGGCCTGAATGCCACTTAAAAATCTAATCTAATAAATAAAATCGTAAACTTGGCGTGTCTGTACATTGAAGATATTTACAGAAAAAAAATTTGGGCGTCTAAGGATAAGCAACAGAACACATTTCGATCATTTTTGAAATTGTTGTCTGTTTGTCTGTTTATCAGTTTGTCTGTGAGTTTGTGCACGTATCACTTAAAAACTACTGAACGGATTTTGATGAACTTTCCACGAAACATGGGGCTTAACCTAACTTAACATTTAGTCTTTACTTACATAGCAATCGGTTTACTCAAAAAGTTATGGACATTTTTAGTTCCAAATACATTAGTAGGTAAGGTTAGTATGCGATATATTGCAAATAATAGTATTTCCGTACTATTCAGATTGTGATGAGTTTGGACTACATTTGGAGCTGGTAGTGGGAATGGGCGTGGGCGTGGGAAAAGGGGAGTGGGAGCGGGAGCGGGATTGAGAGTGAGATTGAGAGTCTGAGTGGAAGTGGAAATGGGATGGGGAGCGAAAGTGGAAATGGGAGCGGAACCTGTAGTCCACGCGAGCGGAGCCGCGGGCACAGCTAGTATTAAAATATATTTTATTGAAATATCAATTTAAAATGCCCTCTAAAGAATATCGTATGTAGAATTTGATGATTGAACCAAAATCGTAGCCAGCCGTTTGGTAGCCAGTTAGGATATTAGTTACCAAATGGGACGAAAGGATTGTAATTACGACGACACATTTACATTATTATTTTGTATCGAAGCCAGGGGAAATAATAGATCACAGAAACCTAAGGTATGTGCCAGGTCTCTACATCTTTGAAATTGTTTGAGCCTCCAAAGATATTTTGCAGGTCTTGCTTAGAGATGTATCAGATAAAATATTATTTTTCATTTCTATCTAAAAGTTACAATGAAACTAAACTATATTTTTTTGCATATAAGTAGCACACACCATAAAGGGCATACACGAATATGTAAAAGTGGATGCCTTATCGATAGTTTCACAAAATAGATAATCAGCAGTTTCAAAAGTATAAAAATAGTAAGTAGTTGTTTGTCCCGCAATGTAAAATAATAAGTGCATGGCTTTTGATACAATAACTCGATTGTAGAAAGGCAGTTTCTCCGTAATCCGACGAGAGTGCTGACTGCTGACAGATGTCACGATTCCACTTTCTTCCATCACGCATAATATTTAAATACCTATTATAAATAAAGCAGCTGTATTATACAAAGTACCTACATATTTTGCTTTTTATTATTTTCTTACAATCGTTGCGTTAATGTTAGCAGTACGAAAATTTGATATCACTAAGTGTGCTGTTCGTTAAAATCCGAAAAATATAATTATACTTATAATTATACCTAGGCTTAACGGAGCTTTGAAAGTTTCGTTAGCTCGGCCACTTTTCTTTTATAAGGTTTTTAAAAATTCTCGCACTTCACTGAACCTAACAAGATTACCTAGTTATTTAGTTAGTTACCTAATTAAGTTTAAGGCAACTGTTAAGTTGCAACACTCAAGTTAACTTTATACTCGTGCTAAAGTTTATTGTAAATATTTCAGCAAGTACTTCTATGATGACAAGGATCATGCCTCACAGGCTATGGACAATAAATAAGTCTTACTATCAATAAAGTGCTGTTCAGGAATGTTACTAGCTTTGGAAAGAGTACTTTAATGAACGGTCCCTGAGTGTAGGAATTTGGTACAGAACCCTTCAATCCGGCCCTCCTCGTATACTTTGGTTTGACCTGTGTTCTATGGACAGGAGCGAAATTGTTTTAGCTTTAGATTACGTTCCGGACACATTCCACTCAATAAGTTTGCATGTTTGATGGGGAAAGTGGAGTCTCCTAATTGTGCAGAGTGTGAGGTTGTGGAAGATGTGCACCATATTTTGGTGGAGTGTGTGCGGAACGAATCGATAAGAAGACAAATGTATCAATATACATGTTCCAGTGACGTGGGAGCCTGTAATAGCATCCTGGCATTCCCCTCATCTGATGAGGCCAGGATGCTTTATAAACTTGCTAAATTTATATTTGTAACAAGAGTGTGATATAAGATTTGTAAGGATAAGGGTGACATGGTCATTAATATGTACCAAACCCTTTAAAAAAAGAAAAGATGGAAAAAAGTGCTGTTCGTTCATGTGATCATGTCATAAGTTTTATGTTATGAGTTTATCATACGACATAAAAATGTAATTTTTGCAAAGCCATCTCGTAATCTTATCTGTGGACTTTTAGTGAAATGCGTGAGACGTCCATTGCATAGTTGCGTAACCACTACTCTAATGATTTTTATGGTCATACATATAATGAAGTTGTAGCAGTTGTTGCGATTCTGTTATCCTTATATGTTGAGTGAGGATTTCGGCATGAATATGACCATCCGCCAGTCAGAGGGGCCTTCTCAGCCTACTGATTCTACTACACTCAACTCGTTTGACTCTTCTGGTTCTTAATTCTTCGGGCAATGTCAGTGACCTCAGTTTTCCGATCTTTCTTCGTTCCTAATGATACCATTTAAAAATTTCGAGCTATGTTCATGTAGTCTAATTTATTAAGAACTGAATTATATGAAATATGCAAGTACAATACAAAGGTGGTAAAAGACATATTGAAAAACTGTCGAATCTTCGTAGTATGACATATTATAGCAAAACTACGGAAAAAAGCAAGACTAAACTTAGACCATGGATTATCACAGGTCTTTACTCTATTTTATTTACGAAGTAGGTAGAGAAAGCTCTCCCTTCATCATCAGCCGAAATACGTCCACTAATGAATATAAAAGGCTCCCTAATAGAATGCCACTTTTGGTGGGCTGTCCATTGGGGGATTTGTCATAGTCATAAGGGCAATCCTTTAGTAGCCTTGACGACACCCACGGGAAGCTTGGGGGTGGCCCTATTCTAAACCGGGAACCACAAGGCGTAGTCCCTTGTACAATATTTAATCGTAACATTCAGATCGGTCTGAAAGGAGCCATTGTTGGCCTACCTATCAAGGGCGGATGCATAAACCTGCCAATTTGTCAATGTCGCCCTTTAGTGTGTTTGCTATGCTGCTGTGATAACAGGGGCCTAGTTCCAGTTGAGTAGCTTGGACGCTGCTTATCTAAGTGATATCATGTTTGCCAAGGACTTATCTAATAAATAAAATCGTAAACTTCGCGTGTCTGTACATTGAAGATATTTGCAAAAAAAAAATTGGGGGGTCTAAGGATAAGCAACAGAACACATTTCGATCATTTTTGAAATTTTTGTCTGTTTGTCTGTTTGTCTGTGAGTTTGTGCACGCATCACTTAAAAACTACTGAACGGATTTTGATGGACTTTTCACAAAAACATGGTGCTTAACTTAACTTAACATTTAGTCTTTATTTCATCGCAATCGGCTAACTCAATCAAAAGTTATAGACATTTTTAGTTTTCAAATACATTGGTTAGGTAAGGTTATTATGCAATATATTGCTTAAAGTAGTATTTCCGTACCTACTATTCAGATTGCGATGAGTTTGGATTACATTTGGAGCTGCGAGTAGGAGTGGGAGTGGGAGTGGGAGTGGGAGTGGGAGTGGGAGTGGGAGTGGGAGTGGGAGTGGGAGTGGGAGTGGGAGTGGGAGTGGGAGTGGGAGTGGGAGTGGGAGTGGGCGTAGGCGTGGGCGTGGGCGTGGGGGTGGGATTGATAGCGGAAGCGGAAGCGGTAGCGGAAGCGGGAGGGGTGCGGAAGCGGAAGCGGAGCTGGACCGGAGCGGGAGCGGGAGCGGGTATGGTACCAGTGTAATTTGACTGTTTGAAAATTCGCATAACTTTTGACTGAGTTACCCGATTACGATGAATTTGTGGTATAAGTATGCAACAAAGTAATGTTGGTCGGAATTTGGACTAGATGTATTAGTTACGAGGACTACATTTGGAGGAGGAAAGAGGTTTGAGGGGAGGGTTAAGGGGAGAGCTGAGGAGAGGGTTGAGAGGAGGGTTGAGGGGAGTGTTGAGGGAAGGGTTGAGAGGAGTGTTGAGATGAGTGTTGAGAGGAGGGTTGAGGGGAGAGTTAAGGATCTGGATCTGGACCTGGAACTAGGCCTGGGCCTGGCCTGGACCTGGACCTGACCTGTGCCTACCTGGACCTGAACCTGGACCTGGACCTGGATCTGGGCCTGGACCTGGGTCTGGACCTGGACCTGGGCCTGGGCCTGGGCCTGGGCCTGGGCCTGGGCCTGGACCTGGACCTGGACCTGGACCTGGACCTGGACCTGGACCTGGACCTGGACCTGGACCTGGACCTGGACCTGGACCTGGACCTGGACCTGGACCAGGACCTGGACCTGGACCTGGACCTGGACCTGGACCTGGACCTGGACCTGGACCTGGACCTGGACCTGGACCTGGACCTGGACCTGGACCTGGACCTGGACCTGGACCTGGACCTGGACCTGGACCTGGACCTGGACCGGACCTGGACCTGGACCTGGACCTGGACCTGGACCTGGACCTGGACCTGGACCTGGACCTGGACCTGGACCTGGACCTGGACCTGGACCTGGACCTGGACCTGGACCTGGACCTGGACCTGGACCTGGACCTGGACCTGGACCTGGACCTGGACCTGGACCTGGACCTGGACCTGGACCTGGACCTGGACCTGGACCTGGACCTGGACCTGGACCTGGACCTGGACCTGGACCTGGACCTGGACCTGGACCTGGACCTGGACCTGGACCTGGACCTGGACCTGGACCTGGACCTGGACCTGGACCTGGACCTGGACCTGGACCTGGACCTGGACCTGGACCTGGACCTGGACCTGGACCTGGACCTGGACCTGGACCTGGACCTGGACCTGGACCTGGACCTGGACCTGGACCTGGACCTGGACCTGGACCTGGACCTGGACCTGGACCTGGACCTGGACCTGGACCTGGACCTGGACCTGGACCTGGACCTGGACCTGGACCTGGACCTGGACCTGGACCTGGACCTGGACCTGGACCTGGACCTGGACCTGGACCTGGACCTGGACCTGGACCTGGACCTGGACCTGGACCTGGACCTGGACCTGGACCTGGACCTGGACCTGGACCTGGACCTGGACCTGGACCTGGACCTGGACCTGGACCTGGACCTGGACCTGGACCTGGACCTGGACCTGGACCTGGACCTGGACCTGGACCTGGACCTGGACCTGGACCTGGACCTGGACCTGGACCTGGACCTGGACCTGGACCTGGATTTGAAGTCTGAGTGGAAGTGGGATAGGGAGCGGAAGTGGGAATGGAAGCGGATCCTGTAGTCCACGCGAGCGGAGCCGCGGGCACAGCTAGTTTCATAATATAATGGTTGCGATTTGTAATATTCTCGCGGGGTCGATATTTTGCGATGATCTTAACATAAATTGCAGTTAACAGTGAAGTGACATCAAGTAATTGTTCCATTATATATAGAACCATCATCATTAGCTCAACCACTGGACGGATCGGGATGAAACTTGGCACACATATTGGTTAGGTCCGGAGTAGGACACAGAATAGTTTTTATCCCGAAAACCACATCTGAGACGCGGACGAAGTCGCGATCAAAAGCTAGTAAAATATATGATTTAAGAATTTTGCAGTTAGCTCGTATAAATACTAATTTTTAGAGTAGTCGGTCAATTTACCTGTGTACAATGAAATAAGTAGCGAAATAACTAGTTCTCACTAAAATTACCTAACAACATAAAATGTAGGTGCCATTGCCTACTTTTACTACTTACTTAAGTTATAAAGTAGTTTTTGAAACTAAGATTAAATATAATGTTAGAAGACAATGGATATGATCTAATGGACCAAAACCGTGTTACCAAAAATATTATTCCTCACGTATACAGATTCGTAGTGGGTTACAAAACAATGTTACCAATCTACCAAGTTTAAAACTAATTGTGTGAGAATATTACGCAAAAATGGCAAACATCTGTTAATTACTGTATTCTTTAAAAGTCAGGGGACTTAGTTCTGGTAGTTGCCTGTCTAGTGCAATCCAGACGAGTCACGGGTATGCGGTCCCGGCTTCCCGAGTTATCGCTAGTACAATCCAACTATCCTTCCATAATAGCGGTATCCCATTCCTAACCTATACTCCTTACCCATACCCCCACGTCCTGTCTTGCTCGCCCCGATCCCTGTCCCGTCCGTCAATCCAAGGTCTGCCGTGCCGATGGATGCGTGTCCAGAGCTAGCCTGGTCGTAAGCGTGCCGACATCCCGGAGCTGGGCGAACTCCGGACACTATTAGCCTTACAGAGTCATACGGGGCTCTGACGAGGTGGACAATTATTTCTCTAGCTAACCGTGGTACCTCAACATGGAGGCGACGATGTTGTTCGCAACACATCAAGTCAGGGGCTATCACGGAGCGAAAAACGGGCGAACGCTTTGCGACATTGGATTAAGCAAAGTGGCGATACATCGCCTCTGCCTACCCCTCTGGGACCAAGGTGTGAGCATTATGTATGTATGTTTAAATTTTGGAACACCGTTATTTATAAATCAATCTATTTCCATAGTTCGTGTCAAAATCCGAACTCAAGTAAAGAATACACGGACTTAGTATTTGGTATTTCCTGCTTCTCCTATCTGTTATATTCTTTTCGGTTAATTTAGGATGAGTGTAAGAACTATGACATTATTATGGTAGATATAAAAGGTAGGTAAATCAACCAAAACCAAGAGGTTTTTATTTAAAAAAGTTTTAATTTTGTTTGTAGAATTTATTTAAAATTCTTAAGCTTTCCATATAGTTTTACTTTAGTTTCACTGAACTAGTTTAAAGACCTTATTTTAACTTCCTCAATTGCTAAATTGCCCTGTCACTGATCTTCGCTGGTGATTCATTGTCAGCGCGGGGGTCTATGAAGAAACTAGAACAATATAGATCAGAGTGAACTTTTGAACTAGGACAATATGCAGATCCAGAATTGGTGTCATGCCACCCGTAGATAATTTGTTATCGTAAATAAAGTAGGATCGCAGTCTTACATCTCGTATTCGTCAATATTTTCCTGACAAATCTTGCCTTATTTTGTGCAAACATGGGTCTGTTCTAATAAGTTTTTCAAAACGAAATAGTTGCGCTTTTTGCAGGAGGAAAGCGTATAATATTGATTGATTAAACATTCTAGGAAATTAGTCCGATAAAATGGAGAGAAGGATTATTAATTTTGTTACCTCTCCAGCTCGAAAGGGGTGCTTTTGGTGCTTAAAAACTCGCAGTAAAATCGCTTTTTGCTGCGAGAGTAAAAGTGATTTGAATTTCGAACACCACCTTTTGACGATAAACTGGGCGATGGTTCGTTCAGAAACTCTTTTGGCCTAGCGATTTAATACATAGGCTAAATTTTTTGGATGTTATTTATCGAAATTTAAGTTTATAAATACCTAGTACTATTGATTTTTTAAAGACGGAGTAGTTATAAATTATGTAGTATTTACTAGTAAATATTAATATCGCTTAATTAAAAATATCATGTTTACTTGGTTTTATAAAAATGTCAAGCAGTGCAGTTTCAGAACGCAACATTTAAATAAAAAATAAACTTTTTTTTTCTCGCTGGTGAGATGAAAAGCTATGAAAAGTTGTATGTTTCACACGAGAACAATTTTTTTTATGTCTCGTGCATTTAAATCGCTCACTGTGCTCAGTAGTCTATAATCAGAATCACTCGCTGCGCTCGCAACAAAAAATAACTTTGCTCACTTGTTGAACAAATAAATAACTATTATAGCACCTCCATTCTTTAGATTAGCTTACGTCGTCATTTTTATCACTATATCTTATTAAAAATAAATTATATAATATCTTCTGGTCTAACGCGCTCCACCTTAGGCCTCATCATCACTTACCATCAGGTGAGATTGAGGTCAAGCGCAAACCCATCAACAATAAAAAATTATTAACAAAAGATCAGGTGATGAGAAACTTGTTTTTAGTTACTGATAAATATTTATTACCTGAATCAAATTAATTACATTCTATGGCCGTTGAAATAATTTTAAAATAAGAGGAATAATGTTTTATCATCATAAAATAAGAGGAATAATATTTTATCATCATAAAATAAGAGGTACAATGTTTTATCATCATAAAATTTAATGACTCTTCATTACAATATTGTTGTTGTATCCATAAAAAATCTGTTACGCAATTAAAGGCAAGCTGTCACACAGTGATGAAGTATAATATTTTGTTTAATTTAAATCTAGAGACAGTGAGTTAGGTTTGTATCAGTGAAGCCAATTTTTTTATACTAAAATTGTAATTGTAAGAGATAGAAAAATCATAAATTCCATATAGCATACAGTTTTTAAATAGTAATTTTATAGAAAAAATACCTATTTGTTTTTACGTCTAGATATTTCAGCCATCACAAATGATTTATAATCTTAATAATAGTATAAAATTAATTAAATATTCCTAAGTCATGTCACATACTCACATTTCAGTTTACATTTAAAGTAATACTCGGAATCTGCAGGCGTTTGACTTTGGTCTTACTTCGGTGATAGGCGATCGTTTCGCACATAAAGTTTTAATGGCCTGTTTCATTCCGGATGTTACACTTCGAGCTCCTACTATTTGTACTGCAGTAGAGTTATGCAAACATTGTTAAAATGTCTTTAGCTAGAGACTAAAATATGTCGTTGGGTACAGTCAAACTCCTAACAATGTAATAAGGAAGAAAGAAAAGTAACATTTGTATTTTTTAATGAATCACTCCTTTACAGATCATTTATCAGCATGGAAGTTTGTTTATATGTGCGACATGTAGGCGCAGGGATATGATAAAATTAGAGATTGATCACATATCTAGAAGCCCAGGAGGTATATAGGATACTTTTTACCACAGGAAAACATTAATAACTGATTGCAAGAACAACGAGGTAGGAAAGATAGTCATTTTTCCCTGATGGGATCTATGATTTCTTGTCAAAGGAACAGAATGCGACAGATTGAACAAAAATATCTTGAAGGATGTCGCGATTTGCACAAAAGTAACAGTATTCATGTGCGTACGGGCTGCTTAAAGCATGTGTAAGCGAGCACTGGCACTACGCAGCAGTCCGCAGCACACGACTGCGCAAGCGCATGTCGTCGTGACTGTTGATAAACGCACGCCTTTTGAAGTTGTATAGTTAGGTGCAAAATTCTTTTTTTCCTATGGGAATTATTGAACTAAAGGGATTATACTAATATAATAAAGGTAGAGAGGTAAGAAGTAATCTTTGGAACTATTCCAGTCAATAACTACTAGTCAGTTTTAAGCCTGTCACGTTAACTCACCTTAGAGACCCAGAATTTTCTAGAACAGATTAGTATTCTAAAAGCTTTGGGTATTCTAAGTAAATTCTAATATTGAAATAATTTCCAAAATCGGTATGCTAGTTTCGGAGATTGCCTGGTACAAACTCAACATACTTTACCGCTTTATTGTATCAGTGTTCACTAGAAGTCATGTATGCATATTATTATAGTGGAAGTAACAGTAATATCTAGTTATAACACGTGGGTAGCCCATGCGGTGTGTGTGCACGTGACTAGTGTTTAGTAAATATACGGAACCAGCGAACGTGATTCCTGTAGCGTGCCTTAGCACGCGCGAGAGCCTTGCAATCATCTAAGCGCACGGTTAGTGTGTTAGATCAAGTTCTATAAAAACTGATTACCCACCCAATACCACTCATGGTTGCAGTGGTAGGTAGCCCTTGGTCTGCACTTGCAAGTAAGGGAGTTTGGTTACGGTGGGTGGAAGTGGGTGGTAAAAATGTTTGATGAGTCAGGATGGGGATAGGGGGAGGAGAGTGGTGGGGTGGAAAGGGGGAAGGGGATTGATATTAAACAAATTTCAACTTTATGAAAAAGAAACAATAATTCTGTCGTCTATATTTTTAAACTGTTGCTTTAATAGATCCACGGTGTTAACGCCAACCACTCTACATATACCCATCAATTTCCTTAAAGCTCTTACTTTTATATATCTGTCACACTCTGACAAACGCAAGGACAATTAAGTATGACGTCTCTGACGCAAGCATTAACCGCTACCCTATGCGACCGCAAGCATATATTAGAACCACCACCGTGCCCCGCGTTTCGCTAGTGAAAGTGAAAGAAAAGAATTACGAAGTTGCCCAGAGAGCCTGTTAAGGACTGCTGTAAGGTGCTCGACGTTCCTGCTGACATTGGACTTGCAGTGAATCGGAGACGTGAAAGCAGATTCTCAGAACTGTCAGTCTTCTTCCAAATGCATTTCCCATTATTTTACCATTTTACTTCTTGCATCCCGCGTTTTTACAAGGCTTGACACAACAGCAAATTTTGACATACACTCACTAATTAACATTACGTACATGATAAATAAAAAACAATCACAAATTATTAGCAGGAAAACCTGTCAAGTTCATATTAGTGGATTTGATGTGCTACTGTAGCGCCCCTGGCACGATTGCCGCGGCGCGGGTAAATGCGTTCGATTATAGTACATAGTGGAAGAAATTAGTTTCTTTGTGAAAAAGTTTTTTGAACTTGGTTGGTTAACTTATAAGATTTCAATACTTTTGTCAGCCCAACAATTATCCAATGAGAACTTGTCCCTTTTACCAGTAATGCTTTGATGGGATACATGTTTCCTCTCGAAGGCTATAAAACAGTTAACAAGGTGTAAAGATCTTTCTTTTGTAGTAAGCTATGGTGTAGTTTGATTGCAGTAAATGTTTAAAAACATTTTCATACGATAAAGATTTATCGTTCTCTGGCATGTTTTCTAAATACACCAGATAATAAACTTTAAACATAATTAATTATGTACTAGATACTCCGTATTATGTACTACATACGAGTACATTTATAGTTTATTTATTTGTGTGAATTGTGTTAAATGAAATTAATTCAGGTATAGTATGATTATTTGTCCCTCTTCATTAAACAGGAGAGTAATTAGGTACTTACTTAACTAAAATAAATATTAATTGCTGACGCATAATCCAAATAATTAACCTTTATAATCATCACAAGTTCTTATAAGACGACCCATAGAAAATAGGGCTGCTCACATACTGATGAGTTGGTAATTTTTAGCATTTCTCAAAATTCCTACAACAATAGATTTTTGTCAGTTTATCTGTGGCGTTACCAAAATATAAAGATTTGACATTATAAATATTTTATATATACATACGAGTATACTAATCTAATCTTAAACTAGGATTTTCTTCTATAGGAATTAAATAAACTTACCTTAAGTAATAAAAACGTCATACTTATAAATAAATGTCTCAGTCAATGGCAGATTAAGTTTTCTTACAGGAGAGTCGTGGCACATGAAAGGTTCACGTGACTCATCAGGTGCAGCCTCCTCAGTACGGTATCGGGTGAGCGATCTCGGGGCCGTTTAAATATTGAATACCTAATAATATATAAGAATCGGTCTGCGGGGTTGTTGCGAACCTTAAAGGTGAGATTCGATGTAGATTTTCTAGGAGATATCTTTCCAGCAAAGTCAATTCAATACATAACAGGGAACCGATCGAATCCGAAGCCATACAAGCCATCATCATCATCTAAAATACGTCCACTGCTGAACATTAAGCTTCCCCAATATAATGCCTCGTTTGGTGGGCTGTCAATTGGGGGATATGCCATAATCACCACGCCTGGCAGGCGGTTTAGTGATCGCAGTAATTGACTTAATACAGGAGAACGCTACTGCCCGTCCCTGGTGCAACCCCTTAATCGTCTTGACCCCTACGGGAAGATTGGGGGTGGACCTATTCTAAGCCGGGAACTATACTATACACTAATAATCTGCGGTAACTTATTTAAATAAGCAGGCTTTGGTTTTTTTTGTATTAAAGTGGTGTTTGTAGTACTTATTTAACAAAATATGAACGAAGAGGATTATTAGGATGATTGATGAACTGGATGACGTATTTATAATCGGCTCACTCATTAGCCGGATATAGTAGTTAATAAATCAGCCAGAACGAAAGTGGGTCAGGTTATGTAGAGTTACTACGTCTGTTTGAATCCCGACATGACAAAGAAGTTTGTTAATAAAATAGCGTAGGTACAAAAAAAGTTACAACTCATGAAGGGGACGGAGGCTTCAACCAAAAAGTTTTTACCTTCATGGTTCAGTTTATGATAGTGGGTCGGTCGTATGGGTCTACCATAAATTTCTTACACCCACGTGTGATAATCAGCAATAATGTGAAAGATATACCTCAAATAATACTATTTTAATTATAGCGATGTTATATAGCGAGGCCATAGCGAAACTAATGATAGTTTGGCAACACTGTATCGGACCTCTTCAGTGCTACTGTCAAATTAAAGGTGCTTTCTGCTAAATGAATGACGCATGGTACAATGACCGTGGGTACTTAATATATTCTTTAACGAAAAATTACCAATTATTAACCTTATTGCGATGGTATTGGGTACGCAAAAATTATACGCGAGCTCAAGCAACAAAATTTGAAAACTGAGAATGCAGAGATGGTCCTTGAGGATTAAACGAATGTGACGTTCTTGCGCTAACTTCACTTTTATATTTCTCTGCTACAAATTATCAAAAATTTTGAATTAGGCAAGTACTGAAAAAGTTTTGTTCGGCCGTTTGGAGCGCTGTTGGATTGAACTTTATATTCTTCTTAAAACATCCTTCTCCTTCGTTTTATTGCTTGGTACCACCCACCACCTATTATTTTGAGTTATCCTTATGTTAATCAACTTATAAGATATAATAAAACGCATGGTTCATCATGGTCAATAATGATAAATCATGAATCATCATTCTTCATAGTAAAACGGAAAATAATTTTACAGAGTGAATAGCACAGCTGTGAATTAAACACAGGCAGCTATGCCTCAAATTCACTTCGAAATTACCACAAAGAAGAAAATCAATATTTTCCTAATCGACAATATGGCGTTCCAAAAAATAGTTTCTTTGAAAACTGCCAGCAATAAAAGATATTAAAAGTTTCCGAAGAAAAGTTTCAAAATGAACTGAATTGAAACTGTGTGAGTCAATCAGTCTGATATTCGTCACTTTTGTCATAATCATAAAGTAACTAACGAACTGATAACGAAATTAACTGAGTTTTCCTATTACCATATCTTTGAAGACATCTGTGCTAGTGGGTAATGCCTTTTAAATGACTTATGGATGTGGTGTAAAGTTCTCAGATAAGATGACTCACTCTCATGGGGTGCTACAGGTGTCATTAGTTCTCGCATCTCCTTCTCTCCAGCACAAATCGAGTAAAAGGAGTCGGTTCTTTCATTCGCATCCAATGAGTCACGATTGGAACTAACCGCAAATCGGTATTTAAAACTTGTTTTATTCGAAATATTATTGAAACGACTATATAGTTTGTATTATACTCTGACTCATGAATCTAGAGATCGTGATTGCTATGAATCGTTCTGATATGCGTGAAATTCTAGAGCTTTGTTTCTGAGGAGGCAATGATTTAGAAAGCTGCGATGTCGACATTATTATGTGTTACGTAATTGTTTTCCCTGCAGACTCAATTGTAGGAACTCGGATCAATTCTGAGCCTTCTACTAATACAATAACTGCGTTTGTAGTTGAGTGACTCAGGATAAAATAAACAACATAAAACAGCTGTTATGATATACACATACTGTCCCAGTACATAGGCATTCAGTATCGAATACTAAACGACTTGTACGACTTTTGGAAATTTGAAACTTAGGTACGTGAGATTGTAACATATTCTTTCAAGTGAGTAATCAACACAATTTTTATAATTATAATAAAAAAAAACGTTATATTTTGTAACTAAATGTAGATACTGTAATGAATGACGATAGTTTTATTTTTCCAGTTTCCAGAAAAAACTTAGCTTGAAAAAGTGAACTTTTAGGAAACAATTTTTTGAAATCATAAAGAATAATAAAATAAAATAGTTTAGAAATTATCTAATAAATCTATGTATATAATTATTATTTATTGCATAATGAACTTTTACAGTAGTGATAGTTGTACATAATTATAAATAAACAATAACAAGGAACAATTATAAATAGAAGATGTCTTCCAACGCACCGCACCGGGGCAGGGTTCCCAATATGCTGGCAGCGTTCCCCCTCTGAATCGCCAAGCTGATTCTTTGGGCGAAGAAGCTGCCAGCTCTACGGTCTCCCGAAGCTTCGATGAGGCGCGTTGAAAGGTCTTTAGCTAGTAATAGGGCATCTGGCCCCCAGGGGCCCAGAGTCTCGACGCCGAACGGCACAAATACATACCCTTGCCCAAGATCGGCATATTTACTTTTTTTTTTGTCCTCCGCTGAGGCCGCTGCCGCGCCCGCAGAACAGGCAGTTGCCCGAATGTGAGATGGAGCCAGCGTATCTACGCAGGTAGCGTCCCACACCAGGCATCGACCTTGCCTCCAAGGTATAAGCGACAACCCATCAGGTCTCTTTCCGTCGGAACGTAAAATACCATTTGGCTCCAACACTGAAGGGACGTTCGCGGAGGAAAGAGCCCTGCGAATGGTGTCATTTAACGAAGCGTGGCGCGACAGACGGCCCGCGCTCCTTCGGCAGGAAAGTCCATGGTGCCCCAGCTCATTAACCAGCTCGCCACAGTGACAGCGGTGCGGCTGATTAATATTTACTCCTAGGCGCAAACTTACCGCCAAGGTAAGAGTACAATTATCCAGCAGGGTTCCTATGTGTGCAGAAGGAATTGCATGAAGCCACAAACCTGACTCTCTCGTAGATACAGCGAGGAGGCGAGCATGCTCTACCGCATCCGCGCTCGATGTTAACAGTTCTTGTTGTAATTGTTTACACAGAGGGTCGTCCCACTGTCTCTGTGAGTGCAGTAGGGTGGGCAATGCACTGGGACAGGCCAGCAACCACGCATCCCTAGCTTCTGACAGGTGTGTAATCTCTACGGAACCCAGAGATGGGCTGGTGATATTACCGAAGAGACCACAAGAACCATGTGAAGAAGACAGATATGCGGGCAACGAGACGTGGCTCGCCTTCCTTATACCCAGGCCCCCGAAACGGACCGGAAGTGAGGCTTGAGTCCAAGCCCGGTCACTAAGAGTGCAATTTAAAATTTTGGATAGAACGTTCCTAATTTCATCGTCCAGAATGGTGAGTTGGTCGAGGTTCTTCCAAAAATGCGAGCAACGCAACACATAAATAAATTTTGGTACGAAAAGACAAAACTTCATTATGACCAGAGCCATATGAGCGTTTATTTTGAACAGACGATCAGATGACTGGCGGAAATTGTTTATTTGTTCCTGGATGTAAGTGGGAAAGGACTCATCAAATACCGGTGCACCGAGGATGCGAAGCGACCCGTTATCCAAAATGTTTATACTGGGGGCCAGATCACTAAATCGTTTAATTAGTTCGCGGGCAGTTTCTAACGGTGTCGATGGTGTCACGCTTGAGCTGTGTAGCTAATAAAACCCAAGACATGAACAAAGAATAAGATAGTTTTATTAAAGATTTAGATGGGTCGTGATCGACCGCCCTGATGGCAGTTTCTAGGTTTGGTCGAGCTTCAGAGGTGTTCCGCTACTGGCCTGGCTGTCCCTGCTGTAGTGTGGACGGTGACTGCAGGAGTCTCCGATGAGGGCTAGGTGCTGGCTCTGCAATGAGTGTCCGCAGCTCGTCCAAGGGGTCCAAGGCCAAACGGTGTAGCGGAGAGTGTAGGTCAACGATGTGAAGAGAGCTTCAACGTTAACTTCGACGTTAACTTAGACGTTAACTTAGAACCCTGGAAGATTTAGCGGGATTAGATCCTCTTCCAGTGAGTCTCCATGCATCCACCTTTCCACACCACTGCAAGTAAGCTGGGCCATGATGGGTGGTTTGATTGTGGCGATACATGGAGATTGGAACGGAATAGCACAGTGGTAAGAAGGTGAAAATAGAACATGACATAAAGAACCAAAGAAAACAAGTGGAAAACATACACAGATCAGAACAGAATTTATGAAAAGAGGTTTACAAGGCCAAATTAACAAATAGGTAAATATCAGTTCACACTTACCCAACAGCGGGGGTCTAAATTAACTGAATTTAGTGTTTAATATAGGGAACACTATTTATTGAGTAATTAAGGCTTTTTAGGTGGTTTTAGGGCACCAAGGAATAAATTAAAATCTGACAGTACGAAACAGCTGTTCGTTTTTTCTCTCGAGATTTGAAATGACCGAGTGAAGTCAGTGACGTTTCGCGTCGCCGCGTAGGGGTTGCCGCTTCTACGGTTGATACCGATTATCGATTAAAAGTGAATCGAGAATCGATTGTGTTGAAATCGCGATTAACGTAAATTAAAAGAGATTCACGTTACAGATTCGCCTCTCCCCTCCAGGATTTTACTTCCTATGAAGAAAAATCCGAAACTAACTAAATAAAGGAAAAATTCAACCTAATAATCACGCCGTTCTTGTTGTACTTTACCTAGGTTATAAGTAATTTCCAACGATAATGTAAATAAGAAGAACTACTCTTACCATTCATACTTCAACAAAACATTCTTCAACTTTCAAAATTCATCTTTCTAACTAACCTCAATATTTATTGATTAATACGAGGCACCAAATCATAAATAAAGGCAACTGACATATTGATCTGTTGACTTAAAGTAAATCTTCCGTTTTTCAAAAACAAAAATAGGTGACAATCATCGACGCGACTATCGGTGAGGAAAAAAATTACAAAATTTTGATAAAAAAAATCTGTTCTGTGTATTGCAAGTAATTTATTGATAACTACTAACTAATTTCAAATCTTTGATATGCCAAGTACCAATGTCTTTACCGTTCATGTCATGTAACTCATATACTAAAGGTGAGTTTTTACTTACCACCCTGCATTTGATAAATTTGGGTGCTAACTTTTTACTAAAGTATTGGTCTTTATCGCTCTGGAAATACGTTCTTTTCCAGACGATGTCACCAATTTGAAATTCTGCCGATTTTCGGCGTAAATTATACCTAGACGTATTCTTTACGTGAGCGTGCCAAAGAGAAGCCTGTACATTATTAAATATGCCTGCTAAATTACCTATATTATCGCAGTAAATGTCGCGAGGTAAGAAAATAACTTCGTCCTCGATATTCGGATCAATGTAGTGGGATCCGCATGTGACGAGTTCTCTCCCATGAATGAGAAGTGTGGGTGTATAGCCTGTTGCCTCACTTACAGAATTATTCATGGCAAATTGTATTTTTGGCAAATTAACATCCCATGATCTGTGATCGTTCTCTATGAAACATGAAATGCAGGTTACAATAGTTTTGTTGTACCTTTCAACTGTGTTTATCTGTGGAGTGTACTTTGGTGTGAAGAATACATTTGGTATTTTATACTTTTTAAAGAAATTTTCTAAATTTTTGGAAATAAACTGGCTACCATTATCTAAGAAAATTGTTTGTGGAACACCATGAACAAGGAACACAGAGTCCTCTAAATGTTTCACCACTGCATCAGCTGTTGCTCTGCGCAGTGGAAACATAACGCAATATTTAGAAAAACAACAGACTACTACAAGTAAGTAACAGTTCTGTTTTCGACTAGTGGGAAGTGGACCAATGAAGTCAATTGAAATCATCTGAAATGGACGGGAACATTGTTTTGGTCTTCCCATTTCACCCAGGGTAGCATGGTTAGGTGATTTGATGGAAAGACAAGTTGGGCAATTTGAAACAAATTTTACAACGTCTGAGTGCATACCCGGCCAGAAGTAGCGTAGAGCCAAGCGAAGGTAAGTTTTGTGAATTCCCAAATGACCTGCAGTAGGTTCATCGTGGTTTTCAGAAATCACTTTCTCACGTAGTTCGCTAGGAACTACCTCTTTCCATGCAAACTCAGCAGTAAGAGGAGACTTGTTTTTTGAAAGACGGTAAAGGGAATTGTTATTAATTTTAAAATTTTCGAGACTACTGGGATTGTTTAAACAAGTGTTGTATATTGTTTTGTACCAAGAATCGGTTGTAGTTGTAATTGAGTTAGATGTGGAAATTGCTGATACGGGGACCGCACGAGATAGAGCGTCGGGTATAACGTTATCTACTCCACGACGATGCTTGATGACAAAATTAAATGAAGATAGACGTACCCCCCACCTAGCTAGTCTACCGGTTGGATTGCTAAGGGATAAAAACCATTGAAGAGCGGAATGGTCCGTGTAGACGGTGAAGGTTTGTCCATTCTCCAGGTAGCAACGCCAATGCTCCAACGCAATGAGAACAGCGAGTGTTTCCCTCTCTGTTATGCTATAGTTTTTCTCTGCACCAGTTAAAGACTTGCTCATATAAGCTACGGGCCTCTCTTTTCCGTCAATTAATTGCGTCAACATTGCGCCAGTGCCGTAATTACTTGCATCGGCATGGACCTCAAAAGGTTGGCTATAATCTGGGCAGGCCAGGACTGGGGCAGAAACTAAACATTTTTTGAGATTATTGAAGGCGGCATCTGCTTCAGTGCTCCAAGAGAAGGGTGGAGATGTCTTTTTGTTAGTAGTCAACTTGTTTAGAGGGCCCGCTAACGTGCTAAAGTTAGGAACAAAACGGCGATACCAAGTAGCAGTTCCTAAGAAACGTTTAACGTCCTTTTTACAAGTTGGGGTTGGGTAATTTACAATAGCTTGTACTTTTTCTGGGTCAGTGCGTAAACCTTGAGCATCTACGACGTATCCTAAATACTTTAACTGACTCCTAAAAAATTGGCACTTATCGATGTTGATAGTGAGATTTGCCTGTTTCAGTTTATCAAGCACTCGTAACAATAGTGAGACGTGCTCCTCGAAAGTGTTGCTTACAAGCACAATATCATCTAAGTACGCAAATACTCTTAACTCAAATTCGGGGCCGAACATCATGTCAACTAGACGTTGCTGAGTCGCAGGTGCGTTTGTCAGACCAAAGGCTGTGGTCTTAAAACGTAAAGTGCCGCGACCTGGGACGTAAAATGCGGTTTTATTCCTATCTTCTTCAGCAATAGGTATCTGCCAAAATGCCTTGGACAGATCAATACTAGAAAGAAATTTGGCATCGCGAAGATTGTCCAGTATCTCTGATATATATGGAAGATTATACGCATCGCGTTTGGTAACAGAATTTAACTTCCTACTATCTAAACAGAATCTAGGTTGACCATTCTTTTTGGATACTATTAGTACTGGTGATGACCATGCACTCTCGCAAGGCTCCACAACATCTAGACCTAGCATTTCATCAACCTGCTCTTTCAAAATTTTCTGTTTTTCGGGAGACATACGGTAGTATCTCTGTTTTAACGGAGGGGAATCACCTGTATCAATGTGATGAGTAATCAGATGAGTTCTGCCTAGACCCTTACGTTCTGTAGAGATTTCGTTGAATTGTTCAATTAAATTGTTTGCAATATGGCGCTGTGAATCTACTAGATTATCCATAGAGGTAATATGCTTGTCGAAATCCGTAGTTAAAATCGCTAACGAAGCTAATCTGTTTTGAGTTATGTCAATAGAGCCAATATACTTGGGGCACAACTCAAATTTCCTCCAGAAATCTACTCCTAGTAGTAAGGGAGTTTCAATTTGTGGAACTATATAGCACTTGATAATGTTAAAAGCGTTTTCAAAGTGTATCGGTAGATTCATGTAACCTATGCTTTTTAAATTTTGACCACCAGCAGCAATAACACTAATTTCATCGCCATTGTTAATGGTTAGACCTACGTTTAATAATTCCTGATGGGAATTATTGCCAAGAATCGATACCGCAGCACCAGAATCTAATAAACCGCAAGCATTTAAATCATTAATTTTCATTTTAATATAAGGTCTATTATCATTTTCAGGTTTATCTAGCAGGATTGAAGTAACTTTGTAAATTGTAGAGAAGTTTTTAATAAATTGTAACCATTTTTGCCATTCAGAAGCATCAAAATGGTTAATATTAGATGTACTACAATCCTGGTTTTCTAGTTTTTTGAATTATTTGGAGTATTCTTTTGACAATCAGGGCAGTCATTTGAACGAACGTCAGGACGACCGCAACGAAAGCAAACTATCTTTCGTTCAGCTGTACAGTTCCTAAGACAATGACTGTCCACTCGACAACGTGGGCAGAACTTGTTATTCTTTGTGATGGTGTTCACAGGTTTCGCATTAGTATTTGCGTTGTTGTAATTTGAGTAGTTAGTATTAGTATTACCCTGTCTACGATTGTAATTGTACGAGTAATGTTGTTTCGTCTGTGCGTTTGTGTTGTTTGGGGTATTGTACTGTGTATAGTTACCATACCCTTTATTGAACTTAGTGTAGTTAGCAGAGTAATGAAACTTTTGGTTATTACTCGGAAGATCTTTAAAGTTTTTATTAGTACTCGTAGACTGATACGCAAACTCAGGGGCTAGTGTTTCAGTAGAAACTCTTGGCGGCTCTCGAAATTGAGACATACGGGCTTGTATGTTTTCAAAATTTTTACATAATGAACGCAATGTTTCAATGTTATTAATACCAGACGAAGAAGTTAGTACGTTGGCATAGCAAGGACGAATATTATGCATAATAATTTCTAGTTTCTCCTCCTCCGATATTTTCCTATCCAGCTGTGAGAACATGCCTGACATAATAGAAAGGTAAATAGTAATGTTTTCGCGTTCACCTTGTGTGCGTGCTCTTATCTCTTCAAGAAGACGATAGTCATAATCAGCGTGACCAAAATCGTCTTTAAGTCTCTCGCAGACATCACTCCAAGAGGATGCGGTATGTTTAATGCTTCTAAACCAATGTAGTGCCTCATCGGTAAAAATTTCAGTAGCAAAAGTAAGTAGTTTATGAGAAGGTATGCTTCTTGCTGTTGAAAATTCGTTTACGCGTTGAATAAAAGCACGTGCACACGTTTTGCCGTTGAATTTTAGTTTTGACAAATCAGACAGTCCTTTATCACAACTTGACGTTGTACATGCCATAACATTAGGGGTCATAGTCCCAGCAGCATCTGTGTCATCATCTTTGTCTAGTGCGTCACCAGGCGGTTTTATATTTTTAAGTTTGTATTTAAGCGATTCGAATCGATTTACACAATCCGACAATATCTGAAGTCCTTCCGCGCAAGTAGAGCAATCAATTCTGCTAATTCTGTATTTTAAATGCAGTGTTAAATTTTGAGCTCTCAATAAAATATTCCTATCAAAACATAAACTTAATTGTGCTACTAAATCGTCAAGTTTCAGCAATGTTTCCTTAACTGCTTCCAGATCAGTAACAGGACCGAATGGTGAAACAAGAATATCCTCCGAAGGATGTAACGCAGCTATTTTCACAATCTGTTTTCGCAATTGTTCAACCGTAGATGCGGGAGTTTCCCCACGGATTGCAACTTCATACGCCAACTCTGCTTTTTGCAAAGACAGAAACTTAATATCGCCCATGTCGACAAAAGCAAGGAATAAACAAAAATATCAGATATCAAACTCGTTTGGGCAAATGTGAACGATACAAATAAATAAAGCACTATTACTACTCCGCTCTGTAACAATGTAGTGATAACAGAGTTGTTTTTTTTTTTTAAATGAAAATATAAATAAGAATGAAAATGAATGAAATAAAGCAAAGCCAAAACAAAAATAAAAATTGCAACTAAAAATTAAATATGCAAAATAAAAATAACCGATAACCAAAATGTAGAATGTTTACAATAATAGATTCGATTAATTTAAAGAGAATCGATTACAAAACATAAAAATATATCGATTAACAATCGTTATAAAGAATCGATTATAAATTATCGAAAGGGTAGGAACGTCACTAGTGTTCACTTTTTTTACATTTGAAGGTAATTTCAATTTAAAACAAAAAAAATTTTTACAACAGTTACAAAACAATTTACACTCTAAAACTTGGTTATCAAGCACACAAATAAAGAAAGCAAAAATAAAAGTAAAAAAACAAAACTTTACAATGTGTATGCGCACAATGCAAACTACTCAAAAAGCTCAACAAAACTCAAAAACTGACCATCAAAACCACGTTGTAGGCGCCACTGTCACGCTTGGGCTGTGTAGCTAATAAAACCCAAGACATGAACAAAGAATAAGATAGTTTTATTAAAGATTTAGATGGGTCGTGATCGACCGCCCTGATGGCAGTTTCTAGGTTTGGTCGAGCTTCAGAGGTGTTCCGCTACTGGCCTGGCTGTCCCTGCTGTAGTGTGGACGGTGACTGCAGGAGTCTCCGATGAGGGCTAGGTGCTGGCTCTGCAATGAGTGTCCGCAGCTCGTCCAAGGGGTCCAAGGCCAAACGGTGTAGCGGAGAGTGTAGGTCAACGATGTGAAGAGAGCTTCAACGTTAACTTCGACGTTAACTTAGACGTTAACTTAGAACCCTGGAAGATTTAGCGGGATTAGATCCTCTTCCAGTGAGTCTCCATGCATCCACCTTTCCACACCACTGCAAGTAAGCTGGGCCATGATGGGTGGTTTGATTGTGGCGATACATGGAGATTGGAACGGAATAGCACAGTGGTAAGAAGGTGAAAATAGAACATGACATAAAGAACCAAAGAAAACAAGTGGAAAACATACACAGATCAGAACAGAATTTATGAAAAGAGGTTTACAAGGCCAAATTAACAAATAGGTAAATATCAGTTCACACTTACCCAACAGCGGGGGTCTAAATTAACTGAATTTAGTGTTTAATATAGGGAACACTATTTATTGAGTAATTAAGGCTTTTTAGGTGGTTTTAGGGCACCAAGGAATAAATTAAAATCTGACAGTACGAAACAGCTGTTCGTTTTTTCTCTCGAGATTTGAAATGACCGAGTGAAGTCAGTGACGTTTCGCGTCGCCGCGTAGGGGTTGCCGCTTCTACGGTTGATACCGATTATCGATTAAAAGTGAATCGAGAATCGATTGTGTTGAAATCGCGATTAACGTAAATTAAAAGAGATTCACGTTACAATGGAGGTACATAGATTTCACATTTCGAAAAATTCAGGTCAAGGCCAATGGCCCCAAAAGCTTTAATTAGGCTGTTCAAATCTTCGAAAACCACGGATGCGTCACCCCCAAAAGTGCCGTCGTCGAGGTACCAGATGTTAAATTTTGATTTTAGAGCCGAAATAGTGGGATGGATAGCCAAGCTAAAAATGGCAGGTCCAAGTGGGTCCCCCTGCTGGCAGCCTACAGATGAGTTAAGAAGGTGGTCTTTATAGACTAATTTAGTGGAACTATTATAGCACTGCCAGAGATAAGGGTATATCGACGGGAGGTACTCCTTGGCTTGACCCAATAGAATGCCACGGTCGACTGAATTGAAAGCATTTTGGACATCTACTTTTAAAAGAACTTCAGCTTCCTTGCTTTGTAAGAAGGAGCGCGTTGCATGCACAGCAGCCTCGCACCCACCCTTCGAGCCAACTGTATCTATGTATTCGAATCTATGTATTCATCTAACTTATAGAATGGTCGTTGCAACAACCCAATATATACAAACCTCTGTATACGACTAACTTGTTCTGGTTCATAAGCTTGTTCTGGACCAACAGTTCTTTCCCAGTATTTTACGGGCAGAAGCTTACCAAATAGCTTACTAAGGTTTAGGAGTTTTCTTTATTATAATCTAATTGGCAGTAGCTTCCGGTGTTGGTTTTGATTGCGTGTAGCGCTCCGGGCGGGAATCACTTCATCCGATACCTCGTTTCCACTAATAAAGTTAATGATTCTATCGAGTTACCATATAAAACCTTAGATTGAGTTCTTGGAATGTACAGATCTACTACGTGTTTCGCACTGAATGAGAGCAGTAACTCCAGTTGGTTGGAAGTAGGTTACACCGTGTATATAGGACATATATCACCAAATAAATATGTATTTGTTTTATGTAATTAATATATTATGTATTATAATTTCTTATTTTGAGTTTTTCCGTGGGCCTTTTATCTTACCAATACCTATTGAACCATTTCGGAAGCCCAATAAAGATCATCCATCATGTGCCCCTATCTTACTTCCTGTCTTGACATCCCGACGTTCAGCTGGAATCCACTACCCGAGGCAAAATCCTGAGAACCCTGAGTGTACATCTTCAAGAATTCCTATGTCACAAACTGTTTTATTTTATTTGAAAGTAATGTAAATATTAAACCTGAATACTTAAATCAATGAGTATATAGATTTAACAGCGTTAGAGATAAAATATTTTAAATTCATTATGGTTACCTGATAATGATGGGCCCAATTCTTACCGGCGCCACTGCGACGACGGCTGGCATTCCAGAACAGTGGAAATATTTGACACCATCGCTTCCGTTAGTGATTTGTTGCACGTAGGTGTATGTCGCGCCATGTGTTAGACTATGAATGATAGACCTTGTGATTTTTTATATATCTCTACTAATATGGGTATAAAAACATCAAACGTTTATTCACAGGTTACACCGTACGGCAGATCCTTGTCTCGGAAGTCTTAATAGAAGTCTTGATAATACAACCTAGGCTCATTTTATAAGGGATCTTTCAATTATTATGATTTTTTAACAATTGTGATAACTTTTTGATAACTATCAGTATACTTTAAAATCCGAAATTTTAAACATCTATAATGATACTGAACAAACAAATAAATAATATTAAATATCGGTAGTAAAACACATAAAATTTTAATGAAAAACGTTGGCTGTTCAAATAATTTCTATCTCGACATTATTTTTGGTTACATCAAGAGGTTTTGCTTAAAAAAGGCTTTATTTAGGGACAACGAGGATCCACATAGTGTTACTAGCAAGATGAAGTATACCTACATGTAATTTATATCCTACTTCCTACTAATATTATAAATGTGAAAGTTTGGATATTTGTATCTTTGGATGTTTGTTACTCAATCACGCTTCAACCATTGAACGGATCGTGATGAAACTTGGCACACATATAGTGTTAGGTTCTGGAATAAGACATAGGATCATAGGTTTTTATCCCGAAAAAATATCCCATTCCTACGGGAAATATAATAATTTGTGATGTTAAGTTGTCCACGTGGACGAAGTCGTGGGAAACAGCTAGTAGCTTATAAAAGCTAATTTTAAGTAAAATTAAATTGTTTTTCGAGTGGTTGCTTGCAGTGCTAAATTAGGTTACATTTAATGGTACTGTAATAGTATTATAAATAAATTAAATTATATACTTAAAATTAGTAATGTGAAATTTTTATTAATCTTTTCAATATTAGACAATATTTCCCTTTTTTGGTAATCTCAAATTTAATAGTAATATTATAAACTAAAAGTAGAATACTAATGAAAAAAGAAAAATCAAAGGTAAAAAATGCTTGAAATAATAATGCTTACTATTTGAATATAATAAAAAAAAACTAGTAGTAGGAAGCGGCGTTTTTTAGGTATCCCTACCAGCAATCCCCCCTAGTAGAGATAAGTTAATAGCTATGAATAAAATATAGAAATTAAACATAAACATAAACATAACTTTATTCATTTCAAAATGATACATTATTTATGAAGCCCTTATTTAATTAATATACTTATACATCGTAAGTTTCGCAACCAGGGATTTAATAGAAATTACAATGGTAAACTGTTCTAAATTGATGGCATCTTCGTGATTTTCGGCTTCCGATAATCGCGTGCGGATGTTAGGTTCTATTTTGAATACGTAACGACCCTATTCCGGATGTGACGTGATTTACACAGGAAACAAGATGGTGGTGTGATCGACTCCACATTATGTAAATCGACGACTCAATTCGCAACAGAAGCTTGATATCCGCCGATTATAGCACTGTCGAACTTTATAATTTGATTTTGGTTTTTATCGGTTATGTAGATTTAAGTGATAGATAAGTAGGTGTATGAAATTACTTTAAGAAACTGCATTGGTCTGCAACAATTTTAATTAATAATATTTCTCATTTATCTTTACGTTTTTTTTGTTTTGCATGCCATTTGAAATGCCAGTGTTCGTGCCCTTCAATAAATAAAGCGAGCAACAAAAATTTCAGACTTTAACTTCACTATTTTTAATAGCTCTTTATTGCTTTTTAATGCAAATCAGATAACTTATCACACATCAATTTATATTCATCAATATAAAAATTAACCTCAAATAAATTATTTCACTGCAAATAAACCACACACGTTGTTTTACAAAACTAGTACTAGAAAAAAAACGAAAATATAGATCAACATTTATTATATTTTTTCCTCTTATGTGCGACAAAAAAGTTGTTTAATGTACCAAAATAATATTTTCATATCAAATATACTAATTGCACATCAAATTAACCAGGGCGTACATACATAATGCTCACACTCACAACAAGATAACTATTCCTGCAACATGAATCGTCTCAAAACTTGCTCAATATATGTCTTCAAATTTCAGTAAACACGCTGGGCAAATTGAATAATCATTATACCAAAATATTGCCTTTTTTTGTAAATTATTTATTATTATATTATTGTAGCATTATTTCTTAAAGTTGATCTAATTTATTGAAAACTGATTTCGCGCGATTTCTATCACTCAATGCCGCTGAGTATGTGCCTACCTAATATGCAAGCGAACAAGTAAGATATCGGATTTAACATAATAAAACAATAGAACTAAATGAAAAGGGTATACAAATATAGACTTTACGCTAATGATGTAAGGTAGACCTACTTACAATAAACGAGTATTCATTCAGTGGGGGATAATTCGTTGGGAGCTAATTTTGTTTTTGACTGAGATGCATTAGCGAGTAGGAAGTGAATATGCTATAATGTCAGGATCTGGGGCGCACGAGATGGGGCGTGTGATCGGCGTGGAGGAACCAGCGACGCCTTCCTGGCTGTTGTCGAGTTATACAACACTGTTTTGACTTCAATGGATGCCGTTCAATTCAATGTGTGTGTTCCGTACAATGTTGTCAGGTGAAAAATATATGTACAAATTGATTAAAGTGCTAAATTGGCCAGAGTTATTTGAAATGATAAGAATATTATTTTACAGCTTAATGTAGGTACTTGTAAGTAGTCTCCTGAGAATATTACATTCAGCGCAGTTTTGCCCTTTCATTGGCTTAAAAACAATTTAAAAAACTGCTTCATTTTCGGTGAAGGAAAGCTGAATAAGCTTTAGAAGAAATTCTAAGTATTACGTAAAGTCCATCAATTCGACAGGGCTCACGTAGTGGATGATGGTTATTGATTTGGAATTTTGTTATCTCTGGCGACCGTTTGTATGACCATGTTATCCCGCTAGATGGACGGCAACCTGAAGAAGGTGGCCGAAAGCGGCTGGAGGCGGAGGGCGGATGACCGGATGTAGTGGCGTTCGTTGAAAAATGTAAGGTATGTGACTCTCTTACATCTCGGAGTACGACTACATGCTCACAGGCTGACACAGTTGAAATCTATATAAGATCGGTTTGTGCAGTCCCTGATAGACAATGGTACCTATAGCAATTTAGTATTCTCTGGTGATCGACTGTTTCGTCGTTCGCATTAACATGGTGTAATAACCAGAAACTAGAGTTTTTGAATTTTAAGTAATAATTTTTTAAGTACTCATGAGTGAAAAGTAATGCCACGTGTCTTGTTTTTTTTAAATGATTTCAACACAGATATGTAATAATGATCCATGTACATGAAAATAAATCAAAAAATCGTTTCGTGTTGAAATGAGTAAATTAAAATGGGACTTAGTGTAGGTCCATGCGCAGTAAGGAGTCACATCTCCTATATTCACTGATATAATAACAGCGATATACACAGTTACAACAAGTACTTATATTAAAAGCTTGCATGGCTTGCCAGGAGGCTAAGTACTCATAAAACGATGTCAGTTGTCAGGGAGAAATTTTACTTTACTTTGATTTGCATTTATTTATATAGGTATAACCGTGACGAAAGATGAGTAATACTCACACTACGCCGTATGATTCTATTAACGGTACTTGGCGCTACGTACCGCACCCATAACTTATCCCAATTTATGGGCACGCAGCCTATTTGCATAGTTATAACTTATAATAAGTTATAACATTCATAGTTTGGTAGTCCCCGTTTGAGTAACATTTGCTGAGATATAAGTGAGTTATTACAAGTCTAACGGCGAGTTTGAGGATTATGCTTATTGGTAGATAGTAGGTAAGTAAACTGAATATTACCAAGTTATAGGTGTAGTATGTTTATATGCTATCTATACCACTGTTGGGCAATCTTTTGTTCATCCAATTCAATCACTCGATTGTTCCACTAATCCCAGGTGTAGCTGTTGATGTTGTCCTTCCACCTCTGCTAATTTGGTCTTCGTTTCGATGATCATTTTGCGAAACCCATTCCGCGACCATTAAAATTAGTTGATTAGGTAAGCTTGTTATTGCTAAGTATAACATACGTACACAACTCGTGTACATAGACTGGACTAATGCAAAATAAAATACATATATATAAATAGCGTTTAAGAAAACTTCAATATACTGATGCGACTATAAGGCACACCTTTTCATCATATTAATCGGACCGGAAGTCATTCTATATACGTACTCATTAGCGAAAGTGGCTGGCTCGTGGCCATCGTGACATCAGCAGGCTGTATTGCCGTGCTGATAACGTAGTACCTCCTGTCAAAATACAAGTGTGTGGGAGGTGTAGTACTATAAACTATAATGCTCTTGTGAATGAACTTTATTATGGCTGTACGGTCAAAAACTGTCTTTTAAGGTATAAATACCTATTTATGTTGACTGTGACCTTGGGCACTGATGATGAAGCGGGGGTAGCGCAAGAAGTAGAAGTGTTTTGGCGATATTCACTTTAAATAACAAATATTACGTACTATATTCCTATATACACTTTTCTAACCCCAACTAATATTCCCTGTACGAGTGAGTACTTAAAGTGTAATCACCAAGGCACCAAAACAAGTAGGTGGTCATAATATTATATTAGACTGTACACAGCCAATGCTATTGTTATACAAACGAAGGATTAGTAATAAACTATTTATACTGATGCCTTTAGATAATTTTACGTCAGTTTACTATCACCTGCTACTTATATAATTAGAGCTAGGATAGTGGTAATAGAGACAAAATATGTTTACATAAGTGGAACCATGTTAGGAAAACGTCTCTTAATATCGCTGTTATTTATAAGTTAAGTAACAATTTGATAAACATCAAAACAAATTATCAATCATATACTATCGTAAATAAGAGCCACACACACACTAGGTCGCTTTAGATTTATTATTTCCATTTCACATTGCAGTGCCTGCATCGAAAATTCATCATGGACGCGACCTTCGACGTTGATTAACAAATGTGGCGTGCGATGCGCATGCAACGACGATGGGAGACGGATGACCGGCGCGGGCGATGAGGCAACGTGCATCAAATCGGCGGCATTCCGGATTGTCCGCGCACAGGGCCGTAAGCAGGGTCAGCCGGATATATATAGGAACTTGCTTTGCCTTGTAGTGCTTCTCCTACTCGGTCAGATAACGTAGGTCTTTTCTTGAGGATCGTGACTCCAATAACGAAGCTGATCGACAAATTCTGTGCACCAGTTGCGATATGCCGCGTTTAGAGGCAGCACTTCCTGCCGCCTTATCTGACTACCGCCTTATAGGGGGGATTCACCTTTTGGAGTCTTGTCCCTCTTCTCAATTTCCAGAAAGCTCCAAAATCTACTGTCTATCAGTATTATCACGGTATTACCTAACTTTTGCCGATTTAACATGTTTGCTCGCGGATTACTGAACATCGCGGGTATTTTTTAAGTAGTCTTAATACTCCGTGTACGTGTCAACTATCCGTGGGTGTATAAAATACCACTAATATTATAGATGCGAAAGTTTTGATGTTTGGATATTTGAATGTTTGTTACTCAATCACGCTACAACCACTGGACGGATCGGAAAGAAACTTGGCACACATATAGGTTAGGTCCTGAAATAGGACATAGGATAGTTTTTATCCCGAAAAATACATCTCATTCCTACGGGAAATACATAACAATTTATTATGTTATGTGGTCCACCGGACGAAGTAGCAACGGGCAAGCGGGCAACAGCTACTTAAAATAAACACGTTGACTTATAAGAGTGTGAAAGTTGAACAAACAAAAATAATTGCGACCGTAATAATATATATATACCAGCGACTAGGACACTGGACAAGATAAACTGGCGCTTGCAGTTACTAACTAAGCCTACGCTACATCACTACCTGAGGTCTGTTTTTATTAAAACTATTTAAAAACTAAACACTTGAGAAGAGGGGCTGGGACCCCCCTACCTAGCTCTTCTGTTCACGTCAATGTCGGACCGTTACGGCGGCACCCGGACGCTGCATGCGGCGCTTGCGCAACGTAACGCATTCGCCTGATTATGTAACGATGTAACGCTTGTTGCATCGCGCGGTCACATTACTTGGTCGAGGAATATTTTCAGGATTAAGTCAGGGCAGTAAGACAGGGTCAACGGTACCAAGGATTTAGATAAAGCTCGATATTATGGCATGCAAATGTAAGGTGATGAAGTAGACGTAGAACTCATTTCGTATTATTCTCAAAAGGTCAATAATACAATATCGGGAAAAGAACTGTTGACTGTAAGAAAATACAGGATATATATTATAATTTTTGAGTGCTTATTGCGGTCTCTATGTTATATATTTGTAAATTGTCCTATCCTTGTTTAATTTCCATAGCACAGGATAAAATCCTAATTTGGGATAGACAAGTGTATGTATGTGTATATTATGTAATATTTATATTTACAATACATTTATCCCGATTTAATTTATCTTAGTTTCTGATGGTTGACTAACTCGTATTTGGAAAAAAATGCTTTAAAATACTTCTTCGCTTATGCACTGAAGTAAAAAGTAGAGCACAAATGTGAAGAAAAGGCTGTGTGTGTCGTTTAGATGTGTGTGCGCATCGTAACCCGCAGGCGGCGGCCTCGAACGGCCTTGACAATGCCGTCGCCACGCCGCCATCGCCAGCAGCCGGGTTTCTCTTTCTACGACGACGAATTTTGACAAAGCAATTGTCATTGACAACGAGTATCATTCAGATGAGGGTGACAGTACTTGCACTTACTCCTCCAATATGCGGGTTTTTGTTCGTAACTATAAAATACATATATAAATACATAATGCTCACGCCTTGGTCCCAGAGGGGTAGGCAGAGACGATGTATCGCCACTTGGCGCAAACCAATGTCGGAAAGCCCTTTCTTCGCCCACTTTTCGCTCTGTGATACACCTTGACGTTGATGTGTTGGGAACGACATCGCCGCCTCCGTGTTGAGGTACCACGATCATCTAGGGAAATAATTGTCCAATTCGTCAGAGCCCCGCATGACTCGGTAAGGTTGGCACGCTTACGATCAGGCTGGCCCCTGGACACGCATCCTATAATAAATGATGGAAAATCCCTCCAAGTTCTCCTTTCATTTATCAATCCCAGATCCTTGAGGTAAAGCAGTTGGGTTGGCTTTTCTGGTCATGAACCTACTTCTTTTCTTCAACAAGAGCAACAGGGTCAAAATCAAGAACTAGGTCAAGGTTTTGTTCGATAGACATTTTGACCGCATTTAGTGTATCATTTTATCAAAAGTAAAATAGTAAGAAATAAATCACATGACCAATGTTTGCCTGCTTACCACCAAGACCACAGTATAGTAATGAGTACTTTATGTACAGTATGGCCAGCCCCAGCCTTTCGCCGATTCGGCTTCCAACACATCAGTTACCGATCGGGAACCGGGGTAAGCGTTACGAGTTTGTAAAATTAGCGTGTGGTAACACTGTGCGAACTCCTTTGAGTCAGTGTCACCATCCCGGGTGTAATTTAATTCATACACACAATAGTTACTGTTGTGAGTATGTAGAATGTGTTCGGGCTATACATTTTAAATCAAGTGTCCGGTGTGTGTCAAGACTTAGTCTTTACGACAGCCTGCACAATTTTCTAAAGAGAGAAGAAAAGGGAAATTGAATTTTCTGGTCGTATTATAATTATAATAATAATAAATATGTCAGACATTCACACCAATTATCCAATCCCAAACTAGGCAGAGCCTGTGGTATGGTTACTAGATAACGGATAGATATACTTAAATAAATATATAAACACCCAAGACTTGAGTACAAACATTCATATTCATCATACGAACATTTGCCCCAAGCGGGATTCGAACCCGCAACCTCCGGCGTGGCAGTCCGAGAGCTACCCGTTCCGCCACGGAGGTCGTCGTATTAAGTGCTATGTGATAAATAATGTTAAAATTTGCGGCTTCAGAGCCTAGCCTATATAGCCTTATTATTACATATCCTATATATATTAAGATAAATTGTCGAAGGTATTTTATGTTTTATATCCAATTGAATTGTTCCATCCATCATCGCTTGCGCTAAGTCGTGTCAAGGTGAACGTGTGAACGTTTTACATTTTTATTGTTGTGGCAATTGAATATTTTGTGAAAGCTTTCGACAATATTGTAGAGGTGAAGGATAAATTGCCAGCAATGGCAATGTCGGAAGCACAGAACATTATAAGAGGTTAGAAAGGGCATCAAGCGCAGTTTGTAACGAGATCGTTGTCGCCACTTCTAGTATTATCAATTATTCTATGCTAGTACATTCCCTCCCTTTGTACTAGGTAAACCGAGCGACTGCGCGTGTTTCGGTACAAACTATGAGCGTTTGATCATAGTTGTGTAGCGCGCCGCGCGACTCCCAGCCACATCGCGTTTATTCTAGTGTTCGGAAGGTTATTTGGAAAAGTTATTTTTCATAGAGATGTCTTAATATTTGTATGCATGTGCTTCTCATGGTTGTCGTGTAATATTTTATGTAGAGAATGAGACTGTTGAAGCAAATCTTTTGAAAGTTGGTAAAGTGCCTGAATGAATTGTTCTAGCAATTTTAGGCACATTAGAAACGCACGCGAGTCCTTTAAATAAGGAATATAGTACCTGTATTAAACTAATTACGATGTAGTTATGATGTACGTACTTATGATGACTAAACGCCCGTATTCTGCTCTCGTTCCTGCGCCTCCTACACCATCATTTAGTTGACTAAAGCTATATTATATTGCTGTGAGACCTACGACTTCCGAGTTCTGACCGTGCACATCGTCTCCCATCCTCTCCAGGCGAGTTTATCTCACCTTAGAATAGGGCCACCCCGAATCTTCCCCTGGGTGTCGTCAAGGCGTCTAAGGGATTGCACTAGGGACGCGTAGCAGCGTTCTCCTGTGTATAATTAAGATCACTACTGCGATTACCATTCCTATTACAAAGCGTGGTGAAAATGACAAATCCCCTAATGGACTTACCAAAAGTGACATTCTATTGGGGAGGCTTATGTTCAGTAATGGACGTATTTTGGCTGATGATGATGATGATTTGTACATGGCACTGAGCCATCATCTTGTCTATTTTTTGATTTTGCCTTCTTTTCCAGTCTACATCTTCATTTGATAGGTCAGCGGATCCCAAGCGTTCGATGTACCGAAACAAAATGGATTTTAAGTAAGTACTTTTTATTTTAGGTTGTTTAGTGAAATACTCAGAAATTGATTTATGAACTGTCCTCAAGTTAACGACTTGTTTAACTTATTCGTTTGTTCATCAAAATGGCCTTAGCAAGATGTAGCGTTTCATCTCCGACAAACGAAATTTTGCGACAAGGGAATCAATTATCTTAAACAAGTCCTATTCTCGTGTAGTCAGAAATTTCTTTGAAGTAATTTGCTTATTAATGTATTGAATTTTAAGTATAACAGGTATTCTCTTTTACCCTAATTGCTCTGGAAAATATGCTGGTTAAGTATTAAAATTGCTACAAAGTACTGATCTAAGTCAAAACGTATGAGTTAGATAAAACCAATTTATTTTCTAGTATGATGGAAAAACAAAAGTTTACAACTTGTGTATTTATATATTACTAGCTGTGACCGCGGCTCCACTCGCGTAGACTCCGAAGTGGCAATTCCCAAAGCTACCAATTTCGATTTTTCTGCTGTTTCTTTGGTTTGTTTTCTATACCATCTCAGTAGTCTTGCCGTGTGGTTTCTGGTAGAGTAGAATAGGACCACTCCAACTCTTCCCGTGGATGTCGTACAAGGCGACTAAGGGAATACATTATAAAACATCAATCAGGCCTCCCCAACTCGTCTGGCCAGCGTGGGGAGTGTAGGTCAAATCCTCCATCTGTCTCCGGCAGATGAGAGAGGGTTGTGCTCCTGCAGTGGAGTCAATAAAAATAACCTGATGATGATGATGATGACCTCAGTATTGAGGTGAAATGTGACGTTGTATAACGTCTTATACTAAGAATTTAATGTAAGAAAATAGTCGCTACATGCATATATATAATTTATTTTAAGCACCACAGAGGATTTAGTCTTTAGGATTAAGTCACACAGATTATATACACATAAAAGACATCATTTCTAGGTAATAGGTGATTTCAATCTTGAAAATGTAACGAATAGTGATTATATCTTCAAATTTTTCATGTTTTACTTTTGAATAATTTGCCTATCTAGGTGTTACTTTATCTACTCATGTAAATTGTATTTCCCTATCCGACAATTGTTATCACTGAAACGGCCACAGGTCAGTGCAAGTGCCATGGACTGCTAAATTGCAAATATGGACATAATTAAAATAAAACCGAAGCTATTGTGTTTAAAAACCTATGCTTTTTGTGTAATATTTAAAAAAAACTGGAATTTGAAAGTGAACCCAACTATACAGATTGCTAACAATGATCCGGAAATCAAAATAGGCTACTTTTTGTCATGGTAAAGTTGGTTCCTCTGGATAACTTGCTAATTTTAGGCGAAAACGGTTGCTCTAAACACTCCAAAACATAGGTAATCCTTTTTTAAAAATGACGCTTAAAACTAATCAGTAATTATATTAATCAATCGTCTATGGATTTTATTGTAGCTCGTCAAATTGGTTTGTGTCTTTCTCACTTTTGCTTTAAGCTCCCCAATAAACCCATCCAAAAAATCTCATAATTTCCGGTCAAGTTTTTGATTATAAGTTTACAAGTTCATATAAGTTTATGGCAAAGTGAAATGAAATCAAAAGAAATAAAAAGTACACGTGCGTCTGGCCGGTCGTCGATAAATTCACTTGGGTTTGTATTACCATTATTTATTCTGTGGTATTACTTTAATTCGTATGCCCGATTGTTTTATTGGCGATCGGCCAAAAAACTCGGGAGCATTACGCGCGGAAGCGTAAAGGTACAACAATATTATTTTGCGGGGTTTGATAAATTGATTTTTTATTAGATAAGATTTGTAGGATGATGGGCATATCGCAGATCCGCGGGATATATGGCTCAAGGAAGGACTACTATAGTGAAGGCGGCACGAAGAATATAACAAGGAGCGACTTGTCCAGAGCAGAGAAATCCTGCTGGACTAGCCAAATGATAATAACCTAAATGCATATTCAAGATGTCCTTAGCAAAAGGTTACATGGCGCTGCGTTTTGCGACATTAATCGTCACTGAACCTCACGTGTGAGTCTGTGATCATAACTGAACTGCCAATAGCAAAAAGTCCATCGACTGCAAGGGAGGGACGTAGTGACGGAAGGCCTATTATATTCAGTAATGGATATTAATAGGTTGATAATGATGAGTATAAAGGCTTCATGAAGTTTATAATCGAAAATCTTTGGTATTTAACATACATACATAATGCTCACGCCCTGGTTCCAGAGGGGTAGGCAGATACGATGCATCCAACGTCGTAAAGCGACTTTGCTTCGTCCACTTTTTATTTTAATAATCTGTAAAATCTGTACTTAAGTTACGAAAAATACATCAAGATGTATATATAGTCAACTCATGACAGTTTAGAGTGTAAATATCATACACAGGAAAACTGTGTTAAACAGAAGCAGGTGATACTACTCTTTGCGTATGAGATCTCATAAAAGAACATCATGAACCATTACCGTCGATTATGAGTACCACGTGTTCGACTTTTCGTAAACAGTTTTGTTTTCGATCATTCGATGGGATTGTAGATTTAAGAATCACGCGCCATTTTCCTAGAATCGATTCAGATATAGCGGGAAATATTGGGATTCACGCTTTAGGTATCCCTCTCATTGGTGTGATACTGGAGTGGAGCGATGGCGCGGCAGGATCGATAGCGGGATGTAATGGTGTTGTATGTTTTAAAGTTTCATGTCGGCTGTTCTACGATACCCGTATGGTAGCCGGATCTGAATAGCACGACTTTCAGTCTTTCTGTGTATGTCATACAAGCCTATTATGGCAGCGTGTTATTAAGTCATACACCTCGCATTATTCTAGAAGATGCTGGAAGCCACGAATTAAAATTCAAATCAAATTCGTTTATCGTCAAATTTATAGCACTGTTGTGATGATTATATTAATGACCCTTGAGAGTGGAAGTTGAACATACGACTTTGCTGCAATTATTGCCGCTATCGTATCACTATCGTGCCAGTACGAGGGAAGCTTAGTTTGATCGTTGGCGGATAGTGGAGCGAAGGTCGTCGCTCGCGGCGCGCGGCGTCTGGACTGCGTGTCGGCACAGCTAGCTTGTTTATTTATTGTCGAGCACTTGACCGATGTGAATCATGCATGTGTTTTAAAAGCTAGCTTTATCGTTATAGGCGGTTGAAACACGGTATAAGAGGAATTGAGATAATAGTATTATCTACTTCCAGATCAAATGTAACACGTTTTAGTTTTGTGTTTGTTATATCCGCAAATGTATGTATATAGAAATAAACTTTTACATGTGCGTTATATTATCTCTTCGCATGACTCAAAAACTTATGAAGGGTTTTGACAGGTGCCTCGTAATGACACAAAACTATAAGTAACTATACGCTTTCTGTGGTCCTTAATTTTCTTCTATCACCTCATACCATGAAGCCAAATAATTTTTCGTAGCTCATAGTTTCACCTCAAAGTGTTTTCCTTCATGATTGACACTTAAATAACAGGTTATGAAATTAGATAACAGATGCACATTTAAAAATAATCTATTATCTAATTTAATAACCAATTAGTGTCTATCATGAATTCATGACGGAAATCACTTTGAGGTGAAACTATGAGCTACGAAAAGTTATTTTGATTCATGGTATGAGGTGTAGCTGTTGCCAACTTAACATCACAAATTATTATGTATTTCCCGTAGGAATGAGATGTATTTTTGGGATAAAAACTATCCTATATCCTATTCGTGGACCGACGCCCGTTGGGGAGAACGAGTTCTAGAGTGGAGACCGTAGATCGCCACGACGCCCCGCCGCCAGGTGGATCGACGACCTGAAGAAAGTGGCCGGAAGAGGCTGGATCCGTGGGGCAGAGGACCGGGTGTGGTGGCGTTCATTTGGGAAGGAATTTTCAACGTGGTGGGAAGGGTATGAGGAAGGAAAGAAAATGGGAGAGGAGAAAGGGGAAAGGGAATATCACCTGCAAAATTATTATTTTTTTAATAAAATAATAACACCTAAGTTCTTGCACAATATTAGAACATGATAAATATAAATAATTTAATGATAATCTTTTAATTCATGATAAACATGAAGTAAATGTCAATTTTCAACCGACTTCAAAAAAGGAGGCGGTTCTCAATTCGAGGGTATGTTTTTTTTTTTTTTGTATGTTTGTTACGCGATTACTCCGCCAATTCTGAATGGATTTTGATGGTTCATATTTTGTATGGTAGGTCATACTTCAGAGGTGGTCCCATATAAATTTTATCGAAATTCATTTAGCGCTTTTAGAAAAATCAACAAAGACACAAATATAGTCTTAGTATATACCTACATAGACGACATGCTAGTTTGGTGTTCCCTTCAGAAAAGGATGAAGCATTAAAACTATGGATCCATCATATTAAGTTGAAAGTAAAAAGTGTAATCGACTCCTTCACATATTTAATAATGGGCATTGTACAAAAGAGATAGGTATATTGAATCTGTATTGTTTAAATAGTAGAATGTCAACAAATTATGGACATATTTGTTTAAATCAACTTACCGATGAATAGATAATTTGTAATTGTTTTCCGTTAAGACACCAATTCGGCTTCGACAGCCCACAGCAGCACATGCCATAGTTATTATAAAAGCAGGTTACACAGAACATAATAACTAACGAATTAATCACGAAATTTACGAAAACCTAACGCAACCAAAATGGTATTCAGCTGTATACCAAAAGCTTTCAGACGTCAAAACTGGTGGCCCGCCGACTTTCAAGATGACGCGCGTGCCAATTGTTATCTCTTTTTTTCTCAGTAAATGCTGCCATATATATGACAAGTATGAAGTATTTATTTCAAGTTTCAACTTATAATGAGTCATCCATGGTTTTAATGCTTGATCCTTGCATTAAACAAAAGTTGTGATGAGGAATTTCAATATTTTTTTAACTGTCATTAGCTAAGAACAAAGAAGATTGTATGCATTTGTAAGGAGTCTTCATAATAGTTATACATTAATATCTGTTCTTAAAGAAAACTACCTATTTGTTGAAAAGATTACACAAGCGTGTCATTTTTGTTAAAGGTTTCTCATTGTGGGATCGATTTAAAAACTTGCCGCATAGCAACTAACCGAGTCGATCTGGATTCATATAAATGCTCGTGTTGCAAGCCAAGACGAAGAAAACATTACTCTTCGGTTTCGATTGATAAACGTTGTGAATCAAACTGAGTCGTTGAGCATGACTTTCTGGACTTTCATTAAGCCTTGATAAGTTCGTGTGTCTGAGAAAGTCTATAGGCCCGCTGCTCAAAACTCTCATTTGAAATATTTATAGCATTTCTTTCCCTACTTTTCTTTAAACAATCTTTCTTCTCGTCACTACTGTCTTCCTAACGGCGCTGTCTCATTTGAGCAGCGCGTTTTAAATAAACAAAATACACTTACTACCCACTAAAAAGTAAAAAATAAAATTATTTTTTAGAAAAAAACAAAACCGACTTCAAGGCTATACCTACACGTACAAACTTAAACTAAAAAGTAGAAAATAATATTTTAATTACTTCAAAGCGAAGAGAATTAAAGGACAATCAACGAAATTATTGATACTTATATACCTATTTACAATTTATAATAAGTTATTTTTGGAGTCGGTGCCAGCCAAAGCAAAAATAAGCTTAATGGATACCTCACTTCACTCAGGCATATCATATTGTTGCTTAAATTGTTAATTAAACTGTCCTTCTTGGCTGGCACCGACTCCAGAAATAACTTATTATAAATTGTAAATAGGTATATAAGTATCAATAATTTCGTTGATTGTCCTTTAATTCTCTTCGCTTTGAAGTAATTAAAATATTATTTTCTACTTTTTAGTTTAAGTTTGTACGTGTAGGTATAGCCTTGAAGTCGGTTTTGTTTTTTTCTAAAAAATAATTTTATATTAAAAAAAACATTACTTCTGTAGTCCATCGGACGGAAACGCCGTCGGCAGGCTAGTTATATATGTGTATATGAATATTTTTAGATTAATAGATTTCTTTAAGGATTTAGTAATACATAATAATATGTAATGTTAATTTGGCGCATATTTGTCTTTATAACTACGGCGCTTGCCGCGTGACGCCAGGAGTGCGTGCATACCATAAATTTAGGAAGTCACATACCTACTTATAATATGTATAGATATGAAGGCGACTTTAAAAAAATAGTGAATTGTCAAGCGAATCAATTTGTATTTCGAACGAAAAAATTTACGAATTTCCGAAAGTCGCAATACGAAGAGTAGTCTAATATCTGATACTGACCCCCTTTTATTAATTAATTAAGGTATAACGCTCGAGTTCGGGCGATTAACACGCGCGGGAGAAAAGCGACCATGAAAAAGAAGTCTTTTATTCTAGCTAGTGTACATAGGTGATAGATAACATATATCAATCGGTACTATGCGCGTGCGTCAGACAACATGGCGCTGGCAGGACGCGCGCGAAAACTTCCACTGTTGCCTGACGGTGTTCTGATAGCAAATTCACTTTACTGCCTGTGTTTTGGCAAAATGCCGGATTTTACATAAACTAATATCATAAACAGTAGTACTAAATATTATGAGGAATATATTGGTTTTGTTACCATTAAACGAAGACATTATTGGTGTACCTGTCAATGAAGCAGCAGTTTGAGTTCGGTAACTAGCTCTGGCCAGTGCAAGCAAATACAATCATTTCCGTATTATTTGGGTTCACTGACTAGCGCAGTGGGAAACAAAGTAATACGACATCTTACATTTGTACGATAAGTAAGTTTCAAAATTTAACATTAGGTGTTGATATTAGTAGACGCGGATGCACGGAGTTCGCACGCACGGGGCTCTGTGCACCCATTCCATCCTACGTGTCCCCTGGGAGGGTGACAGCAACGGGGTGGCCTCGCTGCTGCTGCATGCACTGCGAGGGTGCGGGGGGATGGACTCCCCCCCCCCCCTCTCGCCCCTCAGACGGGCCAATAGTTGAATATAAAGTATATGATTAGATTAGAAGTAACTTAAATAACAGTAACATAATCGAAAAACTGCTGATGAAATGTCCAAGTGGCCTTATCACTTTCGAGATTTCTTCCAGACAAACTTAATGATAGTCAAAGCTGTACGGGAGGAGATACGGGTGCAACAATATATTATTATTACACACATCCACATAAATAAATATAATACCTACTCGCATAATTAAAATCGTCTATTAAATCTTTTTTTTCGTATCGTCTATATAAAAATATAGTATTCTCTTTGGCAGAACCCTAAAACCTGAATTCACGCATAACGACTCCTAAAGGAAACCTAAAGTTATTACAATATATTTCTCTTCTTTAACGATAACATTAACATATTTATTGCAAAAAAGATTGTCCCGTAAAATCGAAGTAAATCTTTGATAATCGTTACTCTTCATAGCTTAATTCTTCTTTATATACGTTAAAGCCGATAACAATTTAAAATATTTCGGCAGTTTTTTTAGAAAACTTTGTAACTTAACTTTCTTATACATTTCCGTATAAAATAGATTATCTACTTAGAACAAAGTAGATGGCGCTTTTGAAGAAAAGCAGTCGTCCTTTGTTCAAGTTAATAAAATCTTTTTGGTGCTTAGTAGGACCAAATAATTGCTACTGGCCATTTTTCTAGGAAAAAAATGTCACGTAGCCAAATGCGAAATAAAAAGATTATTTTTTGTTTCTTTTTCGTACTTATATGACTTTTTATAAACTATTCGCCTGTATTTTTTTTAATTATTATGCACTAAGGACAAACAAGGAGTTTGTTTATATTATCCTGGAATTTGAAATTTCGAAGCCTTTCGAAGCGAATCAAATTATTTAAACATGCTGCTGTTGGCATGCTTAACGCATTATAATATAACGTTTTAAATTCAACACTCGATCTGTGACTGCAAATCAGGGTTCGCAAAAATCCGATATTTATAATAAATATCAAAATATCCGATCTTGGTAATTATCCGATATATATCGTGCATATGAAAAGATGCAATTTTTATGCTACAAGTGGCTTTATTTAATATTTGATCTTTTAAATCAAAAATGCAAAAAAAGATTGACTTCGACTGATTTAATATTTATTTATTTACTATTTGTGCCCGCGGTTCCGCTCGCGTGGACTACAGAATCCGCTCCTGTTCCCATTCTTGCTTCTTATCCCACTTCCACTCATACTCCAAATCCCGATCCTAACCCCAATCCCAACCCCAACCTCAATCCAACTCGAACAGTAGTACAAATCAATCGCAATATGAATTGTACCAAACATAATAAAACTTCTTGGTTATAATGGTTTCTAGAAAAATTTACTTTATTAATATCTCAGGTTCTAAGTGGCGTATCAAGATGAAAAATGCACCAGATTTTAAGTTAGACCACCAGCAAGACAACTGTGAAAACTGCATCAAATTTCATTCAGTAGTTTTTGCGTGATGCGGTAACAAACATACATCCAGACAGACAGACAGACAAAAATTCTAAAACAATTATTTTGGCTTCTATTGGCCCTATAAAAACCCCTCTTACACCTTTTTCTACAATATCTCCCATGTATAGACATAGACCAGTTACAGTTTTATTATAAGTATAGATTATAGAATTAACAAAAGAAAATAGTCTTCGAGTTTAATAATAATTAATGATCAGTCTTATTTAATCAACAGTTAACCGAATTGAAATTTATAATGTTTAAATTTGTATTTAAAAATGTCAGTTAAAATTGTAATATTACTTAGTCCACTTCCTGGTCTCAGGCGTAAGTCTATAAGCGGGACATCATCTTCTGGCTCCCAGTCTAGTTGAGTTTCAGATTCTTTCTCAACGTTAAATAATTCTTCGGTATTGGGATCACAAACCTAGTCCATATTGTATGTTGGAGTTATTTTGGATTGGTTCAAATTCTTCAACATATAAACCAACTTAAGAGCTTTCTCGGTTCTTAACGATTACAATTTTTTTTGCACCAGGCCAAAGGTAGAAAAAAATCTTTCAAGACCGGCCGTGGATGTAACTGAGACAATAAATATCAATTGATATATATCAACACATATGTATATATCAATCGATATATATCATGATATATATCCGTTGATACTTATTAGCGAACCCTACTGCAAATATATAAAGTGTTATTCATGCGCCGTTCAGAGGCCAGAGGCAGAGAATACTAAATATTACTTACTACCAGAGGTAAACGATCTGATACTTGAATTTTCTGTAATTGTCCGTGAGTACTGTTATAACTAACATAGAAAACATCGCGAATATGTTGTTTTGACAGGTAACATTATATTTATTGCCTTTTAGACGGATCCTTATATTAGGTATTTATTCCATAGGGAATCCGCCTTATCGGAGTTATTTATACTTTTCAGCTTTCTAGCTGAAAAGTATAAATAACGCCGATAAGGCGGATATGTGCTATTATTGCTTTATAATGAATAACCCATTGAAATGATTATATTAGATATATAGGCTATTTTATTGATTGTATTACTGATTTAATTCATGATTATTATAAGGCATTTAATTATTAAATACAACATTAAGAAGTAGTATAACAATTATAATAAACGCTTGGAATTTTAAGGTCCGTAACGTAGTCAGATTACTTTTTAGAAGTAATATTATTTAAAGAAGACATCTGATTCCGAACAATCAAATTAACTTAATTTATTATACTATATTATACGAATATAATTTGTATTCGATTTCGTAAAATGGGGTAGCCACGGGAGGGTATGCGGAGAGCAAAAAGTGATGATAATCGGGGTCTAATTCAACGCTGATAAAGTCGCGGGCTATAACTAGTAAACTTAGGACTGTCTTAGTAAAACACGTTTATACATATATACATACGAATATTTTATCTTTGGTTAGCGCAATGAGGGTTGGTAGACTTGACGTTGCATCTTAAAATTCCTTCTTTGGCTTCTGTAGGTTTCCTCGTGTTTTTTTTTGTTCACCGAAAACTCTGTGGTAATATGAAATGATTGTAAACCGTATACTTTAGTTCCGAAAAACTCATTGGTACGGACACTAACAAGACTTACAAATCATATAAAAATGAGACATTCTATATTCACACCCAACCTTGCATCTCTAGAGAGCGGAGCGCAGCGAAGAATCCCAGTATGAAAAGGAAGACATTGCATTGTACCTAATTCATAAGAACTAGCGTTGGCGTTGTGATAGAATGAAAATACTTAACTTATTTTATTTATGTAATAATTGTCATATCAGTGTATTGAAGTCCACTGCTGGACACAAACCTATTTTTTATTGTCATATCAGTGTATTGAAGTCCACTGCTGGACACAAACCTATTTTTTAACCGTAGTTTCGTAGGCCTGTGCCCAAAGGAGCGAGATGAATATTTTAAATATACAGGCAAATTGCTTTTTAGACGATAAGATAATATTACTATCTTAACATTCTTAACCAGTGTAATAACGTAAAAATTAACTTATTCAGGTGCACATTTGTTCCTTTATCGTCGGGCTTTATAAACCTAGATAGGTATTCCATATTAAAATAAAGGAGATCTTGCGAGTGTATTTAAACTGCAATGATTTTGGATTCTAGGAAGAAATAAACTAAACTCTAAATTTATGACATGTTATTATGTAAGAAGTAGCTGCCCAAGACTTGATAAAAAACAATCTGGTTCAATGTTTCTCTAGAATTGGGGTGTATTATTCTCTGTTCTCATGTTCCCTAGTTCAAATTGCTTATCGACTGCGGTATAAACTCCAACAAGAACTCTGCACGTTAGAGGTGTTGTTAGTAACCCTTACGATGGGTTTCCTTGACCCTTCGATATTTGGTAGGTTTGATTTAGTTTCTAATTAAAACTACTACGTTGTGGTATATTATTATATATTAGAAGGTTCCTATTCACTCTTTCTTTAAACAAATCCAAGTTATATGTATCCGGAAATACAGAAGCTGGCAAAGAGTTCCATTCCTTACCAGTCCGGATAATAAATTATGAAGCGAAACGCTTAGAGCAGTTTTGTGATACGATGCATTCTCGCACTACGCCGGGTGGTCCGGTGAAGAAAAGGAGATTGTGGAATTATTGCATCGCAATCGATTGCGCACAACGTTCTCCAGAATCTGCCTTTTTTTTGTAACAGGATACATATTCAAGGGCCCTTTTGACCCGGCTGGTCTACGCCTCCGTAGACCACAGAGCTGGCGCCTACCTCTCACAGCGTTTGAGCTTGGCCATTCAGCGAGGTAATAGCGTCAGCGTCCTAGGAACTATGCTCCACCATAAGGGGTTGGACGGCGTACATCTGCTGCTGTAATGTTGTATGTATAAACGTATTTCTTATATTACTGGTATGCAATTCTTTTTTTCAGTAACAAGATGACTGCATAGAATACATTCTAGATTTTGGTGGCTCATATTCTGAGAAAAAGCTAATTGGAGTTAGAACATCCACATCATTGACCCGGCAATGGGTTTCGTATGCCATATCGAAACTAATATTATCTAATCAACCGTACGATAAGTCGATCAAAAACTTGCAACTGGAACTGCAGTCTACGGAATTATTTATCCATGAGAGATTGTTTCAATTAACAGATAGAGCTCATGTTTTGCACCAAAGTATAGGCTATCAACAATACGAACAAGGTGAGGCAACCCGCCGAAAGGGCAAGCGTGTCGGGTACGTACAACATGAATATAAAACGCGAACATCCTAGCAGACAGTATTCTAACGCCACACTTACTCAGAGCAGTATCAAAAAAGCTGTCACCGTTCTATCACAGAGTCACTTGTATCTACCATGTCGACTTTGGTAAGGATACGAGCTTAGAGCCTGTGTCACAATCAAAAAAAATCAGTAGAAAATTCAACCCTTCTAAGAAAACATTTGGATAAATTTTCTTGGTGATCATGATCATATGAAACTGCTTACCATTTTGAGTACAAAATAATTACTGCTTTACAAAATATATTATTAGAACAACTCCTTTTTTGACGATTTAATTTTCAATTTATTTCTCAAAGCTATAGACGTTCATAAAATAAATGATGCTTTGCATTTCAGACCCTGTGTTTCGCTGCAGCCCTAGTAGCCGTGGTGTCGGCCGACCGTCTGGATCATTTGGTCCACGCCCAATCGGGGGCCTATGCTAGTGCCAGTGCGGGTGGACCGCCTTTGAACTACGAGAATGTCAACAATGGTGATGGAAACTATCGATTCAGGTAAACGAGTTAAAACAATGGGACTACGAACGCTGTTCCGCTGAACTGTTCACCCACGCTCTGTAATATTGTTCTGGTGTTGTACTGGTGTTAGTTGTAATGTCTGTACCGGTTGAGCTGAAATTTGAAACAAAATTATGTAGAATTGCCTGGAGAAAATTATGGAAATTTGAGGAAACTTCATTTTCTACAATTTTTCAGGAAATAAGCACTTTGTGGGTAGACTTTGGTGACTTTTACAATTGCTACATTTTCTCCTTAAATTTGGTCTGTATTTTTCAGCTATGATGCCAACGGCATCTCAGCGCACGAGAGTGGGTCCCCGCGCGCATCAGGCCCCGAAGGGCCCGCGGTGACGGCGGAGGGCGGGTACTCTTACCGCGCGCCCGACGGGCAGCAGATCTCACTCACGTACACCGCCGACGAGAACGGCTTCCACCCTGTCGGCTCCCACATCCCCACCCCGCCACCAATCCCAGAGGCTATCCTGCGCTCTCTAGAGTTCAACAGACAGAATCCTTCATCGTGAGTACATATCATCTCATATTAAACTGTTTTTGGAGTTAAATTAAACATGTTACATAGCTTGAGGCAACAGCCCTTGAACCTCAGACCTCACGAACTTAAGTCAAGCACATATTTAACTAGGTTGCCATACATTTTCCATAATATTACATGACAGTTGTATGTATAGGTATATCAAATGTTTAGTGGTCATCAATTTTAACTTTGCTATTTATTTTGTCATTTCAGAGGCGATGGCTCATACAGCGGAAATCGTAACTACTAAGAATGGGTATATAAAATAGTGTAACTATTTCATACTAAGGCATGAACTGTGATATTGATCGATAGACTATAATGTTTGTTTGTATACATATTTATAAATTAAAAAAAGTTTTGAAGAAAGTTTTTCCCTTTTATTGAATCGAATCGTTATCGAATCGAATCGAATATCGAATTTTTTTATGTATTTATTGTACTATCAATATACTGGTAGTAGAGTAAACACATATAGTATATATAGGTTTTTATCCGAAAGATGTCCTACTACTTACTCAGTTGGCGAGTTCCGGAACGATATTATTGGACAGTTTTGTGTATAATATTTATGACAGTATTTATTACTGTATAGTCAACTGAAATATAGTCTGTATTTAATATACAATGCGTAGCAAGCACAATTAATAAAGATTTTATAAAATACATAAATATTACATAAATACTGATGGTCGGCCTGACCTACATACATACATAATGCTCACGCCTTGGTCCTAGAGGGGTATGCAGAGACTATGTGTCGCCACTTTGCGTAATTCAAAGTTTAAATTCGCTGTGTGAGAGGGTTTTATATTCGGAGTTTCTCGAGGAAATGACGAGATTAATTATGACATCTAAGACTGGAATTTTGTTAATTTGTTATAGTTATACAGAACCATAACAGAATTAGTAAGCTGAAGCGGCAGAAGGCAGGCTATGTTTGAAATAAAGAAAATTTGAAGAAAATACAGTTGGGGAAAATAGAAGAGATGACCGAAGAAATAGATCTAGATTATTTTGATCTTGTTGGTTCTAAATCTTATGATTTAGGAAAAAATAAAGTAAATATTATGATTCATCATCAGGGTATTTTTGTCTCCACTACAGGAGCACAACCCTCTCTCATCTGCCGGAGACAGACGGAGGATTTGGCCTACACTCCCCGCGCTGGCCAGACGGGTTGGGGAGGCCTGATTGATGTTTTATAATGTATTCCCTTTGTCGCCTTGTACGACATCCAAGAGGAGAGTTGGAGTGGTCCTATTTTACTCTACCGGAAACCACACGGTAAACGATATAAATATTAGGATTACTAGCTATTGAAAACGAAAACCTCACAAGAATGGTATTAGTTTACATCTCTGTTACAAAATAGACGACAGAAATTCAATACAGATTAACTACAAAAATAATAATGATAACGTCATCATCATCAAAGTGCCTACATAAGGACTTGTCTACTTAATGCTAAACTAGTATCTCTGTGAATTAGAAAAGACATCACAATACATCCCTAAACATGATCAATTTATACATTGCACCAAGTTGTCAGTCCCCAAATGCCCAAATTACTGATATGAAGATAATCTTAACCTTACCAAAATCGTCCGTCTGTCACAGCTTATTATCTCAGGAACTACTAATGCTATCGACTTGAAATTTGGAATAATTTTAAACAATGCCCACCCAAATTTATTGCAAATGACAGAATTTAAAAAAAAAACATCGAAAAAGGGTACGAAACTGGGTGCCTAAATTAAAATGTGTTTACTAGGTTTCCAGTCAATCTTGTAGGTATTTTCGCACACTTTTAAATTAAATATATTGTGATTTAAGGAACACCGAAGTATGTGAAACGATCGTTTTGTTACTGGATAATGCATTAAATCATGTATAATTTATAGATTACATTTAGTATGTAGTGTATTTTAGTGTGTATTTATTATGTAAGTATAGTATACTATATAACCAATTTTCTTATATAATTTTTTTGCGCCTACCACTCATTATCTGCATGACCTAAAGGTCAACTGGAAGAGAATGCCATATTGGCATAATGCCATTTGTACTTTCTGTGCAATAAAGTTTTTAAATAAATTACTAATTAAGTTACCTATTCTTACCTAGGCTGAATCCTCCATCCGTAGTATTTAAGTAAAATTAAATTAGTAAAGGTGCTTAATACATGCAAGGGAAATGTGTTCAGTTTAGGCAACTACTTATTATTCTGTAGTTTAGGTTGAAATAATCGAATAATCTCTGCCTTACGCATAATAATTACCGAGTGCTAGATATCCTTACATTGTTTACCTTTACGAAAAAGCATAGTATTTTTGCGGTATTAGCTTATGTAGAAGTTGTGTATTCTCATTCATTTCTGTGTGCCCTTTGTATTAATATCTGCCATATCATCATCAGCCTATATACGTCCATTGCTGAACATAAGCCTCCCCAATAGAATACCTCTTTTGGTGGCTTTCCATTAGGAGATTTGCCATAATCACCACGCTTGGCAGACGGATTGGTGATCGCAGTAATGATCTTAATTGACACAGGAGAATGTTGCTGCCCATCCCTAGTGCAAACTCTTAGTCGCCTTGACGCCATCTTACGATTTGGAGTGGTCCTATTCTAAGCCGGGAACCACACGTGTAATTAGTCAGAACATATCACAACATGTGTAATTAGTCATAACATGTATATGTACTATTATTTAATTAACTTTCTAGGAATTTGTAGTCTAGAGTTCAGAAGAAGATAATATAATAGTCAAAGACAAAGTCAAAATCATTTATTGCATATGAGTACACTTGGTACATTTATACACGTAATTTTTTTTATCGACTACCGCTTCCTGGGGTGTTAGCGGTAACCAAGGTACCTAGGTAAAAAGGCAATTTTTCACAGTTACGAGGGCGTTGTAGTGAGAAGTTTTTTCTCCTCTCCAGTTAAATGATCTGCTTTTCACTTGAAAGAACACGTAACAAACAAATTTCATAAAATTATTTCGCTACATTTTCGCATTTTAGAACTATTTTATTTCATTCTCAACCATTTGTATTTTTTCGTATCTCGCTACGTGTTACGCGACACTGCCAGAGCAGTATTCACACAGTTATTCTATAGTGGCATTATAATAAATTCAAATAATTCTATCCTTTAAATATCTGAGATATTTTTCTGAGATAGAGTTCGAGAAATATTGCAATTTTTTTATCAAAATGTTCGTAAAAAAGATATGAATTTTTTCATGAATGATTTCTAAATGTGATACTGAGTTACTGGAAGAAATATTAACAGTTGTTTTATTACCATCCGATATAATGGCTTCTAAAAAATTTACTTTATTAATATCTCAGGTTCTAAGTGGCGTATCAAGATGAAACATGCACCAGATTTTAAGTTAGATTACCAGCAAGACACACAAACTGCATCAAATTTCATTCAATAGTTTTAGCGTGTGCGGTAACAAACATACATACAGACAGACAGAGAGACAGACAGACAGACAAAAATTCTAAAAAAAAATGTTTTAGCTTCTATTGGCCCTATAAAGATACATACATTTTTTTTAAATATCTCTCATGTACAGACATAGACCAGTTACAGTTTTATTATGAGTATAGATAAAGAATAAGAAAACGAAACGTCTTTAAATTTTACACCGACACGTATCTGTACCAAGACAGGGAAAGTAACGAAAACGAATTTTTACTCCGTAAGTTTCAGCCTCAGAGAGGTGAATGGGGTTCGTTTATTAGCACGTATGGTCAGCTTGCTAATACGAATTTGAGTTAGCGTCGCGGGCGAGTGGGGCAGCAGGAAGGGCGTGCAGTGATAACTGGCTGAAACCAGCGCTCTCGCTCCCTTCCATTCAGTGTAGGTAACTCACAGATAAATCACATCAAATAAGTATTAACTATAGCACAAAATAAAAAATCCGCCGCTTTACGTACTTTGTGACTATAGTAAGAATTAAAGGTCAGTAATTCTATATTGATTACTACATTTGTAATGAAATGAATAACATAATTACTGACAACCTGCGCTTGCTTGAGACAATTTTGTTGTTAAAACGTATCTTTATAGTAATGATTTTCTGTACTAGGATACTCCATTATTATATTCTATGCCTAGGGTGGAAAAGAGGAACTTTTCCCCATGCTACATAGAAAAAATATAACACACTTTTCGAGAAAGAGAAGTAAAAATAATACATATCGCTGTTATATTTTTGCTAATACAAATTTTAATAAATTAACCACTGATTCACAAACTTAAAAAAGAAATTAAAAATAGTTATTTTTTTTAAAATAAATATTTTGTAAATCGTTCTTCCATAAGTTATCTTATTGTCTTTAAGTCCATATTCATTGTGCCATCAGGTCGCTGGTCTAGTGCTCCCACCTCAGTAATTGTAACCACCTCCATTATGTCGCCCGCCATTATTATAGGACCCATCCCCTCTGGAAAATAATTATACAATTAATGACTTGGTAAGCAGGTAGCGATGAAATTTAAAATTAATTAAACTCCTTTAGTCTCAAGTTATAAAATAGTCCAGATAATGTTTGACTGTCTAAATTTAAAAAATCCTAATAAACATAACATAATGCTCACGCCTTGGTCCCAGAGGGGTAGACAGAGACGATGTATTGCGACTTTGCACAGACTTCCCCCGCTTTTCGCCCCGTGATAGATACCCTTTGACGTGATGTGTTGCGAACAGCATCGCCGCCTTATTTACCATGATTAGCTAGATTCTAAATAAAAACAGGGTATTCCTAGGTTTGAAATGATAAATGTGGTGTTGCTGTAGGGTATTAACAAAATTTTTATATCATAATTAATTGAAAAAACTAAATGTAACTTACGATGAAGGATTCCGTCTGTTGAACTCAAGAGAGCGCAGGATAGCTTCTGGGATTGGAGGCGGGGTGGGGATGTGGGAGCCGACAGGGTGGAAGCCGTTCTCGTCGGCGGTGTACGTGAGTGAGATCTGCTGCCCGTCGGGCGCGCGGTAAGAGTACCCGCCCTCCGCCGTCACCGCGGGCCCTTCGGGTCCTGACGCGCGCGGGGACCCACTCTCGTGCGCTGAGATGCCGTTGCCGGTCTCGTAACTATTAAAAAGAAACAAGATGAATAAACATACAATTATCATATCCTCTACCCAAAAGTTTACTAAGAAAATTACTTGTAAATCATAAAACATCTGATTCAATTCCTTGCGTCTAACCAAATCACACCGTTTTTCATCTTCAAACTAGATCACATACATTTATGCATTGTTATTTGGCGGCAGAAATAAAGTAAATGAATGACTGATAACAAGAGGCGGACATTACACTTTAATGCCTACGGAAGAATCTTCATTATTCACTTAAGTGTATTAATAATTCTTACCTATATCTGTAGTTCCCATCACCGTTGTTGACGTTTTCATACCGCACAATCGGTATATGGGCACCTCCACTACCACCTCCGAAGCCCCCTCCAAACCCACCCCCATAGCCTGAACCACCGCCAGACCCAAATGCGTTGTTGTAACCCCCGGCACCACTCGCAGAAACGACTGAGAATAAGGCTAGAGCTGACACGATCTGCAAGAAATAGAACTTCGCGGTCACTTTTCCATAAAACACAATGTATGTCTGTTTGCTATACAGCTAAAGTTCCAATTTTCACTCGTATCATGCAGAATCTTTTAAGCGTAATATAATAAATTTTTTTTTATAAATGTCTCATAAAATAGTTGCGCATAATTACATTATATATACGAGTACATATCAATAATTCGAAAAAATCAAAGAAAATCTCAAAAGCACTAAGTTATGAGTACAAACTTGAATTAGGTATATCCCAAGTAGATGAGAAAACTATACTTAACGGTTTTTATTTTCAGACTAAAATAGTAACCCACCTTTAAAGACATCATGATAATAGTTATAATATGTCTCGATACTAGAGATGATTATGTTATTGACGCCAAAGATGTTCACAGAATGATCTCCATTAGTTTTAGGATCTTTTTATATTGATCCATATTGCCCTTTCAACATGTTTCACCTTGGCTGGTATCAGTCATCATGTCGGTAAGACGAAATTGTGAAGATCAGTAAATTGAACATTCCATTTCAGTCAATACCACTTGTTCAATACGCAGTATGCCCTATGAGCAACAGCATTTCGCAACACTTACAATGGTGTTTTATGACATAAACTTGTGTGAAAGTAAAAGATATCAGATAATTAAGTATAACAATGTAAGTTGGAATAAGTACTGTATTTACATATCATCATCATCATATCAGCCCTTAGACGTCCACTGCTGGACATAGGCCTTCCCCAACGAACGCCACCACACCCGGTCCTCCGCCCTCCGCATCCAGCCGCTACCGGCCACCTTACATATGAAATCAACATATACTATCCGTCTATACATCTAGTTAGTATTACTCGTATTAATATATAAACTAGCTGTGCCCGCGGGTCCGCTCGCGTAGACTACACAATTAGTTTTAATCTCACTCTCAATCCGACTTCGACGCCCACGCCCACGCCCACGCGAATTGCACCGAACATTATAATGATACTTCTTTGTTATATTGCAGAACCTACTAATATATTTGAAAACTAAAAATTCCCATAACTTTAGATTGAATAAGCCGATTGGGATGAATAAAGACTAAATGTTACTCGGAATTAAGCCCTATGTTTCTGATAAAAGTCTATCAAAATCGGTCCAGTTTTAATATGATGCGTGCACAAACTAACAGACAAACAGGTCTTCAAAAACTCAAAAACTTCAAAAATTATTTTAATGTGTTTATTTTTTTAATCCTTACGCCCCAATTTTTTATGTGTACAATAAAGTAATGCTCATAAAGTAGAGTCTCTGATTATATTTAGATTGATTCAGTAATTAGGTAGGTTGACAAACCCAATAATATCTATAATTAAATAAATTATTAGAACACTATTAATAAATAAATAAATATCTCAGATATTCACACCAATTATCAAGTCCCAAATTAGGCAGAGCCTGTGCTATGGTTACTAGATAACGGATAAACATACTTAAATAAATATATAAACATCCAAGACTCGGTACAAACATTCATTTTCATCATACAAACATTTGCCCCTAGCGGATTCGAATTAATATTTGCTACCATAAATAAATATGACCATTATATGTATTAAACTATTAATCTATGCTGTAAAGTGTTTGTGTGGTCACAGAGTGATGTACCATCAGTTTATTGCCGCAAGCATAATAAAATAACTATGTTCATGGAAAAGGAACTGTATTGCAATTTGGTAAAGGTACCTGTACTAGATTTAATTGCATATTTATTGAATACCAAATTACAGAGCCTCAAACATCGTCGCAGTGTGGTCTGTCTTCGGTTTTCTGTGGTTACATTTTAGGGAACACTCCCCAAAATGTAACCAGGCTAGTAATTGCACGTTTTTATTCCCCCACCCCCGTTCCATCACCGGACTACCAGACGTGGAGAGGGATTGCATCCTTGTGTAGTACACAAACCACGCTCTCGCACGAAGCGTTTTGCTTCCTCCTTCATAATGCGAACTGCTAAACAATGGAACTCCCTGCCAGCTTCAGTATTTCCCGACAAGTATAATTTGGATCTTTTGAAGGAAGAGTGAATAAGCATCTTCTGGGAAAGCGCGCTCCATCTGAGGCCTCATCGTCTCTTACTATCAGATGAGACAGAGGTCAAACGTAAACCCATCATGAATAAACAAAATCTAGCTATAATCCGCGACTTTGTCCGCGTGAACAAAGTTACCTATGATGTGACTTTTGGATATCGTACAAGGCGACTAAGGGAATAGTTTAGTTTAGTTCTTTATTTGCAATGAATAGGTACAGTTTTTGGTGTTAAAATTAATAGTTTCATCTATCCAGCTATAATAAAAGTAGCATGCAAATACAAATACATTATGTACTGTTAAGTACTCGTAAGGGTCATTTTCTTTTATCATCAAGAAACTCTTGAACACTGTAAAAATTTGACTTTAACAACCATTCCCTTAGTCTATATGTCATTTGCTTAAGTGGTAGACACTTAATTGAATCTGGCAATTTATAAATATTGTAATGCACATACAATAAGCATTTTTTTTATATAAAGTTAACCTTGGATGATGATCCAATGCAAGTCGTTCAGTATGTCTTGTGTTTCTTGGATATACTTCCTTAACTGTTTTGAAAAATGTTTGGTGACATTTAACAAATTTGCATATTTCTAGTATGTACATACTGGGCGTGTTAGAATACCCAATTTGGTGAACAGTGGTCTACATGTGTCGAGTGGTTTACTACCACAAATTGCCCGCACACACTAATGGGCTTTTACACGGGCCGCATAAACTTTTGGGCAATAAAGGCTTTAGTTATTACAGAGGCGTTACCCCAAATCAATAATCCATAGCGTAAGACTGAAGCCACATATCCGTGGTAAGCAGTTAGAGCTACATCCTGAGATAGTTTTCCGCAGTCTACTTAAAGCATATACAAATCGATTTATTTTCGTACAAACCCTTTCAATATGTAATTCATAATTTAGGTGTTTATCAAGCGTAATTCCCAAAAATGTAACAGCATCGATTATATCATGAATGTCATAATTAATGTCCATGTTAATTGCTTTACGCCCTTTTGTTAAGAATTGAACATTGTTAGTTTTACAATTTAACATAGTTGTGTTACATTATAAAACATCAGTCAGGCCTCCCCAACCCGTCTGGCCAGCGCGGGGAGTGTAGGCCAAATCCTCCGTCTGTCTTCGGCAGATGAGAGAGAGTTGTGCTCCTGCAGTGGAGACAAAAATAACCTGATAATGAATGTGTAATGATCACAACAGTAATTACTCATTAATGTTTGTGAATAGAACTAATTTATCGATAATTCAAATAACTTAGTGCAAATTGCAATGTCCTTTGCACTTCTGCAGCTGTAGAGCTTCGCTACGAGAATCCACAATCCACGTGATATCCTTTGATCTAAGCGACACTCCCTCGGTGTTCTCGTGGTGCAATTATGGTTGAAAACTGCCGGGACAATTTCCATTTCTAAAGAAGTATCGATAAAAGTTTCCGAAGTTGCCAACAAGATTGAGATATTTCAAAAATATTTAAATATTCCTATGTTTAAAAAAATATTATGCCCTAGGAAATACCTGGACCTAAACTAACAATGAGATATGTTAGATTAGATGTTCCTCATATTTATTAAGAGAAACAGAGGTGATAGCAAAAATATGCAATTTGACATACACCAATACTAAAGAAAACGGGGATGGGACGGGCCGCTCTACAGATGGAATATCTCCTCCAGCTCTGCAGAGTTTTTAACAGTGCCGAAGATGCTCGATGAGTTAGTTCCCCTTAGAATATCCAGGCTGATGCGGCTGATAGGTCTCGGCTAGGATTAGATAGGTCTGGACTTTTACAATGTGTCAAACCTAGAGTTTTCTGCAAGCGGTAGGTTCTTTCTTTATTTTGTACCTACCTTTTACACAATATGAATGGTTTATTTCCTTATTTAAAAAATATCATTACATTAAATATTGTTTTTTATTTAGATAATCTGAATAAAACACTGAGAACAATCTAATCATTTCGCTATATCGATGATATTAATTTCTTCGTTGTCGTCTTTCAACAACAATTTAACAATAATCATACATTCTCGTAATTATATATGGTAGGGTATGACAAAAACCTGTAGTGATCGGTCACAGGGGTCGGATATCCTTATTTTTCTGTATGGGGAATTTTGAAAATACTTAAAATTATTTTATTAATTGTACCGCTTGGCAACTCATTTTATGTGACTAGACTATATACTACTCATTTTTAATTTTTTTTTATATTTCGCTATACTATATAAATGTTATTTAGTATTCGAAACCGAATGCTCATTGCCCATGTAACCGATCACAGCAAGTTCCTACATTGTTAGTCCATCTATGTTTGTAAACGGTTTATTATAGCAAAATACCATTTAATGTTAGTCAATCAATTTCCCTTTTATATAAAGACATGGGTAGGTTAGTTTTTGGACTCCACTGGGTCTTAAATAATGCCTGGGGACTGAAGTATTTTATCATAAACGTACATAATGATTGACTTTTAACTGTTTTATTATGCATAAATAGATATGGATGATAATAGAACCGTTTTCCACCCCAAAGGGAAGAAAACGATAATTTCAGGTCTTCCGGTCTTGCCGAGGCTTGACCTTTCGGAGATTACCTACCATACGCAAATGCTAGCTACTTACGTCCTTTCGTCTCCGAGCAGGCTAAGGCAATAGCGGGTTGAGGTGTGTAGCTCCTCCCCGCGAGAGGGGGCGGCGACAGGCGCGGGCGGCGATAATAAGAGTTTTAAAGTCTGTGTTGTTGAAACTCTAGAAATATGTATATATAGTTGAAAGGTTCCATTGCATCATTTGATGTTATAAATTTTATTAGATTGGTAGAACCGATGGCCGAGTTCTGGAGTGGAGACTGCGGATCGAAACGCGCATAGTGGGACGCCCCGCTACCAGATGGAACGACGACCTGAAAGAGGTGGCCGGAAGCGACTGGATACGGAAGGCGGAGTACCTGGTGTGGAGGCGTTCATTCGGGAAGGCCTATGTACAACAGTGGACGTCTAAGATCTGATATGATGATGAGATATTTTGATTTAGAAACTGTAATGAGTGTTTATAATTGTGGAATGTGGAGTCATAATAAGAATAACGATAGATTTAAATCTTAAATGTATGAGGAAAAGGCAAGGTATATTATACTTATTTAATTCTTTATTTCCATGATTATTTACATTGTTTAATTACGCCTAATATTAAATACAATAAATTAGAAATAGTGCTTTTTCACTCGTGGTATCACAGTCCAATTGAGGTCCAGTCGTCACGCCGAACAGTCGGTATAGTACTTACACTCAAAGCAGTCACATCGTAGGTCAAAATCCAACAATGTTATTCTAGATTTAACTTTCCTACTCATTCTTCCTTGAGCCAGCTTTTTACTTGTCATTAATGAATTTATTCTATGAGTGGATATAAAATAATCTTATTTAAACTCATTGTGCAATAAGAGACTACTAGACATCTTAACAATTTTTCTTTGCTGTTTCAAAATTTAATGTCATTCTGTACAACGGATGTTAAGTAATATCTGTTCATCATATCCATCAGGGACATTAAAATCGAAGCAAAACACTAAGGACTAAAGAACAAAGCTATACTTTGGCTACGATTCAACAGCTTTCAGTAGATTTGGAAATCTGTAATAAAATCAGTAGTGGTACCCGCCGGATCCGCCCGAACCTCTTCCTCCTGAGCCAGCGTTGTAGGCACCCTCACTGAAAAAGAAAATGTATCCTGCATGACATTGAATTTCCAGCTAAATTCTTCCCTTGTCATCATATACGTTCATTCAGTTTGGACAATGAATGTTTCTCAAGTACCTATGTATCAGTCTCATCTTCACTAGAGACCGGTTTAAGGTCATTCTGGACTTACTCGTATATTTGTAAAGTAGATAGTTTACTATTTCAATAATTATATGCCACCGCATCGCTTGCTTAGTGGCTTGGTCGTTGATTCGAGCGCCAACGGTCGTGGGTGCGATTCCTATTGGAGAGGCAACTTTGTATAATTTGTGTTAGTTCTGGCCTGGATGTTATATTTGTGAATTTCTTTCCTTGTCTTATAAGTCCCATAGTAAAACTATAAATTCCCATAGGAAAACTTCGTAAGTGGGATAGAATGCTCTACTGGTCTACTTACGAGGACGGGTTGCGTTTATTGAACTCGATGGAGCGCAGGATCTCTTCGGGGATCGGAGGCGGGGTGGGAAGATGGGAGCCAACGGGGTGGAAGCCATTCTCGTCGGCGGTGTACGTGAGCGATATCTGCTGGCCGTCGGGTGTGCGGAACGAGTATCCTCCCTCAGCGGTCACCGCGGGGCCTTCCGGACCTTGCGCACGTGGGGCGCCACTCTCATGCGCTGAAATACCGTTGCCTGTTTCATAGCTGAGAAAAGAAATTATAAAGAAGTAGAAAGAAAGATAAAGAACGCTTCTATCCATCAAATTTACATTACTCTTGACATTGAATAAACAGAATTACAATCTGAATAAACGACAATAAACTTAGATTGTTCAGTAGGAGATAAAAGGTAGAACATAGGTTTATGCTCAGATAGGATCATCATATATCATCATCATATCAGCCCTTAGACGTCCACTGCTGGACATAGGCCTTCCCCAATGAACGCCACCACACTTGATAGGATACATTACTTGAAAAAATTAGTTTACCCCTTGATTACAATAATAGATTGCTAATTATATAGCAGTAAGAGATTTTCCAAAATATCAACTAGAAATCCGAGAGTCGTGCAACTTCGCTCACGAATCAGTAGATTAATTTCTTATTTAGAACGACTACTACTTACTTATAGCGGTAAGTACCATCGCCATTATTCACGTTTTCGTATTTTAGAATTGGTATGTTCGCTCCACCGCCGCCGCCGCCACTGTAGGAGCCTGAACCGCCAAACGCTCCACCACCCGCTCCTCCAAACCCTCCCGAGTTCCCTCCACTTCCACCAAAACCACCACTGGGACGTGGAGGCAAGTATTGTGGCTCCAGCCGACCGCAGGAGCCAATGGCTATCAGCGCCGAGATCAGTCCGAACTGTAAACCAATTAATGATTATTGACAATTGTTTACAGAAACAAATTGACATGATTTGGGGCTTTCACCTTTGGGATTGGAGTTGGAACAATAGATTAGGTGCTAGATGAGAATACTAGAAAGAAGATGAACGATACAGCAATTAACATGAAAAGGCTCATGTCCGGGTGGGGATAATTTATAAAATTAGAAACATAGCAAATAAATTGGATTAAGTAATGATGTATATTTATGGGAAGCAAATTTGAACTGAAATAGTTTTTAGACAAATTCAGTCTAGCACACCAAAAATATGAAGATTGGTAAGTCAACCGCTGTAAACTTACCGAAGCAGTGAACATATTTGTATGTATTTTGGTATTAGTACTAATCTCCTTGATGTTCAGCTGTTTTCTGAATACAGTTTGCAATGATGTGCCTCGTTTTATATTACTCCGATTTGCCCTTTCTCGGTTGCTTCACCTTGTGCGTACTTCGATATCGGCCAGTGAATCCAAGTTGCGGTCGGCTCACGCCTCTAGCGTAGCACAGAATTTAGTTATAGGGAATTTCTTATAAGGATATACAGTTCCTTATAAGCCTGACATTTCTACAATAACCCTTCAGGGTTTCTTGAAAGCCAAGTAATTTTCTTGCACGGTGTTTGAACGAAATCTTAGCAATGCTCTGAGTTTACTGCATTAGTTATAAATAGGTAGGACTTATGAGATTAGGTTGTGTTGTAAAATTTCATTGTTACTTTAGGAAATTAACATCAGTTTAATGTTTAAGTATTTCAATTACTTATTATAATTAACTCTTTTCATAATTGTTTAAAGTGTTCATGCTTCCGAAATTAAAATCTGTTTAAAGATCAAGGTGAATTTCGAAGACGACCGTCCGCGGTACTTGACTTTTTCTTCCTTGATTTGTGTCTAGATTTGGCATTCCTCTTACGTGGTATCACGGTAATTCCATGTGGGAGTAAGAATAACCAAAGTCACAGATTGGTGGCGAGCTGCAGCACCTCTGAGGTGGCTTTTGTAGGCATTGTATGAAGAAAGTCCTGTGGCTACAAAAGTCCTTAGGTTAAATGTGGGCGTCGGTCGAAATTTTTTTTTAATTTACAAGAATTTTCATATATAAAGTATACTTAGAATCGTCAATTTCAACATCTCATAACATTGGTAAGTCACAGTTAGTACCTATTAAGCTAAAGTGGAAGAGTGCCACAATAAATGTTTATCGTTTAGTCAAAGTCAAAATTAATTAATAATTTAAAATTATTTAAAACTAATAATCCATAATCATTAATGTCAAAGTGTTTGTATGTAAATTGTATGTCTACACCGATAATGATTTACCTACGTAAAGGTGCTAATTTATGAAAGATACGCGTATGCTTCGAGACTTGGGTCGTGTATCTACATCAGTAGAGCAAATGAGGATACCTGAATAGTACCTGGTGGTACTTTTCCTGCAGACGTAGATGAATGATAAATTTGACAGGCGGTTGACATCAGGATAGACTGCATTTAAATCCTATACTGCGATCCTGAGTCAGATAATCCTACTTCCTACTAATATTATAAATGCGAAAGCTTGGATATTTGGATGTTTGGATGTTTGTTACTCAATCACGCTTCTACCACTGGACGGATTGTGATGAAACTTGGTACACATATAGATTAGGTCCTGGAATGGGACATAGGATAGTTTTATCCCGAAAAACATCCCATTCCTACGGGAAATCATAAAAATTTGTGGTTTTAAGTTGTCCGCGCGGACGAAGTCGCGGGCAACAGCTAGTACTAAATATTACTACGTAAAGAAGTGATCGACATTTAGCGCCACCCGCAAAATAGATCACGGCTGACAGTACGCACACTGGGCCGCTTGCTGCTGGTACAAAGTTATACGCCAGCGATACGGCGCGGCGTCGAGAGATCGACTATAAGTTAGAAAGAGAAACAGTTATGTTGTTGACGTATAACGTTGTCCCTCTCGCGATCGTCTGTGTTTTCACTGGTTACAGTAGTAGCCCTACAATAATTAACTCTCACACACAAACGAGTACGAACGTGCCTGTGGTAGTAGTAAGTAATTAAATCTGTTCGCTTGTATGGAGTGCGGGGGTGTGCCTGAGTGGTAATTAGAGCTTAAACCGGAGTAATTTGTACTCCGGGAGAGGCTCTAGCCAGCTGTAGACTTCTTTGCTATTATTTTCATCTATCATATCAGCAACTCATAGAGTCTTGCCTGACGTCTAGTGTTTGGCGACCTTAATCGCCAAGTAAGTCCTTTTTTGAGTGTAACTGGATCGATGAAAGGCGATAATTATAATGAAACATCATCATATTCAGCCCGCAGTCTTTAATTCTTAGCCTGGCTGTGAGTAAATAAAACTCTAAGCTTACTCGAAGTATGGTTTAATATTTTTTTCTCTTATTAGCTAATTACAATTCTTTAAAAGAACCCAAAGAGCGAATAAATAGATTCCTCGTTTATTAAACGACTGTATGTGAATGTCCCACTCGGATGCCACAGTATTATTATGTGTTCGATTACCAGTTGTAATGATCTTGCTCCGAAGTCCGAATTTCCGATCAAATTGTAGTCTCATTGTGACCGCTTGTACCTACAATGTCGCATAAAGACGCATCCCATATAATCTTTATATTATACTCATTAAATTAAAGTGAGCGAAGTCGGTTTATTACGAAAAATAGTACATTCAACAACCCAATTTCGATTGTGTTTCCGTAACTAACAATTTTTTTATATGTCGTACATACGATGTGTCTGGCCAGAATACACGTTATCTTCTTTTAACAAGAATTTGTGTGGGGGTCAGTGTATATTTCATCTTCTCTCTTTTATGTATAAACTTTATCGAATAATAAAAAAGGTGGAAAAACACGATTTGGAGCAAGTTATATGGAACCACAAAGAGTAAGTCGTACGCTAAGTACGGGTTCCGTAAATTCTATTTTAGTTTTCCTAAAATATCTCTGTAAAGTAATTTTTTTATGATTTGTTTTATAATTTTCCTATAGTTGTCAAGCAGCTGTATAGCCTACATGTATATGTAGGTATATTCCTTTAACTCAATCGGTCCAGTAGTTTTCAAGTTATCCGGCTTACAAGCAGTCATACAGACAGGTACAAAAAAGTTTCCTTTAAGTAACGTGAAATAACCCAAAGAGACGATGGTTGTGAAATTTTCTTATTTGTAATAGAAAAGTGTCACCAGCTGATTATTCAAAAATGTAAGTGGTTTCTCGTTATTATTTGCAACCAGTTTTAATTATGGAAAAAAAAACATAAAAAAAAAATTTAAATAACCTGCGAGTAGGATAAACTGATTTAAAAATATAGCCAGTTCGTCTTCTAAAAATGTACTTGTCTAATTTTAAAATTACAAATAGGTTTTTACCTGTACTACGGGAATTCGACGGATAATGATAAGTTACACAATATAACATTTAGACCAGGACCAACTTGTACAAGTACAAAGTCGTCTGTCCCAAGTGGAAATCGAACCCACGACCTCTGGCCCTCGAGTCTAACGACCAAGCCATAAGGCCATCGAGGCAGTCTAGAATTGCGACCTGTGTTACGTAGGTAGTATTATTAAGTATTCTATGCATGTGTTGTGTGTCCGTCATACATACGCACTAGGGTAAACCTTGGGTAATCGGTGATATACTGAAATTTGGTGATAGCGATAGTTATTAACAATTTGCTCCTCGCGGAGCAAAATATAAAATATATAATAAATATATTAGATTATATTATATTAGATTGTAGGTACTTATTACAAGTAGATGTAAATAAATATAAAATTGCAAGCGGGTGGCATTGTATGTAGCGTAAAAAAATCTACATTTTTAAGATACTGAGATTGGGAAGGTAACATGACGTTATGTCTGTTTTTGCGAGCAATTGTATTGATAAAATAGATAACTTTCATTTAGAGTTTACTCCATCTCTTTCTTTAAAAAGCTCGTAAGAACCACTTAAGGATAATGTATTTTAAATATACCTTCCGTTTATAGCTTAACGATCACCTATACTTTATTACCACAATTTGTGAAGATACCTCCCTAATATTTAGCTCACGTAGTTGCACCATCTCTCCTCGATGCAGCCACGCCCCCGATATTGGTAACGGTCGGCCTCGAACTCCTGCACACTGCGCTATGCTCCGTATTTCACGAATATCACGACCAGGCGTAATCCATTGTCACGAACAGATTTAGTGCTCGACACCACATCTTTTGTGAACATCTATGAAAAATACCAAGGGTTTCACATCTACATACATACATAATGCTCACGCCCTAGTCCCAGAGGAGCAGACAGAGACGATGCATATCGCATATTGTTGTAATTAAAAATAAAAGTAAAACCCTACACTTTTAATATAATTAAAAGGTATATTTGTTTATTTACTCTAAGGTAATCTCCGGAATTACGTTATATGAGTATCATAAGAGAATGCTGTATACCCATGAGAATGTTTGTTACTTTATTTATCGTATGGCATTTATTTACGAGCCGTGAGATACATCCATAAGGACCGGTAAAGTTTTCAAATTCGTTGCACTAAAATATCCACGCGGGATCTTTATTAAAGAAAAATGGTTAAAAGCATAAAAAAATCAAAAAATCTTTAAAAGGCATGATCGAAAAATAAATGGAATCCCTAAAATTTTCCACAGGATCCTTTCAAGATACCAAAAACCTAATTATATCAAAACATACATAATTACGTCAAGGTGTAGAAAACAACACTCAGATAACGGAATCCACCTGTAAGTCCTTAATAGCCTGGAATCTGTAACGTCGCCGCTTCCATCAGTGCTGAGATTGCAATCAACGTTGTGGGCTTGCACTAGAATTTAATTTCAAGCAATAATACCAGCTATTGAGAATACCTACTATGGGTAGAACTGTTTGATCCAGATTTCAACAGCGATTTGTACGGCGTTTCCTCGGCAAGACGGTGTTTTCCAGTACCTACTACCTAAATAGAAATTAATTGCAAATTATATTGCAACATTTGGAACATGGTTTCCTTGTAATATTTTAGTTCCATTATTATCTTAAGGCCCAGATATTCAGTTAGTGTCATCATCAAATGCTTGTAATCGATATTAAGGTGGGGTCCAGGTGTTGTGTTTGACTGTGTACTGTACCTACTAATTCATTTTATATGTGCGCAGTAAAGGTTATTTCAAAAGAAATGAGGTCAAGCGTAAACCCATCAGGAGTAAAATAAAAATTCCAGGTAGTATTTCGAATTTCCCTAGTCACTAATATTAAATTTCTTTCTAATGTAGACCCTAGAGCTTCTGGGGAAAACATTTCGCAGAAGTTCATGCAAATCTAATTGTTTTGGGATAGCCCGGTGACCATAAATAGAATTTTACCTTCCCCATTTACATGATGAACATATTCTCTAGAGATTATTATTCTTTTATGAGATGTTGTTTGAAACTCTCAGTCAGTTTCTACCTATCACATGTTTGTAAGAGAAATATATTACTTGGTCTTTGTTTAATGGAAATAAAGAATACAAAATCCAACTTATTTGGGCATCAATGCACATTGAATATTAGCTGCCGGTACTGATCTTGAGCTCTTATTTGTACCGGGAACTATGATAATATAAATTCGAACCAATATATGGTCTGATTTATAACTGGGATCGATATTTAATACAATTACACTAGTATTACGTCGCAGGCGCTTCTCAAGCAGAAAATATGTATCCCATCCCACTAATATTATAAATGCGAAAGTTTGGATATTTGGATGTTTAGATGTTTAGACGTTTAGATGTTTAAATGTTATGATGTTATGATGTTATGATGTTTAGATGTTATGACGTTAAGACGTTCAGACGTTCAGGGGTTTAGGCGTTTAGATGTTTGGATGTTGGTTACTCAATCACACTTTAACCACTGAACAGATCGGGATGAAACTTGGCACACATATAGGTTAGGTCCTGGAATAGGACATAGGATAGTTTTTATCCCAAAAAAATCTCATTCCTACGGGAAACCAAATTAATCATTAAAAGCAGTAAATTTTCTCACAAGGTGGCGCCACTTTGTATGAAGAATTATCTTACTAGAAATAATTATGTCTGTTTTGAAATTCAATTCTGTCTGTTGTGTAAATATCGAAACCTACGCGGACGAATCGCGGGCAAAAGCTAGTCTGATATAAATAAGTGATATGGTAGATCACATACCTAGAGTATTTAATCAGAGGTAACATTCGTAATTTGTCAACATTTAATCGTCCGAAGTACCTACCAATGTAAAGTAATTGTGGTTTTTGTTTGGACATCACATACCTATTGCAAATATTTACAAATATAATATTTCCTATTCAACATTGCAGATCTTTATTATCTTCGAGGTCCCATGACGATCTTTTAGGCGCAAAATTTAATCTCGCGGTCAAATGAAACATTAAAAATTTAATTTCTCATCAAACGCCGAAGCTCTCTTGACGGCCTACAACATAATTGCTACCAAGGACCATTTATTCGGTCACACAAACAGAAACAAAGGAAAACAATAGCTTATTGACCCCACGATTTAGAATAGCAGAGCAAGAAAGTAAGGGTTTTATTTAGCATCTAAAAGATCAAGTTAAATCAATAGTCTACCTAAATTATACAATGTCCCATTGTGTGGTCTTCTTTACCGAAGTCTGTGGTTTAATTATAACCTATACCCTTTCACTCGGGTTTTTAACCCTTTACCTGATGATCCTAGTGGTCCACTCAACTACTCATTCACTTATGTAACATTTTCAGCGTACGATGATTAAGTTCTACAGCCAATTAGTGTACAAAAGGAAGCACTATGAAAATATAGAAAAAAATACTTTTTGGTGTGAAAATTAGATTTTCCTTAGGATTAGGAAAGTTCCTCAGCAGTACCAGAAGCCACTTATAGCATATCAAAGAATGGTTTTAGTCTGTCAAAATATTGTTTATTAAGTTATACTTAGTACCAACGTCAGTGGTTTCGTTTATGACTATAAAGAAAAAACATCTAGGCTGAAGCATGATACCAAGATTGTTTCTTAAAAAAAAATCTTATAATTCTTGAATTCTTTTTGGAGATTTGAAAATATCAGCACAAAGACGCAGCAATTTCTCCACTTAGTTTAAAGGTACTTTTCTTAAACACCTGTAACTTCACCTTTCGTACCAGCTGATTTGGTGTGCATTATTTATGGAGAATATTTTAAACTTTAAATATTAGCTTATTATTTTTTTTATTTTGCTCTTATTCTGAACGTTTATGTTTTAGAAGTCAAGTTTGTCAAGGCAAGACAGTGTGAACTCGTTATTCTGTGTGAACTACTACATTTTATTAAACCACATTCAATATTATTGCGTTCATCTTGATTCCCATTGGGCAATGATTCAATGAAAAAGAAATAAGGCAATGTACTGTACCACAGAAACTCCTTGAACTTTCTGGTGTAGTCACGGAACAGGCTGTTTCTTTGTTCAAAGTGAAGATTTTAATTTATTTTTGATTGTACTTATTTACCTTTCCATCGTCAAATGAATAACCTTTTCATACTAAATATTTGTAATATGTTAATAACACTAAATATTTAAAAGCTTTTTCATTTAGTTTCATTGAATTTGCATTAGTTTGAGGATCAGTGTACATAAAAAGGGTCACTATGAAAACATTTCAAACAAATTCACTTTTGCTGTAAAATTTGTCCCCAAATGACGAACTAGGAAAATGACCAGTGATACACTAACTCATTTTATATCCGTTTTATAACAGCGATGATACAGTTTGTAATATTTTCCGAACTTTTTGATAGTTCCGAATGAAGGCAGGAAATAACTGAGACTCTGAGACAGTTCATTTCGACTGAGTTCTTATTTAATTGTACATTGCTGGTCACAAAAGGATTTATTTATGTCCTATTAACGTACAGCGCGTAGCCCTAGCCGTCCAGCGGGGAAACGTAGCGAGTGTCCTAGGCACTTTGCAGCACCATTCGCTGGACAAATTAGGCGAAATTTTTTATTTAAATTAGATGTGTTTGATATTTATTAATTTTCAGTTTGTATGTTATACTCATATTCAATAAATTTTATTAAAACCTTAAAAAAAAAATTAACGTCATCTGTGACTTACCAATTGTCACCAGGTGTATTTACGATGTCAGGTCTGAATGACATGTAAACTATTTCTATTGGCATATCATCCAATTGTAAATTTTATTTTCTAGTGTTTTATATATTTATATAAAAAGCCGTAAAAATGTTAATACCGACTTGTATGATCAAATTTTTTGAATTAGTAAGTACTATATTGTTACACGCATATAAAAATGGCAGAGAGTGCACGTTATTAATTATTATAAATGAACCTACATATTTTCGCGGGTATTGGGTATTTGTAGACAGGAATAAACTTGACATGGGAATTAATTCTTATAGGCAGAGCAATTTCTTTAAATCTGGACCAAAAACAATAGCTATAAGGTACTAAAATTTCTTCAAATCCAGCTAGACTTGCTAATCTATACAAATATCCCGGAAAACGGTTAAGATTTATCGTATCCTACCAAAAACATTACTGTTAAAAGGGGCCAAGTTCTCATTGGATAATTGTTGGGTTGACAAAAGTATTGTAATGTCATAATTCTATGCCAAGTTCAAAGAACTTTATTTAAAGAAAATTATACAAAAGATTAAGCTTATTTAACTTTACATACTTATAGAAACTATGTGTTTCCCACCCCGTATTATTAGCATTTAACGTGCTCTGACGCACCTCGGTAAACATGCCAGATGCAATATAGTAATATTCCAAATTGATTATTATGAATTTGGCAGTTTTTAATGGTGATAATCTAACATTTGTGCTTTTTAATTAAGACCACAAGCATGAAAACTTGCATAGTTTAAATTAATTAGTTTGAAGTAGCATTTCAAACTAATTAATTTAAACTTAAACGCAATGCTGTTACGTTATTCTTATCCTCTACCCAATAGTTGTCTTTTAGGTGTACAAATGTAAGCTACTTTATTATTGTAGCTGTGTATTTTAATCGTACAAGAGTACTTGCATTGAAATGAACACTTTCATTGCGTAAGTACATCTGAATGAAAAATTATTTGAATTTTAAGTTATTATGAGATTTCAATACTTAAGTCAACAATTTTTCAATGACAGTTCAGCCCATTTTGCAGTGATGGGATTTCTAATGTTTGTTGTTAAAATAATGTATATTTTTTATGTATGTACTCGTATATATAAAACGAAGCTTGAAACGACGTACTTGCGGATGGTTTTCTTTGAGGACTTTCAAATAGCGCACAGCATGCTTGCTTCGCTGTTTTTTTGTGAACTTGGTCTAGCGCGCTAGCCATGCTCTTAGATCATTTTAATTTCTTTTAGCAAAATGTGTCGAGCTGTTTATTTCATAAACAGTAAAAGAGTTTATATTGTTTAAGATACCTACTTTTAAAACGGTGGTTACCCAGTTTCTCATTATATCAAATTAATACCCAGTACAATTTAGTAAAAAATATATGTCATCTAATGATATTTCCGAAATATCGCAAGGAAATTTAATTTCCTCGTAGAAGTATGAATTTAGCTAACGAGTGAAGTATGTTGAATTCTACATAGGCAGACACCTAATTTTTATTTCATATTCAGGATAGTGAAATACTTCGTCCTGAAACTGTAAACTAATAGATATATTAAATCAATTCACAGTTGTTAGACACAAGCCTATCAGCACAATGATAACGTGTTGTATTCCACCACCAGGCTTAGCTTGTAGACTTTATATATACTTTCTTCAGTATGAAAGTTCCTTTCGATATTATCACGAGCCCTGAAGTATGATATATGTATTTATACTTTTGTTCCGAAACACTCGTTACTGGCCAGTTTTATACCATTTCTAACTGGAGTGTGGTGGGATGTGTAACTGAAGGAAATTATCGTAGGTAAGAATTTAGAATTGTCAATCAGATTTCTGTGATTTATAATATGTGTTACACTAAACAGCGGTGCACTAAACTGCGGTGCACTAAACTGTGGTGCACTAAACTGCGGTGCACAAAACTGCGGTGCACTAAACTGCGGTGCACTAAACTGCGGCGCACTAAACTGCGGCGCACTAAACTGCGGCGCACTAAACTGCGGCACACTAAACTGCGGCGTACTAAACCGCGGCGCACTAAACTGCGACGCACAAAACTGCGGTGCACTAAACTGCGACGCACAAAACTGCGGCGCACTAAACTATGGTCTAACAGTGGCACATTAAAAGGTGGTAGATACACTAAACTGTTATGTTATTTATTTACCGTATTGTTTCAGGTACTAGCAATAGCCTGTCTTATCTTACACCAATACAGCTATGACTTGACCGACATCCCCACACTGATGCTGTGTTCTGGCACTTACATAGGCTACGTAGTAGTCCTCTCGGGAGAAATCATCGGTAAATACCTTAGAGTTGTTTCAAGCTTAGTAGAAGTCGTTTATGTAGTACTACGAGTATTATGTATGAATCAGGCCCTCACAATCTGCACCACTAGAAAAAAATACGTATTCTATGGCAATTTTAAAAAATACGTACATAAATATGATTTTAATTATGCCGGCTAGTAATTAATTGAAGACATATTAAATTTAGGTATTAGAGTGAGGTATAGAATGTTGGTTTTCTAGAACACACTAGGCTAAAGCCTATTTTTCGTGGTGACTTATTGACAATTCTCTAACAATGTATACTCGTATCCTTGGGCAAACATTTGTGTGTATAGACAACGTTTGTAATAGGTGAAGCATTTTCTAGTCCATCGTATTCTAAAAACTTAAAGTTATATGAAAATACATGTCATAAATAGCATAACATATATTTTTTGTTTATGTGGAACTTGCAGCGATAATCTCATACCTACACCTATTATATAATAGGTTTAGTATTCTGTGCGTATACCAAGTTGACAAGTATGTATATAGTAGCTATTGTAAATTATTTCAAGAATGGTAGGAAATTTAGGAAGACTCTTTGCAACTTTATTAAGCCGCATTTATACCAATTATGACTGCTCCCGTATAACTTCATTAGTCTCAAGATTAATGGCACATAATTTCAAGTTCTACTTGCCTTAAGATTTGTATAAGAAGCTAAGTGTAATTAATTCTAACCTTCTTTTGTGGCAATTAATCAGATGACTGAGATCCCGATCTAGGGGGGGGGGGGGGGGGGGGGGCAAGCCGGGCATTTGCCCAGAGCAGCAAAAAATGAGGGCGGCAAAATTGACTTATTCCTATCTTCCAACCATAGGTATATTCCCATCAATATCATATATTTTATGTACTTATATACTTAACATACCCCAACATTACAACATTGACTTACATGGTTTTAGCATAGAATACCTAATAATACTACGGTTTTAGTGTATGTAAAGGGCGGCGAAAATTATCTTTTCCCGGAGCGGCTAAATAGCTAGATCGGGCCCTGGTTCCGGTATGCGTAGTACAACAGAGGAAGATTTCTTTAGGACTCGTTCAGTTTTGTAGATGTGACAAACAGATGGCCTATGAGATATTAAAAGGTCAATGTTGTGTGTGTTTATTTAAGAGAAATTACTTCAAATATATTGCTGCAGTATCCTCAAAAATACAAACTAGAGAATAGCGAAACCTGCCTCCTGTCTCACTCAAATACTTAGTATAGACAAAGATAATATATTAATAGGTATAGATGAGTCTTTTCCTAAGATAATTATTGAAAGATATTATAGATATAGCCTATTTTTGCTAATGCATTTTTAGAAATAATATAAAAATGCATCGAAACCTAACCAGTTCAATACATTTTAGGGGAGATGTTATTTGCACCGCTGGATCTTGTCCAAGACATGTACTTTGGCTTGCTCGGGATCGGACTCTTTGCCGTAAGCGGAGGCATGGTGCTCTCGGCGAGGCTAAAGGGATCTCCTATTCCCAGGACTGGAGATAACATAGCGAGTCTGCTCTGCGGATCTCTAGCGGTGTTCACCGCGTTACTGTTACTGTTCGATTTAGCCCTAGCTTACTTGGATTCTGAAGAGTATGATGATGAAGTCAGCGTGTGATGTTGAGGTGATTATAGAAGTTTACACAACTTGAACGTTTTGTTAACATATGAATGAGGTATAAATGCGGCTTTAAAGTTTTTTCTCTTAAAACCTAGAGGGTAGACCAGGGACTAGGTATATATATCAATTTCATTTTTTTTCGTTTTTAATATTGATTTCATTCAATTCATCAAGAACTACTTAATTTGGTTACTTAAAACACTTAATTTGGGATTTTTCTATAATATTTTCTTTTAAAGGATAATGTTACTCGAATCCATGTATTTTTCATGGATCGGGCAAATGTTTACCAGCAGAATGAATGTAGATATTATTTATTCCTAACCTGTCGAACCATAGAAATAACAGTGGAGGCTGTCGCCTCTTCACCAGCCCGCATCTATACACTGCTGAACATAGGTCTCACCAAAAGCGTGCCACTAAACTCAATCTTCGGTTCTCCCCATCGAAATAGGGGTTTTCCTCCGGATTATAAGCCTTACTTCCAGCGTTTTGTCTTTCCTATATAAAATGTTTTCCCGAGGAGATCAATATCCATAGCATAGAAAGAATAACTCCTATAATAAGAATAAGTTCCGTCGGCGTAGTGAAATGCCTCATTTTATCCAAAGGCGAGGTAGTGTCGGCGGCGGCAGATGCGTACGTCGACGCGTGGTGGTCTGCATCTGGCGGCGCGCTGTTCGGCGCGTGCGGCGGGCTGACGATGCGCGCGTGGCGCGACGTGCCCGCGTCGGCGCGCCGCGGGCACGCGCAAGCCGCCGCTGTGTGCGCGCTCGCCACCGCCGCGCTCTTCGCCATCGACGCGCTCGTCGCCGTCTGCTCCGCGCATAAGGACGATGACGGCAGCTCGCGCGCCAAGCCTCGCAAGCCTTGCCAATAGTGTTAGAGTTATATCCGGTTACGATGAAATAGCGTGTGTGAGCCCAGTATTCCATAATATTAGCGCAAAAACTTGAGTTTCTTGTAGTCTTTGTATATAATATGTATGTAAACGCTTTATTGTACCAAAATTATAAAAGAAACGTACCCATCAAATATACACTCACACTTAAGTATGCATATAATATTATATATACATAAACCCATATATACATACACAAATTATACACCATTACATTATATATCTTAATATATATTTACTATATAGTTTATTAATTGTAATATAAATTAGCTCAAAGCAACGGTATTGAACCCATAGTTTTGAGGTGAACAAGGTCCCAAAGAACTCCCCTCAGATTCTGACATACTGTTTCTGAAGCGGCGTTATATTTCTAGACACTTTTTAAGTATCCTGTTTAACACGAATATTTGGATATGAACTGTGGAGATAGCAAATACTTGTGACATCTCCTAAAATTAGTTAGATTTAGTCAACAAGTATGCGAAACTTCATTAGAATTTTCCTTGATTTACAGTGTTAGTTTGCTGAAGATTTTACAGTGACATGTTTATGAAAGATTTATAAAGTGTTTGTTAGTAAATATTTCTTTTTTCAATCTTACTATTTAAATTTTCTGAGTAGCCGTTTTTTGTGAAAACTTAACGCACGCAAATTGTACCCCCAGCTTAAATAATTATGAATATATTTTTATCTTACTTTTGTGAAAAACCCCTATATAGGTAGTTTCTTGAGTGACCACAATTACCTCCAAATAATAATTGATGAAATAATGTTTGTAGTCACTTTAAAATAAAATAACATTGGTATAGCTGAGTCTTAGTCAAAGGCACTCACAGATAGTGCACAAATATGGATGTCGAATGTTCAATGTAAATCCATTGAATCTTGAAAAAAATAACTCGATTTAATAGTTCCTTAGAAGTGAGACTTGTAGAAATCTTTTACCGCGACATCTGTTGTCTTAGATATGAACAACGCAAAACGACCCGAAAACGTCAGCACGACACTTTGCTGTTCGTCTAACCCAGGATATAACTTCATTACACCGTCACTAGATGGAGACTGGAAACATAAAACGGTATTTATTTGAAAGTACGATATGCAGTCTACTAATCTAATAATTTTTATAATTGTTTTCAACATGTCTGAGGCATAAGATAAAATATCAAAATGCGCATCGCCATACCTACGGAAGGGAATACGCCATCACAGATCAGACAGCGCATGGTAAAGGTGTTTGGGGATTCGTGTCGATCTGATTTCATCGTAACGTTTTGGTCGAAGGAATTACAACATGACCGTGAGAACCTAGGAGATTATCACCGTAAGTGAAAGGCCTTTTTCAGCGGTCACGGATGAAAATGATAAGAAATGAAGTATTGATTCTTTCAGATAGACGAATTAGGCAGTGGGAGATATCTAAGGATGTTGGCATTAGCAAAGAACGAGTTCATGAAATAATTCATTATCTTTTAGATTTACTATCAATTTATTCACTTTGCCAGCTAAGGGTGAGATAAGGAAAAAAAAGAGGCAATCTCGTAAAGGAATTTTGATTTTGCATGACAATGTTCCAACACACAAGGCATACTGCAAAGTCCGTCCTAAATAAAAACGGATTTACTGAGATTAACCACTTACCTTATAGTTCAGATCGGACCACATTCGATTATTTTCTGTTTAGAATTCTGAAGAAAAACGCAGTTTTTTAAGGGACGAAGAGATATAGACTGCTGGAAACATGAAGGTAAAAACGTTTTGGTGGGCGCCTCCTTCCTTAACTATTTTGACTACCAAAATAAGAATATAATTTGAACGGTATGATGTCATGTATTGACAAATAGGCGGTCGGATTGAACCCTGAGTGTTAACCTGCTAAGTCTATTCTCAAGAGCCGTGGTAGCCGGTTGGTTGTGCACTCGCCTCACGTTCATGAGGTCGTGGGTTCAAACCCCGCCCGTACCAATGAGTTTTACGAAACTTAAGTACGGTTTATTTATAATACCACAGGCTTTTCGGTGAAGGAAAACATCGTAAGGAAACCTGCATATGCCGAAGAAGAAATTCTGAGGCGTATGTGAAGTCCACCAAATCGGCTTGGGGCACCGTTGGTGGTCAGGGGTTTGGCACAAAAGATCCTGAAGGGTCGAAGTGTCGCCAGGTCTTCCTGGCCCCCTAAGAAGATAAGATAAGATAAGAAGTCTATTCTCACCAAGTTATTGATTATTAAAGTTATTTTATGTAGAAAAAAGCTAAATACGACTAAAATATATGCAAAGCGAAATTTACTTAGTGAGAAAGTGGACTTGGAAAGTTGTTAACACTTTAGGTTGATGAAATGTAATAAAATAAATTAAATACAATTACAGCGACTATATCGAATAAAAACAAACACCCTTTCAAGTGTTTTTCTTCTTTTTTTTGTTTGGTGTAATGCACCAAAAGATTTACGTTTGTTAAACTAGGTGCCTATTACGTTTTACTATTCTACAATATGCAACATCATAATCATAAACCATAGGCACAAGGCAATATCATAGGTATTTATTGTTGTTGTTAATGAGTGATGCTGATGAGTTGACAGTGCAAGTGCAATATAAGATTTTCAAACAGTCATATTTCTTCCAAATATTCATAAAACATTTCCACCTGAAACTTAACCGTAGCATTCCGCCCACACACGTTAGTGGCAGTGAGTGGGCGGATAAGTATACAAAGGCACACTGTCTGTAACATACTCGTAGTCTAGAGTTCAAAGCGTATTACATTTAACACTAACGCTAGACCTCTGGTTACTGTAATAATGGACGAACCAATGCTAATTACAAAGCTCACCAACTATTTTATAGAGTCATCAATATATCATGTTAATGAAACAACAAATATCTTACTTAGTTTACTCACATTGCAATGCGAAGGACAAATTGTTTAGAGTATTACACAACTCGCCAAATGATATTGAGCCTAAAATAAATCACGTAGTATTCTGCGGTAACCGGGGCCATTAATTTTTATTATTTGGCCAAGGACAAGGATGCGGTAAAAAATGTTGATCATGATATGTAACTTGTTTACAACTGTTGTGAATACTGAAGGGGCAGTGTGAGGTGATAAAGTTTTAAGGCGAAGTGGGCACACTTTGGAAACGAAATGGAAATAAAAACAACAATCTTTGTGCACTGGTCACAGTCTATGTGAACCTTATAACTATCATGGTAGACGAGTTCTCGAGTGGATGGGGTTAGTAGACCCCCGACCAGGTGGTGCAACAATCTTCGAAAGCGACTAAAGCAGTGACTGTATGCGGAGAACCGAAGATCGGGTTCATAGATGGGATGGCTCTGCGACCAGCAGTGGGCTGATAGGTAGACGATCATGATTACGATAATCCTTATTTTCGAAGCAAAGGGGGAACAACAATATTCGCTGTTTTTGCGACTCCTCATTTGGAGCAGCCAAGTTTTGGTGAAAGCATTATTGAGTCCCAACAAAAAACTCTATAAAATATTGTGACACAGATTGGTTAACTTGACGAATGTGTACCATACAATTGATATGACCAATTACTGTATTGCTCATTTCAAGTTTGATATGAAACGAGTTCCGCGCAAACAACAACTGTGATGTCATGCTGTATGAGCTTATATGTAGGTAAGTGGGTATGACAGATAACCTCAGACAGGATCACACACTAGCAGTAAAGTAACGTCATTGGTACAGAAATACTACTGAGTCACCACACCAAACTTTATTTCAAACTTCATGAATTGCGATCTCAAAGTAAGATACGCGTGGAGTGTTTGTAGGCAGGTATCTAAGTATCTTTATACAATGCATTGAAAACCTGCTGTTGTTAACTTCTTGCTGAGATTTTTCATTATCACTCACCTTGCAAAACCAATAAAACGATAGTTTTCAATCAAAAACCTACTTTTATGTCTAATGTTGGGTACAGTATAAGTCTGTATTTAATTTATAGGTACTTGAGTTCTCATTGGTAAAGAATCAAGTTTAAACTTTCAACAAAACTTTAAACGAGGGTTTTAATTGAATCATTGACTGATTAGATACTATTAGTAGGTAACAAAGGTCTGGCGATCTAATAACAAAGGAAAATTATAATTTTGTGTAGCATTTCTTTTCGAGAAATGATGTGTATCAACCTAAATTAAGAAATGGTTTACTTTTAAAAACACCAAGTAAAGCTATATTAAAATTATGACTAGAAACATATTTGGTATATGGCATGAGCAGAGATGGAATCCGGACCTTTAAAAAAACTATTATTTAAAGTCAGTGTCTTCCCCATGGCACCTCTCTACAAACGCGACAGTGATGTCATCACACTAAACATCAATCTTGGCAGATCCCTATTAACCAGTTATAAAACGATGAAAAAATTCATTTTCGCCTAATCGTCACTATTTTTAACTATTGCGTAGGTATTTGTAGTAGGTTGATGCGTAACCTATGCAAATTACTCAGTGTCACACAACCGAGCTTCGACAGAATGGTGACTCTGTAATTTTATATATCTTCGGATAATGTTTCTAAGAAAAAGCAGTGTTAAACTCCGTTTTCTCGTGCACTCGCTACCACGAGGGAGACTTATTTCTCGTAGACCCACTGACTGATACTGGTACAATTCATAAAGTCATATAATTTAACCATGAGCATGTACTGCATATTATGAAAGGGCGCGTCTTTATTACCCAGTCGCCTTCGATCCAATGAAATGTGGTATCGGGGAACAGTAATGAAACCATCCACAATTTAAAAAATATATGTAATAACATGATGATCTTGATGATGATCAACCTATTCATGACCGACATAGTTCTTTCACGCGCCACCACATCCGGTACTTCGGCCTCCCCATTCATCCCACTTCGGCTAGCGTTTTTAGGTCGTCGATCCATATGGCAGGAGGCCCCAACGGTAATCGATGCCACGACAGATGCCCACTTGCCCACATACACCCACACCATATCAACTTACTAATCTTTCATCTTTGTCGGTGATAATATCATTTAAAAGAAATTCGGAACATTTCTATTTCCGAAATACAGTACAATAAATTTATTGGTAAATTGTAATGAAGAATGAAGAAGGTTAATCAATCTTCCCGTGGATGTCGTCAATGCTTTTCTCCTGTGTATATTAAGCGTTCGGTGTATCATTACTGCGATCACCAATCCGCCTGCCAAGTGTGGTGGTTATGGCAAGTCCCCCAATGGACAGCCCATCAAAAGTGGTATTCAATTGGAGAGGGTTATTTCGGTTGATAATTATGAAAAGTTGTGATTGATATGACCAAGATCAGCATAATTATTCGCAAAAAATTAAAACATTTAAAACAGAATTTAAGACTTACAGCAGTCAAAAATTCCTGCAAAACGTACAAACCACCGTTTAGAAAGATATTAATTTAAAGTAACTCCACCGAGTTTTAGAAATGAAACGTAACTTAATTGTTCATTAACATTGCTAATCTCTGAGCTAAAGTCTTCAATTTTTTCGTTTCCTGTAGTAAAAATTAATTGAAATCAAAGATAATATATACTAGAGTTATAAAATACCTGATTACCAAGTTCTGTATTTAAGGAGTTCTGAACAGTGGTGTTGTGTCGTAGACACTGCGGTTGGCCCAATGTACGTGATCACGTAGATACGGAAATAATTAAAAAAGAAATAAATATTATTGATTTATTTTTATAGTAAGTTAATTGAGACGAAAATTCCCAGTAGTACAACAGGTAAGACTATTTGGTAGGACTACTGGGAACGGTCGGAAAATAAGGCTGAAAGCGAACGTCGTCAATTTTTGGATTCGAACTTTAGAAGACTGGTTAATCTTATTCACACAATTCAGATCGATACGAACTCTCCAAGCAGATGGTGATGTCATTAGAAAGGGGACAAGGAGCCGAACCAACAAGTAGTATCCCCATGTTGTTTTATTATGAAAAAAACAAGAAACTAAAGTACGGCTGTCTGCAGACCTTAGACTTTTGACTTTCTTATTACTTATCCCAGTTCATAATTCAAATTTTTTTTCGATACAAAAATCTAATAAATAAAATTTCGCGCGTCTGTACATTAAAGATATTTCCAAAAAATATATAATAATAAAAAAAAGTAATAGAACTTATTTCGATCATTTTTGAAAAAAAATTCTGTTTGTGCACGCATCACTTAAAAAATCTGGAGCTAAATCTGAATCTGGACCTGGACCTGGAGCAGGAGAGGGAGCGGAAGCGGCAGTGAGAGTGGGATTGAGAGTTAGAGTATGAGTGGAAGTGGAAACTGGAATAGGTGGAGAGCGGATCCTGTAGTCCACGCGAGCGGAGCCGCGGGCACAGCTAGTTGTAAATATAAGGGTTAATATATGGCATTCGATTGTTTTATTATGATCAAGTTATAAGTCTATGTTAACGAAGCGATTGCTAAGAAACTTATTGTGGGATTTTGATGACACTGTAATTTAAAATTTATTTATTTAATATATTTATTTAATTTCACAGCCATTACATTATTATTATATACAAGTTATTATAAAATACAAAATATGCTAATTACGAAATAAATACATTAAAAATTCTGTACAATTAAAATATGAATGGAGAAAACAAACAACTGTATATAGACAAAATTATTACATTCAAAATATATTATTAGCTAGTTTTTGCCCGCGGCTTCGTCCGCGTGTGTTTCGATATTTACACATCTTCACTGCTTTTAACGATTAATTTCGGTATCCTTAGTAATGAGAGGTTTTTCGGGATAAAAACTATGTCCAGTTTCAGGATATAACCTACTTATATGTGTGCCAGTTTCATCCCGATCCGTCCAGCGGTTGAAGCGTGATTGAGTAACAGCCATCCAAACACATTAAACTTTCGTATTTGTAATATTAGTGAGATGGGGTAGGTATGTAGGTAGAATCTTATAAAGATTTAAGAAATCTAAAAAAATAAACAAAAACTATATACAAAAATCTCAAAACAGCCGAATTGTATACTAGCCACTCGTACATACCCCTCAATATGTTTTACGTGTTCCAAGATATATTTTGTATGGCTATATATTTTTGTTTTGTATGTCTACAAAGAAAATACACCAACATGTTTCAAAACATGTTGGGTGTATTTAAAAATATACGAAACCTTCGGCGCAAGAGTTGCACTCGCACTTGACCGTTTTTATTTATTTTCGGCTCTTCATTAATAAAACAATAATAATAATAATACATTTATGTCAGGTATTAAATTCCCATAGTAAATACATATTCAAATAAAGTTTTTTTTGAGAGTATAATAAATAACAGTTGGTTGGTGGCTCAAAAGAAAAACTCTTATACTTTCTATGATGAAAAGCTGCATTTCTTTACGGATTCAGAGTAGATAAGTACTCAGTTATACACTTTTATGAGCTTACAAATATCCTGCCCTCATAAACATTATGGACACACCAGGCTATGATCTCATTCTTCGTCATTCATATCGGCGGGCACGCGCAACGCGCAGTCTCAGTAGTGAACTCTCACCACGCACACGTGACGTTTGTGTAAACGCAGCCTTCTAGATTTCGTGTTAAATTTAAATAAAGAACGTTCGGAAGTGAATAAACATGGCCGTTAGTAGATTGTCCATCATCAAATTCGTGGAGCTGGTAAGTAATTGGATTCCATACTTTAAGCTGCAAGTTTAATAATGTATATCTACAGATAAAATAGCTTGATGTAATTGTTTTATTACTTTACGCTACTTGAACAATTGGTAGACAATGCCAGTGCGACGCGATGAGTCGGATGACACATTTAATATTATTTTCACTACCTACTAAGTACATAGATTGTAAAGTGGCATCTGTTTTAAATTGTATTTAGATATACAATTATTTATTTTTGTACCTCTTAACATGGACTGCGTTAGTTCGTAGTATGCATTCAAGCATTGTTGTTGATGAGTTCGTTGACACGACGCCTTAATTTGTTTTTATTACAGTTGATGCGTTTAGTTCAAAAAGGGCCGCAAGTTTATTTAAAGAACTCATTTAATTCTAGTATTTTAATTATCTCAGTTGTTATTCTTTTAAAATATCGTCGTGCCCAGTTTAAACAGTAGGCATACATAGGCGTCATACTCATAGAACTGTAGTAAACATTTTTATTAGGAATCCATCAAGGATTATTTCCTTATCGATAATGTCAATATGAATACTTACTCAAATACGAGTATGTTGGATATGTATGACTAAAATGGTCATGCATCGTAAGTCACAAATAGTTTTCAATTTAGGTGATCTATAACATTATTGGTAAATATTTTTGCTTTTTCATAGTGCCCCCTTTCCTACACACCGATCTCTTTAAAACTAGGTATTTTCATTGTATCCTTACAGTATTATAAGGTCCATAGGCGTAAATACAGCATAATAATCCTGTCCCTCACTCAACACAACAGGAGGTATAAATCCGTTAAACCTGTTTATCCTGTTTTAAACAAGATGGTGGTGTGCGTTACAATGGTAGGGCCAGGGGGCTGGGCCTCAGGTAGCTCCGGGAACTAAAAGGTTTACTTTCTATACATTTTTGTACCACAGACAAGTCACAAGTTTAATTAATCTGATTATTAAGTTAGGTATTATTTATTATAAGTCTAAGTACTACTCAACTTAGTTAAGGCTTTTTGGTTCATCTAAAGATCATGACAGATATATAGAAGACCGCGAGAGCCTCGTTGGCTTAGTGGATTGGTCATTATTCTCGAGCGCCAGAGGTCGTGAGTTCGAGTCCTACTGGGGACTTCTTTGTATAAGTCTGGATGTTATATTTGTGAATTGGCCTATCCTTGTTTAATTCGCATAGCACATGAGAAAATTCTAGTTTGGGATTAAACAAGTGTATGTATGTATATGTATATGTGTAATATTTATTTATTCTTCATAACAGTATTAAATATTTTGTATTGAGTAATAAACCATTGTTAACCTGAATATTGCCATATGTTTATCTGAAGCGTATTTTTTCTCTACTTTGTCAATAACTAAAATAAAACCTCTTATCTATACACTTACCGACATTAAATTTCTTATTCATAAGTTAAATAAACCGTAGTAAATAAATCATAAAACTAGTATAGTTGTTGATTTTGTAGGCACTATGCAATCTTATTTTTATTTTGAGGTGGCGTAGTATAATATAATAAATATTGCGTATTGGAAACCTAGATGATCTCGAATGTCAAAAGCTCTTACAAACTAGTTTTCTACATAACTAGTACTTTAAAAAAAAGTCAAAAACTTTAGACCAGGCTCGTTCGGACAATGTTAATGTTTTTGTGCTCTAGAATGTCAGTTTGCTTATCATGCAGCATTACATCAGAGTCTATTAACTCTATTCTTGGAGTTTATGAGTCGACCGGACTACAGGCCTATAAATATGTAGGTAGGTAGGTATACAAAGAATGAACACCCACGGAGTTTTTACGGGTTACCTACATTGATGATGAGAACTCGAGGTTAACATTTAACTTGTTTGTAGTAAAGGAAATATTAAAACAATTATATTTCGTACAATGCAAGGTCTTAGAGACCTTAAATATAGAAAGGTTAATACAGTAAGCCAAATACCTATTACATGTACAAAAAGTCTGCGAGTTCGATAACAAAAAAAAAAAAATTTTATATGATGTGTAAGGTCCTCTTTGGGTGCGTGAGGAACAATACTGCCAGCGTCAAGTAGCTAATGCATGGATCTTAAAATAACCCGAAATAGAGATCTATATACTTACCTACTTCTGCATCTTCATCTGTAAAAAAGCAGAGTTATAGCAACCGATTCGAAAAGTAGGTTTACGTTTATCCTCACAAAAATCATTTTAAGTCATAAAAGTATATAATTGATAACAATAATTAACAAAAGTTCCACTTTGCGTCGATAATAATAATCAGATCGTCGAGGTCATTGCCAATGTTCATGCCATTTTAGTGAGAGTCAAGGATTCTATGGTCATTTTAGACACATTGTCTATACTGACTTTAATTCAAGGTTTGGTTATTGATACGGTGACCTTTTTACAATGTTATGGTCGAAAACAATGAAATTAGGGTTTGATTTACCTTGCTCAGTAAATATATATTTTTTTAAATTTCTGATGGGTGCTTGACTGCAATTTCACCTAATGGTAAGTGACGATGAGGCGGAAGGTGGAACGCGGTTACCCAGAAGATGCCTATTCACTCTTCCTTTAAAAATAGCCAAATTTTACTTGTCTGGAAAACCGAAGCTGGCAGTGAGTTCCATTTCTTATCAAACTGCATTTAAAAAGAAGAAGCAAAACGGTTCGTGCGAGAACGTCCTTATGTCGCTCCCCAAAATGTAACCTATAGAAAGCCGGAAGACAGGCCACACTGCGACGATGTTTGAGGCCCTGTAACGTTGTATTACGGGTATATAATAAATTATGGTATTATTAAGGTGTAGATTCTATGTCGCTCTTCAAACGAAGAACGTGAACGAAGAAGAAGGAACATAAGTGAATAATCTCAATTTCAATTCTAAGTATGTAATTACAAGCATTATATTGACTCCTTTAATAACTAATACAGACGTATTATTCATTTATATATTGAGAAATAATTAAGTCTCTTAAGGTGCGTAAAATGACGTATCTAACTAATATTTACTAGGCACCTACCCCGCGACGTAGTATTGAGCCAAGACCCTGAATGACCACATCCTCACGGTTAATGTGTTTGTTTATACCTATACTTGTGTCATGTACGAATATAGTGAGTGATGTTCAACTAATGGTAATTAAGTACATTATAATGGCTTCCTCCTTCCTCAAGAGTTGCGATACCGAACCTGTGCTCATTAGGTACTTGTCCGTATATTTTTTATGCAATGTAGGTGAATTTTTAAAAACTTTACATTCGTAGGTATATGTATTTTTTTTATTGTTGATGGGTTTGCGCTTGACCTCAATCTCACCTGATGGATAGATTCCGATAAAGTGAACTCCCTCCGAATTAGGTTTACGTGATGCGTGCGCAAACAAACGGAGAAACAGACATCCAAACAAACAACAATTACAAAAATATGTCTATTAGGTACTTATCCGACATTCCTGAGCTCTTTTTTTGCAAATATTTGTATAGATAGGCACATTACAGTTTTATATATTAAGGTTAGCACAGAAATGGCACTGGGTTTTATAATCCCGAAAAGGATTGGAAAATGACACTGGTTGCACTGTACACATACGCAGCAACTTGTTGGTGGTCTAAGTAGCTAGGTCAACTACCTAGATCTGGTAGTTCTTGCAATTGCTTGTATTTATATTGTATCCATTTTGGTTGTATCTAAAAAAATAAGTCAAGACTTTCCGGATATTAGTAAGTACATGATCGTTGGTGGATTTTATCGATATTATTTTAACCTAAAATGGTCGCCCGCAGGTGGGTGTGTACATTAAAGGTGATGTAATACAAGGTGGGACACAAACTACGCAGATTGTCAAGTTTTAATTAATGTTTACCCGCTAAAAGCTTCGCATTTACCGTATCGTACTGTAACCATTAATAGTTCCTAGTTACTATGATTTGATCATGTTTAAGATCCGCAGGTACTTATTAGTAGATGATTAATTATCAATGAAATTATCCGACTTTACAAAACAATGGGTGAATACCTGCGCAGTATAATAAAACCATTAGATCAGGGCCGACATACCCATGGCATTCTATGCCCATGGCACGTCGTCGAATAGTCATCGTGGGCCGTTACTAACGCCGTAAAGAGGCATGTGACTAATTAATAACGCATATTGCAGAAAGAAGTACTTCATCATCATCATCATCATCAGGTTATTTTTGTCTCCACTGCAGGAGCACAACCCTCTCTCATCTGCCGGAGACAGACGGAGGATTTAAGAAAGAAGAAGTACTTAATTGTCTGTAATATACTGATAATTTGGGTTTGGATGAAGTCCCAAAATTACCAAGTCCTAAAATTACTGTTTACTGTTATGTCTATCGTTATTGCTAATGTAGATAAATAACCCAATTCTGCTTGTTAGGAAAAACTTTCCGCTCCATATGGAGCTATGAGGTCCTGTAATAACATAAAGATCCTTCAGAGTTCGCGAAATTCTTTTATGAAAATACATGAATATTTGCACACTTACATCACAATTTATTTGGTACATCTGTACATAACAATGACAATATAGCAGTAGGGTAATATAACCCTGAATAACTCAACGAACAAACATGTCACGTTCGCATTCATCATAACCATTGAAGATAAATGCAGGAAGTAACATTTGCAGAATGAGTTCAGAGAAGAGACTCGGCGGCCCAATTAAAATAAAAATTGTAACCAAAGAATATATAAGATCCACTGGTATAGCAAACATTGCGTACAATGAAGCAGGTGTATACAGATTTAAGGAAATAGCTGATCTAATAAACTACGAATATACGTAATGACTAATTTTCGTCTCTCTAAGTCAATGCAACATTGAGTACCTTCTGTTGAATTTTTAAATAAACTGAGCGAAAAGCTGATAGACAGTACGACCATCTGATGGTAAGTGACTAAGTAAATGCTGCATATGAAGACACGGTTGATATGCAGCTCGTGCCTTTAATATGAGCGGGCTATATGGAAATATAAATAAAAGTGCGTAACCTCAATTTAGCGAATCCATTCTCGTGGCAAGGTCCACTGGCTCAGGGGCCGCGGCCTCGTTCGAGACTTGCATCCATTACAGGAGCGGTTATAGGCATGACATCACCGCCCCTAAGTTGACCTGTCATGTGATTACGTCATCGGCAATAATCGATTAAGAGGTAATAGGAAACAATGACGTTACACGAGTAAATCACCAAATATGTATCTAGCCAACCACTACGTCATGTATTTATATTTATATCTGAAATACTCCTATTACTTAATGCTTTGTGTCACGACACGACAATGGGAGTTCTTCTAAAGGAGAGTTAAAAGTTTCCTGCGGAAACATTACGATCAGGGTAATGCCTACCTACGATAATAGAAAAATGAGGTGTGACAGGATCTGGGATTAGCTCGTGAGCATTGTATGTATGTAAAATCAAAATCTCGACACATAGTTTTCTTATTCCAGGCGCTGACCTGCGGGTGTGTGGCGCTCGACTACCACAGCTACTCGAACAACCCCGACACTGGCATGCTAGTCACTGGCACCTTCATCGGATTTCTCATCATCTTCGCGGGCGCTGCTGCTGGTAAACAAACCCTTTTAATACATATATGCCCTTTCCTGCCCATTGACCTTGTTTCATGCGCAAACCCAGCCGCCACCCGAATAGCCATAGTTGGACTAAGCGATTCCGAAACAGGTTATGTGGTCCAACTATCTAGAGATATCCTTTAGCAGATGGGTTTTACAAACGCTATATGATTAAAATTATATTGATTTTTTTATCGTTCTGTATTTGTATGGTAGTCCAATAAATTCGATGTCGAAGCGCTGTGCAATATAAAGCGTTCGACTTTGTGTTCCTCAAACAGAAATATCTTAGAACATTTAAATCACTTTTGTTTCTCCTTAGTCTTCGATTCTATTTGTGTGATAGACGAGGTAGAAAATGTACTTTTAATCCCATCTTTAATATATTTCATGACGTCACGTTTCAGGCTACGTGATGCAGACTCCTTCACACAAGCGCGTGGATATATTCTACTCGCTCATCGGCGTAGCTCTGTTCGTTGCTTCTGGTGCTGTCGTTATCGACCAGTAAGTATTCTTATACAACAATCGAGGAATTAGCCTACTACCAGAAATACTCATATATTAAATAATCGCCTATTATAAATATACCGATGAAATATTATATACCAGGGTGGAATATCGAACGCCCCGCCAGTAAAATTACGTAAAACTGTCCTAACTTTTTTAAAGCACCTTGTCTCATCTGGGAATCGAATTGACACAAATGCGAAAATATGACATTCTGTATCTTTATGGCACCAATTGATATAATTAAACATTAGGATTAAACCTCTCTAATAAACATTGCATTTTAAATTTAAGGAAGATAATGATCTTTCACACTTCTTGCCTTTTAGAATTCCAAAATCGAATGTCGATTTGCTTAATAATTACTATCCCCGGTCCTAGTTAGATTTCACGATCTTACTTAAATTTAAGATGCAATATTTATCTATCTATCTATCTATTATATATATATATATATATATATATATATATATATATATATATATATATATATAAAGAGAGTATGTGTATGTCCAGCGTTTTCTCCATGACCACCCACTGCCACCCACTCATGGATGCAATGTTAGATAGTCCTGGGTCTGCACTTGCAAGTAAGGGAGTTTGGTTACGGTGGGTGGATGTGGGTGGTAAAAAATTGTACGGGTCATATAAACTCAAGACACTGTTGAATGACGTTAATTGAGTTTGTGAGTGACAAAATTGACAAAATAGACAAAATATTCCAGATTTTTCCAGAATGTTCTAGAATATTCTATAATATTCAACGATCTCTATGTACTACAGAGATCGTTGATAATATTAGAGAATTATAATGTTCGTCAGAATTCAGATTGTGATAAGTTAGCACTACAGTGGTGGTGGCAGTGGCAGTTGGAGTGGGAATGGGGGGAAGAGGGTGGTGGGGTAGCGTGAGGAAAGGGATTAACACTAAGTAAATTTGAACTTTGTGAAAAAGAAACAATAATTCTCGTCTTTCACGCGAGGGGAGCCGCGGGAGTTCTAATAAATTCTAATTTAGAATTGACTCTATTGACTGGTGCCATAAAAGTACAGCGGATGTTATTTTTCGCATTTGTGTCGGTTCGATTTCCGGCTGAGGCAAGCTACTTAAAAAAAATTTGAATGCAGATTTACTAGTTTTTAAAAATAAATGCATTATTCATATAAATATGTACATTATATGTATCCAGCCCTTTTACTCTTCGAAAAATTCCTCATTACCCAAAGGTTGCCTTCAAGAAATTGCTGAAAGCGATAAAGCCGCTTTTATACACTGGTTCCATTCTTTTATGTAAAATAGGTAATTATAAAATTTGCTGTATTTAATATTTACATAGGGTACTTTCCTCCAGGCGGCATTCGATATTTCCACTTGTATAGTATAAAAAGTAAAATAAAGTATGCTATATTCTAATATTAATTTTGTGCTATAGGTAGTAGAACAGAAAATCAGAAGTGTAGTTTTTTTAGCCCCTGCGCCTAGCTTTGTCTTGTCTCTCTTTGACAACATTCCCGGTCTTAAAATTACAAGAACAAAACATGAATATGTTAAAGTTTTCCTTTAATAGCATACCATGAAGCAAAATAATTGGTCGCACCTCATAAGTCACCTTAAAGTTTTTACCTATATGATTGACACTAATTGTTTATTAAACAGATCTGTTGTAGAATGACTTGCTTCAGGGTATGACCTATATCTATCTATATCTAACGATTTACTTATTTGATACTTGTATTTTCTAACTATTTTATTTATTTCTTAGATACCAGGGGCAGAAAAGCGATTACGCCAAGAAAGCTTTGGCGAAAGGTGCCTTGGCTATTATCAACGGAGCTGTACTTTTGATTGACGCCGTGTTGACGCAACGCGGTGGCTAGACGCCGCTGTGCGAAGGCGGCAGATGCCAATGTAATTGTATTATCATCACGACGCTGTTATGAGATACATTAAGTTCGAATCTTAGGCTATGTTATTATTGATAAGAAACTTTTTGGCTTATAAACCTTTCGATCATAGTTTTTAAAAGACGTAATAAATTAGTCTTTTAAATTTATTCAGAAGTTATAATGAGTAAAGGGTAAAATTATAGTCCTTAACCACATGATACCGTCTTGTTGATGTGTTCGTTTTATATAGAAACGATAAACTAAAAGACTTGATCGTTTTACAATTTTTAACTAGTCGATCACGTACAAATAATATTACGAAGTAAAATATGTTCGTCATTTTAAAAATTTAATGGGCCGACCAAATACTATATCGAATTACATGTTACATAAATTCTACTGCTACATTATACAAATTAAATATGTACCACATTCACTGCGAATACACTTAGATATTATTAGTGCCTACGCTAGATATTTAGAAAAAGCTAACTTATTCTATGAAATATTTACTTTAATTATATATAACGGATATCTACTCTTACACACATGGACACAAGAATTTATTGTTCTATTGTTATCTATCAAGTAAGACTATTGCTTCCAGCTAGATACAATATATTTTATAGTTCTGTCCGTTAATTTTATCACTTAACTTATGCCGGCCGTAGGTATAAACCACAGAACACTACTCTTTTCTATGGTATAAACGATTCTGGCACTGACATTCAGTATCGTCCACATTGGCTACAACTGGGCAAAGGGCAAACGTGTTGGTCATAAGCTTAATGTCAAATATATTTTATGAAATCCAAAAAATACTCTGTTACCTAGGTATACCAATGTTATTCATACATACTTACCGTATACAAATATAATGTGCGCAGATTTAAAGAAAAATTAACTGGAGCTTATTTTTAAGTATTTTGACAATTTATTTTATTTTTATAAATTATTATTATTATATAATGATAAATTTGTAAATGTGAGTTTTATTTTTCACAATGACCCGTTATTAATTAATTTCAATACCAATCAATATACTCTGAAATTAGCAAATAATACGTTGATATGATTTGTTAAGTTTAACCGACTACTAAAAATAAATTGGTTGCTGTTGAAAAACCACCAAGTTTTTTATCTTATCAATCACCATAGCGCGTTATCTTTGGCTCGAGAATAAAAATATCATAGAGGTTGAATTCTAAAATTATTAAAATCCGATATATCTACATCTACACTAATATTATAAAGAGGAAAGACTTGCATGTTTGTAACGAATAAACTCAAAAACTACTGTACCATTTTCAAAAATTCTTTCACCATTAGAATGAAATGCCTGAGTAACATAGGCTATATTTATTACTATCAAAATTAGGGATCCCTACTGAAATTTCAATAATGTAATATTATTGTCACATTCTATTTATTTAATTGTAACTAAACTAATGATTAAGTATCTAGAACTGGTATCAATAACCATGTTGCATGTATAATATACCTATTTATGTCTTTAGTCTGTGATTAAGGAGTGCAATGTTATCGACATCTCGGTCATTTCAACATTCCATCTCTATAATATTTTAATTCGTGAGTCAAAGATACTTTTATCAGTTGTTTGTAAAATAAATACACATTCATGATTCATGAGCATGAAAATAATAAATGACAACAATAAAGTAAGTATTAAGATTGTGTTAAAAACAATAGTAGACCTACGGCGATTATAATTAAAATATATATATACTGATGCTTCTCAAATGAAGGTATGAAGTATGGCAGCTCCAAGGTGTGTGATTACTCACCAGAAGCCGGTACTGTAAAGTAAGATTTCAAATGTATAGAAGTTCGTTTATTATTACGGTTTAATTGTGTTTGCTTTGTAAAATTACATTAACAACATCCATCACTAACCAAGTCATCGAGTAACATAGTTATTACACATCCTGAAACAAAAACTATTAAGAACCTTACACCTTTTATGCTTTTATCTTACTTAATGTTAAAAACTCTGTGCCATGGTAGCAAAATATTACCTATAGTGGCCTTCAGAATTAACTCATATATTTCATTAATTGCTCAATCTTGGTACTACAGACGAAAGGGTCGTAGTACAGCGTATCTAACTGTCATTTAGGTGTATAATAATACTAAAATAAGAGTTTACTTTAATTTATATAGAAAACTCTTCAAGCGAATAGTCAATTGTCATTTAGGTCTATAATAATGTTAAAATGTAGAATATTCGTAAAATTTTTGCAATAACATATTATAAGATTTAGATAGCAGTAAACACACTTGATGCAAAACCGGGTATTTCCGGACAAATCAGGTACTTCATATCAGCCCTTAGACGTCCACTGTTGGACATAGGCCTTTCCCAATGAACGCCACCACACCTGGTCCTCCGCATCCAGCCGCTTCCGGCCACCTTCTTCAGGTTGTCGGTCCATCTGGCGGCGGGGCGCCTACCCTGCGCGTGCCGATCCGCGGTCTCCACTCCAGAAATCATCTGCCCCAACGGCCGTCGGTTCTGCGACAGATGTGGCTCGCCCACTGCCACTTTAGCTTGCTAATCCTTATAGCTATATCGGTCACCTTCATTCTTCATCGGATCTTTTCATTACGAATCATATCCTTCAATGAAACCTCGAGCATAGCCCTCTCCATAGCTCGCTGAGCGCCTGGTACTTGTGGGTCAAGCCCACCGTCAGTGTCCACGTTTCCGCGCCGTAGCTCATGACAGGTAGGATGCACTGATTAAACACTTTTGTCTTTAAACATTGTGGAATGGGCGACTTGAAGACTTGACGCAGTTTTCCGTATGCTGCCCAGCCCAACTGGATTCGTCTGTCAGCTTCCCTATGAAAATTGTTCCTACCCAACTACCCAATCAGGTACTTACTACCCGACATTACGCCGAACGGTTTTGCCCCCACGCATACTACAACCACAGGGCGGACACTTGTGCCAAAATGTATGCGATGGCGGGAAATCGACTACCTATTCTTACACAAACACAATAATCGTGTCCGTACACGGTAGCGCACGCACACATGCCTAAGGCAATCGTTAGGGGTGTCAGACCGCGCGGACCGGCCGTGGGCACCAATAACTTTGTGATGGCGGCGTAAAGTGTGCATAAAAATAAAAATAGTTTATATAGGTGGTTGATTAATTGAGATTTATGTCGTAGGTATACAATCTTTTTTCCAACTTTCGATGTTTATGTGCAAAATCTCTATGCAACCATACAAAACTGTACGAATTCGTGATAGACTAGTTGGTACTGCGCTCGCCTCACGTTTATGAGGTCGAGAGTTCGAATCCGGGCACAGGCCAAGAACGAACTAAGAACGTTTTTAGTAAAGGAAAATACCTTAAGAAACCAGCCAAAGAAGTAATAATTCTAAGGCGTATGTGAAGTCCACAAACCCGCATTGGGCCAGCGTCGTGGACTATTGTTATGGAATAATTCCTACTCGCGTGTAATTTTTTCTTTCTTTCATTATGGTTTAAAATATATCACTAAACTTGGCGCATGTGCTAAAATAAAGTATTTTTCGACCTACAGGGAAAAAAGACGACACTCATCATTGTGCAAATTATATTTTTTTTAATCTATACATATATTAAAACAGTAAAAAGGCGTTTCTGTACATTAAAGTAAAAAACAATTCAGACCTTAAGACCAGTGGAGTCCAAAAATATAATAAACGTGTAAATAAGTATAATGACGTGCTCGTGGACGGCATAGGACGGCTGATGACGGAATGTAAGGGAATGCTAGAGAGAGGAATGCCTGTTTCGTCTATAGCATAAAAATTATTGTAACGCAATCGAATAATAATCTGTAATGTTTGAATATTTTAAATAAATAAATGTCTAAATAAAAAAAAATCGTGTCTATGTATGTATGTATGTCTGTACGGGCTAAACTTGGAAACTGCTGAACAGAATTTGACGGCGTACTGCGTTTTGGTACTGCGTTTCTTTTTGATTTCTTTGCAAGACGATCCGAAGCACAGAAATGAAGATCGCAAACGCGGTAATTCTTTAAACTTTTATTGTTTAAGTCGGGTCGCCCAATCACTTGAATCCCGTATATACATCTGAAAAACAATTTTTTTAGTATATATCTACATCTGTAAAACAAAAAAGATTTTATACCCAAACAAAAGGAACTGCGGAAACGTTCCTACAATGTTACGTTGTAAGCTCACGTCACACGCCACTGTATGACACATGTCATTTTTTCTTTTTATTATGCTGCAATTACACATACGCGCAAGTCGGTAGACAATCGCTCATTGAATTTCGATTACATCAAAAAGGTGAAAATTCAAACGTGACGTCGGTTCCGTTATTTTTAATTTAATTAAATATAAATTTTATGTATTATAGGTACATTACATTTGTCTAATCCCAAACTTGATTTTATTCACTTCAGATCAGAACGTCTCATTATCCTGTACCATTGAAATTAGATAAGGACCAATTCACTAATATAGTACCCAGACTAAGACGAACTCTAAAGATGTCTATACATAAAAGGAATCGAACTCACGACTTCTGGTACTTGAATCCAATAAGCAAGCCACTAAGCCAACGACGTGGTCAATAATCATGACATCTTCAACAGAGGGAGTCCAAACATTTATTTTTATCTTCGTGTATGCATGACTGCCATAAATTAAAAGTTACACAACCGATTTTTTTACTAGCATGAACACTTGGTAATTATGCCAATGTATGTACGGTGGACCACACGCTAAAGTCTAAAGTGTACAAAATATAAAATTTACAGAGTATAAAAATTACCTTGATATATTAAGTCACACGAAACTAGATGTTTTTCCAACTTTACCTAAATTTTTTTTAGAATTCAGGTATCTTCTTACACGCTACAATTAAACCCCACGTTGGGCGCTAGAATGTAATAAGTTCCTGATGATCTGCAGGTTCCTGAATAATTCATGGATATGATGAACGTGGGGTTTAATTGAAGGCGTGACTAATACTACTTAAATTCTTTAAGATTTAATATGTTTTGTCACAAAACATATATAATTTCGCGGGACAAGTTACCTAATTCAAAAAGACCCACATCGATGCGAGCGTCTCGCGACTTAACGCAAATGTGTAAATGTCGTACAACAAACAAATAAATATACAATTGATTAAAATTGTATCAATGTCTATATCAAATAACATTTTATTTACATTATCAAACAGAATAAAATAAACCAAAACGTATAAAATTATATTTGTATTACCAAAATTCAATCCTACAAATTGTTAGAATAAATAGGCAAAATATGTTACTTACCTCGATTCTTCTGGAGGAAAAGAATGAAATCGTCTCTTTTTGTTATTACTGTTAATCAAACAACCACCTACAGCACAATTACTTTACCATTATTCTTTTAATTGTCTTTCAAGCAATACATACAGCCCTGACGGCTAGTGCCCTAAACGCTACCCAAATCTGCGGCGCGGGGTGAGGAAGCTGTGATTGGCGGGGGGAAGGGAGTGTCCATTCTATACGTAGTATTATTAGGTATTCTATGCTACAACAATGCAGTGGATATGTCGCAGGCCGATCATAAAATTAGGCACATCATGATGCGCCTAGCCACATGGTGATCTGGCGCCATTTCATGATGTGCCTGCCTGACTTATATCAGGCCGATCGTTCGACACTCATCGTTTGGCTAACCACGTTTACCCATATCGTTTGTAAGAAGTTTGTTGAATGTTTTAGTTAAATATGTAGAGACATTCTTCCTGAACCTCAATAATGTTTATAGAATTTAATAAAACGGCAGGAAATGAGTTATCACATATCGAATTTATTATTCAAAGTTAATAACTCTAAAATATAACCCAAACAACAAACAAAAGAATTAGAGGTGACTGACGTGGCTTTCATCTTGTTAAGATTCATTTAGATCTGTTATTAATTATACCATGTTTTAGTTAATAAATTGTCAGACACCATGACGCGCAATGTAAACAAAGCGCAGTCAGCGCCTCTGGTGGTGTATTTTACAACTATTCTTCGATCTGCCTAGTTATATCATGATATGCCTAAGTGAGTAGCAAGGCAGATCGTCGAACGTTTGTCTTCGATCGATATGCCTGGTTGTAAACCAGCCTCTTCACGATATGCCTAAGCATTAGTCAGGCACATCATGAAATGGCGCCAGATCACGATGGGGCTAGGCCCATTATGATCTGCCTGATTTTAAGATCAGCCTGCGACAGATACACAACGTAATTTAATAAAAATAATTGAATTTGTTTACTTTTAAATTAATACTAAATAACCATAAAGAATAATAATATATGTGTGTACTTACAGTCTCTGTTCTGTGATCCTATAGAAAGTTTTGCAAATAGCCAATAATTAGACAAATCCACCACAAAAACAAATATACTTCGCAAAAAAATTTCTCCATTAAAATACGTTTAATGTACAGGCGTACAATGCCGTCACATGACCAAAGCAGTGGCCGTACTGGGTAACTCAAACGCGAGATAACTATAGATCCCGGTTTTTCCCCGGTATCCGTTTTGTACGGGTGGCTCTCCCCTACTATAAACATAACTATCCCGGTTGCGGTTGGCCAATTCGTTCGGCGACTATATGTATATCATAATCATAAGTTAGTATTAATAATTATTTACTACTTTTTATTAGTTTTAACGTCTATCAGTAGTAGCGCACAATATAGGTATTATAGCTAAGTATCAAATTATGAAACCGTTGCGAGTTTTCAGCTTGTTCTGAAATTGCTTAACATAAATGATTCACATTCTCTCTTTAATAAATAACTACTACTTACTGAAACAATAAATAATTTCTAGTTATTGAAATGACAAAACAATGTACTCGTAATTATATTGATAAATACTATTTGATATAATACAAAAATCAGAAACTTTATTAATGGAATATACCTATAAACTAGGTACAATGATGATTATTGATGATTAATGAACCAACTTACTTCAGTGAACAAATATTTATATTTAGGGTACCATCATAAGAACTAGGAGAAAGGGCCGCACCTACTCCTTTACGTATATCTTCCAGGAGTGTGATAATAAGTAGTTAAAGCTTATTTATATATTGACGCCCTCTCTGTGTGAGGGTAGGTCTATGTCCAACAGTGGGACGTATTAAAGGCTGTAATTTATTTCTTTTATTTTTTAGAGATATTTATTTAAGGTTAATGGAGCCACCAAATACATTGACGGAACCAGTACTTTTTAAACGACGTACCATTTGGTGACTTTTAATTTAGGTTTTACTCTAGTTACAGGTGATTATGCAAGTAATATAAACCGGCCGAATAGCAATATATATATCCCGAAGAGCCTTTACAAATTCAGAGGGGAGCACACTCTCCTCTTAAAAATAGCGCTGCAGTTGTATAGTATGACTGCAGTATAATTTTGCAAGTATATGGGCAATGTGATAAAATATATACATTTTCTTGTAAAATTAAAAGGTTTTATTAATGTTAGACTAATTTCTAATTGTTTTTCTTTTTTATTTGTGCGATAAGTATTTAATTAAATGTAACTGTTTATAGGCATTGCAATCTTTTAATATGTGGGTATATCTACAACACCCGCGGCTGAGCGCCCTCCCCACCGGTGTATGACATAGAACGCTCTCGGCTCGGTAGCGATCGCATCGGCGGACACGCTATATGTAATACTATAACAATAATTTCGGATTTTATTCAAGAACTCTAATCTTCATCATCATCAGCCTGTGTAGTGCAGTGAAACAGTATCAGCAAGAAAACAGTAACTATGAACTCGTTACCTCGTTTGCCATTGAATCATTGACGAATTATAGGTACTTTGCTTTGTCGTTGAAAAACACTCTGTATAAGTACATAAATAAACAGTAAAGAGTCTCAAGGTTTTTTAAAGATATCGTAATTATGTGGACACACTAGTAGACTAGTTCTAGGCTTTATAAAAGTCGTATAGTCTACTACGACCCTGTAACATGTAACACCTCTGGGCCTCATAGGTACCTATTCTAACTTAGTATTTAAAAGCGTACCAATGAAAAAAATACTTCAAGTGAAGCAATGAATATCTTTGCTGTAACCTCAGTTATTCAAATAATATCAATAATTTACACTGAGTCAGCAAATCTGCCTAATAACGCAGCACATATTGCGAATAAAGAATTTCCTCATCATCTGTTAACCGCAGTGGCGTGGGGGCGCAGTGATTCAACTGACGTCACAGAATTTTTAAAGAAGTTTCGAGGGTCCGTCGTTACAGCTCCGTTATACAACAATACAGAGTTTAACATCTGTCACATATATAAAACTACGAAGTTTATGCAAGTTGTGTTTTTCGCCAATGCAGCAGATGAGTTTATTTCTTTTTTATCTATAATAATTAAAGATGTGATAGTATCTTTTCGAGTCATACTTATAATAACAAAACCGATAAATGAACAATCTGAATTAATGGATGCAAATAAAGCTGCTTGGAAAAATGGTATTGGTGATATTGTAATACTGAACACAGATTATGGCGATGACAAAGTAAAGGTATCTACATACTTCCCGTATAGTAATGGATCATGTGAAAATTACGAGCCCATAATACTACACGAAGAATACTTTCCAAGAAAATTCAATAATTTTCATAAATGTCCTGTGAAAATGATAATTTCACAAAATAAACCATACTTTTTTGTTGTAATAAAAAACAAGGCAATAGTATCGTTTAACGGTGGTACTAAACATATAAAACCAGCAGAGTTACTCATAGTAGAGAAACTAAACGCCACTTATGAAATTATTTCTGAAAATAATTATGACAAGATAGAGAACTCCTTCAAGGATCTTGTAGACTGCCGTGGAGACATTATGGTACCATTTTTCTTGGTGCAGCCTGAAAAGTATTCTGAATTACAACTGTCGCTTGTGATTCATTCTGTTACCATTTATTGGATTGGGCCTAATCGCCGTGAAATTTACACGTGGGCTAAGGTACTGCTGCCTTTCTTTACCAATGTCACGCCCTTCCTTCTTTTATCATTCGTGGTTTTTATAGTTGTTACCAAATTAGTTAGACGATTCGCTTTGTGTAAGCCTGAAAGGAAAAGGGGAGTGTTCTTTCAAACATTTGTACTGTTTTTGGGCCAAGGAGTAAATTTCGTGACGAAATGTTGGTTAGTTAATAGTTTATTTGTTTTGTGGATTTGGTTTTGTCAAATTATGCGCATTGCTTATCAAGGGGACCTAGTTGACGGATTACATAAAATTATATTAGAGCCACGTTTAGGAACGCTGGATGAAGCATTGAAAACTGTAGACAATTATGGAGGTCCCCAATCGCTTAGACAATTCTACAAAGATACGGCTTTATGGAAAGAATTTCAGATAGTCCCGTATTCAAAAATCCTTCAGAATATCAAAGATATATCCAGCGGTAAACGGTTTGTGATGATGATTGATAGGTTTCATCTTCTCTCTTCACATCAAATTGTTCAAATTGTAGATAAACCAGTGATACATTTACCTTTATGCTGGTATTTAAGACCAAGGTGGCCAGCTATGCCAGAGGTTACATCTCTATTATTTAACTTATTCGAGTCGGGATTAAGCATGAAATATAATGTGGACCGCTTCCAGACAAAAAAATTGGAAAAATTATCTACCGTTAGTGATAATGCACCCCTATCCCTGGATGCTTGTTTCTATGGTCTGATGGTGATGTATTTATTATGTGTTTGTATTTTTTCCGGAGAAATTGTACTTTACAAGTATGAAATAGGAACTAAATTTAAGTTAAAATGGAAGAAGATGACATGCAAAAGTTGAAGAATAATAAAATAATGCACCCAAAACCCAAATTAAAAGTTTATTATATTCATTCCAGATTCCTTTATCAACAGCCGTTATACAAGGTTATGCCTTGTATACCTAAAACCTGATACACCTTAATTAGTATATGTCCTTTACAATCTATGGACTAAGAAATAAAAATCATGCTAGTATTCTATCCTGTAATTCCATAGCGTGACGTGGAACACCCCGGTTCACAACCGTTTTTGGCCTGAACGCCACACAAGTAGGTACGTAACAGTTGCGTAGCTGCAAGAATCGTCTCGTTAGCAACATTTGTTTCATACTGAGCATCAATAAACGTCTTGATTATGACATATTATCACACAAATAGCACAAATTCTCACAATTTTGATATATTGTTAATTATTTTCCAAGTAATCATATCTGAAAACTATCCCTACTAACTACTGAAATCTAATAAATAAAAACGTAAAATTCGTATGTCTGTGTACAGTGTCATTGAAGATATTTGCAAAAAAAATTGGGGGTCTAAGGATAAGTAATAGAGTAATAGAACACATTTGGATAATTTTTGGAATTTTTGTCTGTTTATCTGTTTGTTTGTGCGCGCATCACTTAAAACACACTGAACCCATCAATATCAATAAATAACGACTACTTACTGAAATCTAATAAATAAAATCGTAAACTTCGCGTGTCTGTACATTGAAGATATTTGTAAAAAAAAAATGGGGGGTCTAAGGATAAGTAATAGAACACATTTGGATCATTTTTGTCTGTTTATCTGTTTGTTTGTGCGCGCATCACTTAAAAACCACTGAATCGATCTTCATGGACTTTTAACAGAAACATATTAGTACTTAATTCGGTGTAACATATAGGTTTCACTTCATTGTAATCGTTGCAGGAAATCAAAAAAATTCCGAAAACTTGCATACGTTGCAAGGAGTGTAGGGTGTAAATGCTCGACTGAATTCGTGAGCGGTAGCGGGAGCGGGTATGATACCAATGTAATGTGACTTTTTGAAAACTATAAATTCGCATAACCTTTGATTGAGCCGGTTACGATGAATTTGTTGCATACGTATGCAACAATGCCCTCCCCAGCCCAATTGGTTTGGGGCCACGGACGGGAGTACGTTCTAGTGGTGCCACGCACGGTAGATCAAAACTGCAATATGAGAGACTTAGGAGCTTTTTTAACAATTCGATATTTTTATACACCCATCGATGGATCTCGTCATTTTGATGACTATTTGTCAAATACCTTTTTTGACTAAAACTGTATCAATTTTAGGCAAAAAAGTTATTTGACAATAATTACTTACTAGCAAACGCCCGCGGCTTCGCCCGCGCTGAGCAAGTTTTTATTTCCCGTGGGAACTACTGTTCCAGAGGTAAACATGAGCCTATGTTCATATACATGATGTTATGTGTACTAATCAAAAAATTATGCCAATTAGTTGAATAGCCAAGCTGTGAAAGAAACACACAAATACTCTTTCGACTTAATTATATTAATACTGTTGCCCGCAGATTCACCTGCTTAAAAAAGGTGTTTCTTTCCAGCCTGAAAAAAGCCACGGTAAACCAAGCTATCCAACAGTGAAAACCACATTGGAATCCATTTAGTGGTTTTGGAGAAGAAGCTGATGACGTTATCATTATTATAAAATATTTAATCGACGTGTTTACTTATTAATGTTTTATACATATAATACAGTCCATCATTATATTAGCCCTGCGACATATATACTGCTGGACATAGGCCTTCCCAATAAACGTCACCACACCCGGTCTACCGCCTCCGAATTCTACTCATTCCGGCCGCCTTGCTCAGGGCGTCGGTCCATCTAGTGGCAGGGCGCCCCCCCTTGCGCGCGTGCCTATCCGAGGTGTCTACTCCAGAACTGGTCTACCTCAGCGGCCGTAAGTTCTGCAGCAGATGTGGCCCGCCCACTGCCACCTCAGCTTATTAATCCTTTTTAGTTTAAATGTATCTATACGTTTGGAGAATACTACTTTCGAACACCATTTCAGCCCCTTAGGGGATGGTTTTTCAAAAACTGTAAAACCCCTTGAATTTTGAACCCCTATTTTACCACCTTTGGGGGTTGAATTTTGAAAAAGCCTTAGTGCATACCAGAGATACATAAGGAACCTTTGTGCTAAATTTGAAGTTTCTACGCTGAAAGAAAAATCTAGTTCTGTTTACCAGAATATTGCTAAGATAACTAGATTTTATTGTAGTATATATGTGACAACTATTCATTTTGTAGACGTTACTAAAAAATTCTGGTTCCTCCATACTATCTTATCTAGTATCGTAAACAATAATTTTGGTACATATTAATAAAATATTTCGTAGCAGCAACAAACCTATCTGTAGCCGTAACATAACTTTTGAAGTAACTATACGGCTATGTTTTTATCACTATATTTTTTGTGCAGTTTACCAGAGTTTTATTAATGTTAAAAATCATTATAGTTGCCTGAAACTATGGGTTTGTAAATATTACAAAAATATATAGTACTGAGTACTAAATAATTTTACGCATTGCTAAATATTTTGTAGGCGTCACCAATTAAATGGTTAAGAGTACTGAAATATATTGTTGCCATTATGAAACAGTTGAGTGTATTAAAATATATTGTTAAATTTAACATATCGTCGGTGTATTGTAAATAAAGCAAATAAGCAATTTTTATAAAAATCAATTTTCTATAAGGCAGGGCAGAATATAGATTTTCATAAAAAGTGCTTATTTGCTATTTTTACAATACACCGACGATATATTAAATTAAACAATATACTTATTTTAATACACCCAACTGTTTCATAACGCCAACAATTATTTTAGTGCTCTCAAGTATTTTATTAAAATTTATATTCTGAACTAATGTTAGGGCAGAATATATTTTTTTTATAAAAATTGCTTATTCGCCGACAATATTATGATATTTAACACCAGTTTTTACTAAAATGACACACCCAAGTAGCATTTTACTCCATTTAAGAGTACACATTTAGTTCCCATGTGAACTTAAAGCATTATTACAGTTCACTCGTGATGTATAAGCTGCATTATTGCGATTAACACCACCTATACCTGTCTAAGGGACTTATAGGAGTGTAGAGTTATACTTTTATACGGTTGTTGGTGTTATAATACTCTAACAACTGTCCTTTAGTCAGCCGTCTGACTAAGAGCATTATAGGAGGGTAGAGATACGGCAATCGCTGTTTAACGGTCTACTTGTACGATGTTATACAGCTAGCATATTAATAGAACACACGTGGTCATTTATACAGCCAAAGGCTGTTATGTTTACTTGTTTTAGACTGTTATACAGCTAGTAGCTGTAGTTGGAGTTGTTTGTGGTCATTAAAATAACCTTTTTTACTATCTGTATAGAAGTGTTTAAATGGTTCACATGTGCACTGTAGGCTGTTAAAAGGACTACATGTGTTGTCCATTAACTTCAATAGCAGTTTATTTGTCCACAAGTACTACTCTTATTTTGAATGTGAATGTGATATTCTATTACACTTATCCCACAAGCTGACGTGTATTGTGTTTATTACGTCGCGTGCAAAAATTTGTGAAAATGAATAAAAAATCTTGGAAAATAAGAGCGAGAACCGGTGGAATAAGAAGAAAAATTGCAAAAGAATATTCGCAAATTCGTCCCTCTTTATCTAGTTTGTTTACATTCTTTTAAATACCTCCTTGAACAACGTAGTGTCTTTGTAAGTGTAAATACTCTGACACCAAACTGTGTGGCTCACACGAAAACAAAAAGTGTTTTTTGTTAGTTTGTTACAAAATTTGTACTTTAGGTATTCATACTTGACTTAGTACCTGGGCTAGGCGATTTAACGGACAATAATTATTATTGCGGATCTCTAAAATTTCAGTATATGATAGAATAAAACGATGATCACAATTGACCTGAATTACATCTTAAAGCTATATATAAGTTCACATTAGAATACATTTATAGACATTGGTTCTGTAGTGGTACAAATGTGGGACTTCATATAGCCAACAGCATTCTAACAGAACACATGTGAACCTATATACGCTCTAGCCGTATTTCATTTCCACCATTTTGTTCACGTAACCTAAAATATTTACCATATAAATCTCCAAAATTATCATGCAGATTTATCACAAAATACGCAGATAGAGCGATTGAGTTTTGGTTTCATGTTTTAATTAATTACCGTAGTATAATTATAATGCCAATATAATATCAAAAACTGAAAATTGTAGATTTCCTGTCAGTCAGTTTTAAATATTTTAAAATGAATATCGCGTTTTTACAGAGGCGCGTGAATATTTTAGCTGTAAATATGTATACATTTCACGATAAAATTGCATTCCCATGGCATTTAACATTATTAAGTATTTAAAACAGGTATACTTACCGCGTGTTATCATAAATTTTTATCCAATTGATATCCGCCGGAGTTAATGTTTCTGATGGCCGGGCGTACACACAAAACCAAACTAAATGAGGAAAATTAATAAATAAAAGAAATAATTTAGGACACACGTGAACTTTAGGTAGCACTGGAGTACTTTTGTGGGATTTTATAACTGTGAAGGCTGTGTATTTAGCCACTTGTTACTCTTTATTACGCTCATGGACGTTGTATGGTTCACATGTGTCCCATATAGCGCCGTAAGTCAGCCTTTAAGCCCGATGTTACTACTTAAACTGCTAATATAACGCTAATGTACAGCCATAGTGAACTTAGGGCTGTCTAATTTGTGCCCAAACTGGTTCTTCTACAGCTGACTTACACAGCTTGTGGAGTACATGTGAACCACTATACATCTTATATAGAACCCCGAATGCCACTTGGGCATTTAAGATATGTAATATTTAATTTTTAAAAGGTAAATCACAATCCTCCTATTGTGGAGGCAATCGTCCAGTTTTCCCTCGGCTAGTCTTCGAATCTTTAATTGGGAATTACGGAATTACTGATGTAGGGTACAAAATACGCAGAAATATTTTACTTGCTAACTATGCTTATAAATTATTGAGCATATTCAAAAATCGTAAAACCGGATGTCCTTTTGGTTGAATCTTCTTCCAGTATGTAGTTTATGATGATGTTAAAATTTTTCTGAAACCGTTATTCGAAAGCACACCAGTTTCTTGCTAGATATTTAAGAATGCCTTCCAAGGTATATCCTGCAGTCTCTGCAAAATTATTATTATTATTAGGCAGACAGTTTACTAAATAACTAAATAACAATAATATTCCGTAGTGGACTGCAAAGTTAACGTCGTAATACAAACTTGTTACACTTACCAGCACTAGTAAATTAGTTAATTCCTTCCATTCTGCTAAGTTTTTGGTTAACTGAGCATCATCGTCAATACTAAGGATTAACGTTTCACTATGTTCGGAGATCTGTACTAAAGTTACCAAAGTTATTTTATTCTCTGAAAAAACAATATTGTCTATTAAAACACATAGCAACAATGTAATACAAATAGGTATGTAGGTACAGTCAACCGTATACCAAGCGTAACAAATGCGACTGTGTGGTTACACAAGTCCAACAAAAACGTAATGCTTGATGTGCTGTTGACTGTAGAGTTCTTACTTCTCTACAGGTAGGCGGAGGTATGAGAGTTTAATGCAGTATAATTAAACTATAATATTGATTGACTTGGCCGATTGCAATAAAATAAAGCCTATATTACACCGAATTAAGTATTTAGTATGTTTCAGTGAAAAGTCAATCAAAATATCTTCAGTGTAAAGACACGTGAAGTTTACGTTTTATTTAATAGAATACTATACTATTTGATATATATAATACAAAAATCCGAAACTTTATTAATGGAATATACCTATAAAGTGGGCATTATGCTGATTATTGATGATTATTAATGAACCAACGTACTTCTATGAACAAATATTTATATTGAGGGTACCATAATAAGAACTATGGTGAAAGGACCGTACATACGTTTCCGGTTAAACAACGTAAGATTTGGTGACTTTAATTTAGGTTTTACTCTAGTGTTACAGGATGATCATTTAAAAAATATAAATCGGCCATAGAGACTACAGGATCTAGTGCAATAAATATATCCTGAAGAACCTTAACAAATGTTGCAAGGGAGAAAACTCTCCTCTTAAAAATAGCGCTGCAGTTATGACTACAGTATAATTTTGCAAGTATATGGGTAGTGAATGTGATAAAAATTAATAGAAATGTTAGAAATAGCTTGGATATTATTGTCCAACATCCGATAGAAAACGAATCAGAAAGAAGATTCAAGGCTTGAGAAACGAATGTGACCATAAAATATATACATTTTCTTGTAAAACTAAAAGGTTTTATTAATGTTAGACTTAATTGTTTTACTTTTTTATCTGTGCTATAATTTGAATTACGTTAAATCACTGAAGAATTATTCTTTGCTCTGTCGTTGAAAAACAGCCTGTGTAAGTATATAAGTAAACACTTGAAGGATCTCAAGGTTTTTTTAAAGATGTCATAATTATGTGGACACAATATCACTAGTAAACAAGTTATAGGCTTTATAAAAGTCGTATGATCTAGGCCACGACCCTGTGACATGTAAAACCTCTGCGCCTCATATTTACCTATTTTCTGGAGTTTTTAAAAGGGTAAGAACGGAATAAAATACTCAAAGTGAAACAATGAATATCTTTGCTGTAACCTCACTTATTCAACTAATAACAATAGTTTACACTGAGTCACTAAATCTGCCTAATACCGCAGCACATATTGCGAATAAAGAATTTCCTCATCATCTGTTAACCGCAGTGGCGTGGGGGCGCAGTGATTCAAATGACGTCGCAAGATTTTTGAATAAGTTTCGAGGGTCCGTCGTTACAGCTCCGTTATACAACAACACAGAATTTAACATCTGTCAAATATATAAATCTACGAAGTTTATGCAGGTCGTGTTTTTCGCCAATGCAGCAGATGAGTTTATTTCTTTTTTATCTATAATAATTAAAGATGTGATAGTATCTTTTCGAGTCATACTTATAATAACAAGACCGATAAATGAACAATCTGAATTAATGGATGCAAATAAAGCTGCTTGGAAAAATGGTATTGGTGATATTGTAATACTGAACACAGATTATGGCGATGACAAAGTAAAGGTATCTACATACTTCCCGTATAGTAATGGATCATGTGAAAATTACGAGCCCATAATGTTACACGAAGAATACTTTCCAAGAAAATTCAATAATTTTCACAAATGTCCTGTGAAAATGATGTTTATAGAAAATAAACCATACTTTTTTGTTGTAATAAAAAACAATACAATAGTATCGTTTAACGGAGGTTCTGAATATATAAAACCAACAGAGTTACTTATAGTAGAAAAATTGAACGCCACTTATGAAATAATTTCTGTAAATAACCAGACTGAGAACTCCTTCAAGGATCTTGTAGACTGCCGTGGAGACATTATAGTACCATATTTATTTCTGCAGCCCGAAAAGTATTCTGAATTACAACTGTCCCTTATGTTTAATTATGCTCTCGTTTATTGGATTGGACCTAATCGCCGTGAAATTTACACGTGGGCTAAGGTACTGCTGCCTTTCTTTACTAATGTCACGCCCTTTCTTCTTTTATCATTCCTGGTTTTTATAGTTGTTACCAAATTAGTTAGACGATTCGCTTTGTGTAAGCCTGAAAGGAAAAGAGGAGTGTTCTTTCAAACATTCGTACTGTTTTTGGGTCAAGCAGTAAATTTCGAGACGAAATGTTGGTTAGTTAATAGTTTATTTGTTTTGTGGATTTGGTTTTGTCAAATTATGCGCATTGTTTATCAAGGGGACCTAGTTGATGGATTACATAAAGTTATATTAGAGCCACCTTTAGGAAAGCTGGATGAAGCATTGAAAAATGTAGACAGTTATGGAGGACCCGAACCGCTTAGACAGTACTACAAAGATACACCTTTATGGAAAGAATATCAGATTATCCCGTATTCAGAAGTCCTCCAAAATATCAGAGATATATCCAGCGGTAAACGGTTTGTAATGTTGATTGATAGGTACCCAGTTCTCTATACACACCAAACTGTTCAAATTGTACATGAAACATATATATATATACCTTTATGCTGGTATTTAAGACCAAGGTGGCCAGCTATGCCAGAGGTTACATCTCTATTTTTCAACTTATTCGAGTCGGGATTAAACTCGAAATATAACAGGGACCGCTTTTCTGTGAAATATAACGTAGATACTATCTCTACCGTTAGGAATAATGCATTGGACGCTTGTTTCTATGGTCTGATGTTGATGTATTTATTATGTGTTTGTATATTTTGCGGAGAAATTGTACTTTATAAGTACGAAATAGGTACTATATTTAAGTTAAAATGGAAGATGATGACGTCGAGAATGTAATTTAAATACTTATTGTTATGCATAATTTGAAGAATTATAAAATAATGCACCCAAACCCCAAACTGAAAGTTTCTATTCATTCAAGCTTCTTTTATCAACTAACCATTATATTCAAGTAGGTATAAGACAAGAATTCCAACTTTCTAAATATATAAAACTCATCATCATATCAGCCCCCTAGAAGTCCACTGCTAGACATAGGCCTTCCCCAATGAACCACCACATCCGGTCCTCCGCCCTCCGCATCCAGCCGCTACCGGCCACCTTCTTCAGGTCGTCGGTCCACCTGGCGGCGGGGCGTCCCACCCTGCGAGTGCCGATCCGCGGTCTTCACTTCAGATCTCGTCTGCCTCAACGGCCGTCGGTTCTGCGGCATATGTGGCCCGCCCACTGCCACTTCAGCTTGCTAATCCTTTCGGCTATGTCGGTGACTTTCGTTCTTCGTCAGATCTCCTCGATACGAATCATATCCTTCAAAGAAACCCCGAGCATAGCCGTCTCCATAGCTCGCTGAGCGACTTGGAACCTGTGGATCAGGCCCACTGTCAGTGTCCACGTTTCTGCACCGTAGGTCATGACAGGCAGGACGCACTAATTAAAGACTTTTGTCTTTAAACATTGTGGAATAGGCGACGTGAAGACTTGACGCAGTTTTCCAAATGCTGCCCAGCCCAACTGGATTTTTCTGTCAGCTTCTCTATCGAAATTGTTCCCACCCAGCTGTATTATCTGTCCTAGGTAGACGTACTCCTGAACAACTTCAATATTGACATTGTCCACGATCACCAGTCTTAGGTCAACGTGTGAGTTGGACATGACTTTCTTCTTGTCTACGTTCATCCTAAGACCTACACGTCTGGAAGAGCAGTTGAGGCTGGTCAGCATATCCTCAAGATCCTGCAGCGACTCTGCCATTACAACTATGTCGTCTGCAAATCGAAGGTCTGAGATGTGCTCGCCGTTTATACTTATACCCCGTCCTCCCCAGTTCAGCGTTTTAAAGACATCCTCCAGTGCGCTGGTAAACAGTTTCGGGGATATAACATCCTCTTGTCTAACCCCCTCTTGCCACTGGATTGGCCTTGTTTGCTGATTCTGGAGTTGAACGGTCATGGTGGCAGTGTTATACAGGCATCTCAACACCTCGATATATCGCCAATCGACTTGGCATCGCTGCAGGGATTCCAGAACAGCCCATGTCTCGATGGAGTCGAACGCTTTCTCGTAGTCCACAAATGCAAGACACAAGGGTTGGTTATACTCTTCGGTCTTCTGTATAACCTGACGCAATGTGTGGATGTGGTCTACGGTGCTGTAGCCTTTTCGAAACCCAGCCTGTTCCGGAGGCTGAAAGTCGTCAAGTCTTCGGGCGAGATGGTTCGTAATAACCCTCGAGAACAGCTTATAGACATGGCTTAGGAGTGAGATCGGCCTATAATTCTTGAGGAGTGTGATGTTTCCTTTCTTAAAGAATAATACCACTATACTCCTACTCCATGCCTCTGGCGTTGTTCCGTTGTGCACGACGGTATTGAAGAGTTCCTGTAGTCGCGTTAGGACTGGAGTCCCTCCGGCCTTAAGAAGCTCCGCTGTGATACCGTCGTCACCTGGCGCCTTGTTGTTCTTGAGTTGCTCGAGGGCTATTCTAATCTCGCCCACGTCAACGTCCGGGATGTCCTCAGTATAGTGGCGGATCAAGTGTACGCGACTATCGCCCGTGACTTGGGCCGCAGGCTTTGGCGCGTGTGTCGAGTACAGTTGTCCATAAAACTCTTCCATTTCGGCAAGTATCTCTGGCTTAGAGGCAACGGTCCTACCATCAGATGTCCTCAACTTCGTCATGTGGCTCATCCCAAGTCGCTTGGTAAATACTTTCGATCCCTTGTTTTTCTCGATCGCTTCCTCTATGGAGCGTGTATTAGAGCGGCGGAGATCGAAACGTATTTGCTTTTTGACGCGCTTGTTTAGAGTATGCCAATCTGGCGAAGACGTAGGCATCTCCCGTCTCTGCCTCATAAGATCCAGAGTCTCGCTAGAGATTTTGGACTTGGTACTCTTACGCTGTTGTTGGCTGAATCTGCGGCCCTCCTCACGGACGACATTCGCGAAATCGTTGTATTTTTGATCAACGGCCTCTGTGGTTTCCAGCGAGGCGAATCGGTTGCTTAGTTCCAATTGGAACCGTTCTGATTCCATAATGGTTTGGCCCTGTGTTGGTCGGAGGGTTGACTTCACTAGACGATGCCGCTCTAGCTGGAAGTTCACATTTAGAGTGCCTCGGACAAGTCGGTGATCGCTTCCGGTATTAAACCTATTAATCACTGAGACATCTTCAAATATAAACCTCCTATTCGTCATGATGAAGTCAACCTCGTTCCTGGTCACGTTGTCGGGGCTTCGCCACGTCCACTTCCTATGGGTCTTCTTCTTGAAGAAGGAGTTCATCAAGAATAGTCCCTGGCTCTCCAGGAAGTTGACAAGCATTTGCCCCCTGTGGTTCCTAGGCCCAAATCCATGTGGTCCAACCATCGATTCGTCGCGTTTTTGTACTCCCATTTGTTGAAGTCTCCCATAACAATGAGGTGGCTGGTCTTGGTGGTGTGATTGACGGCCTTAATAATATCGTCATAGAAGGCCTCGACCTCATCATCAGCGTAATTTTCCGTGGGCGCATATGCCTGTACGACCTTCAAAGAATATCTCTGGGTCAATTTAATTATATTATAATCACTGCTGATTTCCACCACGTTGTTAGTAAGGACTTTGTTGATCAAAAATCCAACGCCGCCTTGGGACTTTTGGTCGCCCTCTCGATAGTAGAGCAGGTGTCCCGACTCCAGGGTTATCGCGTCCTCTCCCTGTCTTCGGACCTCCGATAACCCGAGTAGGTGCCACTTTATTTTACCTAACTCTACATCGAGCTCGGCGAGGTGGTCATCCGTTCTCAGTGTCCGGTTGTTGAGTGTAGCCAAATATAGTCGTTTGTTATGGTAGCCTGCCGTAACCCGGGGATTCTTAGCACCCCCCGCCCTACCCTTACCTAGGCCGCTACCGTAGCCAGGAATAGTAGAGCTGCCGGGAACTGGGGGCCGCGGCTTCTGTTGTCTGTTCATGGGGGAGTTTTGCCCATAATGGCCACGCTGGGCAGACGGGTTGGCCATCGCAGTACTAGGCCTCGCACCGGTGACGCTGCTGCCCGCCACCGGTCTGTGGTATTTGTGGCCTAGTGAAATTTTGCATGGTTATACCGCCATTGTCGGTCGCCAGAGCCTCGTTGGTCAACCAGCAGGGTGCACCACGTGCAGGTGAGGTTGGCATTTGGAGCGCCGGATGTCTTTGCGCTCCCTTGCACCCCCATATAAAACTACACAATATTAAATTACTACCATTAATTTATTTCAATAGTACTATTAATACTAATTATACAGACTACTTAATAGTTACTATGTAACAGATACATCACAACCTTGTAAAGCGAAAATGCCATCGCTTTTAAGAGGCCTGTAGCAAACTTGAGTAGCTCAGGTTTAGGTAAATTCGTGTCCGTCGTGCGCTTGTGTGGGTAAAATCTCTTGCGCCACACTAGCGTACTCAAGAACGATTTTGATCCTTGCATGCATTTTATTAGTCGATTTTCTTTTGTTGACCTTTGTCACTTTGTCAAATAATTTAAGTTTTACTTGAATAGTAATAAAAAAAGGAATTCTTAAAGAAAATTAGACGAAATTAGTAAAAAAAAATAAAAAACTTAGCACAAAATACTTTGTTTAAATTGTTAATGTACGAGTTGCATGCAAATTTGCCTTATACAAGATGTACAATAAAATAGATTACTAATTAAGATTTAAATAGCTAAGATTTATTCATGCTCAATGTTCATCCCCTAAATATAAATATTAATTTTGTATTCTTAAACAAAACACTTAACCAAAGTATTTCAAAGAACAAATTCGCCCCTTATTATAAAACAAAATCTCTATTTATAAATTTATCTACATTTTCGCGGATCTATGATTCCAGGTAGAACCACACGTTCATGGTAAAACCACCCTTGTCCGGCACTCCATACAAGTGAACAGAATTACACAAGTGAATCTACTCTAAAGGAAAGGTGGTCAGAGATGACACTTGACGAGTATTTAGTAGAAAAACTGTTACATTTAAGTTACCTAGGTAGTTTTTTTTTATCATATTTTGCCATACCGAAAAGGTCAATCATGTTAGCGCTAAAATAAATATTGTAATACCTATTGTAACTCTTGATTGTGCAAATAAACTAATTATGAATTATGAAGCGTCGATGAGATGTTTATTTCAGATGACAGCTGTCAAAATTGAAACGGCCGTATCTCGGAAACTACTGACCCCAGACTAGAGGTCTCTTTACCAAAATAGAAGGCCTCGATGAGATCTTCATTTCGGATGACAGCTGTCAAAATTAAAACGGCCGTATCTCGGAAACTACTGACCTCAGACTAGAGGTGTCTTTACCAAAATGAAAGGCCTCGATGAAATCTTCATTTCGGATGACAGCTGTCAAAATTGAAACGGCCGTAACTCGGAAACCACTGACCCCAGACTAGAGGTGTCTTTACCAAAATGGAAGGCCTCGATGAGATCTTCATTTCGGATGACAGCTCTCAAAATTAAAACGGCCGTATCTCGGAAACTACTGACCTCAGACTAGAGGTGTCTTTACCGAAATGGATACCTCGATGAGATCTTCATTTCGGATGACAGCTGTCAAAATTAAAACGACCGTATCTCGGAAACTACTGACCCCAGACTAGAGGTCTCTTTACCAAAATGGAAGGCCTCGATGAGACCTTCATTTCGGATGACAGCTTTCAAAATTGAAACGGCCGTAAATCGGAAACTACTGACCCCAGACTAGAGGTGTGTTTACTAAAATGGAAGGCCTCGATGATATCTTCATTTCGGGTGAAAGCTGTCAAAATTAAAACGGCCGTATCTCGGAAACTACTGGCCCCAGACTAGAGGTGTGTTTACTAAAATGGAAGGCCTCGATGATATCTTCATTTCGGATGACAGCTATCAAAATTAAAACGGCCGTATCTCGGAAACTACTGGCCCCAGACCAGAGGTGTCTTTACTAAAATGGAAGGCCTCGATGAGATCTTCATTTCGGATGACAGCTGTCAAAATTGAAACGGCCGTAACTCGGAAACCACTGACCCCAGACTAGAGGTGTCTTTACCAAAATGGAAGGCCTCGATGAGATCTTCATTTCGGATGACAGCTGTCAAAATTAAAACGGCCGTATCTCGGAAACTACTGACCTCAGACTAGAGGTGTCTTTACCGAAATGGATACCTCGATGAGATCTTCATTTCGGATGACAGCTGTCAAAATTAAAACGACCGTATCTCGGAAACTACTGACCCCAGACTAGAGGTCTCTTTACCAAAATGGAAGGCCTCGATGAGACCTTCATTTCGGATGACAGCTTTCAAAATTGAAACGGCCGTAAATCGGAAACTACTGACCCCAGACTAGAGGTGTGTTTACTAAAATGGAAGGCCTCGATGATATCTTCATTTCGGGTGAAAGCTGTCAAAATTAAAACGGCCGTATCTCGGAAACTACTGGCCCCAGACTAGAGGTGTGTTTACTAAAATGGAAGGCCTCGATGATATCTTCATTTCGGATGACAGCTGTCAAAATTAAAACGGCCGTATCTCGGAAACTACTGGCCCCAGACCAGAGGTGTCTTTACCAAAATGGAAGGCCTCGATGATATCTTCATTTCGGATGACAGCTGTCAAAATTGAAACGGCCGTATCTCGGAAACTACTGGCCCCAGACTAGAGGTGTCTTTACCAAAATGGAAGGCCTCGATGAAATCTTCATTTCGGATGACAGCTGTCTTCCAGCGGCCTTCCATTTTGGTAAAGACACCTCTAGTCTGGGGCCAGTAGTTTCCGAGATACGGCCGTTTTAATTTTGACAGCTGTCATCCGAAATGAAGATCTCATCGAGGCCTTCCATTTTAGTAAAGACACCTCTAGTCTGGGGCCAGTAGTTTCCGAGATACGGCCGTTTTAATTTTGACAGCTGTCATCCGAAATGAAGGTCTCATCGAGGCCTTCCATTTTTGTAAAGACACCTCTAGTCTGAGGTCAGTAGTTTGCGAGATACGGCCGTTTTAATTTTGACAGCTGTCATCCGAAATGAAGATCTCATCGAGGCCTTCCATTTTAGTAAAGACACCTCTAGTCTGGGGCCAGTAATTTCCGAGATACGGCCGTTTTAATTTTGACAGCTGTCATCCGAAATGAAGATCTCATCGAGGCCTTCCATTTTGGTAAAGACATCTCTAGTCTGGGGCCAGTAGTTTCCGCGATACGGCCGTTTTAATTTTCACAGCTGTCATCCGAAATGAAGATATCATCGAGGCCTTCCATTTTGGTAAAGACACCTCTAGTCTGGGGCCAGTAGTTTCCGAGATACGGCCGTTTTAATTTTGACAGCTGTCATCCGAAATGAAGATCTCATCGAGGCCTTCCATTTTAGTAAAGACACCTCTAGTCTGGGGCCAGTAGTTTCCGAGATACGGCCGTTTTAATTTTGACAGCTGTCATCCGAAATGAAGGTCTCATCGAGGCCTTCCATTTTTGTAAAGACACCTCTAGTCTGAGGTCAGTAGTTTGCGAGATACGGCCGTTTTAATTTTGACAGCTGGCATCCGAAATGAAGATCTCATCGAGGCCTTCCATTTTGGTAAAGACACCTCTAGTCTGAGGTCAGTAGTTTCCGAGATACGGCCGTTTCAATTTTGACAGCTGTCATCCGAAATGAAGATATCATCGAGGCCTTCCATTTTGGTAAAGACACCTCTGGTCTGGGGCCAGTAGTTTCCGAGATACGGCCGTTTTAATTTTGACAGCTGTCATCCGAAATGAAGATCTCATCGAGGCCTTCCATTTTGGTAAAGACATCTCTAGTCTGGGGCCAGTAGTTTCCGCGATACGGCCGTTTTAATTTTCACAGCTGTCATCCGAAATGAAGATATCATCGAGGCCTTCCATTTTGGTAAAGACACCTCTAGTCTGGGGCCAGTAGTTTCCGAGATACGGCCGTTTTAATTTTTACAGCTGTCATCCGAAATGAAGGTCTCGTCGAGGCCTTCCATTTTTGTAAAGACACCTCTGGTCTGGGGCCAGTAGTTTCCGAGATACGGTCGTTTTAATTTTGACAGCTGTCATCCGAAATGAAGATCTCATCGAGGCCTTCCATTTTGGTAAAGACATCTCTAGTCTGGGGCCAGTAGTTTCCGAGATACGGCCGTTTTAATTTTGACAGCTGTCATCCAAAATGAAGATCTCATCGAGGCCTTCCATTTTGGTAAAGAGAACTCTAGTCTGGGGTCAGTAGTTTCCGAGATACGGCCGTTTTAATTTTGACAGCTGTCATCCGAAATGAAGATCTCATCGAGGCCTTCCATTTTGGTAAAGACTAGTTTTCCTTAGAAATGGTAACGTTGAGATATGTATTTTATACCTTATATTTGCCCTCGAATGTACACCGATCGTCTTTACACCAATGGTATAACTACTTGGACTCCATTTATTAAATTTACTTGATTCAAATTTGTCATACTGAGCAGTAGAACTAGTTGGACTGCTTTTATTATATTTATTCATTTCCAATATGTCATACTAAGCAGTAGGACTAGTAGGACTTTTTTTTTCAACCAGTCCTAATAGTAGGACTGGTTGGACTAACCCATGTCGTCCGCCTTCCGCTCCTCCCTTCCTCTCTGACTACCTTCCCGATCCGTCACAAGGCCCTGGTCACCACTTATTAATATAAAATTTATCCCTACCATTTAAACGAGTCCTTATTAGGTGAGTTTATCATTTACCATTAAGCAATTCCTGTGACATTTACACAGTTACATTTTACTTAATTACGTCAAACACTGTTACAGTGTTATCACAAAATTTTGCAAAATAAAATAAGTACCTAACAAATAAACCCACGATCAAAAACTTGCGGTCGTCGTACATTTTGAAAGGCTAATGCGGTTGTTGACCGTTAGGGCGGGAAAACGAGCGACACACATCCTACCTCTGAAAGCCCTCGGGCGAGACTGAAGCCAGCGGGTCGACGCATTGACTTATAAAGGAATGTTTCGAAAATTTTAATTAAATATAATTATTGAATAGTTGTAATATTTTTTTAGTGATTTCATTTGAGTAATAGCTCTACTTTTATTCCTATTTTTAATTTTTTATTTAAAACCTTGTAAAGGTAGAGGAGACATTTATTTGACGCTATTTTTCCTCTATCAACGCGTCACTTTGTTATTTTTTAAAGTAATAACTGTATCCTTTTTCAAAATTATGGCTCATCACGGCTCAATGGGACTATATCCCAGTTATGTCTGATTTTTTTCAGCTGCTAATGTCCCTTTAATTAGCCACGAAACATTACCAAAGTCATGCGTTATAGTGCTGACCGAAAATTTTGCGTAATGAAATGTTTTTTAATTAATTATCAGTAGTTATTTTCAAAATTATGCGTGATCACAGTTCAATAATAGAATACGGTATATGATGTTGGCATATAAGATTCACTAGAAACATTGTAGTTTAAGAGTGAGACTTCTGGAACGATTTGGTCAGCCAGGAAAATCTGATAACAAATGGTGATACAGTCTTAATCAACTATAAGCTCTGTTCCACCATTAGACAATACCTACACGCAAAAATGTGTCTAGGTGCTCGACTAAACGTTGATATTACGTTCAGTCAAAAAAGTATCGAAAATGGATGATTTGTTTATGGTTACAAATTAAATATTATTGTTTTTTTGTTGTTGTTGGATTGACACTACTTTTTTCCATTTTGGCGCGCAGTTTGAGTTGCATCTGTTCTATTGTATATTGCGATTTTCATAATGAACAAAAATATCTAACAAAGAGTTTGTTTCAAATTTTGCATAGCCATTGGAATTTCGTATTCGGAGTCACTGAAAATATTACAGAAGGCTTACGGTGAGTCGACCATATCACAAACACGTGCTTACGAGTGGTACAAAGCGTTCAAAAGCGGTCGAAATGTGATGAAAGATTTGCTTCGCTCTGGTAGGCCATCAACGTCTTCAATTTAAGTTAACATCGCAAAAGTGAAGGAAATAGTGACTGAAAATCCTTATTCAACTTTGAGAGAGATAGCCATTGAACTTTCTGTATCTCACGAATCGATCTATACCATTTTAAATAATAACTTGGGTATGAAACATGTTCCCGCTCGGCTAGTCCCAAAAGACCTGAATTTTTTCCAAAAACTCAATCGCTTACGAGTCGCTGAGGACATGCTAGAACGAATCAATTCCGACCCAACATTCATGAAACGCATTGTTACTGTTGACGAGACGTGGGTTTACGAGTTTGACATGCAAACTAGTCAACAAGCTTCAGAGTGGCGCCTTCCAACTGAACCAAAACCGAAAAATCCACGCCAAAGCCGATCGAAAGTCAAAGTCATGTTGACTGTTTTCTTTGACTATCGCGGTGGTGTGCACTCAGAGTTCTTGCCGGAAGGTGAGACTATAAATAAAGAATATTATTTGAACGTTATGCGGCGTTTAAGGGAGCAAATTCGACGAAACAGGCCAGATTTGTGGATTCTTTCCACAGTGTTGGATTTTGCATCACGATAATGCGCCATCGCACAAGGCCATTATTGTGAATGAATTTTTGACCAAAAACTCCACAAACATCATTGATCAACCACCTTATTCACCAGATATGGCTCCATGCGACTTTTTTCTTTTTCCTAAACTCAAATTACCACTTCGTGGCACCCGTTTCCATTCGATAGAAGTCATAAAATAGAATTCGCGGCGAGAACTGTACTCAATTCCGGAAAAGCGTTTCAAAAATGTTTTGATGATTCGATTATTCGTTGGCGTAAGTGTGTCAAAGTCAAAGTCAAAAAGTCAAAATCATTTATTGCATATGAGTACACTTGGTACATTTATACACGTCATTTTTTTTATCGACTACCGCTTCCTAGGTGTTAGCGCTGTGAAGAAGAAACGGCGCAACAAACTTCACGCAACACATCTTTTAAAAATCAAGTTTGCATACAATTAATAAAGATTTTGCGAAGCTGGTTAACATTAGTACCAGGCATCTTTGTCATTCAAATAATCGTTTACTTTATAGGCTTTCTTACAAAGTTGTTTTTTAATGTGAATCTTAAACTTTCTGTCCGTCATATTTAAGATTTCCTCTGGTAGTTTGTTGTAGAAGCGTATACATTGCCCCGTGAACGATTTGCTGACCTTACTTAGTCTTAACCCTGGTAAAACAAGTTTATTTTTATTTCTTGTATTATAACTATTATTGTCACAGTGCCTCAAAAAGAGAGATAAATTTTTTCTGACATATAAAATATTATCTAAAATGAATTGACCAGCTACTGTTAATATGCTTATTTCTTTAAACTTTTCTCTTAATGAGTCTCTACAACGCAGATTATAGATTGCCCTAACTGCTCTTTTTTGCAAGATAAAAATGGTCTCTATATCTGCTGCTTGACCCCACAGTAGGATACCGTATGCCATGATACTGTGGAAGTAGCTAAAGTACACTAACCTCGCGGTAGCAACATCAGTTAATTGTCTGATTTTCCTTACGGCGTAGGCGGCAGAACTTAATCTGCCAGCTAATGAAGTTATGTGGGGTCCCCATTGTAAAGATGAATCTATAGTTATACCCAGGAACACAGTACTTTTAATAAATTCTAGTGTGTCATTACCTAATGTCACATTGTTTTCTACTTTTCTTACATTTGGTAGAGAGAATTTAATACATTTAGTTTTCTTTGTATTTAATGCAAGGTTATTTACACTAAACCAGTTAAGAATTTGCGTGAGAGTATTATTTACCTCGGCAAGTTCACAATCTTTTCTGCTAATTTTAAAAATCAGCGAAGTGTCATCGGCAAATAAAACTATATTGGACATGTTTTGTATTAAAAAGGGCAAGTCATTTATATATACAAGAAAAAGAAATGGGCCCAGAACTGAACCCTGGGGTACCCCCATTTTCACGAATGACCCAGATGACCGAATTCCGTTTATATCTACTTTTTGTACTCTATTTTCTAAGTAAGATTTAAGTAATTCGAATGTTCTGTCTTTAACGCCATAATGTTTCAGTTTAAGTAGCAAGGTTTCGTGATCGACACAATCAAATGCCTTGGAGAGGTCGCAGAAGACGCCTATTGCATCATGGAAGTCTTCCCAAGCATCATGGATATGCTTAACAAGCATGACTGCTGCGTCGGTTGTGGAACGTCCCTTAGTAAAACCGAACTGACGATCGTGAAGGAGTAGTTTAAGATTGAAATGAGAAAAACAAAGCAATTGATTGAGTATGATCTTCTCGAATATCTTGCTAAGCACAGGCAGAACTGACACTGGTCTAAAATTACTGGGATCTTGTTTGTCACCAGATTTAAAAAGTGGTATGATTTTACTGTGCTTCATAAGATCAGGGAAAACCCATTGATCAATACTCATGTTAAATATAAAAGCTAGGTAAGGCGCAAGAACCGTAAGAACTGAATTTATGACTTTAACGGACATTCCCCATAGATCTTCAGAGGATTTTAGTTTTAATGACTTAAATGCCTTAATAATTTCTACTGAATTTACGTGTCTAAAGTGAAAGTCTGTTTCGCATCTTGTAACATTATTATTAAGTAAAGTCTCGGCAAGAATAGGCGATGAATGCAGAGCTTCGGTGGTTTTCATGGGGATCTTAGTGAAAAAGGTTTGAAACAACTCGGCTACCTCCGTTTTGGAACTAGTTACTTCACCGTTACTTTTGATAGTGTACTTATTATCTCGCGACTTAGTTTTGGCAGTTTCGTTATTTATGACCTTCCATACGGCCTTTACTTTATTTTCCGAAGATTTAATTTTGTTACTTATATAATTTGATTTGGCTACTTTGCAAACTTTCCTAAAAAATTTTGAATAATTTTTGACATATTCATGGAACCTGTTGTCAAATCTGTAGGTCCTTTCACTGTACAGATCATACAACCTGGTCCTACTTTTACGGATACCGGTGGTTGCCCAATCACTAAATTTAAACTGGTTATTTATTTTAATTTTCCTAGTTTTAAAAATATTGGCAAATTCTCGAGACAGTGTCATGAAGAAATCGACATAGAAATCGTTTAATTCCACCTGCTCAGTATCAGGATTCGGCAATTTCATTATAAGAGCATCTTTATATCTCTCTATGCGACTAACTGTGACGGGCCTAGTACATATCTCGGTGGTTGTATGCTTTATATTACCCGGAAATGTAACAATTTGCCCACTGTGATCTGATTTTAAACAATTTATAATAGATTTTTCTAAAAAACCACAATTGCTATAGAAATTATCTAAACACGTAGCTGTTGTACGTGTGATCCTTGTTGGTTCAAGAAATACATTTATTAAATTAAAGGACTTAAATAAGCTAATTAATCTGACCGAAAAAGTGTCAGTTAATAGTAAATCTACATTAAAATCTCCACAAATTATGATATGTTTCTTACTTTTGATAACTATTTTCATGACATCTTCCATTACAGTTTCAAAAGTAGAAAAATTAGAAGCACGGGGGGGTCTGTATACACACACTACAACATGTTTCTCCAGCTCAACACAAGACAATTCGATAGACCATTCAACCGAGAGTCCAACAATGTCTTTGCGTTCCTTCGCCTTAATGTTATTTCTAACAAATATTAGTGAACCTCCTTGTTGTATGAGCTTTCGGTTGAATGAACTGATAACATTATAATTTTCATAGTTGAACATCATTTCATGTTCTTTAAGGTGATGCTCGGTAATACATAATAAGTCAATATTTGACTGACTTTCTAAAAACAGTTCTACTTCTAATATCTTGCCAGAAAAGCTCTGCATATTTTGATGAACAATTTTAAGTGCATTTGGCTTCTCCTTTGTCTGTTTATTTAGTTTAAAGACTGACTAAAGTGTCTCGTCAATGCTGGTGATTGAGTCACCTGTGTGGTACCGTGTGTAAAGATAGGTGAACCAATGTCTTTCCCACAGGGACTCTCCATTGTCATGGTATGTAAATTGTCCATTATACTATGTATAACTGGGTCATATATATTATAAGCTAACAATCTAGCTAAATGTTTTTTATAAAAATTTGATAGATACAATGTATCTGTAGTCAACTTAAAATTGTTAATAAACTTATTAACATCAAAACAAAAAAATTTGTCACTTTGACGACATGTCATATTGTACAATAATTGGTTAAGTCTGTAGATAACTTTGTTCTGCTTTTCTGATTCTGTCGCTTCCAAAGGAGCATTCTTTGAAGGTAATGAAATAAAGTTGGATGAATAATTAACATTTTGTGTATTATTGATCTTTTCCCGGTACTTTCTTGACAGAGTAGTACTTCGAACAGCGTGCGATATGTGAACATGTAGGTAATTATCGCGGTGTATGAGTGACGGAGGCATGCCCATGACTTTTTTGTAAGTACTAATAGTTATAGTGTCTCGTGTCTAACATAAACATATGCGTATGCCTAGATCCCAGAGGGGTAGGCAGAGACGATGTATTGCCAATTTGCGTGTTACTGATGACACACCTCACTAGCCTTTTCATTTGACTTGTCTAATAGACATACATAGACTTGACATACAATTTACATACAGGATTATGAACCTGGACCTGAAGTGGAGGTGGGAGTGAGCTGGTAGTGGTAGCGGGGCTGGGAGTGGAAGCGGAAGTGGGAGTGAGAGCGGACTCTGTAGTCCACGCGAGTGGATCCGCGGGCACAGCTAGTCTATACATATAATAAAATCGTAAGCGCAAAAAGTCTGTACATTGAATATATTCGGAAAATAACCAACCAGGGCGACTTAAAATAAGTAACTGAACATGTTAGAACAGTTTTGAAAATGTTTGTTTGTTTGTACAAATGTACAAGTTGGTCCTGGTGTTATATTTGTGAATTGTCTAATCCTTGTCTAATTCCTATAGACAAGAAAATCCTAGTTGGGGATTAGACACATGTATAAGGGTACCACATATTATGTGTTATTCAGTTGTAATGGCATTTCGATAACTTCTTATAATCAAAATCATAACTTATACTAATTAAATTAGTAGACATTAATTGTAACTAATTAGAATCTTTTGCACTTTCAGGTCATATCTTTTCTTGTTAGAGAAAATAATCCAGAGAGAATGATGATTGGTGACTATATGTGATGGACTACTCCTGGGACATAAATCTTGCTTTTTTAAAGACAATATATCATTTTGTGCCTTCAGGTTCATGAAAAATAAAGCTTTTCTATTTCTAAATAAAGTAAACCTTAGTGCTTGATTTGTTTTAATTATTTTGATCATACACTATATGATAACGGAATTATGAGGCCATGTGCCTGTATAAAAGTCTGGTGGAAAAAGTAACCAAAAATCCACTCATCTAACCATATAATCCAGGTCTCGATTGAACTCTCAGCCAGTGCTTCAGACAAAATGTATTCAAGATCTGTGTTCATGACAATTCGTAGCAAGCTTCCATTATTACATAATATTGAATAGAAAGTTTTACTTCCTGAACTAGATGCAGCTGACCGATGACGAGCTACAGGGCCTGTTATTGATAATAATAAGAAACTATTTATCGGTCACAGATCTGTGTCCAGTAGGTGCAGAGACCATATAAGAATAAGATCTATGTCCAGCAGTGGTTGATAGGCTGATGATATAATTTTTGTGATTACTGGATGTTTGTTGCTAATCATAACTTCTAAACTGATTTTGTTGAAGCTTGGTATAGGGAATGATGAGGATAGAAACATAAAAAAAGGTTTCTTTAGTGTTTAGAGTTGAATGGTAAGTATGTAAAAGATGAGGTCTGCTGTATATTATGGTGTTGTTGTTAATTTTAGTACCAAAAAGCATTTCCATACATACCTACTAGATGTCACTACTCGCGTGGACTACAGGATTATTTTACACCTTATTTCTTATTATCTTACCCAAAGATGAAGCATTAAAATGCTTCATCTTTGATCTTACCTAATGTAACAAAATATGTACCTACCAATTAAAACCAGTCCAGAGAAAATGTATAATTCACAATTTTAAAAATATCACATAAATTGAACAGCTTTCTCGAGTTAGAAGCAGACAAACAGAGAGTCGTTGCGTTTCATAATATGTAGGGATAGAAAAGCTGCCTTCCTGTGGATGTTGAACAAAGCTATTACCGGATAAAGTATTGTGGAAAAACTAGATTCTTAGAATGCCAAGCAGGTTAACCTTCATAGCTCAGCGACACCATATGTGATCCTGTATTTTTGCTCTATAAACTTCTACATAGGTACATCTTCTACCTAATACATCTTCTACCTAATGTGAACTGATCACTAACCAACCTTCTACCCAACATATTAATTAGGGCATTAATCTGCAATTACTTTGGGAGAGGCTTCTCCAGCAGTGGAAAATAAAAACATACAAAATAAATAAAATATTAATTTCTGAGTGCATGTTTATATTAAAATTAATAATTGATTTAAAAATGGTATTCATTTATAACTCAGTCATTCTTCGATTTCAGTGTACCTCTTCGTAAAGGGGATATCTAAGTATCTATCTAACCCCTTTGATTTCAGTCTATTCCAGGCCGCTGCCTTCTGCTGTATCACTGAATTCATTCTCCCATATTGGCTACTGCTCCTTAGATTGACTTGCGTGATTTTGGTTCTCAGTGAGCATATGTCCTGTCCAACGCCATGACTGTTGATTAGTTCTTTTGTGTCCATGATTTTAGTGTTTGTCGAATTTCGGAAGCTTTTATACAATCTTAAGTTTCTTGCCATCATGCTTCTATCCATGATCCTGTTATGCATACTACTAGAGGTTGCTGTTGTTATAGGTTTTTTTTAATGAAGAAACTCACTTGCAAAAACCTTGTTATGAATGAAATGCATGTGCCTACTTATACAAACAGTACACAGGTAGGTTGTGATTTCTATGCATTTAACTGGTCTTCAGGTCTTGGCCGTGCGTAGCAGACTAATTCCCGGGTTGAGTACCTGACAACACGTTTGTTAAAATTTCCGTCTAAGGTTTAGAATATTAAAGATAATTCTCTCAGCCAGGGGCAGTAAATGATACGGTGCACACACAATTAATTTCACATCTATGTTTGAACTCAATAGGTATATACTTTTAGTCAGTTCACGTTAGCGATGACGTTTCGCCGAATTTCGCCTCTCCCGTGGCGTTTTATTTGCACGTAGTGCTAATCAATTGACCGTATATGAGGAATTTTATACATTTATATCATGGTAGGTACTCCAACACATTTCTTGAATCACCGACACTGGTTTCAATGAAAAGTACTAGATTTAACTACCTAGCTTTAGATTCCCACGATTTTGTACATAAAAGTTCGAGTCCTTCTCGAACCGAAAAAAAAATCTGCGATATTTAGAGTAAAAAGTCGAAATATCCCTGTAGTTTTGAGGTTAAGTGTGACCTCTTTATGTGACGGTTAAATTTAAGTTATTTTAGTTTGACAAACAAAAGTTGTATCTAAAATAATATAAAAAAACGCCTAAATTTAAAAATGTCAAGTTAAAATTGGCGCCTTGAGAATGCCAAGTCACGTTAAACTAAAATTAATTCATTTTAATGCATTTTAAATTTAAGTGTGTACCTCTAGAATCAGATCCATTGTATTATTAATATTAATTATACAGATTAATTAATAGTAACTATGTAACAGATACATCACAACCTTGGAAAGCGAAAATGCTATCGCTTTTAATCAAGTATAGCTCTGTTCCACCATTAGACAATACCTACAAAAATGTGTCTAGGTCCTCGACTAAACATTGATATTACTTCGTACAGCGGGCGATATGTGAACATGTAGGTAATTATCGAGGCATGCCCATGATTTTTTTGTAAGTACTAATAGTTATAGTGCCTCGTGTCTAACTTAAACATATGCGTATGCCTATATAGATCCCAGAGGGGTAAGCAGAGACGATGTATTGCCAATTTGCGTGTTACTGATGACACACCTCACTAGCCTTTTCATTTGACTTGTCTAATAGACATACATAGACTTGACATACAATTTACATACAGGATTATGAACCTGGACCTGGAGTGGAGCTAGGAGTGCGCTGGGAGTGAGAGCGGGGCTGGGAGTGGGAGCGGAAGTGGGAGTGAGAGTGGACTCTGTAGTCCATGCGAGCGAATCCGTGGGAACATCTAGTCTATACATATAATAAAATCGTAATAGCAAAAAGTGTGTACATTGAATATATTCGGAAAATAACCAACCAGGGCGACTTAAATTTACAAATGTTGCAGGGGAGATTACTCTCGTCTTAATAATAGCGCTGCAGTTATGACTACAATATAATTTTGCAAGTATATGTGCAATGAATGTGATAAAAAATTATAGCAATATTAGAAATAACTTGGATATTATGGTCCAACTTCCGACAGAAAACGAACCAGAAAGAAGATTTAAGGCTTGAGATACGAATGTGACCATAATATATATACATTTTCTTGTCAATTAAAAGGTTTTATTAATGTTAAACTTATTTCGAATTGTTAAATTTTTTATCTATGCGATAAGTATTGAAATAAATTTAACTATGTACTCGTTATCTTTTGAATTACATTGAATCATTGACGAATTACACTTTGCTATGTCGTTGAAAAACACTCTGTATAAGTATTGTAAGTAAACACTGAAAGATCTCAAGGTTTTTTTAAATACCTCATAATTATGTGGACACACGATCACTAGTAAACTAGTTATAGGCTTTATAAAAGTCGTATGATCTAGGCCACGACCCTGTAATGTGTAACACCTCTGGGCCTCATAGGTACCTATTTTCTAGAGTCTTTAAAAGCGTAACAACGAAAAAAATATACTACAAGTGAAACAATGAATATCTTTACTGTAACCTCAGTTATTCAAATAATCCCAGTAGTTTGTACTCAGTCACTAAATCTGCCTAATACCGCAGCACATATTGCGAATAAAGAATTTCCTCATCATCTGTTAACCGCAGTGGCGTGGGGGCGCAGTGATTCAACTGACGTCGCAGAATTTTTTAAGAAGTTTCGAGGGTCCGTCGTTACAGCTCCGTTATACAACAATACAGAGTTTAACATCAGTCAAATGTATAAAACTACGAAGTTTATGCAAGTTGTATTTTTCGCCAATGCAGCAGATGAGTTTATTTCTTTTTTATCTATAATAATTACAGATGTGATAGTATCTTTTCGAGTCATACTTATAATAACAAAACCGATAAATGAACAATCTGAATTAATGGATGCAAATAAAGCTGCTTGGAAAAATGGTATTGGTGATATTGTAATACTGAACACAGATTATGGCGATGACAAAGTAAAGGTATCTACATACTTCCCGTATAGTAATGGATCATGTGAAAATTACGAGCCCATAATATTACACGAAGAATACTTCCCAAGAAAATTCAATAATTTTCACAAATGTCCTGTGAAAATGATGTTTTTACAAAATAAACCATACTTTTTTGTTGTAATAAAAAATAATACAATAGTATCGTTTAACGGAGGTTCTGAATATATAAAACCAACAGAGTTACTGATAGTAGAGAAATTGAACGCCACTTATGAAATTATTTCTGTAAATGACACGATTGACAACTCCATAAAAAATCTTGTAGACTGCCGAGGAGACATTATAGTACCATATTTATTTCTGCACCCCGAAAAGTCTTCTAAACTACAATTGTCCCTTATGTTTAAATATGCTGTCATTTATTGGATTGGCCCTAATCGCCGTGAAATTTACATGTGGGCTAAGGTACTGCTGCCTTTCTTTACAAATGTCATGCCCTTTCTTCTTCTATCATTCCTGGTTTTTATAGTTGTTACCAAATTAGTTAGACGATTCGCTTTGTGTAAGCCTGAAAGGAAAAGGGGAGTGTTCTTTCAAACATTTGTACTGTTTTTGGGCCAAGGAGTAAATTTCGAGACAAAATGTTGGTTAGTTAATAGTTTATTTGTTTTGTGGATTTGGTTTTGTCAAATTATGCGCATTGTTTATCAAGGGGACCTAGTTGATGGATTACATAAAGTTATATTAGAGCCACCTTTAGGAACGCTGGATGAAGCATTGAAAACTGTAGACAATTATGGAGGACCCGAAGTGTTTAGACAGCGCTACAAAGATACACCTTTATGGAAAGAATATCAGATGATTCCGGTGCCGGAACTCCTTCAAAATATCAGAGATATATCCAGCGGTAAACGCTTTGTGATGATGATTGATATGTATCATGTTCTCTATTCACGAAAAGTTGTTCAAATTGTAGATCAAACAGAGATCAACTTACCTCAATGCTGGTATATAAGACCAAGGTGGCCAGCTTTGCCAGACGTTACATCTCTATTATTTAACATATTCGAGTCGGGATTTAGCATGAAATATTTCGTGGACCGCTTCCCGACAAGAAAATTGCAAAAAATATCTACCGTTAGTGATGAGGCACCCCTATCCTTGGATGCTTGTTTCTATGGTCTGATGGTGATGTATTTATTATGTGTTTGTATTTTTTGCGGAGAAATTGTACTTCACAAGTATGAAATAGGAACTAAATGGAAGATGATGACATCGAAAATGTAATTTAAATATTATTATGTCTAATTTGAAGAATAATAAAGTAATACACCCCAAATTGAAAGTTTATATTCATTCAAGTTTCTTTTATCATCAGTCCGTTATACAGGATGGAATTTTGTAATGCCACCTGAAGGGAAATCACTCTTAATGCTGTATAATCTACAGTATTAAGATAAGAGTACTATCTTACTACAGTGTAGACAGAAAATTTTACTCAAAGAAAACATTCCTTTATTTATGAAAAAAAAAATTGCATTCAAAGATTTTCGAAAATTACCCGGGAATCGAACCGACTAAAATCTGTAAAAATTAAACCCCGTACTTTTATCGCATCGATCGTTAGGGTCAATTATAAGTATGAAATCTTTCTAACAAACTTGATAAATCAAATAAGAGGAAAACATGAAATCTTAAATTATTTTAATTATTTACAAAAAATGGTAAACTAATCAAATCAAATCAAATATTCTTTATTGTGCACCAAAACATATAAATTTTATATAAAAACAAAAATTACATAGAAGGATGAATTTAGTGTACAACGGCGGCCTTATCGCTAACTAATTAGTTGTTAAAAATGGTCTAAATTTTCTTGGATACAAAATTTTCTATACATATAAAACTACACAATATTAAACTACTACCCATGACACAGATTAATAGTTACCACGTAACAGATACATCTCAACATTGTACAACGAAAATCCCATCGCTTTTAATCAACTACTCCTTCCCACTGTTAGACAATACACCCAATATGTGCGCGGTTTTTGATGTGGCACTCAGCGCGCAAAATATGTCTATGGCGCTCGACTTAGCATTGTTACTATCATGGATTTAGCAAGATCCTAGGTTTTAATTTAGAATTATTGATTAATTAATTTTGACATTGACTAAATGATTGAAAACATTTATTGTGCCATTTCTACTCGTTATTTTTAATAGGTATTACATGTGACCTACCAATGTTATGAAATGTTGAAATTGCCGATTCTAAGTAAACTATACGAGTATGTGCCTATAGAATTTCTTTTTAAATTACCTCTCTTACATTCATAAACCTGATTTTATCTCATTGCATGACGCACATTATTTTATTCAACTCACTGCAGACCCCAGCCTTTTTGAGGACTTCACTAGTTTGATCCTTGAACGTTCCCCTAGGACGTCCTCTACCTCTAGTGCCTTCTACATTAGCACTGTAAATCTCTTGTTTCACTTTTCTTTTATTCTCAAATTTTCAATACCAACGCAACATACCCTTCTCTAACTTCATTACTACATCATCTAATCACTGTGTTTCTAACTCTGTCACACAACTCCATTTTGCTATAGGTAAATGTATACCTATGTGACTGTTGTTAAGGTTACTAAAATAACTTGTATTAGAATGGTGGAGGCTGACAGATTGACGGACACGAGCAATTAGCCTGCACTGTTCACCGTGAGCAGTGTGATCTGATTTCATCTAATTAATTATTCTGAAATCGTCAGGAAGACAATAGAGAGTTCATGAATCAATTGTGCATAGGAATTAGGAACCTTACTCGGACGTAAGTGTAAAGTGTTAGGTATGATTATATTTAGGTGAAGAAAACCTGCATAGAATGAAGAATAAATTTCGTTTACACTCAAGAAGATGAGAAGAGAAGAAAATAAACCGCCTTGTTTTACAATATTTTATTTACAATACAATACAACAGAAAACAAGATAACACAGCATTGCACAAACAGATACCGTTATAACTTTTAGAAGTTAAAATAGTACAATTTAGTTGTACTATTACTTATCGCTTTTAGCAACATACAACCTTTGTGTAGAAGATATTATGCCATTGACAAAGGTAGGTTGTGATCTATTGCAAACTTTATATAGGTAAAACTATAGCAAATAAGTAATAAAAAAAAATATGGTGATACACATACAGTACATATTATATAGAACAAATACGTCTGTTTGTCTGCTTGTCTGTTTGTCTGTTAGTTTGCATCAAGAAAAAACGACTGAACCAATTCTGAGTTTTCAGAAAAAACATAGGGCTTAATTCGCAGTAACATATAGGCTTCATTTTATCGTAATCAGCTTACACAATCAAAAGTTATGTACATGTCTTCAAATATTTACATTGCATTTGTTGTCCAACATTCTCAAGAGATGGCGCTACGTGTCGCATCCTGCAACTCAAAAGTTATGCGAATTTATAGTCTTCAAAAACTCACATACATTACATTTTTATTTAAAGTAATGCTCAGTTGAATTTGGATTGCGATGGAAGAGTTAGGAGAACAATATTTGGAGCGACGAGGGTAAGAGAGAAAAAAGTTTGAGGGGAGGGTTGAACGGAGAGTTGAGGATAGAGCGGGATCGGGATCGGCAGCGGGAGCGGGAGCGGCAGTGGGAGCGAGAGCGGGAGCGGGAGCGGGAGCGGGAGCTGGAGCTGGAGCTGGAGCTGGAGCTGGAGCTGGAGCTGGAGCTGGAGCTGGAGCTGGAGCTGGAGCTGGAGCTGGAGCTGGAGCTGGAGCTGGAGCTGGAGCTGGAGCTGGAGCTGGAGCTGGAGCGGGAGCGGGTGCGAAAGAGGGTGCGAAAGCGGGAGCTGGAGTGGGAGCGGCAGTTGGAACTGGAGCGGGTGTGGGAGGGGGCTGTGGATTTTCAGCTATATTTGATTCTGTAGTCCACGCTAGAGGAGCCGCGGGCACAGATAGTACATAAGAAAAGAATATACTACAATAATTATAAAATCAAATACCTAAGCAGCAAAAAGTGGAGTGCAAGATATTGATTGTCTGATGGTAGATGATATTTATATTGAGTGCAAAAGATTATCTATTGACTAACTCTGAACTAATACATGCATATATCTAACACAAGTCATGTTTTACTGAAACTTCATCTATCACAGATTGTATGCAGAACTTTAGCCGAGCGTGAGATCTGCACACCACCCAATGTGCACAGCAACCCCATTTGCCAATGAAATGTAAACATAGGTAACTCACCTTCGATCAGACCAATGCGAACTTGTGCCGCGTTTGTGAATAATTTAGATTTTACTATCAATATCTTCAAGTAGGTTAGAATTGGGGATTCTGGATCAAATCGAAAGTTCGCTGGCGCTCAAGTTCGATTGATTCAGTCTCCCCAATTCCAAGTTCGATCGATTCAGTCTCCCCAATTCATAATTGGTAAGTAATTACATTAAGAACTGTTAAACTTGCTGTTGTCTTCATTTCAACAATAATATTGCTGAATATTTCAATCTCTCTACTGCTTAGATCATAATCGATGTTTGTGCATACTAATTTGAAACGAAAATAGATAGATCCTATCAGCAAATTGTATTCGCTGCATGTTTCTGCTACTCAAGTTCAGAATGTTTATAGTAATTAATCGTGAGCAATTTTCTTTTCTGAACCACTTCTCTTGCAAATACTTTCTCGAATTCGAATATACGCAATTTGAATCGAAGAGCATCTGATGTCCAGGTCCCTGTTCTAACTTCATCTCGTGCAGGTACAATAAAATATGTAACCTCTTCGTTAAAAGTAACAGACTTATGTTGATTCATTATTGAGGTTATACCTACCATGCTATCACATGCTCTTTTTTAATGGACTGGATTATTTGTATAGTTTGTATATGTGAAAATGAAGAATGGAATGATTGTAAAAATGAAAGAACTTATATAATCTATAAAAGTTTATTCTTTAAACACCATTTCTTTAAACAAGTTACATTTCTAAGAGCACATATTGTAGGATGATAAATACAATTATATATATCAGTTGATAATCGATATTCTTCATACAAACTTAGTAAACTAGGACAAGACTTAGTTTCTAAATTATAAACATTATTGTAATCTAATATTTGTTTAATCCATATCATTTTTTCAAGACCTTTACAGTAAATCGTTTTATCGATTAAGAATTCTTCTATATACGCCAAGTAATTTGAATATGGTATAAACCCATCATTCCAATATATTTTTCGATTTCTTTGTATCCAATTAACTTGCTTCCTTTCTTCCGCTGATAAGTTGTAAATTGGAAAAGGGGGCTTAATTAAAAGTACTTGTATTTGGTCCTTGTATGCGATCGCTATTTCTTTTAATATAAATTTATTATCAGCTATCTTGAATCCTTGCAAATCGACTATTGCTGCTGCTTTCATGTTAGTTTGCGTACTATATGGCTTAAAGGTTTATATTCTATAAGGCGATCGTTAATAATAAGACAGTAAGCAGACGTATGATCGGGAATATCTTGCGAACATTCGATTTCCAAACGCACATCTACAGGTCCTGTTTTTAAGTTTTCGTTTTGTCTTGAGCAATCGATTACAAATAATGGAGCCTTTTCTTTGAAAGCGTTCAGATCAAGCAAAGGATCCGCGGGAAGGTTGTAGTAAGACTGGCGGAATTTAGCATACATTTCGTATAATATACCATGTTTGTTTTCATCAAATTTTAAATTCATAGAGTCGTAAGGATAATATTGAGAATTTAAATACAATTTCACATTTGTCACGTTACAATGATCAAACATGGAGCAATCTTTTGTTTTGCTATTTTTTCTGTTAGTCTGAAAACCTAGGATAACATAACGAGGTTTTTCTAATTGAGAAGATGTTTTAACTGACCAAGAATGTTTAGTCGTTTTTGGTAGTAACGGATATTCGTATAAATCCCAATTTCTGAATGGTACTTGTATGGTCTTATCTTTTTCTAAATGTTTTAGTAGCAACAACCTTTCCCGATCTGACACTTTGACATGCGGCATGCGCCATTGTATTCTCTCTATCTTTACATTAACATTGGTTGTTTCAGCTGGTATTAAAGCACTATTTAAATTATGATTGTTTCGATTCAAAATAAGTTCATGTTTACTATTTATGATGATTTTATTATAGTCTTCAGCAAATCCAAATATTTTATTTAATGGGATGACAATGCTAAAATAACTTCTGTTTTTGAATCCGTTTGGGCCCCAACCCCATAAGGCTGCTATTTTACTTTCACCCTCATTCATGGATACGTATGATTTCATTGTGGTTGTAATTCCCGAATTTTTTATACGATCTATTTCTACTCCATTCATTTCATACCTAATGTCTTGAAAGAGAAACATAAAGGGATTATTAGTAAAATCCACATTTAAGTAAGTTTCCTTTCCAGCGGCATCTCTTTTAACCACTTGGGCATGTCCTTCGATGAATATAGAGCTAGCTGAGGGTAATATATACACATCTTGTTGATGTATAGGTATTCGAATTTCATCGTTTTCTTTAAAACTATTATTATATGGGTTGTAAGTATGAATTTCATAGCTTTCGATAGCATTATCAAATTGAGGTAACTCGGTAATCTGCAGCATACTCATTATAGTACTTTAAATCCCAGAGCTCTTAGAAAATCTTTATTACTCTTTGTTATCTTTTTTATAGTATTCACACGTCTGCATTCTCGAACACTGCGTGAAGAATTAAGGCGTTTCACTTGATGATTGGAGGTTTTATTAAACATTATCATTTTATTTTTCTTAAATGTATACGCAATTGAATTTCTTCTTTTCTGAAATTAATGTAGTTACCGTTTTCGTCAGCAACTTTAATTGTAATAGATGAAATGTTTTTTTTATTTATTGGAAAGTAAATAACGTTTCTAGGTACTTCAATATATCTGTATCCTGGTGGCACGCTAGGAACAAACTCGTGTATTGTATGGGTCGGTAAACCGTTAGTGAATGATCCTTGTATGAGATCGCATTCAACTCTTATAATAGACACTGGTTGAATATTGACCGGATTATCTGAGTCATGCCATTTATTTGCATCTAATTTCGACGTTGAGAATCCTAACATACCTCCAATACTATTCTCTACATCAAAATTGACAATTTTATTACAAAATAAAGAACACTTTAAAGTATTATTGTTTGGTTTTATTTTTATTTCACAATCTGTTAAATTACTCTCAAGGTAGTCACATATATCATAAAAATCATATGAGCCAGGGGGGAGTTTTAATTGTTTGCCCTCATTTCCGTAAGCGAAAGTATTGTTTTTGTAATCAACATTTGATATAGAATTGTATGCAGAGAAATAAAGCAACCCGCACTCATATTTACCCTCTAGACTTAAAGGGGGGTGAAAATATGTTTCTAAGACTGATTTAACGCCTGAAAGCGTTACCGTGATAGACATTGTTCTGTTATCGACTGAGTTTAAACTGTATTTTGCAAACTATTTATTCTATCATACCAGAATTTTTTTAAATAATTTAAACATAAGTGTCCACAGTTATAAGGATGATCGCGTTGAATATTTTCATAATTATAGTTTATCATCTTTGATCCTATATATTTAATAAATTCTTTAGGCGGCTTTAAATCTCCATAGCTATCAAAATATTCCACATAATTGTTAAATTTGACATATGCTACCCAATGAGAACCAGAATTATTTGAAGTGTCTAAGTTAATTACACCGCATTCTTTACGATAAGGACATTTTGGCAATTCATCTCTCATGAAAATACCGCGAAAATAAGGTATATCACCCGCATAATTCATAATGTCTATATTAGTCAGAGCTCTCTTGGGTAGCTTATAATTTAGTTTTTTGGCTTGGTTACAAAAATACCCAATCCATCCTTGTGCGTCTTTAGATGTAATCCTCTTCCAATACCAATTGTTTCCATTTTTCCGTTACGTGATTTTAATTCTGCTAATCGTTTTCTAGCTCCTTCAAACTCTTTCATAACCTGGGCGATTCCATCTGCCCCGCCAGGTAAACTGCCAACAGCAGATAATCCCGCAAAAACAGGTATCATTGGTAAAACACCACCGGTTTTAGGAACAGGTATAATGCGAGGCGGTTTGACATCCTGGTCCGATGATAATTCTTTAGCGGCTGCCATTGCTAGCTGTATTGCCATTTTCTTACAGTTTGGTTTTAGTTTTTTCAGACATTTTTTTGTGTGTGATAATATATTTTTAAATAAGCCTTTACCACATTTTATTTTGGGTACAGCTCTTTTTGTTTTCTTGCTTAAGCCTGCACCAATACTAATTTTTGCTAGCATAGCTTTATTCACCAAATTTGCAGCTAATTTCTCTGCAACACTAGCATCTGGAGCAGAAGCCCGTTTTTTAGCCATTTTCATTAAGATTATGTCAGCTTTATGTCGATCACTCAGGATGGATGACTTATTGTATGCGATATCGTGTTGTTTGCAATATTCGTCTAATTGGTTTATCCCCTTAACGCCTTGAGCAAGTCTACGTTGAAGCTTAGTTCCAGGTCCGCAATAATTATAGCCAGGCAGATGTAATTCGAAGGGCAGACAGTTAATAAATGAATTTAGAAGACTTCCTTCAGTCATGTCCAGTAAAAGACTAATAAAATATAGCGAGTGCTCTCGTTTAAATTATGTTTTAGTAATTATAATAATACACTTGTTTTATCAATCCAGCTATTTTCTTCTATCGGCAATCCTAACCATTTTACAAATAATTTGCTTCCTTTTCTTTTTAAAATCTTTTCTACTAAATAAACATGAGGATATTTCGTTTTCTGCAATTCTTCTCTATAAAATGCTCCTAGAATAGGTCTCTGTTTCACATCATTAACTAAATAAGTGATAGGATTAGTATTTTGTATTCTACTTATCTTGAAAATTTCCGTAGACCAATTAGGGGTATATCCTTTCTCAAATGTTCCTTTGTACTTGCTAATTCTAACACAATCTCCTAATTTAAGTTTGTAACGTTTTGGTTTTATCTGAACTAAACCGATGTTTTGATATCTATCCAAAATATCGTTTTTTACTTTTTCATTTACTTCAGCTGGACATCGACCAATAGTTCTATGACATGAATTATTATAATCATAAACTACTTTATGTAAGGTACCATCCAACCATTTATAATTTCCTTTCAAACTAAATTCTTTGTACAACTTGGACTTTAGAGTTCTAATTAACCTTTCTACAATTGAAGCTTTCTTTGTAGAGTATGTAGAATAGTGGTTTATATTGTAAGTGTTCATTAATTTGCTAAACTGATCATTATAGAATTCTTTCCCGAAATCGGTTTGCAAGTTTTGAGGAACACGACCTTTTTTCAATATTATTTCAAACGCGCTACACACAAATTTTTTTGTTTTTTGATAAAGGGGTAACGTCCAAGCATACTTAGAAAATGTGTCGATTACCACTAAAATATACTTGTTTTGTCTATTATCTTTTGATACTGCTTGCATATCAATCAAATCCGCTTGCCATAAATCATCAATGTCTTTCATAACTACTCGTCTTCGAAAAAAGTTTTTTCTAGCATTTTTGTGTATTTCATTTACTACGTCTGCCTTGCTCATTTTTTCCTTGTCTATATGATTCAGAAAATTTCTCTAGTTTCATTACACGATCGGTTAATTCCATCAACAACTCTTTTAATGTTTTAATTATTTTGAGACTGTTGTCTAAAGCGTTGTCCACATATTGTTTTGTAGCACTATCATTATCATCCGCGGGAATACCAATATTTTTCAACGTTTTATTTTGAGCACTTAAATTTCCATTATCAGTTCTTTTGAACACACATTCCGTTTGAAAATTATCATTAAGTTTTCGCCGTTTATTTATATGATGACCGAACTTGTCAACGTTCATGATTGAGAGCTATTGGGATACTGTGTATTAATAGAGTAAATTCATTCTTTTATGATATCAGCTTCCTTTAGCTCTTCAATGATAGATATTATTTCATTGTCGTGGCTGTTATTTCCAGCATCTCTTGATGCAACTAAAAGTTTAAGTCTCTCAATTAACTCATTAGGGTTATCCCAATAAATGAAATCAGTATTTTTTCTATATTTTTTTAAAGTGGGTAGTGTACCACCAGTTTTTTGATATGCATTTATGCCTTCGTTATCTGCGTTAGTAAAAAGAGGCTTTATGAGTTGATTATATTTCATTCCTCTATCCCCTCTTATTTGACCATTTGGATTATAATCTCTTTTATGAGCGTTTGTAGTAATGAGGATATCTTTGTAAACGAGTTTATCTTTCTCAGTTACAAGATGAAGGTTTGGCTTATTTTTAAGCAAAACTTCTTTTAGACCAGCAGTTATTTCATACTTTTTGCCATCAATAACAGCCATGGAGATTTCATCATCTAGGGGACCAATTTTACAAAATTGCACCTCGGAATTGCCCACCATAAGTTTATCATTCTCATTGCGTAAACCAAATGGTACATGTAGAGCATTTTGATTTTCAGATAAATTTTCTGTATCAATCCATGATTTAACCGGGGTACTCAGTTTAGCCATTTTATTCTCAGTCTTAATAGGAGTAAAGAATTCAGAATCTTCTTTCGATGTAGAATGTTCACTGGAATCAGTCTCGTAAATATCATCAGCACTATCTTGAATATCTTTGTATGAAGATGATGTTTCTATTTTTGGACTCTGGCTGTTTTTCTGTTCAACATTATTTACTTTACTACTATTCAGTTTGTTAAATGCTGTATCTATAGCTTTTAAAGGCTCTGTTATTGGTTTAAATATTTTATTATATTTTATTTCATTTTCCACTTCATCATTTTGCATTCGTTTTATTTTACTTTTAATAGCTTTTACAGATTTTATTAGCTGTTCTTTTACTGTTGTTTCCATAGTAAGATTCGTATTTATTGTACAAACACCACGCTTGTTTCTTATAGAGTGAAAATTAAAATGATGAATTTGAGTTCGGAGTAACTTATTTATAGTAAGACTCAATCAAAGTTAATAAATGTGTCAAAACTGCATCTATACCGTCCCTTATTAAATTCACAATCTTTATTGATAAGTAAAAACCCGAATGGATCCTGCCAAATATCTGAACAGAGTTTTTTGAATTCATCCCATTTCATATCAGAATTGATATGCTCATTATAAATATGTTTTAAATTAATGCTGTCTTGTTTAAAAATTAATAAAAAGTTGACATTGTCACGTATCATTTGTTTGGGGATTTTTGAATATGTTTGTGATAAATAGAAGCAATCAATTTGCTTATGTCTACCCATAGCAAAATAATTGCGAATGTTAACTTGATTTTCACACGCAACGTCATCAAAAATGAAAACAGAATTCGAAAAAGCCTCATTAGGCGAAACCACATCTTGACTATAATTGAATGTGAAAAAATTTATTTCAGGTAATTTGCTTAAGACCTTATTTAGAAAACAATAATTAGGCTGAAAAGTAGTTTTTGAGTATAGGTATATATTTTTAAATTTTAAACCATTTTTATGGAGTAATAAACTAATCATTACATTAGTTTTACCGCAGTTTGAAGGACCGCATATAATACAACGAATCGTATTTGGTAATAGAGGGCTATGTCTTATTATGGTTGAGGGACAGTCTACACTTAATTTACAAACTTCCAATGTTATATGTTGTTTAACCAACTTCATTTTGCATTCTGGCTTTCGATTACACTATCATTGGTTATATAGACATGTCTAAACAGGCTCGTGCTAATCGTTGCATGCATATCAACACATCTCGCTCATATTCCTATAGAGCAAAAGATACATGACCTTTTTATATTAGAGCAAGCCTAATTTGTTACAAATTCTTTTATTTAGTCATTGCGACTGAATCAAGCAAGTCGCATGCAATTTTCTCGTTCGTCCCCTAAAAAAGAAAAAAAAAAAAAAAACGCTTACGGTATGTATCTTTGATTTGGTTTGTATAGAAAAATTGCTGTCGCCTATTAATTAACTAACATTTGTATATATATATATATTTCTTCTTGCAGAGATGAGCCAGTCTCTCCTTATTGATGATGATTACAACCCCATAACAAATCCTTTTTACTACGCTCAAGACATCATGGCCGACTCATGCTTCAATCAGGAAGAGGTTTTGGTTGCTGAAAACGAGGTCAAGCTTAAGAGTAATAAGGCGATGAAAAAAAAACCGAAAGCTAAGAAAAGGATAGATTCTAAACGAAAAGTTCAATCAGCCGCTCTTCAAACTTCAAGTTATATCATTAGAAAAGAATCCAGAAAAGCAATTCAGTTAATTAAAATAAACATTATAGACTTGGGTGGAAGTGAGCTTAATAGTTCAAGTGATAGTGACAGTGCAGATGTCAGTGTGCAATATATAGTAACAGACAGATATGATGATGTAGCATACGCTGCTAAAAGTCTTATAAGTAAAATAGTTAAAAAAATAAATGATGACGTTTAATCTGTTTCCAGTTATTAATTCATAATTATAAATGCTATAGTTTCTGCTTATGTCATTGGCGCTGTATTAAATGATTTGTAATAAAATAAAACAGTATTATGATTAGAAGCTATTCTTTTATTTATAATAAAAAATAAGAGTACATGGTTAAATATATCTTACAACTATGGTATTAAGTACATTATGTAAAATTATTAATATATAGACATGCTTTAAAACATAGTATTATAGTGACCCCATGGTAAAGTGCTTACATGCCTTCTTTTTACTTGCCTCTTATCATCTTCGTTATTCAAAACTAGTTTATTAACATTCTGTGTAAATATTTTATGTTTACATGATCTGATTATACACATGTTTTCTCGTAATGACTCGTTTTCAAACAATGCTTTTTTATACTTGTCTATATTAAGTTTCTTTGTGACAGATGATTTTACACCCTTTGCTTTCTTTATGCTTACTTTTTTGGAATTAATACAATACAATTTAGCACGCAATCCTACAAATTCTGTAATAATATCGCCACCCATTTCATCTTTAAAATATCCGGGGATTTTTTCATTTGCTTTAGGAATACTATACACATTATTAAATTCAAAATTGCTAGTATCAAAGTACTTAATATTCTTTTTCATGTCTGCATAAAAGTCATCTGTAAATATGCGATATAACAGACTATCTGTGTCGGTATAGCAAAGCTGAATATTATCTTTATATAAAGTTTTCATGATAGAATAATGAAAATTATAGAGATGAGTTTTTGCTAACTCTAACACTGAAAACCCTATGTATATAGGTCTGTCTAGAGTAATTGTACTCTGGTCTAACTGTATAGCTACTAAATTTTCAGAAAAAATTGATAAACATTTGAAATTAGGTGCGCTTATGAACTTTTCAGCTCCAATCAACTTATTAGTTTTGTTACGTTTATCAGACCATACATTTACAAGTCTCACATCAACTTGCTGTCTTTTATTTTCAATTGTCTTGCCAAAAATGGAATTATTCTGCTTTTTGAAAAAATCTTTTTCGAAATCGGACTGAGCTAGCTGTCTAAGTGAAGTATTGAGTGAAATATATGGTTCAAGAAAATTGCTTTGATCAAAAGACAAAACTCGATGAATTTTTAGTAATCGAAGGCCGTTTTCTAAGCATTTTTTCAAATGTACATAATGAATGACGTAACGATATTTATCATAAAGGCTGGCAATTAATTTAGGGTTAGTTCGGCCTATGGGTACAAATTTTTCTGCCGCAAAAGGCAAATCTGAGTGGTGATCATGTACATCGGCAGGATAGTGAAGATCTACTTCAAGTATGTAGCCACGATCACTATCGTCCGGCACTAATGCCACATTAAAATTCATAACTTCAATCGGATTAAGAAATAAAAAGTTAGACTTTGGTAATTTTTGCATCATAGCATATCCGTACAAATTGACACAGTCTAAGTAAACAAGAAAATTGCTTGGTTTGTTCTCATTAAAGTGCGACATGTATTTATTGTTGGCTTGAGCATACCTGAGAGAACATTGTGCTAAGCCTCCGCGTATACCCTTTTCGATCATTTGATACATCTCTACGTCCGAGATCAAATCTAACTCAACTTCAGTGTAAAGTAACATGGCATCCCAACTCAGTGCTGGTGAAGATACATAGTAACACGGATCTAACTGATAATGACGCAGACTGATATTTCTAAACTTTTCAAAGACATCCGCTAACAACAAAACATCACATTTCAAGTATAAGTCTGTGTATTCTCCCAGGTTATTAATTTTAAACGTATGCCAAACCTTTTGAGCATGTTCATACTCTTGTTCTGATATGTGTTCTGAAGTTAATTTATTGAAAAAAAAATGACAAGGTGGTAACTCGGTTTCCTCATACCGTTTCATCGAATCTACATAGTCATAACAATACACTCCCTTTCGGCGGACAAGATCGAACTCGTCTTCATTGTTAAAATATTTACGCAAATTGTGAAAATCATTGGGATGCAATGTTTTTACTAATTTATCTAAACTAGAGCTGAGAAAATTAAAGGAATCAATAAATTTAAGCTGTGCTGCTTTGTTTGAGTCTATAGGTATAAATTTAGTGAAAGAAATATATTTTTCCTTTGTTTTAGGAATGATGTTGATACGACCGCAAACATTCCCTAATTCAGTTATGAAAAGGTGGCAATCATAATTGCTCAAATTATGAAATATAACAGGTATTAATGAGCATCTTTTTGATTTTAAATTGCAAGATTGGTGCGCAGGGCCTCTATAAAAACCTGAAAAATGATCGTGGTCAGCGACAATTTCATCATTTTTACAAAATGGTTTTTCACAAATATGACATGAAGCAGCTCTTTGAAAAGTTTTTGACTCTAGGTTGGTTAGGGGTTGCATTGGTTTTTCATCGGATAAAATAGTATTAAGTCTAAGTAAATCATGTGATATGGTCTCGACAAACTTTTTTGCACAATTAGGACCCCTGTACGAAACATATTCATTCAGCTCTGATTTAGATTCGCTACATATGTAGTAAGCAAAACTTGTAGCTTGATGAAGCTGTATATTTTCTGTATAACAAGCTTTATTTTTATCATCGTATTCTTTAAGTAAGCTTTCGAAATCACCGTATATAACTACAGGAATTCTTTGCTTTCTTTCATAATTATCAAAATGTAACTTTTCGCCTACTTCAGGCAAAACAGTTTTTACTCTCGCACAGCAGTGTTTATCTAGCTTCTCTTCCGAATCAAAATAGACAAAACATTCATCACACAACAATATTTTAGATTTATGGCGTGTTATTTGTTTGCGTACTAATTTCTCAAAGCTTTTAATTAAACAAAAATGACTTTTCTCGTTTTCATTAACATATAACAGGTTAACATGGGTAAATTTTCGTTTTTGAGTTTTGTAAAGAGGGCCGTTAACATCATTATTTTTTCCCAAACCGTAGACGTTAATGCTAATGGCAAGATTATTCTCTTCAAATAACTTTATATCACGAAAAGAAGGTGGAAACGACATGTCTTTTATATTGAGTATTTGTGAATAATGAGGATAAGAAGACACTCGATTAGAATTACATTTTGATGGAAACATATGTGCAACTATGCTCCATAGGAAACAATGATCATCTCCATTCTTAATATTTAAACAAGATTTTGTATTTTGTATTTTCTTTGGTAAAGGGATGTAAGATCCAGCTCTAAGCGGATTATATTTAGCGATGTTTATTTCTAAATGGCTAATAGATTCAAGAGTCCAGCCTGATTCCGCTAGTTCAAATTCGGTAAGTTTTCCTGCTAAATTTTTGCAACTTTCTAAATACAAGCTCATAATGTCTGTATTTACAAAAGTCGTAACATAACTGGTATTGAATGACTTCAGAGATTTTTCATCATTTTTTGGCAATAGATATGTAGCATAAAGTTCAAAATTAACCTTTAATGCTTTATGAATTTCAAGATCACGATTGATCAACTGTTTTACTAATGTCGATATGTTATTTAGAAAAAATTCAGGCTCCAATTTATTATCTTTACAATTAATTCGATAGCTAATGATTCTATTCTTAAATGCACAAGATATTACATGGACATCGTCAAATTCAGTGCTAAGTAAGCAATTAGCCTTGTGAATATTACTCCGTATGTGTGAGGAATATTTTATTATTTTGACGTTACAGACTTTACACATAGACATTTTAAGCAATCCGCTACTTATTTATACAAAGTAACAAGGGTTCAAAATAATAGGTATAAATGAGATAATCAGTAATAATATATATTAATAGTAGTAATATAAAATACAAATAAAGTTACAATGAATAAATGAATATAAAAGATAAAATACAAATTAAAGGTAGCCCGCAAATATTTTATACTTATCATTAATTTTCTTGGGGGTAAAGGACTGGTTGTATATCTTTAAACTGTTTCTTAGCAGCCTTTACAACGTTAGTGACTGCTTTAAAAACCCCTGATTTTTCATCTACACAAGACTTATATGTTAACAGAGTATTTTTATATGCATCTTTCGCGAGCGCGTCTTTAGTACGGGAGATCTTTAACTCTATATAAAAGTCTCCCTTCTTAGAGAAGTCCCGCTGGCTGGTATAACCTGTTGCTACTTGGCGCCAAAGTAGTCCATGCAGTTTCTGGGCGACAATTGGCGTCGATTTTTCGTCCTGAAATTAAGAAAATATTTTATGTTAATGAATACCTGATGGTATTCGCTCCTACCTTTTTAACATCTGAACCAACACATACATACGTACATCCTACAAACCCCCACGCACATACATAGATAGGTATACACGCCCATCCGTTGAAATTAAATGGGGAAATGAAATGCAACTTCTTTTATTGATAGTAGGTATAGCCGTTAAAGCTAACTATGAAACAACTGACCTCCGATTCCTCCAAAAACAATTTTCGTTGCTTTCGCACCACTTCCTCTCCTTCAGAATCCGATTCAGTCGATGAGAGCAAGGGCCGCGGGTCAGCAGGCTTCCTCCCTCGCTTAGCAGGCTGTCGTTTTACAATATTCTTCGTTTTTTTAGGTGCTGAGGTTTCTCCCGTGTTCCGCATAGCCTCTTCAGTCGAATCGAAGGGGTTGTTAATCGACGACCTAAAACAAAGTTAATATTAAAACAGACTGCCGTGATAACAATTTAACATGTGTGGGGTTTTATTAAAAAAAAAACCTATTTTACTTACTTTAAATAATTTAAATTGAGTTGCATGCTAGTCTGCTGTGTAGAGTAGCATAGTAATAATAATAAAATCATTTATTCTCCAAAAATATATATCCAGTAACTCAGCCAAATTTTATAATACCGTTAGTTGGCAGAAATTGCTCTCTTACTTTTACACATCTATGGCAGAGAATACTAAATATCACTACGCAATGGTGAATAGCAAAGCAAATTACAAGGATTTTAATATTGATATTAGCACAAAAAGATTGAGGTCATGTTAATACAAATGTATGTTGCGTTCTCTAACTAAAATAAAATTAAAGAGAAAAATAAATTGAAATAAATTAGGTAGGTACATACATACTAGTAATTTTGCTGATGATTGCTCCCAAATCACTTTATAGAGATACACACTTCGTCTTTCTTCTTTTTCACTGATTTCACTAGAAATGCACTCCGTCAACTTTTTAAAACAAATGATGGACACGTCTGACACTCTGTATTACTATAATTAAAATGAATTAATCAAATATAGAACTTTAGGATATGTTCACAGTACTAAAGTAGTCTCGAAACCAATGCATACTTAATAGATACAAACTAATTTCAACCTTAATTCATCACATAATAAGTCTCGCAAATATATTTTGCTATAGTCAGCAGTTGGTTACTGTAAACACAGCTTATGATTTATCAAATAAGGAAATCTATGAGATCTCATTCGAAACCTGAAACGCAAATCTAATAAGGAATCAAGATGTACCTCAGACTCTCGTAGCTAAGTACTGGATGTAAGACATGAGTTGTATAGAAGGGTATGGGTTCAATTCCCGGGGGAGGACAAACACTTGCGCGATTTGTGTGAAGCCGAGGTGCATTATTTATGATTTCGTCTTATTGTTATCTAATTCACATAGTTTAAAAAAAAATCGTGTATATATATATATATATATATGTATTGCTACGTATATACGTAATGTTTGCAAATCATATTTTTATCATCTGAATAAAAAAATCTTATTAATTTTAATGTTTCTATTAACGCCGGGAAATAATAATGGAATACAGTTGCCAATGTCGCGTACTACATAGCGACGCCTAGGATATACCAGTGAAACTAAATCTATACAAGGCATTGGATGCATCGCTTGCGCCGTTTAAGCTTGTTGCTGCTATCAAAATAATCTAGATGGAGTCCCGACAACGTGAAGAAGCCATTATTTAGTATTTCTATTATGTAGTACTATTCTTTTTTTAAATATATTGAAAGAATGTAGATCCTAATCAAGTATAAAAAATAAGAAAAATGACTGATTGGTTAAATAAATATGTTTTCAAGCCATATTCACTTATGTCCTAAAACCCGCTATTGAAATTTTCACGCCACTTCGTATATATACAAATGACACTTCATATAAATCGACTGGTCTCTGAGATGACGTTAGTTTATTACGATGCGCCCGAATCGGAACGACTAAAATAATCGCAGATGTACCTTGTCAATTCGGTGGTCATTATTAGTACGGAGGCGGGCGATCCTGAAAACAATTGATAACCGAAACCCCCAGACCCCAGATGAAGCCCAAAAGACGAAAATGTCGGGACTGGATGAGTCTAAAATTTGATTGGTCTCTGTATGATGAAAATGGTCTATTACGATTTACGCCCCGGAATCGGAACGACCATTAGTAATCGCAGGTAACCAGTCAATCGTGCTTATCGTACATTAGTAAGGAGTCGGGGCGATCCTGAAAACGAATGATAGCCGTACCAGACCCTAGATGAAGCCTAGAAAGACGGAAACATGTCAGGGATCTAGAAGTGTCTTTTACAAAATTTTACCCGGCCCTGTGCTGTCGACAATAATATAAAAATAACAAACAATAGACGACAGCACAGGGTTTGAGGGGTTTTTGCTATTGTTTTCCTTAAAAATAATCATTTATTCTTTCGCTATTTAATTTTTAATGAATAATGCAAGATTTAAATAATTTCAAATTAAATAATTCTTTTTTTAATATTAAAAATATAAATGAGGCGCACCTATTTTTTGACAACTCAGTGTGAGCCAGCTCCGGCGACAACATACTGTCAAAATTCTCATGCGACTCAGCTCGACATATTTTTAGTTGAAATAAAAAATAAAATTATGGTTTTTTTTTCATATACCGAAATTTAAGATATTTTATTTGCAAATATTTTGTTCATCATTTAAACTTATGAATTGAGGAGACTGAATCAATCGAACTTGGAATTGGGGAGACTGAATCAATCGAACTTGAGCGCCAGCGAACTTTCGATTTGATCCAGAATCCCCAATTCTAACCTACTTCTTCAGTGAGAGGTATGAAACTTTTACTACTTATATTGGTTGCAATATGCATTCCGTCCTATCAATCCAATCACAGCGAATAACTGAGGGAAAATGGGATTTTTAAACTTTAGTATAGATATCAGTAAAAATCTCGAAATGACACTGAAAATGTCCATACAAATTCTTACGATGGTCATGGCCGTACTTTTCCTTAAGACAATATTAAAATATAAGAAACTGCCAGCTACGGGTATAACAGTAGCACGGTTAAAGCCGTACTGTCTTTGTTTGTCACTTTGTAATGCCAAAATTTAGCTAGTGCGGGTATAGAAGCTACAGTGTTCTGGTGTTTTAAACATGCATATATAAAATACGAAAAAAAACAATAACTTGAATAAATAGTCAATGTAGGTATCTCATTTGTACATAGTGGAAACTTAAATATAGATAACATTCCCACTGCCGTAATGACTAGCGGTTGTTGTTATTATCATAGTTTATCACGGAAAATCGAACACAATAAAAATCTCCTAAGTACCGACTTCATTCGAATGCATTTCAATGCCAAATACGAGAGTTTGCCTAATTTTGCTTGTAAATGGTACATTATTTATTTACACTAAAACCATTTATATAGACATTTTTTATTATTATATCGTTTCCAGAACAAGACTTTAAATATAATAATTGTTGTAGCATCAAGTAAAATCACAGAAGGAACTTATTTTCGTGACGGAATTTGCAATCCACTCCAAACAAAAGCACACCCCTTCGGCGTGGCACTGAGCGCTGGCGCCTATCTTTTTTTATTTTATTTTATTTTATTTTTCTCTTTTTTCATATATGAACACTACGGGAATACTCGTTCTGTCAGTGTGTGCAGTACCTGACCATGTGAGTGTAGGGTCCAATAGAAAAATATATTTCAAGTCTTAAATTTGACAGTAGAGCACCGTAACTCTTACAGAGAGTGGCAGTAGGCGTGGCCTCCATACTAAACTTACAGAAAACTGCCGGCTATGACCGTAGTTCATTTTTAAACACAGCAAATAATAACGGCGTACCCCGTACTGATATTTTTGAATATCCGATAATACGGTTACACCCGTTACTGTCCACGAACGTGTTTAGTAGGTTTACTCTGTTGTTTATTAAATAAATGCTACTAAAATCATGCAAACGTATAAATCCATTTGACAATCACTTGTTCTTTGGTGTTACTGTTCGCTTTTCTGTGACATCACAGCAAAAGCAGAAAATATCAAATTTACATTTTGACCACAAAAATATGTAAATGTTTGTCTGTATTGTTCACATTTATATGCGACTCTTTGCATTGTGTATTTCGATCTTGAGAATTCTGAAGCTGCATAGATTATAAACACAATATTTTTTTTATTATAAAATCCAAACTTGTATGTTATGTCTGCTTATCACTGTGACTCAGCCTCAGTTTTTGTTAGTCATAAAGTGTTTTATTGTAATACAAAATATCATAAACTCAACTCAACTTTACTTAGATATTCACGTGGGTAAATATAAAAGAAACGGTGGTTTAAACAAAATTGACATGATGCCTCCATCTAATCACTATCAATCTTATTTTATACTAGCTGTGCCCGCGGCTCCGCTCGCGTGGACTACAGGTTCCACTCCAATTCCCACTTTCGCTCCCTATCCCACTTCCACTCAGACTCTCAATCTCACTCTAAATCCGGCTCCCACTCCCCTTTTCCCACGCCCACGCACATGCCCACGCCCACGCCCACGCCCACTATCGCTCCCGCTCCCGCTCCCACTTCCACTCCAACTCCAACTCCAACTACAACTACAACTTCAACTTCAACTTCAACTTCAACTTCAACTTCAACTCCCACTCCCACTCCCACTCCCACTCCCACTCCCACTTGGCCTAATAGATAGTACTACTAAGATTTATAATATATCAAAGAACTGTGCGGTAAAATTCAGAATTGTAGTAATTATAACACAATAAAACAAAGGCGTAAAATATTTTTTTGCTATACACGGTATAACAAACAGGCGTATGCACTGCGCCCCCAACTTTTAGAGACGTATACGCCCTAGTAGATCGTCATTTCTGAGGGTTACACTCTTAACAGAGTGCAATTGCTTTAAATTTTATATTCTAGATACAAAAAAATGGTCTCTTAGAGAGTATCCTATTGTTATGTTTGGTTAGCATACGACACGTAGTCAACAATAACTGACATTCGACAGTCATTGCTACGTCATCGTCACGGTATGTGTCTGCATTTCTCTAGCATTTGTTACATTGTTATTTAAGATACCTATCTCGAACCAATCGCCAGTCTTTATTTATATTAGCAAAGCGCACAGGTTGTTGAATTTGAATTACTAAATCATTACGTCAGTTTTTGTGTATTATTTGTATGTCGCTCTACCTATGGAAAAACCTGTGGTCCAAAACCTCAAGTAATCAAATGGATATACACCATGATAGCATGCTCCCAGCTGTTATACCATACATGCACAACATTGTACTTTTGATATTTCTGATCTGCATGTTCCTAGTTTTGTTCGAGTCCATCAGACGAAGTTACCATACGTCGCACGTATGGTAAGGACCATTCGAACAACAGAGTGCGACTGGTTTCGGCATCAGAACATGATTAGATTAGATAAGGGTCAGAGCAAACTTTGACAGGAGCAGAACCATTTGTGGAACTCTTGAAAAGTACCATCAAAACGGTTCTGAAAGCACATGCTGAGGAGCAAAATTTGGCGCACTTCGGGAGCTGAAACCCACTGAGGAGTTTATCGGCAACACAAACACAGGCTTTATCAGCAAGATACTAAAATATGGAAAGAAAGCCGTCTGTCTTATCGTACTAGTTCTTGCCGGTTACTTCGGTGTAAGACACATTCTGCATAAGATGGGCCTCTAAGAGAACTTTAATTATAGACCCTGTGGAGAGAACAGCGAGACGACGAAGCACTTGCTGTGTGAATGCAATGCACTAACTGCAAAGTAAATGAGTGTGCTGGATGTGGTCTACTCTGTACCCAAGGACTACAGGCTTCTGTCCCTTATCTGCATAATAGCTTTTATGCAGCAGACTGTGGGGATGGAAGCACTGTATAGGCAGAGGGGTGGATACAAAAGATCCCATAGAGTCGACGTGTTGCAGGATACATCTGACGTACTCGTATTTTAAGATACATATAACATTACATCAGAAGGAATTAATAATTATTCATTTCTACACCAAAACTATATAGAGTCAAATGTCATTTTCTTAATAGTTTATAACAAATGAAAACTTAGAATTTGCTGCAACTAGTAGAATTCATTTTGTGCCTTTTTATTTTTACATTTTATACCTTTTGCGTCTCTCAATGTTATCGAATTTATTTATTTTTTACCATTTCTTTTTTAATTTACAACAAACGTAAATATACTATTATCATTTACTAACAAGGTTAAGACTTACGCACTACCTATGGATAACAACATCCGAAATAAAGAATTTAAACAAAAATTATTACTTAAAGAATTACACAAATAAAAATATTTTTTTTTCCATTTTGTGTCTATATTTTTTAAGAACCTCATAGAATTTTATAAGGCAAATTATGATTAAATAATCATTTTAGTTTGCGGAAAAATTATTGAGTCTATTGTAATTTTTGTCTTTATTCGTTTATAATTAGAACCTGATTTTATAATTAGAAATGCTATGTTTCATTTAATGTTAGATGTGTATACGCCTTTATAATAGTGTGAAAATTATTGAGTAGCATGATAGTAAAATAAAGCTTCTATTAATAATGTAAGAATAATCATGTTTATCTTTTATTTTACGCCCTCATTTGGTATGGAACATGTTACATTACAATAAACAGACATGAATTCATCCCGTTCTGGCGAAACATAAAGGCGTTAACGCCATATCTTTAAAATCCACTTAATTAAGACAATAAAAATAGGCATTTCTATTGAAACCACTAAATTTTAAAAACGCGTTTCAAATTTTAACAAAAATACCTACCCCCCACTACACTACACTTCCATGACCACCTACTTATCTCCAATATGTAGTTTTCTCTCATTGAAATACGGATTCCGTCGAGCATTTACACCCTACACTTCTTAGTTGTTTACTAATGCAGTGTATGCAAGTTTTCGAAAACGATAATCTCGCATAACTTTTGCTTACAACAAGCACAATCAAAAAATTCAATCAAACAAGTTCAATCAAAAAAATTCAATAAAATAAAATCAATTAAAAAAGTCAATCGTGTAATATATAAAGCCTATATGTTACGCCGAATTCAGCACTCTGTTTCTGTGAATAGTCCATCAAAATCGGTGCAGTAGTTTTTAAGTGATGCGTGCATAAACAAACAGATAAACGAATAAACAGATAAATAGATAGACAGATAAACAGACGAAAATTCCAAAAAATGATCGAAATGTGTTCTATTACTTATACTTAGACCTCCTAATTATTTTTTTGCTAATATCTTCAATGTACAGACACGCCATGTTTACGTTTTTATTTATTAGAAGATAGAATATTTTTTAAAAGATTTTTACTGTGTCATAGAAATTTTTGAGTTCTTAATTATTTAGCGTAACGATATCAACGTGTTTATGAGAAAATATAATTTAAGATATTTTTTCTCCAGAACTTTAACATAGGATGTTTATGATCTTCGTAAGTATATTTTTTATACTCGTTTTTTTTTGCACCCATCTGTTTTCATATTTATTGTGCGGTGTGCTTTCTATGTCTGCTGCTAATAATATTGATTTCACGCGGACGTAGCCGCGGGTGGTTGCTAGTATAGATAAATTTTACTTCTTTTCTCAATTAAAAAGCTTCTCAAAAAAAAACGCGGGTGATTCAAAGGAGGCTTATATATTGTTGCCTCTATGTGACCATTTCGCTGGACCTCACCCATTAACTCTAACATATGTGAATCACGCCGCCAATAACCATAAATCTGGTGGTAGCAGCCAAGAAATAAACATGAACTTCATATAGCTTAAAAATACTCCAACGGTGTTATGTTATTAAATAACATTTATTATTGACATATTTATTCCAAACGCTATATGCAGAAAAAATAAAATCAATTCAAACACGATGCTCTTTTCAATTCAGAGTCAAATTCGTATATTGAAATGTATGGAAAGCGTGAAGGAAAAAATATTAAGAGCGGAGCGGAGGCGACCCCTAATTTTATTTTACTTTCATGGTATAAATGGAGTTTATTCTGTTTCCTTGCACATCCCTATATTCCAAGCGATAAAGACGTAACTAATTATTTAGTTTATACTAGCTGTTACCCGCGACTTCTACCGCGTGGAGAACCTAACATCACAAATTATGATTAAATTATAAAACCATTTGAAAATGAATAATTTGTGATATAAATCCTAAAAATAACACCATTACACTGGTTAGATTTATTCAGTTTTGTTTACAAATCATCCTTGTGATTGTTGATCTACGACTCGTGGACTACGACCTCATGATGTTTACATTAACGAAAAGTGTGTGTTAAAGAGTGCTTAAATTTTGAAAAGCTATTAGCTCCGTTTGAACCCACGACCTACAATCCCTGAGTGAAGTTATATCTAAGCCACCATTTGTATCGAGGAAGATTCACGTAAATTACATTACATTGCTCAAAGATTGTATCTCCGTGCTAGGGAGTAGCTACAATTTGTTCGATCAAAGGGCGAGGGTGTACATTTCCATGCAAATGAATTTCGTAGCGGTGGTGGTGTGTGGTATCTGAGCCACATATCTTTAATAACCATAAATCTACGAATCGAGCCGGTCAATTATTTATGGCCTAGAAAAAAATCTGGATACAAATTCAATTTTGCTGTCGAAAAGAATGATTGTTGGATGATTTATTACAATGTAACGTTTGCACAAGTTATTATTAACGACTAGCTGTTGCCCGCGACTTCGTTCGCGTGGACAACTTAATATTACACATTATTATGTATTGAATGAATGAATGAATGAATAGCCTTTATTACTAACTAAATAATAGTCCATAGTTTAACTTATTAATAAATGTGCACATCAGCCCGGTATCTGTTTAGTTAGTGTGTCCTTTAGACACGGCCTATGTGTCTAAAGGACACATAGGCCGTGTCCTCCAACTTTTTCCAACTTTCTCTATCCCTGGCCAACCTTAACCACAATGGTCCGGCCACTTTCTTCATATCGTCGGACCATCGTTTACGTGGTCTTCCTCTTTTCCTTTTGTTGTTACTTCTTGGGACCCATTCTGTCAGGATTTTACTCCACTTCTCCATTGTTTCTCGTAGCATATGACCTGTCCATCTCCATTTCAGCTGCTTCGATATTATTGTTACGTCTTCCCATTTTGTTATGTTTCTAAGTTCTGTGGCTCGTTTCTTATCTTTCCTTCTGAACCCCAGAATACTCCTTTCCATGCTTCTAACACTAAATCTTAAAATAAATCTATTAATCTGGTTAAGCATTGAACATATTTATATACCTAAAATTAGCGAGCCCGCGGCGGCGGCGGTTCCGCCCGCTGGACTACAGAGTAATTTTATTTAATACGTCATGTTTATCATGAATTAGAAGATTATCATATAATTATTTATATTTTTTATGTTTTAATATTATGCAATAAGTTAGGCGTTTATATACTAATTTAAAAAAACGCAGGTGATATTCCGTTATATTCCATTTCCCTTCGTTTTTTCCTTCCTCATTCCCTTCCCACCACGTTGAAAACCCCTTCTCCCACCCCTTCCCAACTTGCCCCCCCCCCGTTCCCTATCTTTTTCCCATCCGTCTTCCTTGCCCTCCTATACCCCTCCCTTATTGACACCTAATTTGCATATCCAGTTAACTGTACAACAAAATGTCTGTCAAACTGCTGGACACAGGTATAGGCACCAATAACGCCACCACACCCGGTCCTACGGTTCCAGCCGCTTCCGGCCACCTTCTTCAGGTCGTCCATCCACCTGGCGGCGGGGCGTCGTGGCGATCTGCGGTCTCCACTCTAGAACTTGTCTGTCCCAAAGGTCGGTACTGCGACAGATGTGACCCGCCCACTGCCACTTCAGCCATACATACATACAAACAGACACGAAATTTTTTTAACTTCAATGTACAGATTCGCTTTTTTTTGTTTTTCTACTGTTTTATTATATGTATAGATGACATGATGATTTGGGTACATAATTCATGACATGAAATTAGAATTAAATAAATATGTCAAATACATCCTAATCCCAAACTATTATTTTTGGTCCTGTACTACGGGAATCATACCGGGACCAAATTCTACAAATTGTACAATGTTATATATGTGTGGGAAGTGGGAATCGAATCCACGATCTCTGGCGCTTGAGTCTAAAGATCAAGTCATTTAGGCCAGCGAGGCTGTCGAATTAAGTTAAACATACGATGTAACTAATATGTAACTGCCTCCACAATGGAATGCTACTTTTGGTGGACTGTTATCGCTTGGTAGATGAATCGATTGATTTTACTATACACAGGAGAACGCTGCTGCCTGTCCCTGGTGCGATTCCTTAATCACCTTGAAGAAACCATGGGTGAAGATTGGGGTTGGCTCTACTGTAAGCCGGGAACCACATGGTAAATGGCTTCTGTGTCCAAACAGCAAGTTTGTCAGTGTAACTACAGGAATAAAGGAATCATACGTACCTACACTTTATCAGGTGGGCGTATGTTTGCTAATAAATCCTGTTTATAATTCTTTAGGGTTCCGTACCAACATGGTAAAAACCAAACACTTATGGTGCGACTCCATCCATCCGTCTATCACAGCTGATTATCTCAGGTACTACTGATGCTGAACCCCCCCCCCCCCCCCCCCCCGTGACGAAAAATCTGAAATAATTAGAGTTGATAGAGGTTTATGTTTAAATTACAGTAAAAGCATAGGATTATTATATGCGTGCACCATAGGTTTGTATCTATATAGTCACTCTAATGCTGTTTACAATCAGAAGTCTGTTTACATTGAGAATTAGGCACTTTATTTATGCGGGACACTCATTTTTACTAATCTTCTCAAGTGGACATTCAAATGTATTAGATACGTTTAATTAGATGAACTAACAACAAACATTAGTTACACGACCCTGTTGGTGGAGATAAAATGTGAGGTTAATTAGAAGAACTGTTTGTATCTGCACGTATTTATACTGAGCATTCCTCTACATAGGATTTTGTGATACATTTACAGTTTGTACTTTTACGGTAATTTCAGGAATAAGGAATTTGGAATGTCTTGGCCGTTGGTTCTTTTGCTCAAAAAAGTAAAACGCCAAAGTTTTATTTATTCTTCTACAAAATATCTAATGTATTATCATACCATGGACTTTACAGTGAAGGCTGCATCTGTATTCGCTAGAAAAGAGAGTCCCAGACGTAGGTAACTGTGTGAAGTCGAGAAATTAACACTGGGCCAGCATGGAGAACTTTCCAAAAGTGCAGGGAGTGCCTAGTGCTGTCGAGACGTACCTACTTGCTGGTGATGATTATCTTACAAAGGAAAATTTATAATCACAACTTGACGGACTGAGTGACTATATCAAATCAACCTACAACTTCCTTTCAACTCATATGTTTCTCTTTCTTGAAATTTCACGGACATGAACTGAAACGTGGACCAAGTCGCGAGCAACAGCAGTATTTAAAATACTATTAACTAAAAGTGAATCTCACTGTTTGCTGTTTGATATATGGCCGTGTTCATACAAGTCATTTTCAGCGCATGCCTCATTTGTAATAGCCGCACGGGAGACAATGCCACGTATGCTGCCGTCAATGGCCTGGCGGCGGCGGGGCGTTGTGTCCAAGCGAATTGTTATACCAGCGAGTCCTCAAAGCTCTATGCTCTACACACGATCCGTCAATAGAGGTAACTTGGTAAACTTAGCAGACCAAAGACCAATCAAAATCATATAGAGCAAACCAAACGTAGTCGATCATAGAGGTCAAATCTCATGATGCCATAGTGGATGTCACACTAATTTCTACACTAAAATATTCAACAGTTCGCTCAGCCTGTCAAAAGTAAACTAATTTGAAGTGGCAATCCGCAGAGGTACGGGCAACAAAGTGCCTGAACATTTTTGAACTTTGACTGTAATTATGTTTCAAAAGAGGTCAGGCGCTTGCATTGGCAAATGTTGTGAGATGGTAGTACACAGGCAAATAAATAAAGTAATCTAGGAGTATCTGTTGTATTTAGAAGCTACTCAGTCAACCAGTGTAGTGCAGTATTTATTGAGCTATGTTATTATAAACTTACAATCCGTTTTATTCTAACACAAGTACCTATTAACATTTAATTGGGAGACCAATCAAGTTTCTGTTTTTTCTTAAAATACCTATAAAATGCAAAATCATAAAATTTCATGACTTATATTATGTAATTAATTTTATTTCCTCGCATTTAGTCGTGAAAAGCACTATGTATGCTTCGACAGAAAATGCGATTTTTCGATTCATATTCTTAGAAGTCCCGCCAAAACTCAGAATAAAGCTCCATAATAAAGTCCTGGAGTTTCAACTGATGGGACAGTATGTAGAACTTTATAGCAGCGACTCCTATACTAACATCGGCGATAAATCGTCCAAAAACAATAGCACTAGACCCCTGCCTATACGTCGCGCCAACGTTGGATATACATAAATCAGTTGGTTTACTAACGTGGCCCGTATTGTATGGACAACTAGCGACGCATGGCGTGTTTGCAAATTTGATACGAGGCCTAATATCATTTTTTTTTGTTTGTATTGTTATATTGAATCTGTCACATAAACGAGATTAATTAATTAATACGTATAACTGTTTTACGACTTTTCTAATTCTATTGGACTAATGTCCACACATACCTTTGTATGGATATTTTCTTTATTTGTATTTACCTTCTTTATCCGTATATTACTTTGTCGTCACCATTGACGAGACCACCATTTTGGTATATACGCATATGAGGATGATGAATCATTATAGTAAGTTTAATTAAATAAGTACCTAGGTAATAAAGATAACAACTATTATCTTTCATTTAGCATCTATCAAATATCTGTAGCCCGTAGTTGCACTTCTGATGTTGTAGCCAAGTTGTACAACAGTTCGACAGGTTGCAGCTACTTCGTGTGAGAGAGCGTGTAACTGATTAGTTAGCAACATGTAGAGAAACTGTTTGTTCCTAAATGGACGAAGGCATCGACATCGTGAATTCTGGTCTCGATTTTAAGATTGCACTCACTTCAGTGGTCATGGCACAGAGGACTGACCCTCAATATGCTACGCAAGCTTCTACACGATGCAAAAGTTTGTATAAATAATGCAACTCTGGTATTATGATTGTTGATGAATGACTGGATCAGCACTGTTGGTCGGTTTTTAGAACACGTCTTATTTTTTTTATATTGATTTTTCCCCCTTTTATATTGTCTTATTTTATGGCATATTAGCTTATAGCAGTGACTTCATTTACATTAAAAAGCATGTATTATGTTATCCAAAAAATTTAAATGACGTTACTAGGTCAAGTGGAGTGTTGTATTGGGCATAATTTAATTTGTACATTTTAAAATAAGTATCCGTTTCCTTTTATGCCGCTTAGATCGTGACTTTAATGATAGAAGTTTATGTTAATATTACAGAAAAACATAAAACGCTGTCTCTAAGTAGCTCAGTATTTTAGAAATCGGTAAAAATCATTTTCAAATAAATTTAGCTATGCGGTCCATCAAATAAACTTTATTGCATATACTCGTAGTACTTACTTAAATAACTTTTTATACGTTTCCTTTCAAGGTGCAGAACCCTAGGTGCGCGAGTCCAACTCGCACTTGACCGGTTATTTATTTGTTATATTTTTACTAAGAAGAGGAGGAACTGGTCGTTTTCCGTAATATTGGGATCTCGTTCCATTTACTGTAGTAGCCGTTTGTTACAGACTAGCTATTGCCCGCGACTTCGTCCTCGTGGACAACTTAACATACTTTACATAATAATGATTATGTATTACTAAATCCTAAAAGAAATCTATTAATCTGGTTATTGACATTGACAATGTTTATATCCAATAAATAAAATCGCGTGTCTGTACATTGAAGACATTTGCAAAAAAAAATGGGGGTCAAAGGATAAGTAGTAGAACACCGATTTAGATGAACTTTTCACCGAAACATAAGACTTAACTCGGACTATATAACATATAGGCTTTATGTCAACGCAATCGGTTTAGTCAATCAAAAGTTATGGATATTTTTATTTTTCAAATACATTAGTAGGTTAGGTTAGTATGCAATTTAACAAAGAAGTAACAAACAACAAACAAGTATAATTATAATGTTCAGATTACTATGAGTTTGGACTACAGGAGCGGGAGCGGGATCGAGAGAGGAAGCGAGAGCGGGACCTGGAGCGGGAGTGGGAGTATGAGAGGGAGTGGAAGCGGGAGCGGGAGCAGGACCGGGAGCGGGAGCGGGAGCAGGAGCGGGAGCGGGAGCGGGAGCAGGAGCGGGAGCACGGCTAGTTTTTAAATAAAGCTGACATTTACTTCATGTTTATCATGAATTAAAAGATTATCATATAATTATTTATATAATTTTTTTTTAATATTGTGCAAGAAGTTAGGTGTTTTTATTGCATATAAAAAAATCGCATGTGATATTCTCTTCCCCTCTCCTATTCCCCATTTCAATAAGCCCTTCGGTCTTTCCTTCCTCATCCCCTTCCCACCACGTTGAAAACCCTCCCTTATCATTAACATCTATTTTGCATATTCAATTAACTGCACAACAAAATGCCTGTCAATCTGCTGGACATAGGCCTTCACCAATGAACGCCATCACACCCGGTCCCCTTGAGGTCATCCGGTCTTCTTCAGGTCGTCGATCCACCTGGCCGCGGGGCGTCCCTCCCTGCGCGTGGCGATCTGCGGTCTCCACTCTTGAACTCGTCTGCCTCAACGGTCGTCGGTACTGCGACAGTTGTGACCCACCCACTGCCACATCAGCTTCTATTCTTTCGGCTATGTCGGTCACACTCGTTATTCGTCGGATCTCGAAATGTGAACGATCGAAATTGATCCTATCCAACTGTATTGTCTCCCCCCGGGGTAGACGTACTCCTGTACAACTTCGATATTGACATTGTCGACTATGACTGATCTAATATAGGGCCACTAAATTTCCGAATAACAAACTTTTTATATCGGGACTTTTGGAAATAACCTGAAATACAACGGCTAAAATAAATAAATAAAACTATAAATGAGTTTTAAAACTTTTCCGTCACCCTCTGTCAACTTTTTGCAATTACCAGTAATGTTGAACTACACCTTCATACAAATTATATGAAATAAGAGGTCAACTTGTAGATCAGCCTTCTGACATTTTATTGAGATATAACTTATGCGAGACTGTGTTCCGAATTCAATGCTATTAAACAGTGAAAACGCCGTCAAATTCTGTTCAGTAGTTTCCAAGATTATCCCGTACATACATACAGACAAACACGAAATTTATTAATTATATGTTTGGACTCTACTGGTGTTAAGTAATGTCCGGGAAGTGAATTTTTTTTTAACTTCAATGTACAGATTTGCTTATCTTTTGTTTTTTCTACTCTTTTATTATATGTATAGATTCATAAAAAAGTTTAAAAAATACGTATTTTAAAACCGTAAATTATTACCGCCAAATTGTATGCAAATGTATTTTGTGGCACACTAACAATATCTTTTAGATATAGCAAAGAGCGCGATTGGTATCTACGAGTATGTAGGTTTGTTTATAGATACATTGGATAGGATTTCCGTACTCATAAAATATAAATAAAACTTTAACGTTGCAATCGATATGTTTTAATTTTTTACGACGTCACAAACTGTTTTATAGTCGAAATGAAAAAAATAAAAGATATGCATTTTGAAAAAGGCAATTTTATTTTTACTTCTATTATTTTGGTTACTCAAATGAAATACCATAAAAATACCCATTCACATACAGGGGAACGTAAAGGTGATAGGCCAGACCTAACATAGAAACAGCGTTCATGGTACCTTTGGGTCACGCCACAGGGTTACGCGAATATATACGACGTAAATATGTTCTAATCTAAAGTAGGTAAGCTGACCAATAATAGGCTACTGAAATCCCCACAGAAGGGAGTCCCAGCCGCAGGTCCCTCTGGGTGGTTATTGGATCCCCTTATCTTAGATTTTTTTTATTGCACGTGGACCTATAAATCTTATTCCAATTGATATTATCTATTTATTTATTTTTAGCCCTTCTGTAGATATAAATTATCATTCGTAGAATTCGTCACTTCACTTATTATAAAACTGTACATAGTTATAGTTTATTTTATGTCATTCTTAGTTTATGTCGTTATTTAATATTTGTAAGTTAATGTTTTTATTTTCAGGTAATTCCTTCGTCACTACAGATAATCCCATTTATGGGCAAAGGCCTCCCCCAGCCTCCTCCAGGTAAGTTTTTCAGCAGTCAGCCGTGTCCAGAGCGCTCCGACGCCAGTGAAGTCCTCGAGCTCGTCTCGCCAGCGCGTGCGCGGGCGGCCCCGGGCGCGCGCCGCGTACCGAGGGCACCACACCGTGCTCTCTCTCGTCCATCGTCCATCCGTTTGTCGTATCACGTGTCCGGCCCATTTCCATTTTAGTCTCTTTGCATGTTGAATAACATCAGTAAGTTTCGTCTTCTTTTTGAGATCTATATTGGTAATTTTATCAGCTAGTTTTAAATTTAAAATACTTCTTTCAATTTTTCTCTGTGTAACCTTAAGTCTCTTTGTTTCGCCTTGTGTTAGCGTCCATGTCTGCGCGCCATATGTTAATATTGGTATTAAGCATGTATTAAAAACCCTTGCTTTGAGTTTGATAGAGACTTTTTTGTTCTTGAAAATGTGTTTCAGTTGCCAGTACCGCCTCCATGCCATATTTATTCGTTTCTCTATCTCTTCATTTTGGTTTGTTTTAAATGATAGCTGTTTGCCAAGGTATGCGAAGCTGTCGACAGTCTCCAAGGTCTCTTCTTCCAGGTTTATGTTCAGAGCTCTACCAGCATTAGTCATTAATTTAGTTTTATTTTTGTTTATAGCCCAACAGTGATGCATTTGTCGTTGAACTCTACTATCATGTCCTGTAGTTCTTTTTCTGAGTGTGCGAATATAGCGATGTCGTCCGCAAAGCGTATATTAGACATATGTCGTCCATTGATTATGACACCTTTTTCGTCCTAGTCTAATTGCTTGAAAACATGTTCCAGCACTGAGTTAAAAAACTTTGGGGACATGCAGTCTCCCTGTTTTACGCCTTTTTTTATTTCGAAAGTTTTTCCTAGTTGGTCCAGTTTAATCCGCGCTAAGCTTTTTTCATATATATTTTTTATTATGTTGATGTACTTGTGGGCAATTCCGTCTTTTAGTAGAGCTTGCCATAGGTAGCAGTGTTCGATAGAGTCGAAAGCTTTGGTAAAATCAATGAATGCTATATATATAGGTTGCTTATATTCTGATAATTTTTCTAGTAACTGTTGCATTACATGGAGATGATCACATGTACTGTATCCCTTCCGAAATCCGGCCTGTTCTATAGGTTGTTGGTTATCTAGGTCAGGGGATAATCTTTCTAGTAATATTTTTGCGAAGGTTTTATATAGATTACTTGTAAGGGTTATCGGTCTGTAATTATTTAAGTCGTATATAGATCCTTTCTTAAACAGAAGTATTATGACAGAGGTCATCCATTGAGATGGGATTTCCTCTTTTTCCATAATGTCATTGAATAACTCTGTGAGAGGCTCTAGCAGTTGTTCTAAGCCTATTTTCAAGAGTTCTGTATTTATACCATCAGATCCGCATGCCTTTTCTTTTTTAAGACTGTTTATTGCTCGTTCTACCTCTGTTTTCATTAGTATCGGTACAGGGTAAGATTTCAATTGTGGCGTTATCTCTTTGGTCTGTTCTTTTGTGAGACAGCTGGAATATAGTTTAGAGTAGTATTTCGTGGCTTCTTCGGCAATAAATTTCCTTTCACAGACTTTTTCTTTAGTTTTAGGCTTTTGAAGATGAGGAATCCATTTCTTTTCTGTATTAAGGTAGCGATCTAGCTTTACAACCGAGGTACCATGTCCTATAAATCTCATAATTGCGTTGTCTTCGAATTTCCTTTGATCCTTTCGTATCATTCGTTTGGTGATTTTGTTAAGATCATGTAGATATATGTTTTGTTTTTTAGTTCGGTGTGATGTCTTGCTAAGTTCGCTTCTCTCCTTAATTTTTGCCATCGTTTTCTCTGTCAGGATAGATGTTTTCGAATATGAATATTTCAGGTGTTTGTTAGCTGCTGATTTCAGTTCTTTTGTAAGAGTGTTGTTTCTGTCATTTATGTTCTGTATATGTTTCAGCTTTTCATTAAGGAAGGTTAGTTCTTTGGCGAACTTGGCATTTTTTTCAGTATTAGTGAAGTCTAAGCGCCCATTAATAATGCTATTTTTTATTCTGCTTCTGTTTTTAGATAGAACAATTCTTCCTCTCAAGACTCTATGATCGGAAAAGAACTGAAAGTTGTTTATAACGTCTATATCTTCGAACCGGATCTCGTTATTTGAAACCAAGTGGTCAATCTCTTCTTTGGTTCTGGAGTCGGGCGACAACCATGTCCATTTTCGACTTGTTCGTTTATTAAAGAAAGTGTTTAAGATTTTAAGGTTATGTTCATTGCAGTAGTCGATAAGTTTTTGTCCATTTTTATTTCTTATTCCTGTTGAGTATGGTCCTATGTGTTTATATTCATATTCTTTTCGCTTGCCGATTCTCGCGTTAAAATCGCCCATGATTATCACTTGTTTACTTTTAATTTTTGACATAGCATTCTCTAGTTTCTCATAGAACAGATCTTTTTCGTCTTCTGGGGCCAGTTCTGTAGGGGCATAAACCTGTATTATTTCTAGGGTCTCCTTTTCCGTAGTCTTAAATGTCAGTATAGCTATTCGTTCTGAGATGCCCTCGAATTTAATAATATGGTTTTTCCATTTTTTGTGTACACAAAATCCTACCCCATACATGCCTTTCGTCTCTCCATAGTGGTAGAATATGCAATTTTCAAGTTCTGTTATCTCTTCGCCGATTCTGCGTACTTCACAATTCTTCCAATTGATATAGTGTATATTTAATCTGTATTTTAATTACTGAAAAAAAAAACGAGACTCCTGTGTGTATACTTTTTATTCGTAAGTAACTTTTAAAATTAATTTAAATACAAATTCAAAAACTTTGTTTTCCGCTACGCCATATATGTGTGCGCGACGAAACAGGCGCTATGCAATTGTCACACTCGCACTGCTGTTTCAGAATCTCACACTATCTATCGGCGACTATCTATCACAATGTCTATCGGCGATTGTACGAACGCAACTTTGATTTCAGCTGTGTTTCATATAGTCGTGCACCGTTTTCGGTCCATATCTTTCTCCTTTTGGTGTACTCTAAGCTATTAACGCGATTCAGCCGCTGCACATTCAAGATAAATTTCTGTTTTCTCGTTTGAAGAGTAATATTAGAGCCGTGTGAACAAGTTTACACGCACATTTCGACCACAGTGTGTAATTTTGGTGATAGTGGCCGCTCACCATAAAATGCGATGTTTGCCCGTTTTCCGGATAATTAAAAAATATATACAATACATCTAAGTATTTAATAAACAACAAAACGAGCTTTAAGCTATAAAATGTTATGGCAAATATCTTCACTATTCATATTCCAGTTTTTATGGGGGACGGACATATCTTTGTGTTTCTTGGGTTTTATGTGACCTTTATGTGACGTATTCACGGCTGTCGGGCACCGACCCACGAAATTCGTTCTCGTTTTACGTCTTTATAATTCGGTTTGTTTATAACAAATCCGGATATTACGGTGATTCACTTTTAGACGGCAGCTTCCTTGAATAGTTTTTAAATTGTCTTTGAAGTTACCATTGCGTGCGCCGTAAGATATCCTATACCATCTCGATTGTTTAATGGTTTTGCGTTATCTGTGGGTTTGTTTCATCCTCATGTTTATCTTGTCGACGTCCACTGCTGGACATACTTAAGTATTTATTGATTGGTTGAATATGAGACAAACATGTGAATTTAAGACAGTTTGAATAAATTAGTCCACCCAGCCACATTGGACCCGCGTGCATGTCCGTAATGCCCTCATAATGTGGGTGGGCCTCTGTCCAACAATATAGACTGTTTATGGAATTTGAAGGAACATAAAAGGGTAGATAAATTTGAAGACAAATGATATTCGCTCTTCGTTTTTAAAATGCCAATAACTTTATGGTCCTACCACAAATTGTGCGTTTGTGAAATATTTCATTAAATATATTCCTTTACGACCTCCGTGGCGGAACGAGATAGCTCTCGAACTGCCACGCCGGAGGTTGCGGGTTCGAACCCGCTAGGGGCAAATGTTCGTATGATGAATATAAATGTTTGTACCCAAGTCTTGGGTGTTTATATATTTATTTAAGTATGTCTATTCCGTTATCTAGTAACCATACCACAGGCTCTGCCTAGTTTGGGACTGGATAATTGGTGTAAATGTCTGACATATCTTTTTTTTTTCATCAAATTTTGAGTAGGTACGGTAACGCTTGAATTTTACCGACAATTTAATGTTAGGGTTGAGCTATAATACAAATGAGCTCCTTCGTATTACGGCCTTGAGCTCATTCGCATCGTGCCGCGACACAACGCGCCGCGCTGCGCCGCACAGCACGCTCCCCTCCTTGCTACGTACAAAGATCTACAAACAAACCGCGCGCTGAAGAGTGCTAATGCATGCGGACGTTCGATGCGGATAGCTATCCTATACAAAAAAGCGATTTGAGTGTAAAGTGAGTGGACTTTGAGTGAGAAGTTCAACCCTATATTAGCTTGCCCTGTAACATTGTAAGCCAATCTCTCTTTTCACATATTTCTTATTGTCGTATCAATTTGAAACTATGATACTGGTGACAATACAATGATATGGTACCATCGAGCTTTGGAAGTAGAGGTGGTCAAAGGAACTCTTCAATTGCTAACAAAAACCCATCGAGTTTCGGCTCACATGACTTGTCGCAATGTTATACATAGTATATTGTGGTTATTTACTTTAAACTCATATCTTAAAAACGTTACATCAACTCGGTTGTCTGTCCAATAAATAAATCATGAAAGGCGATGCATGGTACATACGAGTACAAAAGTAAAACACCAGTAAATCGTTTTGAAACATTCAACTATTAATTTATAAACAATCAACAAGAGCCATGCGTATCAATTTCATATACAACACTTTTTACATTATTTTATTTGTAGGTACGTCTTTGGCAAGTCGACTCTAATTCATGACAGTCATACACCTCCCAAAAGCAGTCTATCTATTCACTACATATAACATTATACTTGTCATCCATTTAGTAGGTATTTAAACGATTTTTCAGGAAAATATTGCGAAAATGGAAACACAACTACAAGGACAAGTACTTTTAAATATAAATAGATTTAACGTCAATGGAATATTAGAAAACTGCGTATTATGCGTAGTATATAACTAAGAACGTATTAAAGTTTAGTTAAAGTGGTAATAGTCGAGACGAACTGCCAGCAACAAGTTTCGTATTAACTAAGTTCGTTTTAATCAACCTAAAAGCAGAGCTGAAGGTAAAACCTAAGTAAGAAGAAAGTCTTTCCTTATTCTCTTTCCACGGCGAAACTAAAACTTTACTAAATACGTAGTCAATATCTTTAAATAATTTTACAAGTGAACCATGATAAATTATGAGATCAGCCGCGAGAAACGAGTGCTTAATAAGATTTAATGATTGATTACTGGCACAAAGAAGAAGATATTTTCTCTAGTGATATGTATTATTATAAGGTATAAGATTTAGAAGAAATGAATACACTCGATTCATAGCCAACACTTAGAACAAGCATAATAAATCTTATGTCAGACAGATAAGTCTACAATATATGTCAGAGAATTATCACACGTATCTTGCTTTTCTCATGATATGCACTATTTTGAGCTTCAAATGGTAACAGAATCAATCCATTGCATTGTAAAAGCTAGAAAAGTAATAAATGACATTCAAAATTAACCTTAAAACTAAATCAAAACTGCATTAATTTATATTATGTACAGTTTGATTTGCACTTTTACCGACAAGAAGTTCTTAGACGCGATCAATATATAGGTAAGTGGTCTCCAAAATATACAAAACACAATATTTAAAATTATCTACAATTCATTGTAATTAAACTTGTCATTTATTATTGAATTTAATTAAAATACATTACTCACTTTATTTTAGGCTTACAATATTTTACTATTCCAAAACAATTTTTACAGGGAATGAATCGTAAGACTCGGTATTTTTGGCTTGCAATGGCTTACATTCAAAACTCAGTGGAATGATTTTAAGATTATGCTGAATAATATTTGGACATTCTTTGGCACTAAAATCTTAAGATTAATTAAAAAAAGTCTTATCGTTAGACCCAAAGACGAGGACAATTTACTATGTTGCATTGATTACAACTTCTACTTACATTCTAAGTATGTTTTAAGTCACGGATTACACGAGAGAGTTCGACTAGCAAGTCGTTTTCACTGATTGCACCACCCAAGTTTTCAATTTTCATACAGCCTTGAGCCATTTATCACATTATATCACTTTGTTTCAATTCCATCATTGTCCTGAGCGGTCATACAATATCATTCACTTCGTTCTGTGACGGAATTTCAGATTTCTCAATACATTTTCTGACTGCGTCTAGGATTGTATTGATTCGCCTGTCCAGAGCTTGTAGATGAGGCTCCCATAGTATTGGTGAAACAGGATCGACTTTCATAGTATCACGCATAACTTTTGACAGGGGAGGGCCGTTGTGAAATCTGCAAAAGAAGAGGTAATACGTTTGACTAAAATGAAAGGACTACACGTCAAAATTATTTACCATTTATAATTATGTAGTTACACACACTATCAATCAAAACCTTAGGTGAAACCACATAGAGGAAGAGACGGTACTCTCTTACATGGCATAAATGAAAACTAGACTCGTTGTAAGACTACTATTCTATGCATATAGACTTACACAGTTTTTATTATCTTAACTATCCCTAGTTACTAAGGCAAATGGGTAGAGAGGCTGAAATCAAAGTGGCGTTTGATCAATCACCAGTGTTACACCTACAGTATTTTCCAATATAAACTCAAACAGTAATAAAAATAAATCCTACTTCCTACTATATATATTAATATTATAAATGCGAAAGTTTGGATATTTTGATGTTGGTTACTCAATCACGCTTCAACCACTGGACGGATCGGGATGAAACTTGGCACACTCTCTAGGTTAGGTCCTGGAATAGGATATAGGATAGTTTTATAATATTGATAAACGTAGTAATCTTTTCGGTTTCGTCTCATATCAAAAAGAATAAAATACACACAGAAGGAGATTCTTGTGACGCTGACATGGCATAATACGAAATACATTTTGACTAAAAACTGTACATTTTCATTTATTTTACTTATACTTACTTGACCAGTGTGCTGAGCGTTGTGTGCCGAACCATGCAGCACTGCAGCAAAGGTGCGAGGATGCTCAACTCATCGTGGAAGGCCTTGCCGAAAGCGCGGCCTTGGTCCAGGTGTAGCGTGAAACTCTCGTTGCCGAACATTCTAAAAAACAGAGACAAACAATGTGAAGTTCAAAACTAGATCAAATATCAGGTAGTTTCATTTGTTATTTAAGAAGCTACATAATAATTTAGTGAAGGGTACCAGAGGTAGATAGAAAACAGATTTACTTAAGGAGGTAGAGTAACTTCGTAAGAAATGTGCACACCTTAATTAAACCACAGAATAGTGATGAGTGCTACGTGTTAATGACACCACAGTGAAGAATCTTGGGTCACATATAGAAAATAAATAATACTGTCTTTGAATAGGTACTAACTTGAAAGTTTCGTAGTGATGCCTGTCCATGTTACCAGTGAGGAAGTCAAAGATTGACATGTCTATCAGGTCGAGAAGCCGCCGGCCACTGTCGTAAGGAGGGGTCGTGCGTACCTAAATAAACATAAAATTATAAACTGTAGACAGTTACAAAAATTAAACAAAATTAAACATAAGATCTAGGTAGAATATATACGCCAGGACACTGAAGCAAGATTTCATCAATATGTACGTCAGCAATAAATACTAAGACCAAAGTCAACAGATGATAATGATGACATTGACAAGTCACATTCGGAATTAAGTGACCAGCCCTAGCACCTTATCCAATGATAATAAAGGTAAAACTAGATTGAACTTGGTCATTTATCAGAGCGCACTCACTGTATATTTCTGTTAGGGAACGGGTTCAGAAAGTAGACATAGTTGGTTACCGTTTCACAATAATCAGATTGCAACTCCCATTGAGCTTTTCGTCGCTTGTGGTATGATCTCCTCCACGGATGTCGCCACACCTGCAATGAATTAAACCACATTTTAACAGGTAACTTTTATAAAATAGCGAAATCTATTTCGGAAAGTCCTGGAAGAACTAATTAAAGAACCGTACTTCTAAATAAAGGCATTTACCTGACATGCCATATAAATTATATTTTAAACGATATACATCTTTTCCTTAGAGGCACAGAGATCCATTTGTCTATAGACAGGTTCGGAAACCAATCAAGTCACTACGATTAGATCTTACCTTTCGCTCAGCCAAATCAGGCGTTGGCAGAAATGCAGCGAAACTTCCCTCCAGCATATCAGGGTTGCCGCAAATTGCGTGACCGGTGTCACAGTAGTAGGAACATTTGCCGTGGAAGCAGAAGTTGTTCGCTGGAGACACGAAGAAAGTCTTGAGGATGTCACCTTCAGTGACGTCATAGATCTCTGTCGTCATGTTAAGGACGCGGCCCACAACCGGCATCGCGCGACGGAAACCCATTATCCTGAATGGAAATATTTATCGGTCAAATCTAGTTTTAAATTTATTAAACAACACAGGCGTGAATACCGGCGTATCATCAATAAAAACTTGTTTTAAGGAAAATCCAATAATATACCAGCAGGTAGAGTTATTTTTTAAACTTTCCTACGTATATTTTGTTTCCAAAAGTGAGGTGATGACATATTGGTAACCCTTTTATGGTCGTGTACTCTGTAATACCTACATTCGTGATACAATATTCCTTCACTAAACTAAGTAAGAAGCAATGAGTTCTGAAACCGCATAAAGGAAAGCTAGAAACTGTTTCTAAGCAAACATTTCTTATTGCACAGTTTAGTGGATAGCTGAGTCTGTTTAGACAACCTTATATCCTATGCACTCCGGCACTATCAGAAGTTGTTTGTTTGTATTGAGCTTCAAAATAAAATATGTTGGTCACAGTGCTTACCTGTCCAGATGAAATGCAGCTATTTCAGCATTGTGCCTCTCGTAGTCGGAAAAGTAGAAATGATTAGGTAATGTTTGTACGTTTCTTGCAAATCTGTGAACAAACAAAGCATATAAAAGTTTCGCTTTCATTTCTTATTGTTAATATCCGTTCCTTAGCCGACTTCTTGAAATAGGTAGTTGAATTCACGCTACAAGAATAGGTACATAGTAGAACCAATTCTGAAAACACTTTTAAAATTTGACAGCACTAAAATTGTCTATATCCCTTTCAAAAGGTATTACAAGGATAATAACAAAACTAATTTTCATTACATCCATTGCAGAACATAAGCCTCCCCAATAGAATGCCAAAATTGGGGGTAGCCCTATTCTGTCGGGATAGAAACTGGGAACCACACGGCACTAATTTTAGTGCTGTCAAATTTTAAAAGTTTGCTTCAGAATCGGACCTATTAAGTAAAAAGTCAGTAAAGTTTATATTTCGTACACAATGTGCATCACACACATCAGTTTTTTTAGATTTCCTGAAATACTGGTGGATAGATTAGTTATCCATATTTCGGAAAATATCTTTCTTCTGGAATGTTCAATCATTTTCCCATCATTGCCCGGTTTTACATATATGTTAGTAATTTAGTACCATTGGTCCAGTAGGTGGTTTTCGAGTTATCCGGTAGACAAACCAGTGTAAATTATCCTTCAATATTTCCGCAGAGATGTTGTTTCTGAAACTTACATTAATTGATTGAACGCAATCGGTCCAGTAGTTTTCGAGTTCATCATCATCATCATCATCATCAGGTTATTTTTGTCTCCACTGCAGGAGCACAACCCTCTCTCATCTGCGGGAGACAGACGGAGGATTTGGCCTACACTCCCCGAGCTGGCCAGACGGGTTGGGGAGGTCTGATTGATGTTTTATAATGTATTCCCTCAGTCGCCTTGTACGACATCCACAGGAAGAGTTGGAGTGGTCCTATTCTACTCTACCGGAAACCACACTGCACAGTTTTCGAGTTATCGTTGCCAAATTGAAGACTCGGTTGGAATGTCTCATGTGCCTGTAACGAACTGGCTGCATTAACCTTCACTCCAAAACACAGAATTATATTCAATATATATATATATATATTTGAAAAACTTATGTCACACAATTTTAAATATATGCATTGTTGTTTGGCGGTAAAAATAGGATAGTTAAAAGGTATGAACTTGCACCAGAGTCATACCACCGGTAATTGACTGTACGAAGCAAAATTATAGCCACATAATCGTTCAAAGTCAAGTATAAACAATATAATAAAATAGATGAAATATGCTAAAATTTCCCACTTGAACATGAAAGGAGTGCAAGAACCGATAAGACGATATTACAAGATAAAGCACGGAGTTGGCTTGCGCTCTCACAGGCTATCGATCATTGTAATCGACGACGATCGGCGTACTTTAGTAGTATCCGAGGTATAAAAATCTAAGTAAGGGCATTACACATTTGTCGGACATACCTACACAGTTAGGGTGGTCGCTAACGGCTAACGGGTTGATGCAATAATTTGTATATTTTCTTGAATTTATTTGGCTTTTTTTCAATTAATTTATTTTCAATAAAGAGCAATTCATCCCGCCTACCAGACTCACCACTCAGTCTCTAATGAAGTTATGTGAACCAACTTGAGCTCATTATACAAATGTACCATTACCTGTAACTCACCTGTGTATCGCAATAAAGATTTTTGAATTTGAATTTGAACTTTCAGAGTGCAATTTTATTGCGTTCAGACTTACAAGGGACATCAGGCTACTCCGGTAGGTATATTTACTGGTTGTACGTTGGTTCGCAAAGTTTAAGCGTGTAAGAACATAAACCAAAGATGACCCTTGCTTGGGACGCCTGATGACGGCAGTTACGGAAGCCGCCATGAAATGTGACACTTTCTTATGATATTGGTATCATTGTGTAGGTTTTCGGAGTTGCTGAATCTGAATTTGACGTTAGTTTGCAAGTTTCCTTGAAATGCAAGATGGCCGCCGTGACATTTCTCTTTTTAAATGTGTGCAATTTTAGGATGTCGGTCATGCTGAATTTGAATATGATGATGGTTCAACATGGCCACAGTGACAAGTGAATCTTTTTACAATATGGGTATTGTTTTCTAGATTTTTGGGTGCTGAATTAATTTTATAATCTTTGACGTTATATAAAACATATTATTATGTAACAAAATATCTGTAGAGACCCGTTACGGAGACATTCAGTGTCGTACCATGAATACTATTTTTAAGGAAGCGAGGGATGGCGGACGGGGTGAAGGTATTAAGTTGGTTGGGAGAAAATAAGTTAAAGTGGAACCTTTGATAATCGGGCTACATCTCCTAATATCTTTAATTCTACGCGGACTAAGTCGATAGCGGTTGCCAATAAGTTAAAAATACCTTTAAAAACTGCTTTATTTTATAACTTTCAGGTAATTGCGAGTATCGATTTCGAAAGTCATGACTTTAAAATAATTTCATAATTCAAGAAGGACAAAATATACATAAGACCCGATCCGGGCAGATATCCTTGACGAGAATTGAATCCGAGTGAAATAAATCCCTAAAGAGCAATATCAAATATCTACTCAGCGGAGACCTTTGTCCTTTACAATAAAACCAAATTTATTACATTTAAAAACGTAAAGGCACGGAAACATTACTTTCATTTGTCGTGGAGCTAAAACACTGTGTGTCTAATGACTCGAATGTGGTACTTTATCAATTCCACTGAACAAAACGATTAAAGTGGGGTCTTAAATCGTGAATCTGGTTAGATAGCACCGATCCCGGTAATATACTGCATCGGGTGTCATTGGATTTATTGGTTCCACTGGGAGTAGGTAGTAGGTAAGTGGGATAGTTTTCAAAAGAATCCACTTTAAAGTCAGATTTAAGTAAATAATAGGTGGTGTAAGACATTTTGAGTAAGCATTAAAACAGTCGGTATAACGATATTTTAGTATTAAATTCTATTTCCTAATATGGTGTATCTGGTAGTTCAGACAAATACATAGGACATAAGTATAATTTGTACATATGTGCATACGTTACATTATTAGTCCAAAATATATTTGTATTTGGTATTCATGAGAAATGTAGGTATTTTACATTGCAAGCCCAAAGTATGAGTTGGCATCTGGAACTTGCTATAACTTGTCACATTGTAACCCCAAAGGAAGAGATTTTATGTGTTATTTATTATAAGATGTTGATTATGATTTTTATGAAATATTTTAAAAACTCATGATTTTAGAAAAAACATGTATGGTAGGAGCATAAGTAAGAGCAACGGTATATTTGATGCATAGGTAATTTAAAGAAAATCTCACATCTATGTATTTATCTTATAAAGGGGGGTGTTAAATTCGGCATTATTTAATTAATTACTACACCTATCAATAACATTATAATTGTCGACGTAAAATCGATATGAAATATTGTTGCTAGAAAAAAATATATATCGGCTTATCAGCCACCCCTCGTAAATACAAGGATTAAGTAAGTGCATGAAATGTGATCAATATGACATTCTATAAATAGAGAAAGTCGCGACTAACGCGGCGAAGTTGATGAAGTTTCAACGAAGACGCATCGTGTAATTATACATGATTTTGGATTAAATGCAGTCGGCTACTTTCTTTAGCGGCTGTATCCACACAGCACCACCAACTAAGATAAAACTAACATACTAGTGCGAGGAAGGGTTGCTATCGACTATCGACTGTCGTGTAATTTATCGTCCCCTAGTGAATAGTGCGAGATCCGCTAGGGCTCTTGATATGTCGTCGGGATAACCCCTTGAGTCTATAATTTTCCTAGAAAAGCTACTCTAGCCATTGAAAAAATCAGTATACATACAGGGTGTGCTATCGGTACGTAAAGAATCCGTAGATTTTAATGGCTTGAACCTGCGCAACGTCAATGTATCAAATATCCGATATTTTAGCAAAAACGTGCTAAAATATTAAATAGAATCCTTTCTTTATAACGAAATAAAAGTTAAAATGATCACAAAAATAAGCTCGTCTGATCTATGAACGCACAGCTCAAACTCCTGGACCCAGTAAGCTGGAATCTTGCATAGAGATTTCATAGGCTTAAATAATATTTAATCATGTACGATAGCAGCGACCCCTATTCGACAACTGTCAGATGATCATTAACTATCGGCGACTCGTTCTTAAGACGCATCAGTTTCTTTTGATAATATTAGCCAATCACTAAGAACGGTTTGTTAAAATTCCGCGCTCGAGGGGGTGAATTTCCACGCGGACCAAGTTGCCTATAAAAATTTAATTCCCTATCGATACATTTGTAAAACGAAACAAAGGGAAAGTGTTAAGGTAAAACTGAGATGAAACGTCTGACATGCGATATGCTAGTCTTTTGGGACCGTCCTGAAATTCCCGCGAGTAGATTTTTGGATCATCTTATGTCTGTATCCTTTTTGTGTTGACGAAAATTGTATTTGATAGCCTCTCAAATTCTACGAAGCCGCAGCTATAAATTGTTCGAAGTATTAGATATTAAATTATTTTATTTTCTATTAAAATATACGTACACTCTATACGTAATAATAGAAAAGAAGTAAGTTTAGTAGGTATTTCTAGAGCGAAAGACAGACAATAGGGTGAACACAGACGGACTGAGTTTGAACTGTCAGCCAGCTGCAAAATTGCAGTTTGGATGCAGTTTTCTTGCGGTTGGCATAACTGCATCACAACTGCAAACCGTATCACGGACGTATCTAAGACGGACAAAAGTCAACCTAGTCAGAAAAAATACATAATTTCAAATCATGTAGTCATTAAAGTAAACATCAGGAGTTAATTTGTAACTCAAACTGTCTAGGACTCATTGTCAGAAAGAAAACAGAAGATTAAATACAATAACAAGTCGTTTTTCTACTTACTTTCGGAAATCCAAAAACTGTCTAATAGAATTTTCTCGAACCAATCACAAGATAAATCTAAAAGTTATTTATGACTTGATTGGCGCAGTCAAGGCCTATAAACCTTTACGGAATACATTGTATATAGAAGAATAATCATAGGCACCGTCTGTATATGGTACTGAATGGAAAACACAATCCACTGCCTAACAATAGCACGAACAGAACTTACATGGAACTCTGTTCACTACTTACCTACTTCAATAACACTTGTAGTTGTGAACATGCAAGCCGCTAAGCCGATCGTGAGAAAGAATGCCCTCTAAGTCCAAGAATGGAACGCACAACACTCGAACAAGGTGACAAACAAAGTTTCAGAAAGTCCCTAAGGACCACGCTCTGCTACTTGAAACTACTGCACTTGAAACTTGTTGTCGAACAAAATAAAGGGAAAAGCTGTTGAGGACGACGGATAGAGGATAATACGAGTATGACATAACAAAGGATGACCAGGTAAACAAAGTGTAAATAATACCGAATAAATGACAAACAAACACTAAAGAAAACGGTAGCATCCACTTTATTTTGATGAGAATGCTTAGTATAATATAAACATGTTAAACTCAAATTGATTTTGAAGTGTGGAAGAACTCACGAATATCTATGAGTTTTATGAGAAAAACGAAAACTATATACGAATCACATATATGTAAGATTCTGTCCATAATTTTTGTAATATTGTATTATTTAGTTCACGCAAGTAGGTATGTTGCAACGTCTGTTTAACATATTCGTCAGTAAAATATCGCTAAAGCATTTATAACATGTGCTATGTTAAAATAGTAACATAACGAGTGAATTAATACAGACTTAATTATAGTCTTATGAACCTCATCATCATCATGTCAGCCTTTAGACGTCCACTGCTAGACCTTAGGCCTTCCCCAATGAACGCCACCACACCCGGTCCTCCGCCCTCCGCATCCAGCCGCTTCCGGCCACCTTTTTTGGTCGTCGGTCCACCTGGCGGCGAGGCGTCCCACACTTATGAACATAATAGGCATTAAAACATTTAGTTCTTAAACGACACAGTGGAATCAGGGGGGTGTTAATATAAAATAGTGTCAGTGGCTAGGAAAAAGGATATAAAAGAAGTGTGCACGTTCATTTGGAGGATTTTTGGTGATATGAAGATACTGTGAAAAGTATGTGATTCGTAGTAAAGTAATAAAGTGCCGACCTTTTGTATCTTTACGCCTCCGAGTAACCCCGTTTTCCAACATATATTTCGTGGATCTCGTATAGATCGTTTAGATTTGGAAGATTTACAATCATCAGTATCTAATGATGAATTAATCCGGTGGAGTTATAAAGAAGTACAAACTTCTAAAGTTTTAAGTACTACCGTATCATTAGCATTACTTTCATCCTTATACCAGCAGATCACTTTTAACCTTATTTGGATTAGATCTTTAGAGGTTAATTTTATTCTAATTAATTAATTTAAAAAAATTTAACCTGATAATGAATTCAATGAACGGATAATGAATTCATTATCCGTTCATTTCCAGATCATGAATTTCGTGGATATTATGTACGCAAATGAAGCTCTATTTGTTTAACTAGTACTTATTCAAGTATTTTAAGTGTACCTATATATTAAATTAAAATTAATTGATTAACTCACCTCATTGGTTTGAAGAGTGCCTGTATACCGTTTGGGTAGTCGATAATTAATTTCAGCTGCGTCCCACCCTCTTTTTGCTCTGTCAAAGATAATTACACTAATTAAACTTTAAATTCCAATTAGAATTTAAATACAGCCTTCAAATTTAAATATCAAGCTATTAGAACGTTCGATAGATCTAAATGGGGGTTATACAAATAAAATGTTAAACTATGCAATAAAGTCGGTTCAACAATGAAATCCATTAAGTGGTTTAAATATTTAAGTCCAATTCCAAGTAAAGGGTGAAATTGTTGTGGCACTATTGTCCGCCGGACCGCTAACCCCACAACTGATTGCAGACCCGACTTCATTTAATATACATACCCGCCTGCTTAGCCTTTTGTATAGGCACAGGTGGAGGACCTAGCGAAACTACAGGTAGATTTAGTAGTACGTTCGTATGTCAGAGGCTCTATTTCAACTGATAAATTAACTTGCTGGAGTCATTCTTAGAAATTATTTACAGACCGTAGGCGTAAATATTCTGACTTGAATACGGCTTACTAGACTACAGCGTCAATGAAAAAAAAACTTGACACTTAAATACTTTATTGCTTAAATATGCGAGGCAGTCGGTAAAATTAGTGCATTAGTATTTGTGATGAATAGTAAGTAGATTGTATCATAAGGGAGCAAAATAATATTTTTACGGCGAGGGCGCTTTTTTCAATCCAGAGCGAAGTGAGGGATTCTTTAGTAGAATCCTGAACGTAGCGAGGTATTCAAAGTACGTCGCCCGAGCCAAAAATATATTTTGCGCCCGAGTTATACACTCTACTTTTCATCACCCTCTATGAGAAAATAATTTTCTAACAATCCGTGAAAATTGACGAAAACGGGGGCTGTAGTTCGCGCGTTTTTTTTATTCAGCTGGCGGCGCGACTATGGGCCGTTGTACCAGCCAGTCTTTATTTAAACAATATTTGCGTTCGATTTCTTTGGCGCTGAACATGTTTCAAATTCAAAAAGTGCACGGCAAAGATGATTGCGACGCACTCATAAAGAGGATTAAAAACTCATTACTGCCCGCTAAACGTTTCTTATAGAAAACACCACCTTTGGGGGCACTTAAAGGCGAACCAAGTCGTCCTTTTCAAATAGATGGGATGAAAAGGAAATTTGTTGTCTCCATTTTATCTTCATCGTAATGAATTACACTTCGAAATGTCGATAATAAACAGTAATTATAAAAATACATGACATGACAGTATGTGTAAAACAATATGACTTCTATAAATTCAAGCTTAGCAATGTAATATAAGCAAAATGCAATGTAATTAATTATTTTATGCAATTCCGTTTGCTTATTGCTTAAATTATTAAAATAGGGCAAAAGTGATAAATGTCCAGTTACATAGTAATACAGCCAGTTCAGTTGTATAGTGTGGGTTGGTAAAGGTCTATCTATCTGTCCAAACGTAATTGCTTTTCTAAGTCCGATCAACGCAACTCTGAATATTTTATGTACCAACTAACATTACCTTACTTTTAGAGAAAGGGGTTTTAAACGCACACTTGCGTAAAGCATTTATTGTTTCTTTATCATGTTAAAAGGAAGGAATAAGTAGGCCTTTGTTTTTATATTGTAAGACATTCTATTTCTACTTGTTCAAATTTAATTAAAATTGCTTGCTTTAAAACTTTTTTGTTTTAACAAGCCTGAATAAGTCTAAAACCGAAAATAAGTACCTAGTTAAAAGATAGGTATTTAAATAAATATAATTATACGTGATCATTTTCCCAAAATTAGACTTCCTGTACTATGAACATCCAACCTTAAAATCAAAAAGTTTTAGTTTCCACGTTGTCTAAAATTTGTTTTTAAAAGATAATAAATAGTCCGATTAAAAATGAAATGCCAAACTCCTTACACATGAGGTATCTTACACCTACGCTGATCAGGTGATCTAAATCAAGTAGCATATTATGTTTGTACATTCAGCTGCGAAGTTTTTATCAATATTGTTGTTAGATAATATAAGTTTATGCGTACCAGCATGTATGACAGGTAAAGTGACCATATCCTTCAGCACGGCATCCACCAATGGCTCTCCGTTTTCGTACAACTCGTGCTGGGCTATCTTCAGCTGGAATTTCTCCAAATTAGATGCGTTTACGCTGCAACAGAACATATTTTGTGACTGTCTATAATTTACAACAGGCTGCTTAGCGTTTGTGGTGGTCGTTGAAGATGCAAGTTTTTAAGTTTCTAATAGTTTCGCTAACCAAAGCTGTAAGCAAATTCATCATCTTTATAATTCTGCAGTAGTGCTTATCTATCCATGAACACATCAACATATTATTTATTATCAGTTTGTCCACTGTTGAACATAGATCCGCGCATATAATCTATATCAATTTTACAAAAACAATAAGAAAATCGTTTACCAAGAAAATGATATATTATCTTTTTAAGGATTAAGACGTCTTTAGTCCCTTTGCAGTTTTAGCACATACTCCTAAACCTGGTCGTTAATGTAGATTTACACGGAAGATTTTCGTGCGGTGGCGTGTTGGTTTTGGCTGCGTGGAACACATAAGTGGACGTGATTTGCTTACTAGAGTCGGTAGAGACTCCAGGAGACACGGCGCAGGACGGAACTGAATACTAAGGAGCATACGTGTAACGTTCTCGATTTGTGGCATGCTCCGATAAACTGCATTTAGAAATCAAGCCGCCAGCTACTATAAAATTTATTGACTCTCCTTTGGTGTGAATTGTGCCCCGTTCGCGTCAGATGGGAATTCAAAGAGTCCAATTGTTCCGGCTCACGACAAATAGACGCGTCGAATTCTAAATGACTAGTACTGGTCTGTTGCTTTTTTTAGACGAAAAGCTCATTCGATTAAATAGTTACTTACTTATTTATCAATTCATAGTATTTTAGCCACTTAGTACCATGGAATATTATGCTACGTCCAATTAGTCTTTTGAATCTATAATTAACGGAAGATATAGATGGGGTAAGTTTGCTTTGTTTGAATGATTTTTCGGTTTGTGTGGTTTTGTGTATGCATTTGTATGTATTGTTTCATAAAAGCTGACACGAATAAAATAAAATAAATATTACACACACAACATACACACACACATATATATATAAACAAAGATAGGACAATCCACAAATATAACATGTCCCTGTCCCTGCCTGTCCCCGGTGGGAATCGAACCCGCGACCTCTGGCGCTCAAATCCAATGACCAAGCCACTAGGCCAACGAGGCGGTCAATGGATTGAATGAGGGAACGTAGGTAAGTATGTATAAGTGTAACATAAGAATAATGCATTTAAATCATCGTAGTGAAGAATAAATAAATATGCTATTTAAAAATCATGGAATTTACATGTAAGTATGGTATGTGTTAGTTTATTGGACTTCATGAGTCACGAGAAAATATTTTATACGCATCACTACGATCATCAGGTAAGTAGGTGGTATTTCATATTTATGTTGTTGAGACAATTTCTAAAAGAGTAAGCCAAAATCATCCATGTATCAAATCAACCCTTCTCATGAATATGGCTGTAAGAGGGCCCGTCATATCACGAGAAGCCTTCATGAATTCATTCCATTTAGTTTTATTGTCTAAGACCCGCGCCTATCTCGACAGGCCCCGTAACAGGATTTTAAATAAGATTCCTCGAAAAATTTGCCTTACAAGATAAAGAAAGGTCGCCTCTCCCCATAGAGTCGGCCTGTCGTAGAAGTATGATATTATGATCCTCTTTTTATAGTCTTGTATCAAACCAAATCCTTTCAAAACGTACCCAAGCCAAAACGACATGTGATATTCTTTTCATTCCTTTCACAATGTTCCTATGAGAATGGTTCTAATATTTGCTTTGGTGAAATTACGTCTACCACTCGAGACCGGCCGCGAGCAACCTGTTTGATTTTAATGCATACTTCAGAGCTCAGCGTGAGCTAGTCCGATGAAAAGCTTGAGATTTTAGGGCGCAAACTGCTGTTCTCAGTCCTATATAGACACGAAACATTAACTTCTTAAAATTCGTAATGACATGCTGTTCGTAGCAAGTGGCAATTATGCGGAAAATTATTCAAGTCTTCTCCCCGCGTGGTCCGCGTTATCAAAGTTTAATTGCAGCAATAACAACTAAGCAACTAACAATTTAATTTGGCGACTCGCGAAACGGTACATAAATTGTACTTGTGGATGTCAGCTGTCGGCAACTTTAGGAAATTTTCCTTGTAATGTCCTTTTCGCGTCGTTTTTCGCGGAACAATTTTAATTAATATTTCTTAACGGACGGACCGAATATTCTTGTATTTACATTGTGCGTAATGCGCTTTGTTAAAACAACTGCTGCTTTTTATTCTAGGAACTTGATGGCTATTATGACATTTAATTAAATTCTGCTTGTTGTGTGACATATTATTATATAAAAATAATAATTACACATCTCTTATACACACCTATTATAACTTTCTCAGGTAATTCATAACAATAAATAAATTAGTAAATTATATCAGAAATAAAATATATCCTGCAACAGGCCGCCCACAGTAAGCATTTCCTTTTTGTATCGCCCGGCTTACTCTATGGGCGGAGAGCTGACAGTTCTACAGTCTCCTAAAGCTTTGATGAGGCGCGTTAAAAGATCCTTATAACGTCCGGCCTCCGCACACCAGGGTGTCAAAGTCTCGTCACCGAAAGGCACAAATATACCTACACCTTTGTCCAGATCAATAATTAATGTATATGCCTGAAATCAGTAATTAAGTGCTCTGTTCCCCCCCACCCCCTATCCCGTCATAGAGTTCTCAGGTCTCTGTATATTTAGATTCCGAGGTAATCACAGCGTCATCTTCCACCTTGCTCTGCAACTCTGGGCAAATCCATCACAACAGATCTTCTTACTTATCCATGGGGTACGGGGTGTTTAAATACTTTATATTTATTACATACAGATTCATGATCACCTATCTTATACTTACTTCTGCATATTGTAGTTCCGGTGCGGGGAATAACCACCGGGTTAATCCCGACCCAAGCCAACCAACCGCCTTGCCCTGCAACTCCTCGTACTTTTCTAGGGGAAAATTCGAATACAGTACAGTATGTAACTTACCTAGGTTCTAAATCATCTATCTCCCCTATCGTGGGGTTCTCAGGCCTCAGCACGTTGAGGTCCCGATGTGGGGGGATGATCACCGAGTGGTCTCCCGCCTCGCCCTGCAGCTGGGCGAACAGCATCTTCTGCAAATCCTCGTATTTGTCCAGTGGTGGTGCTTGGGTGCGAGAGTCTGTGTCGCCGCCGCTCGTCTCACCTGGCGCAGATTGCTCGTACTCTCTTGACCCGTTGCCATTGCTGGGGCAAGGAAAATTAAGACATTATTTATTAAATGCCTAAACTAAACTTTTCTACCTATACTGATTGGGCACGCAATCAAAAACAAATATTTCATTTATTTTAGTATAAAAAAAGGTCATTTTAGAAAAATATAACATTCCAGGTTTTTTTGATTAAAAAGAGGATATGTCGATGATCTCAGATATCAAAGGATTAGGAAAACCTATTTTATTTACTTTTTGTAGCACTGGATTGACGTCATTTCAGTAATTTTTTTGTGCAATCTATTATTAATTTGAATCTAATCACTAAATTACAAAACTTTTTGATTAAAAAAAAAAAAATTATTTTATCAAACCACTTAAAACTCAAATCCGATTTCATTTTATTTACCAATTAAAACAATTTAAATGAAATTCTTGGCAAAAAGCTCTTCAGCTGTATTTTCGGAAAGAGGCTTTTAACATAACTCAATTAGAAATCTAAGAAACATAAGTATTCCTCACTGTTTACTTTGACTTTAATTAATTTTAAAACAATAAGGCACATTTATGAGCGTACCTACCCAATTACCTAAGTCCTTCTATTTTCACATTTTAACAGCCAGTAGATATTAAGGCAGGTTTGCCGATTCGTCATAATTAATGATCTGTTATTATGATTCGATGACCGGCTTAGAATGGGCTAATAACAAACCCTCTTTGCTAGGACAAAAGGTTTATAGTATTTTGATCGAGTTTTGCGTATTCCATCTTATTGAAAATTACCAATACTCGTAGTAAGTTATTGTTTTTCTTTAACAATTTTTTTAAACTAAATTGTGTACGTACGGTATAGTTGAAGAGCCGAAAAGTAACATGCTTTACGAGTAGGCTGGTTTTTACTAAGGGAAAAGAAACCTATATAATCCTATAAAACGCTGCTGGTATAGTAATAAATAACTACCTCATACGCACATATAATACAAGCGAAGGCGAAACCGAGGCGAAAAACTTAATTGCGGCGATTTCCGCACGCCTCATAGAAGCTTCCGGTGACTAAAGGGCTGGCCAGTACCTCACCCAGCGCATTAGCCTGGCCATACAGCGAGGGCATGTTGCCAGCCTTCTGGGCACAACGCTTCAGTGTGACCACCTCGACGGAATTTTTTATTTGTAAATTCCTGTTTTTATTTGGTTATTTTATTATTATTATTATAAATGATTGATAATTACATAAAAAACAATAAATGAATAAATATATAAGGTACATTTCAATAGGTAAATTTTGAGTACCTGTTAAAATAGAAATTGAGATCGAAATAAAATGGTTTTCAGTCAATATGTTTTCAGTGTACATAATAACATGGAAGTATGTTGTCCTTTCCAGTTGAAGCGTACCTACTGGACATTATTACATCAAGATTGTGTTTGAACAGCTTTAATAAATAATGAAGTAGAAAGTATAAATAACAGAGTAAGACAGGACTCCATAAGGGTTCCATTTTATTATTTAAATGTAAGTACAGAACCCCAAAAAGCACAATGATCTCTACTAAAGATATATTAGTAGTAATTTAGGGTCTGTTGAAAAATAAACTACAATACCTATGTGTGCAAATAATACTTGTCTAGTAGTTACCTACCTCTTTTTGCCCTTATCTGTCAAAGACAATCATATTCACGAACACCTATTGTTTTATTATTAAACTTTTTATGCACCCTGCGCATACGCATGCATTGTCTAAGTATCACACATACAATTATGATTTTCTTTCACATTTACTTGGATTTCATATAATATAATTTGACTAGCTACTGTCTCGCGGCGTTGCGTTGCACAGTTTCAGCAGTAGTAGTCAAAATTATCAAAATCGAAAACATATTTTACGTTTTGATATATTCATATAGTTAATATATCCTCACTGCATACTTATATTTTAAAGCGGTAAAAATTAAAAATTATAGATACTAGCTGGTATTACAAACAGAGAGAAAAACGAAGTTAGAATTTGATCCACATAAAATAAATGACAAATCTTTATTACCATGCTGAGTTATATTATTAGGGTCATCTAATAAGCATAAAATATTATAATTTAGCACAATGTTATACTTATTTACTTCGACTGCACTTTACTACTTATGTTATAATATTATTATGTCTGTGGTGGAGATTCGTTTATGTGTATCGGAACGCATCTCACCCGCGCATGCGCTGTCACATTGAATAAAAATACTTACTTACTGACGAACTGTCAAAGTCTAAAAAAGGAGTTTTATTTGCGCCTCACGATATCCCAAATTACTCTACTTTTCCTGGATAACTTAGCATTCTATCACTTGCTAACAACACCAGTGATTCAGTATCAATATACCAAACCATCAAACTCCAAAGTGGTGACCCCTTCAAGTAAAGAACATTTTCTGTGCGCCGGCGTCGGTATCGTGTTTGGGACATTTAAATATCATATGGATAGAAGCATCTGCGGTACTACATACTATTCACGACTTCAATCTTCAAAACGCAGCCTTGCAACAAAATATGCAATTGGAAGCTTGCGGTCAATGACCGTCAGCGGGCCGGCATCGAATCTCACGGCGTAATTTCGTGATATTTTCATGCTAAGATCGCCAAAAGACAGCTGTGAAGTGCGGTTCGCATAGTGTATGTGCCGTAAAAAGTGTTCTCAGTGCTAAAAACCATAAAAAGTGCGCATTTGGTTCGGTAAAAACCAACACCTACATATAGGTACTTATGACATTCGCGGAATTTGAAATTCGAACCCCGGCAGACTCACTAGGTACTGGAAGCGACCCCTATCGTCGATTGAAAGAACGAGGTGACATTTCAACGTTCCGGCGCACGCAAGTACAACAATGTCATTTCACATACTTTTGATTGAACTTTGAAACAATTAAATATATAATACGTCTTGGTTTGCAAGTGGTGTATCCATGCTTAGAGACTGCATACAATAATTCCGCATGTTTATTTAACTTTTAGCCTATATGCCCTGTTTTGTTTTACAAAATAATAACAAATCTTTGTTGCTTTACATAACTTATTGAATTGCACCTTATTAACCAACGGTAGTGGATTACTGTACTGGTTAGGTAATACTACTTGGTTTTGGGTATTGCACAGGCATATTATAACTAAATCTTGTTTGTTTTACATGTTTATTTATTTATTGTGTGTGCATAATTATTTTTGTTGTGTACTTGGTGTCTTTATTATTTTTAAAGCTAATTGGAATTTAGGATTTTGAATTTGAACATAGTAAGTTTAATTAATGCTCATTTTTGTTTGTCTTAATTCTATTTAGGTCTCTATATTGTGTTGCTATATTTTTGTGTTGCAAACGGTACCAATCTGTATTTTTTTGTGTTCGCTTAGCTAACATTCCTGCCAGGCTGTGTGGTAGTTATTTACTAAATAACTTATTTAGTTTACCCATTCACCATGACTGAAGAAGAACTTAAAGAACAATTGAACAAGCTAAAGGCTGATAACAATACTTTGCTAATGCAGCTCAAGCTGGCTCAGAATCAGGGTAAGCTGGAGGAGCCGGTCCTACCTCAAGTTCACAGAGTAGCTGTAAAATTGCCTCCTTTCTGGCCCGACAAGCCAGCTGTTTGGTTCGCTCAAGCCGAGGCTCAATTTAAGATAGCGGGCATCACCAGTGATGACACGATGTTCAATTACATTGTTGGCCAACTCGATCAGCGGCTTGCTGGTGAAATCGAAGACATTATGACTAAACCACCGACACAGGATAAATATCAAAAGATAAAAGAAGAATTGATACGACGTCTCTCCATTTCTGAAGAGCAGAAGGTACGGCAGCTCATCAGTGATGAGGAACTCGGTGGCAGGAAACCGTCACAGTTTCTTAGACATCTTCGCTCTCTTGCTGGAGCTGCACTCTCGGACGAAAACATCTTGCGCCAACTATGGTTGCGGCGTTTGCCGCAGCAAGTTCAAGCGATCCTTGCAGCCCAAGCTGATCTTGGTCTGGATAAAATTTCTGAACTGGCTGATAAGATCATAGAGTTGTCTCCAGGACTTGCCAATATTTACTCGACATCTGGCAGTTCATCATTAGTCCTCGATAAACTGGTACAACGTGTTGATGACTTAGGTAAGCAGGTAGCCGCTCTCACATCCTCACAGCGTCCTTACCGTTCGCGCAGCCGATCTGCATCTGTAAATAAGAAACGGTCACATACTCCACCTGCTTCTATTCCGGAGAATTCCTCCAAGCGCTGCTGGTATCATAAAAAGTTTGGTACCAAAGCCACAAAGTGCACCTCTCCGTGCAACTGGATTTCGGAAAACATGACCAGCAGTCAGTAGTGGCCGCGACTGATTGCGTACCTCTCGGCCGTCGTCTTTTCGTCACAGACCAGGTTACCAAACGTCAGTTTCTTATTGACACTGGTTCCGACTTATGTTGTTACCCTCACCGCTGGCTCCCAGGACGGAGGCAAACCTCAGACTACGAGCTCAGCACAGCCAATGGTAGCAGCATCAAGACTTTTGGTACCATCAACCTGTCACTGAACCTCGGACTGCGCCGCGACTTCGTTTGGCAGTTTGTAATTGCTGATGTAAACAAAGCAATCATAGGGTCGGACTTTTTAGCCCATTACCATCTCTTGCCGGACTGCCACAACAAGAAACTAGTGGATGGTTCAACTGGACTATTTACTACAGTTTCCACTGTCAGCAGTGAACAATCCAGCGTCAAGGCTGTAGCTTCTGGGAATTCTACCTTCGCACAAGTGCTTGCTAAGTTTCCAGAAATCACACGTCCTCCTGGCCTTCCTAGGGTTGTAAAGCATAACACCGTCCACTATATTAAAACCACAGACGGTCCTCCAGTCTCCAGTCGTCCTCGTCGGTTGGCACCTCAGAAACTTATTTCTGCTAAAAAAGAGTTTGAAGACATGGTGAAATGTGGCACTGCGAGACCTTCGCAAAGCCCGTGGTCATCGCCATTGCACATGACATTGAAGAAAGACAACTCATGGCGTCCTTGCGGCGATTATCGCGCCCTGAATGCCAGAACCGTGCCTGATCGTTATCCTGTTCGGCATATAAATGATTTCGCTCACAACCTCAATGGAGCCACCGTTTTCAGCAAAATTGATTTGATTAAGGCTTATCATCAAATTCCTGTGTTTAATGAGGATATAGCGAAGACCGCCATCGTTACCCCGTTTGGCCTCTTCGAATTTCCTTTCATGACCTTTGGGTTGCGCAACGCAGGGCAAACTTTTCAGAGGTTTATCGATGAGGTCACACGGGGCCTCGATTTTTGTTTTCCTTATGTTGACGACATCCTCGTCTACTCAGAAGACGAAGCTCGTCACCAGGATCATTTACGGATTCTTTTCGAACGCCTCCAAGATTATGGTGTCGTTGTTAATCCAACCAAGTGCATATTGGGTGTTAAGGAAATTGACTTCTTAGGTTTTCACATTACTTCTGAAGGCACTCAACCTCCACAGGATCGCATCCAAGCACTTCGGGATTTTCCACCACCTAAGTCTGTACAGGACATGCGCCGCTTCTTAGGCATGTTAAATTATTATCGCCGTTTTGTTCCACAGGCAGCTCAATTCCAAGCGCCGCTAATCAACGCTTTGGTTTCCACCAACAGCAAAGGTTCAAAACCCTTCCCTTGGTCGCCGGAGCTCCTGGAAAAATTCGAATCCTGTAAGAGGAGTCTGTCTAATGCCACGCTATTACAGCATCCGGTCAACAACGCCCGTTTGGGTCTTTTCACCGATGCCTCTAGCGTCCACATCGGTGCCTGCCTTCAACAGCAGACAGGTGATGACTGGGTCCCGTTGGCATTCTTCAGTAAAAAGCTCACTTCTAAGCAGGCGCAGTGGCCAACCTATTATCGAGAACTTCTGGCGGTGTACGAAAGCGTCCAGCATTTTCGTTATATTTTGGAAGTCCAACACGTAACCATTTTTACGGACCACAAGCCGTTGCTGTACGCCTTCGTACAGCGCCGAGAAAAGCTTCCCCCTCCCCAGTTGAACCAGCTCTCGTTCATCTCGCAGTTTACCACAGACATTGTCTACATCAAGGGTGAAGTTAATATCGTCGCAGACACCATGTCTCGCGTGGAGGCAATCTCCTACGAGGCAGACTTCTCAGCTTTATCACAATCCCAGCAGATGGACGATCAACTTAATTCAATGTTACAGGCCAACAACACATCGCTGAAGCTCGAGAAGGTTGTTGTTCCCGGGACTGACATCACATTGGTGTGCGACACTACAACTGGTCGTCCACGCCCATATATACCGCCACCGCTGCGAAGGAAAGTTTTCGAACAACTACACAACCTCAGCCACCCAGGTGCCAGAGCTACGGTGCGCCTAGTCTCCGAACGCTACGTCTGGCCCGAGATCAACAAGGATTGTCGTGCATGGGCCCACACGTGCCTAGCATGCCAACAAAATAAGGTTACGAGACACACTGTTTCACCACTAGGGCATTTCAACAGCCCCTCTGCCAGATTCAAGCATGTCCATATCGACATAATTGGTCCTCTGCCAGCTTGCAAGGGATACCAATACTGCCTAACAGCCATAGATAGATATACTCGATGGCCGGAGGTTTGGCCTATGTCTGGTATCACAGCAGAGGAGGTAGCTGAAACATTCGTATTCGGTTGGATTTCCCGTTTCGGAGTTCCGAGCATCATCACCACTGATCAAGGACGCCAATTTGAAGCTGATCTTTTTCATCGTCTGCTACAGCACTGCGCCACGAAGAGGATCAGAACGACCAGCTATCATCCATGCGCAAACGGCATGGTAGAAAGGTTGCACCGGCAACTTAAGGCCGCACTAATGTGTCACCAGGAGACTTGGCTATCTGCACTATCACTCGTCCTCCTTGGCATGCGCACGGCCCTCAAAGAGGATTTAAAATGTTCCTCTGCGGAACTCCTTTATGGCGAGCCGTTGCGCTTGCCAGGAGAATTTTTCGTTGGACCGACGCCTACAAGTAAGGAGAACCCTTTTGATTTCATCGCCCAGTTGCGGCGCAAAATTGCAGATCTTCGTCCAGTTCCTGCGTCGCGTCACTCGCAACCCGCCACCTTCGTTTTCCGCGAACTTCCGAGTGCGACACATGTTTGGCTGCGGGATGACACCGTACGGCGACCTCTGCAGCCACCATATACTGGACCCTACCAGGTCATAAGAACAGGACCAAAAACGGTGACTGTGGAGATCAAAGGCAAACGAGTTGAGGTGAGCATTGACCGAACTAAACCTGCTCACATCCTCGCAGATTCAGAGCCAGTACGGGCTTTGAGTTCTCCAAAAGTTCCTGCTACTGTCCCCAGTAAGGAATATACCACGCGGTCTGGTAGGAGGGTTCGCTTTGCTAAGCCTTTTGATATGTAAATCTTTCTGTATGTTTAATTTTTTATTTGTTATTTCTTTATTTTTAATTATTTTTTCTCCATAGCTTTACTGTCTCCGTAGGGGGGTGGTGTGGTGGAGATTCGTTTATGTGTATCGGAACGCATCTCACCCGCGCATGCGCTGTCACATTGAATAAAAATACTTACTTACTGACGAACTGTCAAAGTCTAAAAAAGGAGTTTTATTTGCGCCTCACGATATCCCAAATTACTCTACTTTTCCTGGATAACTTAGCATTCTATCACTTGCTAACAACACCAGTGATTCAGTATCAATATACCAAACCATCAAACTCCAAATGTCCTTATTTAAGAGGTTAATATGCTTAATTATTCAAATCGAATGACAGCTAGCTGGTGCTTCCTTATCAGTAGCAGACTTGGTTATTTTCTTTAAAGAAATTGTCTAGTCTGTTCTCAATTTTTTTTATTGATGTGGCACATATAATAATTCTGGCAAATTGTTCCATCTGGATACAACCCTGTTGCTTAAAAAAATACTTTAAGAGTTCAGGTGGGCATTTGATCTTTGTAATCATTCATTATGTCCACCGAGTCGTTCAACTGGATTTGATTTAAATATATTTTTAATTGCTGCTGCCCGCGACTTCGTCCGCGTGAACAACTTAACATCACAATTTTTTATGTATGTCCCGTAGGAATGAGATGTTTTTTAGGGATAAACTATTCTATGTCCTATTCCAGCATCTAACCTATATGTGTGCGAAGTTTCATCCCGATCCGTCTAGTGGTTGAAGCGTGATTGAGAAACAAACATCCAAATATCCAAACATCCAAACTTTCGGATTTATAATATTAAGTAGCATGACAGGACATATGAAACCTTATGAGTAAGTAATGTAATTTTTTTTAACATGAAGAACGTATAAGTTTATGAAGAACACTAGCTGTGCCCGCGGCTCCGCTCGCGTGAACTACAGAATCCGCTCCCATTGTGAGTGGGAACTCCATGCGCTCCATGAGTGGGAACTCACGCTCCCGCTTCCGCTCCCGCTTCCGCTTCCGCTCTAACCCCCGCTCCCGCTTCCGCTTCCGCTCTGCTACCGCTCCCCTCCCGCTTCCGCTCCCGCTGCCGCTTCCGCTCCCGCTTCCGCTCCCGCTGCCGCTTCCGCTCCCGCTCCCACACCCAATCCCACTCCAATTCCCCCCCCAGCTCCAAATGTAATCCAAACTCATCGCAATCTGAATAGTACGGAAATACTATTATCTGCAATATATTGCATATATTAACCTTACCTACTAATGTATTTGAAAACTAAAAATGTCTATAACTTTTGATTGAGTTAGTCGATTGCGATGAAATAAAGACTAAATGCTAAGTTAAGCCCCATGTTTTTGTGAAAAGTCCATCAAAAGTTCAGTAGTTTTTAAGTGATGCGTGCACAAACTCACAGACAAACAGACAAAAATTCCAAAAATGATTGAAATGTGTTCTATTACTTATCCTTAGACCCCTCAATTTTTTTTTGCAAATATGTTCAATGTACAGACACGCGATGTTTACGATTTTATTTATTAGATAAAAGTTCGTCGACACGAAAGTGACCATATCTGACCCTTTTGCAAAATAACACGCATTGATCACATATGATTGTTAACCATTGAGTGGCCACTCATATTTCGTATTTATAAAAGTATTTGCGCAGCAGCGATGACAAATTAATTAATGCATTGTTCTATAACAAGAGCTGTGAATTTTTAATAATAGAACGAACAGCCCTCTAGAAGCTAGACAATACCCTTAAGTTATGATGCAAACGCAAAGGACATCAGCAGAAGAGATGTACTAAGTAATTAAAGGAAGCATTTACTGCAGCTATGAGGCACAAATAAAGTCGTAATAAAGCTTTTAACTAATAATAAATAAATATTATATTTATTGAAACCGTAACAAATTAATAAAATATGATATGGTATATAAATTAATATAAGGATATGGGTTTTTAACCGTTATCAGTTTGTTTTAACCAAGCACTGTGGTTCCCGGCTTAGAATAGGGCCCTAATCTTCCCATGAAGGCGACTAAGGGATTGCACCAGGGACGAGCAGCAGCGATCTCCTGTGTATAGTAAGATCACCAATCCGCCTGCCAAGCGTGGTGACCAAAAATTGCATTCTGTTCTAGGTTTATGTTCAGCAGTGGACGTATTTCGGCTGACAATGAAGAAGTGAAGACCGATGGTACCTAACATAAATAATAGATCATTCATCAAATGATCGTTTTTAAACCTTGACTCCCATTTCAATTCCCGTGTGTGGGTCAAATAAAAGTAGTTACGATATCGACATCAGGAAATTCGCAATAAGATTTGGATTTTCCATAAAAAAGACAGTCGTATAATTTATCGTGATTTTCGAAACTTTTAAATGATTTAAAATTTTCATTCATGTATTCCTGGTAGTAGCGCTTTGAAAATTAAGTTATGTATTGAAAATATTGTTAAATTCCACTAAAACAAATTGGTTTAAATGGAAATCTACAGTTTATGCATCTGTGTCTACGATTTAAAGATCAGACAGCATAAACATAAACAGCTGCCAATACTCGGAAACGTAATAAGCAACATTTGCCAATCGCCGTCGACAACATTTCTAAATATTTATTGAGCTTGTTGAGCTGAGATGCAAGTTGGATCAGTATTAGTATCCGATACTGACGTGTATAATATATACTTAATCTATAACTTTAATACAATATTTAGACGCACAACAACGACAGTAACAATTCTCAGTAAAAGATTTTTTAAAATCATTACTAGCTGTGCTTCGCACGCAATGAGATATTTTTTCGGGATAAAAACTGTCATATGTCCTACCTATTCCAGCACCTAACCTATATGTTTGCCAAGTTTTACCCCGATCCGTCCAGTGGTTGAAGCGTGGTTGAGTAACAAACATCCAAATATCCAAACATCCAAACTTTCCCATTTATTATATTAGTGGGATTTTACCAAATTCGTAACAGGTGCTTCTGATATGATAACGCTCATCTCTATAAACAAATATGTCACGCAATTAAATAGTAGATGTAAGAAAGTACCTATTGACTACTATAATATATAAGTTATATCATGTATAAAAGAAAGTAATAGTTTTGAAAATAGTACGGTCTATCTGTTTGTTCGCATATCGTGCGAAAACTACTATACGGATTATTATTCAGTTTTCACTATTCGAGCTAATTCCTTTATTAGTAAACTCGCGCGAGCGAAGACCAAATAAGGTGAAAACCTAGTTTGACTTCTAAATCGGGTTTCTTTCTGTAGGAAGTTGGCAAATTTTTAGGACATGAAACTAATAAAAAAACTGTGAAGTGAGCGTAAACGCCCCAGACAAAATTTCATGCCAAACAAAGATTTTTCCATAGCGCCCCTTTTTGTACTCTGATCGAATTTATTTAGAGAAATTGATTTGACTAGTGTTATCTCTAAAGGTCACATTATCTCGAGAAAAGTGCTGACCTAATCCGCCACTGGGTACCAGTTGTATCCGGCAACACGGGGATCAGTATATACTTTGATTCGCTTATGTTTTATTTTGTGCTTTATCAAATACCTCCGCCACACAGAGTGTCGGACTCCATACAAGCGAACAGATTTAATTACCTACTACTATTACATACCCACCAGGCTGTCCGTACACGTTTGTGAGTGTGCGCGTAATTAATAGTAAGGCTGGCTGCGCCCAGCGCAATCGAGAGAGAGACAACGCCAGCAACATAAGTGCTCTTTCTAACTGAAAGCGTCGACCGCTCGGCGCCGCCAGCCCAGTAGAACGTACTGCCCGCAGTGCTCTGTTTTGCGGGCGGGGGGTGGGGGGTGAGTGTCACTTCTTTACGTAGTAATATCATCATAATCCTCCGAACAGGAAATATTATCATCCTAGTATGAATTAAAACAAGTTAATTAACCATGAATCATACTATTTACTTGATTAGTCGGAAACGTATTTGCAAAAATGTTTGCTCTACTAAACAGACAAGTGACTGATATTAGATAATATATACACATGGAAAATTCTTAGTGATTGTCTCATCTAGTTGAGCAACAGTTTATGCAACCATCTGCCACGAAAATTCCGAGGAACAAATATTTATTTACCAGAATTATAGTAGTTTCTATCTACACTGATTATGAGGTACCTTGTGCGGAAATTTGTCCTAATACCGTACCTATTTATCATAATAAAAAACATAAGTCAAGGACATCCGGTATAACTACTGATAATAATAACAAAATGTATTGATTAATGATTAGTACTAATCATAGTGATATAAAATACCATTTTAACATATAGGTACCTAATTTAGATTATTTTAACACCAAAACGCACTTATTTATTACAATAACATTTTTTATTGTTGATGAATTTGCTTGACCTCAATCTCATCTGATGGTAAGTGATGATGGGGCCTTATATGGAGCGCGCTTACCTAGAAGAAAATAGCTGAATTTTGCTCACCCATAGGGTAAGATCTATGTTGTTGACTAGTGAATAGATGTTAAACAAAATTAACTAAACACAGGATCGTTATTCGTTAGAATGCTAACAGCATTCTGATGATCTTGTATTTCATAAAATGTTTGTAACATACATTACAAGAGCGGTAAAACTTAATTCGTCATCGCTCATTCTCTCATGCCACCCGCAACGAGGAACGCCCCGCGGCCAGGTGGATCGACGACCTGAAGAAGACCGGAAGACCTCAAGGGGACCGGGTGTGGTGGCGTTCATTGGGGAAGGCCTATGTCCAGCAGTTTGACAGGCATTTTGTTGTGCAGTTAATTGAATATGCAAAATAGATGTCAAGGATAAGGGAGGGTTTACAACGTCAAGGATAAGGATGGGGAAGGAAAGACGAAGGGCTTATTGAAAGGGGGAATGGGAGAGGGGAAGAGAATATCACCTGCGATATTTTTTATCTAATAAATAAAATCGTAAACTCCGCGTGTCTGTACATTGAAGATATTTGCAAAAAAATTGGGGCGTCTAAGGATAAGCAACAGAACACATTTCGATCATTTTTGTAATTTTTGTCTGTTTATCTGTGAGTTTGTGCACTGTAGCGAAGCGCTACTAAACTTGATAAATAAAACATAATATCATCAAAACACTATTTAATTAACAAATAAGTTCAGTAAATTAAAATATAAATTGAAGGTATGTGAATAAATAAATCACATACAAAAAACTACAAGATCGTAATTTGTGGCATTTCAGTTCAACAACTCATGATATTACCATCCAACATTGTCGGTAATGCTTACCTACAGCTTACCTCGCATTATTAGATTTCAATGAAATCATTTAATAGTAGAATTGAGCAAATTATAGCATTAAACTATTCTCGCTCGTATCTCTTAAACTACCGTTCCGTTTGGAACGAAATTTGGTAGGCATGCTTTTCATATAGCTACCTTTCACCTGATAAACATATATTTTGATTTTGGAAACATTTTGTAGTTTCATTATTTTCAATTATAAAAGCGAGTAAATTCCTATTTTCATATGACAGCTGAGAGACGTCACGAAGCCAATCGATAAAGATCGGCATTCGCTGTCTCTGTCTTTTACTCCCATCAGACAAGGAGGTCGGCAGTCGACATCGACCTAGGGAATAAATCTTTTAACGATGAAAACGACAGCGCGACAGTCTGGATTGGAGTTTCGCGCGATACGCCCGTATCATTTTAGTTCCCGGCTTACTTTCGGGACATGGCTTGAGTATTTCGGCTAGCAAACTCCACCGACTCATTCCGTCAGAACGATGCCCTTCAGGCGTCTGACGATCTATACATTTGCCATGTAATTTCATAACTTAAAGTATAAGTAGTTTATTTTTAATGGAGCGTCCATCTTGAATCGCAACCACGTGAAGGAAGAAGATGTCCGACCACATGTTCCCGACGAGAGACGTTTGAAGTTCCAAAAGAGAGGTCTGCCATCAACAGCGCGTTCGGACAGCAGACGAAAGGTTCCCGGCACAGATTGTGTACCCGATCGCCAGGCGGTGATCTCCGTCACGTTTTTGTCTCCACGAGATGCTGAGGACGTCCATCATTCTGCGGTTGTGAACCAACAGGTTCCATAGCGGAATCGTATCATCGAGCGTGTGATAAAAATCAACGAATATCAAAACAGCGAACTTTACAGTGCGATTAATAACTACCCCCGCGCTAAATTTAATCACGGTATTTGTGTATGGACGATGTTAATTTTACGTTAGGTAGAATCATCATGAAATCCGGTACCGGTGAGTTTTCTTATTTATAATTAACTTATTCTCTGGCCATAATCATAAAGTGCACTCTTCATTGTAAAATTAGATTAATAGATGTTTTCTTATATTTCTTAATTATAGCCTCTCGAGGCAGTTAAAACCCCACAACAATATTTGTTTCATTCATCCCTTCATAGGATCCGACTGGACACCACGTGTTATGTTAACGAACGGTCCTTGAACCAGAAGCCTGATGCTGGACCGGCTGATAACTATCCAATATAATTTATTACCTTACTTTTCATATTACTTACTTCAATTTTACTTAAAATCTCAAATCTATCACAACAATGGCGCCCGAACATATAATATAACACGTGTGTCATCATACTTTTATTAATATTTCACAATTTAAACTTATTTAAAATCAGTAATTTTTATTCCACGGAATCTTTGAGGAGGAGAATGAAACTTATATAAAACTGATGTTAAAGATGCTTACCTATTGAATGTGAACTATATTGTCTGGCAAAATTTTTTGTGAGTGGTGCGGTTGTCATTTTTATATTTTTTTTCGTTTTATATCCCATCCAACAGTGCCCATAGGCAAGACTAGATTATTACATTATTGTTAAATAGATACAAAATGACATCAACAAACCCATCACTTTTAAATTATGCCTTGAATGAGATGGTTGACCGAAATACAAGCCCGGCGGATAACACGATAAAGGAAAGCCACCATGAATATCCCATGGATGCAGTAAATGTTTTACCAAGGTTGCCTCGCCCACAGGTACATGGTAATTCCCCAATTTATACCGCGGCTGCTCACCACAGTCATACCCATTCTGTCAATATGACATCAACACCAAAACCAGGTCATGACAATTTATTGAACTTTAACATGGCCAAACCAGAACCACATCAATCATATATTCAGTACGAAATGAAACAGCACAATTTACGATCTTTTAACATCAGGTATGACGGAAAATCGAGCATTGATGATTTCTTGTTGCAAGTAGACGAAATAAGAATCGCTCGCAATGTGGATGAAACCACATTGGTGAGAGGATTTACAGAATTGTTAGATGGAACTGCATTGAAATTTTATAGGGCAGTGAAATCAAAAATTAGCACATGGCAGGATATATGCTATGAGTTTAGATCGAACTTCCAGTCGATAGATTATAATTATTCTACCGAAAGGGAAATCAGGGAAAAAAAGCAAAATATAGGACAATCAGTTTTTGAATTTATTATAGACATTAAAGATCTAAATGCAAAATTAGCATGCCAGATCCCAGATCATTCATTATTGGAAATAGTTAAACATAACCTGCTACCAGGATATGCACAGTTGCTCGCAATAAATGCCATAAATAGTTTAGACCAATTAGTACAGGTCAGTAAAAATTTTGAAACTTATTCTGGTGTACTGACGCACACACAGGGGACAACACAAGGGTACAGGTCCAACAGTGGGTACCAACAAAGTGGGAAACTTAATAAATCAGCTAATCAAACACAACATTACAAACATTCGTATGCACAGCAACCCACTGTTACCTGCCAAAAATGCAAGTCCAGGGGGCACACTTACATGCAGTGCAGAAAAGTACAGGGTGTAGTATGTTTTAGGTGTGGACTTAGAAATGTAATTACAAAATTTTGTCCCAATTGTAACCCATCAGCTGCTGGACAAAATAATAATTCAAAAAACTAAATAATTCCCGGAATAGTAACACATTTGCAATGAAACCCCAATGCAACATACTATCTCCGGAAGTAGCATCTATGACACAAGAGAATAGGCTTTTTGCAAAACTAAATATTATTAATAGTAAGTGTATAGGCTTGGTAGATACGGGAGCAAACATGTCTGTTTTAGGTAACAATAGTTACAAAAAATTTCTGAAGCACAAATCAGAAATAAAAAAGACATATATAAGTGCGCATACAGCCGATAACTCGGCACTGAATGTCGTAGGTACACTTACACTGCCGGTCACGTGTAATAAATTAACAAAAAATGTTGATTTTTTAATAATTCCTAACATCAAAACAGATGTAATTTTAGGAATGGATTTCATTTATAATTTTAAATTGATAAATTTATTTACAATGTCAGAAGACATTGTAACATTAAAAACAGAACCAGAAAGCACTAGCACAGTTCAGGAAATAAAAGCGGTTGTACCCAGAGAGGAACTTAGTTCATCCCAGTCTCAACAGTTACATTCGGTCATTGAGAAGTTTAGGGAAATTTCTTCAGATGAAATAGGGTTAGGAAAAACACATTTAGTCGAACATAGAATAGTGACTACAGGAACGCCTATTAAACAGAGATATTACCCCTTATCACCTCCAAAATTGAAAGCCCTAAATGAAGAAGTTGACCGTATGCTAGAATTAGGAGTAATAGCGCCCTCTAGATCACCATGGTCTAACCCCATTGTAATGGCAACAAAAAAAGATGGTTCATTACGATTTTGCCTAGATGCTAGGAAATTGAATGATGTAACGGTAAAAGATTCATACCCAATACCATACATCAACAGTATACTTGACAACTTGAGGGGGGCTAAGTACCTAACTGCACTAGACCTATCTAGTAGTTTTTGGCAAATTAATTTGTCAAATTCAGACAATTATGATGGAAACGGTACATCGTGTCAAAAGACAGCATTCGTTGTACCAAACAGAGGACTATTCGAATTTAGGCGTATGCCGTTTGGACTATCAAACGCTGGTTCTGAAATGCAAAGATTGGTTGACAGACTGTTTGGTCACCAATTTGGGGATAGAGTTTTCCCGTACATAGACGATTTATTAATATGTACTGAAACATTTGATGAACATATAAAAATATTAAAAAAAGTTCACCAGTTTTTACAAGAGGCGGGGCTAACTTTGAACATAGAGAAATGTAAATTTTGTATTGGCGAACTAAAGTATTTGGGATACATAGTAAACGAAAACGGCTTACAAACAGACCCGCATAAGTTAACTTGTATTCAAAATTTTCCATTACCAACAACTGCAAAACAATTGAGAGGTTTTATAGGATTATGTTCTTACTATAGACGGTTTGTTGAAAATTTCTCTACTATAATAGCACCAATGACAGCGATGATAGGAAAACGAAAAGGTAGGGAGTCGATAGAGTGGAACGAAGAAGCTAGAAAGGCATTTGAATCATTAAAAACGGCACTAACAAGTGCGCCAGTACTAGCATGCCCAGATTTCTCACGCCCCTTCGTCTTACACTGCGACGCGTCATCAGTAGGTTTAGGGTCGGTCCTAGCACAGTTAGACGATACCAATACAGAACATCCAGTCGCATTCCATTCACGTATCCTGTCAAAAACAGAGAGAAATTATAGTACTACGGAGAGAGAACTATTGGCAGTTGTTGATTCGATAAATCACTTTAGACCATATTTGGAAGGTACAAAATTCTCAGTAGTCACAGACCACATGAGTCTTAAATGGCTCAAATCATTAAGCAACCCTTCAGGTCGCTTGGCCAGATGGGCCATGCAAATTTCCCAATTTAACTTTGACATTCAGCACAAAAAAGGAAAACTACATATAGTTCCTGATGCACTGTCACGAGTTGCCATAGAAGCGATAACTTACTCTGACGGAGTTCAAAATACAACAGACACATGGTTCCGTAAAATTTATAACGGTTGTTTAAAAACACCACAAAATTATAAAAACTTTCAAATTAATAACAACATAATGTTTAGATTTGGCAAACAAAAAAATAATTTACAAAATGACAATAATTGGAAAATTGTATTGCCAAAAGAAAAAATACAGTGCTGTATTGAAGAATGTCATAATGGGATAGATTCAGTTCATTTAGGTGTTGCAAAAACATATAATAAAATAAGGCAACACTATTATTGGAAAAATATGTATCAAAATATAGTTAATTATGTAGGCGCTTGTGAAATTTGCAAGGCCTATAAACATTCAAATGCCCAACCAAATGGTCTAATGGTTAATCAAAAAGTTGTAAACAAGCCAATGCACACTTTGTCTATTGACATAATAGGCCCCTTTCCGAAAGCATACTCAGGTCATGTATATATACTCTCTATTGTAGACATTTTTACAAAATACTGCTGGTTGCATGCTCTCAAGACAGCAACAACCAAAACAGTAACGAATTTTATTGAAAATGAAATAATTTTTAAACATGGAACACCATGTATAATTATATGCGACAATGCAACAATTTTTAAGTCGAAAGAATTTAAAAAATTCGGAGAAAAATATAATATTCCAAAAGTATTTTATAATGCATATTATGCACCACAGTCAAACCCAGTAGAGAGATATAACCAGACTGTTGAGACATGTCTTTCGATTTTGGTAGACCAAGAACAAAGAAACTGGTCAAAGTTTCTACCAAAAATACAATTATCCCTAAATAGCTCAGTGAACTTAGCAACAGGTTACACCCCATACTTCCTTAGTACAGGCAGAGATATAGTGTCAGATGGTCAGTTTCATACAATAAGAGGAGACTTACCACAAAACCTAGACGAGTTAGACATGAAAGATAGAGAGAGCTCTGCAATAGCATTAACAGAGCTGTCAGAGATCTTCGAAAACGTAACATCAGCTCTAACTAAAGCTTATCAAAAGAGTGCCAGTAGGTATAACCTTCGTAGAAAGGAAGTAATATTAAGTGTAGGTGACATAGTCTGGCGAAGAAACTTTGTACAATCGCAAGCTGCAAAATATTTCTCAGCAAAACTCGCACCAAGGTTTATTAAGTGCAAGGTTACACAGAAATTGTCCAACGTCATATACATTTTAAAAGATTTGGGGAGTAACAACTCAGGAAAATTTCACATAAAAGACATTATAAAAGTTCATTGAAGGTTTTGTTTAAAATTTTAATTAAAAATTTTTTTTGATAATTTTTAAAAACCAAAATTTTTAAGGTTCTCTTTATGGTTCTAGTAACTAGACAACCTAGTGAATTAGGAACACCAATTGGGAAGTTTCTAACCCACATACTTTTTTCATTAAAATAAAAACTGAATATTTTTAGTATAGCCGGAGCGGCATACAAATTTTTTAACATTGTATCAGAACTACAATACTACTTTGAAATAGACCAGATATGGTAGTGAAGTCTGATTTAAATGTTATATAGGTATTATATTATATACAAATATGTGTATAATATATATTTAGTAAATATTTTTAAATATTTTTTAAATTTTAAATCCAAACTCCAGTAGCAAGTGGGACAGTAAAATGATAACGAGTCTCCTAATATTAAGGTAGGACACTCTAACATCTGCACTGTCACCGTAGGTCTCAAAGAGTATTCAAATGGATAAATTTTTTGGTTCTATTTAGACCAATTTTAGCCTACAGATGTCAGACTATTCTAATAGATAGACTAGTAGTGCGGTATGTGTATTCTTCTTAGATACATTTTCTTTTTATATTTTTTCTTAATTGCGGTGCTTATAAACACATGCAAAATAGGTTACATTAAGGCATGTCATTTGTTAATATTTTTCTTAAAACTCAATATAAGAGTTATTTCTAGTTGATAAGAGGATTCTAGTAAGTTAGTATAACCATAGGTTAGTAAGTTTCATAGTTAGTATGACCTACTAGAGGTTCACTTGTTTTTTCATTTTGCATAATTAAATAGTAAGAATGATAGGATAAGTATAGGTTATAAAAATGTTATTAGACAACATTTTAAAACAAATAACAATATTTTTAAATTTATAAACATGAACTTATTCAACATCATTGAAAGGATAGTACGGATAGCTAGCAAAACAGTTGGATTTATTAGATGAGAGATAATGAAGGTGATTGAATAAATGAGAAGTATGTAACATATCTATAAGTATATGTATATATATATAGTGATGAATGAATACGAGTAAGTTAGAAAGATGTATGTATGAAGATGGCGTGTATGTGTGTTTGAGTAAAGAAAGATTTCAAGGAAAGAAAAAGTCATGATTATATTTTAGGCAAGTTTATTTTTTTAATTTTTTAGTAAGGTTTATTTTTTATTTAAGGCATAAGCAAGAGCTTTGTCAGTTGCTGTTGATAGAATGTGTAAAGTAGATTTTACCTAAAATTTTTTGTTTTGATTTGCAATTATTATATTGATTGGAGGGGCTGCTAAACGCTGACTGTGTCACGCGTTTTCCTCTGACAAAGGGGGTATTGTAGCGAAGCGCTACTAAACTTGATAAATAAAACATAATATCATCAAAACACTATTTAATTAACAAATAAGTTCAGTAAATTAAAATATAAATTGAAGGTATGTGAATAAATAAATCACATACAAAAAACTACAAGATCGTAATTTGTGGCATTTCAGTTCAACAACTCATGATATTACCATCCAACATTGTCGGTAATGCTTACCTACAGCTTACCTCGCATTATTAGATTTCAATGAAATCATTTAATAGTAGAATTGAGCAAATTATAGCATTAAACTATTCTCGCTCGTATCTCTTAAACTACCGTTCCGTTTGGAACGAAATTTGGTAGGCATGCTTTTCATATAGCTACCTTTCACCTGATAAACATATATTTTGATTTTGGAAACATTTTGTAGTTTCATTATTTTCAATTATAAAAGCGAGTAAATTCCTATTTTCATATGACAGCTGAGAGACGTCACGAAGCCAATCGATAAAGATCGGCATTCGCTGTCTCTGTCTTTTACTCCCATCAGACAAGGAGGTCGGCAGTCGACATCGACCTAGGGAATAAATCTTTTAACGATGAAAACGACAGCGCGACAGTCTGGATTGGAGTTTCGCGCGATACGCCCGTATCATTTTAGTTCCCGGCTTACTTTCGGGACATGGCTTGAGTATTTCGGCTAGCAAACTCCACCGACTCATTCCGTCAGAACGATGCCCTTCAGGCGTCTGACGATCTATACATTTGCCATGTAATTTCATAACTTAAAGTATAAGTAGTTTATTTTTAATGGAGCGTCCATCTTGAATCGCAACCACGTGAAGGAAGAAGATGTCCGACCACATGTTCCCGACGAGAGACGTTTGAAGTTCCAAAAGAGAGGTCTGCCATCAACAGCGCGTTCGGACAGCAGACGAAAGGTTCCCGGCACAGATTGTGTACCCGATCGCCAGGCGGTGATCTCCGTCACGTTTTTGTCTCCACGAGATGCTGAGGACGTCCATCATTCTGCGGTTGTGAACCAACAGGTTCCATAGCGGAATCGTATCATCGAGCGTGTGATAAAAATCAACGAATATCAAAACAGCGAACTTTACAGTGCGATTAATAACTACCCCCGCGCTAAATTTAATCACGGTATTTGTGTATGGACGATGTTAATTTTACGTTAGGTAGAATCATCATGAAATCCGGTACCGGTGAGTTTTCTTATTTATAATTAACTTATTCTCTGGCCATAATCATAAAGTGCACTCTTCATTGTAAAATTAGATTAATAGATGTTTTCTTATATTTCTTAATTATAGCCTCTCGAGGCAGTTAAAACCCCACAACAATATTTGTTTCATTCATCCCTTCATAGGATCCGACTGGACACCACGTGTTATGTTAACGAACGGTCCTTGAACCAGAAGCCTGATGCTGGACCGGCTGATAACTATCCAATATAATTTATTACCTTACTTTTCATATTACTTACTTCAATTTTACTTAAAATCTCAAATCTATCACAACAGCACGCATCACTTAAAAACTACTGAACGGATTTTGATGGACTATTCACAGAAACATGGGGCTTAACTTAACATTTAGTCTTTATTTCATCGCAATCGGTTTACTCAATCAAAAGTTAGGGCCTTTTTTAGTTTTCAAATACATTAGTAGGTAAGGTTAGAATGCAAAATATTGCATATATTTCCGTACTATTCAGATTGCGAAGAGTTTGGGCGGAGGCGGAAGTGGAAATGGAAGCCAATCCTGTAGTTCACGCGAGCGGAGCCTCGGGCACAGCTAGTACTAAAATATAGTTTTAAAATCAAATACTACGATATCATTTGGTCTGTATGTGGGTATGTATGTATCTACACATGTACGAATACACGATACAGATTCTTGATTAAATGAATTAGTTTTGGTTATACTATGGTTTTGGTTTCTACTCTTCGTATACATATTATCAGAACAGATCGCTATTGAAATCTCAATTTTGTGACTAAGAGTAAAATTTTCTCGTAGAAAATACAGCAGATACGGGGCCAGCCAAATTTTTTATATAACGCTAAATTGTTCAGTCATCATCATCAGCCTAAATACGTCCACTGCTGGACATAGGCCTCCCCAATAGAATACCACTTTTAGTTAGATGTCCATTGGGGGATTTGCAATAATCACCACGCTTGGCAGGCGGATTGGTGATCGCAGTAATGATCTTAATATCCACACACAGGAGAACGCTGCTGCTCGTCCCTGGTGCAATTGTTCAGTAAAAATATATAAATATTGAATATAAAACATCTAGACGCAGCATTCGAAATCACACGAATTTGATGATAAACAAACATATAAATTATGTACAGAACATAAGAACAAAAGTAATCGCCATGGCAATCATTCGTAGTAGTTTTTTTTTATTAACGCAAAGATATAGAGCCATACAGCAAAGTCTATGGGTAAACAAAATACGGGAATAAATAGTACATGTTACCCTAGGGGTGAAAGTAACTTTAGCGAGGGCGCCATAGTTCGAGGGACTAAATAAGTCTTTAACCCGAGGTAAACACTGTGCTTTTCATTACGAATACAAGGAAAGTAAAAATAGCAAAACGTTTTCTGATTTTTCAGAAAATCGTCTTATGATTTAAGGTATCCTTATTTTGATTTATACCTCATACCATTACAGGTGATTTTAAAATATGCACCTGTTATCAAATTTAATAACCAGTTACTTAGTGTCAATCATGAAGGAAAACACTTTGAGGTGAAACTATGAGCTACGAAAAATTAATTTGCTTCATGGTATGGGGAGTAGTAATCTTTAACAAATCATTCATTTAAAAAAAGAGAGTTAATGTGAGCTTCTTTTTAATTTTTTTTTGTTTCTAATACATTTAAATATAATGTAGAAGGCGCGCCCGTTGGCTTTTTCCAACGATTTTTATCTTGATTTTATATTTTTATTAATTTAATTTTACTTTATCTAAATAAAGATAGGCGCATATAGTGAGTTTTGGACAAAGTAATATAGATAGGTGAGATAATTTCCGATAATCGTATCGATTAAAGCGATAACAGTCGAGAGTGAGAGTTATAATAACAAGTAAAAAAGTGCCAATGCTTTTGTCAATTTTTTTTTTACTTTAGTTGCGTTAGTAACTATAAAATGACTAAGCTGGGTTTGGCATATCCTTAAGTGTTTATTAAGGCCTAAGTCAAATCTTTAGATATTATAATTTAGAAATCAAGTGTGAATGATCATATAACTCATATCAAAGTTATTAATTAAATAGATGTCTTTAATTGTATCTCAGTTTTAAATCTGGGAGAATTAAGACATACCGGTTCTGGGTTTCTCAATGAATTTAATGCGTAAAGTTACGGGTTTTACCAAGAACTGGCTTTTATCCGAGACTACGTCAGGCAGCGTTGAATTTCAACCCATTAGAAAAGGAATTAAAAGAATTCTTCCTTAATAGTTGCCTATGCACCCTCTATTCAAAATTCAAAGTTTCCAAAGCTTTCTTTACAGTCAGTTATGAATCCGTACAATATATAGATATAGATCTTGTTTTGACAAAGAAAAGGTCAATAACACAGATACCTACTTCAGTTCAATAGAATATTTAGGCTGCCGTTGAAAGTATTTAAATATTATTATGTCCTTACTGTGTGAAGAGCGCTGCGTTATCTTTAAAGACGCTCGATGTCAAACCAGTAAACATAATAAATAGGTGGCGATAACGCCTACAGATAACACATGCACACAAATAGGTAAATACGTAATACTTTAACGTTCGAAAGACAAAGTATTCGTTAAATTTACACATTAATGAAACAATAAAATCAATTATGCTGTCTGTACTTACTCTAACTTAACAGAGTAGATTAAGATTTCCTATTTGTCTATCTGCTTAATTATTTGTTTATTTGCGTGTTACGTAAAAATGACCACAAGAATTTTGATTGGATTTTCACTGGTATAGCTTAGTTATCTTAGAAAGAGCTAGTAGGTAATATATATCAGTACATTCCCAGTTTTTATATTTGAAATCAATTTAATTATTAAGTCGATACTTGTTGTTATCCCAAAAAAATATAAAACGATATCTAGAACATGTTAAGGTTTCAACAGATTTGACTAAAACGAATTTTTCATAGACTATGATCCGGGGTCAATTAGCATTAAAACTGGTTGGTCACGTGTCATTTCAATGTACTTTCTTGAACCCTTGAACCAAAAAAGGCAACAAAGTGTACGTCGTAGACTACCTATGTGCGCATTCCGTTAATTAATTATTTTATATTTCCTAGAATATTAAAAAAGAAAATCCTGTAATTACCAGAATGTTCTGCCTAACATCATACAGATATATAACATATCAGTCATCATCATACAAAACTCAAAAGCTACGTTTTTCACTACTTTCATTATTTATTTTAGATTAGTCAAGTACCTATTCAGTATGTAGGTCAGGATTCAATGTAGCCACTTTTAGTAAAATTCTCATAAAAACAATTTGGTATCTGATACTAAACGCGATACTACATTTTGTATGATTGATTATATAAATGATCTTTTTATTTTTTAGTTTTTTTATCAACATCTTCATAATATAATATCTAAATGTTAATTGAAAAATGTTCATTAAAGCCTGTGATGTGGGAGTTTTAACTGATTGCTCTATGTAACTTTCATTGAGTATTTAACTCAGTATTTAACCAGTACTTTCTTTATTTGTCAAATTAAAATTTAGGAAATAATTGTTAACCCATTAAGAACTAGTTATTAGTAATTAGAGGTTCTAAAGAGGTATTTAACATTATTGTATGTATAGAGATAGACCGCTACGAAACGATCGTCGCATGAATGTTTGATTAGATAATTTTAATTTAGAGCTATAGCAATTATTAAGTGATTTACTTACTTCTTGACATTGTCGATAAGCATTCACATACTTATTGCGTAGGTTTAAATGATATTTGAAGAATTATAAGAATTGGCGTCACAAAGATTATAAATGTTCAGGGTTATTTAACACTTTGATACAGTCAATCAATTGCCCAATTTATACATATATCAGCCCAAACGCCTCCATCTTTTGACGACCCCGCTGGATCGGTAATATACCTACTTGCAAAGCTCAGGGCCGCGGGTTTGAATTCCGTCCAGGGCAAACATTTGTGTGATGAGTATTTGTGTTTGCCTTGTGTCTGAATGTAATTTATCTCTGTATGTATGTACAAGTATATCAGTTGGCCTATACCCATAGTACAAGCTCTGCCTAGTTTAGGATCAGATCGGCGTGTCTGAGAGGTCCCCACATAGGTATTATTATAATATTATTATTTAATAAATATGTAGTTTAGTTACAGTTTAATAAATAGAATCTAAAAATATGTTTTCGTTTAATATAGACACAGGTCCTGCATGAATATTATTATACATATTATATTATTATTTAATCTTTTTTTTTGAGGAACTGTCTGTACATCAAAACCTCTAAAGTTCTGAGAGGTGGCAGGGTTCAGGTTACGGTATCATAATATATCAAATGATAGTGTGTGAGACTGCTCCCCTCATTCAAACTGAGAATTTAGTTTTGTGGTGTTTTTCTGTAATTTTATTAATGTTTTTTGTATAAAAGATTTTTATTATTATTATTATCAATAAGAAATAAACTAAAAACTAATAAAGGAGAAACATTTTGCTTCTTGTAATATTAATGGCAATAAAATTATTTTGACTATATTTTTAGTTGTATTAGATTTGCAATAAAGCTAATAACCTATTATTATCGCGCTAAATCATAGACACTTGTTAGGAAACAATACATACCTCTTAGAAGTCTGACAGAAACCATTTCAAAAGCAAATCCATCCTTATACGAACACTGAACGCACACATTCAAAACCCACTGAACACCACACAACCCTCACCTTTTCTGGAGGAACCGCTTCCGAAACTCGATGTAAGCAGAGCGGCCCTTATCCGCATCGTCTCCGATCTTGACCCGCCCGTGCAAGGGGACGCGTTGGCCGGCGATGCCATAGTCCATCTGCAGGTCGACGACGAGCATCAGCGTGAACAGGACGAGGAAGGCGCTGATGCCGAGCACGAGCCGCTCCTTCAGCTTCATGTTGAGCATGGTGCGCGCGGTCCGGCGGCGCGACGCGGGCGGACTGCGCGCATGGTCCCCGGGCGCGGGCGGCGGCGTCGGCGACCGCTTACAGTCGCGCGCGCACGCCGCGCTCGCGCCGCCGGTGCGCGTGCGCCACCACCGCCGCCGCCGCCACCGCGCACGCGCCCACCCGCTTAACCTGAAACAGGAGGGGGTGGTTAGACTGATTGAATCCGTACGTTTTATCCGATTCCATTCTAAATTAAGAAACCATTTGTAATACGTCACTTTGTTATGGTTATGTAGACTTTTATTTTACGAGTATGTTTAATATGTTGACAGTTTTAGCATCCGATTCATCTTTAGAAAACTCACGGGGAAATTAAGTTCGAACACCTTTGGTCCCCGTTGCCGGTATCTAATTTTAAGAGAAGAGGTTCTGTTCTTATATTAAAAAAATCATATAGGTACATTAAAAAGTACATATGCATGTACTTAGTTTCATTAAAGCTCAGTGCGTGATTGTGTCTAACATAAATACCAGCAATAAAATATCAGACTCGTGACTTCGTGACATATTTCACAAGTTTTAGTACAAGATAAGATGGGGATAGTGATGGTATGAAATCAATAATGAAACACGACGATTTCGTGATGAAATATAACTTATATTATATTGTTTATTGTACATTTTAAAAACAAAAACCGAAAAAGCATAAAGATATTTGGTTATATAAATTTTATCGAGTTGCCGAGTACAATGTCATGCCTTGTATCAATGGGTTTTTCAAGACCGTAGAATTTACTGACTGCCCTCAAAAGGTGAGGTAGAACATCACGAGGGCTGAAGAAGCCAATGTTGCACCACGTCCGTAGTATTTACCATAGTTTCCCAACACGTGATCCCGGTGTACTGAACAGCAACTTTGGCAGCCGTTCTTGTCTTTCTAGAACCCTCGGATCGTAAATAACACGTGAACAAGTAACAAATATCCATATTTCGCTTTTATAATATTCGTCTGCTAATCCATATTAATAAGGTATTTACTACCTACATTATTTAACTAGACAATAAGTAGGTATGAAAAATGCCCTATTCACATATTAAGTATGTTGCTGAAGTCAACAGAAACACTATATTGTCGCAAATGCAAACTGTGTGGTGTCGAATAAGTACATGGATCAAATGTGAAACTCAATGGAAAGACGACACCGACGCGTCGTCTTGCACAAAGTTTCAATAGTTTAGAATACGCTCTTATCAATATGTTGTATAACATTATGTGCTCCTGTACTCTAGTTTTGTTCTTTTTTTTTAAATTTATAGTTTTAGTTAAATATATTTAAATCAACACGGAGGGGGAGTCGCGATTCCCTCTGTAGAAGGTCCATGCGAAGTATCAATATGTACAATAGGTTATGAATGCGTTGATCGATATGTTACGTGTGTGTTCGTAACAACAGCGCACAAATGTGCATGTGAGTCTTACGTAGACTTTTATTTAATTAACTAGCTGTGCCCGCGGCTCCGCTCGCGTGGACTACAGGATCCGCTCCCATTCCCACTTCCGCTCCCTATCCCACTTCCACTCAGACTATAAATCCAGGTCCAGGTCCAGGTCCAGGTCCAGGTCCAGGTCCAGGTCCAGGTCCAGGTCCAGGTCCAGGTCCAGGTCCAGGTCCAGGTCCAGGTCCAGGTCCAGGTCCAGGTCCAGGTCCAGGTCCAGGTCCAGGTCCAGGTCCAGGTCCAGGTCCAGGTCCAGGTCCAGGTCCAGGTCCAGGTCCAGGTCCAGGTCCAGGTCCAGGTCCAGGTCCAGGTTCAGGTCCAGGTCCAGGTCCAGGTCCAGGTCCAGGTCCAGGTCCGGGTCCGGGTCCGGGTCCGGGTCCGGGTCCAGGTCTAGCTAAAGTTCCGGCTCCAGATCCAGCTCCAGATACAGCTCTAGATCTAGATCCAGCTCCAGCTCCAGATTTTTCATCGTAATCAACTAACTCAGTCAAAAGTTATGCGAATTTATAGTTTTCAAAATCTCACATTACATTGATACGATACCCGCTCCCGCTACCGCTCACGAATTCAATCGAGCATTTACACCCTACACTCAGTTTTCGGAAACTATAAATTCGCATAACTTTTGAATGACTGCACCGATTGCAATGAAATAAAGCCTATATGTTACACCAAATTAAGCCCCATGTTTCTGTGAAAAGTCCATCAAAGTCCGATCAGTAGTTTTTAAGTGATGCGTGCACAAACTCACAGACAAACAGACAAACAGACAAACAGATAAACAGACAAACAGACAAAAATTTCAAAAATGATCGAAATGTGTTCTGTTGCTTATCCTTAGACCCCCCAATTTTTTTTTTTGCAAATATCTTCAATGTACAGACACGCGATGTTTACGATTTTATTTATAAGATATTTTAAAATCTATAGTGTATGATTCGTAGTAGAAAACTTACGGGTTATAAAAGTTCAAATTACTTCAAACACCGTTAATCCCCGTGCCCGGTCTCTGATACATCTATATCCCTTCGCGAAAAATTATAGAATATATTGCATTGGAAGAATACTCTACGGCGTCTCGCATCCGGATCGAGCCAGCGGCCATGTTTATTTAGGTTACCATAACTACAATAATATCATTTGGTCTGCAAGATTTAATGGGATTCTTTAGTTTTTCGACTTCAAGAGTAGATTTAACCTTACAAATATAATGAAAAATTCACATACGAGCAAAAGAATGTTGACGTTTTTCCTTAAGAATGACGCATATGCTAGAAACCCAAAAAATATAAAATAACAAGCTTCTAAAAAACTTGTTTTTATCATTTATAGTTTCAAAAAGTTCCTGTTATTTTATTCTCGTTTAAAAAATAATAATTTCATATACAATAACTTGAGCTGTGTAGCTATATGCGAAGCAGCAAGCTAGATTATTTTAAAACTGAACGCCATTGTCGAAAGGCGATGGTGGCTTATATAAATCGGTTACTCAGTAACCGATTTATATAAGCGGTAAATCAGTGTCATACTAATAAGAATTAGGTTACAAAATAGACCAATAGACATAATAATGAAAAAAGTCAATAGTAGCAGCATGTCATGTTATTGCAAAAGCCTCATTCAATACATTGCTACGAACTCAGCATGAGTCGGCTTATCTAGAACATGACTACCTATAGTTAAAGATGATATGAATGGATCTCCCAAACTCTACATCACTTACTACGGTCCCTAACAGTACATACCATTCAAATATAACAATTTGAATGACAGCTGTACCATTTCCATTGTAATTTTTTTAACCATGACATATAAGCTATAGCGAAGCTAAGTGAGAACATTTCTTGGTCGTTCCGTTTTCTAATTTCTGTGGTCTCAAATTTATAGGGATGAGTTTGGGGATACGAATCAAGAAGTTATGTATTCGATGCATGCTGCAGATTGTCCTAAAGTCTTTATTGCACGTTAAGCAAAGTTAACGAAACTATTGAAACTTCAGTAAGTTATTAGCAAAACTTAACTAAACAAATTCTCCCTTTAGAAGTTATATTTTATAGGTACTAACACTACAAACTTATAACAATAATAAAATCTAAATTTTAGAGTCAAACTTTTAGATGTCTGGCACCAGATGTGAGAGTAGTTTAGAAAATACAAGCAAGCATTTTTATGGAACTATATAACGTACGTAAGGGTATACTGTGTTTCAGCGCACGTAGGTAGGTACTATCGCAAAAAGAGTGTCTGGTCAAATTTGCAACAAAATGATGTGTCGCTCTCGCACATTATAAGCATACTGTAACTCTAACAGGCGTAATCAACAGCCACTGCTAGAAAAATGCCTTCTATAATGCAAGAGTACTTACTGTCCATAATGGCCATTGCAGTTTTACGCCTAGCTCCAATGGCGCTACTGCACGTAAACGGTCTGTGGTAATATTGGCCTAGTTAGTTTAAATAGTTATACCCTCAGAGCCTCTGCTAGTAGCTAGCAAGCAGTGAAATGTTGAGTACTATATTGTGGTGCCAACCATCCCTTAATGGACTGCGTAAACAAATTCAAATTTACACATATACATCATTCTCGCCTTAATAAGCCATTTTCTTTGCCAACTATTAATATTACTAACAGAGAATTTATATGTGTCAAAATATGAGATCGCTATTCCTGTACGGTTGAAGAAATAATATAACGAACAGTTCAACCAGAAAATCCTTTTGGCATCTTGTGACAAGTAAGAGAGATAATGCGACTGTTTTTTTTAATATACCTAAATAGTTTATGGTTAAAATACAGTTACTTTAATAAAAGGTTTTCTGTGTATATTCATATTCATTCAACAAGATGTTTCACGTAAACGACTTAGTAAACTCTGCATATTTTAAAGAATACGTAATTGGGGAAAATATGATATTATCTACAGTCACATTCCGAATTAAGTGACCAGCCCAAGCACCTTATCCCATAATGACAAAGTTAAAACTAGAATGAACGTAGTCATTTATCATAGCGTACTTGCTGTACATAAGCAGGCACAGTCAAAGGATTTACCAACACCTAAGAAAATTACTAACCACAAATGAAACTCGCAAATTATATAGGTACGATTTATATACTTTACTTTGCTACCGCGTCTGTACAGTTAAAGTTATATGAAACAGTCGTTACTTGGTATCAGACGAGTCAAATTGTAAAAGAATGTCGCCTCCTCCTAGGTGTGTAAAATTTCTTCCAAATACATTAAGTAGGTACAAACTTATTTTACTGTGTAAGTATTCAATAACTGAAAGGGGTGCAAACATCCAATCTATTGAGTCATTTGTTCTTTTGTTATCCTGAACAAAAATGTTTTCATCCACCCTGAAGGAGGTAAATGTGTTTTTTATGAAAATATCTAACTTGTGATCAAAACATGTTTTCGTAATTCATTACAAAATTGAGCATTTGATGTTACTTGTTCAACATAGGCCTGACTTATGTATATAGTACTAACGACGTATAAACAGTACAGATAAACAGATATAATAATTGTAAATACCAAGCATCAATAAAAAATGTCTGGTTGGTTTAAAAAGTTTGGTTCATAATATTTTGTTGAATTTCGTCATGTATTTTATTAAGCTTCTCGACCCAGGCGTTACCAGCGGTAATAAAATATCCACGAACATATGTATATTTCATTCCAGATTAATAGTCCTATGAAAACCAACGCTATTTACGTCTCGGTAACATATACATGAAAGGGTCACCAGCAGCAAAAATAGGTTTGTATTACCAAGTAAACTTTGCGGTCCACTTAGGAACACCATCTATTGTGTATTTTGTTTTCGAGACGCAAATGCGTTTGTTTTCATAGGACTATTAATCTGGAATGAAATATACGTATGTACTTTCCAGTGGTACAAAGTAAACGTTAGTGTAACTCTATGATTCTGAAATGCATTTGTGCAAAGTTTCACACATTACATATCCGATCAGTCGCTTAGCCGTGATTTAGTAATATACTGATGTTTCAGATTGGTATACATATTAACAACCAATGATGAAGTTGAAGTGTTATCTTACCCACTCAAGTCTATTTGATATTTAAAATAGCATGCTTTGAAATATTTACAAATTTTTTTTTTCTTTCAGACTTAAATGTCCATATGATTGTTAGATTAGATTAGATTAGATTTATTTATTTCACTTTTATATCTTAAAAAATCAATTTTACATGTCACTCTAATACGGTAAAAGGAATCGTCATAAAATAAAATAATGTATAAATTACAATGTCAACAATTTAAATAATGTCATAGTATATAACATACTATCTATGTCAGTATATAATATTTAAATAAATATTTAAAAATACACTTGGTATTAAATTATCACAAATTAAATTAAACGTCAGAGGGCCCACTAATTTTATTTTTTAGAAAATTCATTTAGAAGAATCATATAAACTATGTAATTGATTTTAAATTTGAATTTAATTTTTACACTAACACATTTATTTAGTTATGTGTAACCGAATCGAGTGCAATCGGCGCATAGGATGCTGTTGGTGCTGCCGCGGACACGGCTTAGCATCGAGGCGGCTCTCTTTCTCAAGTTCAAGCTATCAACGCGAGCGTCCATAAATATGCCTCATATGCTGCATTGCCTATGACTCTAGATAAAATTATCTATGCAACTGCTCGTAATTAATCATTAAAACACTCGGGTGATGCTACTATGAAACTCGCCTTCGGAGCGTTTCATAAACTAATAATTTTGTTTTAATACCCTTTTGATTACAATCCATGATTGAACAACTATAACATTTTAGTTTTGAAGAGTACATCTATGTTGTGTGTACAGTTTGTGCGCGTTTGTTATAGAAAGACTGAAACAAATGGAAGCAGTATGGATGTAATTTAGATAAATACATATTTACTGTACAACAATATAAAGAAATATTGAAATGACAAACACTTCAAATTTTATGACAGTGACGAACAATACGAATCCAATTACAATTGGCTGCATTGAATGACAATCCTCGTTAACATGACGTCACCATCTGCGATAATTAAGACCATTTGTGTGAAAGCATTCAATCAACAAGCAAAGTACTTAATAAAGAAAAGATATGAATAGAATTTTAAATCAGCACTTTTCTTTTTTGTAGTCATGTTCGTTTATAAATACTTAGCAAGCTTATATAATATACAACATATATGCTGGCCACACTGGCGTGGTGGCGGGTATACTCCACACTGACGCGAGCAAGGTGGTGCCTGTGGCCTGCGATACAACTTTGTATTTAAGCTATACCGCCACTACCATGGGCATGGCTTAAATCATCCAACATAAATAATGGAGTTTTAAGCCTTAACCACCAGGCCGGACAGCTGAGTTTTGAAACCTGCTGCCCGCCACCTGTCCATCATTCATGAATATACCTGGATTTATTTATATCCTATACTAGAACTAAATTAGGAACACAGTAAAGCTAAATCACTTCTGCCTTGCGTTTGCATACGTGTAAGCATGTACAAATAGATGAAGACTGCAACTGACATTTAACATATGAAATGATCTGCATATACATTAAAAAAATAATTAATGGACAATTTGATACGTATTGACATGACGATAATAAACATATTTGCCTGTACCGTGACTTTTTGTTGACTTCACACTCACTATGTACCAGGGTTGGCATGATTTAAAACATTTTTTTTTATTAAAAATCAATTATTTAACCAAGTGTCTTTAATTTACGTCGTAGATAGAATTAAACTTAAAAATTAAGGGTCACATGTACCTAACATACAAAAAATTTGCATTTGCAAAATCAATATCATTATTATAATATTTCAACAAAAGAACTAATTTTCCAGCTTTTTCTATTCCCAGTCTATTCTGTAATTTAGTGTAAACAATGCCAAATGTAGAAAAAAAATTTCATCTGAAGCTGTAGGTGTAGAGGCTATCGCCCCAAATAGTTGCCTCACTGTAGGGTAAAAAAGTAAACTGTAAATATCATAAAAAGAAAAAAATCGTAAATAATGACGAATTTTTGAAATATACATGATTTATTGGATTCCCACAAAAAATTATGTTTTTTTTCTAACCCTGCTATGTACATCCATCAACCCATCTCGGACAACGCCGAGAGGCAAGAAGCTAGTTCAAAATTTACATCGACTAAATAGTACTCGACTAATAAATATATCATGGACAGATACCATTGATTTCTAAATTCGTTTTGTATAGTAAGTACCTACCTAGTATAATCTACTAATCCTTAGTGTGATAAGTTTTATCTACCCTAATTTTTTGTAATCCCATATCATAAGTATACTGTACAGGAAAACGGATTTGCGTAAAACACTTTTTTATGTAATTTCGATATCGTTGGTTGGTACTGTTATGTTATCTAGATGTTATTTTTTCATTCTGAAGTCAAAGTACCTTTTTAAATATAGCCCCCCATCGTACAGTCTTGTTGTGGTTTTAGCATTTGTCGAAGTGAGAGGGTGTGGATTCGATACCTACAAAAAATTTAAGTAAGCAATTCGTTTGTTTCAATGGCAACAAAGAAGTAGAAAACAATAACAAAATGTCACCAGCGCTGGTTTTCCGTTGGATCGTTTAACTTGGCAAGAAGTATTAAAACAAGAAAATGCATTTTTTAAAGCGTGATATTGTTTGATTCAGGTTGCTTGTTAAAAAGTACATAAAACTAAAATTACTAATTGCAAATCAAAAATCAGGCTCCCCACAGCTGGGAGCGTGTCTAAAAGGCTGGCAGCATTACACTGCTATATGGTGAGGCTAATCCTCTGAGCGAGGGAATATACCTAACCCTTTGGTCATTGAAATGAAATATAAAAAAACATGCTGTCGAATTGGGAACCTCCTCCTATTTTGAAGTTAGTTAATAAAAAGTAGAATATAATTGAGACGAAGTAGAATATCTGAAAATAAATAAAAAGTAGAAAATAAGTAGTTATGGTAAAATAGGCAGGTATTTTAAGTAATAAGCGGTTTCTAAATCACTATAAAGTTGGTCCGGTCCAAAAGTTAAACTTGGGAATTGTGTTAATAAGAATTAAAGGAAGAAAGAATGTCTCATTCCCATTGTATAGAAAATTATAGATAGTTTTATTAGCAGGCTTAGATTATGCACAAACTGTACAAAAGGCGAACATAATGCCAATATGGCATTCTCTGCCATTTATTAGATAGTAGTCAATTTTCTATGTAATGAAATAAAATCCAGCTTGATCTTATAAATAGAGTTCACGGTTATATTTAGCCCATACAAGCAAGGAACATTATACCTAGAAGCTTTTATTAAAGCGTAAGAAGAAAATAGAGATTTGTGACGGAATATTGCGGAATTCCTTATTTCAGTGTGCTTAGGAATTTTCTTTTGCCCGTGCGAATAATGGTTTGAAAATTTTAACTTTTGTTGAAGCTTTATATTTAGGTTATTATATGTATCTGTAAAGTAACGAATCTATCAAGAAGCAATTGAATCTTTATTTCGAAAAGGTCACTTCAACGATTTTCATGAAATGGGTTTTATTCAAGAAATGAACGTTGGATTTACACATACTACTACATTTCTTAAAAAAAAAACACACACACACACACACACGCACACACACATTCCATGAAAATCGTAACAAGTGCACATAAATTCAATTGCTTCCTCGTTCTTTGCTTTTGTTGTGTTTATATTATAAGTACTATATGACTTATGTCCATTATACTTTATTAGTTCTTTAACTTTTTAAATAAGCTAAACAAGTATTCAGGACGATTTCTGTTCTTTAGTCTGTAAGAGCAGACTGAAGAACAGACATCCTTTCCAACGTCGGAGACGAAATTATTATTACTAGCGCCCTAAGACCTGCCAATCTATTGGGCTATTGTTGCATATCAAGTCTGCATGAGACATGATTTGCGCAACATGCCGTAGGTGACTATTTCATGGAGCAGGCACACTGGAAGCGTCACCACTCATTACCTTGCTTGCATGCGCATGCACCCGTGCATTGTCCTCATTGAGTGCACTTACATTTCGACACCCGGCCCTCCCCGTTCGACCTAATGAGACCCACTTTATGCTCATTGCGCAACCACTTTGTTTGCCATATTTCTTTCGATGAATGTTTCTCTCAATATTATAAAAGAAATTTGTTTCTCGCTACTTAAAGTTATGAAAATTATTATTCTTGTTTTATGAAACGCTAAATTTGGCAACGTCATAAATATTCTACGAAAACAGATTCTGTATCTATGACCTATTTACGTGGGAACCCAGTAAAAAACAAAGAAAATCCGGAAGGGAAAGAAAACACAACGTGAACTCCGCTCTCGAACAATGTACTCGTACCAGGCTTACATGAGCACCAAGAGCACGCAATGATATCTTTAGTCATTCACCGGGCTGATAAACAATGGCGGAAAATCGCCCATTCGCCTGATAACATCTTGGTCACAGCCTCCATTAGTCGAATGAACATTTTTGTAGTGTGTATACCAAATACATGCTCATAATATGTGGTGTGTACGACACATCACAATAATTCTATAAACGCGTTACTTCATGAGCGATGGTCACAAAGCGGAATTCCGCACCGGATTTGTGTATGGACAGTTTTACGGGAAGTTATTTCATTATAATTGTAGGTACCTACGTGAAAGGTGATACCTAAACTGAATCGAAATATTGGCATATTTCCGAGGTTTATTATAGCGGTTAGATAAGGATAGCGGAGCCTTGTCCAACAGTGGATGTCGACAGACCGATGATGCTACATATAACAACACTTTTTTTTTATTACGAAGAAAATTATATAAAGAACTTGTTACTTATAATGAGAAATCAAAGCTAAGTAAAATTTGTTTTCATTGTTTCTTGCTGCATAGTAAATAATATCAAATAGTGCAGTAAATTAATTAAAAGTGACTTCAAAAATCAAATATTTACCAAAAACTAGTCTTCGTAATTTAATTAGAAAAAAATACAAGTATGCAGCAAAAATAGATTTAAATGCCATTAACAGTTCAATCAATCTTTCCATTGACACTTACGAGCATCAATACTAATCAAAGTATTAATTAGATAATTATATCTTTTAATCAATGCTACAATTTATTCAAACATTGTTCTAGAGACAAAGGGTTAATCATATTATAACAAAAGAGATTTAATCTCGCGTGTATTTTTCTACAATATTACGTCAATATTACAACTTGTACCTAAATTAAACCACGGGAAAACGACTCTGATGTAGACACTATCTTCACAGTTTTTAGAAAGAACTGATAAAAGAATTTTAACCGTGGGATTCTTACAAAATGTGTGTATATATGTGTTTGAAACAGTCTTTGTAACTACTGAACCAATTTTAATCTTTCTTTCGCCGTTGGATGGATGATACTCTCTGTTTGAACATAGGCTATATGTTATTGGGTTTTGTAAAATGGGAGTGACCGCAAAAATGGTTGAAATGAAGTAAGTTGCGAAAAATGCGCATATTTAGGGATTCCCCAATGTGTCTCAGAGACCACCCTGCGTAGTAAGTTGATATTTGAAACCGTAACTTTTAAAGTTTTGTATTGCAAACTGTTCAGTAAAACAATATATAAAAATGGCTCTAGGGCAAAATTAGAAATCAAACGTATTTCTTGGTAAGCAATTAAATTTGCACGCCTAAGAACTTTTTGATGGATGCCTAGACCGCATTTTTTTCCTTCACTGTTGAACGACACTGAGAACTAGGAGATCGAAATCGAACATAACAACAATTTCATACAAATGGAGTCATGGGTGGTTACTAGTTGTATACCAAAGGGGTAAAACATTGTATACCGATTTTCTAGAGATATTTTTAAGAGCTTGACCAGAGCTCGAACCTTGTCCTTAGATGTCTATTGTAGTGACCTTCAAAACACATTACCTATAAACCTGAATGGCTTGGTATCCTAATTTTTTAAGGTTGAATTAAAATTACCACTTATCAAATGTAACCCTCTTATAATAAAGGTAAAGACACTGGCTTTCAGAACTTGTGTTTCCTCTGCACACATGAAAAGGTTATAAGAAACTGAAACGGTGTTTTTTTTTTGGGAAAATGTATATTATTTAATCTTAATATATGTTACTGTGTTCCCGCTGCCTACTTTACTACTACATTTAGTGTTAAGTCATAGTTTCATTTACGTAACACACGTAAACCACTGGTACAACAAAGATAAATAAAAGAGTAATCTGTTCAAAACAATAACAAGGAAAACCTATGTCTCTGCTATGAGAAATAGAACAGTTTTTCACAATGGGCGTCAGAACGATTGTTTACTCCACACCATGGTTTTTAAAACCAAATGAGCAGCACAAAAACTTTAAGTAAGAGTACTAGTTTTGGCAAAAGTCTGTAAGTTCACAGATCGAGTTTATCACTTCTTAAATCTCACTGTTAACTCGTAGCAGAGACACTGTCATTAATTAATTGCATTCCACTAGTTGCGTTGAGCGATGCTAACTGACAAATTATTTCCTGCGCCGGCGGCGGCGCTCGGTACGCGAGTACTATGCACAGCGAATGAATAGAACAGAAGCATTAGCAGAGAATTTATCGAACATTTTGTAAAATTTTATAATTATTTTGTTTTCCAATATATTCATATATTGGTAAATAATGATGATAACAAAAGCGACACTTGTTGAATGTATGAGAGTGCAATTGGGACAGAAAGAAGTCATGGGTCAGAACTTAAATTGGCCTATTGAAACCTATCTAATAAATAAAATTGTGGACTTTGTGTGTTTGTACAGTGAAAATACCTATTGCTATTGTTGTTAGTGGATAAATAAACTTAGAAATTTTGTTAATATACTTGGTTGATATGTTGAGATATTGTCGGACTTGCCGAATGCCGAACTAAAAGAGTAAATGTAGTTTTTACGAAAACACCTTTATGCTAAATGAATCTGAAACTCGTTACATTCGGCTTGCAAATGATACGAGAGTCAATTGGAGCATAATCACTCATTTCTGTATACTTCAGACGTTACATTCATACTGGACCCAATTGCCACGTCAAAATTGTAAATTGAGTATTAATTATGTGATTCTACAGCTCTAGGGTGGTAAAAAAAGTAAGTCAACAAGTAACTCCGTTACTTCACCCCTGGAACAATAAGACAATGAGAAAAGAATAAGCAAGAAAGGCATTGGTTCCCACAATTTAGAACAATAAAAATAATAAATATTATAATTTATTTCATGTTTCATTACAATAAAATGTTACAATAACGAAGTCAAAATAAATTAAAAAAGAAAACGTCAACAAAAAATTATATTTTATAAAACATTAGTCAAATAGCCCCCCTCGCACCGACTCCCGCCCAAACGTGCCCATGATACCCGCAGCATTTTCCTGATTATTAAACTAGAAAATTTATTTCATGTACATATACGTACGATCTTATATACTTGTCTAATCCCAAACTAGGAAAATAACATCAAGACCGGGACCAACCTGTACAACTGTATAATTAGATAAAGTTATCTGTTCGCAATGGGAATAGAACCCTCTGACGCTTTAACATTTAGTTGTGTATTTTGCCGGTGATAGCCTCATGGAAAGAATGTTATGTTTGAACCTCCAGGTGTTAATAAAATATAACAGCGCGTAGACCATCACACATCATCATCAACCTGCAAGAGTCCACTGCTGGATATAGGCCTACGCGCGCCACTGAACCCGATCCGCGGTTCTTCTCATCCGGTTACTGTCAGCGCATTACGCAGATATCGCTCCATCCAACCAGGGGGTACCCACACTACGCTATCAGACCCAGTTAAAAAATTACAGACAGATCACAGAAAGAACACAGCTAAACAAACGTTAGTATTTATTTACAAAAGATAAAAGAACGTCAGTTGACGTCTTAAACAAATTATGTATTACCACAATAAACTATTTTTAGATAATCAGTTTCTTGATAGTAAAATAGGTCATCGAATTGTGTATGTACTCGTAGGTATATACCGCATAATAACAGGACATAAAATTAGCTACTGGGTAGTTTAATAACAAAATTGCCGGAGTTAACCGGTCTAGTCGGACCGACAGAATTGTTTTACGATGACGTAGGTACGGAGAATATAAAAACCTCCAAATATTCCTTTACTGGAGGAAGTGAATGTCGCAGCCTATTTGAAGTACAACCTATTTTTGCTTTTCTTCTTGTGACCTTGAGTTCAATGGCAAACAACGATAGGTCAATTTGGTTTGAGCGAACACATTTTTTAATCATGATTTGATTCTTAGATAAATCGTTTGCAGTAGTGGGTAAGTATTTAGCAGAGAAAATGTTAATATATATAAATGATATATAGTCTCTTAGGTATAAAAAATAGTATCTGCAAGGGTTTAATTTAATATAGTATAATGAGGTTATTAGTGCAAGTCTACAAATTGCCTATTAACTACTTGACATAATGGCTCCTTTATTTATATTATTATATTAATAAATCATTACCTTCGACTCAAAAAACGATTCCAAAACCTGACGATTCCAAATAACGTACGCGTAGAAGTGATTTTAACCTATTACAATAAAAGCTATTCCGTGTCTTCCCCACATGACCCACCAATGTGCCGAATTAAAACTGCTCACTCAGCATTTAGAGCACCCAAGAAGAGTATTTAAATGAAATGTATTGAGAATGTCACGACGGAAATGAGTTTCTTTCAGAGAACCTCAGTTCCACTTTAGAGCGACTGTTTTAGAAGCTCGTGCATTTTTTTAAATTCGCCCCACTTACTTTACTGAGGACGTTTTTGTTTCTGACAAATTAAATTCCTACAGAAACCAAAGCATACTGTTTATTTTGAAATTGGATTTTCCAATCAATTTCCTGTTACAGGTTTATTTACATCACACACTAGACTGTAGGTAGTTAGATAAAACCTTACAACTTTTACTGTTACATAAAACAAATATAAAACAATTCAAAGTCAACAGAAAAAATACACATGTAAGCCAGCCGATTTATTTGCGTTTCTATTTCTGATGCATGTGTTAAATTTTGCGTAACGAATTAAATAAAAGCATGACCAAAGCGACTTGTTTGAATGAATGGTCACCAATAATGGAATGGACGACATTGGTCGAACCTGTAATACAATGGACGATACTTACATTTAGTGTAACGGTGTGATGTGATGACAAAAGTAACTGTGACCCAGGTCACACTACACCAAAGTCATATTAGTTAACATTACAAAAACCTTCACATTGTTTTGTATCTGTTGCATCAATAAGGCCATTTTTGTCAACCGCCCACAACAGAAAGTCGGAATCCTCAATTGCTGAATCATCGAAGTAATGACTAATCGCAGAACAAAACGTCCTTCGATGAAGCGGTTGCATGATCTAATCAAACCTCGCATTGTTTTAATCTAGTGCACAAACGCATAAGTAGGTTTGGTAGTTATAATACAAAAAAAACATTTTATTAGCGAGACTAATAAAATGCCTAGTGAAATACGTTCGGTATCTGTGGTTATATGGCGTTGTTACATCGATCTGATCACTTCGATTATTTTTAGTACGATTTCGCACCTTAATAATAAAACTCTTTTACTTGTCTTTATTTCAGAAGATTAGGTATGTTTTCTTAAATTTCTACATTATTATCACCGATCTCTTAGGTGATGAAGTGAATATTGCGATTAGGAATTTCCGCGTCTGTGGAAATAATCGATAGGGAAAATGTTCTAATGGTGAAAAATAAATTTGGGTAAAAACGCGAATAAAAATAAACTACTTATTAGTATTTTTATAGGGAAATTGATATATCTATACAGTCTTAGTGAATAGTTTAGAGTAGTTTACCGACCCTTATATGGCCAACCCAGCTCCTTCACGCAAGGGGTGAGCGCGGGACGCGGGGGGTTAATCCGAATCTATCCGAACGTCAGTATGTACACATTGATGATTAGTGTGTAACGGTAGAACTAACACAGCAACAATATAACGCACACAATAAAATGTAAGCGATTTAGAGGAGTGGGGCGTGCCGTCGTGAACTGTACGATGTATACTAAAAAATGTGATTCGATATCTTACTTCGAAGCATAAATGTTAGTTACATTGAGCAAAGTGATATTTGTTAAATGCAATAGAAGTGACAGTATACCCAATACAACGGCCAGTACTGACATAGTCAAGTAGGTGAGCACAATCAAATTGTCCATATAATCACTGTTTGTCTGTCCACAAGTGTGTCGGGTAGTTAATAAGGCATGCAGACCGCCCCGGGGCGTGAGACGCATGCTAAATACCCCTCGTTTCTAGTGTCACGGATGTGGACATGTGTTCCGTGGATCTATATCTTGTCACGCCGACGGAATTTTGAGAAATGCACGAAAATGAGATCGTGCAATTTGAATTCAACATCGGAAGCTGCACGAGCTAGAATGAAAATAAATGATAAACAATTTCCACAGTTTACATTCAATATCACGAATGTCATTGCATTAAAACAAGCACGTGTTACGCGGAATATTCGTGAAAAAGATTCTTACGAGATGTTTCTCTTCTCATCGCGGTATTTTCTTTCTTTTTCATTTCGGTACACCATAGATACTGACCAGAATAAGGCAACTTGCAAAGAATCCAAGCCTTTTATATCTGAATATGATTATTTATTCACATAATGTATTAGTTTTAATTTCAGTTGAAATAAAAAAGTCTTTATTAATTTTATCATTATCATAAGCATGCATCATCTCTGCCTACCCCTCTGGGATCAAGGAGCGCAATATCATCGGCCTATTCCCGTCCACTTCTGGACATAGACCTTCCACCACACTCGGTCCTCTGCCTTGGTGATTCAGCGGCATCAGGGTTTATCTCGCAAGTTCCACGATGCGCCTGCCAGGTCTTTAGTCTCCAATTCACCACCACATAAAAGTGACACGAAAACGAAATGAAAATGGAGACTAAAGCTAAATAATTAATGCATTTCCTAAAAGTCGTGACTAGACGATTCACTACGTTTTTAGTCACGACATATGTCACGGTTTGTCTAAATACTGCATTCGTTACGTGACTTCACATATGTTACGTGTGGAGCAAAAGCGTTGTGCAGCGAATAATAGCACCCAGTCGATTGTCCTATTCAATCCTACTTCCTAGGCCCAGGCGTGACCGTGGCGAATAGTTTGGTTTTGGAATTTCGTCAGGTTTACAAGGGTGTCAGGATTTGTTAAGGATATTATAGTTGTGTTACTGAATAATGCCAGTTTTAATCGTTCAATTGTCGAAGAAAACATGTATTATAATGTTAGCATAACGGGGACTGCATTACACTTCAGTTAAAATGTCTAAAAGATATTAAATTATGAGTGAGGCTAGTGAGGTGTGTCAGGATCGTCTCTGCCTACCCCTCTGGGACCAAGGCGTGAGCATTATTATATTAAATTGACAGTGGCACCGATTACCAGTATTATAGAGTACCCAATATATATATTCATCCGCTACTATCTATACCAATCAGATTTCGATAATAAAAAGTGGCCTATATGTTATTTCAGGATATAAACTCTCACTATACTAATTTTTTTATCGAAATCCGCTTAGTCGTTATGGCGTGATTGAGTAATAAACAAACAAACAAACAATGATAAATTCCACACAATGAGAACATTTATAATATCTGTTAGTGAGCATTTATAACATATATTTATCGATTAGACTTGGAATCTCCATATCTCAATAAAAATAAACAAGGTTTGTTACACTTAAAATCAGTTCTTTGGAAAAAAATATTGCTGTTCCTTATAATAAGTTACAAGACTCAAATGAAGTCTGAACTGACGACTGTCTACGTCGTAGAGCATTTAGTAGGTACCTTAAATACCTTACAGAGCATGGTGACAATTGATTATGTAACTCTACTCTCAGTTAAAAGATTCACTTTCCGCGTCAAACTCCAAAATAGTTAATTAGCACACTGTAATATGACGAAGAACGTATAACTTACGCAAGATTTCATTTGTGACTACGTGTGAACTAAATATACCTATACATATCATATTGAGAACATTCTAATATGTAAAGTGTCTCGACTTGGTTTTTTTCTTCAGACATACCATTTAAGAAAGTTATAAGTAAACTACAAAAAAGCAAATAAAGATCTTCATCGAGAAAAATAATTTATATGAAAACAATACTCGAGTACATCAAAATCTATTTACAAATCACATATACATAAGAATAAATACTTCGATCTAGATCTATTTAAAAACTTTTTAATAGTGGGAATATGTAGAGTCATTGTGGAAAACTTGTTGTGTGTTATTATAAGTTTATAATAACGATAATCTATAAATTTTAAAATTTTCAGTAAAAGACATCAACGCACTTACGCCGTTGATGTCTTTCGTATGGAAATTGTGTCAATATGAGATCGGAAGCATTACTTTACACGTAAACACTTATAGTAAGAACTTACATAACTTATAATATTTATACAAAAAAGTATACAGGTATGTTATTTGGAAAATACCTGCTTTTCCCAAACGAGACATCTTAGAAATTGTTCACACGACCGAGGAGATTTGTATGTAATTAAATGTGATGCGGTGCGGGGGGATTTGGCGATAATCGGTCATCCTGTAGCTTGCGTTAACTAAAGCTTTAAACGTTGCAGGATATTGACGTTTCAAGACTGTTTCATGATTTTCACGTTTTTTTTTAATTTAACTAGTTTACTTGACTTTACCTTCCGAAAGGCATATTAAGTTTAGGTAATGTGTCCCTTGGAAGATGCTTGGTCCAGCAGTGGACTTAATATACGTAGGCTGTTGATAAGGACAACGCTGTTATTACATATCAAGTATAACCTCAAGGAAAAGTTTAATATTTAACACCATGCGTATTCGGTGAAGTAATATGTAACAAATCGATAAAGAAATCGATACAGAACCACGGAGAGACGCATTGGCTTGCGGACAACACTACGTGCTCACTTCGAGCTCTTGACCTAGAGCTACATTTATAAACGCAGAAAATTTCACACCATCCGAATAGAAAACAAGAACAAACAGAACGCGGTGCAACCTGTTTACACAATAAAATGTAATTTGTTTTGTTTTCTTCACCATTTTGGTACATAAATGTTACGCTACAAATTAAGACGTTGGTTAGTTACACTGGTTTGGTCGACTACAGATCAGGTTATACAAAGCCACTGCAATGTAGCCACTATTACGGCTGCGTAAGTGCCCATATATCTAGATTTGTGGTTGACTGTAACTTTGAACATATCAAATATGATATGCCATTGGATTTTAGCTTCTAATTTAAAAGATTTGTGTTAAGTACCATCGGACTTTACTTCTTCATTATCAGCCTAAATACGTCCACTGCTGAACATAAGCCTCCTCAATTGAAGACACTGACCACGAGGGGAATTTCCATAATCACCACGCTTGGCAGGCGGATAAGTGATCGTGGTAATAATGTTAATATACACAGGAGAACGCTGCTGTCCGTCCCTGGTGCATTCTCTTAGTCGCATTGACAACACTCATGTATAGATTGGGGGTCGCCCTCACGTCGGTCTCTACTTATAACTTCATTTTTAATTCTATTGTATTATTAAATAGAACTCTCTAGCATAATATTGCCCTGAGCTTCGACCTTTGACTGAACACGATCTAACGACTACTCGGGACATCTTAAGAAGCTTTAACCGCATAATAGATACTTGAGAGGTTACTTACTATCAATGCTTCTACAGATACATTGTAATTATCTTTAAGTTTTTTATTGTTATATGGATATTAATAAGTGTTAAAGTAACTTTGTTGTGAAAATTTATACAACTATATACAGTATTAAAAACTAATATATAAAACGCGCTACAGTATGAACACGTCGTCCAGCTCGCATGGTCCCCAGGACACTGGCGGCGTTACCTCGCTGGATCGCCAGGCTAAGCCTTTGTGCGAGGTACGCGCAGCCTTGGAGTCTCCGGAGGCGAGGACCAGTCGCTTCGAAATATCAATAATATTTTTTTTATTTGTGTTGGACGACCATGGATCCTGGACTTTGTTGTTATTATAATATAAATTAAAATATAATAATAAATCGAGGAAGGTAAACGTATCTGTTGAGTACCAGTATCAATGACATCTCTAACAATGCGCGAACGCACAGACTAACCCAGATTAAAGTTCATAATAACATTGTTTTTGTAAATACCGTTCATTGTTCATTGCCATATTGTGTAATGTAATACGTAGACACAGTATACGCGTACGTAACTTAAGTCAAATAAACTACACGCATAACTGCGTAAGTAACATTAAAGCATAATACAAAGTAAGAAGTCACTGTAATGGTAAAGTTATGAGGTGTAATAATAGGAATACTCGTAGAGTGGGTTAAAGTAACAATATGAAAGCGAGCGACGTGATGATTCAGATAGAAAATGCTTACTTTTCAGAAGACTAAGTAAATAAATTTAAATAACATTCTGATTTTTTGGACATGATTATTGATTATGAAGGAATCTTAGTTAAGCTAAACTATCAATGAAACCCAACAAGAAAGATACTTACAAAATCAGTAATGGTGAAGCAGTAAATGTTTAATGATTTTATTAAAATATCTACCTCACCTTGCAGTATAATCGAACGTCAACATCAATTAGTATACCATTACAGCTTGAAATGTCCCGTTGGGATTATTATCGACTACTCGCACGGTTCGTTTGGCACGCGGGAAGCTACAGGTGTCTTCACCCTGTCATGATAATACCGGGTGACGTGGACTCGCACCCAAATTATTGGCATTACGCACGCACGAGTATCTTAATATTAGACAGAGATTGTTTACGATATCCATATCAGTATTACCTAAATAAGTGTTTCTTTGATCATACGCATTTGCTTGATATATTTCGAAACTATATAAAAGTACTACATCACTTGGATCGATGTTTCCCTTCAAATTCGATTCATTCAACATTTCGATTTAACATGAAGTACAAGATTTGAAAATTAGTATGGTTACGCCAGTGGCTCGCAATGTTGTTTATTACTTGTTGATCAGAAAACACATAGTAGTAGAATAATATAGTACAATCATTTGATTACGAAAAGGCACATGGACATCTTATTAGGAATACGACATACTTTTCACATTTAGAAGTGTAAGAAGTGTGTGCTTTCTTTGTTTTAAGTTTAGAAGAAATGCAAAAATGGGTTATCTTATCTTCTTAGGGGGCCAGGAAGACATGGCGACACTTTGACCCTTCAGGATCTTTTGCGCCAATACCCTGTCCACCAACTGTGCCCCAAGCCCATTTGGTGGACTTCATATACGCCTTAGAATTTCTTCTTTGGCATATGCAGGTTTCCTTACGATGTTTTCCTTCACTGAAAAGCCTGTGGTATTTTATAAATCAACCGTACTCAAGTTTCGAAAAGCTCATTGGGTACGGATGGGGTTTGAACCCACGACCTCATGAATGTGAGGCGAAATTTTTGTATTTTTTTGTATTTAATAAAAAATTTAATTAATAACAAAAACTACGACGGTTATCGTTTACATCCCAACTAGAAAATAAAAATGCCTTTATGTGACGCTGTGAAATCAGAGTTTATACGGTCGACGGCCAAACAATAATAATACGGTAATATAATTTTGATTAGTTCCGATAAAACACCGTTCAACCGTCGTCGGATTTTCGAGACAAGTCAATAACTGACACGTAAGTATAACAAGTCTGATAGTTACGCTTTGTGACTTGCATCTGATTGCACCGACAAACCCTCATTAGGTTAGTGAGTAAATCTATGGCGAATCATTGTAAAATTTAGTCTAAGTAGAGATTCCCCTTGGTGCATACTTTGCATACAGCACCAAGGGGAATACAGAATGCAATCATTATCAACCCCCAACCCAACGGAAACGTAGCATCCCTTTAAAATAAGGTTTACCCGGCTATCATTTTGGAAAATCGTGATATTTCACTAATGCATGTCAGCAAATCCTACTCAATAGAAGATAAAGTCTAAATTGGACTGAATTTGAACCTTGAACTGAGCTGAACAGTACCCAGTCCCCTTCGTTGCAAAATTAGAGTCATTTCGAAAATCCTGCTCCCCAAATTTCGCCCTGTAGGTACCTACAAATACAAATTGATTATGAGGTATAAGCTTCCTTATAGACATACTTTGTAGAGCTTAGTAAAAATTTCACAATTCCTTTTACAAACCTGCTTGCTTCTCTATATACTTTCATGATTAACAGAGGTCAACCCGATCAATCTTTTAAAGGTTATATTGCTAACTTTAATGACCGGTTACAATGACATTCATATTTAATGATACTGTAAGCAAAAAAAGATTTGGAAATGGAACTTTGGAAATTTTTGGAAAAATAAAGTTGATTTATGTCTTGAATATACAACGCTAAATCGTACTAAGTTGGTTCTACTGCAATCTCTATGGTCGCTTGGGTAGTTGAAACCTTGAGTTGATGTTTCGTATAACGATATATAATGTGGGGTAGGTTAGTCTGGTAGGCTTATAATGATCTAAGAAAGCCAGTGGAGCTACTTTAGTTGTTATTCACGACTGAACAAGAATTTAAATATGTGTGTTGTGAGAATAAACATTGCTTCCTTTTTATCAATGGAAGACGCATTATATAATAAGACAACCTTGAAAGTTATCTGTGTGATAAGTGCTATATAATAAAACTATACCCTTCTACACTGCAGTCGGGTAGAAAGAATAAGTAAACACCAAGAGATATTTAATTAAAAAAAACTAAAGTATAAGTATAAGTTACTTAATAATTTGCCGTGTGGTTTCTGGTAGAGTAGAATAGGACCACTCCAACTCTTCCCGTGGATGTCGTACAAGGCGACTAAGGGAATAGGTACATTATAAAACATCAATCAGGCCTCCCGTCTGGTCAGCGCAGGGAGTGTAGGCCAAATCCTCCGTCTGTCTCCGGCAGATGAGAGAGGGTTGTGCTCCTGCAGTGGAGACAAAAATAACCTGATGATGATGATGATGATTTAGTAATACTTATTTATCATTTAAATTTCAAACAGCAACACCTGTTTTATCAAGCACCTAAGTATGTATGTCCTACATAAACGACGTGGACTAAAAGAAAGCGCTTGTAACGATAAAACCGTTTTGACTGTACAGTAGATACTCTAAAATGATAACTGCAAATGTAAATGTTTTTGTGTAATAAAGAATATTGTATTGTACACTTATTCGAATAAGACCAAAGCTGATCACTTGCATGTACGAGTATGTACGTAACTATATATAATATGTAGAAGTCTAATCAAAACGAAGAAATCACCCGTTATTGGTTTGTTTTAGTTCCATTATCAAAGAAATATAAATTCGTCTAAAAAAATTCGTGCTGAGTCGCAATTTGTCTACAAAATCAACATATCATACACACGCAATCAGCTGACAGTTTACAACTTGTATAATGTATGTTCTGTTCATAATTTCACACGCTTTGGCACTGACAGTTTACAACTTGTATAATGTATGTTCTGTTCATAATTTCACACGCTTTGGCAGACTCTTGCGCATCTTCGGAAGCGGAACAATGGCTGGCACGCGATCGTGACGTGGGCTTGTTAACGTTACGTTATCATATTACATCAAATGTAATTTACTTTTTAAAGCTTAATTTTCTTGATCGTTTTTTTCCGATGGCTGGTTGCACCGCTATAAGAAAGATACCGGTAGAGATGCTAGGTTTTTTGCACTATGGACTTAATCTAACGATGTATCTTTTGCCTCTACATGATATTAACCGTTGCTAGTAAATGTATTAGGTATCGTATTTTATCTTCTTCGGGGGGCATGAAGACCTGGTGACCTTTCGACACCTCGGGCCTACAAACTGTGTCTTAATATCTTATTTGGCATATTATGCAGGTTTCCTTGCGATGTTTAACATTCACTGTATAGCCTCTAGTATTTATATTAAATAAACCATACTTAAGTTTTGAAAAGTTAGTTGGTACGAGCGAGGTTTGAGCCCACGACCTCATGAAAGTGAAGCGAGTGCACAATCAACTAGGCTACCACGGCTCTAGATATACTGGTAGTTTATTCCTAGTCACATAAAAAAGCTCGTAAAGCTTACGCACTACAAAGTCACTCATTCTTATAAAAAAATTTAGTATTAAAAGAATTTGTAAAGTCTTTACTATCCTTTTTGACGATTTTAAACTCTATTTCCAGTCAAGCACAAAAGTTAAGTCTCTAACAATCATCTAACGATTTTAACTAGTACATAATGATTTGCAAGTAAAAATGATACAATAGTGAGTTAGAGAACGTTTACTCAACAGATAAATGTTTATTCGACATTTACAGCAGTGAAAAGAATTACAGGCACGATTGTCACATTACTTTCAAATGCAATAATATTTATGTGCATAACGCGTGTTAGTTCCATCCATTAGGGTTCAGCACTTCTACTGTGGCGTAGAAAGTGGCTAGTCGTATTTTCATGGTGCACTCACACGTGTAATTGACAACTTTCCATGGAAAAATTGTATAGGGGCAATTTGTAGGATGAGTTTCACTTCTGCCAGCCATTAAAGGGCAATCTTTATAACCTAAAGGCAATCGTTGCATCGCTCCATTTTTTTGCAAGAAAATCAAGGATTACCTGCTTTTTTTCAAGAATATTTTAAATTTAACAGCGTATACTGCTAAACATAGATATTTTCCATATCGAACAAACACACTATCATTTAGTGATTATTCTTATCAAGAAACTTTAGCCACCTTTTTATTGTCGCCCAATCTGAAGCAGGTGTATGAGGACGGCGAAGGACCAATTGTGGTATGTTCATTTAGGAATGCTTATGTCCAGCAGTGGAGACTCAGGTCAACCTGTCAGTTTTCATCCAACCAATCGCAGTTGGGATAGTGATACGAGAGACAATAAGTTTATCTTCATTACATTTTGATATCAAAAACGATATCCTCTTCAAGAATATAGGTTTCTGGCACCTACGTATAAATCTGTACCACACCGCAAACACCGTGGGAGCAGCGACAGATCATTGTTACGCACGGGGGCGCTGTTATCGGCCTGATTTCTTAGCCGTAGCCGTGTTCGTACGTGATCAGTGTGTCACGTGCCTACATTTCTCTCACGGGTAGAATCATTTGGGTGTGGAGGATCCGGTTGAAAGTTATCGAAATATACGTGGTATTTCTTCGTATGTGCACTGCTTGAAAATCTTGTTTATTTATTGTGTTTAAAAATGTTTTACAAGTAAATGTTCACAGTTCTACTTATGGCTCTGAATGGGACGGGCGGAGCACCGGGTTTGATCGAGGAATACTTATGTCCAGCAGTGGAAGTTAATAGACTGGTATGATGATAACTTTTTACTTAGATAAAATTAGTGGGATATGGAGAAATACGCGCAAAACATTTTGAGTAATGCAAATTGGCGACATGGATGTAAGTAATTAAACTAACATTAATATATAGGTATATGCATTGTTTTTTAAAGTTATTTACAACTGTTTACTTTCTATTTTATAGACTCTTTCTGACATTTTCTTTTAAAACATCGATTGTGGTACTACGACCTTAGGTCTCAAAGATGTGTAGGTCCTACATAATTTAGTTGTGGTTAATGTTTTGGGCGCAAGGTTTTTTTAATAACTAAATCAACTAATTTAACAACAGTTAAATGTTTTACGAATTAGTATTATTTTCGACCTACTTATTGTTATTTATCAATACTTTTACAATTATGTACTTAGTAGGCGACTTACCCACAGCAGATGAAAAATACCGCGCCCAGATTTCTGAAAAGATACAAGATATGTTAATACCAATCTAGTTAGTTTTATTTATAGTAAATACAAATTTGGAATAAGTTACTATTTCTTATCAAGCATAGGAAATTTTCCTTTTAATTTATAATCGAATGACTTAAATATCGTTTTGATTCCATAGCAACAAGAATAACATAAACTAAATAATTCAAGAAATTCTCCTTCAAATTGGGCACGACCAAATTGATAGGTCAAAATGAGAGTGATGGTATCTCTCTTAGATTATATAGGTATCTCCATAGGCTACTTACGTTACGAAGCAACAAATTGATGTTAAAAACATTTAAGAGCTTAGTTTTTAATTCTGTGATGATATTAGTAAAATACACTGCTACACTACTACACTGGAATACTATTACCCACTTTTATACAATTTAAAATATAGTTCCTATTCGTTCCATCCAATCAAAGCTTAAATACCCTAAATGGCTTTAGTAATAAATATTAATAACCCCCACTAAAATGTCAGTAAGTAGCCGCCAACCACCATTAAGGGGCGAGGCGAGGCTTCGTCGACAGCATCGGTCATTAGGGGAAAAACCGTTCAAATCAAACACAAACTTGGTCAACTGACAGTACTTGAAACTTCCCCCTAATTGCCAGTCACTGCTCCAGTTACTACAAGAAAAACAAGAATTACTAGCTCTTTTTAAAAGGATACTTAATTAGTAATTATGGTAATTTTAAAGACTTTATGTAATTTTAATGAGTTATTAATTTACACAACAACTAAGGTTGTGGAAGTCGGATATACAAATTCTTCAATTCCAATTGCATTAAATTGGTTAACATTGACCTAATAAACGACGAGGTCGTGTTCTTTTGTGAATTTAATTATACGAAATATGTGAGGTACGTACCTACGTTATGCACTTATTTAATTTTAATTACATAATCAATATACTTACTTTCTTATTTATAAAATAAATAACTATTATATTTACTTCCAGTCATATGCTTCAAATTGGTTTGTAGTACGACCACAACAGATTTTTACCGGTTTATTCAAATGTTTTAATTCTAAAACTGGTAATCCTGGCGGTGTATAACAAATACACATACGATCCTGTTCCTTAACTTAGGGGAATATTGAAGAATAATTAGTACCTATTATAGGTAGGGATCCTAACGGGAAATTTAAGTTTAAACTTAGTGGAAGAAATCTTTCGCGAGCTATTAAATTTATTTATTTATTTAATAGTTTATTGTACACACAAATATACAAAGGACAACATAAAGAAAGGAAAATTATACTAAAGGATAAGCTTATTTCTAAGAAAATTTCTTCCAGGTAACTAAATTTCTAGCTAGCGAGTTTATAAATTGTAAATATTTTACTAAATATGCTTTTAAAACAAAACTTTACCACTTAACTAAAGTATCCAATCATTTGTGACCAGATTTAATGTTTAGGTAATTCATATACCTATGGCTATTAATGCTGAAAACAAATGCAACTTACTAAATCCTAAAAAAATTGCTATCTGAAGTAGTCTGGAAGGCCTGCGAAATTGATTGTAATCGAAAATATTTCCTAAATAAATTTAGTAAAAATTAAATACTTTCGACTACTAGCGCCATCTAGTGTTAGATGTTCAGAACAAGAAAAAAGTTCTTGTTTTTTTTTAAATTATTGTTTATTTATTGTATTCTGGCCGTATGGCTCCCGGCTCTATTATAAGCCACCCCTAATCTGCCCAGGGGCGTCGTCGTCAAGGAGTCTAAGGGATTGCACCTGGGTCGGACTGCAGCGTCTGTGTATATATTAAGAAAGAAAAAACATTTATTTACTACCATAATTGGCACACACAAAGAAAATACCAACAAAGTAAGAAAAAGGAAAAAAAAAAAGTTTATAAGAAATGAGGAAACCAATTAAAAATTTTAACATAGTTAAAATAGTATGGGTGTGCCGTGGTAGCAAAAGGCCAAACGACTCAGCATATGCCTAGACCAAGTAAGGGTCTAGGCCCATTATTATATTAGGATCATTATTGCGATCACCAACCCGCCTGCAAAGGGTGGTGATTATGGAAAATCCCCTAATGGACAGCTAACCAAAATAGCATTCTATTGGGGAGGCTATGTTCAGCAGTGGACGTATTTCGCCTGAATTCTGTACAGTAGGTAATTTGTGCATTTTGCGTTGTCACCTTTTGTCTACAATAAAAAATATTCTTGCTTCAGTAATGAAACAATCTTCATGATGATTGACAACATTTGTACCTACTGATTAGTGATTTGATTACGTACGTTTGTACGCTGTAACTTATAATAAAGAACCTTTACAAAACTACCTTAAACCAATAATACATTATAAGTACAGTGACACTTACACGAACCTAGTTAACATAATAGTACCGGTTTTCTGCCGGTTATTATAGTCAAGGTCGTAGACAGGTTTAAGCCAGAGCGCTTCAGATTAACTGGCTCGTAATACCCACCGCCTGCTCAAATCATACTAAATAAACCTTGCAAAATTATAATGTTTCTTATGGTCTAATAACTTTAACACAATTCGAAGTATGCGGGTCATAATCATAAAAATGTTTAGTCTAGAAGTATTAAATATTGTGTAGACATCTGTACTGAATAGATTTCAAGTAGGTACACTAAAAAAGACATAATATGTATAAATATACTAATTATGTTCTACTATCCTGACCATACATATTATTTTTTGACAAGAACAACACCTTATTTTGGATAAATTCCATTGTTTATAAACCAGTGAAAAGAAACGTAAGAAGGGTAGAGAAGAAAGTACTCGACCGCATCCAATATACATACAACCTAAAAGCGCGATTTGGTTATCTGTGTGAGCGATGCATTACATTATACCACTTTCTTTGTCAATATAAGTAGCTATTGCTAGCTTTTACACCACAGCCTTAACATAATAATGTTCCGAGTTTTCATCATTCTTTAGTCAAAAACTTTTTGAAGAGAACTAAACAACGCAATGCTGGCTGGATGCGGAGGGCGGAGGACCGGGTGTGGTGGCGTTCATTGGTGAAGACTTATGTCCAGCAGTGGACGTCTAGGGGCTGACATGATGATGATGAAACAATGCAAGCATATACAAGTAAGTATACATAGAAAGTTTAACTAAATAAATAGGTAAAAATGGAGTGTTTGCAATAGACCCCGCAATAAGAACTTACGCTTGTGAGTATTTATTAATCATAAATAACTACTTATAAATTCTAATATAACTCGTAAAATAACAAATAAAGCTTATTCATTGTGTATCGGTCATGTTATATATATTATAACAACAATACACGACTTCACGTTAAACTTATATGGAAGGGACATATTACAAAACTAGGTCCACTTAATTTCAACATTGTAAAATTAGACACCTATAGTGTGGACTGTAGTTATCATTTATCATTATATCTACGCATACTGACAATTCACGCACAACCCGTAATTTAAATTAAAATTCAAAGAACATTATTCAATAGAACGGGTCGTTACCATCTAAAACGCAGCCTGTAGTAAAAAAATTCCAAATTAATTTTAATTTTCTAAATCACATTGATATTTAAGTCAAAAACTTTGATTTACCTGTATAACACGACTATACAAAACTGAAAATATCTCATTATGCACGTGAAATTGGGCACAGATCGGAGACGGCACAGTCTTGTCATTGAATCAAAAAACTAGATAGTCACACTCACTAAATTCACACATCACATTTTATAGTAAAAACCCAAGAAAATCGAAAGATAAAAGGTTGATGTAAAACGATCCGCTTGTGTGCACGAGTTGTTTTGAGCGAATCTCGCGTAGAGAAAATCGTGCGCCTACGCAATACGCGCAGCGCAGCTATTACGAGCACTCGATTGTCAACGGCCCTGTGAGCAAGGTTGCCTGGAACACTGAATTTTTTCGACCATTTCTTGTAAAGTAAGGCTGAAAACCATCAATAAGTTTTAAAAAATTAACTGTTTCCGTTCATAATAGCAATAATTTGTTTTATCTATGTAAATATATCAAATCTTTCTGAAATTTCGTTGAAAGATATTTATACGACAGATATGTCACTTTAAATTCACGCTTTCATGTAAAAAGCATGTTTAGAATCATAAAATACCGACAAGTGTATAATAATTTAGGTAGATAAAATTTAATATCTTGCAATGCTACGATTTGATCTTATATCTATGATTATATGCCCATAAATCAAGATCAAGTAAGCATGATCTGTACTTTTTAGTTCTGAGCAGACGGCAATATTTTTTTTCTTCATAAATCACAAAATACATTCTGCCAACATTACACTTCTAAAATATATTTACATCGTAAAATATAGCTATTGGATTTCGCAACATAGGAACATAAAATCGTATCATAAATAAAACTATGATTAGACTTGCACAACGTAGTGGATGGTGTTGGTCTTTAAATATTAAAAGTACATCCAAATAAACTACAACGTACTTTTAAAACATGAACAAAAATGAACGGAAGTAGAAAATAGAATGCAATAAATATGGTCGAATACCATCTATAATCAGTTTTACTCATCAGGGCTTTCTCACAAGCAACTGCCCAGTAAAATTCCCTAATATTATTACAGGAATTTACAGTCGTTGTCTGAGTAAAGCTGATGATTATATTGTGTTTTTCTGATTCTTAATTAGCTCACATTTACGACATGATCGACTCAAGCTGATGCAGGTCATATTCATTTTTTACATAAAAGACGCTTATGGTGACGGAAAATGACATGTTTTCGCAAAATTCACAATTGATGAGATGCAGAAGATTTGTTCAAATTGAGTTTGGGCAAAAGTAATCTCTTCCTGCAGTCCTTTACAAAAGTAATCTCTGATACATTGAAGAAATGTATGTATGTATAATTTATCGTTACAACAATTAGGCCGTAGACAGAATTATATTCAAATTTTCTGAAGTAAGCATTTGCTATTACTATATTCAGGGCTTTTCACCGAGAACACAAAACTAATACGAAGACAAAACATTGATAAAAGTTATCTTTGAGCCATTCTTCAACAACAAGATCTGTGTAGTACATACTATTTATTTCTATTCGAAATAATTCTAAAACGTTTTATGTACCAGATAAGGCCAGCATTAGGTACGAGATGTAGGTTATTTGGCTCTGAATAGGCAATCATCGAGAAATCTAATAGTTTCAAGCTTAACGGCAAAGTAATCCAGTACACGGGTTTTAACCACTTTATACGGTGATTTACTAGGGGCGGTATCAGACCACCTATTTTCACTACAAATCGTAGCCTTGGTAAAAGAACGATAGACAGTAAAATACTAACCTACCTAAACGATAGACAGTAAAATACTAACTTTTTTACCAAGGGTACATGCAAGAATATCTAGGCTTTATTGGTAGAAAACGATTAAGTCTCATTTTTATAAGGTAGTATTACAAAATACTAGATTTGAAGTCCTTCCCACTGAATTGCGTTCTGTTTTAGGTTGTCTGTGGTAGATAGATTCAAACTGAAATTTTCAAACTTAAAAAATATAATAAAATACTGAAATTTGAAATTTCAGCTACATCAGGTATAGTTTTTACAAAGATTTATTATTATTGTATTTAAAATTTGTAAGAAGAAGAATATATGTTAGATAATAGGCACACAATCATTATAAGGTCGTAACTCGCACACTACAGCGTTTTATACTCACGTCTCATTTACTTACACTACTCTAATACGCATTCATAAATTACAAAATATGAAATTAATATGCTAACCACATTTTTATATTCGCAAATATTAGTAAACATAAACAATTAGTGAGGTAACGCCTTATGATTTAATACATATTTAAATAATAATAATTTATTTACTTAATATTTAACTGACGAAAATTCAACTAACAAAGTACTTGAGAGTACTCTAGCACCAAACTAGGATTCCCTGTGTTTTGGGACCCAGTGTCTTACGGGCTGTTCTGTTTGTTAATACAGGTTCAAAATGAGAATAGAATTCTAAGAAATTGTTTGACTCTAAGCTTTTCAGTTAAATGAAACTGGTTGAAGATAATATTCTTAGTCTTTTTTTCCTTTCTTTTATTGTTTTATTTTTCTTTTGTGTGTGCAATAAATGGTTAAATAAATAAATAATCAATATCACTTTAACAAAACTCAACGTCTGTCTGAGCTATAATTTGCGAATTGTTAAACATATATTTATGCAATTTTATTATGTAGATGATCTCTTGACGTTTAACATGATGATTTAAATAATCTTTGTCATACGGAACCCGAGGCGCAAAAGTTTTAGTCTAACAAGTGACGTATACAGAATTACTACAATCACACGGGCCTAAAGAAATTAATGAAACTTGATGCTCGTTATCTGCCTGTAGCATTTTATCTAGAGTATTTAGACGTTTTTAATGCGGAAATATGGTTTTCCAACGTTATCTTACACATCTTACGTGTCAGAGGGTCAGCAGATGTGCTTGACTGTAGGTGACGTAAGGTTTACTTGTTGCATTATTGGGACGAGTCGCGAAAGTGGTAGAGCCGGTTTGCTTTGGACGACCGGCGGCGGCGGCGGCGCCGGCTTCCATAGGGTTGTCTCTTACAGTTACTTTTAATTAGGGAAATGTTACATGAGACGGAAGGGAAAAGCGTGGGTGTAACCTGGGTGGTCGATGTACTCAGGAGTGTTTGCAACTTAAGGTTAGAACTTTTTGAAGTACCACTAGATTTTAGATAAAGAACAAACTGTACAGAAACCTGCATTAAGCTGAAGAATAGGTTATAATGCGTACGTGAATTCCAGCAATACGACTCGTCCCGCACAGAGGTTTCGACTAGAGGGTCAGGTATGTAAATAATATATTAGATATAAATCTAATGATTATTGATTAAATACTCAATGCATTGGCTATCGCAAAGAACTTTCTACAAGCGATCAGCCCTAACTGCGGCTACGCACTGGCCGGCCGATGGTCGATTGGCCACTGTGTCAACGGAGCAAGGCGAACCAAACCAACCGCGACCAAACGCTAATTGCCATTAAGCTCTCAAAGAAATTTTTCGTTTATCATACTCTTTGTCATAATTTAAACAATCAAGATTAGCTTATATAAGTGTTTTTACTCCTTATTGTTTAACGGAGAAAGGAGCGTGAAGCATTCAGGTGTAGTTAGGTATGAGTCCTGTAGACATTGCCAATTCATCGCAACGCCGACCGGCGTCCTCCTATCAACTAAACAACTTCTAATGCCATTTTGGTACTAATATATTAACGTGATTTGCACGTTAAAGATATCCATCAGCTTATAAAAAAGAGGAGAATAATATGAACGACAATTATTTTACTGTATTTTTAAGGCAGTAGGGTCTGAGTGACGTCATGTATCTATCACCAATAAACCTGGTCTGACAGTTAATATATATCACCTGTTAAGTTACGAGTAGTTCCCATAGTTATTTCAAGACTCATGTAGCAGGATTTGTTTTACGTCAGGTATTGTTTACTTAGATAGTTCTTATGATATCTGTATTTCAGTATCAATCTTAAAACTTCTGCAGATATTCAATTTTATTCGATCTTTTTACAGATTAATCTTATTCATCATTTGCTATTTTTTCTTGCATGCAGAATGTTTGCAGGTTGTTCGCAGATAAATATATCATCATACCACAAAACTATTCCGAGCAAAGGCTTCCCCCAGTTTCTCCCATTACCTGTTCTTTGTTTTTCTGCTCCACGTTACCCCTTCATTTTTGATGTAATCTATCCATCTTTTCTTTGGTCTTTCTTGCGTCCTTTTTTTCCTATGGGATACCATTCCGTTGTTCTTCTTGCTCGGAATAGAGCAGATAGAATTACAATTTGATAAATAAAATAATAATAATATACTTACATACACGTTCATAAATGAAATTAATATGTTACATATTTAATTAGCTATCAAATTAAAATCTATTATTATTTTCTTTTTATTTTTACCACTAAACTTGTCATGTTCAGCTTCTAACTCCATTGCTATTGGGTAAAATATCATTATCTAGTAATTAGCTTCAGCACAAAAATAGGCACTAAATTTAGCAATCAACAAAATGGATTCGAAGTAATGACACGCACTGGTTAGTTATATAAGTTTACTTTTTATCTGTCTATAATTTTATTGTGCAATAATAACATTGATCAATAACCAAGAAACACAAACTACTGATTGTTATTGGTTAACCAATTCAAGAAGAGAGTATAATGAAATTGGTACCTCATATTTGAGATCGATACTAGTTAATAGTTTATCTACATGTTATACTGAGAATTTATATAGCTCCATTATTTATTATTATAATAATAAGTAAAAAAACTTGCCGTGTGGTTTCCGGTAGAGTAGAATAGGACCACTCCAACTCTTCCCGTGAATGTCGTACAAGGCGACTAAGGGAATACATTATAAAACATCAATCAGGCCTCCCCAACCCGTCTGGCCTGCGCGGGGACTGTAGGCCAAATCCTCCGTCCGACTCCGGCAGATGAGAGAGGGTTGTGCTCCTGCAGTGGAGACAAAAATAACCTGATGATGATGATGATTAAATAAGTAAATTTGCAAAGTTAATAAAACCTTTCTGTAATTTCGTATCGGTTTATAGTTCTATAGATAGACAACCTTCCCGTAAACTTTCACATATACGTGTACAGTATTTGTAAATTGTGGCTCGGGCGCCAGAGGTCTTGGGTTCGATTCCCACCGGGGACAGACTTTGAACAAGTTTGTCCCGGTCTGAATGTTATATTTGTGAATTGTCCTATCCTTGTTTAATTCCCATAGCACAGGAGAATATCCCAGTTTTGGATTAGACAAGTAGGTATATAAATATTTGTTATATTTATTTATTTTTTACTATAATTCTAAACTAATAAGATTGATACGCTTTATCACACAAGTAGGCATTCCTTTATTTTTAATATTCGTACCGAAAATAACGAAATAAGTAAAATAAGTAGGTAAGTAAACCTCTAAGAGATAGATACGCAACGAAATTGTCGTCGTCGCAATCGTCTTGTAGTAATGGTAAGTATTACAGCACCACTTTAACCTTTATACCTATTTATTATAGTTTTGCATTTAAATAATAACCTATGAATGTTTTTCTCATCAAGATTACATTACATATTTACATATACAACACTTGTCTAATCTAAAACTAGGATTTTCTGCTGTGCCATGAAAGTTGAATAAGGATAGGACCAATCACAATATGACATCCGTCCGGGACCAACTTGTACAAACTTGGGGACAAACAATCCCCAGCGGGAATGGAATACAGGACCTCTGGCGCTCGAGTCCAATGACCTATCCACTAGGCCAACAAGGCGGTCAGATAAAACCTGAGATAAAATGTTTTGATGAAACGCATGATAAAACGCATTATAGGTTACCGACCGAGTTAAAGGGCTTCGGGGAATGATGTGCGGTGAGGGGGAGGGACCGTCAAAACATAGACTATCTAATGTCAAACTTCCAATTGCAGTGCTGCTACATGTAACTGTCACATACCGCCGACGACGGTCCTCGATTGTAGGTACAACGGACTTACCATTCATCGTAAGGAAGTCTACATTGCTGAGGCATGCCTATACAATGTTATTCCTTGTATACCAAAACCCTGATACACCCCAATTAGATTATGTTCCCTTCAATATATGGACGAAGAAATATAAATCATATAAAAATGTTACGTGACGCGATATATATTTAACATTAAAGCATGGGTTATTGTATATTTTTTGCCTAATTCCAAAAGTGCATTGCTATTTAAAATACCTACTGCGAAATTGTTAGTCCTAGAGGTATCATTTCTAAAACATCATCATCATCATCAGGTTATTTTTGTCTCCACTGCAGGAGCACAACCGTATCTCATCTGCCGGAGACAGACGGAGGATTTGGCAAACTTTTCAGAACGTTTTACGATAACTGGAAAATGTACCTACTAGGTTTTGGTCAAGCTATATAAGTTTTATTTCGGGATATCGGATTTTTATAGGGAATTCTTCTCTTCCGTGACGCTACTCGCTCTAAGGTCAAGTATTTGGTAGTATGATATCAAGTTTTTTTTCATTTATGGTCCTACTACCTACTTGTTATACATGTATTTTAAACATATAGTTTTATTTTATACAGAAGTAAAATCGCGTTACAGACGACGTGTCTACTCAGTAGTTATTACTCTACTCGTATTGTTTCACAGTACATCGTTAGACACTAAGGTCACGGTCTAACGCGATACATTTAAGTACTCTGACTTGTAAAAATACATTGGAAGTATGGCAAACCGCGTTTACATTTTTTTAACTATGTAACAAAAAAACAGGTTATCAAATCGAATGTCTAGTGTAGTGGACTTCGATCACAGAAAGAAATGAATACCTACATCAATCACTTCATACTTCAACAATTACTGAAATGCAATTCCGTGCCGCGCTCGCCGCGACTATAATAGTGTGCGTTTACCGCGACACACGAATTATAAAATAAAAAAAAATACTTCAAGGGAAATTTAATCATAAAATGTAATTCCAGTCGCTTTCGTATGTTTCTAGTTTTACCTTTGCGAGTTTTAATCAGGCAAGACGGTATTTTTGCGAATATGGTTTTAAGACACAAACACTGAGCCACGCTGCTTGCCGAGCGCAGCAGCAGGCGGTGCCAAAGTTTTTGAATGGCGCGGAGTTTTCGTAGAATGTGCGTGGGACTAACTTTATCCAGTTCTTTTCCTGTGATCGAAGGTAATGAAGACCCTTGTGGTAATTATGCACATTCCGTTGTATACACAGTCCAGGTGTCACACAACTGCTTGCCATGAGTCCATGCTGTAAGGGACCCCTCGTACAAACTGGGTGCACAGTTGGACTTCTAAAATTGACAGATCATCACCCAATAGAATTAATACTAAAGGACAAGGCTATACGGACCTTCGGCCTCTAACAACTCTGCAAAAACAAAAATGGAATCAGTCTAGGCTGGACCTAAATAAGACCTCATCTTTATTAAACTATTTTGCATATACTTCGAATATTAAACTGTTCACTGGTCACACTAGAGGAATATGCAAACAAACCATGGTGAAATAGGTAGGTATATGTATCATCATCATCAGGTTATTTTTGTCTCCACTGCAGGAGCACAACCCTCTCTCATCTGTCGGAGACAGACGGAGGATTTGGCCTACACTCCCCGCACTGGCCAGACGGGTTGGGAAGCCCTGATTGATGTTTTATAATGTAGACGTGTGGTTTCCGGTAGAGTAGAATAGGACCACTCCAAATCTTCCCGTGGATGTCGTACAAGGCGACTAAGGGAATACATTATAAAATATCCAGCAGGTATATATGTATATCTTATAATAATTGAACAAGGTTACATCAAAATTACGTTGACCTATGATGAACTCATCGCAACGTGGGTATAAAATGGTATAAAGGTATGAGATTTACCCGTATCCGGCAACTATTTAACCTCAGAACATTTATTTTTTTCAAAAGATGAACTTAAAATGATAGAGATAATAATCAATAATGACCAACTTGTCATGATCAGAATTTTATTGTCGTAATGAGCACTATTTACTATAAACAAAAAAATGTTTTGATCAATGGCCACTACGAAACTTTTGTGCGTGGCTCAACCAGAACTTGGCTAACTAAAAAAAATTTCCGGCAGAAGTGTGTGGCGCAAGTAAAAAGATTGGCATTGAGTAAACCGAATCTCTGTGAACCTTAGAAAATAACGTTTTTTTACTTTTTTGTGGAAACCACGGGGTCCGAATCATGTGAAGGGAGTTAGGTACATTTAATAAAAAAGAAAAAAAAAACATTTTTGTCGTTACGGCACCGAAACAACGTGGTTCTTTTTTATGTTCATGCAAAACACCATTAACGAAACCCAAACGAAACCCATCGTTTCGTTTAGTTCCCATTTTTATAATTAACTATTTTATAGCTTGCCGTACCTACAAGGAACCTTGATATATTACGTCATTGATGTAAACATAACTTGCTATAGAGAATAGTAAACACGCAAAGAAAGATGATAAAAACGCGTTGGAAATATATTTTCTATATCAATGTCAACATCTCAACTAGGTACATTTCAAAATCTACTGAGATACTTTCATCAAATATCATAAGAGAATTTTCTATATCCTTTAACAAGTCACTTATAAACCGAACCTTTGCCAAAGTTATGGGAGGTTTACGTTGTAGTTCTGAGCGGACATCATAATCATCTCAGCCTTTCACTGTCCACTGTTGATGGTGGGTCTTCCCCAATTCACACCACCACATCTGGTCCTCCGTCCTTTCCATTCCGGCTACATTCGAAAGGTCGTCTATACATCTGATGGGAGAACGTTCCACGCTCCCACTGCTACTTTCCATACTGTAATGCTATGTCGGTGGCTTTGAACTCCTCGGATCTCTGCGTTAAGAATCATATCATTCAAGATAACTCCGAGCATTTCTTGCTTTCGGAGAAAAAGCTTTAAAATCTTGAAGTCAGTTTTTTGGAATCTTTAAAGTCTCAGTAATTATTTGCGACCTGCGACGCACAAACTGACGTAAAGACATGCCCTGGCGATAACTGATAGGATGTTTATTTCAATGCGTCTATTTCCAACCGCGACAATAACGGGTGGGCGTCGCATGGTCACGTGCTCCATAACGGGATGACGGAAAGGAATGATTGGTAAATAGGAAATAGGTAAGTATACGAAAAGCTATGTTAACAACTCTAGAAACAAACTTCCAAACCAATATAATAACAATAATAAAACCTTTATTTTCCCTAGTAATTATACATAAAATTCTAATTATAAAATGAAATTAATAATAATGATCTTATAAACTATGTACAACAATAATTAATTAAATGAAGGCAATTGAATAATATCCATTTCGAAATAACATTAATATTAATTCTCATTTAAGTAAGCTTAAATACAAGTAGGTATACATAGTTAATTAAGTTTTATTTTATTTATTTTTCTTTATTATTGGGGCACCCATTTACGGGTAAAAGTCTCCTCCATGATACGCCATGGCTTCCTGTCAGCAGCCAGTCTCGTCCATGTCCGCCCTGCCACCTCCACGATGCTCCAGCGGGGCCGGCTACAGTCTCGCGGACACCAAAGTATCACCCTCTCGCTCCATCGTCCGTCTGTTGATCGTGCCAATCCAATATACAATACCTATAATACTACTAGGCTTTGGAAGCGAATGGTATATAACGTTTTAAAGCTACTACCACACTAGCATGGTAACGGGCAGTGTCAGTGGCGGCCTCAGACCCTCCACCTCCCATGGCCTTTCGACGTCAAGGTAATATAGACCGAATCACGGGGGAGGTGCTCGGTACTTGCTCAAGTGCTCTTTCCCGGACACCCTGCTTGATCCCCTACAAACAAAATATCATAATTGTACAGTTGCTCTCCCCATTTTGGGGCGTCACACCAACAGGTTCGTCGTCGGGCAGTCCAGTCAGTATGTCAGGTCAAGTCAATAAATTGCCCTACTCCTCTCAAAAAAAATTTTTTTTTCCTTCTCCCCTTTTTTAAATAATCAAATAGGCAGTGGCGGTCTGTTATATAGTACGTGAGACCCTACACCGCCACAGTCAAGGCACGGCCTGCGTTACAATATTATATGAAGCCTAGGCCGCCGCTACCACAGTGAGCTGGTGGCTTAATTTGCGTGCCTACCAATAATTATTTCTCGTGCTAAAACAGCACAAAAACAACCAATTTATTAGGTAATATAAAAAAGGTCATCTCGTCACATTACTACCTACACGATAATGAAATTATACCATGGCGTCCATGACATCATCATCATCATCAGAACCGAACATTGCCTATCTCATATATCATAGTCATGATATCTAAAATATTATTTAGCGATTAAATAACAATCACAATTTTTGTTCAATTCATTACTATGACTAGGCTCTGCTATTATAGACAGCAGGTGTAATTAGTAACATAATAGATACTATAATCAAATGCCATTTAGTCTGCTTCATCATTCATTGAGATGGTTTATCAATAAACAATAATATGCATTGTATTAGTATTGATGTAGAAAAGTTGGTAGCTGTACGTACCCAAGAAAAGTAATCGAGGCTAAAGAATTGGTTTGGAACAGGTAAGTAGTTGTTACTGAAGCTCGAGTTTATTCATCACCATCAGCCGAAATACGTCCACTGCTGAACATAAGCCTCACGCACGCATCACTTAAAAACTACTGAACGGATTTTGATGGACTTTTCACAGAAACATCGGGCTTAACATTTAGAACAATCAAAAGTTATGGAAATTTTTAGTTTTCTAATACATTACTTAGTAGGTACGAGTATATGCAATGTAACAAAGAAGTAAAATGATTATGTTCTGTATAATTCAGATTGCGATTGGTTTGGACTACATTTGGAGCTGGAGTGGGAGTGGGAATCCACGCAGACGAAGTCGCGGGCAACAGCTAGTTTGTAATAAATCAAAAATTTGAAAATAACATCGCGTTATATTGAAAATTTTAACATTTCTCGAGATACTCAAGAAACTCGAGAAATCCTGGTCGAGAATTCTCGTGCCTCGAGAAATAAAGAAGGTCGAGAAACCAGAAACCCTAGTACACACTTGGCAGACGGATTGGTGATCACAGTAATAATCAGGAAAACGATGCTGTCCGTCCCTGGTGCAATCCTTTAGTCGCCTTGACAACACCCACAGTAAAATTAGGGGTAGCCTTATACTAAGCCGGGAACCACACTGCAGAGTTTATTGATTCATAAACATTCTTACTTGCTGCAGCTTATTGCTTGTTTTTTCCTAATTTGTATGCAATAATTTATCTATCTTATATAAATAGTTTATGTAATATTTTAACCAAGTGGAATATGTAAAATTGTCTAAAAAAATCGTGACACACCTAGGTACCCAAGATACAAGAGGACATAGGTACCCAAAACTTTCATGTAATCTGATATGACGTCTCCTAAATGAAACAAGTCAAGGCTCCATTTTAGAGAATTAAATAATTCGAATGTTTATAAAGCGTATATTTTCCTGTTGTGCGAAATATACATACTCGTATACAAATGCCGACCGCGACGGTAGGACCGACAGCTGGGGACATTTGGCTCGCGTCGATGAATCAATTGTCTCGGAATGACCCCGTGTCGTGTCACAAATAGGCTGGGTGGTGTCATTACACTCTTTAGTGACTTGTGTTTACTTCGTTGAAATGCCTTCAGAGCGTAGATCCGGAGATGAAATCAACAGACCTATATATAATAAATAAATAAAATCGTAAACTTCGCGTGTCTGTACATTGAAGATATTTGAAAAAAATGGGGGGGATCTAAGGATAAGCAATAGAACACATTTCGATCCTCTTTGACATTTTTGTCTGTTTATCTGTTTGTTTATGCGCGCATCACTTAAAAACTACTGAACAGATGTTGATGGACTTTTCACAGAAATACAGTGCTTAATTCGGTGAAACATATAGGCTTTATTTCATTGCAATCGGTGTAGGCAATCAAAAGTTATGCGAATTTATAGTTTTCGAAAACTCGCATACACTGAATTCGTATACGACGAAATTCGTGAGCGGTAGAGGGAGCGGGTATGGTACCAATGTAATGTATGTGTTTTTGAAAACTATAAATTCGCATAACTTTTGAGTTAGCCGATTACAATAAATTTGTTGCATACCTACATCGTATGAGGGAGGGTTGAGGGTAGGGTTAACGGGGTAGATGCGGGAGTGGGATCTAGAGCTGGAACTGGATCTGGAGCTGAATCTGGATCTGGAGCTGGATCTAGATTTGGAGCTGGAGCTGGATCTAGATGTGGACCTGTACCTGGACCAGGCCCTGGATCTGGACCTGGACGTGGACGTGGACGTGGACGTGGACGTGGACCCGGACCCTTGTATACCTTCCCCTATCTTTTCTTCCATACACAAAACAACAAAGTATAACATGCTCGGCATTCAGATTACGATGACATTAGGACTAACTACATTTGGGAGTGGGATTGGGATTGCGAGGTTGAGAGTCTGAGTTACAGTGGAAGTGGGAAAGGGAGCGGATTCTATATCCACGCGTGCGGAGCCGCGGGCACAGCTAGTTTAGAATACGAATAATTAACGTAGGTATTATAGAACAGTTAACTAAACAATGTAAACAGTTGAATATTTTTTATCAGTATCGTGGAGGATTTTATATCAGAATCATAGTTTTTAAATTTATAGTTCCTTATAAGATCACGACTTTACTTTACTTTGAAGAATTCGTTACTTTTTCCGAAGCTTTTATAAAACGGTATATAATATATGTGTGAACAGAGATAACCTCAAACATACAATAGTTCCTTTTTAATAATATTTAGTGTAGATGAAGACGATCGAGCCATGATAAAAAAGTCCACGTGAATGACGGAAAAGTGCGAGTACGACTCGCGCCTTGAGGGTTCCGTACCGCTACAAACACCAGCAGCCAGTGAGACAGGACCCAGATCAAAATTCAAATACATTTCTCAAGTAGCTAATTTTAGTACCTCCGCCTCTAAGTGCTTTTTAATGTACAACCTTGTCTTATGGTATGACTTCCTAATTCACTTTTTGTCATTTACCTGTCCAACTACATACAACTTCTTACTTAGAACATTATTTTATTTTCTTTTCTGTGTCGTGTGGTACTCGACTTAGAATAGGGCCACCCCCAATCTTCCCGTGGGTGTCGTCAAGGCCACTAAGGGGTTGCACCAGAGACTCCTGTGTATACAGGGTTACAGGAAAAGTCGTGCTAGATCCCTTAAGGGTGTGGAGCACCCATAATTTCTGACTTATTTCACTATGAAACACCCTACCCTAAACTTAACCCTTTTCGAGATATTCGACTTTTAATTTTTTTATTGAAAATTGCTGATTTTTAGGCTACTACATTTATTTTTGTTTATTTTGTGTATCTTATTATTATTATTATTGCATTTTTACATGTGTAGTAAGATGCTTTAGGACGTCAATCATTAAAATAGTGCACAAGTTATTTGAATAGACCGTAGTAGACAAGTGAAAGAAAAGAAATAAAAAACATATTAGAAAGTTTATTTTTCTCTAAGGGATATCTAAAAAAAATGTTATGGTAATTGTTCGGCAGATGTTTTTTAAAATATTTACGTTTCATCAGCTATCTAACGAGGTGTAACAATCTAGGGTTTGTATTACATTTCGTGGAAAAAAAGTAATACATAACTCGCTACCCCGGTCGTCGAGTGCCGGATGTGGCCGTTTTTGACAGAGTTTATCGAAGACTTCGAGAAACTGGCTCTGTTTTGAGACGAAGTACAGACATGGGAAGACCACGAATTGACGACGAAGAACAGGACAATGAGATAGTGCAACGCTTTCGAGCGGATCCGACTACTTCCACTAATATTGTTGCCCGTGATCTGGGGCTTTCGCAATGGAGAGTGTGGTTTACAGTGCATACTGCTGGCCTATACCCGTACCATTACACGCCAGTACACGTTATTGAAGAAGGGGACCCCGCGAGAAGATTGGACTTTTGCAGATTTATGCTAAATGCTGATGTAGAAGACCCAGATTTTTTAAGAAATATCTTGTGGACGGATGAGTCCAAATTTGATAAAGATGGCATAACTAACTATCACAACGCCCATTACTGGGCCCTAAAAGAACTAAGGAATCCCAATAAGAAAAGAGTGAAGGGGTCCCAACGAAGATTCAGCGTGAATGTGTGGATGGGCATTATCTCCAATCATTTGATTGGACCTTACTTTCTCCCGGATAATCTAAACGGGGAAAGCTACGAAAATTTCCTGAGAGCAGACTTGAGTGATTTGCTGGATGATCTGCCACTCAACCTGATCAGGGACATGTGGTTCCAACACGATGGCTGCCCTGCCCATTTCAGGAGAAGTGTCAGAGACTGGCTGGACACAAATTATCCAAACAAATGGATTGGACGAGGTGGGCCATTGCCATGGCCAGCAAGAAGTCCGGACCTAACCCCCATGGATTTTCATGTGTGGGGCTGCATGAAAAGTCTCGTGTACAGCGAGCCGAATCCAGTTTCGTCTGTGGAAGACTTAAGAGAAAGGATTGTGGATGCAGCAAATAAAATGAGGACCACATTGACCACTGGCGTAGTGAAGACCGGTCTCCGTAGAAGGATGCGACAATGTATTAGAAATAGAGGCGGCCATGTTGAACATGAACTGTAGAAAAAGAAAAAGTTGTGAGAAAACCTTTAATAAATGGCATTTCATGCTTACCTATTGTTTTATTTTACTTTTTAGGGCTAAGTATACATTTTCTTCTCCACTGTCGCCTATGAAACTAAATTTTTTTGAATGCATTTGAATAAAACCCTACATTATTATACCTCGTTAGATAGCTGATGAACCGTAGATATTTTAAAAAACATCTGCCGAACAATTACCATAATATTTTTTTTAGATATCCCTTAGAGAAAAATAAACTTTCTAATATGTTTTTTATTTCTTTTCTTTCACTTGTCTACTACGGTCTATTCAAATAACTTGTGCACTATTTTAATGATTGACGTCCTAAAGCATCTTACTATACATGTAAAAATGCAATAATAATAATAATAAGATACACAAAATAAACAAAAATAAATGTAGTAGCCTAAAAATCAGCAATTTTCAATAAAAAAATTAAAAGTCGAATATCTCGAAAAGGGTTAAGTTTAGGGTAGGTTGTTTCATAGTGAAATAAGTCAGAAATGATGGGTGCTCCACACCCTTAAGGGATCTAGCACGACTTTTCCTGTAACCCTGTATATTAAGATTCTGCGATCACCAATCCGCCTGCCAAGAATGGTGATTATGATAAATCCCCAATGGACAGCCCACCAAAAGTGGCATTTTATTGGGAAGGCTTATGTTCAGCAGTGGACGTATTTAGGCTGATGATGATTATATGGTTAACTTGTAAATCCATTGTTCAGGTTAACAGAACCCCTTTGAGAACTAACGAACGATTATGTAGGTTAAAAATTCAACTAAAACGCAATAGATACTGGCTACCTTATGCAATACATTGTTTGTGAGCCACATCACGGTACTAAAACGAGACAAAAAACCTGGCCGGTTAAAAGTTTCGCATCTAATTTCACGATTGTTATCGGATTTCGACATAGTCGTGAGAAATTACTTGCTATTATTGGTGGTCGAACCACGCCTACCTACTGCGCGGGTTAAACTTAATTCATCTTATTTATGCAAAAATGGTGTAGTTATCGTTTTTTCAATCCTCTAAAACTCGAAGATTCCGTTTGAAATTTTGGATACAATGATTCATCATTCAAGGCGACACTACTTTTTAGCGAAAAAAAAAAAATATTGCAAGATGTACATGTATATTATTAAGAGAAAACTTATTCGTACAAATTTAACAATTCGCACAATTCTCTTTTAGTACAAAATATCAGTTCGTACAATTAACGATTCGCACGGTACTTATTTTGTACAAATTCGGAAGTTGCACAACCCCACTATCCCATCCTACTATAATATTATAAATGCGAAAGTTTGGATGTTTGTTACTCAATCACGCTTCAACCACTGGATGAATCAGGATGAAATTTGGCAATATATAGGTTAGGTCCTGGAATAGGACATAGGATAGTTTCTACCCCGTTCATACATAATACTTAAATAATCTTTCATAATAAGGCCAGCAATGTTTTTGTTCAATTTAGACATTTTTAAACCTTTTTTTTCATTGTCTTAATGTTATCCATTAATATTTATGTAAATATCTACCCTATTTAAAAGTAAAATGTATTTTGTACGAGTATCTATATAATAGTTTGGCCGAATAAATGTGTAGATTGAAAAAAAAATTGCAATTATCGTATCTGCATTATATCGGCATTTAATTAAAAAAAAATGCAGAAGAGGTTGGCCACCTTAACAGATTTTTTATTACTTTGAAGGAGTTTCTTTCGCGAACTCGTTAAATTATATTATACGTATGTAAGTAAAAGCTCAAGTTCCGAGGTTCCGTTTAAAAATTACAACGGAACCTGCGACCGCACAATTAGCGAGGGAAGCCCCCTCCCGACTGAGCAATCACTGAGCTCTATTAGCCTACACGAGGTCGAGTTAAGTTAATTAATCCACTTCTAATTTTTCCCACACGTTATTAGTCTACTTTGCACGGTAAGATGCAGACAATTCATTTGGAACGATTTAAACCAGGGCATGTCAATCTTTTACAATAAAAGAACTCCAAATGACAAAAATAAAATAACTACTGAGTTTTTTTTAGTTTTTAATAGATATCAATAAGAATTACTAAAGACATAATTGTTATTTATATAATACTTATACCATTAATACATATTTATTGATACTACGCTAACGTTCTTAATAATTTATATAATCTTAACGGAATCAAATTACATTTCAAATGAAACTATAGTAAATAATATTTTTTTTTGTAAAGTCGACTATTTTTATGTTTATCGTTGGCATAAATGCAACTGCATAAAAGTAAAACTATTACAGGCGGGAAATAGCATTACCTGGTGCGCAACGACACGCCATCCAGCGTCAGCACTAAATCCTACGGAATTATGGACACATCAACTTTCTGTCAGTTACTACATAATAGTAGGGGGTCAAACATTTTCTGACATAGAATTTACTATAAAAGCAAGCTTTTTCAAGAAAAGCTATGGTATGTAACAGGCCTTTCTTCTTTCGCTGTCACTAAAAATAGTTAATTATTCATTTATACTTAAAAAATATATATTTATTTGAATATTTCCATGGCGAAGTTAATGTTTAGTCAGTCAATCCGTGATCAGTGACCGATTTTGGTATGTTACACGAATTGTTGGCCACCATATTGACATCTAAATTTAAAAGTACCTAACCGGTAAGTCTCGCAAAGCTAAATTAGTGCGGTGATTACGTAGTAAGAATGAAGAACAGGGTGTAGTGGCGCATAAAGGATCAACAGTCCAACAGTCAACAAGATAATGAGAATAGTGCACAGGCCGCACGCAAATATTGTTGCGGGCAGCGAGTTTACAACCACTCTACCTATGCGATAAGTAAGAGATTGCATCTAATTCATTAACGAACGCCGCTGATTGGATAATTTGCAACGCAAACAGCACTGTTAATTTTACAACTCTTGCTGCGTGAAAAATGAAAAAAAAAAAACTGAAAATTACCTTTAATGCGAAGGTGTCAGTGTCGCAAATTAAAAAAACTGTGTTCATAGATGTCTCATCATAAGAGCCTGGTAGGCTTTGTTTTTTGAAATAGGTGTTACATACCCACCTGTTGAGTTTGTAATAATAAATGTATGTATGTAAACGCTTTATTGTACCTAAATTAAACAACAAAAATAAATAAAAGAATAAAGTTGTGTACAAAGGCGGACTTATCCTACTTAGGATATACACTTATAAAATAAATAGATACAATGTATTATTGTAACTTTACATTACAAAATATATCTTCGAATGCGATTAGGTATATGATGGATGTTTTAGGCTTATATAAAGTCGATTATTTTCTTTTCTCCTCTATTCAATACACACCATATATACAACAAAATAACACAAGTTTAAGTTTCATATGAGAACCTGCATATTGTGACATTTCGCTAAAGGTTTCTGTAATGATAGTTCTTGTCTGAAATAAAAACCTCCAATCACATTTTGTGTGACGCACGATCGACACAAGAACCTAATTGAATAGGTATGAATCGAGGTGGCGGATATTTGCCAGCGCATTGAATTGCAAATCTTCTGCAGCACCTAAATATCACACTGTATTAAGGCCTTGCGCACACTTGATACTTACCTTTGCTTTTATCACCGACACGACAGCGACCTGCGTTTCGCAAGGCATCGTGTTTTGACGATTCTCATATTTCGATCGCGGCAAAACCGAAAGAAAACCGACTCAATTTAGTATGTTACCGAATGAATTGGATGTACCTAGTATATTCTATAAAATCTTAACGGCGGCGACTTATAAATGTGTGTTGCTAGAGTCTGTGAGTTTGAGGCACGGTATTCAGTTTAAAAAAAAAGTAAGCAACACAAACAACACAAATTATTTTTGGTTAAGTATATATGCAGACTTCCCCACATCCCATCGACGAAAATCAATGGCGGGTTACTTAATTGTAAATAAGTCTCTGTTCATCACCGTCGCTAAAAGTATCGGATGTATACGCGTGGCCTTACTTATACATAGTTGCATTAGTGTATAATATGCAGGTATACAGTTATGTATGCTTTTGATAATAAGGAAGCTAGACAACTGACATAAATAAAACATTACACACAATCAGACAAAAGAAATAAAGAAACTATTCAAGAAAATTAACACATTAAGAATTTAAGAACTTCCCGTTCCCTGTAATAATCGCCGTACGTATTATATTATAGTAGAAAAATAAAAGTAGAAGCAACAATATTTATTACCTAATGTTTGTAAATATCAAATACCTATTTATTTTATCAGTCCTAACAAATACACTCATCATCATCATCAGGTTATTTTTGTCTCCACTGCAGGAGCACAACCCTCTCTCATCTGCCGGAGACAGACGGAGGATTTGGCCTGCACTCCCCGCGCTGGCCAGACGGGTTGGGGAGGCCTGGTTGATGTTTTATAATGTATTCCCTTAGTCGCCTTGTACGACATCCACGGGAAGAGTTGGAGTAGTCCTATTCTACTCTACCGGAAACCACACGGCAAACAAATACACTAATATTCGTAAACGCAAAAGTGCGGCTATTTGTTCGGTTGTGTTCAAACCACGCCGCGCCGTAACGGTTAAATCAATTGGATGAAAAGTTGGTACGGTGATTGTCTATAAATACCATGAATTTAATACATAGGATTGTTACTTTTTATCTCGGAATTGATATTCGCTACTTCGGCGCCATTCCTTAAATCATTCAAAACTGTCAATAAGCGCCACTTTATAACTGTAAATGCTTTTAACGCGTTTTATTTCTGCGCGATCGAAAACTGTATGGTCTACGTAGCAATGTAGGTAGACAGCCTTAAGCATGCTTATGCCTAGTTCGTTATTAATATGTATAATAACTAATATTTGACAAAAACAAATGAATAACACCTATAAAATTATTATTAACACTTAAATGGATCATTTGACCGTGACCACAAAATTCGTGACGGATCTGACCGGATCACTTTCATTTTTATTACATTTACGCTACAATTGTATAACGGTGATAATGCAATAACTTCACTTAGTATTACGTCGATTAAAACAATAACTTAGGCATTGTTTTTTTCCAAATTAAGTAATAATAGTAATCGATAAATTACTTTTCTGCGAAATGTTGATCTCTTTTTAAATCAATTACCGACAAATGGTAGTAAAATATAATAAGTTATGAAAAATCTTTTGCAATAACTTTATAAATTACTTAATTATGAAATTAAGTATGTTACTCATATACGTATTTGTAAGTGCGTCTCATAATTTGTAGGTTACTTATTTCAGTATGGAATTCAAATGTTTTTTCCCAAATCAAACCTGAGCGTTCATTTCAACCAGAGCGAGGTACACAATCTCAAACAATCTGATCAGCTCACCTTGGAAACAAAATATGTATAATAAACTCCATAAAATTGCGTGGAAAACCTCGTAATCACCGGTCTAATTTTACATCGTTATAACTTGCTATGTCTGAGTGGACAATATAATTACCATCGACTCTCGAACTCATTATGCCATGTCATCCGATACTAAGCAGCCACTGGAACCCTAATTGCAATATACACTCTTCAATTTTCTCGTATGAAGTGGACGATGAAAAAATACGTTATGGTCTCTACGTTCACCGTATCGTATCATTAGACAAGTATTAAATGATACACTAGGAAAGCATGAAGCTTAGAAGTAAAGAGCCTTTGAGCCTTGTAGGTACGATTATATCATGCATGGTTACATATTACCCAGTTTCCAGTATGAATTAAAAAAAAAATACATTACTCGTACAGCTGTCTACCAGGATTTTTTTTCTTAGTTGACAACCAGTTGTCTAACTCAGTTGTGTACGTGGAATAAGAGGACTGTTGTGGTCGCTCGCGGGTTAAGTAACACTAAATGCACCAGGAGTAAGAGTCCCCGCAGACTGCAAACTTTATATCGGCCGATAATTTAGTCAGGCTCTTAAACAGTATAAAGATGTATGCAAGTGCGTACACTATGACGATTTGTTGGCCCAGTGTGCGCACTAGCAGCTCAATACGACTAAATTATCGGCCGATAATTTAGTCAGGCTCTTAAACAGTATAAAGATGTATGCAAGTGCGTACACTATGACAATTTGTTGGCCCAGTGTGCGCACTAGCAGCTCAATCCAACTAAATTATCGGCCGATATAAAATTTGCAGTCTGCGGGGGCTCTTAAGAAAATATTTAATTTTTTTCTGAATTTTTTGGCTAATTTTTTTATATTTTGGCTATAATATTGTTTGTTTTTATTGTTGTTAATTTTGGTACAATAAAGCGTTTACATACATACATAATATTCACCTTCTAAATTACCACTCAAAGTAATCCAAAAAATGGTGACAAGATTTATTTATTTAGTCTAGCCATAATATAGTTACATAGAATGGTACTAATTCCGCGACTTATAAGGACAGTCTAAACGTAATAAAGTTTTGTTTGATTATGGTATATGATCGGGATCGCATATGCATTAGTCAACCGAATAGGCACTAAGCGAGAATTTCAAAAAGATTGCATTTCACTTTCTTTACTGTTAACTGTACACCAAAACTTTTTGTTTTTACTTGCCTAGCCGGTGAAAAATCACCCTTAACTGGCATGACTGTTGGCTTCTACTGGCTTTACAGAAAATCTGATGATGGAGCCAAAAGTAGGCATGCTTGATTGAACACTTTGATGTAAACAGCGATCGAACTATGATTGTAGTTTAGTTTGATTTACAAAGAGTTTACAAAGAGTGTTATTAAATTACATTCGTACTTGCCTTCCAATAAGTAAAGCTAATAAAAGTGGTTGATTAATAAGTTAAAACTCTCCCTTATTACTTACCTGCCTGTCTTTCTATCTTCTGTTTATCTTCTTGTAAACTGACTACTATAGTCAAGCCGTGGTTGGCTAGTTGATTGTGCACTCGCCTCACGATAATGAGTCGAGTGTTCAAATCCTGCCCATACCAATGAGTTTTTCGATACTTAAGTACGGTTTATTATAAATGGCAAAGGCTTTTCGGTAAAGAAAAACATAGTCAGGAAACCTGCATTTGCCAAAGAAGAAATTCTAAGACATATGTGATGACCACCAAATGGGCTTGTTGCACCGTCAGTGAACAGGGGCTTGGTACAAAAGATCCTGAAGGGTCGAAGTATCGCTAAGGCTTCCTGGCCCCTAAAAATATAAGATTATACAACTTTCTGTAATATGATGTCCGTTAGTAGTATCCTACTAACGGACATCATATTACAGAAAGTTGTATTTCAAATCCTAGTGTAAAGTAACGTAAATTTTTAACGGCTCCCAACTAGCAACATTGGCGAAATAAGCAGCTATATTTTATAGCTTAATATGTCTATTGTGGGGTTATATCGGTGTTAGGTGTACATCTTACACCGATATAACCCCATTATTGATCTATTTTATAGCGTATGCCTGCATATTTCGCCAGTGTGTCAGTTGAGCTATTAAGTATTACGATTTTGATAAAACTTACAGGATATAAGATATCGAGATTAGAATCGATCCAGCTAGATCTCATATTTAGGGGCTTGCCCAGTAGGTACTAAAATATAATTCTGTCATTCTTTACCTATATACTCTTGTTATAGATTTAAGAAATATATATCTATTTAGAAAATACCTAGATAAGTACTTCAAGACAATAATAATAAAAAACATTAAATATCTCAGACATTCACACCAATTATCCAGTCCCAAACTAGGCAGAACCTGTGGCATGGTTACTAGATAACGGATAGACATACTTAAATAAATATATAAACATCCAAGTCTTGGGTACAAACATTCATATTCATCTACGAACATTTGCCCCTAGCGGGATTCGAACCCGCAACCTCCTTGATGATATAAGTATTATACTAGTCCAGCCTATGTAGATATTCCTCTAATATTTAGGTAACAAAGGCAAATGGGTCACGAGTTTGAATGGGTCATCCCAAACAATTTTGTCTATTTTAACAACTATACCTATTTCAAATACAGCTAGGGTTGTCAGATGGTCAGGACTTGGCTGAATTATACAGATAATAATTATTGTATTAATTATTATGATAAAAACTAACTTATATTTTATATTATCATTACGATCGATTTAATGAGAATGGCTATAAAGGAAAATCGCTATAATCTCGTAGTAGCGTGGATTACGAATTATGAAAATACCTTTCATATTCATATTCATTTATTATTTCATGTAGTTAATGGGGTCTTACATATAATACATATCTTATATAGAACTTGAGCTAAAAGGCACATGACGAAGATATGACACTCATTATTATACCCACCGCACGCATGCCAAGAATACTCAGTAGCTAATACAAGCTCAAATGCCAGTGGTATGCAACACTAGCATATTTTTGGTTAATTGAACGTAATAAATAAATAACTTGCATTTAACATTTGCACCTAGTAACAAAATATAATGAACAACTGTTTTATCAACTAAATAAAAACAATGTTTACATTGAAATTCTATTCTAATTAATAATTTCAAAATCTCATCTCATCTCATTCCATTCCAAATAATCTGGTACACTTACTTAAAAAAAAGTCAAAGTTGAGTGATATTCAAAACATGTACGAACAGACCAATAACATTTTTATTTTTAAAAATCGTAGCCGTAATGGCAACACTTATATTTAAATAGGATAGCAACGTTCTTTTAATCATATTTTTTTAAACAGATTCAATAAACACCTACCTAAACTAACAGTGGTATTTCAAAAAGTTTCAATATCTCTAAAACAAGGAAATTTTTACTATGGTAAAGTTTAGTTATTCTGGTCAGTGATGAACTGGCCCACCACTGCAGGGTTGACGCTGACTTATGGGATACCTACTACTCTGTATTAGGTTAGGACCACGGATAGATTTTGAATCATATTATCTTGTTAATCTGACATCCCTAAATATATTCCATACGGTCGACAAAGTAGGAAGCCCAATTATATTAGACCTGCCATTCATTGATCAAAACGGAAGTGAGCTTGACGTAGACCTATTAAAACCACTAGAGTAGTCATAACATAATATAACATTTTGTAATTAAGAAATTTTAGACATTTAGACACTTTTTGACATTTAATTATTTAAAAAATTGCAACATAGGTATAATCACTTTTAAAACCTACAACGACCCCAAACGAAGGCTATACAAAAATCTGAACAGGTTCTTTCTTTTTTGCCAAATATACAACTTTAGGAAGGTATAAAGTAATAGATGTAGTATGTAGTTTCTAAAATCTTTGTTCTACAACATGTTTTTTTTATCTAAGTAATACGTATAAAAACGTATTTAGGTACTTTGACTGAGCTTTTGGAGACATAAAAAGTCGTCGACGTTTTTTTCCGTTTCAGTTCTCATAAGTAATTTAACATGGTATCAACATTGATGCATCGAATTATTTTCTATCACTGCAAATGCACTTCTATCACTGCAGTTATATATTGTCTTTTTTCGTCTGCATTAGATTGGTTCAAATTCAGTTACGCTAAAAATATTTTAAGTGCACAATCGTGTCTATAATTTCAATATTCAATAGGTCGATATCAAAAGTAATGTCATGCTGGTAATATCATCTCTGAATAATATAATAACAAAATTCTTGAATTAAACCTTGTAGCCAATAAATTATCTCTGTTTTTTGCTTGCACATCAGTTGACTGATTGCCCTATGATACGTCATAGGGGTTAGTGAATTGATTCCGTTATGAGTGCGTGGCCACGATTTCGCCATTATGTTAGTAACACGAAACTTAACATAGCTTTCATTGCATGCATACCAAATACAGTTAGTGTAAGTGGACATAAGTCAACGGATATGGCCACTTCTCCTAATACATCGTTTTAATAAGAAGAATTACCGACATTAGTAAGTTTGAAGGTTTGAGCCGAGTTTAAGCCGATTCTTTCTTTCATGACAAAGATTATTAATTGTTTATAATTAAAACAACGAGGTAGTAACATTTCTTAATAGTAATGGAACTTGGTAATTACCAAGTTCCATTTCCGTTTCCTTTTTAGAAAATATAACAAATTAAAATAAGAGTCAGTTTCCGTTTCCTAAAAATCAACTGTTTTCTTATCACTAGCACCGTTATATTGTCACTTTGTGATTTAGTACGATTATAAAACTAGCTAGCGCTATCATTTAAACCTGGGGTAAATCTTGCTAAACCAATTATGAATAGCTCGACAGCTTTTCTAGGAATAATTTTATAAGAATTCCATAGTTACAAATCAAGCACCATTTTCTTACACAATGGCTTTTTATTTATTATATCGTTAATCGAAAATAAAACTATCATAATTTCATCGTTCGTTGTTTTTTAATTCGTTGTAACTTGCTAGTTTAAAAATAAACCGTAAAGATAAGAAAAATTTCACTTTAATAAATAAAAAATGTACATTACTTTAGCTTGAAATCAAATTAAATCATGAAACCTATCTCCCACCTGCTGTTCTTTTGTACAACCTAGTCTTCTATTTTCACGGAGTCTCAGGTTTGCAAATGCAGGATAAAATAGTGAATCATTGTGGAAATAACCACCATATTCACTAGCAAATGTCAACTTATGTAAGAGCGCCTTTTCATAACTAGGTATTTGAGTAGCATTTTTAGCATAACACTGTCGCCACCCATTTACTAGCAGATGCTAATCGAATCCACCGTTGTTGCCAAACTTACTTAGGTTCTCTATATATTATTTTGCACTTAAACTCAATGTTTATCGAATTTTCGACTAAGAAATATGTCATTTGGCACTCTTCTCTATCAAAATATTAATGTAGAATATAGAACCTTTGATTAAGTACGAAAGCAATTCGTAATAATGTAGTCCTATAGTCCAACAAAAGCTAGAATTTTATACGAATTATAGATACCTCGCTGGTCGCTAAAAAATGTATGTGCTACATTTACTAGCAGAGCCGCCACCGCCGCTACTTTGGCGCTGAACAACAATTAAAAACACTACTGATAAAGAAATTGACAGGAAATGCGATAACACTGAGGCGTAACAAAGAATTTTTTCCTGAATAATTAGAACAATCAAATTTCAACGAACAATCGCGAAACTGCAAACGAGTAATGCAATAATTTGTAAACAGTCGACCGACGTGTTTATAACCGCTCCTCCGAGCTATTGTAACCATGTAACTCTATGCGTTTGATTACGCAATGGCATGTGCCGAAACAAACCATAATATGCCTAAATGCAGCTTATAAACTGAAAACTAGATTGCCTGTGGAAAGGGAATTTACAAATATGTTTGGTTATACCTCGCTAAACACCTTTGAGTACCGGGCAGAAGGAATCCTGAGCTTTAGAGCTCCCAAGTTCTATTAGGAAACGATCTGAAGTATCAAAAGGAGGGTCAGCAGGCGGTATGTAAGCGGTCATTGTCGTCCATAAACCTGCAACTCAAAGGCCACAAGTGAGTTGCCACCATAAAGACTGACTTAGAATGCCTCGTGTACCAGACACTAACTCTGCCACCCTTCATACCGCTATAGCGATGCTGTTTGCCGGCAGAAATGGTAAGATGATGCTGACCATCTAGAAGGATACTGCTGGTGCTGATGTCTTCTGCCGAACCAAGCAAGGGCAGACACACACACGGCTTGAGATGATGGTTGAAGTACTGTTTATGAAAATGGGAGGTACTGGAACTGAAACTCTTCTCACTGCATCTTCGACATATAAGTGTCATCGGTCTACTTTACAGATTTATTTTAGTTTATCTCATTACATTCTTTGCTTCATAGCCTTCCCCAATTAGAGCCATCACATCCGGTCCTCCGCCATCCGCATATCGGCCACCTTCTAAGTTCGTCGGTTCTTTTGGCACCGGAGGCGGAACACACTGCGTGTACCTACCGGTTTGCGGTCTCCACTCCAGAACTCTTCACCCCAAAGGCCGTCAGTTCTGTGACAGGTGTGGCCCGCCCACTGCTAATTCAGGGTGTTAATCCTTTCTTTTTCGTTCGTTCTTAGTTTTTACCCTAACGCTACCTATTTATTTAACAATATTGTCAATTTGTCCATATCGTTGTTTTGCCATTATGTAGGTAGGTATGTTGCCTATATACAGCGTAAACAGCTAAACTCATTTGGCCAAATGTGGTCTCTTTAAATTCTGTTGATCCTAAGAGTAACATTATATATGTCCTCACGATAAAAGCAATATGGCGGACGTTAATGGTAATTTTATTTGATTTAAACTATTCTCTTGCTGAATACGTTTATAAGTGAGTTAGTGGTAATTTTTCTTTTAAATTACAGGTTCTGCTTAGTAGACCTTTCTTACTCAAGCAAAATTAATATGTTTATTCAAAGCCTTTTTTGTCGTTTGAAGGCTATCTCCGTAATTACTTTACGCTCGTGCTGTCATCTAAATTGAACTCTGGTAGTTATTTTGGTAAAGAACTACATACAAAAACAAACAACATGACATGTTTATCTAATGTTTTTATAACGTTGAATAGTAGACAACTGAACATGGTTAACAAATAAATCTATGGTTAACAACGTTTTTCTCGTTTTTATTTACTTCATAGCTCAGCAAGTTTTTCAAATACCAAATCCTTCTTCAAATTGATATGTAGAGAGATACAGAAATAAGCTTGCAATGTAGCTACTCTTCGATATACGAAAGCAAGTTACTGCACTAGTAATGAACTGGAACAGTAGAAATAGTTAACGGTGAGTGAAAATAGAACTATTTCTTCCAAAGTTTACAAAAATTTCAACCAAAGTTTGACGATTGTGGAATGGTATGAAAAGGCCAGAAGTATAGATGTATCCAAGCATAACTTCGGGTTTTATTTTAATATCAGTTTTATATTCCAATAATTTTTTTACGTGCTATTGGATATTTGATATTAGGTATTCTATGGTTTGACGTTCCCTCCTACCTCACCGCACCTCATTTCATAAAGGAACACACGCTCCTACCAAAAAGTTTTTATACCTTCAAACATAAATAATATTATTATATTTTATATAAGGAACTTATATATTTAAAATTACAATATAGTTTAGATAGTTAAGGAAATCTTGTTAATTTCTAATGAATCCTTTCAGGAGCAGTGTATACGTCCTCTCCTACTGTATATTAATATATGCCTAGATGTACATATGTAAGGTACTTTATTATTGTAGGTATCTTTTTATAAAAAAAACTTTTTTTCACCTAATTATTTATTATAGATTCAGACTTATCCACGACAAATTATTATTTTTCATCAAAATCTACTTATCGACTCCGACTTTAAGTTCCGATTAATATCGAAAATATTTTAAAACTTATTATAGTTTAGTGGAGGCAATATAGAAAGATGTATATATAAAACTATTCAGTACTCTTTAAGAATTTTAGGAAAGACTTTTTTAAAGTCAGGCCATTGTTGATTTTTGTTTAAAATGCATCTGCAAAGCTTAGTATGTATATCAATGTTTATTTTAATCCCTTCGGCAATCAGCCTTCTGATTATTTTAAGCCATATTCTAGAAAGCGCTGGTGCCTCTAACAACTTGAGCAATGCGCCTATCACGATTGCTCAAAGGTCATTGCTTACGGCGCGAGCGCAGCGTTATGGGTCGGCTCAAATCAACATCCCTATAAATTGGTCTAGTTAGGGGACTGGCACTCTATTATATCCGGAGTAGTCCAGACCACTTCTGCCTATTATTATGTAATTTATTTATTTATTTTATTTTATTTATTTTCACAAAATCCACAGCACTTAGTATACAGTAGTATTATATAGTATTATGCAGTAGTAGTAATCGCTAACATAAAAATATTGACGACTTCATCGATTTATATACGAAAAACTTTTACTGCTCGAGTTTATCGTAGCTTAATCATTATACACTAAACACAAAAACAGTACACTAAAAGGTTTAGCTGGAAGAAATCTCTTTTTAGAGATAAGCACACCTGTGTATACGTTCTCTCCTTCTGTGTATTTACTTTTATATTTTCTGTGTATACAATAAAGTTATAACTAAAAAATTATAAATATAAAAACCTCCCTCAGGAGACACTCTAAGTAACATCGAAAACAGAATGAAAATCGGTTCAGCAGTTCTCGAGTTAAAAGCAAACATACAGAGCGAGTGATGCATCGATATCTTGGACCTATTGACTGACCGTATGACCTTATGCTTATGTCATTGCAAAGCTTGCAGACTTAAAAAAGAAAGGCAGGTTATATACATACACTTCGTATAAAGTGTGATTGTCGGTCGACAGTTTGCAGATATACAAATGTTTATATTGTATACCTCAGGTTGTCTAAATAAAAAAAACTTGATTTACTTACCTACTCTTTCCTAGGTCTAATAGAATTAATATTGGAATGCTACATTATTTTATGTTTTTGTATAAAGCCATTTTTAGCGATATTTTATAACTTGTGTGATTTTTTCTTTGTACTAATATTATCAATATAGAAAAAATAACGTATGTTATATACTTCCTACCTACAATAGTCCTGTGTTGAAAAATAATTATGTGACACTGACTTCTGTATGTGTATTTAATATACTACATTAATAATGTCTCGAACTCGACTCTAAAATAACACAAAGTCGGATAAGTAAATAAACACCATATAAATACCTACTCCTACGGTGATTCACTACTGAGATTTGTTGAACAATAACTTACAAACTCATGGACATAAGTTTTATGTTAATTGAAACAAGTATTCTGTTATATTTTGTGCGAATATATTTTTTCAAAGAAATATTGTATCATAAAGATGATACTATATTGATTATACATGGCCATAAATATCCAGATAGGCATATATGTACCTCGTTACTTATTTAATTGTGACGTTACTTATTTAATTGTGAATGTAGAAACTATTACTTAAATATTAGATTTTCCAGTATGTTGATACTTAAAGGATGGTATATGTATAAGTAGGTACCTATAAGAATATTGTTTGTACGACTGCATTTCATACCCAATCACTTACTAGTTTGTTTTAACACAGTGAATTCGTTATTTCTTCATCTCTCTTAAAACAATGCACGCGCATTATCGCATATTCTATCTAAGACTTTATTGTACACAAATTGAATTTTTTTAACTAAGTAATTCTGTCTTACTATAAAATTATGTGGTTAAATAGAAAACCGCGTAATTTTCTCGTGTTACGGCATCACGGTAATGCACAATGCCTTTAAAAGGGAAATCATTTTCACAATAAGCAGGTGGGTTGACATAATCTGTTTGGTTTTGATTGGAATATGGCTATTTAACAGCTCACATACCTGTGAATACTTAGATGACCGGCAACACTGACGCGAAGTTTCTTAATCAAAACAAATGATAGTTCAGTAAATCGTCCAATTAAACAGCAAGACGAAAGTCCTATTATTAATTACTTGCTATTTTTCAAACTCAGCACACACTAGAAGTCTTGAAAGAAAATGTTTTGGGTTTTCCCAAAAGTTTTTCGTGTCGACGTAAAGGTTTACGCAGTAACGGAGTGGAAAGGCGCGCGGTTCGTATAGCCTCGCGGTTGGTACTGACTTGGTATGGTAGTTTGCTTTGCTATGCTTCGAGTTCCGTCCGAGCCCGCCTTCTACGTTGAACGTAGCATGCAGATCCACGGGGCTATTGCATTATCCTCGTCAAGTTGCAACGCTATATCCTACGATATAAGGTCCTTATACTCGTTACTTGTGTTATTTTTAGTTGACTCCTCACTTTTTATAATATAAAATTACAATCAGCGATAAGTTAGTCTCTTAAACTTACGTTATATAGAAGGTACAAAAGATTTGACTTTGGCAAAACATTAATCAAGTCCTAAATAGCAGCTATTGCTACAAGTTCACAACTGTACAACTTTAGTACCGCGGGATAATTGGGCCAAGTACAAGTACAAGGGCGATAGGGTTCCGGACCATGCCAACCAAAAAAGCTAGCTAGACCTGTGATTTATATTTGTTATTTGATTACATAAATTACGTAATACAAACTTATGTATTATGTATTTTTTTAAGATACAGAAACAAATTGAATAACAAATTGCTTCTTTGCCTCTCTTCAAATATGCTCTAAATTCAACATGATAGGAAAAATATCGATGGCGATCCATCGTCTCTGCCTACCAATCTGGGACCAAGGCGTGATACATTATGTATGTATGTATCTAGGTATGTATGTATATAGGAAAAATACTGTCATATTATATCAACAATACATATAAAAAAGCGGCCAAGTGCGAGTCGGACTCGCCCATGAAGGGTTCCGTACCAGCAAGTAACATAATATAAAAGTTATAGTAGTTCGTTGTAACTTTGATCGATGTTTTAATAATATTATTGTGGTTTACGATTTATGACGTATTAAAAAAAAACTACTTACTAGATCTTGTTCAAACCAATTTTAAGTGGAAGTTTACATGGCAATGTACATCATATATTTTTTTTAGTTTTATCATTCCCTTATTTTAGAAGTTACAGGGGGGGGGACACACATTTTACAACTTTGGAAGATTCTCTCGCGCAAACTATTCAGTTTAGAAAAAAATGATATTAGAAACCTTAATATCATTTTTGAAGACCTATCCATAGATACCCCACACGTATGGGTTTGATGAAAAAAAAATTTTTGAGTTTCAGTTCTAAGTATGGGGACCCCCAAAATTTTTGATTTTTTTTCTATTTTTGTATGAAAATCTTAATGCGGTTCACAGAATACATCTACTTACCAAGTTTCAACAATATAGTTCTTATAGTTTCGGAATAAAGTGGCTGTGACATACGGACGGACAGACAGACAGACAGACAGACAGACAGACAGACAGACAGACATGACGAATCCATAAGGGTTCCGTTTTTGCCATTTGGCTACGGAACCCTAAAAATGATGTCTGTCAAATGATGTACAAAATAGTTATTTAACACAACCTAAATACAAAAAGCAGTTTAAAAAATATCTGCTAGACAGCCAGGATAATGACTATATTTTATAAATCTAAAATGTACCTTAGTTAATCTCTGTATATGCTATAATCTATAAAGATAGATAACTTATTGTTGCGAACTCGTCTTCTACAGATAAACCTCAATTTTGGTTTAGTTAGAAAACTAGAAATTTAAGATTTATCTGTATTGTTTTTCATCAATAAAAAATAAATGCTTTTTTTTACATAAATCACCCACTACTAATATAATTTAAGGTTAGTACGATATGTAAAAAATTCTTTATTCTAAAATTCTATAATTTTAATTAGGAATGTGATTTAAAGTAGGAAACCGTGAAAATTTCAAATTCTGCCTATTCAGTTCAGAAACGTGAAGTTCTGAACTAGAGGCTTCTGACGACAGACAAACGGACAGACAAGGTTGACTCAGTGATAAAACTTTGGAATCTTCGCCGAACCTTAAAAAATATAAATGGTAGATGAACGTAACGTTACGATGGACCGACGACTTATAGAAGGTGGCCGGTAGCGGATGGATGCGGAGGGCGGAGGACCGGGTGTGGTGGCGTTCATTGGGGAAGGCCTATGTGCAGTGGACTTCTAGGGGCTGACATGATAATGATGAACGGTACGTTATTGTGGTACGACCGCTGGTAAATAAACCGTATGGACTCGTTTATAAAGCTCATGATCGATCAGTTGTGAACAGTATAATTTATACATTTTGTTGGAGGCCGTATGCTCGCTGGCCGCCATCGCAACCGCATCGGTGTGGGGGATGCTTTAAGTACCTTCCGAGAAACATAAAATGACATCCTGATAAACAAGCCCAGTTTGTCTTTTGACCACTTTTAGTTACTGGTTTGATTTAGTGGTTCGAGCGTGTGCCTCGAAAGCCATAGATCGTGGATAAGATTCATATACTTACTGAGAAGTTGGACCTATTAACCTTGGACGAGTAATATTACCGTTCTCGCCTGTACCCCCTCTGTCACGAACCAAGAACTTTAGCCCTGGAGATAATAGGTCCAAGACTGAGAACAGATCATTTTGTACAGGTTGACCCTATCATGTCTATTTCCCATAATACGTAGGTACAGCGAAGATCCTATTTTGGGTCTAGACCCAAACAATTGTTTGGTGTTGTTGAGTTTCGAAATAATCTCGATGTAAGTGACAACCGGCATCAATAGGTAGGTACTTAGTTTGTCAGTAACCGAGAGTGAGTACGTAAGTACCACAATGATCACCACGTGCTTAATATTCATATATGAAAACAATATTTTCAATAAAAAAGTCTTTAAAATACCTTTTTTGTTTGCTACATAACAGTTTCACCTAGAATGGGCGTTCCGAAACGTACCTAACTTTTGATTCATCACCATTGCAGATATGAATATTTGTGAACGCATCCAGGTGCATTACAAATAATATACTAATACCTAAGTACGTAGTAAATAAATTAAATTTTCAGAATTTCCACGAAATTTCCAGTATTATATATATTTGTATATTTAATAATAATGATTTTTCAATATTATTACTAATCTAAGGATTTTATTTATTGAATGCATTTGTATCGTTGTCATGTTGTGAATACTGTCACGGTCCCCCCCTCCATAACAAATGGCGACATCTAGCGGTACATATTCTAAATAATAGTCAAATTGGTAACTTACTAATAAAATTCGAAGATTTTAACATGAATAATCATTTCCCTTTACATCTAACATAAGGTTTAGTATTAATTTATTACATTAATAAGTACCTTGTTGTTAGTCTGTTGAATAATATAAATAATTAGTGTAGCCGCGATTCGTTTCCTGACGGCTTACGATTGGCAGTACTGTGACCGTGACAAACTTTCGTTCATAGTTTGCGATGAAACGTACGTTTTTTTCGGAAAAGCGTTGATTGTTATCGACTATAAGCTGTAATCTAAGTAATTCGGTGAATAGTTACCATCTACGATTAAAACTGCGAACAGTGATCAGGATTTTAATCCAGAGAAATAGAGTTCAAGGGTTCTGAAGGAAAATGTTATTGTGTGCTAAATTTCATCATGGCGGCCCGTCGCGTCCCCCGCGCCTCCATTTCGTTGACAGTCAAATATGACAATGTCGATAAATAAAGTTAGAAAATGTTAAGTTTTCACAGGTAATTTAGTGATAGTTACTGTTTTCGTGAATAGTGAGGACTAAAAATGAATCCGGAACATCACAATATCAACACGGGTGGTGGCCAGCCTCCTGGAAATTCCGAGGTTTGCATAGTTTTATAGTTTTTTTTGTGTGTGATTTTTGCCAATTGGTATTTTATTATGTGTTTGGTGGTTGCAGTCTCAGAGTCAGAGGGTTCAATCTGGACAGCAGCAGCAGCAGCAACAAGGCAGTTTGACACCTACTACGTCCGCCACAGACTTGCGGGTGAACACGGCTGCAGTAAACGTTGCATTGTCTAGCGTCGCAAAATACTGGGTGTTTACCAATTTGTTCCCTGGCCCCATACCGCAAGTCTCCGTGTATGGACTGCCAACTGGAGCTAGAATTGAGAATGGAAAGCCTGTGCAGGTAATATTTTCTTCGTCACATAATGTAAACTACTGATAGCTAATTTTCTAATACAAAATTGGTTAGCTATAACAGCTTCCATTGTTGCATTTGTTTAACATTTGAACGATTTTAAGATCAACCTCTTCATTGAAACTAGTATAAACGTCACCCAAAATACACATAGGGCTTTATGTTCCAGTAAATTGAGACCAGAATGGTTATTAAAGGACATCTTTGCTTGCCATTTATTACATTTCCTTATTTATACTACATAATGCTTTAAAACCGTCGGCAAGTATGTCATTTCTATACTTAGCAACACAACCATTGGCTTGACCTGGAGGAGACATTACCATAGCAAAATAAATCTTGGTTGTACGCAAGGGGATCTATGCACACAGATGGATATTAAGCTTGCAACTTATTACAGGATCTTGGACAGACCCATGCCAGTATACTGAATGGTGACCCAAACATCATCCTTGGACACCATGGTGGGCAGCCGCAAGTCACTGTATCAGGACCTGGTGGCCAACAGATTCCCGTTTCTCAAATCATTGCGACACAGTCAGGACAAACACATGGTAAGTTACTTGCATCATCTTCTTGATGTTGTCTGTTTTACTTAGCTCTTCCATCATCAGCACTCTCGTTTGTACAGATAATGAGCTCCTAAAATGTTTTAAAGCTAAATTTCTTTAGTTGTGGGATGAATTTTTTTCATTATATAATATTCAAAGTAACATCTTTTCAAACATTTTCTTATGTATGATAATTTCAAAATGTATGAAACCTCAAAAGTGATTAAGTACCGATACTAATTAATATGGTTTGACTAGCAATTAGCATGTTTACAGCCAAACCAATTAAAAAATAATATTGACAGAACCCTTGTGCACTAAATACGCTTTGATGGCTTTTATTGTACTGCAATCAATAAACTATAAGTAAAATCTGATTTTGTATGTTGATTTAGAAGCAATGGTGGCCCACAATCAACAGCAAGATATGGCACAGCAGCAGAATTCGAGTGCCAGCTCTCAGGTCTCTGTCGGGCCTGGCCAGGCTACTCACCAGCAGGTACCCAATAGTCGGGTCGAGTTTGTACAACACCATAACATTGATATGGTAAATCATGTGGTAATCCACTCCGTTTACTAGCGGGAATGCTGACTGTTGCTGTTATGTAGATATTAGTTTCAACATTACATGATTAAAAGGCTTAGTTGGAGTTAGGTGATTTCAGATGCATGAATCAAAAGAAGGGGCTGATTATAAGATCAAATTGCTTGTTATATATTGTAGTCAAGTCTACTTGGAACCAAGATTTATGATGCATCTTTTAATAGATAAATGTTTTCATGAACAGTTACTGTTCTCTTTTAGGTTGACATATCTACTTCATTATAGTAAAAATTAGCTCATTATTGGGCATTATAATTCAAATTATTGTGCATGTGTTTAGTAGTTTTAGTTTCAGTTGCATGTAGGCTAAAGATAAAAATTATTTCAGGTTATTATTATTAACTTTAAAATTAATTATTTCTTTGTCCTTTTTAGGTATCTGTCAAAACGGATACCCTTATAGCAATCCTGTTTTGTCCCTCTGTCCAGTGGATAACTCTAAAACTACTGGACCGAATGAGCTGAAATTTTTACATCTATAATTACCTGGGAAATTATGTTTATTATGCTTATGTTCAACAGTATTTCGGATGATATTGATGGGAAATTAAAGTGAAAATATAATTTTTATTGACGGATCCATTGTGTACCATACACTTGGATGACTTTTATATTTGTTAACATTTGATGCTTGAGAAATACATAATTTGCTTTTAAGTATCACTTACCTAATCATTCGTTTTTCTGTGCAGGCGCATCATTCACAACAGCACATATTACAGCAGCAGTTAATGACCAGTGCTCGTCCAGAACACTCAAATCAACAGGTTAGCTAATAAAATTTGACACAAATTAATGCAAATGGTATTTTTCGCCAGTTTGATACGTCACATTACGTGCACTTGTAAAACATGTTTATTTACTTCACGCTGCTTAATAAATCATCTGCAGGTCAGCGAGGTAAGATCCATTGTATATAGCTTTATTAATAACGCTTTGATATAATTATAATATTACATATTTATAAGTAAATATTTACACCTCTATATAACTAGTATAGTATATTGTTCATACTATGTAAATTAGGTTTGTAGTAATTTTGTTTTGTCTTCAATAAGTTTTGCTTGGTTCACTGATTTATTTATATATGAAGTAGAATAATGTAAAGAGATTTCAAGCTCTATAGGTAAGCATTATCATTACCATGTCTTTAATTTCTAGGATTGGTATGAAGTCAGCATTACAACAACCAAGATGATGTATCCTAATGTCACCACCTTAGTGGACATTATAGCAAATACAGTCTTTAGAACATTCAAAAGAACATTTTGACTATGAGACATTCTGACCCACTGTACACTTTGACATTATTATTTACCTTATTGTACCCTCTACTGATGTTAGGAGGTGAGGACATGAGATGAGTGGTGTAGCTACAGTAAGAGTCTGCTCATCAAAGCAGAGATAACGCTACTATGGAAATTAGGAAATAACTATAAATAAAATACTCTGATCAAACCTAAATTGTACAAAATTGAGTCCTCAGTGGTAATCCAGCTTAAAATCTGATGCTTGAGTTCAAAACCATAACCAACTAGGTGGTCCGAAAATGGAAACCAAACTATCTAAATCGCAACTTTCAACGTAATAATTACGACCTCTGCTAAACATCGATGAATGGAATCCTATCAGTAGTTTATTATTATTAAATTACACATGTCTTCTCGCCGTCCCATATATTTGCCTTTTATGTAGACTCCAAACCTTATTTATTCCAGAGTGAAGTTATATTACTCTGGAATAAATAAGGTCCAGTAGAAAATCTTATATTACAGTTTATTATCAAGTTAACATAAAGATTGCTACCAGCTAGTCAAGACCCAAGCAGAAACAGTGCTGCTCCTTTTGAGTGCAGCACTGCTGAGTCGAGGAACTCTTAGTCTCACTGCATCCTCTAATTATATTTAAATTAGTTTAAGGATTAATTTAAAATGTATTTTATATGTTTTGTAAATGAATTAATTATTTAACAGATCCAACTGACTGTAAGTGAGGATGGTATAGTGACGGTGGTGGAACCGGCTGGTAGCAAGCTCGTCGACAAGGAAGATATGCATGAGAGCATCAAGATGCCAGCTGACCACACTCTTACTGTGCACCAGTTACAGCAGATTGTCGGACAACAGGTACTATTAAAGATTATATTAAAGAATACTCTGACTGTACTATAAACGCATAGATCAAACCGCATGCTCTAGAAACTTATATTACCCAGTGGTAGGACTAGTGCAGGGTCCTTCTGTGTGGATATCACCCTATTATTTCTTCCATCAAGTAGCAATTCATACATTGCTGTGTTCTGGTTTGAAGGGTAAGGGAGTCAGTGTATTTACAGGCAGTTCCTGGCAACAAACTTGTGGCCTCTAGGCTGTAGGTTAATGGGCGACAATAGCCACTTACCATAGCATATGTCACTTCATGCCTTAAAAAAAATGTGCATAGAAGTTCCTCAAAATTCGTAACTACTAAAGTATGACCATTTATCACGGACCCAGACGCGTGCAACTGCAAATAGAATATAATGAAAAGATAAAGAGTCATTCATGTTTTCTTCATAATCATGTTATTAATGTTCTGATCGTCAAATACAGGTCTAAAGCGCGCCACTCATTTTCATGATACATACATTAACCACTAATTTGCCACTTTAATAAATGACAGATTTCTCTGAATTGTAATGTAAACTCCACAATTCTTCAGTTGTGTGCAGTATAAATCTATTAGATAACAATAACTACCACACTAAACTACCTATTTTGTGAGATTAAGGTCATTAAACATACCTAGACTAGGAACCTATATGCATGCACTGCTGATTAAGATGGATAGGTCTGCCGATGGTAGTTTCAATTTAAAAAACAAAAATACAGCTTTGAAGATATGTAAGTGCATATTCATTTTAAATTATTAATATATTTCGCAGTCAATGAAAATATTGGCTAAAAAGTTGTAAAACCATCCAACTCAACATCAGATACAAATAAGAAGGTTCAGATAACATGTTTTTTTCTTTATTGAAAATTACTAGTTTAGAATCTCCTGAATATGAACGATGGTTTATTTTTCCATTGTATAGGTGCTAGACAGCGTCGTCCGCATAGAACAGACTACCGGCGAGCCTGCAAATATTCTCGTAACCCACAATCCTGATGGCACCACGTCCATAGAAGCCGGTCCCGCCGACTCTCACATTGTGAAGGATGAGAAAAACTCAGGGAAGATAGAAACGGCTCAATTTGCCATCCCTGCTGAGATTAAGGACATAAAGGGCATTGATTTAAAGGTATTTTTTTTTGTTTTCTGTCTGCGATGTAAAGCACAGAGGCGGTGGCCGGCAGTTTGATATATGGGATTGTATGGAGGACCTGTTACGGGCAAAGCGCGGCCTGCGGTACAATTTTATCTAGAACCTAGGCCGCGTCTTGCCCATGTTTTGTTTGCAGGCCGCCAGTATTTGACTTTATTTACAGTGTATTCCATTTGTAATGTTACCTGTATTTACAGCCAATGTTTAAGCAACTTTCTTTTATATTGTTGAGGCTTACACGAAATTTTATCTTATCGTTTTAAATTTTAAGGAAAAAAGCCATATCTGCCTATATTTCTTATTGTCAAACTTGAAACATAAAAATGTTCAGCAATTTAAATATATTAAACATGCCTTTGTTGCTATGTATCGCAAAAATACCTGTAGTCTAGTATTAGAATAATAATACACTCATTGACTCATATAAGTGCACATATGACTTACGTTGGTATTGTTACTCTTATTAAGCAGAGATTTATCTAATTAGTGAATCTGTGTCAAACACTTAGTCAGCAGTTCCATGGATAAAGGACCAATTGTATTCTAATTTAGATTCTATCAATAGTGATGGAGATGCAAGAGCTGTATGTATAATTTAGGAGATGTAGGGTGTATGTAACTCAAATAAAGTAATGTTATCTTGTCTTTAGTGCACACTTCTGAAAAATTACCTCCCACATTTCACTACTCGCAACTCTTCGCAGTCACCTAACCCACTCACTTGTGTAAACATGACCATTCAAGCATTGCACCTATTGGACATATCTGGAGGACCCAAGAATCCATTTATTTTCTACATACTAAGAAATTTATAATTTTTTGTTCAGAGTGTAGGGGCAATGGGAATGGAAGGAGCTGTTGTGAAGATCGCTGGGGGCACTTCAGAGCACGATATCCATGCAATGTACAAAGTAAACGTCGAGGACCTCTCACAGTTGCTGGCTTACCATGAGGTGTTTGGAAAACTCAATTCAGAAGGCCAGACACAAAATAAGGTATGAAATTGACAAACTCATATTTTAGTGATTGTTAAATAGGTTAACATCATCATCCGCTTATATGAGTCCACTGATGTACACAGGACTATCTTAAGGCGCGCCACCGGTCGTCGTTTAACACCAAAGAATTATTTATAATATAAAAAATGTTCTCAAATGATAATTGTACAGAATACTAGTTTTAGGTATGATAACCTCGCTGTTATATGAATATCAGAGGACAACAGAAAGTAGATTAACAAATTTGTTGCTGGAAAATAGCTAGACCTCTCACGTCTAATTATTGGGTTCGCTGTCAATCCAGTTCGCAGTTATCAATTCGTCAGGTCCTTAGTTATTTTAATTGCGATTGAATCATTTTGAAGTTGCATTTACAACTTAATTTTCAACACCATAATAATATTCTCAAGATTTTTACCATTAGCCAACGTTTGATGTTATAATATTTTACTGAGCCCTGTACCACTCATAGTCATATTAAAGTGCCCAAATAGTCCTTTCCTCAGCGTGTGCCCTACGTTTTATCGCACACCCGAGCGAACAAATTCTACATTCGCGTAGCTGTAGACAAAACGACGAAAACGCACGACGCCGTAGTATTTGATGCGGTCATTACAAACTCATCATGTTGTAGGTGATCACCGAGGTGGAAGTAGAGGCGGGCACGAGTGCGGCCATGTCCGACGAGTCCTCGCCCGGGCACCACTCATGCGACCTCTGCGGGAAGTTATTCCAGTTCCGCTACCAGCTCATTGTGCACAGGTAAGAAATTGTTACTTTGGTGTAAAGCACTTATCAGAGATTGGCAATTGTAGAGAGGACAGCGAGACGATGAAGCACTTCCTATTAAAATACATTACACAGGTTACTCCAAACCCGAGGATTACAGGGTCTTACCCTTTATTTGCAAAATATCTTTCATGCAGCGGACTCTTGGGATAGAAGTAACATTTAACTGACATTTAGTTGACACAAAAAACTGACAGACAAATTAGGTAAGATGCTCACCCGCGCACTGGCGCCCGAAAATCGATACTGTTTCAGTATACATTTGACAGTTTATGAGAAGAAAAATTCAAATGTGAAGTTAACTCACGAACGTCACACTTTGCCGCTAGTGGCACGCACGTAATCTTTACATCGCCAGTAGTACCTGTAAGAAGTGAATAATTGTCTGTCTGATCAATCACCCACAATCAACGCTTCGGAGTATTCCGGTAATAATAAGTAATTTACAAAAACCTGATGTATCTGTCTGTACCGAAGGTTAACACTGAAGGAGGCGTGTCGAGCCGCACCATATTCCATCAAGGGAACCCTTATTGGTCACTTCACATGCACCTTAGAATTCTTTTATATTGTGTGCTGGTTTTTACTTTATAGTCTGGTATCAAAATAATCCACACAAATATTCCAAAAATTTGTTACAGTGGATATCTTCCGTATATAGTTCTACGTCTTTCTTCCTTTCCTTACTCACCATCTTTAGTTTAACAAATTTTATTCAGACGATATCACGGCGAGAGCAAACCCTTTACATGCCAAGTTTGTGGCTCCGCCTTCGCCAATCCTGTTGAACTCTCAAGACATGGAAAATGTCATCTTGGTGAGTAAAATATTTGTTTCACAAATTTTAAATTGAATGTTGTGTTTCAAACATTTAAAATACAGTTTATTTGATTCTTACCTCGATTTAAGTTTTGCCGTGACTTGACTCTTGGGGCTGCTCTAAAATACGGGGAAACAGTGATATGATAAGCATCCCGTTTATACTCGAAACAAACAATCGACGAATGTTTGAAAATATATTTATTTTGCTTTGTTTGTAGCCGGCGACCCAGCAGAGCGTCACGCAAAGAGATTGTCTCAAGATAAGCCATACGCCTGCACGACTTGCCATAAAACGTTCTCGCGCAAGGAGCACCTGGATAACCATGTTCGAAGCCATACTGGGGAAACGCCGTATAGGTAAAGTAGATACTGAAATACATTTTACCTTTTACACTTTACATTTTACCTACCATAGGTAAAATTTCTATTGGGCTAATTGAAAGTACAATCCCGAGTATAGGTTTATAATACTAACTATTATTATTTTTAATTTTACAAATTGACATATCAGTGATGTAATGTTCTAAAAAAAGTAAATAAAGAGCTTAAAAAGCTTGCATTATTAAAATGTTTGTAGAATCTCGAGTAAGTAGGTAGGTATTCCGTAAAAAAACCTCGTGGATTACAATGATAATTATATTTGTAGAAAATAATATCTAATGTTCTTAGTCCTAGCGAAATTTTGATTAACTAGGAGTTATCCAATCTGATAAAACACCTCATTACCGACTCTACATATTTATACCAACACTTTATATTTATTACTCTTTTTATTACATAATAAAACAAAACTTGACGTGTCTGACAGAAGAGGCAAACTTCGTAAAAGAATTTTTTATTTTGCACAACAACGCTCCAGTCCAGCTAATAAAAACGGCTTGACTTAGCTTAGATTAACCACCAACCTTATGGTACATAATGGGCCCCCTTCGACTATTTTCTGTCCAGAAATCTTAAGAAAAACTTAAGGGGCACAGATAAAGGCTGCTGTAAATGACTATTTCAATGACCAACATAAAGAATATTATTTTAACAATCTGTATCTTATGATGGCAAATGTAATATTTGCATTACAGTTACAGGGGACTATTGAAAACATAAATAAAAATTACCCATACACATTTATTTCAGTCAGGCTAAAAGTCAAAATCATTTATTGCATTTGAGTGCACTTGGTACATTTATACACGTAAATTATTTTTTTCGGAGCAATCGGATATTAACATACAAAAATAGGAACCATTAATTGAACAGTACAGATGAAGACTATAAAAATTACTTAAAAACTGATTTCGTTTTTTTTAACATTCATATGTATTTCATGCACGTTTTTGTGGACTACGCGTCCGAAGTCACAGGCAGAGCTAGTCTTCAATATAAATACACCATCATTTTGCACCAACTCTAGCAATACCTCTTGATTTAAGACCTAATGGGTCAGTTTTATCTTTTTTTTTTATTAGGTATATACTAACAGATTAGTCATACATAATGGTTAAATAAATCAACATTGTTTTGATTCTGGACGGCAATCTAAACTATGTATTCACAGCAAGGATTAAAAACTGCGCAAGTTGTTACAAATCAAATTACAAATAAAAAAGATCAAACAAAACCAAAATAGAACTAAGTATACTCTTTAGAAACAGGGATTAAATATGTGGTGTCATTTTGTACCATTTTAAAGGAAAGTATTACGATTTTGTTGTACCTAATTACCAGCCCCACTCATTTGACATAATTCGTGACTCAGATGCCAGTTCTGTGCGAAGACGTTTACCCGCAAGGAGCATATGGTAAACCACGTGCGGAAGCACACAGGCGAGACTCCTCATCGATGTGACATATGCAAGAAGAGCTTCACTCGCAAGGAGCACTTCATGAACCACGTCATGTGGCACACAGGTGGGTGTATTTCTTTGTCGTCTTAAAGCGGCCCCTCATGGGTTGATTAACACTAGATGGCGCCAGTAGTGTTAATTTATTTGACTACAATTTTCAATGAAAATCAAACATTTCAGAGAATTTCGTCGGTCTACTAGACTACCACTCGTTTGTGACAACATTTAACGTCTAGTTAATAGAATCGTGCGCACCAACTTTCCAAATGCTAATAATTGAAGGGGTCAGAATGAGAGGGATCCACTTACAGAACATATTCATAATCAGTTGGGGTCCTTCTCAATCTCACCCTTACAATTGCACTAGTTGGTGCACAGAAATTGGTATTAACTACAAGAAAAATATTTTTTTTCGACGAGTGACCATATCGAGGTCATGTAATGCCAGTCACGTGGGTCCAGGTGGTAATACTAATAGTGCGACAAAGGCAGCTTACTGTCTTGGATCACAGGGTCGTAAATTAATCGTCACCAGTTTGTTGGATCTTAAATATATTGGGTATGATAAAAAATGTCACGCGAAACTGTCTATTTTTAGCAGACTTTTTTAAAATGGTCTTTTGTAAACAGTCTACATCGAGGTAAAGTATACCATCTGTCAGCACTTTCTATTATGGAACATACCATGTTAAATTAAGGTCCAATTTATTGTGTATATTTGACAGACGATTTTGTTTGCTTTACCTGAACGGCGACTGTGTTAAGTATTATGTTGATTAAATATACTTTGTGACAAATGAAATAATATACGATGTAAATAAAGTATGGGTCGGTTGCCAGAAATGTTACATGTCTATTTTATATATATATAACTATGGAAACCCCAAGCCTGCACCAGTACCATGGGTTGATTCGCGGGGTGCAGAAAGTAGAAAAATTATTGAATGATTCAACTACTTACACGAAATAAATTAAGCTAACGCCAGTATAATGTAAGTAGCAACACATGTGGTCTCCCTAGATCACTCAGAATGGTGGGTAGTACTTGTTTTATGCTGCAGAGCTGTCAGATATTTTTGCAGCAGATATCTGTCGGCTCTGTTGTGTAAAATAAATGTCAAGCCATGTCTAACAAGAGTTGTTAAAACATACATACCGTAACACGTTCATCCTTTCAATTATATCGGGAGACAACATCAGGTTCCGAGTAAGATAGTTGCATCATTGAATGTTAACGTTTTATTTTCTGCCCCACCCAAATAGGTGAAACACCGCACCATTGTCAAATATGTGGCAAGAAGTATACTAGGAAGGAGCATTTAGTGAACCATATGCGGTCGCATACGAACGATACACCGTTCCGCTGCACGCTCTGTGGGAAATCCTTCACAAGGAAAGAACACTTCACCAACCACATATTGTGGCATACGGGTTAGTATGGCTTACATGTTGCGGCCACTAACATTCGTAATGACACTCGTACACTAGCTCCTTCAATATACAGACCCTCACACACGTAATACGCGCGAACTCTATCGATCATCGCATTGGTATTAAATTAAGAGAATCGGTGTCATTACTTGTGTTGATGGCTGTACCACCCAGTGCACTGCTCCTGGTGTAAGGCTTGGATTTTCCGTGTTTTTTCTAATGTAAACGTATTGTTTCTTTTAATAGTAATTTATATTTTTGTAACCTTTCCCATACGCATGTGCTAACACTTTATTAAACTTTTTGCAATTTCAATTTTGGTGTACTTACATGTTTTTCGTTTTTCTACGTGGGATAAATCATCGGATGTGTGAATTAGAAAATGTGATTATTTAATATACATAACAAAACGAAATAATAATAATGTTCGTGACGCATAGTCGCATGTGTTTCGAGCTTTAATTCGTCACTATTTGCGTTCGTTAATTTTAAGAAATTTAGAATATTATGTCTAGTTTCTCTTTTCAACAGTACTAAGTAACTATTTTAATTGTAGGAGAAACTCCTCACCGCTGCGACTTCTGTTCCAAGACGTTCACTCGCAAGGAGCACCTCTTAAACCACGTTCGCCAGCACACGGGCGAGTCGCCCCACCGGTGCAACTTCTGTTCCAAGTCGTTCACGAGGCGCGAGCATCTCGTGAACCACGTGCGACAACACACGGGCGAGACACCCTTTCAGTGCGGCTATTGTCCGAAGGCGTTTACTAGGAAGGACCACCTCGGTAATAATAACATAAATTACTAGCTCCAAGGGGAGTCGCCCCATAGGTGCAACTTCTATTCCAAGTCTTTTTGCAATGGAAACACCTCGTGAACCACTTGCACAACATACGGGGGAGCGGCTACTGTGAAGGCGTTCACTAGGAAGGATCACCTTGAATAAAACTTAAATCGTTGGCTTGCTGGTGCAACTTCTTCTCGAAGTCGTTCAACCGGCGGCCGGCACAACGTCAGCACGAGCACTTCCAGTGGAGTAACTATCAGAAGGATTTCGGAAATGGCTTTGGTACTCTTATTAAGAGGTTTGCCCCTGTCGTTTCAGCTTTCTCCATCACTGTCAGTCGGTGACGTGCCTGGGCATGGATACGCGCTATCTGCTACCCTTCACTCCCAGACTTCAATTAGACATTACGTAAAGCGTTACGTCAACCCTATGAGGTTCAATACACTCAACATCATTATCGACTAGTGTACAAAATACCCTTTAAACCACCTGTATTTTATTTCATCATCAGCATTTTGGTATTTTGATTAAATTGTCGTAACTTCCAATTTATTATTCCAGTGAATCACGTCCGCCAGCACACGGGCGAGTCCCCCCACAAGTGCACGTTTTGCACCAAGTCGTTTACCCGCAAGGAGCACCTCACCAACCACGTGCGTCAACACACGGGCGAGTCGCCGCACCGGTGCACCTACTGCGCCAAGTCCTTCACCAGAAAGGAGCACCTCACCAACCATATCAGGTGGGTTGCGTGTTTGGTGCGGTGCGATGCAACATGTGGCGATGGGGTTGATGATCTGAAGTCGGATTCTGGATAACCTGGAGTAAACTGACAGGTGTTAATGTCACTTTGTAATAATGTTGCAATGTTTATTGTAATAATGATGCGATCAGTCCTGTTGTGAATCAGCTCACTGAGTTCAATTAACATTATGATGTATTTTCCACCGCTACGAAAGACAGAATCGCTGCCTTCGATGTCTTGGACTAAACCAAGAATACAGAAGTGGCTGACGAGTATATATAATTTGAACGAAGAGTGGTAAATCGTTTTGATTGGAAATTTGAGTGAGTGACTGAACTCAATAGAAAAATTAACTCAACACTATTTTTATTTCATCAGAAACCCAGTAAGCGTCAGATTACTCCAGCTAATACAGAATCAAATAATACATGTAATAAATAAAAAAAAAATCTGAATAATTTTCAAACTTCCAAATACTATCTTCCCAACTTTTACAAAATTATGTATACACACTACATTTCCCACGTCGATATTATTCTACCGTCGCTACATAAAGCATCACACCAAGTAAACGTATTTATTAATCTTTTGTCTTGAATTTGTCCAACTCAGGCTGAATATTTGTTTAATATTAGATGTAAAATACAATGCTGTGCTACAAACTACTGCAGTGGCGAGACAACTACTGACCGCCTGTGTAGATTTGTCGTAGTTTTATTTAGGCATGTCATTAGTTCTGCATGTTTCGCATGACCTCTTGTTCCCAGTGTAAGGTAAGGTCTTTATTTAATCAAAGTAGTATTGAGTCAAATAAACAGGGATCCAAAAGGCAAGTCCAGCTGATCAAGTCTCTAAAGCTGACGCACAATGCAACATGATCGTGTTACTGTAACCGGGGGGTGTATGATTAGTTAATCATAGTAATAAAAGCTGATCACTCCCTACGTTTAAGTGATGGGTACACACTTAATTGTCTTTTTCATTATCTACTCTCTCAAATCAATAGGTACCAAGAAACCATAAAATCTCGGATCAGAGCTTGACTTGAGAGTATGACAGTAACTATATACGTCAAACCGTGTCTGCTAATTGCCTCCTTATAAGGGGAGACTTCCTTCTCCCAAAATACTAGTTGGTAACTAACTTTCAACCATGGGAGTCGGAACTAGACAACATTGTTTTTATGATGCTAAATATTGACATGACTGTCGGAATTGATATTATTTAATTTATATTATTCCCCAGAATGTTTGAAAAAGCCCAAAATGAAGAGAATATCATATAGGCCCCAAATATAATCTGAAATATTTCGAAAATCTATGATTTTACAAGAAAAATACTACTATTATAAGTGGTACACTAACATTAATTTTCAAATTCTTAGAATCCTTAGTTACTACTCCACAGGGACAGTTTAAAAATTTCGAAAACTTTTAAGGGCTCTCTGTAAAATTGTATTTTGAAGTTACACTAATACGTAGGGAGTGGCGAGCAACTGAGTGAGCTCTATTCAGATAATTATAGCTTATATACATATTGAGACGGCGATTTCATCGCAAGCAGACGAAATGTTGCATTGTGAATCCAGCTTAACGGCGTTTGTGTGAGGTATTGAAAGTTAATTTGCAGTAGCACAGCATTGTGCATTCCGATTTGAGCTCTATTCCGGAGTTAGGCACAAAATTTCTAGTATATCCTACAAACATTCTAGCTGAAGTTATTGTGGCAGCTTGACAAAAAATGTGCCTTGGTCTGCGTTAAATGGAATGGCGAAATTGCAAGAAGATAATGTAATTTTAGGCGCTGAATTCGCTACCGAGATATCATATTTTCTCGATTTTCTTTATCGACTATCACATATTTACAAGGGAGTGATAACTATGAAATTTTAAAATTGATGACGATGTATACGGTAGCATCAATACAGGACTGATAGTATATTCTGTGTCATCCACATTTGACTTTCTGTGTATGCACCGTCCATTTCTTGTAATTCAGTGTCGATATAGACATTATGCAAAATTATAAAGCTGTGCTCTAGAGAAATACCAATCGTCCTTCTTCCATTTTAAATAAATACGGATTAATATATTGTTAATGCGGCAGAATTAAAATCGTCTGCGATCAGGAACTTTCAATAATACATACGCGTGATTTTTGTCAGAGTTGTAAGACCGTGGAAAAAATACCTTTTAAGCCCATTTTAATTCTCAATACTCATATACAAAAAACCGGCGGTTACAGGATGGCTTCCACACAAATAGGGTACACACAACTAGTGCTATTCGGCGATTTACACTATAGGTAGTTTGCATTCTCACTAAAGTGGTAGTAGCTTTAATGAAGATTTAACAGGATCAATTTTGTTCGAACTGGACGAATAGTTACACGCTTCTAAGTTTCCCGCACTTTCGTAGGCACTTGTTGCATAAAATACTATTACAGATATATACATCAAAACCCACAATGTATATTTTTTTCATAAGAGAAAAACTCATCTGACGAGTATGAAAAGAAAAAGTCCACGTACGCGTGACACAGAAAACGCTCAACAGAGCTGTGAGCGGTTTATCGATAAGAAAATTCAAATCGGAATGTACTCTGTTGCGCAGACAGCACACGGGCGAAACGCCACACAAGTGTACGTTCTGCCCGCGCGCGTTCTCCCGCAAGGAGCATCTCAACAACCACATCCGGCAGCACACCGGCGACGCGCCGCACACCTGCTCCTACTGCAACAAGAGCTTCACCAGGAAGGAGCATCTCGTCAACCATGTGCGGTACGTACGAACGCGTGGTGTGGCGGGTCCGAAACGGTCACATTACCATACATTTTTCTTTAACGATTTCGAATTTTTATAAAAACTTTGACCTCATGATCGCGGTAACTGCAAAAGTCAAAACTACAACTCTAAAGATGCACTTTCGAGCATCACGACTGATCGACGACTGTCGTAAGCCGCGCGCAGCGGCCGCGATCGGTCGCGATGCTCGAAAGATGCCATGAAACCATGAACGTAGTAAATAAAACTGTTCTAGCTCATTTATCTCGTTTTTGGCTAGTACGATTTTAACTTACTGCGTTTATGGTTTACATGGTAGAACGGTTGTACCCTTTTGATTTTTGCACGCAACAATGAAAAAAGGCCTTTAGATACCCCCTAAAAAATGAGTCACGCAGCTAAAAGCGACATGATGAATTAATTTGTAAAGAGAGTGAAATATTGGCAAACTTTGTCTAAGAACAATTGAGAAATATCAAAATCGTTTCGGATCCAACAATAATATTATTACATATTGTATGTCAGTCGGTACATGTGCTTGACGGCGGCGGTATATAAACTCGATAACAAATTCTGCTTGAGACGATTTTTATTTTCTATCTTCTATGTCTAATGGTGATGGTGCCCCCTAAATAATCTTAACAAAAAAAAGATAATAAAACATTAGAGATGTATCTGCTCTTTAATATGATCAACGTATAACTCCGAACTATCTTTAAAATGGCCCACTTGATTTTAACCATCATCTCATCTATCAGACTTTTTATATGGGTATTGAAATTTCGTTGTTTTAAATACAAAACTCTTTTTGGGAGCTAGACTTAAAATGTCATGTACTTACATAATGCTCACGCCTTGGGCCCATATGGGTAGGCAGAGACGCGCCACGTACTTGTCATTGTTAATGTTTGTAATCGTCGTAACAATGTTGATTGGGATGCATGTTGCCGCAGACAACACACTGGCGAGACGCCGTTCAAGTGCACGTACTGCTCCAAGTCGTTCTCGCGCAAGGAGCACCTCACCAACCACGTGCACCTTCACACCGGAGAGACGCCGCACAAGTGCGCCTTCTGCACCAAGACCTTCTCCAGGAAGGAGCATCTCACCAACCACGTCAGGTGAGTCGCCCGCACTTACCACTATACTGGTTGGTACACGCTTTCATAACGAAGAGTATGTCGGTGAAGACTAACGACTGCAGTACGTGGCAGCTATATCTTATGTTGACCCCATCTGGTTCAACGAGTCGAATAACTTACAAATTACAAGAACTTATCAGTAAATGAAACGCGCTGCGACAGTGACTTATCTATGTCAAGCGATAAGTATAGCGAATTCGACTTGCTGCAAATGGGGTCAATGTGCTTTAATGTTGATATACCTGGCACATATTATAGTAACGAGTGTCTAACTAAACAATTTGGCGCTAAAGACTACTAGGAACGAGTGTGCATGGAGCTAAGCTTGAAATGGGCGCACAAAAACATCCAACGCACATGATAGAGGTCAGTGGTCGGGCGCTATTAATTGTTTTTGAGTTATGTGGTTGATTGTAGTATTGCTTGCTTATGCTCAGCTTGAACGAGAACAAGACAGGCGCAGTTTAGCTAGTGCTTTAGGTTATTTTCTGTTGTTTTTATTGAAACTGTCAAACGCATTTGCTTGATGGTAGGCGGGACGTGATGTAATTATTCAAAACACCACTCTCGCGCACCAGCCGACACCGGCTCGGACATCGCGCGCGCACTGCACCTTTTCGTCTCCCTGCTCGCCGAGGCACCACACTGACTTGTTCGTAGGCGTCTGAACACTGAATGCAAGGGAATGCTAGAGGAATGCCTGTTTCGTCTATAGCATAAAAAAGTTATTGTACCGCAATGAATTACTTAAAATCTGTAATGTTGCAATTTTTTTATAAATATCTAACAGGCCACAATCAACGACCAAGCTGTCTTGATTTTAGTGAAATGAGTCACATATTCTCAGTTTCACTTAACCGACCTTTTTCGCTGCGCACTTTGTAATAAAAGTAAAAGTTATTTATCGGTATACATATTAAGATCGATTTCGAACACTTATAATAATTACCAAGTATGGCCCTATTTTGTGACACATAATGTATTTGTCGCAGGATACATACAGGGGAGTCACCACACAGGTGCGAGTTCTGCCAGAAGACATTCACGCGGAAGGAGCACTTAACGAACCACCTGAAGCAACACACGGGCGACACGCCGCACGCGTGCAAGATATGCTCCAAGCCGTTCACTCGCAAGGAGCATCTCATCACGCATATGAGGTTAGTAACTTAATACACCGTCATTAAAAATTAACCACACATACTTTGACAGACAGTACTAAGGAACATAACAACAGATTTTTATTAAATCAAAAATCGTTTAATATAAATGTCCTATACATCGTCGGAGTTAATGCAATAGGTCGTATGTAATTTTTTGGTAAAAAGTGAAAAACACAATAGGTCGTATGTAATTTTTTGGTAAAAAGTGAAAAACAGATTAATTTGTTATAAAGTAACTGTAGATAAAAATAGTTAAAATGGTTATTATTAGATTTTGAAATAAACTGGTTTTTTTCACATACGACTAATTGCATTAACTTCGATGATATACAGGGATTATGTTTTGGCGAAATCAGAACACGTTTATTTTCTTCTGAACTTGTTTGTCTTTCTGTTCTCAGATCACACAGCTGCGGCGAGCGTCCATATAGTTGCGGCGAGTGTGGCAAGTCGTTCCCGTTGAAAGGCAACCTGCTCTTCCACGAACGGTCGCACAACAAAAGCGGCGGCGGTAACCGACCGTTCCGTTGCGACATTTGCTCCAAGGACTTCATGTGTAAAGGTGAGAGATATTGAAGTCGTATTCAAAAGTCGAGACTGTTTGCATTGTATTTGAGTATGAATGTCTTGTTTAATTAGTCGAATGCTGGTCTCAAATATCATCTCAAGTATCATCAGCATCAGGCGTGGTGAGGTGAAGCAAGATTACAAAAGCTGATGACTGGGTTTGGTATCTGGAATACTCAGTCCAACGACACAATAGGGCCATGCCCGTTGTCCTAATTTAGTTACGTTGACCGCGCGAGGCAGGGTGAGGCCAAATGCATTCGCGCGCGTGGCCTGTCGTCAGCCTCGTCTGTGCTGCTCGATGCGGGCGCTATCTCATACATAACATGCGTTTTGTATAGGCAAAGTGCTGCGTGGCGCGTGATAGTTTTAACCCTGAATGGTTCTTTGTCTCTACTTGTATATCTTATTCCTGATTCTTATCTGTCACACTCGCTCGTCATTTGTTCCTAGACTGATCATCATCACCTCCAACAGCTAGCTGTAAGTTAAGCGACCGGTCAGGTGAACATGAAGCTTCTTGTAAATGGTTTTCAGGAACGCAAAGCTAGCCAGGATTTTTTTTTTATGTTTATCAATATTATAAGAAACCTTGGCGTGGTTTAAATTGCGTCTTGAATTAAAAACTTAACATGCTGTTCGTGATATTTTAGGTCATTTGGTCTCCCATCGACGCACGCACGCGGAAGCCGGCGAGGCTGTAGAAGCACCTGCTGAAGGCGAGGAGTGCGGCGACGCCGTTAAGTGTGAAAAGGAACCCGTCGACCGCAAACCTGAGATCAGGTAAGAAGCTATCAGTTTGGTATATTCAATCTGAAAAAGTTTTGAAACGCTATACCAGGATAGCTAATTCTTAGTCAAATCAAGATCAAGCTAGACTTTAGTCCAAAAATATTTTTCTTACTGATTTGATTATAAAATAAATACTTCATATTATAAATAATATATATTTATAACATTCATTGTCTAATGACCGCCATTCCCTGTCGAACGTTATTGACCGCTTAGTGGTTTAATCGAGCGACTGAGGTCGTGGGTTCGATTCCCACTGGGGACAGACAACTTTGTACAATTTGTATACAAGTTTGTCCCGGTCTAGAGGTGACATTGCCGGTGACTTGTCACTGGTGACTTTTTACTTTGTCACCGACTTTTCTGACTTTTGTCAGTCAAGACTTTTTGCTTTTGTGACTTTAAATGTCTATCTATCAATCTTTGTACAAGTTGTATACACGTTGGCCCTTGTCTAGATGACAAGTCACTGGCAAAAGGTCACTAGTAATGTCAGCGGTGACAACTCACCGGCAAAATATCTTAACTGGCTTTTGCCGGTAACATAAATTAAAAAGTCACATGCCGATGCCATAACGAAAGTCGCCGTCAAATTGTCACCGGAATAAAAAGCCGTCAATATGTCACCGGCAAAATGTCAACGGTGACATTGCTAGTGACTATTTACTTTGTCACTGGCAAATGTAAACGATGACAAGTCACCGGAATAAAGTCTGCCATGGTAGCGTCGTGTTGCTGGGAAGTTTGTTGAGCGGTTTCTTCTTCACAGCGATACGAAAACGTAGTTGTTAATTAATTATTTATATTGTTACAGGTTATCAACTGAAAATAGGCCTGCAGAAGTGAACGTCGTGCAACTTCCGCAAAATACGCAACAACAACAACCAACTGTGATGCAAATAACCAGTCAGGTTAGTGGTATATGTTAAAATGTTTTAAATACCTAGCTGTAGTGAGTGACCAGGTTACAGAGCAACTCGTATCAGATACTTACTGTTGCGGCTTTTTGGGAAATCGCTAAAATAATATTTGATCCAAGTTTTCATATAAATTAAGCCGCTTGTATATCCCATTTTGTATAAGGATTAAGAGGTAGCTGTTTTGTACTTATTTTCAACAGTGCAATCATCGTACAAAAAAAATTGTTTAGTATTGTGAAGTATACAGAATACCTCTATAACAGGTCACTACTGGCATTTATACTCTTTATAATCTTGGTACGTTATGTACCATACATTTCATTAATTTCAATCATTTAAAAATAATAACAAGAACATTTACGAGCAGTGGGTTAAATAATAAAAAAAAAAGAAAAATAAATTTAAGGACGGTTCGGAAAACAATATTTGTTTGAAGTCTTAATATTCCTGCAGGTTACTGCTATCTGACTTTTTAATATATTAAATCATCTACAGATTGTACATCATCAATAGCCAATTTACGTCCACAGCTGAACATAAGCCTTCCCAATAGAATGCCACTTTTCGTGGGCTGCCCATGGGGGAAGTGCCATAATCACCACGCTTTGCAGGCGAATTCGTGTACATCAATTATTGCATAAGGGAAACTGCCTTTTGGGTTGATAACATAATGTTGTTTTACAGCAGGTCCGCGCGGGCGTGTCGACGAGTACATCAGCCGTGACGGGCACGTTCACCCACACGGCGAGCGCGCAGCACCACGCGGGCGCCGCCATTGCGCACCATCCCGTCACCGTCAACTACTAGCATCCCCCCACTCCCGACGAGGAGTATCTTCTAACACCGAGCTGATCATATGTGATAGACAATTTACAAGTTTCCAGTGATATTAGTAAGTAGCCAGTGGGGAAGAAATTACTTCAATGGCTACCAAAATAAGGAGAGTACAGCGGTTCCGCTTTGTACAAAGGTGCGCGACACACTTGTGAAGACCTCCGTTCATATGCTATACGTGTAAGAGACCTAAAACTGTTTCGATTAGCCTAAGACTTTTCATTCATATAATTTATTCTTATACTGATCGATATGATCAAAACTTTGAAAACATATAAGCAGGCGTCATTGTGCGTGTGCCTCGATATCGCGTTTCTTCGAAGCGTTCTATGTACTCTCATTATCCTTGTACACTGTTGTGACTTTTGTAAAAATTACATGTCAGTCATCAACAACACTGCAACATTAAACTTCACACATCGTTAATCAGAGCTCGAAATACGGCCAGTTTGCACGTTCCTTCCAGTACACTGACTAATGGTCAAGTCGCAGGCGGCGTTATGTGACTGGTAAATTATATGCCTATACTTAAGTCATATTGACACAAAGGACCAGGAATTGTTTTTCTGTCGAGTAAGATTTTTTCCGTTATTCTATACTCAGATTTGCTGCCACTACACGTTCTTATACAACTCTGGGTTGCGTCCGACTGCGCCTGTCATATGTCGTTTTTTTTTACCAATGAAACGATTGAATGACTTGCGCAAAAGTATTACCGTAGGAATTCTTTTGACAAGGCTTTTGGGGCTACCTTGACGCGATTAGATCGTGTATTGCCCTTAAATAGCTGTTTACATGTTCATCACAATCCAAGTCCTTGTTTGGTTATATTATCTTTAGTTGTAAGGGTTGTGATAAAACGATTTTAGATCATGTAATAACAAGATTACTTATGTATTTGTATACTTCAGTATGTAGATAGAAGTGGTCTGCATTCTTCTCTAAAACAACAGGTAGTAAAGAACTCTTAATCATACATAACGATCTAGACACCATTTTCATCGCCATGTTATTTTAATACCAAGAAATTTGTTGATGGTTAGATCTGACCACTGGTTATCGTGGGGTGGAGGATTCTCTCATCTAACTAGGCTGATGATAATATCATACTCCTTTGTAAAGCGACAGTCTGCCTATGAGACTTTGTATCCTGTGTAGGTTTTTAATCTTTCAAAAGTATTTTTGGAACCCACCATATGCTTGCAGAATGTCAACTGCAATCTTGTTTGCTTAACATCAAGTATGGCCCGCTTAAGGAATCACTACTTAAATTAATACAATGTTTTTGTGAGCACATTGGCAATTTTCTCGCATTGCCTTACCAAAATATCACTTATTTTTATAATTTCTGTACATAGTATCGTAACTTTTTGAATTATTTTATGATATTCTGTTCTACTGTGGTATCGACTTTAGTCACTTTAACTCAAAATCCAATTTCTTTGTTAAAAAATTTAATCATTTATACAACATTCCTTCATGGCTACTTATTCTTATTGGTTTCTTCAATATTTTTAGAATAATGTGGTAAAAGTTCCTTGTGATAATTTTCTAGTGTTTCATTTGTCGATTTTGTTGAAACCCGCCGTGTCTGAACCTTTTAGTTGGTTTACTATAAAAAGGGGTACAAAGTATAAAAAAAAATGCTAAACAGGGACCATGTCGGAGCAAGAGTGTATTAAAGTTACGAAACTAATTCTCTTGCTGTTTCCCAAGGATTTTAAATATGTGTACATTATAAATAAATAGTGAAATCTAAATCGAATAGTTTTGTAACTGGCGGGTGAATATTCGTATTTTGCCCCATTTTTATGTAGCAAATGGTCCAGCTTAGATTTATTATAGTTATTCTTTGCCATGTATGTATGCACAGTGTGAGAATGGGCCTCAAAAACGGACGCCCTCATTTTATTTCACAAATCGACAGCAGGTAGAATCCTAAACGCTGGAGTACAACTCCCGTGTGCCAATTTTGACTAGTTATTATAAATAAATAAAAACGTGAACTTCGCGTGTCTGTACATTGTCAATATTTGTAAATATTTTCATTAAAAGGGGCATAAGTTTTTGGATTCTCAGATCTCAATAGGTATGTAGATTTTTTTTTATTGAATGGTTTTAATTTTTATATCTGTATTTCGCTGAAGTAGAATCTTGTGTTTAGTATCAAAATATGTACTATCCTACATCATATAAAAACAGGTTTTAATGCCTTAGTTTTCGAATAAAATATAATTAAGTTTTCACAGCCAAAAGGACACTAGTCGCGCTAACCTTTAGTGCTAAAATGGTTGAAATCACGCCAGTCCAGTGTAATAAAGCTCAATGACGTTATCCCATATCACAGACAACATGATAGAGGATTCAAAAGACTGGCTTTTTTCCCCCACCAATCAACGGACATTCATCTATGAATATACTCCACACGGCACAACTAGTGTAGTTCTAAATTCTTAAGGTTAAGGGGTGTAATCTCTCGTTCTTGTAGCACCTTATTGAATTATTTTTTCTTATTTCATATACTAATTTTGTTTATAAATTTATTTCTTGAAATGAATCTAAGTTAATATTCTTTTTAATTAAACGCCACGTTAAATACCTAAAAACTAGTACGTCCGCCAAGCGTGTTGATTATTACAAATCCCACAATGCAAGACTTACGTTCAGAAGTGAACGTTTTCCGGCTGATGAATCATCATTTGATTCGAAGTGCCTTTCAGTTTCTCCTAATCCCATCAAAGGGTACGATCAATGGGGATTTCGGTAATAATCAGCTATGCATTGGACTTTTCTTGGTCGTATTAATAGACATTAATTTTTTACCTTGGTTCCATCTCTGCACTTGTGAATTTATACCTATGAAAAATTTCCATCTCTGCAACCCTTCCATAAATCACAAAGTTCGCTGTTGAAAGTACAATCAGGTTAGTCTATTTAATTATTCGGCTGATTTGTGTAGAGTATTTCCTTGTAGAAAATTCACTGAAGAACTAATTCTTTATTTTGTTTTGATTGCAATAATATTGTTGTTCCTGCATTTGGAACACTACCTGCTGTCGATTTATGAAATGAAATGAGATCCGTTTTTGAGGTCCATTCTTACACTATGAAGGTGTGATATAGCAATAAACTTGAATTATTGTTTTAACCCCCGATGGAAATAAGGAGGTGGGTGTTATAATCAATTGTATAGATTATAATGTTAGTGGTTGTATTGCTTAGCTTAGCAGAATCCACTACCGCGTGAAGTGGTGTTATAATCACTTCCGTGATCACTGTAACAGCTTGTAAACATTATACAATAGCTTGTAATTACTTGTAATTATTAACTGTTAATTATAGAATGTAGTTAATAAGATTAATAAAATATACATTGTGCGTTAACAACGGTTGGGTTGTAAAGATGAAATGTATGAGGAAATGAGATGCGATTTTGAATCGTATTTTGTGTAGTATTTTTATTTTGTAAGGTGCGATGAATCATTGAGATAACTTTATCAAAGCCAATAACTTATCTTCAATGGTGCCACGCCAAATTTATATTTTATAGTAAATTTAAACCTTTAGACACAATAGTATGTATACTAAAATCTAACTTATGTTCAGTAATTTGATATGAATGAGATTAAAAAATGAAAGAAGTCTATTTGTTTTACTACAATTAACCCTTGTCTAAAATAGCAACCAATATCCAGTGTGAAGATAAACATCAAGTACTTATCCGAGTCAAATGAATGAATATATTTTATAGCACACAAATAACAGAAAATACAAAGTGTACAAATATACAGTAAATGTACAAGTGGCTGCCTTATCTCTTTACGCGATTTCATCATGAACCGCAATGACCTTTGTTGTTGAAGGTTAGATACCTATTATGGTTTAATCCGCGATGGTGGCATGCCAGAATCACAACAAAGAATAAGGCATACGAAAATGTGCCGCGCGAGGGTGTGCGTCACTCAAGAAGTCTAATTTCAGTAATCTGACCTGGCAGGTTTGCTTGCGTCCACAGTCTCTGATTTGAAATCTGACCATGCAGAAAATTTGTCCTGGAAATGTACTATTTTGTACTCGAAAATTAGAATTTGTATTTCAGCCGTTTAAAAGTTATAGGGGTATGTTGGTGACTCTGCTTGAGTATAATATTCTGAGTTTTGGATATGTGGAGCACAAATTCAGGTACAAATTTTGTACGTTTACAGAATTCTGATATCTTTTGTAGTTATCGAGATATAGCCGTGGCTCTGCTGTAGTGACGTCATTATGGCAGAGCCACAAACAAACCCGAATATCTCGGAAACGGTAAGGGTTAGAGATCTGAATTTTGGATATGTGGATAACAAATTCGAGTACAAATTATGTACAATTACTATTACAGAATTTTGATATCTTTTATAGTTTCCGAGATATAGCGTGGCCTGCTGTAGTGACGTCATTTTGGCATAGCCACCAGTATACCCCTATAACTTTTAAACGGCTGAAGTACAAATTCTAATTTTCGAGTACAAAATAGTACATTTCCAGGACAAATTTTCTGCATGGTCAGATTTCAAATCAGAGACCGTGTCTCTGCCAAAATGACGCAAGCCAGGATTTAGTACTCCTAACGTACTATTTTGTACTCGATTTTCAGATTTTGTACTTAAACAGATCAGAAGTTACAAGGGGGTATTGAAGTCCGATAGGAGTATTAGACTTTATCGAATTCGTGTGATAGAACTTTTGCCGAGACGAGAGTGTTAGTGACCAAGAAGTTTCTAAACTTCTTGAAAGTGGCCGACTCTAGTATGTCAATATCACGGTTGGACGGTTATTTATTATTAAGTGCGCCTCGATCCATCGGATGGGCCATAAACTGTCGGAGTAGCGACGTTGAGTGCAAATATTATAGATAGGTACTTAGTTTATGTGTTTTGTTATAATTTGATTGTAAGGCCAAAGACTTTGTACATATATATCTCCTTGTAGCTTGTTATCGTGATATGCCTGGCATACGACCCGAACGGGCGAGTAAAACTGAATATACAAAAAATCTAGTAAATAAAATCGTAAACATCGCGTGTCTGTACATTGAAGATATTTGCAAAAAAAAATTGAGGGGTCTAAGGATAAGTAATAAAAAACATTTCAATCATTTTTGGAATTTTTGTCTGTTTATCTGTTTGTCTGTGAGTTTGTGCACGAATCACTTAAAAACTATCGAACGGATTTTGATGGACTTTTCACAAAAACATGGGGCTTCACTTAACATTTAGTCTTTATTTCATCGCAATCGGCTGACTCAATCAAAAGTTGATTTATATATCTATGTAATAAGAAGATTTATGTATAATGCTAGGCATTTTTAGTTTTCTCCCTCAGCCATAGTTATATTCTGTTTGCCACAGCCGTCGCCACACTTAGCGGATGAACCTTTTTGCCTCATAGTTATTACCTAAATAACTTCTTCCTAAAATGGCCTAACCTAGACTTGACGGTTCTACAGTAGTTTAGTGACAAGACAGTGTGCCTTATCCTGGCATGCCATCATGACAGATTGCAATTTTGAATAGATAGAACAAAATTGTACAGATTACAAAAAAAACAGTTGTAAATATTGGTTAAAAATATAATTTATTCTTATATAAAGGCATTTTTATGTACAATACTATAATGTTACTATCAAGCTTCAAGTGCAATTCTATCTTTGGCCTTCCTTGTCTTTTCTGCAACTTTCTCACTGGGAACCGGCAGCTTGTCTACAGGCACTTCTGGCAGTTGGTCTTCGACATCCAGCAATGCTTCCAACTCTTCCTCTACAGCTTCATTATCTTCTTCTGTCAGTTCTCCAGAAATGAGATCGTCTATTTCTCTCTGTTTCTCTATACCTTCACGTGTTTCATCCATAATCTTCTCTATATCCTCAATGTTGAGTATATCATGGACTTTCTTTAGTGCTACATTGCCAGTTTTCAAACCATCAAGTACCTGAAATAAAACATATTTTATTAGGAATGGTGGATTATATTTATGATTATGGGTCAGGATATCATTGACAAATTAATTGTTCCTGCTATTTCAATTTACAGGTCCACCTATGCAAATAGTCATCATGAATTACTTCCCTTCAGATGTGATGGCCTAGCTTATACAATAACCACTTCCCAACATGGCCATTTCCCAGAATGCACACTTCACAAAATTTAATGATCAGATAGAATAATTATTGCAGGAACCAGACATGGTTGGAATAACATTATGCCTCTGAAGGATTAACTTCATATTATACAGTCCGAGTCAGATTAACCTTTATCTCAAGTAGTCAAAATTATCCGATGGACCTAAGTTAAATTTTATGTATGCAGCATCATCATCATCAGCCTGAAAGAGTCCACTTTTGGAGATAGGTCTCTTCCAAGGTGCGCCACTGAACCCGATCTTCGGTTCGTATCATCGAGTCACTGCTAGTCATAATGGTCAATATATCTTAGCAATAGTTTTCAATATAATGTAAACTATCAGGGTGTTCATGTTGCAGATAATTTGTACTGATTTAGTCTTTTTAAACTTATCAATGCAGAATCACCGCTGGGGGCCTACTCCTTAAACATTTCAGATAATATGTCAAACTACAAAGCCATTTTGTACTTCTTTTTTTATGGCTTTTGTACTTTCTAATGGCTCAAGTGACATTTTTTGACAAGTGTTTCGCATCTAACTACAATAGCCACCAACATTTTATTAGAATATGTCACATGACAATAGAAAGTAGCTTTGTAGTTCGATGGATATTACCTGAAATGCCTACGAAGTAGGCCCTCTGGTCACAAACTGCATTATATCAACCAAATTCAGGTTTTAACAGCATTGTATGCATCACTTCATGGCCTAACATTGGTTGTAATGTTATTTCCTTATTTTGTATTAAGATGTTTCTGCATACATGTTTAGGAAGACCCTAAATCTTTATGATTTATATGTGAACATATTAATAAACACCCTGACAGTTTAATTAATATTTGAAGTTGTGTTGCTAAGCTTTATGGGAGCATACAACAATAAATGGTTATTCTGTGTGCATGAGATTGAACTTTGACCGTCTGATATAGTAGAAAATAAAGTGGTAAATTTTAAACATTCAGATCAATCTTCCCTGAACACAAGCCACTTATAAGTCTAATAACCAACACACCACTTATTCTTAACTCTGTTGTTCTAGGTAGGTTCTCATGGCTACTATTGATAAGTATTTGTGCTGTTATCTTACCAAACCAAATAACCAAAAGCTCAAAGTGTGCCAGCATACCATGGAAAGAAGCATGCTAAGCATAAAATTAAAAGACAAATGGAGACTTAGTAAAATCAGAAAAATAAGCAAAGAGACATAACCAAAACTGTTAGTCAATTAAAATGGTGTTGGACAGGACATATGATGCGATCAACAAAAGGCAAATAGACAGACGAGATCACACATTGTTATCCCCGAGATGGGCAACGGAAAAGAGGAAGACAGGTAAAAAGGTGGGAGCACGACTTACCCCAAGGCTGGCATAGATCCTATAGGAACAGAGTAAAATGGCACAAACTGGAGGAGGCATATGTCCAAGGCAACCTGGCCGTCTACAAATGGATGCTGATGACAGCATCATGTAATATAAGTAGTTTAATTTAAGTAATAGTGAGCGAATAAACGCTATTTTTATTTATTTTATTTAAATATTTGTGCTATGCTATAAAGCTCATCAAACACTGCCAATAAAGTAGGTATAAAAAGAAACAAACCTGAATTTCTATCTGTGCAAATTCGAGATCATGAGTAAGCTGCTCTAATTTATCTAATTGCGAATCAGTATTTTGCAGTAATTGCTCCTGATATCTCTTCTTTTTCAACAAAAGTTTCGCCTTATCCCGTTTTCCTTCGTCTAGGAGTTTCTTCGCTAATTTTCGGTCTCTTCCAAGGTTCAATTCTATTTTCTTTTGGTACTGTTTTAGTTTATCTCTTTGTTGTTTCAATTGTAGTACAGCCTTGTCCTGCTCAGTTACCCTGCTGACAGGTTTTTTATGTTTTCCAAATAATGAACCCATAATGGCACTATATGAAACGAAAGAAAAGAGTGACTTAATATTAGATACAAATAGTATTTACGTTAAAAATCAAATGACAATAATATTTTCTATCAAACATGATATATGAAGATAAGGAAAACTAGGTTTTATCGCATTCTGTCAAATTAACTTGATCATTTGATTGACATAACTAGGGATCCGCAAAATTCGTTACGATACCAAGTATTTTTGTACTCGATACTTGTGTTATGATATTTTACTAGGTATCGATACTTCGTCACATACTCGATACTTTTGGTGTACCGATACCAGATCTACATTGTTTTGCGAATCGCCCAGCGCCAGGGATGAGAATACGCCAGCGCTAGCTCCGTACGCGTGTAAAAAGTGTCATCTCATTACCGTTCTCTTCTTTCTTGATTTGCTGATGAATAATGATTAATGACCCTCTTGGTCGGGATAAATAGGTTTAGGGGAAACCCCTATCTTATTAAAATGTTATGTCGTTGTATGGAGACAAATTACTTTTTATGTCTGATTTTTGTTTGATTGCAGTGATAAAGATTAGGGGTTTAAAAAATAACTATATTTACATCTACCATTAGGTCTATGTTTATTGTAATAAATAAATAGAGACTCAATATTATTATTGGTATCATACTTTTTAACCTATTAATTTTGAGACACGGTTTCTAAGCTGATGAAAAAAGTACTCGATACTGAGTAGTATCGATACTTTTGATTCGATACTATCGTCGGCATCGATACTTTTGATGCGATACTGGTATCGAGTACAGTATCGATACTTTTATTTTTTTGCGTATCCCTAGACATAACAATTGTTGTGGTTGGCAATGGCAACACAGTCAGTGTTGCCATTGCCAACCACAACAATGAAACATTATTTGGATTCGGAAACTGTGTATAATAGCCGCTGTACTGTAGCCATCGATAATGGGAAGCAAATAGATTACACTACATGACGTGTTTGTTCGCGAACCGGCCTGGCCTCGTTCCGGGGAGGTGAAACAGGGGAAGAGGGGATCTTAGCGTCAACGTATTTTTTTCAAAGTAAACCTTATGACAATGGTATAAGGTTGTCATATCGTAATTAATGGTGTCATCTCGTTTTCAGTAGCGGAATTTTCACTTATTGGCGACAATTAAATACACACGTACTCGTACATTTATGCTGATAATTGAAAAAAATATAAGTATTAATTGCAACAAGAATTACCAGTAAAACTTATACGATATAACCTATTATCAGCGATATCTATGTTTCTGTGAAAAGTCCATCAAAATCGGTTCAGGATGCGTGCATAAACAAATAGACATAACTTCCAAAAATGATCGAAATGTTACTTAATTACCTATTTTTTCGCAAATATCTTCAATGTACAGACACGCTAAGTTAACATTTTTATTTAGTAGATTTAATAGCGCTAAAATTATTTCTATCTCCTTCATACAATATTAGGAAGATAAAAACAAAAAACATTTATAGCTGTAAAATTTAAAAAGTTTTCCCTGAGAATTGGCCACTATTGGCAACTAAAATTATAAATATAAAACACTATTGTTTTTAACTCATCTGCTGTGACTTCGTCCAAGCATTTGTTATGCCTACTTGTACCGTACAAAGTGCATACGTACTCAACTTCAGAGATGGAATCGCATCTTTTTTTTAAACATCTTCGGCCTTTGGTTTCCACAAAATATCTGTTTTCAAAATGGTCAGAACTTATAGCTGCACTGGTTGTAGGGTACCAGTTTTCGCCCTGAAGTGGTCTTTGGGAAATCTACGAACAGAAAGATAAAACGAAAAACAATTATTTTACTCAGTCATTCATTCTCGATAGTCGTAGTGTAGTCACATCACTAATAAAGGCCACTTGCCACCTACCGGAATCTTGCAGAACTTGAGCTAATGAGGCAATTTGATAATTTTTTTGTAATGGAAACAGAGATGGCGTTTTGCTTTGTTTCCATTTAATCATACACATTTTTTTTCATCGTAATTCATTTATTGAATTATAATACTATAAAGACATAAGCCAAACATAACTAAACATTAAGAAATAGAAAACTACTAACACTAAACTACAAGTAATAAAAAAGGCCGTCGAGGTGGTCGCACTGGGGCATTGTGCCCAGAAGGCTGGCGACGTTCCCTCTTTGTATTGCCAAACTAATGCGTTGCCTGAGGTACTGGCCAGCCCTCTGGTCACCGGAAGCTTCTATGAGGCGCGAAGACAACTCGTTTATCAACTTTGTTGCCTCCGGGCCCCAGGGCCCCAGTGTCTCCACCCCGACGGGTATAAATAAGTAGCTGGAGTCGAGGTTGGCGTATTTATAGCCGCGGCTCCAGCATTGACTGAGGTGGATTGGATATGGGACGGGGCCAGTGTGTCCACACAGGTCGCGTCCCATACCAGCGGTCTGCCCAGTTTCCAGGGCCCGATCGTCATGCCGTCGGGCCTTTTTTGCCATCGGTACGCGAGATACCGGGAGGCTCTAGCACTGCCGGCAGATTTGCGGTGGCAAGGGCCCTGCGGATGATGCTGTTGAGGGCAGCGTGGCGAGATCTGCGGCCGGCGCTTCGAGCGCATGAGAGGCCGTGGTGGCCTAGCTCGCCAACAGGCTCGCCGCAGACGCATGGATGTGGATGGACGGCCCTGGCGCCCAAACGTAGGCAAACCGCTAAGGACAAAGTATTCTTGTCCAATAAGGTGCCGACGTTCGCCGAAGGGAGAGCCTGCAATCATACACATAGAGTTTATAATATGATGTTAATTAAAACGATGAATCACTGAGGCGACATCTGTTATCAAATAGCGATTCTTTCTTGCAACTAGAGGTGAGACAAGACAAGATGAATCAATAGATGTATGATTCAAATTCAAAGAATCAATACAATAAATGGTCATGTTTCAGCCCACTGCTGAAGATAAGGCTGAATGATTTCAGTTATCCTTGCCTTGTATTAAGTAAAAAATAATAAAATAATTAGAAAAATATATTCTCGTTGCTTTGATCAAATATGTCGGACATGGTGTGCGACAATCGACTTTCGTGAATTTAGGAAATTGATCGTCTTTAGTTACCACAACACCTTTTGATTTTGTGTGAAAGTATTTTTCTCCATTTTGCGCATCATTGAAAATTTACAATGGCGGTGCTAGCAGCCGCTCAGTTGCTAGACGAGTTGATGGGCAGGCACCGCAACACAAATCCTAATGAAAAAATTAAGAAGCCAGACTGGGAGGATCCTGAGGTAAATAACCTAAAAAATTTATCGCTCTTGACGATCTTAGGTTAAGGTGTCTATTTGTCGTCGACATGTTACTACTAATATACGGAACCGTATGGATTTTCACCAAATTTTGCATGTAATGTTGGGCGGGCGTGGTACCGATTATCGTTAGTTGCAGCAGTACAGTTACATTGAGAAACTGTTGACATTTTAGGCTGACGTAGCTACGGAAGGTTATTTTCCTAATTTTATATCATTGTGAGTAAATATTCGATAAATCATCCGTCATCATGTTGTCTTCAGTTGCAAATTATTATGAAAAAGATGATAAGTTGTAAAATATAAAAAATTATGTTTTATTTAAAATAACATCTTTTCAAAAGGCAATTCAAGCAATTGCCTGAACATTTAAATAATACTAAATATTGACGCTCTTTTTTATTATAATTGAAATACTAGAATTTAAGAATATTATAATGCTTTGTAAATAACTATAACTATAGAAGGCTTGATAAATAAATAAAATATTGACGCTACGGGAAATAGCGTAAATATTTAGTAAATAATGAAATGTTCTGCGTAGTAACTGCACAAGTTTCAAAGTGAATGTGAATGAGTTGCGACTCCCGGAGCTGCAGTCGCGTGGAACAGAGCGACTGTTTGGAATGCTCCATCTAGTAGTACATAGAGATCGTTGCTACACACTAGAGATGGGCCGAATATGAGTTTTACTGAATACAAATATTTGGCGAATATTTGGCAAAGTTTACAATGAAAAGTTCATGATTTACCTTTAATGTAAGATACTTTGCTATTTAGAATGAATTGATTCTAATGATTGACCCTTTCGATCAGTACCATAAAAAAATGTATATTTTCCATAATTGACTTTTTTTACCATTTTGAATTTCCATTTTGAGGCCTAGTTACACAGTTGAATACTTGCTTGAACGTACTAGCAGTACGGGTCTGTGGACATCCAGCATCTGCTCTGTCATTGCAGCAGCGGGCACCCTGCCTCTCATCAAACATCAAACACTAACTTGATATGATGCTTGTTTCAGTATTGTAAATATTACATGGTGAAGTTCTGTCCCCATGATTTGTTCGTGAACACAAGAGCTGATCTTGGTGTGTGCCCTAAAGTCCATGATGACGAGGTCAAGGATCTGTTTGAGAAGTCAGAGGCGTCATACAAGAAATCCCAGTACATTGAGGAATTCTTGCGGTTCTGCCGACACATGATCAATGATGTGGAAAGTAAGAAAAACCTATTAGAAAATATAAATAACAATATTTTTCTAGTTGATAATCTAAGTTTTAGCCTAAACGACTTGTGAGTGCACAGCTCAAGCCACTGAGATTAAAAACTTGAAATGTTGCAAAGAGTTCTAGAGCAACATTAAAGTCACATTCAAATGAGCTGTAGCACCATGGGTATCAGGCCAAGTACTGTACAATGTATGAGAGAAGGCTCATGTCCATTTTGGTTTTAAAAAGTCTAATCAGACTTAAAATATTTTATTATAATAAATGCTTAAAATAAATCTCAGAATTCCGAAAAAAATTGTATTGGTAAAGTTGAATTTCGCTGGAAACTTTATTTTCATATGAGATGGTTTCCAGAAGAGTAGAATAGGACCACTCCAACTCTTCCCGTGGATGTCGTATAAGGCGACTAAGGGAATACATTATAAAACATCAATCAGGCCTTTCCAACCCGTCTGGCTAGCGCTAGGCCAAAGGCCAAATCCTCCGTCTGTCTCTGGCAGATGAGAGAGGGTTGTGCTCCTGCAGTGAAGTAAAATAACCTGATGATGATGAATAGTGTAATAAACTTAAACACCTGTAGTGACTGGTTACAGGGGGGCAGTGTGTATTCCATACCATTCGGAAACAAAATCAAAAACAAATTACTGAACAAATATATTTATTATTTAAGTTGTAGCATGTTAAAAATAAAACTGTGTTTAGTTTATTTCTTGCTAGGATATAAAACATTTATCTCATGTTTTTAGCAATCCCGGTATGATGACTCAAAATTTCTGATCACTGTACATAAGATTACACTCAAAGGTTTGTGCTTTTTACAGGAAAAATCCAAAAAGGTAAACAAAGGTTGGAGTTGATGAATTCAAAACCAGAAGGTCCACCTATGACTCAGGCGCAAACTAAGGAAAATCAAGAGCAAGTAAGTCTTCAGCGGGTCTGATAAATAGTGGAAATTTTAATTGAATAATTTAAATTCATAGCTTTGAATCTTAGGCCTAAAACGAGTTTGCTTGAGACTGCTGGACTTTTCTAAAGAAATCGATTTGCAGTTATAAAGAAAAATATCAATCTAGTCTTCTACAACTTTGCGCTCGCTGGCGTAAGAAGAGTATGGAAGAAGATTTAAATGCTCTAGAGATCTCATCACTTTTGGCAATGTTTATTTTATAGGTTTTATATTACAAATTAATTTCACTGTTATTGTAATTCTACTTATATTATAAATGCGAATCTTTGGATGTGTGGATGTTTGTTACTCAATCACGCTTCAACCACTAGACGGATCGAGATGTAATTGGCACACATATAGTTAGGTCCTGGAATAGGACATAGGATAGTTTTTATCCTGAAAAAACATTTTATTCCTACGGGAAATATCTAATATTTCATCTTCCCCATTATATGTCTATATATTTTTTTTATATTTCACATTATTAATTTTGCAGGTAAAACTCCTGTCGGAGAAGGTAACATCTCTGATGCAAGAGGCCGAGGAAGCCGGGACGGCGGGCGAAGTGGAACAGGCCCAGGGCTTGATGAAGCTCTGTGATAGACTGAAAGAGGAGAAAGACCAGCTTCTAAAACAGCAGGAAAACAGGTAAGATAATTTAATTTGGGACTCTCTTTGGTGTTGGACTGGAGCTCCAGGGTCGTGAGTTGATTCCCAACTGAGGACACAACTATGTACAATTTACAAGAGTTGGGTGTTGTATTTCTGAATTATTCTCTCCTTGTCTAAACCTCATAAGCATTGGAGAAAAGCCTAGTTTGGGATTAGACAAGTGTATAAATGTTTTACATAAAATTCCAGTTGTTTAAAAGTGTTTAGTTTGGTAACTCTTGAATTTTATTGTATGTATGTTGACTTGTAAAAATTTCTTACCAATAAATTGTTGATTGAAAGGTCGATGCGATTGCGCCCGGTAGCGTGTCAAAGTGCGTTGCGGCTCGCTATTGTGGAGTTCAATCCTCTACATTTGACGGCTATGCATGTGTGTGTCCGTGGCATTGTATCTTATTAACAAGTGGTCCGATCGTGATGGAGGTTTTTTCTTCATGTTCTAGTCATTGGTCAATGACTGCTGAGCTCGCCGCTGCGCAAGAAAAGCAGATGGAAGTATGCCCAGTGTGCGGCGCATTCCTCATTGTTGGTGACGCGCAGCAGCGCATTGATGACCATCTGTCTGGAAAACAACATGTTGGGTGAGTCTATTTATTAAACTCTACATAGAAAACACTGGTCAAATTGACTATATTAGCTCATAAATACTATGTACCATCCAACATTCTGCACAGCGTAGTCAAATCTTCCAAATACCACAGATTAATACGTGTTTTTTTAAATCACTTTACTGATGTTACTTCACTGTTAAAGATGCCCAACTAGTACATTGGCGAAACACATCCAGAAGCTATAAAATAGGTCCATAGTGGGGGTATATCACTATCAGTGCACCTCACACCGCTATACCTCCACTATGGACCAATTAAACTATAAAATAGCTGCATAACTTGTCATTGTGTTAATTGGATGTGCACTAAGAAATGTAAACATAAACATACATAAACATAAACATAACTTTATTCATTTCAAAATGATACATTATTTATGAAGCCCTGACTCCCAAACTAGGTAAACTGTATTTCAGGAGTCAGTGTCTTCCCCATAACGACTAAAAAACTCTTGTCCTAACCGAGGGCCGCAAATGTCATTATTGGTTGCGTCAATCAAGCTGTAGTTACTCAACGGTCCACCAGATTGCGCTACAGGTAACGAATTATCACAATTCGATAAGAATATTGAAAAATTAGACTTTTACGCCATCTATGGTCGAATAGTCGTATGACGTTATATGTTTCATAATGTTATAGCATTTACAAACCCCAATAGATGGCGTTTAGGTAAATAACAAGACATGTATGTAATCAATGATGATAATACCTATATTACTTAGTACAAAGATAATATTATAAACTACGACGAGCAGTTAATGAACAGTAGCTCTCAATTTCATTATATAACAGCTTTGCTGTCAAACACATTTCGTTTCATGTTTGCTGTAATTCATTCGCTTACCCAAATAGCTCATATATGCATTGATGCATAAGAAGTGACATTTCTTTAGCTATTAACGGAATGGAACGTCGTTGGACGTTTGCATCGCGTGTTTGTTGTACGAATATAAGCTACAAATGAAAACTCAAAAATTATATCTCGAAATCTTAGCTTACGGAACGGAACGTCGTTTGACGTTTGCATCGCGTTTTTGTTGTACAAATCTGAGCTACAAATGAAAACTTTCAAAAATTATATTTCGAATTTGAGTTTGCAACTTTAACTTTAAATTATTATTATTACCTTATTATCACCTCTACCCATAGTAAAAATATAAATTGAGTACATAAGCAAAGCGAAACTAAAAATGGTATGGATCGACAGTATCCAAAAATCGTCGATTTAATTATGTTAGGGGAAAATTCATATTAAAAGAATTTAAAACACTGGTTTAGTTTTATTTAAAAGGTTCAGATTATTAAGATTTTCAATAAAATAAAATATTAATTAAAATACTGCAATCGGCCATTTTGACTGAAACACCAATCACAGTGCATGACGTCACGCCTAGGTAAACAATACTGTCATTCTCTGTGTTTTGTTGTTGTTAGGGATACGCAAAAAAATAAAAGTAACGATACTGTATTCGATACCAGTATCGCATCAAAAGTATCGATGCCGACGATAGTATCGAATCAAAAGTATCGATACTACTCGTATCGAGTACTTTTTCATCACATTAGAAACCTCAAAATTAATAATAAAAATAGTATAAATAGAGACGGAATATTATTATTGGTATAATAATAATATTCCGTCTCTATTTATTTATTACAATAAACATTGACATAATGGTAGATGTAAATATGGTTCTTTTTAAACCCCTAGTCTTTATCACTGCAATCAGACCAAAATCAGACATAAAAAGTAATTTGTCTCCATGCAACGACATCATATTTTAATAAGATAGTGGTTTCCTCTAAATCTCGACCGAGAGGGTCGTTATGCATCAGCAAAGCAAGAAAGAAGAGAACGGTAATGAGATGACACTCTATGAGTATACAATGCGGTTTGCCGCATTTACACACGGAGCGTACGGAGCTTGCGCTGGCGTATTCTCATCCCTGGCGCTGGGCGATACGCAAAACAAAGTAGGTCTGGTATTGGTACACCAAAAAGTATCGAGTATGTGACGAAGTATCGATACCTAGTAAAGTATCGTAACAAAAGTATCGAGTACGAAAATACTTGGTATCGTAACGAAAGTATCGATACTACTCAGGTATCGATACTTTTTGCAGATCCCTAGTTGTTGTGAATACTACTGATTACGCATTTGGATTGATTTTTTTTCTTTTACGTGTGATTTATCGACTCCACTGTACTATAACAATGGAACCAAGCTTTGTTAAGGCAAATAGCTCAAATTTGCCCAGGATTGATGTATTAATGTTTGGCGATTTCCTCGCAACAAATAAAGAATTTTGCTCGCTGAGTTACGAGAAACGTGAAAACTTCCTTGTAAGTAAATTTTGTATTTATCTTTACCCTAGATACAACCAACCTAGATATAATCAAACTTTTCGAACTCGTGCGAGTTTATTTTACTTTCATAGGTTATTTGCACAATAAACTTGTCATTGTTTATTTTTGAGGTGAGCTCCCTCACAGCTTGTATGTTGCTATTTTAGAGTTAATACCATGTTAATACCCGATAAAACTAGTACATTTCTGTAACTAAAAAACACCTACTAGTATAGTATTTTTCCTCATAGTAAACACCTAAAATCGGATAAATCACCAAGTCAGTGTGTATGTATTTGTTCTAATTAATTTCAATTATTTTAGGTCTTCAAGACCATCATATGGGGATGATGCAATCAGTTATGTGCAACTAAAACGGGAAGGAAACATTTGTACAGTAAAGTGCAAAATTTGCCCAGAGCATAAAGTCCATGCAAAACTATATGCTGTTACATTGATGGTTGATGAAGATGAAGAAAAAGTAATATCAATCGAATGCCATGATTGTGTTGCTCCCCAGGGCGGATGTAAGCATGCCATAGCGCTGCTTATGTAGATCCATAGACGAAGCGAAGAACCTTCATGCACAGAAGTTCAATGTTACTGGCGGAAATCAAAGCTATCAAGAGTTGGCACTACCTTGAAATTTATATCTGCAAAAGATCTATCTAAAGGTAGCCCTATATTGCCTTCTAACTCCACAGTTCTTGAAAAAATTTTTGAAGAAGAAGGGAAATAAGACACACCAGCAATGAAACGGGAAATAATAAGCTAGAAACTAGGGAAAAAAATCAAGAATACTGGACTGTTCATATCCTAAAAATATCCAATGATAGCAGGTTCCCCTGATGGAATATGTCAAGATAGCATTGTGGAGATAAAATGTCCCATAAGCAACAAAACGTATCTCAATTATATAAAAAATGGGGAACCCAGCAAGAAATGCTTTGCCCAGGTTCAAATGCAAATGTACCTAAGTGGTCTAAATAAGTGTTATTTCAGCATCGCAGACCCAAATTTTACTACTAATAAAAATATAGAAATTATATGTATAACTTTTGATGAGCAATATATGTCAGGCTTGAAAGTGTTATTAAAGTTTGAAAAAACTTATGTGTATCCATTGTTATATAAAAGTATAGAATAGGAAATAAAAATGCAGTAATTTCATTTGTGTTTTATTTAATAAGAGAATCTTGTATATTAATCAAACCACAAGCTATAGATATCACATCATCAAGAACTTTAACCAAACTTAAGATAGGCATGTTACTATTAACACCTTGATGCTTGATTTTAAATGGTGATGTAGAGACAGAATGTAGAAACGGCTTCAATGGTGATGTCATCTGATTTACTGAACTGACTATTGTTTGGTTAGCTTTAGTTCTGAATGTTTTCGATGTGTGTACTTGAATTGATTTATCCAACACTCTTGGTGTTACTTGGGGAACTTCTACATTCTGCTGAACTGTAAAACAAATATTTTATTATTTAAGTGCAATGTTATAATTATGAACACAAATAGGAGATTACTAGGTCACAGAAAAATCTATGTAGTTTTGTGTGTACCAACAATGTACCTATGTAATAACACTGAGAATAAAATTAACTTTTTCAATGCTATATTCTAATAAATAAGTTAATATTAAATACCTGAACTACCGGATGCAATTTCTTCAAAACTTGATTGTTTTGTAACTATACATTTTTCTTCGAATTCCTTTTTACACTCTTCAAGAATCATAATTCTTCGTTTCTTAGCTATATAGGGTCGCTCTGTTGTGTCAGATGTTCGTGTTTTCCTGTCTGGTTGGCATATAAATTTATGGGACATACATCCTGGTTTCGAACGTACTTGTGATACTGACCCCATCACATGATACTCCATATAATTTTCCATATCATTTGGCAACTGGAAAAAGAAAAGTAAACGATTAAAATTGTTATTAGGAATGATGGCCAAGACCAAAACAAACATAACCTCAATAAATTAGTTATTCCATAGCCTCAATATTTCAACTATTTCATATCAAACAAACATTTTAAGTATAAGATCTATCAATATATGATAACATACTCACATCAAAGTGGTCTTCACAGAAATAAAGTGGCGAATTCGTGACTACGTTGTTTCGCCGTGCGAGCTTTAACCAAACCATTTATCTCTTGTTCATAACTTGTTTGGAACATGTACAAACACTTTGTTGGGTGTTTTTATTGATGTGTTTTTACACTGCAGTACTGCACACCACTTATAAACTTTGGAATTCATTTTTATCACACGAATTAATTGAATATTTTGTTGACTTTCTTCGTACGCATAGACACAATGACATGTTTACCTAACCGTGACGTCAGAGCCGAGCCGACGCCATTACAGTTTCCGTATATTCATAGTACTCTTTGATGACAGCTGCGAGCTGTTTGCGCGCAATATTGAAAAAATATTATCAAAATGGCTTTAAACTCCGTTAAACTTAAGTTTTATACCGAAATAAAGGTTTTTTCGTAAATAGTAAATGTGTACCTACATTACGGAAGAGGATTTCAAAATCTTTCGTCATGCCTATTTGGTACTTTCGGTTGATACGATAAATAACCATGTTCATTCTAATTTTTACTTTATCGCTATAATAATAAGGTGCTAGGGATGGTCACAATTCGGAATTTGACTGCACTACTAGTAGTAATCGCTACCAAACATAACATATTTCGCAACTGTGAAAAACAAATGGAACGAGAAAGAACAGCTGACCTCAGGTCAGTGACCTGTTTGAATATCTAGATATCTACCTCGGCTTGATTTACCAGAGCACTATGCAATTGCGATTGTATTCCAATTTTAGTTACCTAGAAGATAAGAAAAACAAGTTTACAGGTCATAGTAAAGCAACGATCTCTATGTAGGTACTACTAGATGGAGCGTTCCAAACAATCGCTCTGTTCCACGCAAGTAGCCACAACTCTTTCACATTCACAATGAAACTTGTGCAGTTACTACGCAGACATTTAATTATTACTAAATATTGACGCTACGGTTAAATTATGTCAATATTTAGTAAATAATTAAATGTTCTGCGTAGCAACTGCACAAGTTTCATTGTGAATGTGAAAAAGTTGTGGCTACTTGCGTGGAACAGAGCGATTGTTTAGAACGCTCCATCTAGTAGTACATAGAGATCGTTGTAGTAAAGATAATATTTATGTACTAGAGTGAGTGAGTCAGGACTCGTGATTCTCACTGGGGGCAGGGAACTTTATATAATTTGTACAAGTTGGTTCGAGTCTGGATGTGATATTGAATTGTCCTTTCCTTAGGTACTTTGTTTCCATAACACAGAGATGTATATACCTACATGTAATATTAATGACTCATTAAAGGAATTTATGGATAGGATTTGAAAGAAATAGGATCAGAAAGTACTGAAAAAAATACATTTGGTTATTTGAGATAAAATCCCGCCAGCCCATTTCCTCCATTTCGATAAAATTTATATGGGATCACCTCTGAAGTATAACCTACCAAAAAAAAAGAAACATCAAAATCCATTCAGAATTGGCGAAGTAATCGCGTAACATAATAAAAAAAACATACTGTCGAGCTGAGAACCTCCTCCTTTTTTGAAGTCGGTTAAAAAGAAATTCAAAGAACAACACTGCAATAAGAAACATGGCGGGCATGGCGGCTAGGGGTGTGAATGAGAAGTATCTATGTTAAAGCAAGACAGGTATATCTGCCATTAGTTCGTTTCATATAACTGTTGTTACTATGAAAGTTGCGACAGATTGTAACTAGTTTCGTATTAGCGCCATCTGTTACGTAACACGTTCATGAACTCATTAGGTGATTACATGTAATGACATCTAGCGACGGGTAGTGTTACCACTCTTTACCTTTGCCACAACTAGAAACAGTGCACTAAAAACACCAGCGCCTTGCGGATTTTAGATAATACTTTTAGAATTGGATAGCAAATGCGCCATCTAAGTTTATGCTACCAATTTTAGATTTACACTTTTTGTTCGGGGATTGCTTATCTTACTCTAGTATATATTATCTTTGTCCTAACTAATGTCCCAAATAACTCTTGAAAATAATATTTTAAGTTTTTAATGTGGGTAAGCAAAGCACTATTTAATTTAATTTATTTATTTTAAAGACAACATCAATCCATTAGTGTTAGTAAAGACTTAAACTACGTTAGTACTTGATAACTAAAAGTGATTTAGTCTTCTGGGTGAGTACACCAGAGGACTGTCCATTCTATCTGCTATCATTTTTAGAATGCTGTTGCTGCTCCCGCTCACTCTGCCTAATAATGACGCAGTTTTCTTGCGCGCCTTGGCGAATATTGCCGATGCACTGCAGAAGCGCGGTAGCCGCAACAGTGCCCTAAACGCATTATTGAACTGGACTCGCAGAGCATTGCAAGCCCCTTGGGTGCAATTTAGCTGTATATTCACATTACAATTGTTTTTAATATGAACCATTGCCATATACCATAGATAACATCATGTATTATATTTTCTGCAGCTACTTCAAACTCCGTCAAGCCTACGAGGAGATGAGCGAGGTTCGCGAGAAGGAACAGCAGGAGAAAGAGCGGAAGCGCCGCGAGGTCCGCGACAGGGAGCGGTCCGCGCGCGGCGGGGGGCTGGGGTCGGACCGCCGGGACAGGGAGCGCATGGAACGGGACAGAGAGCGCGACCGCGAAAGGGAGCGGGACAGGGGGGATAAGGACAAAGGGGATAAGGACAAAGGGGACAAAGACAAAGGGGACAAAGACAAAGGGGACAAAGACAAAGGGGACAAAGACAAAGGGGACAAAGACAGGGAGGACAAGGATAAGGAGAAGGATAAGGACAAGGAGAAGGAGAAGGACAACAATAAGGACAGAGATCGCCGGGACAGGGACCGGTGAGTCCGTAGTTTTTTCGCATTTCTCAGTCGTTTTGTTTCAGTTACGTGGGCGCCTGTAATACATTTCCTTCGTCTGAGGAGGCCAGAATGATATATGAAGTTACTAAATTTGTATTTGTAACAAGAGTTTAATCAAAGATTTGTAACGATAAGGGGTGACATAATCATTAATAACCAAACCCTTTTAAAAATACAAGATTTTAAACAAAAATAAGTCACACGCTTTCTGTCTCGTGTCGCGTCGAGAGAATTACGGCTTTTTGACGGTCTGATGTAATTCGACCTTTAACCACATCATCTGTCAGCCCGTTTTCCACTTCATCTCTTGAAAAAACAATACAGGAACCGAAATTGATGAGTGCACCGATCAATCGTTCGGTCATGTTCATCAGTACGTATACCCATATTACCAATCACTATACTGTGGCTGCGATAATAATAATAAATAAATAAATATGTCAGACATTCACACCAATTATCCAGTCCCAAGCTAGGCAGAGCCTGTGGTATGGTTACTAGATAACGGATAGACATACTTAAATAAATATATAAACAAGACTTGGGTACAAACAATCAATTCATCATACGAACATTTGCCCCTAGCGGGATTCGAACCCGCAACCTCCTTGATGATATAAGTATTATACTAGTCCAGCCTATGTAGATATTCCTCTAATATTAACAAAGGCAAATGGGTCACGAGTTTGAATGGGTCATCCCAAACACTTTTGTCTATTTTAACAACTATACCGCCTATCCCGCTAGGGGCAAACCTAGCGGGATTCGAACCCGCAACCTCCGGCGTGGCAGTCCGAAGCTACCCGTTCCGCCACGGAGGTTGTCAAACGTGCGATGAGCGGGCGGAACTAGAAGCAGACAAATTTGTGTACCCACTTTCTGTGTAGACTAGTGTGTCGTGAAATTCGGGTGGTAGTCGTAGCCGTCGAAAAATAAATAGGGTGAACAAATCGCTCCTAGTTCCGCCAGCACGCCTTATCAAGATCACTTGACTGAATGTCACCTTGTGCAATTGTCAGGTCCAGCCGCGACGACAAGAGCAGCCGCAAGAGCACAGAGGATCGTGACCGGGAGCGCGACCGCGACAAGGACCGCGATAAGGACCGTGAGCGCGATCGCGACCGCAGACACCGCAAAGATCGCCGTGAGTCTAACTACCGTACGTTTAAGTTGCGACCGTGTATTGTTTTGGAGCGATTTTAGTTGCCGTGATTGTGATATTTCGTTATGTTATCTTGCCTTGTCGTATCTTGAACATGTAGATTTTCCTTTTATTATTTTTATGCTATTTCCTAACAATGCTAGATATTATAAGATGTCATATTATTCTTTACTAGCTGTTGCCCGCGACTTCGTCCGCGTGGACAACTTAATATTACAAATTATTAAAATTTCCATAGGAATGAGATGTTTTATCGGGATAAAAACTATCCTGTGTCCTATTCCAGGACCTAACCTATATGTGTGCCAAGTTTTATCACGATCCGTCCAGTGGTTGAAGCGTGACTTTGGGAATAAATATGCAAACAATATTAGTAGCATTGTTTAAAACCCCTATTACCCTCCCCTGTCTATAGAATGTCGCTGGTTGGCTGGCAGAAAACCTAAGATAAGCTTTACTCTTTGTACATGTTATTTTTCCCTTTTTATAAAGAGTTAAATAAAAAATATTACCTACGTATTCTATAAAACGTTTTTATCGTCAACTGTAGTGATTTTCAGGAACGAGAATGTGAAGGTAACATGACGATTATCATCTGTTGTCTGTGTTGTCTTTTGAAAACAAAAAAAAACACTTTAAAGCTTAAACCTTATTAGCGGCGACTGAGTCAATTTGTGTTACATCGCTCCGCCGCTCTACGCAGTTGTAAATTAGAATATCCATTTAGTTCTATAAAAGAAATTAAATCAAAAAAATTACAGTTCGACTATACATAAATGACGTTAAAGGAAGCAAACAAATCTTATACATATTTTCTGTATAGGTTCGTCTCGCGAGCGTTCCCGTCGGCGTTCTCGCGACCGCCATTAGACACGGACTGAGGTATCACAAATGCACCTGAAACCGGTAAGTATATCGTATAGAATCACTTGTACAACCCACAGAAGGGAGACGCTCCATACAACAGCACAAATCCAATGCCTCCAACATTATCCACCTTCGTTCAGTATGTTCTCATTTATTTTTTACTATCACCAACAAGCATATACCTCAGTACACATTCTCAGAAAAAAAGTTTTGATACCAGTAATAAAGTGAACACTTGTTTTACAGCTTATTGTAACATACCAAAATAAAACTTCGGTATATGGCAATGATATGGGGACTAAATGACCCCCTGTTCGGTAAATGTCGTCACACCGACGGACTGGCAGGTATTTAATTGGTATTTTGAATAGTTGCCGCGAGCGGACAATGACGAGGACCTATTAGTTAACCGTTTAGACTTGCGCGCTCAATATTGGTATAGTCTGCCAGAGAAGTGGTTCGTCATTTATAGAACGAATCCTGCACCGAGTGTCGCAAGATCACGCTTTCTGACTAAACATACTAACGACCCGTTTCTGAACTTTATCGGCGCTGTGAAATGCATTGTTTTTAATAGACTATGATCAGTAATCCTTAATTGTAATGCAAAACTATTCTTTAACGCAGAGTGCCGTTAGTATAGTGCACACGATTTGAATGTATTTTTGACGAACAACTTTCGATGGCGTCCGTACATTGAACGCGGAAGGATATCGATGGTAATCTGAAGGTCCTTTAACACGAGCAGGTCGCCTCGGCTTCGTTTTGAGGTATTTCAACATGTATGTTTTCGATTTTTCGTCGTCGTGCGTTTGCGAGTTGCTACAGGCCATCCGTTGCGGATAGCAAAGGCGATGCCAGGTATTTGTTAGGCTACCTACCGATATAGGATGAACAGGGATATTAGTGCCGTGAATCAAACTTTGCGAGATAATTTCGGGTTTAATCCACAAACTTGTACGTGCATAAAGTACTTTTTCTGTAGTCCCAATAATTCAGATTAATAATTATTTACCTATTTATTAAACCATAAAATTAATAGGTGTTTAAGTTAAACAAATTTCATATTTTCTTTAAAGGCAGTTTTGTTTTCTAAAGAATCAGCCACAATAAATCAAATCATGCAAACCATGTAAATCAATAAAGTAAACCCTTAAATCGTGAACATTCTATATTCTAAAGATATAAAATTTAACCCCATAATTATTTAACAAATTTTAATATAAAATTCTATAACAATGTTACTTGTGTGCTAGTAATAGATATCATTTTGATAGTAAAATTGTCATCACTTACAATGCCATACAGCGAGATATGAGGGGAGCATGACCCATATGCTCCTTCTATCACAATATTGGATGCTGTAATCCCATCATCTACTGTGTACTTCCAGGTACCCAAACCTAAAATGTGGCAACAAGTTCGAAATTATCACCAAAAATCAGCATTTTTTGATAAAAAATAAACTTGATGCCATGTTTCAATATTTAACCCGTTACCCTTAATCCCTGTTGGAATATATTTTCAATGATTTATCTTATTACATTGTAATAATATTCAAAATTGCTCTAAAACATTTTTTGATGTCTATAAATCTCAATCATTGAAACTATATCCAAATTAACAAACTGCCCAAGAACCTACTACTAGCTTGCTCCATGGACTTTTCAGTTGGCAAATTTACGAAGAACTCCGGGCATGCGGCTTCATCGACATAGAGGTACATTACAAATTAATCATCCCAACTGTTGAAGAGGCGAGCAAGACCAGAGAACATTCGTCGCACGCCATCGGTTCCGAGGTGACATAGAATAAAACGCGTATTCCTAAGTATTTCAATGTTAGATATTCCAAACTAAACTGTCCTCGTACTGGACTTGTCTTTTTGCTGAAATATAAAATGTAACATTGTAGCTACCTCCGCTAATGCTTGATCTCTACAGAGATCACTATTTTTTAGTATAAACGTGATCCTTCTGAGGAGTAATTCAGGTATTTATCGCAACTATTTTTATTTCTTTCATAATAATGTTAATGTGATTGTTTTTGTCGTGTATGGTTCTTAAAGTGTGAATTAATAGGGAATAATTTCCAAGGATTAAAGATATGACTTCATATTCGTGTTTCATTTGTCTTGTCAACCAAGAGATGTCATCATTAGATGTTTTAAGCCTGACGAAATTCTAGTCAACTTCAATAGTCGCCTCGTGAAATCAAGCAAGCTCTGTCAGCTAAATCAAGTTTGGTAGAGGCCTTGGGTTCGATTCCCACTGGGGACATAACAACTTTGTACAAGTTAATCCTTGTCTGGGTGATATATTTGTGAATTGTCCTGTCCGTGTCTATATCCCATAGCAAAGGAGAAAATTATGGAAATTATGGAATTGGACAAGTGTATGTTATTTGTGACATTTAATACTAGCTATGCCCGCGGCTCTACTCGCGTAGACTGCACAATTATTTACCTACTCCGAACCCACTCCCGCTCCTACACCCACGCCCACGCCCACTACACCTCCAAATCTAGCCCTAAAGTCCTAACTCATCGCAATCTGAAATACAGCTAACATTATAATTATACTTCATTGTTATATTGCATAGTAGGTATGCAATATAACAATGAAGTATAATTATAATGTTAGCTGTATTTCAGATTGCGATGAGTACTAATGTATTTGTAAACTAAAAGACCCCATAACTTTTGATTGTGTAAGCCGATTGCGATAAAATAACGACTAAATGTTACTTCGAGTTAAGTTCTATGTTTTGATGAAAAGTCCGTCAAAATCGGTTCAGTGGTTTTTATATGATGCGTGCACAAACTAACGGACAAATTCCAGATACACGCGAAGATTACGTTTTTATTTATTAGACTAGCTGTGGTCGCGGCTCCGCTCGCGTGGACTACAGAATCCGCTCCCCTTCCCACTTCCGCTCCCACTGCCACTCCCATTCCCACCCCCACCCCCACCCCCACGCCCACCCCCAAAATTGTATTTTTAAATGACTTAATTTTCACTCTCATCTAGATTTAATAACATATAATACCTACTAAGCAATTTATGTACTCAAATTGACCAAACAATTTTCCATTTGTCTTTTGCTACTTTTAGCAGGAATGTATTTAATTAAATTCTTTCTTTCATTATTTTTGTCCTAAACTAACTTTGAGTCGGTAACAAATAAAACGAACAAATCTATGAAACTCATTGTGGAGAGGACGGACGGCGAACGTAGAATAAAGTGGGTACGTGCAGAAACTTGGGGACATTGTTTTGTTCCCGCGACAAAAGCTCTCCTCATTTACTTCCCTTTCGTGTTCCTTCAATTGGACCGAAATTCAATAAACAAGTGGCTCGCAGTCGAGGTAAAAACGAAAGAAAATACTGAGGTAATTTAATGCTTTTTTACGAAATTACGAGTTAGTGGCAACGGGCAGACATCTTACCTGATGGTAAGTGTACTTCAGGTTAATGCTGATGCCTAAAGGCCGTAAGTTCGTTGTCACCTTAGGAGAGAGAGAGAGACAGCCTCTAACACCGGGGGTTCATTTCAGCTAAAGTCGTATCATCATCATCAGGTTATTTTTGTCTCCATTGCAGGAGCACAACTCTCTCATCTGCTGGAGACAGACGGAGGATTAGACCTACACTCCCCGCGCGGGCCTGACGGGTTGGGGAGGCCTGATTGATGTTTTATAATGTATTCCCTTAGTCGCGGGAAGAGTTTGAGTGGTCCTATTCTACTCTACCGGAAACCACACGGCAAAGTCGTATATAAGTGTACTTTGTTTTAGCTCAGAGCTCACATTGATACGTTTTTGGTGAGGTTCAGAAAATTTATATATCTTTTGTGTACTATAGATTGCTACTGTAAGACGAAATTCGTAATTATAGATACGCCTTTCTCATATTACAGATCAATATTTTAGTAGTAGCCTACTAAATTAATATTGATCCGTAATAACATGAACTCGTTTTTAGTAAAATAAAATATCAATCGCACCGATTCAATTTGCAGCTCGTGCAGACTGATCGACTTAGTGCAGTTTCTACATATACGCCTTATAATTTCTTATCCAGTCGCATTAGACAAAGCGACGAACGAATTATTTTAAGAAAAACTCGCTAGGATTTCATCAACCTCACGATAACTTGACGATGGCGTCGCCTCGCAGTAGCGTCACTAGTGCGAGGTTTAGACACATCTGCCTGGTGCGATGTGGCCTAACTGTGAAATAAATCCAGTGTAGGGATTCCTGTGTAGTCTGCATCAAAATTTAATACTTCTGGTTTGGTGCTTGTTCTACTCTGAATCAGCAGGTGCTGCGTAAGCATTTCGGATAATATGCGTCGAACTACAAAACCATTTTGCACTATTTAACGGGTCAGTGACGAATTTCGATAACGTTTTTAGGGTCTAATTATCATAATTATCTTAGACGCCAAATGCTTATTAAAATATGTCACGTCCTGTTATAGAGTACGAAAAATAACTTTCTAGCTCGACGGATATTATCTGAAATGCTTACGGAGTAGGCCCCCTTGAAGTTCCCAGATGCCTGCCGGGACGTGAGGAAAATGGTGGGATTCCTATCGATCTCTATGTTCTTACTAGATGGAGTGAACCAAACAATGGCTCTGTTCCACGCAACTGCGGCTCCGTCGTTCATATTCACTTTGACATTTGTGCAGTTACTACGCAGAACATTTAATTATCACTAAATATGTACGCTACCCGTATAGCATCAATATTTAGTAAATAAAATTTACTAAACGTATTGCCGCTGCTACATAGAGATCGTTGGCCGCATCTTAATCACATAATGTTTACGATAAACCAGACAAGAAATTTCTTGTCTGGTATCCGTGTCTTATAATGTGCAAAAGGCCTTACTAAAGCTTGCCATCAACGTTAGTAAGGGAAGTCTGTGACTATTAGCTATCCTAACGTTCAACCAGCGTTGATCTGAGGCACTCTCTGATACTGATGAGCATTTTCATTAAAAAAGCACACCCCGCGAAATGCATTTAAATTTTTTAATATTATTTAAGTATTATTTTGATGCATTTATATAGTATATAGTTTATGATTTATGAAAAACTAAAATTTTTGTGTCCAATTTACATTTTATTAAGATCAATTCGGTGACAAAATGGACTTAGAAATTCAGACCTCAGAATACCCTTGTGCCAGAAAGCTGTTATTTTTACTAAAAGAACGGTTTGCCTGTAAGGTGTTTTTAATATCTGTAATCAGTCGTAAAATTAAAATTAATCACTGTTGCTTATATATTAATTTAGATTGCGTAAAACTTAAATAGAAAGAACGGAAGAAACTAAATAGGTACGAAAAAACAGATTCACCTAACATTACGACTTTATAAATTACAGCTTTTATTAATTAAATAGAAACTTATAATTTGGCGCAAAATTTTATATGTGCTTCAAATAAATATTACCAATAAATGGACACAACCGGACCTTACCTTTTAAAAGGGACAGTCACACACTGAGCGCTCGTCAAAAGTAAAGCTGCGTCTACACATAGTACATAGTAGTAAGATAGTACATAATATGTATGTACTACATATAACATGGAATCTTCAAGATAAATGCCAACTAATTCTTTTTATAAATATAATGACATTTCTAATCACATACTATTGTTTTTAAACTGTAGTTGTCTGAACCACCACCTGAGAGGTTTTCCCGTACTTGGAGTAACACGTTGTTGTACAATAATATATACCTACCAAGGTTGAATACCGACAATGTGAACTAATCTTTATAGCTCAGACTTGCTGTGACTTGCAACTCAGGGTGTAGGTGACCATCCGAATAGTCACACACTGAGGTCACATGTCAGTGACAGGATTTAAGATACATTTTGTAATTAATTAACTTCTCTTTAGCTATGCCAAATATTAACAGAGTGGCAAGTTCGAATGATATAAGTTTAGCTAATTAAATTCAAGGAAAGCTCGAAAAATAAGCAAGAATTAATCACCTTACCTGAGTGCAAAAAAGGAGTCCTTGGTTAGCACACGCAAACCTCCGTCGGTGATATTTTGACACTGCCTCACGAAATCCTGATTTATTTATAAAATTTAGGTTGCCAAGTGGTGCCATTATAACCGCCAAAAACAAAATAGTAAGTTTATAAATTTAAAAAGGCGGTCACAATGTTGAGCGCTCAGGTTGTGATAAAATTTAGGCAATGCATTTTTATTTATTTTTTAATAATAAACAAAAAAAAATCTTTTTAGTGACAAAACATGAAGTAATGTAAGTGACAAAAGCAAAGTTAAAATGAGCAACTAAAACCTTTTACATTTATCGATTTTACATGATATTTTGATATTTTTTGAGAGGACTTATCACAGCAAAAACACTGCTTGGAACACTTTAAAATAATTATAGAATAAAACATAATATGGAATGATTTGTTTGTAATAAAATTGTAAAGCAACACTGAATAAGATAAGACGTTGGATGTATATATCACTAATGCTCTTAATGTATCAGTTTCAATAAAATTAAATGGTAAATCGGAGGGTCAGTGCAAAATTTTTAAAACCGCCCCTGATAGTAAACAATAAATAAAAAAGATATTGTGATTAGACTGATGGCATTTGTTGCCAAAGTCATAAAACAAAAAAATCAATGTCGACTGTCATCTGTCAATGTCAACATTGTGTGGTGTAAACAAACATTTAAAATAATTGACTGAATTTTTCTAATTTTACAACAAGATTCCGAATAAATTAATCATGCCACCTGGAATCAAAGCGACGCTGGAGAATGATACATCAACATCGCAGCAGCAAGCCAGGGCCAAACTCCGCGTCGGTTTCCTGAGAACGTTACTCGATCTGAACGGTGTGTTTTGAAATTTTTGAATAAGGTTCCCGTGAAATACTCGTGTATTTATTGATCGAACGAAATGTAGGTAATATTGTATATGTACCTACCTATTAAATAAAGAACATGATTAAATCTAAGTATCGCCTAATTAGTTGCGATTTCCTTGTACATTTATTAGAATAAAAATACTTATTTTCCTTAGTTGAAAATCTGCAACAGAGTTAGTTACATTCCGTAGTTTAAAGGATCTATTGCCTATGCTGTGTTCCCAGCGTAGAATAGGGCCATGTGACTAAAGGCTTACACCAGGCACAGGCACCAGTATTCTCCTTATTATCCTGTGTATATTAAGATATTACTGCGATCACCAATCCACCTGCAAAACATGCTGATTATGGCAAACTCCCCCTATAGACAGCCCACCAAAGTGGCAATCTATTGGGGAGGCTTATGAATCTATTGGGGAGGCTTATGTTAAGCAGTACACATATTTTGGCTGATAATGGTGATTGTTTATTCTAAGCCTATTTGGCAAACACCTGCATAATGTGCCTACTATAATGGCGATCCTGAAAACTTCGCTGAGGCAACAACCAATTCATTGCACTGTAGAATAGTTAACAATGTTGATGAGTAAATTATCTATTTTTTTATTATTTTCTACTGTAATATCATATCTAGGCCAAGTTTACACAGGGACCTTGGCCTGTAAGGGTAGGACTGTTACAACAGTGGAATATAATATACTGGCATCTGATGTAGTTCCAGTTCTCCTAAGTTGGCATTGTTTCCGTGACATAGATTTTATTTTATTTCAAATTAAATAGCATATGATAACAATATTTACATGAAAGAGACACAATGCAAGAACAAATTTGTAACCATATTAACTTTGCAATCCACTGTATTCAAACCTCAAATTATGAGGCTCTAATGGCATTGTTATAATCCCAGCAATAAGGTTGTAGTTGCAAAAGAGTTATGATAAATAAGGTTTATTTCTTTTCCAGACAAACCATGTGATATTTTGAATTATGAACAGTCTCTGATACAAGGAACTTTCTCAGGCTGGAGTCGTGAAGGTACTGAAATTCTCGTCCTAGACATGAAGACACCGAATGGTGAAAATGGGGCATCGGCTCTGCTCCGGACATCTGATGTGTTAGCTATTCAGTTTAATAAAGAAATTGACTTGCCTGTCAATACTTAAGTATAGTTGCCTGTAATTTTAGCTTTGATTTGCTTTGAATACTATACAGAAATCTGTCTAAGTATTTTGTTAATATAGTGTTATGGTTAATTTATTAATTAAGTATACCATGTATACAATATCCAAACCTAATATCAGTTGCAGATGGGATTTTTTTTAGTGTATTCATTTTTAATCACATATTGTTCATACTATCATCATACGATATCAGCCCTATGGATCCCTTCTGCAACAGACCTGGTACTAAAATTGACCTCAATTCATCTCTAAAGGTGATAATAAAATTATGGTATTGCCATTCAAAGTTTATTTTGCATATCATTTATTGCTGACTATTATTGTAAACCATTTATGATATTTAATATAAAAAAAAATAACAATAAGCGATTTTCGAGTAGCTGTTTAAAAAAAGAATAGTTCTAGATACCTTGATAGATGGCACTAACTGTATCATTAAATGTAAAAGCATGTAAAGTTTCTGGAGTCTCTATTGATAATGACAGTTGAGACTGTGGTTGAGACACTCCACCGGCACTCCATACAAGCGAACAGATATAATGACCTACTACTATAGGAGTACACGTTTGTGTGTGCGCCTAAATTTTTGTAGGGCTGCAGATGTCAACAAAATAAGTGCTTCTCTTTCTAATATCTTTGGATTTCTCGGTGCTGGTGGGCGGCGGCAGCCCACTAGTGTGTACTGCCAGCCGTGATTTATTCTGCGGGCGACGATAAACTTTCTGAGGTGAGTGTCGCTTCTTTACGTCATATTTAGTATTTTTTGGCTGAGATCAATGCATATGCAACGTCATCTATTGCCAACATTAGCAACTGAAATGTATTACAGACCTAAAGGAAAATGACTCCTTGCTATCGTTAGTATATACACCTATGTGTAGCATTATTATAATGTCAACCTGTACCTTTTTTGTGGATTATAATCATAAGGAAGTAAAAATAAGGCACAGAATTGTTTGAGCCCCTTTGAACAAAGTATTGTAATGTAATAAATACTTGGGAAGCATTCATTAGACTAGTGATCTGTGTCATCAGATGTTATTACTGATTCTAGCCGTCGGGAATCTACCTACTCAAGTTGAGGTAAGAGTTCTGGGAAGTAAGAGCACATTTGCTATTACAAAGTTCTGAAATATCGAAGTTCTGCTTCGTGAGTTTTAATCTCAATTTGTAGTCGGTGGCGATGTTTTGTTTTAATTTTGATAATCTGCTCTGCTTCCTTACACACCCTTCCCCCCTTACATCCATACCCCTCCCTCCTCTCTCTTAGAAAAAAAAATTGGTTAAGGAAAAAAATATTTAACGTGAGAATGGTCGCAATGGAGCGAAAAGCTAGTCATAAAATATATAGGTAAGTGTACGGTAAACTGAATTATGAAACTTACCAAAACCAGTAGTTTCATCATATCATCATCTTCATATCAGCCCTTGGACGTCCACTGTTGGACATAGGCCTTCCCCAATGAACGCCACCACACCCGGTTCTCCGCCATACGCATCCAACCGCTACCGGCCACCTTCAATTTTTTATTTATTTCTTTATTTATTAAACAATAAAAACAGAATTTTCATCTTTTCAGTGCCACAAAAACCAGACTTGGTTTGTCTGTGTACTACTAATCAAAAGTACTTTAGACTTTTCCCTCAGCGTCTTCTAGGTGGAATCTATTGGCTGGTCCTGTTATCGTTTCATTTCTGCTTTGGGGTTAGACGACTGTAATAAATTAATAGTATTTAAATTATAATTTTTACGCGAATGCAATGTCAAAATCTAACTTTTTGATTCAATAATTTTAAATACTTTGTGATGGAAAATAATAGGTACACTCGCGGAGAGAGTGATTAGCAAACAGGTCGACCGTTCCTTGCATCCTTGCATTGACCGTATTATACAATCACGAGATAATACGATTGATTAAAAAAATAACTTACTTTCTGGCAGCTAAAATTTCCAAATCGAAAGCTAACAGAAATATATTTCCTTTCTAAAAAGATTAGAAGCAGATAAAAAGAAAAGTTTCTTAGCCCCATATTGAGCCGAGCGCACTTGCGATCGCTCTTCCTCCGGTGAAGTTGTAAAGGCCGCAACAGCTCCGTCAGTTCAAGGAAAAAAATATTGATTGACAGCTTGTGGATCGCGACAGAGTTTTCTTGGCTCTCATTCGCTTTTCTACGGATAATTTTAGACTGCTAAAAATTGTACCAGTGTACATTTGTATTTTTTTTAGTATAGATAATTTCCTTCGTTACCCGTAAACTCACAAAAAATGATATTTACATGCGAGCAGAACTTGACTGCGTGCGAAGAAAAATTCAAATACTTAACATATTCTTGTTTAATTGTTCCGTATTCAAACATTTATAATAATTATTGCCGTGTGTTTGCTCTGGAAGGTATTTGCAAGCAATCTACGTTCCGCGAATGCTTTATTTTATCAGGCAACCACGCGAATTCCCCGTACACAGAGGAACCTGTTGCTCAATCGATTCGGAGCTGGCTTTGTGTGGTATTGACCCTGGCAGTGCTGTATATAAAATATTTATACTCAACCATGAGATGAACGGCTACCGCCATATTTCTCTACGTATACGCTTGCCGTTAATTGCATAAAATAACACAGATTTGCATATCAATAGCTGTGATACTCAAAAAAGTTAATTAGTCCTTTTATGTGGTAGGCAATATGACAACAACAGAGCGGGAATAATGTCCTTGATATTTTAAATTGTACCTACTGTAATATTTATAGGATTATGCACTCAAGACCACTGGTAATTGCCGTTTTTCATATCTTATCTTTTTAAGGGACCTGGCGACACTTCGATCTTCAAGATCTTTTCGTCCAAGTCCACCAACGGTGCCGCAAGCCGAGTTGGTGGACTTCACGTAGGTATGCATTAGAATTTCTTCTTTTGCATACCTATATGCAGATTTCCTAACGATGATTTCTTTTACCAAAAAGCCGTACGTTTCGAAAAACTCATTTGTGCGGGTGACCACAACACAACCAACTAGGCTACCAATGGCTCTGCAGTTTTTCTATATATACCTACTTGCGTTCCTAATTTTTGGTGCTTGGCTAGAAAACAATTTGGGACATCAGACGATGGCTATCTAAGTCTAGAATGTGCATCGAGGTAGTTCAGTAGATACCTACCTAGCTGATTAAATTGATGACAGTATACACCAAAAAATTATTTCTATCAAACACCACCAGAAAAGGCATATGAAAATCAAATGTTTTAGTATTGTTTTTAATATTTTAGAATTTCATCCATGCATACCTTCACCTAGCTACGATAGAACCTAATAAATAAAAATGTAAACTTCACGTGTCTGTACATTGCAGATATTTGCATGATGCGGAATAATAAACACAATTAGATCATTTTGTAGAATTTTTGTCTGTCTGATTATTTGTGCATGCATTACGTAAAATTACTAAAGTACTGAACCAATTCTGACAGTCTGTAGAAAAAAACATGGGCTTAACTTGGAGTAGGTACTTAACATTTAGTCTATTTCATCAAATCAAGTCAATCAAAAGTCATACGAATATATAGTTTTCGAAAACTTACATACATTGCATTAGTAACAACGAAATATGTAGAATGTAATGCTCGACGGAATTCGTATTGTAATGGGCCAGAACCTGGTGAGAACTACATTTTGGGGATAGTTAGGTCTGCGCGTACGAAGCATCAACTAGTTATTACTAAAATAAATACGTCACATACCTACATCACTACACTTTTCTTATCCCAAACTAAGATTTTCTGGGAATTATACAAGAATTTGACATGTACACAAATATAATATCCAGACCAGGAGAAACTTTTAAAAAATATACAAAAGTTGTCTGTCCCCAATGGAAATCGAACCGACGACCTCTGCCACTTAACTCCAAACAGCCACTGAGCCATTAGTCAGTTAGGACACCACAGGATCAATACTAGAAGTAGACACGCATAGAAAAGATAGATAGGTATAAATACATAATAATTTTTTTACTGACGAAGTAATCCTATAAAGTGGGAACGGGAAAAAATCAATATGAGCTCGGATTATGGTAATGCACGGCCCAGTAGCGCTTAGAGCCGATCACATCTCGTTTGCTTTACCTGTTACGTTCATGCTCAATAGCTATGAATGGAGGATGTGCGGATTTGTTGACTTCACATATGCCTTAGAATGTATTTTAGACCGCTGAACTGCGTATACTACCGATCCTACCACTAGATTTGCCACCACTGTTAAGTAAGTAAAATAATAGTCTGTCATCTTCAGAATTTATCTTTGGACATCTTGCATCTGTCTATTCTATACAATGACCGCAGTACTTAGTAAAAATGACAAAGACATTGATATATTTAATTCCAGGCTCACTTACAAACGATGTATTATGATTGCCCTCAGTTGTAGGACAACACTCTTAAATATTATTTGATTAATTTTATTAATTTCTATAATAATATATTATGAGTTTGCTTATTTCATTTCGTATATAGTTAAAACATATTAGCTATATAAAACAGATTACATTCATAACTGAACGGACTATAAATACATAGCATGATTTATCATCAGGTTACTTTTATCTCCACTGCAGGAGCACAACCCTCTCTCATTTGCCGGAGACAGACGGAGGATTTGGCCTACAGTCCCCGCGCAGGCCAGACGGGTTGGGGAGGCCTGATTGATGTTTTATAATGTATTCCCTTAGTCGCCTTGTACGACATCCACGGGAAGAGTTGGAGTGGTCCTATTCTACTCTACCGGAAACCACACGGCATGATTAAACCATATAAAATATTTTAAGTGAATAATAAATAAATGAAGTTTCTTCTATCTTCCTTTATTTTTATGACAACTGCATTTTTTTATTTATTTAATTACATACTTAAATAAATAAATGAAGTAGTAATTTGTAACTTCTGCCTTTTTTAGTAATCTGTTTTGTATACCTTACCATTATATTGGGAGTTACTATAAGTCGGCTGACTAAGATTTGAGGATGTATGTACATAGGTCTACCTAGTGATAAAGCTACCGCTTTATACGTTTCGTCGGCTAAAGTCTCAAAACTTTATGAAACACATTAAAATTGCACGAGATGGTCCTTAGACTATATAATGTAACTACCTAAATATAATTCTACGTTGTAAAGAGCTTATCTACTTTATTAACCTATGCATGAATGATGTAGGTGGGTCGTACCGTCACCGTGTATAATTAAAAAAATTGCTACTTCAATGTGTAAACTATTTTAATGTGGTGTTTATATTTATGGTTCTTAAGGGATAGATTAAATTTTTGTCCCAGATTAATAAATTAATTACCTAGTATCTTCAAAGATTTTTGTATAAATTTTTATGTAGGTAATTGTTTTTTATCGACCACTGCTCTCTAGTTGTTGAGACCTGCTGTGAAGAAGAAACGGCGCAACAAACTTCCAACAACACTCTTTTTTTTTCAAATCGCCCCGCCGCCCGTCTTATCATAGGAGCATTTACCAGCCACTTTGGTGTAGTCACCTCCTGCTTAAGATAGGCCTATCAGAAACCGTCAACTGTAGAGCCTGTGCAGAGGACAGCAAGACGATGAAGCACTTGCTGTGTGAATGCAATGCACTAGCTGCAAGGCGAATGAGTGTCTAAGTATAGCTTAGCCTGAACCCAAGGACTACAGGCTCCTATATGTCTTTTAGTTGCATAATAGCTTTTATGCAGCGGACTAAAGACCCCATAGGGTCGACGGGTCCAGGTGTAACTATTGTATAACAATATCAAAAAGATTATGAGAACTATCGATGAAAACTGTATGATGGTCAGTTCATTCAACTTATCCTGTTTTCTCTTGAACAAATTTAATCAGACAGACGCAATTTTAGTTGTTTCTTTGATAAGGTAGCAAAATCTGTTACAAAAATCTTATTTATAAGAGATTTTGCTGTACAATAGTTATTCATTATTTTGTGACAAATCGTAAAAAAACACGAATTTATCCATAAAAGCTCTTGTCTAGTTTAATAATCATTCCATGGTTATTTATTATGAAGGTTCTGTTCAGTACCTCATTTGTCCTTGCTCAATCTTGATGTAGCGCACCTAGAAATTACTTCACAGCACTTTATTTCCAATGTCTTCTAACAGTAGGTACGAGTATCTTTATTGCGTGTCGAGAGAGTGTAGATAACGCGGTGTAGATAACGCTTAATTCAACGACATTCAGACGACTTTACTCGTACTAATTACAGGTACCTGTAACTTCTCAAGTAGATTAACAACTTATTCGAGCCCTCTCGTCGTTTGGAGATATAGACGAGGCACTTTATCGTTCTCTTTAGTTTTGTTATGATGTAAGAATTATTATCTTGAGCCTGACCTGTGTTGCTGGGAAAAGCAAAGTTTTAAGTATCATTCTTCACAGTTTACTAATACTATGTTTTATCATATGTTTACCCACACAGTTTTAATTAGATTATAAATGTCTCAAACTCTAATTTGTAGGTATTTGTACGGAATACCTAACTGTTTTATATCTATCCGTAAATGCGTTCTCAAATTCAAGTTAATTACGCACGTAGCGAAGTTGGACCCAAACACATTTTGGGGGCTTTGTAAAATAATTTACTTGTGCGCTTAACGAGCGAAACAACCCGGAGGTTGGAGCTTTCAGTGGTTTATCAGTGTCCTTTTACAGAGCTATAATCACGAAATAGGTACTAACTGAGCATAAGTCTTATATGTTTTCCTAAAAAGCTACAATCTACGCGCGTAGCACTTTACCATGCGTCGTAGGTCGTAGCACTTTTATATTCATTATCATATCAGCCCTTAGACGTCCACTGCCTGATATAGGCCTTCCCCAATGACACCACTATATTTCATTCCAGATTAATAGTCCTATGAAAACCAACGCTATTTACGTCTCGGTAACATATACATGAAAGGGTCACCAGCAGCAAAAATAGGTTTGTATTACCAAGTAAACTTTGCGGTCCACTTAGGAACACCATCTATTGTGTATTTTGTTTTCGAGACGCAAATGCGTTTGTTTTCATAGGACTATTAATCTGGAATGAATATACATCCGATCCTCTGCCTCTCCACATCCAGCCGCTTCCGGCTACCTTAGGTCGTCGGTCCATCTGGAGGTGGTGCGTCCCACCCTGCGCGTGCTGAAGTGGAGATCGCGGGTCAGCTTTACTTCAGAACTTTACTATCTACAAATATTGAACGAACTTGATAGGGTTTTCGCTATTTACGTACCTATACTGCCGTATAAACCATAAACGCATAAAGTCAAACCGTCCTAACTCATAAATCCGTAAGTGCACACTATTTGTTTGGCACTGGTACTCGTAAGCTACGTTGTTTTAGGCTAGGACGATTATGCCTTAGGTACTGCGGTATGGTTTGCACTATAATACAGTAGTTGTAGATAATATATAGCATCTGGAGAGCTATTTGAAATAGATATAAGTATGTAAATAATCAACTGGATAATACGAGAGAAAACCGTAAAACACAGAAAAAATAATCACATTGACCAAATCGTCGGCAAAAGTAAGTTATCATTATCAACAAGCTAGGTACAAAGACATTTTCTACTCAATTCTTTATATTTATTGAACGCTTCTGCATAGTTTTGTTTTGTTTATTCTTAACAAACTAATAAGGAAGCCAACTAGTTAGTAGCGCGGCAAGAATAACGGGAATTTTCCTCCAGAGAATTTACAGTTTGTTAGAATTAAGGAGCGAACTTCTCTTGGCTCGATTCGTTTAGTTGGCTCTTGATTTCAACGGTTAGCTCAGGCTGAAGCTGCCTTTAACATTAAACTCGCCCCAATAGAGCTTTTAGTTCAGTATTCAGAAAACAATGAAATGCTCTTGTAAACAAGACATAAAGTACAATACTAAAGTATTGCTTAGAAGCTGGAGGCCTACTTTGTAAGCATTATTATTATTAGATAACATCTGTCGAACTCAAAAGTCATTTTGTACACTCTGTCACGTGTTCATACTGAATAGCAATGACTAATTCTTTAGTTCATATACCAACCTGTCAATTTTCGTTTTAGACAGTATACCTAGTCCATTCAAGCGAACAGATTCAATTACCTACTACTATAGGAGCACCAGTCTGCCAGTTTACGTGTGTGTGTGTATGTGCGTGAATTATGGTAGGGCTACTGCACCCAGCGCGCGAACCTAGTTGATAGAGAGAGGGACAACGTTATACGTTAACAACATAAGTGCTTCTTTTTCTAACTTATAGCGTCGATCTCTCGGCACCGGTCGATAGCGCGCTGGTGTAACTTTGTAGCGGCAAGCGGCGCGGCGCTTCTTTAATTAGTAATATTTAATCCTACTTAATATTATAAACGCGAAACTTTGTAAGTATGGATGGATGTTTGTTACTCTTTCACGTAAAAACTACTGAATGGATTTTAATGAAACTTTACAATAATATAGCTTATACATCAGAATAATACATAGACTACAATTTATAAAGATATTGTGAGAATTGTCCAAAATATCAAGTAAGTAGGAAAAAATCTACCATCTGCAAACTATTCTGGCGTGTGTTGCCAAAACCGCTAGAGTTACACATACGAGTATGTAATGTATGATGGAAATGTTTATCTTAAATAGTGCTACAAAAAATAAATAAATAAATAAATAAATAAATAAATAAATAAATAAATAAATAAATAAATAAATAAATAAATAAATTAATAAATAAATAAATAAATAAATAAATAAATAAATAAATAAATAAACAAATAAATAAATAAATAAATAAATAAATAAATAAATAAATAAATAAATAAATAAATAAATAAATAAATAAATAAATAAATAAATAAATAAATAAATAAATAAATAAATAAATCAAACAAACAAACAAACAAACAAACAAACAAACAAACAAACAAACAAACAAACAAACACACAAACAAACAAACAAACAAACAAATAAATAAATATCTCAGAATGATGTTAAGTTGTCCACGCGGACGAAGTCGCGGGCAACAGCTAGTATTATAATAATATTGTCCCTCAGCACCTTTTTATCTTCGTGAATGATTCCACTACCTTGCGGAAGCTAGTGGTGACCGCCTGCGTTCTTGCAATACTCGAGCACTTGGCCTCCCTACTCACGCCACTTATAGTTACACCAAGTCTTTTACCGTGCAAACAGCAAGGCTCTGGAACCAACTTCCTATCCACGTCCTAGTGTCATTCAAAAACAACCTAAAAAAGACTATGGGTTCATTGTCGAAGCTTTGAGCTGACTTATATTACAGTATATAAACTACTAATAAGTATTTCTTGGGATATATATTGTAATATATTTATGTGTTATGTGTACGAGTTTATGTATATACCATAAATATATAGATACTTGTATCATTTACTTATTCGTGTATCGTCTATGTATATTGTTCGATTATGTTTATATAATATGTATTTTCAAACTGTATTAAAGGTACATATGTAGTACATTTATTAATCAAAATTTGGTACTAAACGCATTATACTTGTCCTTCCGGTTAGTCTAAGATTGACTGGAAGAGATCCCTATGTGGGATAAGTCCGCCTTTGTACGTAGTCTAATTCCTATTTTATTGTTGTTGTTGTTGTAATTTTTGGTACAATAAAACGTTTACATACATACATACATATTTAGTATTCTCTGATATAGTCATCAAAATCTAAGAAGGCGTGCCAGTAATACGACGCCTGTGTATGTTTTGCGCCACAGATTATAATCATAAGGGGCGCTAATTTCGTGTCCGACCACGTTTCTGTTCTACTTTGTAACAATGTCTGATTTTCAGCACTGACATTTTGTCACATAATGCGACTAAAATAATGCAATAACCATAAACCTGTGCTTTTCTTCACGACCAATGCGCCGGAGCTAACATTTTACGACTGTTTTACTGCATCTTCAAAAAGGCGAGCGATAAATTTGTACACCAGCTCAGTAGCCGCTTTTAGTAGTAACTAGTTGCAGGTATCGATAGTGATATTTAAGGATATTGTAGCTTAAAGCTATAGTATTAGTCGACGTATTAGTCGGTCTAAAAGGACGAAATGTTACATTCCTGGTTTTATACTCAATAAATGAATTTTCTGGTCTTCTCTTCTAAGACTTAGTTGACTTTTCTTAATATATATCAATGACCTACCCATACATGTAAAACACCCTATGGTTCTATTTGCAGATGAGGGCACAGTAGTCATAGAATGCAATGACATAACAATATATGAAGACGAAATAAATAAAACCGTTAAATCTATAATTCACTGGATGGAAGTTAACCATCTGCAAATTAATTTAGACAAAACAAAAATTATGCACTTCTCACAAAGAATAATAAGAGCTGACATAAAGATTAACTATAAAGGCCACACTATAGAAACAGTTGAAGCAACAAAGTTCCTTGGAATAACCATTGATAATAAAATATCATGGAAAAAACAATCCGAGATATTAGGCTGTAACGTTGCACATTACTTAGATGTAGAAAAGTAAGTAAACACTAATAAAAAACTAAAACTAAAATAGATACCTAACTAAAAATATTAAACTAACTTATTTTCTAATTAAAAAAACTAACGTTTTACATTATCGATTACGGGCCCCTAAACCCAAGTCAGTAAAACCACTATGAAGATGGTTACGAGAGGAGTCAACTTCAAACCGAATGCGAGTCGATGCTTGGCAAACTTAACCGTCGGCATTCGAAATTGTACAACGTCAAAGTGCGGTTGCTGCCCGCCGATGTTAACATTTGTAAACGACTATTTTCTATATTTTAATAGTGAAATCTAGTGTATCCCTCTAGGGTGAGTTCTCATATTTTTCTTATCATTGTAAGCTGTTCTGATCTATCCAATCAACTGCTTGAGGAGACGGGTCGCTGTACTTTGGACCTCATGTGGCTGGTTGGTGCGACATTTGGCTGTGGAGCTCAACTGACCACTTCTATCGGTCATTCTAGGATCCAAGACCTGGCTGAGAACCTGATCCAAAGACGTGGTTGAGGATCTATTCCTACCTACATCATTCCGCCTACTGAGGACCTGATCCAGGAGACTGTATCTGAGGACCGGACCTATTTTTTACACCTTCTGCACTTCTGCTGCTGCACGCTACCAGCAGCCTACCTATCTGTAACTGGACGAGCTCATCTCCGGGTCGTCGGTCTGCCGCCGCCAGGAGTCTGAGGCCAGTGCACCCTAATCTACCTACCCTGTGAATGAGTTTCGGGGAGTGCAATTTATTGGCAATAAACTTTTTAATTCTATAAATCTTTAAGTCTTTTCAAACCCACTACCTAAACCCAGTAGACGTTACAGTGGCGCCCGATTTACGTGGTGAATTGCACTACCCATAATTCCTTCGCAGGTAAATAACTCTTGCAGCTTGAATTGTGCTATTTTTCTTGTAAACGAATTGGTGTTTTATGCTATACATAGTGAACTGGTGTCTACATAGAATATTCACTTAACTAGTACCTAATATCTACCTATATACTTGTTTAGTCCTGATTTCTAAAATTTAATATTGTTAAATCTAACTTGAAATATAGCTATTCTTAAAAACCTACCAGTTCACTATTTATCTATCATTTTCGACTTAATTGTGTGCTTGGTATATGCTTAGCGCGTAATTGCGGCATATTTATTTAATATCTTGAATTGGAACTACCGAACGTACGATTATCTTTGCTTAGGGAACCTCAGGCTCTCGTGTATAATTTTAAAAAGGCTGATTATGTTGCTATCGGTGAGCATATCTCGTCAGTAGCCTGGACTGAGGAGCTCCGTGATGGTACAGTGGATAATGCAGTTTTATTATTTAACACTAAAATTAAACAAATAATCGAGCAACATGTACCTCATTTCACAGGAAAAGGGTCTAAATATCCACGATGGTATTCCAAACCGCTTATCAATATAATTAAAGAAAAAACTAAATTCCACAGGCGCTGGAAAAAATACGGGAACCAATTAGACTATGTCAGCTTTGCATTGTTGAGACAGCGTCAAAAAGAAATACAAAAAGAATGCTGGGATAGGTACACGAGTAGCTGCGAGGAGACAATTGTTAAAAATCCGAAACATTTTTGGAGTTATACGAAATCATTGCGCAAGGACGCAGGTGTACCAGTACGCATCACTTATGGCTTACACCAGGCATGCGGCGGTGAGGAGGTCTGTGAAATATTCCTAAAGTACTTTAAATCTGTATACGCAAGCTCCTCCCTGGCCCCACCTCAATCTCCTTCAAATAACAACTCTGGTCAGTACTACCCAATCAGCTCAATCGGCAACGTCGAAATTTCGCGCGATATTGTTATAAGGTATCTTAAAAAACTAGACCGAAACAAGGGAGCGGGCAGTGACGGTATACCGCCTCATTTCGTTGCCTCTTGTGCGGATGAACTTTCAATGCCACTGACACAAATTTTCCAGCGTTCCATATCAGAGGGCACTTTTCCTGTAAAATGGAAGGAAGCTTATGTGACTCCAGTACATAAGAGTGGTTCTAAACAGTGTGCAGAAAATTATAGACCGGTGTCTATATTATCAGTATTTGGCAAGGTGTTCGAGTCGATAGTATTTGATCAGCTGTACCCTGTCGCGGGTGCTCACATACCTGTCACCCAGCACGGCTTCATGCGCCGAAGATCTACGGTGACCAACTTAGCAGTTTTTACCAATTATGTTGCGAAGCACATGGACAAGGGCCTTCAGGTGGACGCGGTGTACACTGATTATGCTAAATGTTTTGACAGAATCAATCATGACGTATTACTAGCAAAATTGTCTGCAGTCGGAGTTCACGGTGACCTCCTAAGGTGGCTTGAGTCGTACCTTAGTAATCGGTCCCAGGCTGTAAGAATAGGTTCGTACAAATCAAATTTTTCTTTCATTCCTTCAGGTGTACCCCAGGGGTCGCTTTTGGGTCCTCTTCTTTTTAATATTTACCTACATGACATCGAATCGTGCTTCGCTAACTCGGGTGTCCTAATGTATGCTGATGATAAGAAGATTTATCTTGCTATACGTGATGAAACGGACTGTGAAAGACTTCAGTGTGACCTAAATCGGCTTTCTGGGTACTGCTTTCGTAACTGCTTGGATCTAAATGTCAAGAAATGTCAAGTAATAACTTTTAGTCGTAAACACAACATCATACGTTTCAACTACAAACTGAATGGCACAGTCATTCCTAGGGTAAACGTGATAAGAGATCTTGGCGTTATATTGGACAATAAATTTTTATTTACTTATCATTACGACAACATTACTCAGAGGGCGGGAAAGATGCTTGGCTTTATTTACAGAGCGGCAAAACCTTTTAAAAATACTAGTACTCTGAAGACTCTGTACTTTGCATACGTCAGGAGCATTATGGAGTATGCCTCGCCAATATGGTCTCCAGCCTACGTGACACATAAGGAGCAATTAGAATCCATTCAAAAAAAATTCATAAGAAGACTCAACTGGCGTTCTAAAACACAACACATTGCTTACAGAAACAGTCTCATAAACCATCATATACTGTCCTTGGAGGACAGACGTATAGTTTCCGATTTGAAGCTGCTTTTTGACACTGTAAACAGTGTTTTTGACTGTCAAGATTTAACGACGCAGGTCGGCCTGAGGGCGAACGCCGTTCGCACCAGACACCCTCGCACCTTCCACACCGGCTCCGTTCACACAAATTACGCCCAAAACGCCGTACTACATAGGATAGTACTGACTTACGACACTAGGTTCGGGGACGCAGACACATTCTTTCTCAGCCGTGGTCAGTTTATCACATTTATAATTAAAAAAATATTTAGTATCGATTAAAGAGTTCTGTGTTACCATTTTAATATACTACATTTCCACACATACGTTCAATACCATCAACATGCACACACACTCTCTTACACCTACTCACACACATTCACACTTTCACACACACACATTTTAATTTACACTTCATACACGATTATTAATTTATTCATTTGTAATTTTCAATTTTTAATTTTTTAATTGTCGATTTTTAATTTACTAATTAGACATTTTGTATAAATTTAATTTCAATTTAATTTATTTTAATATCTACTCACATACAAAATTTAATATTATCTATAATTATCATTATTCGAATTTCCTTTTTTTTGTATACATTTTTGATTTGTAATAAGTTGAACCTCATTATTGGCTTAATATGTTTATAATTTTAACTTGTAATGTAATTGATATGCTGTGAAGTTTACTCAATAAAATAAAATAAATAAATAAAATTTATTCACTACCTACATTAGTTCTCATAATCATTCTATTCCATCACCACTTTCGTATAGTAAATTATTGTAACAGAACAGCAAATAACCTTGGCTTTCGTTCAACACTATCGAATTATTTCATAATACCGACATAGGTAATTTCAAAATTGTTTTTCTAAAGTAAATTGTTCTTATAGTTCACTGTACAAATAGAAATCATTTATATAATTTATGCTATTGTAGTAAGCTTATTTTGCCATATTTTATCTATCAATTTTGAACGTCTAAAGCTATGGGAACTCACCCTATTACCTATTTTCTTCTAAATAAAAACGAACTTTCTTACGAAGTTACAATTCGAGGGGAGGAGCCATCATCAACAGTATTGGGTTTGCGCAAACAAATTGTTAAGTTGACCTCTCTGTATTCACCTGATGATATGCAAGAATCCGGAATTGATATTGTTACTGACTTGGAAGGTACGACCGCGTCCCTTAAAGACCTGTCTGTGCGTGTTGCTAACTTGGAAACTAAATGTGAGGATAGTGCATTAAAACGCACTATCGCTCTAAAAAATCATATCTACCATAGACTAAAAAGAATGAAACCTGAAACGGAGGAGCCAACTAAATCGTATAATGCTTTAACTGGACAATACAACAGCCTGTCAACTAGACTAGGCCAATTTCAAATTAAATCTAAACCGATACCTACCGAAAATGCCACATCCGACGTTGATAAGGTACATTCACCATCTACAAGCAATGTCGTGCCTATTGTGAACATGTCGTGCGAACGATCATTTGTTAATGAATTAAACAAAATTAAATTCAATGGTAACTCATGCGTTCGTACATTTATACAGAAAGTTAATGAGTTTAGCATTTCCAGAAATATACCCTCGGATAAACTGTTAAGGTATGCTACGGAGATTTTTACCGAGAATGCATTGCATTGGTTTCGAAGTGTGAAAGATAGTGTGACTGATTGGGACGAATTAACTCAACTACTAATTGCTGATTTTAGTAAGTTTGACTATGACTACCGCTTAATGTCAGAGATTCGCTGCCGAACTCAGGGAGATTCTGAAAACATTGTAGTGTATATTGCTATTATGTCTGAACTTTTCTCAAGGTTGTCTAAACAGTTGTCTGAAGCTGAGAAACTAGACGTGTTGCTACACAACATCCGTCCCTGTTATGCTAATGTGTTGGCTTCCAATTCTACCGACATCAATTCAATAGAAAAACTACGTACACTCTGTCGTAATTACGAAAAAATTCAGTGCCTATCCTCTCAGTTTCACGAACCTCCAACAGTTTCTCATGCCACACTAGCACCTGATCTAGCGTTTAATAAAAAAACCAATTATTCAAATCAAAATAAAAATCAAAACTATAACTATACACATAAAAATTACAATAACTACCCTAATCAACATAAAAATCAAAACTATGTACAACAAAAATACAGCTTAGCTCAGAATAAATACACTTCTAATAACACAAATACCTACAAGAACACGCCATCTCATTCGAATAAGCCTAATAATTCCTATACCTACTCGACCGGCCAGACACTGCCAGTGGCCGCGGTCTACGGGACAGCTGATAACAAACCGGTTTTCTGCCCGCGCTGTCGCTCGCAAGATCATAGCCTGTCCCAATGTAAACAGGAACGCTTTCCTATTTGTTTTAAATGCGGAAAGAAAAATACAACCTATCCTAACTGCGATGTATGTCAAAAGGGCACTAGTCCAAAAAACTAATAGATAAGGATCGGCGCTTAGGTACTAAAACTAATAATTTTAACGACAAAGAGTGGCAAGAGTGGTTACTAACCATCAAAAAGTTCTACTCATGCTATTCTATAGCGTCAATCCTTGATACTAAACCTGTGAATGACAAACGTCCCTATGTTACAGTAAAAGTCAATAATCTGTCAATTTGTGGATTGCTCGACTCTGGTTCGGCAGTAACAATTCTTGGTAATAATTCACATATGTCTTTACTATCCCAAGGCTTCCACATGAGTAAAAATGATAACTCCTTATTGTTTGTTGCTGCTGGAGGGCAACAAATGTCTCCAATAGGTTATGTGAGCCTACCTATCTCTTTTGAGAATAATCTACATATTCTCAAAGCTTATGTCATACCAAACATTAATACAAACTTAATACTAGGTATAGATTTTTGGCAAAAATTTAATATTTGTCCTAAATATCTAAGCTCCATTTCTTTAGGTCCGACTACAGACCTAGGTATTTCTGAAATTGGCACCGAAACTAAAAAACACTTGCACTGCTACGATGAGCTAACGGAGACACAGCGCGTGACGGCCGATAATATTATTACTCAGTTTAGGAACATCTCTGCGGAACAGTGTGGTTTAGGGCGCACTAGCTTAATAACACACCGTATTGACACCGGCGACTCACTACCTATTCGACAACGTTACTACAGGATGTCCCCTGAAAAGCAGCGTATTTTAGGCGAAGAGTTAGACGAAATGCTAAAGCTAGGAGTAGTTGAGCCATGCGAGAGCCCCTGGTCTTCACCTGTTCTACTCGTACCTAAAAAAAATGGCCAGTTACGGTTCTGTCTAGACAGCCGTAAACTAAATTCTGTCACTAAAAAAGATGCTTATAATCTACCGTACATCTCTGAAATTTTAGATAGCCTAAGTAATGCTAAATACCTAAGTAGTATTGACCTGTCTAAAAGTTTTTGGCAGATTCCGATAGAGGAGTCCGACAGAAATAAGACATCTTTTTACATACCTACTCGCGGCACTTATCGTTTTATTACTACACCCTTTGGGTTGACTAACGCGCCCGCCACGCAACAAAGGTTAGTGGATAAACTTTTCTACGGTCCTGAATTTGAAAATTCTGTTGTATGCTTTATGGATGACATCGCTATTATAAGTGATTCCTTTGAAGGTCATATCTCCTTGCTACTACGTGTTCTAGAAAAACTTAAACAAGCCAACCTAACTATCAATTTTGAGAAATCTCAGTTTTTTCGCAACGAACTAAAGTATTTGGGCTATGTTGTAAATTCTAATGGTTTACATGTGGACCCTTCTAAAGTAGAAGCAATTCTAAATATTCCTGTGCCGACTACCCGCAAGGAAGTTAAAAGATTTCTAGGTACTGCATCCTGGTACCGACGCTTTGTACCTAACTTTAGTACTATTGCTGGCCCACTAAATAAGCTGACTACCACCGGTAAAAAGGCTACACCTTTTACCTGGACTAAAGAGGCTGATAACGCATTCACTAAACTAAAGGAATGTCTTATTTCTGCTCCAATTTTAACTTGTCCTAATTATGACTTACCTTTTCAAGACCATACCGATGCTTCAGACTACGGAGCTGGTGCTTTGTTGAGTCAGTCTGTAAATGGATCGGAGATGGCTATAGCCTATATGAGTAGGTCATTAACAGCACAGGAGCGTAACTACAGCATTACGGAGCGCGAAGCCTTGGCAGTTCTAATCGCGTTGGAACACTGGCGCTGCTATTTAGAAAATGGGAAAAAATTCACTGTCTACACGGATCATGCAGCACTAAAATGGTTCATAAACTTGAGCAACCCTACAGGACGACTAGCTCGCTGGGGTGTACGTCTGTCCGCCTTCAACTTTGAAATTAAGCACCGCCGGGGAGTTGATAATGTGATACCCGACGCACTATCGCGTGCAGTTCCTATTTCAGCTATCGATACTTCCCTTAATAGCACTAATACAGCTGACCAGTGGTACTTAAATATCTACAATGGCTGTCAGTCTTCCCCAACCTCTTTTCCAAACTACATTGTCAAAAATAATCGCTTGTATCGCCTAATGAAGTCTAAATGCTGTCTCACTGAAGAATTTGAGTGGAAGGAAGTTGTTCCCCTAGAGATAAGGACAACTATTATTAACGAAAATCACGCTGAACCGATTTCAGGTCATTTCGGCATATTTAAAACATATAAACGCCTAGCTCTCAAATACTACTGGCCCGGTATGCACCGTGATGTAGTGAAAGTTGTGACCTCGTGTGATATCTGCATATCGCACAAACATCAAAATCATTCGACGCTAGGTGAAATGGGACGACCTAAAAAATGTTCTAGGCCATTCCAGGTTATTAGTATTGACCTAATTGGACCCCTACCTATAACTAGGAAGCAGAATTGTTATATTTTTGTCGTAACATGCTGTTTCTCTAAATATTGTTTACTGTTTCCTATTAAACGCGCTACCGCGGAAATCATAGCTAGGATTATGGAGGAAGATGTATTTCTTGTGCATGGCGTGCCATCTACAATAATTTTAGATAATGGTAGGCAACTAATTAGTGCCACTCTGAAACAGTTATTTTCTAAATACAAAATACCCCAAATACACTACACCCCTAAGTATACACCACACGTTAACACGGTTGAGAGGTACAATAAAACTATTATGACTGCTGTATCTTCGTATATTGAAAATGATCATCGCGTATGGGACCTAAATATTCCAAAAATACAGTTCGCTATGAACAACTCGGTTAATGAAGTGACTGGATACACCCCAGCTTTTCTAGTGTACGGTCGGGAGTTGGTAGTCTGTGGCTCACACTATCTGGACACAGATGAGGATGAGATTGTTTTCCAACCACGTGACCCCTACGCTGAGAACATAGGTACTCTATCTAATATATTTAATAAAGTGCAAGCTGCACTATTACAAGCACATAGTAGAAACTGCCAATCGTACAACCTGCGCCGTCGTCCTGCGGAGTTTGAAGTGGGTGATATTGTGTGGAAAAGAACTTTCTACCAAAGTGACAAAGACAAATATTTCAACAAAAAACTTGCACCTAAATTTACAAAGTGTACAGTGATAGCTAAAAAGTCACCCTTGGTTTATGATCTAGCAGACATGAGCGGACAACTGATCGGTACATGGCATATAAAAGATCTAAAATTAAACCACTACAAATAAAATAAACTAGCTAACAAAAAACTATAATTAAATATGCTAAGTATTACAGTACCCAACTTAATAATAAAGTATGACTAGTTTTTTTTTCTTAATATTACAACTCGTCTCTAACCTCGCTATCTTGAGTGTGGAACTAAAAATTATGTTCATACTCTATATGAAAGGGTCTAAAGTTAGAAATTTAGAATTTTAGACAAATTGTGTTATGAAGTATGTAAGAATGAAAGTTGAATTATGAAAGTTAAAGATAGCGAGAACTCCTTCGGTGTTAAGCAGCCGGATTTTGCTTACCTAGGCAAAATCCTGCTCTAACAGGCGGGGTACTGTAACGTTGCACATTACTTAGATGTAGAAAAGTAAGTAAACACTAATAAAAAACTAAAACTAAAATAGATACCTAACTAAAAATATTAAACTAACTTATTTTCTAATTAAAAAAACTAACGTTTTACATTATCGATTACGGGCCCCTAAACCCAAGTCAGTAAAACCACTATGAAGATGGTTACGAGAGGAGTCAACTTCAAACCGAATGCGAGTCGATGCTTGGCAAACTTAACCGTCGGCATTCGAAATTGTACAACGTCAAAGTGCGGTTGCTGCCCGCCGATGTTAACATTTGTAAACGACTATTTTCTATATTTTAATAGTGAAATCTAGTGTATCCCTCTAGGGTGAGTTCTCATATTTTTCTTATCATTGTAAGCTGTTCTGATCTATCCAATCAACTGCTTGAGGAGACGGGTCGCTGTACTTTGGACCTCATGTGGCTGGTTGGTGCGACATTTGGCTGTGGAGCTCAACTGACCACTTCTATCGGTCATTCTAGGATCCAAGACCTGGCTGAGAACCTGATCCAAAGACGTGGTTGAGGATCTATTCCTACCTACATCATTCCGCCTACTGAGGACCTGATCCAGGAGACTGTATCTGAGGACCGGACCTATTTTTTACACCTTCTGCACTTCTGCTGCTGCACGCTACCAGCAGCCTACCTATCTGTAACTGGACGAGCTCATCTCCGGGTCGTCGGTCTGCCGCCGCCAGGAGTCTGAGGCCAGTGCACCCTAATCTACCTACCCTGTGAATGAGTTTCGGGGAGTGCAATTTATTGGCAATAAACTTTTTAATTCTATAAATCTTTAAGTCTTTTCAAACCCACTACCTAAACCCAGTAGACGTTACAGTGGCGCCCGATTTACGTGGTGAATTGCACTACCCATAATTCCTTCGCAGGTAAATAACTCTTGCAGCTTGAATTGTGCTATTTTTCTTGTAAACGAATTGGTGTTTTATGCTATACATAGTGAACTGGTGTCTACATAGAATATTCACTTAACTAGTACCTAATATCTACCTATATACTTGTTTAGTCCTGATTTCTAAAATTTAATATTGTTAAATCTAACTTGAAATATAGCTATTCTTAAAAACCTACCAGTTCACTATTTATCTATCATTTTCGACTTAATTGTGTGCTTGGTATATGCTTAGCGCGTAATTGCGGCATATTTATTCACTACCTACATTAGTTCTCATAATCATTCTATTCCATCACCACTTTCGTATAGTAAATTATTGTAACAGAACAGCAAATAACCTTGGCTTTCGTTCAACACTATCGAATTATTTCATAATACCGACATAGGTAATTTCAAAATTGTTTTTCTAAAGTAAATTGTTCTTATAGTTCACTGTACAAATAGAAATCATTTATATAATTTATGCTATTGTAGTAAGCTTATTTTGCCATATTTTATCTATCAATTTTGAACGTCTAAAGCTATGGGAACTCACCCTATTACCTATTTTCTTCTAAATAAAAACGAACTTTCTTACGAAGTTACAATTCGAGGGGAGGAGCCATCATCAACAGTATTGGGTTTGCGCAAACAAATTGTTAAGTTGACCTCTCTGTATTCACCTGATGATATGCAAGAATCCGGAATTGATATTGTTACTGACTTGGAAGGTACGACCGCGTCCCTTAAAGACCTGTCTGTGCGTGTTGCTAACTTGGAAACTAAATGTGAGGATAGTGCATTAAAACGCACTATCGCTCTAAAAAATCATATCTACCATAGACTAAAAAGAATGAAACCTGAAACGGAGGAGCCAACTAAATCGTATAATGCTTTAACTGGACAATACAACAGCCTGTCAACTAGACTAGGCCAATTTCAAATTAAATCTAAACCGATACCTACCGAAAATGCCACATCCGACGTTGATAAGGTACATTCACCATCTACAAGCAATGTCGTGCCTATTGTGAACATGTCGTGCGAACGATCATTTGTTAATGAATTAAACAAAATTAAATTCAATGGTAACTCATGCGTTCGTACATTTATACAGAAAGTTAATGAGTTTAGCATTTCCAGAAATATACCCTCGGATAAACTGTTAAGGTATGCTACGGAGATTTTTACCGAGAATGCATTGCATTGGTTTCGAAGTGTGAAAGATAGTGTGACTGATTGGGACGAATTAACTCAACTACTAATTGCTGATTTTAGTAAGTTTGACTATGACTACCGCTTAATGTCAGAGATTCGCTGCCGAACTCAGGGAGATTCTGAAAACATTGTAGTGTATATTGCTATTATGTCTGAACTTTTCTCAAGGTTGTCTAAACAGTTGTCTGAAGCTGAGAAACTAGACGTGTTGCTACACAACATCCGTCCCTGTTATGCTAATGTGTTGGCTTCCAATTCTACCGACATCAATTCAATAGAAAAACTACGTACACTCTGTCGTAATTACGAAAAAATTCAGTGCCTATCCTCTCAGTTTCACGAACCTCCAACAGTTTCTCATGCCACACTAGCACCTGATCTAGCGTTTAATAAAAAAACCAATTATTCAAATCAAAATAAAAATCAAAACTATAACTATACACATAAAAATTACAATAACTACCCTAATCAACATAAAAATCAAAACTATGTACAACAAAAATACAGCTTAGCTCAGAATAAATACACTTCTAATAACACAAATACCTACAAGAACACGCCATCTCATTCGAATAAGCCTAATAATTCCTATACCTACTCGACCGGCCAGACACTGCCAGTGGCCGCGGTCTACGGGACAGCTGATAACAAACCGGTTTTCTGCCCGCGCTGTCGCTCGCAAGATCATAGCCTGTCCCAATGTAAACAGGAACGCTTTCCTATTTGTTTTAAATGCGGAAAGAAAAATACAACCTATCCTAACTGCGATGTATGTCAAAAGGGCACTAGTCCAAAAAACTAATAGATAAGGATCGGCGCTTAGGTACTAAAACTAATAATTTTAACGACAAAGAGTGGCAAGAGTGGTTACTAACCATCAAAAAGTTCTACTCATGCTATTCTATAGCGTCAATCCTTGATACTAAACCTGTGAATGACAAACGTCCCTATGTTACAGTAAAAGTCAATAATCTGTCAATTTGTGGATTGCTCGACTCTGGTTCGGCAGTAACAATTCTTGGTAATAATTCACATATGTCTTTACTATCCCAAGGCTTCCACATGAGTAAAAATGATAACTCCTTATTGTTTGTTGCTGCTGGAGGGCAACAAATGTCTCCAATAGGTTATGTGAGCCTACCTATCTCTTTTGAGAATAATCTACATATTCTCAAAGCTTATGTCATACCAAACATTAATACAAACTTAATACTAGGTATAGATTTTTGGCAAAAATTTAATATTTGTCCTAAATATCTAAGCTCCATTTCTTTAGGTCCGACTACAGACCTAGGTATTTCTGAAATTGGCACCGAAACTAAAAAACACTTGCACTGCTACGATGAGCTAACGGAGACACAGCGCGTGACGGCCGATAATATTATTACTCAGTTTAGGAACATCTCTGCGGAACAGTGTGGTTTAGGGCGCACTAGCTTAATAACACACCGTATTGACACCGGCGACTCACTACCTATTCGACAACGTTACTACAGGATGTCCCCTGAAAAGCAGCGTATTTTAGGCGAAGAGTTAGACGAAATGCTAAAGCTAGGAGTAGTTGAGCCATGCGAGAGCCCCTGGTCTTCACCTGTTCTACTCGTACCTAAAAAAAATGGCCAGTTACGGTTCTGTCTAGACAGCCGTAAACTAAATTCTGTCACTAAAAAAGATGCTTATAATCTACCGTACATCTCTGAAATTTTAGATAGCCTAAGTAATGCTAAATACCTAAGTAGTATTGACCTGTCTAAAAGTTTTTGGCAGATTCCGATAGAGGAGTCCGACAGAAATAAGACATCTTTTTACATACCTACTCGCGGCACTTATCGTTTTATTACTACACCCTTTGGGTTGACTAACGCGCCCGCCACGTCCACTTAACAAAATGAAATAATTCGATAGTGTTGAACGAAAGCCAAGGTTATTTGCTGTTCTGTTACAATAATTTACTATACGAAAGTGGTGATGGAATAGAATGATTATGAGAACTAATGTAGGTAGTGAATAAATATGCCGCAATTACGCGCTAAGCATATACCAAGCACACAATTAAGTCGAAAATGATAGATAAATAGTGAACTGGTAGGTTTTTAAGAATAGCTATATTTCAAGTTAGATTTAACAATATTAAATTTTAGAAATCAGGACTAAACAAGTATATAGGTAGATATTAGGTACTAGTTAAGTGAATATTCTATGTAGACACCAGTTCACTATGTATAGCATAAAACACCAATTCGTTTACAAGAAAAATAGCACAATTCAAGCTGCAAGAGTTATTTACCTGCGAAGGAATTATGGGTAGTGCAATTCACCACGTAAATCGGGCGCCACTGTAACGTCTACTGGGTTTAGGTAGTGGGTTTGAAAAGACTTAAAGATTTATAGAATTAAAAAGTTTATTGCCAATAAATTGCACTCCCCGAAACTCATTCACAGGGTAGGTAGATTAGGGTGCACTGGCCTCAGACTCCTGGCGGCGGCAGACCGACGACCCGGAGATGAGCTCGTCCAGTTACAGATAGGTAGGCTGCTGGTAGCGTGCAGCAGCAGAAGTGCAGAAGGTGTAAAAAATAGGTCCGGTCCTCAGATACAGTCTCCTGGATCAGGTCCTCAGTAGGCGGAATGATGTAGGTAGGAATAGATCCTCAACCACGTCTTTGGATCAGGTTCTCAGCCAGGTCTTGGATCCTAGAATGACCGATAGAAGTGGTCAGTTGAGCTCCACAGCCAAATGTCGCACCAACCAGCCACATGAGGTCCAAAGTACAGCGACCCGTCTCCTCAAGCAGTTGATTGGATAGATCAGAACAGCTTACAATGATAAGAAAAATATGAGAACTCACCCTAGAGGGATACACTAGATTTCACTATTAAAATATAGAAAATAGTCGTTTACAAATGTTAACATCGGCGGGCAGCAACCGCACTTTGACGTTGTACAATTTCGAATGCCGACGGTTAAGTTTGCCAAGCATCGACTCGCATTCGGTTTGAAGTTGACTCCTCTCGTAACCATCTTCATAGTGGTTTTACTGACTTGGGTTTAGGGGCCCGTAATCGATAATGTAAAACGTTAGTTTTTTTAATTAGAAAATAAGTTAGTTTAATATTTTTAGTTAGGTATCTATTTTAGTTTTAGTTTTTTATTAGTGTTTACTTACTTTTCTACATCTAAGTAATGTGCAACGTTACAGCCTAATATCTCGGATTGTTTTTTCCATGATATTTTATTATCAATGGTTATTCCAAGGAACTTTGTTGCTTCAACTGTTTCTATAGTGTGGCCTTTATAGTTAATCTTTATGTCAGCTCTTATTATTCTTTGTGAGAAGTGCATAATTTTTGTTTTGTCTAAATTAATTTGCAGATGGTTAACTTCCATCCAGTGAATTATAGATTTAACGGTTTTATTTATTTCGTCTTCATATATTGTTATGTCATTGCATTCTATGACTACTGTGCCCTCATCTGCAAATAGAACCATAGGGTGTTTTACATGTATGGGTAGGTCATTGATATATATTAAGAAAAGTCAACTAAGTCTTAGAAGAGAAGACCAGAAAATTCATTTATTGAGTATAAAACCAGGAATGTAACATTTCGTCCTTTTAGACCGACTAATACGTCGACTAATACTATAGCTTTAAGCTACAATATCCTTAAATATCACTATCGATACCTGCAACTAGTTACTACTAAAAGCGGCTACTGAGCTGGTGTACAAATTTATCGCTCGCCTTTTTGAAGATGCAGTAAAACAGTCGTAAAATGTTAGCTCCGGCGCATTGGTCGTGAAGAAAAGCACAGGTTTATGGTTATTGCATTATTTTAGTCGCATTATGTGACAAAATGTCAGTGCTGAAAATCAGACATTGTTACAAAGTAGAACAGAAACGTGGTCGGACACGAAATTAGCGCCCCTTATGATTATAATCTGTGGCGCAAAACATACACAGGCGTCGTATTACTGGCACGCCTTCTTAGATTTTGATGACTATATCAGAGAATACTAAATATGTATGTATGTATGTAAACGTTTTATTGTACCAAAAATTACAACAACAACAACAATAAAATAGGAATTAGACTACGTACAAAGGCGGACTTATCCCACATAGGGATCTCTTCCAGTCAATCTTAGACTAACCGGAAGGACAAGTATAATGCGTTTAGTACCAAATTTTGATTAATAAATGTACTACATATGTACCTTTAATACAGTTTGAAAATACATATTATATAAACATAATCGAACAATATACATAGACGATACACGAATAAGTAAATGATACAAGTATCTATATATTTATGGTATATACATAAACTCGTACACATAACACATAAATATATTACAATATATATCCCAAGAAATACTTATTAGTAGTTTATATACTGTTATTAGTAGTTTATATACTGTAATATACGTCGGCATTTTCATTGCCCTCGATTCATGCGTGCCCCGGAACACAGCGCAGAATCACCCTGTTCTTTTCGCCCAGCGAATTCAATACTGTCACGCAGTTCTGCACCCACTTAGAGCTTATTGTCTCTGAAGCTAGTGCCATAAGAGCTGCTTGACTATCCGAATGGATATATATGTGATTTCATACGATACTCCACATGACCTAGTAACCACATTATAAAAATTTTGCCCCCAACATTTCGACCCCTTTTACAATGGAAATAAACATATTTTTAATTTCATTCATTTGCAATAAAGTTTGGCAAGCATTATTTAAATCTAGTCCATAGCATTAGTAGTTCTGTGACAGACGGCCGGACGGATGGACGGACGAAGTCGGACAATAAGGGTTCCGTTTTTACCATTTTGGTACAGAACCCTAAAAAGAGTACATTCGTGCGTACATTATACGGCTTGGGTATTTCCGGACAAGTACAATTTGGATCTTTTTAAAGGAAGAGTGACTGGGCATCTTCTGGGTAAGCGCGCTCCACCTTAGGCCTCATCATCACTTACCATCAGGTGAAATTGAGGCCAAGCGCAAACCCATCAACAATAAAAAAAACATTGTAAAGACTTTTTTTAATAATAGCGGCCACAGCAGACAGATTGGATGGCAGAATCTATAAAATTCTTTGTCAAGTTTTTAAACTAGTTGAATGTAGAGTTATACGTAATTAATAATAGCACAGATTGGGGCGTAGAGGCGTGCAAATGCTACAACCGTAGCTCGCTGCTACGAATTTTCAGTACATGCTCAATAATTGGGATGAAACTGATAAACATCACAAAGAATTGATATGAATACAGTTTTGAACTAAAGTTTGTAATAAGTTCCACCAAAGATAATATATACTAGAGGTTCCACTAATTTATTAAAACCCGATCATTTCTGCTATAAGCAATCAATCACTAGATTATTTTTTTATTAAAAGAGTCGTTTTTTACACATAGGTAAAACATTAACACAGATTTCAAACCAGTAGTATTTTCTTATGTACAACAGAAAAAACTACCATACTTAACTACAGACTAGACAATTTCTGAAAAGGAAATAATCAAGTCGACTAATGATATGAAAGCACCAGCTATAAGCTGCCTTTCCATTTAAAATAAAATAAATAAATGAAATAAGACTTTCCGTTCAATGAAAACTAGGTATATAATACCCAAACTAAGCTAGTTTAGTCTCCTCTAAATCAAATACATTATTTAACTATATTTCGACCTATGTTATAATTGTAACTCTCATTCAAACTTAATTGCAAAAACTGGTTCATTACGGCAAAAACTGTGAGTTCGCCCGCGTGGGTAATGTAGCGCTTAACGATGAGGCACTCACCCAAAAAAACTATGGACGACTAGAAGAGCCACTCAACTCTTTTATAGTTCTACAATTTTGTAGATAATTTGTTAGATATTTATGTAGGTAGTTTTCTTCGTAGTAGAAATTCTATCAAAAAACTAGTATAAATAGCAAGTTTTTTTTAAAACTGGTTAGAGCCTCCCAGGCATTAGGGCCATGTAAGACGCCTATCTAATATTTTCATAGCATTTATTGTATGGCCAACAAGTCAGTCAAACGTTTCTGTTATGAGACTTACTACCTCATCATAAGAAAACAGTGGTATAGTGGTGGAACTGTATATTGAAATACCTACTTCGGAGTTAAAAATAATAATGATTACAAACTAATAAAACCGGAATTATGAAAAATGTATTAGGTACTAACTAAAAAGTAGGTACCAAACGCTGTTAAACATTCATTAACGGTTTTTACCATAAACTTTACGATACAAGTGAACTTGACCCGCATTGTTAACTGTCCCTTCACGCCGCGTGGAGGTACATTTAGCGGCTGTACATCCAGGGAGACAGGCTATAAATCATCTTGTCGGCCGGGGTGTTAACGACCGATACATCTCAGATATACCATTGTGCGCGACACCACATTGATATGCAGCTGGGTAAGACAAGTGACATACAACGACGATGTTGCTAGCCCGATAAATTTTAGTAACTTTTCATTCTGTAAGCCACATCTCAACAACTAGTGAAAATACCAATAATTGCGTGTGTTTTTAATGTAAGTAAAATGTTAATTATACAGGATATTCTATAATTGGTTGATAGTGCATGATGGAAGATGAGTTTTTTTGAAGTACTATACAATTATATGTTAAATCATTTTTTTTTATTTAACTATCAAATTTTTTCAAGATAAATATGGGGTCATATTGACTAGAAATGATCACTATACACCTCGTTTATCCAAAACGTGCTAAGTATTGTATTGGTAACTTTTTCCATCCTTAGGCTTGTTTATCGTCTGCTGTTCGGCGGAAAACGTGAATAGTACTGGGCGGATTAAGGTGATATTTGGAAGCAGAAATTTACTTTCCGAAATATTTCAGGAAAGATATAATAAATAATAATCAAAAATTGACTCTTCTATTATTTTTGTAAGAAGGTCTTAAATGGAGACGTCGGTTATTGACGCGAATACAAACCGATGGACTTAAAATCCTTCACTGTAATAAATACCTTGTCTTTCAAAATAACACGACAATATAGTTAGTAATAAATACATAATAGATATTACGATCGCTCTCTTCTCCTACAGGCCACCTAAAAGTATGTAACTAGCCCTAGAACAGGCCTACGTCTTTTTAAGCTGTTACTGCAACACCGTGTCTCGTTACTACACGCATGCCCATTAAAAAGTATGTATAACAATATGTTGTACCATGTTTTCTGATTGATGTTTATTAAATAAATAAATAAAAACTTAAAACGAAAATAAAATTCACAAGAAGTCAGCATTCCTGTTGATTACTGTAGCTCTGTTAGTTAACACCAGGGATAGGTCAATCACAGGTCAAAATCCTAATCGCATGTAAATAATCAGACTCAAATAATATTCAGAAACGTAACCACGGATATATCCGTGCTCCATTTTACTACGTATTGAGATTTTAAGTAAATATTTGAATTTCCAGTAATAGAGCTAAACGGTCTTCGTAACGCAAAGCTAAATTACTCAGTCAGTTTGTACTACGTAAACAGAATGAGCAGGCAGGTAATACAAACTAATTTTAGTATACAGTAAAACGTGAAAATTAATTAAGGGGGATGTAGAATGGCCGTTGAAAGTTTCCGGGCCGCCGCCCCGCCTGCCGCCGCCCCGCTGCGTTGCCCTTAGCCGCAGACGCACTTTGAACAGCCTGTACAAACCAACCATAGATTAATTTGTTTGATAGATGTTTTTTTAAGCAAGGCTGCGGCCCCTGTTGTAAACTTTGGCCGATTTTGTCTCTCAAGCTATAAATATATTATAATAGAAATGTAAAGATTGTAAGTATTCTCTATGTGTGTGTATGTATTATTCTCCGAGGAACCGATTTAGAAAAGTATTTCTGATATTCCCTATAACAAACAAACTTACTTATTATATTATAGTTCAGATAAATAAACCAACATTGAAGTGTTTTAGGGAATGAGAAAGCAGGTTGAGCTTGTGAAATTTTAAAGATAGCTGACTTGCCTTAGGTGGCCTCGTAATGCGAAACGTCAAATACAGAGTTCTCCAACTTATTATGCAAGGGAAGATTGTAGGCAGGAGAAAATATTGCTGGTTCTTTTTAGCCAGCAGTATTTTCTCCTGCCTGTTATGTGACGCAACTAATTTGGATGCAGTACCACTCCACTGTTGCGAACAAGGACCTTTAGAGTTAAAGTATTTTAGAATAATTCTTTGGTCCACTAACATATAATAAGAAACCACATAGCTAAAAAAATGAAAGTGAAACCATTAACAAAAACATTTTACAAATGGCTACTTGATAAAAAAAATTGTGTGGATTTTTTTTTAATTTAAACCCTAGATTTGCATGCTAATAAGGTAGCAGAATTGCGTAGCTACATTTTGACGACCACCTCTCTATCATGTAATTTAACATATTCTTGCAAATAAATACTTTTCATTTCAATAAAAGTTCACCTCAATTATTAATCTCATATCAACTGAAATACCTATAAAAGGAAATTATAAATCTGCGTTCCTATGGGCGCTCAACTTTGTGGAGTGTGATGTGATGAGGCAACTTCGTCAATTTCATACATCTTAGTCGAAAGGCGAAGTCGTAAACTCAAGCCGATATTTTCCATAATGTTATACTTAATCATAACTTTGTAATAACAAATAATATGGATTTGGATTTGTTCTGCACTGGCACCACATTCGTGAAGCGTATCATGGCGAATGACTTCAATTATGACGCCTAAACTCGCACTGCACTGATCATAATCTACCCGCGTATATGTATTATTTTTTTTATATCTGTAAATGTGTTTTCTTGATCATTATTTTGTTTGTTAGTGTAAAGTATTGTAATTTTGTTTTTTAGTTTCTGTATCTCGTAATACCTCACTTAAGTATATTTGTTATTTATTGAGTTTGTGAAAAGGTATTGCTATTTATAAGTGGGGACTTGTAATCAGCATTGATTTATATTTAAATTATTATTTATTTTGTAATTTGTCTGTAAATCTTCCTCAAAGTAAATAAATAAATAAAAATGGTTATGAACAGGGATAGGAATTAGATAGTGTCATTTCTGTACTTACGATGGCATGTTTATGCTAATATGGATATTACGGTATTTTTCAGAGTTGTAAAAAGAACATAAGTTAGGTATAACAAATTACCTATTCATTACTACAAAAACTAGTATATTTTACATACAACAGTATACAAGTAATTTATGTTCGGATACTTATACCGTTAGGTAACTTAATCAAACATGCGTACCTTTACATCTGTACCATATGTGTGTACCCTCGAAGTTATGAATAAGCCACTAAGTTACGCCAAAAGCACAATACCGGCTGTTTTGGCGTTTGGCAGAATATGTCGGCAGAAACATGCCCAAACGTTGATTGGCAGCCGAGTGAAACGGCTGCATTCAGTCAATAGCAGCACGCTATACCGCAGCGGTGGTTTCTAAACTGGGGGCAAAACACCCGTATAGGTAAAACAAATTATATCAGCCGAAATATGTTCACTTCTGAACATAAGCCTCCATAATAGAATGGTACTTTTGGTGAACTGTCCATTGGGGGATTTGCTATAATCACCACGCTTGGCATACGGATTGGTGATCGCAGTATAATGATCTTAATATACACAGGAGAAATTTGATGACCACCGGTCTAACATATAACCTGTTCTAGCAAATAAATATATTTCATTTCATTTCAAAGCTGCTGCCCGTCCCTTAGTCGCCTTGATGACACCCACCCACGGGATAATTGGGGGTGGCCCTATTCTAAGCCGGGAACCACACGGCAAAAAATATATTATGCCATCTAATGCATCTAAATAAGTTTTCTGATTAGTATTAGTAGTACACATGGATATTTAGTAAAAAGATACAAATTGCGTTAAAGGCATAAAATTCGGTACGATTGATAAAATTAAAAAAAAAATTGCTTGTTACAACATTATTTGCAGCTTGTTATAGCGTAACGCTTGCACTAGATTATCGTTTTTAACAGGATATGCAGAAATAAGATTACTATATTATATTAATTTAAATCAGAGGTAGGTACATAGTATTTCCCAATGGAGCGAAATGCAATCACTTATTTGCAATTTCTACAGCTCTACAAAAAATGTATCAGACTCCAATTGTCAGATATGTACGGAACCTTGGCCTATTCAGTCATCCTGCAGTAGTCTGTCACACATCGTGAATATCTCCTTCATTAGTTTTATTAGAATAAATTAAAAAATTCTAAATAGTAAAAAATAAAAATTTATTATTCATATCACCAAAAAATACCTAGAAACTTAATACGATAGTTTTTTAGCAGATTTAAGTTTAGGAGATAAAACTCGTTTATCTCACCCTAATTCATGTACGCCACATTTTTCTTCAGACTACAAAAGTTAAAGTTTGGAACCACTGCTCCATATCGAGTTAGTTACCGTTATACAGACCGCGAGCGCTGACGACTGAGGGTAAGTCTTCCGTGGCACTATGCACGGATGGAGACCAAAATGAGGCCAGTTTGACTTTATAATTGTCTGTAATATGAACGTATAAGTTACAGATTTTAAACATGAACAAATAGCATATCTTGTATAGGTATAGTTGATGAATAACTCTGATGTAGTGTGACTACGAGGAAATAAAACAGGTCCAAGAGGCCTTGTCCCGTGCCGTCCAAGTGCCGTGTGGTTTCCGGTAGACCACTCCAACTCTTCCCGTGGATGTCGTACAAGGCGACTAAGGGAATACATTATAAAACATCAGTCAGGCCTCCCCAACCCGTCTGGCCAGCGCGGGGAGTGTAGTCCAAATCCTCCGTCTGTCTCCGGCAGATGAGAGAGGGTTGAGCTCCTGCAATGGAGATAAAAATAACGTGATGATGATGATGAAGAAGAGGCCTTACTGCAGAAGAGACCAGGAAACAAAATTTTAGAAGATTTCGAGGAAGCATAAACAAATGCTTTTACGTGCCTGCAGGGAGAACATGGATACTTTCGCCCCGCTACGCTGCGGTACGCAAAACACACCACGGGAGCACGGAAAAGAACTAAGAATGCTCATAATCCAGGACATTCTCTACTTTAAAGTAAGAGAGCAATTTTTTTTTGGGAGATGAATAAATGATTTTATATTTGTTTTTATTTTACATATATATTCAAAGTTTTAACATAATCGGTCTAGAAGTTTTTGAGTTATCCAACAAACAAAGCACAGGAGTCTATTCGTTTCGAAAGATCCCTAAAAACAACTTTAACTGCTGTTTTTTTTTTATTAAGCTGTTGGAAAACATTCGAACGGTTTTATCTCTTGTACATTTAGTTCTAACGGTGCAACTGATTAACCAATAGCGAAGCCGATCCGAAGCCAGGCTAGATAGAATACTTTTTAACCGCTTTCTATCGGAAAACTAGCAGTATAACTAATTGGACTAAGCCAGCGTTTTAATGTTCACCATAGATCGGACTTTTCATGGAAAAATATGACTTGAGGCAATTGTTATCGAAGAATGTATTGTCACTGGGGTACCGTTTACAATTTTATTATCGCCGCTAACTTTAGCTGCGGGGTATGATGCGGCTGGTGGATGCGGGGTGTGGTGACGCTCATTGGTGAATGCCTATGTCCAACAGTAGACGTCTGGAGGGTGATAGCGATAGAAAAATTTAAACTGCATTGAGCACTATTAATGTCACATTTTTGCACCGAAACTTCCGACCGATGATGATCACTAACACTACGTCTAGAAGGTGATACCGATAGAAAAATTTAAATTGCATGGAGCACTATGAATGTCACATTTTTGCACCGAAACTTCCGACCGATGATGATCACTAACACTACCAACCTCTGTAGTCTGTGTAGGTACTTGCTATTCAGACTTCATCGGTCCTACTACGAAACTTCCATACCGAGCTTTTGTTGGGTAAGCCTGAATGAATACCTTTTGTGAACTTGCGAGCGGGCCTTTTGTTCTATTAACATATTAACTCATTAAACCATTTCATCATTGTTATAAATAAAATGGGAGAAAAGCAAACGAAACGGGATGAAATTAAATTAAATTCGGCGGCTGTAACGATGGTCATTACGACGATAGCGCGAGATTGTGGCCACGTTCCACGGTGGCCCTGTGATGGGGGCCCCGTTATGGGCCTCTCATTAGCACCACGTAAAAATGAAATATTGCAAAGTCTTATTGTTATACAATTCTAGGTGTTGCCCGCGACTTTTTCCGCGTGGACAACTTAACATCACAAATTATTACGAGTATATATTTTCCGTAGAAATTTGATATTTTTTCGGGATAAAAACTATCCTATGTCCTATTCCAGGACCTAACCTATATTGTACTAAGTTTCATCACGATCCGTCCAGTGGTTGCGACATGATTGAGTAACAAACATCCAAATATCCGAACATCAAAATATCCAAAATTTCGCATTAATTATATTAGTACGATTATTCAGATGATATATTTTATAACTTTCGAATCTAATACTGCAGCCTTTTCACAGACCAAAACAAAACAATTTATACATTTAACATACATACATATTGCTCACGTCTTGGACCCAGAGGGGTAGGTAGAGACGATGTATCGCCACTTTGCGCAATCCAATAAGGTACCTAAACTGTTATGTTTATTAACTGCTTAAAACAAAACATAATGCGCAAACGTAGGCACCTAATTTCCCTCTTAATCTGTTTAGTTCCTTTCTTGATCTTGTATTCAAGTTAATTTAATTTAATTCCTTTGCACTGCTTTCTCAGAGCTTGTTTATCAAGACGAGAATTATTAATCAACTACAGTCCTATTTGGACAGCACTACGCTCAAACTTATAATTACTCGTATATACTGTAAGGTGCCTTACAGTTCCAAATAAATATTTACATATATGTATCTAGTACATACGGACATGCATTGACGTCAGAAAACAACGAAGGGAACCTATTTTCGATCAAAATGAACTGATAATTAATAAATAAATTGTAAAAATGTCTAGATTTAGTTATATGTCATATATTATATCATTTAAGAAAGTCATTTATGTTATAGTAGCTCTTTTCAATTAAAAACGCATGTAGCTTAATTTGGAATATTTAAAATTTTGTGTCCTTATGCTGTTCGGAGCTTTGTTATAGATTTTTGGTGCCAAGCAAACGAAACTTTTTGTCAGTATTGCTGTCTTGGATAAAAATTTACATAGTAGTACGTTTTGTTCGCGGACAAGAGTTTTTCTATTTCGCATTTGTATGACCCTCCTAAACAATGCGGTGTTCGCCTTTACAAATATGGCAACTTCATAAATGTACATGCAAAGTAAAAGTTAACATGCTGAGTCTTTTAAAATGTGGCTGTCAGCTGTCAGTAGTTTTTAGTCCACCCATTGATCTAATGCATCGTTCTTGAGCCTTGAAAGTTGTTTATCGTTCTGATGAAATTCCCCAAAACATTATAATAATAATTAAACTTTATTTCAGACTAGCTGTCTGCCCGCGACTTCGTCCGCGTGGACCACGGAACTTTATAAATTATATAGCATATGACACTTGTAGATTTTTTCCTACTTACTTGATATTTTTGACAATTTACACAATATCTTTATAAATTGTAGCCTATGTGTTATTCTGATGTAAAAGCTATATTAATGTAAAGTTTCACTAAAATCCATTCAGTAGTTTTTACGTGAAAGAGTAACAAACATCCATCCATCCATACTTACAAACTTTCGCGTCTATAATATTAGTAGGAAGGATAATAATTTTTCATACAATTTGCCATAGCGTAGAGTTGATGCAACCTTTCCGTGGTAAGCCGTTAGCACGGCCTTCGCATTAGCTACCTTAGATAGCTTGTACAGGGCGTGCGTTTAAGTCTTTTCAAACCCACTACCTAAACCCAGTAGACGTTACAAGGCAACAAATTCCACAAAAGTGCCTTCGCCCTGTACAAGCTATCTAAGGTAGCTAATGCGAAGGCCGTGCTAACGGCTTACCACGGAAAGGTTGCATCAACTCTACGCTATGGCAAATTGTATGAAAAATTATTATCCTTCCTACTAATATTATAGACGCGAAAGTTTGTAAGTATGGATGGATGGATGTTTGTTACTCTTTCACGTAAAAACTACTGAATGGATTTTAGTGAAACTTTACATTAATATAGCTTTTACATCAGAATAACACATAGGCTACAATTTATAAAGATATTGTGTAAATTGTCAAAAATATCAAGTAAGTAGGAAAAAATCTACAAGTGTCATATGCTATATAATTTATAAAGTTCCGTGGTCCACGCGGACGAAGTCGCGGGCAGACAGCTAGTCTGAAATAAAGTTTAATTATTATTATAATGTTTTGGGGAATTTCATCAGAACGATAAACAACTTTCAAGGCTCAAGAACGATGCATTAGATCAATGGGTGGACTAAAAACTACTGACAGCTGACAGCCACATTTTAAAAGACTCAGCATGTTAACTTTTACTTTGCATGTACATTTATGAAGTTGCCATATTTGTAAAGGCGAACACCGCATTGTTTAGGAGGGTCATACAAATGCGAAATAGAAAAACTCTTGTCCGCGAACAAAACGTACTACTATGTAAATTTTTATCCAAGACAGCAATACTGACAAAAAGTTTCGTTTGCTTGGCACCAAAAATCTATAACAAAGCTCCGAACAGCATAAGGACACAAAATTTTAAATATTCCAAATTAAGCTACATGCGTTTTTAATTGAAAAGAGCTACTATAACATAAATGACTTTCTTAAATGATATAATATATGACATATAACTAAATCTAGACATTTTTACAATTTATTTATTAATTATCAGTTCATTTTGATCGAAAATAGGTTCCCTTCGTTGTTTTCTGACGTCAATGCATGTCCGTATGTACTAGATACATATATGTAAATATTTATTTGGAACTGTAAGGCACCTTACAGTATATACGAGTAATTATAAGTTTGAGCGTAGTGCTGTCCAAATAGGACTGTAGTTGATTAATAATTCTCGTCTTGATAAACAAGCTCTGAGAAAGCAGTGCAAAGGAATTAAATTAAATTAACTTGAATACAAGATCAAGAAAGGAACTAAACAGATTAAGAGGGAAATTAGGTGCCTACGTTTGCGCATTATGTTTTGTTTTAAGCAGTTAATAAACATAACAGTTTAGGTACCTTATTGGATTGCGCAAAGTGGCGATACATCGTCTCTACCTACCCCTCTGGGTCCAAGACGTGAGCAATATGTATGTATGTTAAATGTATAAATTGTTTTGTTTTGGTCTGTGAAAAGGCTGCAGTATTAGATTCGAAAGTTATAAAATATATCATCTGAATAATCGTACTAATATAATTAATGCGAAATTTTGGATATTTTGATGTTCGGATATTTGGATGTTTGTTACTCAATCATGTCGCAACCACTGGACGGATCGTGATGAAACTTAGTACAATATAGGTTAGGTCCTGGAATAGGACATAGGATAGTTTTTATCCCGAAAAAATATCAAATTTCTACGGAAAATATATACTCGTAATAATTTGTGATGTTAAGTTGTCCACGCGGAAAAAGTCGCGGGCAACACCTAGAATTGTATAACAATAAGACTTTGCAATATTTCATTTTTACGTGGTGCTAATGAGAGGCCCATAACGGGGCCCCCATCACAGGGCCACCGTGGAACGTGGCCACAATCTCGCGCTATCGTCGTAATGACCATCGTTACAGCCGCCGAATTTAATTTAATTTCATCCCGTTTCGTTTGCTTTTCTCCCATTTTATTTATAACAATGATGAAATGGTTTAATGAGTTAATATGTTAATAGAACAAAAGGCCCGCTCGCAAGTTCACAAAAGGTATTCATTCAGGCTTACCCAACAAAAGCTCGGTATGGAAGTTTCGTAGTAGGACCGATGAAGTCTGAATAGCAAGTACCTACACAGACTACAGAGGTTGGTAGTGTTAGTGATCATCATCGGTCGGAAGTTTCGGTGCAAAAATGTGACATTCATAGTGCTCCATGCAATTTAAATTTTTCTATCGGTATCACCTTCTAGACGTAGTGTTAGTGATCATCATCGGTCGGAAGTTTCGGTGCAAAAATGTGACATTAATAGTGCTCAATGCAGTTTAAATTTTTCTATCGCTATCACCCTCCAGACGTCTACTGTTGGACATAGGCATTCACCAATGAGCGTCACCACACCCCGCATCCACCAGCCGCATCATACCCCGCAGCTAAAGTTAGCGGCGATAATAAAATTGTAAACGGTACCCCAGTGACAATACATTCTTCGATAACAATTGCCTCAAGTCATATTTTTCCATGAAAAGTCCGATCTATGGTGAACATTAAAACGCTGGCTTAGTCCAATTAGTTATACTGCTAGTTTTCCGATAGAAAGCGGTTAAAAAGTATTCTATCTAGCCTGGCTTCGGATCGGCTTCGCTATTGGTTAATCAGTTGCACCGTTAGAACTAAATGTACAAGAGATAAAACCGTTCGAATGTTTTCCAACAGCTTAATAAAAAAAAAACAGCAGTTAAAGTTGTTTTTAGGGATCTTTCGAAACGAATAGACTCCTGTGCTTTGTTTGTTGGATAACTCAAAAACTTCTAGACCGATTATGTTAAAACTTTGAATATATATGTAAAATAAAAACAAATATAAAATCATTTATTCATCTCCCAAAAAAAAATTGCTCTCTTACTTTAAAGTAGAGAATGTCCTGGATTATGAGCATTCTTAGTTCTTTTCCGTGCTCCCGTGGTGTGTTTTGCGTACCGCAGCGTAGCGGGGCGAAAGTATCCATGTTCTCCCTGCAGGCACGTAAAAGCATTTGTTTATGCTTCCTCGAAATCTTCTAAAATTTTGTTTCCTGGTCTCTTCTGCAGTAAGGCCTCTTCTTCATCATCATCATCACGTTATTTTTATCTCCATTGCAGGAGCTCAACCCTCTCTCATCTGCCGGAGACAGACGGAGGATTTGGACTACACTCCCCGCGCTGGCCAGACGGGTTGGGGAGGCCTGACTGATGTTTTATAATGTATTCCCTTAGTCGCCTTGTACGACATCCACGGGAAGAGTTGGAGTGGTCTACCGGAAACCACACGGCACTTGGACGGCACGGGACAAGGCCTCTTGGACCTGTTTTATTTCCTCGTAGTCACACTACATCAGAGTTATTCATCAACTATACCTATACAAGATATGCTATTTGTTCATGTTTAAAATCTGTAACTTATACGTTCATATTACAGACAATTATAAAGTCAAACTGGCCTCATTTTGGTCTCCATCCGTGCATAGTGCCACGGAAGACTTACCCTCAGTCGTCAGCGCTCGCGGTCTGTATAACGGTAACTAACTCGATATGGAGCAGTGGTTCCAAACTTTAACTTTTGTAGTCTGAAGAAAAATGTGGCGTACATGAATTAGGGTGAGATAAACGAGTTTTATCTCCTAAACTTAAATCTGCTAAAAAACTATCGTATTAAGTTTCTAGGTATTTTTTGGTGATATGAATAATAAATTTTTATTTTTTACTATTTAGAATTTTTTAATTTATTCTAATAAAACTAATGAAGGAGATATTCACGATGTGTGACAGACTACTGCAGGATGACTGAATAGGCCAAGGTTCCGTACATATCTGACAATTGGAGTCTGATACATTTTTTGTAGAGCTGTAGAAATTGCAAATAAGTGATTGCATTTCGCTCCATTGGGAAATACTATGTACCTACCTCTGATTTAAATTAATATAATATAGTAATCTTATTTCTGCATATCCTGTTAAAAACGATAATCTAGTGCAAGCGTTACGCTATAACAAGCTGCAAATAATGTTGTAACAAGCAATTTTTTTTTTAATTTTATCAATCGTACCGAATTTTATGCCTTTAACGCAATTTGTATCTTTTTACTAAATATCCATGTGTACTACTAATACTAATCAGAAAACTTATTTAGATGCATTAGATGGCATAATATATTTTTTGCCGTGTGGTTCCCGGCTTAGAATAGGGCCACCCCCAATTATCCCGTGGGTGGGTGTCATCAAGGCGACTAAGGGACGGGCAGCAGCTTTGAAATGAAATGAAATATATTTATTTGCTAGAACAGGTTATATGTTAGACCGGTGGTCATCAAATTTCTCCTGTGTATATTAAGATCATTATACTGCGATCACCAATCCGTATGCCAAGCGTGGTGATTATAGCAAATCCCCCAATGGACAGTTCACCAAAAGTACCATTCTATTATGGAGGCTTATGTTCAGAAGTGAACATATTTCGGCTGATATAATTTGTTTTACCTATACGGGTGTTTTGCCCCCAGTTTAGAAACCACCGCTGCGGTATAGCGTGCTGCTATTGACTGAATGCAGCCGTTTCACTCGGCTGCCAATCAACGTTTGGGCATGTTTCTGCCGACATATTCTGCCAAACGCCAAAACAGCCGGTATTGTGCTTTTGGCGTAACTTAGTGGCTTATTCATAACTTCGAGGGTACACACATATGGTACAGATGTAAAGGTACGCATGTTTGATTAAGTTACCTAACGGTATAAGTATCCGAACATAAATTACTTGTATACTGTTGTATGTAAAATATACTAGTTTTTGTAGTAATGAATAGGTAATTTGTTATACCTAACTTATGTTCTTTTTACAACTCTGAAAAATACCGTAATATCCATATTAGCATAAACATGCCATCGTAAGTACAGAAATGACACTATCTAATTCCTATCCCTGTTCATAACCATTTTTATTTATTTATTTACTTTGAGGAAGATTTACAGACAAATTACAAAATAAATAATAATTTAAATATAAATCAATGCTGATTACAAGTCCCCACTTATAAATAGCAATACCTTTTCACAAACTCAATAAATAACAAATATACTTAAGTGAGGTATTACGAGATACAGAAACTAAAAAACAAAATTACAATACTTTACACTAACAAACAAAATAATGATCAAGAAAACACATTTACAGATATAAAAAAAATAATACATATACGCGGGTAGATTATGATCAGTGCAGTGCGAGTTTAGGCGTCATAATTGAAGTCATTCGCCATGATACGCTTCACGAATGTGGTGCCAGTGCAGAACAAATCCAAATCCATATTATTTGTTATTACAAAGTTATGATTAAGTATAACATTATGGAAAATATCGGCTTGAGTTTACGACTTCGCCTTTCGACTAAGATGTATGAAATTGACGAAGTTGCCTCATCACATCACACTCCACAAAGTTGAGCGCCCATAGGAACGCAGATTTATAATTTCCTTTTATAGGTATTTCAGTTGATATGAGATTAATAATTGAGGTGAACTTTTATTGAAATGAAAAGTATTTATTTGCAAGAATATGTTAAATTACATGATAGAGAGGTGGTCGTCAAAATGTAGCTACGCAATTCTGCTACCTTATTAGCATGCAAATCTAGGGTTTAAATTAAAAAAAAATCCACACAATTTTTTTTATCAAGTAGCCATTTGTAAAATGTTTTTGTTAATGGTTTCACTTTCATTTTTTTAGCTATGTGGTTTCTTATTATATGTTAGTGGACCAAAGAATTATTCTAAAATACTTTAACTCTAAAGGTCCTTGTTCGCAACAGTGGAGTGGTACTGCATCCAAATTAGTTGCGTCACATAACAGGCAGGAGAAAATACTGCTGGCTAAAAAGAACCAGCAATATTTTCTCCTGCCTACAATCTTCCCTTGCATAATAAGTTGGAGAACTCTGTATTTGACGTTTCGCATTACGAGGCCACCTAAGGCAAGTCAGCTATCTTTAAAATTTCACAAGCTCAACCTGCTTTCTCATTCCCTAAAACACTTCAATGTTGGTTTATTTATCTGAACTATAATATAATAAGTAAGTTTGTTTGTTATAGGGAATATCAGAAATACTTTTCTAAATCGGTTCCTCGGAGAATAATACATACACACACATAGAGAATACTTACAATCTTTACATTTCTATTATAATATATTTATAGCTTGAGAGACAAAATCGGCCAAAGTTTACAACAGGGGCCGCAGCCTTGCTTAAAAAAACATCTATCAAACAAATTAATCTATGGTTGGTTTGTACAGGCTGTTCAAAGTGCGTCTGCGGCTAAGGGCAACGCAGCGGGGCGGCGGCAGGCGGGGCGGCGGCCCGGAAACTTTCAACGGCCATTCTACATCCCCCTTAATTAATTTTCACGTTTTACTGTATACTAAAATTAGTTTGTATTACCTGCCTGCTCATTCTGTTTACGTAGTACAAACTGACTGAGTAATTTAGCTTTGCGTTACGAAGACCGTTTAGCTCTATTACTGGAAATTCAAATATTTACTTAAAATCTCAATACGTAGTAAAATGGAGCACGGATATATCCGTGGTTACGTTTCTGAATATTATTTGAGTCTGATTATTTACATGCGATTAGGATTTTGACCTGTGATTGACCTATCCCTGGTGTTAACTAACAGAGCTACAGTAATCAACAGGAATGCTGACTTCTTGTGAATTTTATTTTCGTTTTAAGTTTTTATTTATTTATTTAATAAACATCAATCAGAAAACATGGTACAACATATTGTTATACATACTTTTTAATGGGCATGCGTGTAGTAACGAGACACGGTGTTGCAGTAACAGCTTAAAAAGACGTAGGCCTGTTCTAGGGCTAGTTACATACTTTTAGGTGGCCTGTAGGAGAAGAGAGCGATCGTAATATCTATTATGTATTTATTACTAACTATATTGTCGTGTTATTTTGAAAGACAAGGTATTTATTACAGTGAAGGATTTTAAGTCCATCGGTTTGTATTCGCGTCAATAACCGACGTCTCCATTTAAGACCTTCTTACAAAAATAATAGAAGAGTCAATTTTTGATTATTATTTATTATATCTTTCCTGAAATATTTCGGAAAGTAAATTTCTGCTTCCAAATATCACCTTAATCCGCCCAGTACTATTCACGTTTTCCGCCGAACAGCAGACGATAAACAAGCCTAAGGATGGAAAAAGTTACCAATACAATACTTAGCACGTTTTGGATAAACGAGGTGTATAGTGATCATTTCTAGTCAATATGACCCCATATTTATCTTGAAAAAATTTGATAGTTAAATAAAAAAAAATGATTTAACATATAATTGTATAGTACTTCAAAAAAACTCATCTTCCATCATGCACTATCAACCAATTATAGAATATCCTGTATAATTAACATTTTACTTACATTAAAAACACACGCAATTATTGGTATTTTCACTAGTTGTTGAGATGTGGCTTACAGAATGAAAAGTTACTAAAATTTATCGGGCTAGCAACATCGTCGTTGTATGTCACTTGTCTTACCCAGCTGCATATCAATGTGGTGTCGCGCACAATGGTATATCTGAGATGTATCGGTCGTTAACACCCCGGCCGACAAGATGATTTATAGCCTGTCTCCCTGGATGTACAGCCGCTAAATGTACCTCCACGCGGCGTGAAGGGACAGTTAACAATGCGGGTCAAGTTCACTTGTATCGTAAAGTTTATGGTAAAAACCGTTAATGAATGTTTAACAGCGTTTGGTACCTACTTTTTAGTTAGTACCTAATACATTTTTCATAATTCCGGTTTTATTAGTTTGTAATCATTATTATTTTTAACTCCGAAGTAGGTATTTCAATATACAGTTCCACCACTATACCACTGTTTTCTTATGATGAGGTAGTAAGTCTCATAACAGAAACGTTTGACTGACTTGTTGGCCATACAATAAATGCTATGAAAATATTAGATAGGCGTCTTACATGGCCCTAATGCCTGGGAGGCTCTAACCAGTTTTAAAAAAAACTTGCTATTTATACTAGTTTTTTGATAGAATTTCTACTACGAAGAAAACTACCTACATAAATATCTAACAAATTATCTACAAAATTGTAGAACTATAAAAGAGTTGAGTGGCTCTTCTAGTCGTCCATAGTTTTTTTGGGTGAGTGCCTCATCGTTAAGCGCTACATTACCCACGCGGGCGAACTCACAGTTTTTGCCGTAATGAACCAGTTTTTGCAATTAAGTTTGAATGAGAGTTACAATTATAACATAGGTCGAAATATAGTTAAATAATGTATTTGATTTAGAGGAGACTAAACTAGCTTAGTTTGGGTATTATATACCTAGTTTTCATTGAACGGAAAGTCTTATTTCATTTATTTATTTTATTTTAAATGGAAAGGCAGCTTATAGCTGGTGCTTTCATATCATTAGTCGACTTGATTATTTCCTTTTCAGAAATTGTCTAGTCTGTAGTTAAGTATGGTAGTTTTTTCTGTTGTACATAAGAAAATACTACTGGTTTGAAATCTGTGTTAATGTTTTACCTATGTGTAAAAAACGACTCTTTTAATAAAAAAATAATCTAGTGATTGATTGCTTATAGCAGAAATGATCGGGTTTTAATAAATTAGTGGAACCTCTAGTATATATTATCTTTGGTGGAACTTATTACAAACTTTAGTTCAAAACTGTATTCATATCAATTCTTTGTGATGTTTATCAGTTTCATCCCAATTATTGAGCATGTACTGAAAATTCGTAGCAGCGAGCTACGGTTGTAGCATTTGCACGCCTCTACGCCCCAATCTGTGCTATTATTAATTACGTATAACTCTACATTCAACTAGTTTAAAAACTTGACAAAGAATTTTATAGATTCTGCCATCCAATCTGTCTGCTGTGGCCGCTATTATTAAAAAAAGTCTTTACAATGTTTTTTTTATTGTTGATGGGTTTGCGCTTGGCCTCAATTTCACCTGATGGTAAGTGATGATGAGGCCTAAGGTGGAGCGCGCTTACCCAGAAGATGCCCAGTCACTCTTCCTTTAAAAAGATCCAAATTGTACTTGTCCGGAAATACCCAAGCCGTATAATGTACGCACGAATGTACTCTTTTTAGGGTTCTGTACCAAAATGGTAAAAACGGAACCCTTATTGTCCGACTTCGTCCGTCCATCCGTCCGGCCGTCTGTCACAGAACTACTAATGCTATGGACTAGATTTAAATAATGCTTGCCAAACTTTATTGCAAATGAATGAAATTAAAAATATGTTTATTTCCATTGTAAAAGGGGTCGAAATGTTGGGGGCAAAATTTTTATAATGTGGTTACTAGGTCATGTGGAGTATCGTATGAAATCACATATATATCCATTCGGATAGTCAAGCAGCTCTTATGGCACTAGCTTCAGAGACAATAAGCTCTAAGTGGGTGCAGAACTGCGTGACAGTATTGAATTCGCTGGGCGAAAAGAACAGGGTGATTCTGCGCTGTGTTCCGGGGCACGCATGAATCGAGGGCAATGAAAATGCCGACGAACTTGCAAAGGCGGGAGCCAGAGGAACGCTATGCGGTCCAGAACCATGTTGTGGCGTTCCAACAAGCCTGGCACGCCTAACGCTCAGAAACGTTTGCCTAGAGCAATCGATCAATCACTGGAATTGCACGCATTGAATCACTCCACGGGTTGAATCACTCCAAAGCACTAATCAAGGCTTATCGTTTATCGTAAGTCCGCTCAAAAAGCATTAGCGCTTAGCAGGAACAACTTACGCATAGTAGGAGAGCTCTCACAGGACATTGTGGCCTGAACAAACACATGTTCAACCTCAAGCTCCGAACCACAGGAGAGGCTCTGTTCGGAAGCAGAGGAAACCCCATGCACCTCCTGTGCGAGCGGCGGCAGCGTCGCGCGCGCTGATTATGTCTTTTTATTTACCATACACCCTCGCTATACATTATTTATTTTATAAATAATATTAAACCCCACATCAGGCCACCAGGTGCCGTGCATCCGTCATCAACACTGTCCTTAAAGTTTTTATAAAAATTAGTAGTGACACTTACGTGCTCAAAAAAAGTGTGGCTTAAAATATCACATAAAAAGATAATTTGATAATGCAAATAGAAGTGATTAGGTTATATTAAAACTTTTCCTTAACGAAATGTTTCCTCCTTAGTGAAAACGTTTATTAAATTAAAAAGTAAGCTGTCACTGTCACTGCCCATCCCGGCTAAACCCCCGGGGAATCACGGTTTCGCAGAAAATTATTAAATTAGAAAGTGCTCGGGAAAATGAAAATCATTCACTCAGCCAGACAATAATAGAACAGTGTTTCCCCCGAAAGCAATAATATATAAAATAAAAAGCATTTTAGTTCTTACATGAGATAAATACAATATTTATAATACAAAATAATATTAATCTATAAGAACCCCTCCGCAGGTAAAGGCCTCGAAAGCAATAAAAACTGTCCGAGGCTTGACCCCGTAAGGAAATAACAGTGCGTAATGATTCAATTCGCAGCCTATACCACAGATTATTTAATAGTTACTACGTAACAGATACATCACTCCCTAGTAAAACGAATAAACCTATGCTGTCCGAAAATACACGCAAATATGTGTCTAAGGCGTTCGACTTGAAGTATTGCACATTATCATCATCATCTTAGCAGCCCTTAGACGTCCACTGCTGGACATATAGGTCTTACCTAATGAACGCCACCACACCCTGTCCACCGCCCTCCGCATCCAGCCGCTTCCGGCCACTTTTTTCAAGTATTGCACGCTGATTATTTTTACCTTCCATTCGATTTTTACGTTCCAAATTGATGATATTGGTGCTCTGTCTCTATAAATAATACCTAATGATTTTAGAGTTGCTCTCAAAGTAAAATATGTTAATATATACACATCATCAGGTGGCAGTAGACCACAGTCGATTGAACGAAGCGACCGTGCCGCGTTATTCAAAATTAACATACTAATAGCGTACTTTATACTAAAAAATATTATTATTATCTCTCGGTAGGGAATCTATTTCCAATTTTATAATATAATATTTAGTTAAAAGGAAAACCATAAAAAAAATCCTCATCGAAACCAGATACAAAAATCCGATTTCCTAAGACGGCTGAAGGCCATTCATCGTATTAAAATCGGCCAAATCCCATATAATATGTTGTATGTGAATAAGAGATATCGATCTATAGTAGTCTCGGAAAAGCACTGTGGATTCTCTCTGACATAGGTCCAATAAGTTAATATTGATTTAGATGCCAAACCACATACATGATTTTGTTACTGCAATTCGATGAAATTAGAGGTGGTTTATGAGAAATAAAAGATTTTATATTAAAAAAAAATGGAGTTTATGTATCACTTCTACGTGTATTTTACATGGCATTGACAGTAGCGCCGCGTGCGACAGAACTTGTAACTACATATTAAAAAATATTTGTTGCGTTTTATTTTCACACAATTGTATTGACGATTGATCATGAACTACCTACAGTCTTTTTCTTAACTTTCTCGTTTGTTATATAAGTAAGGAGCGATATTTTATAGTTAAATTTGAATTGGAAGAATAACTTGGTTTCACTCTCTTATAAAAAGCTCTTCTTATTTTTCAAACTGTTTCATAATTTTGTTCCGTATTTTTAACTTGAATAAAATCCATATAAATGGCTTCGGTCAGTATCGTAACAGCTTTCAATTAAAAGGCTGTCAATTGAGGGAGAAATAAAAATGATCATTTGCGCGAAAAATGGCGGTCGTTAGGGGGCTTGTCGATCAGATGGGGATTGTTAAGTGAGGGCAATTTGAATCGTGCCTTCCACGCTCGGGTCGATTCGGAGGTCATTACGGTAGAATATAGACTCGTTACTTTCCTGACGTTTGTCTACCACTGCGACTTACGTTTCATGACCTACCGGTGCAGTGTGTCAAAGTAATAGGATCTTAATTTATGTGATAAATTGATTTCCTCCATCCCCCTTCCATCACGGGACTACCAGGCGTGGTGAGGGACTTCATCCTTATGTAGTAAACATACCACGCTCTCGCACGAAGCGTTTTGCTCCCTCGTTTATAATGCGTACTGCTAAGGAATGGAACTCCCTGCCAGTTTGGGTATTTCCGGACAAGTACAATTTGGATCTTTTTAAAGGAAGAGTGAATAGGCATCTTCTGGGTAAGCGCGCTCTACCTTAGGCCTCATCATCACTTACCATCAGGTGAGATTGAGGTCAAGCGCAAACCCATCAACAATAATATAAGGTAGCATTCCTATGAGTGAGCCCCGGAAATGCCAAGCTGTAAGGTTCAAATCTTGTTAGCGAATAAATTTTTCAATTTCTTTTTTTTCGCAAGTGGTTCTTTTGTTTTTATGTAATACTAGCTGTTGCCCGCGACTTCGTCCGCGTGGACAACTTAACATTACACATCCTTATGTATTACGTGTTACTAAATCCTAAAAGAAATCTATTAATCTGGTTATGCATTAAAAATATTAATATACATCAAAAAACATACTATCCAATTGAGAACCTCCTTTTTAGAAGTCGGGTAAAAATTAGCGTTCCGGCGGCGGTTTCCACAGTTTTTTAGGTTTCCGTAGCCAAATGGCAAAAAACGGAACCCTTATGGATTCGTCATGTCTGTCTGTCTGTCTGTCCATCCGTATGTCACAGCCACTTTATTCCGAAACTATAAGAACTTACTATTGAAACTTGGTAAGTGGATGTATTCTATGAACCGCATTAAGATTTTCACACAAAAATAGAAAAAAAAAACATTAAATTTTGGGGGTTCCCCATACTTAGAACTGAAACTCAAATTTTTTTTTTATCAAACCCATACGTGTGGATAGGTCTTCAAAAATGAAATTGAGGTTTCTAATTTAATTTTTTTCTAAACTGAATAGTTTGCGCGAGAGACACTTCCAAAGTGGTAAAATGTGTCCCCAAAAATATATGATGTACATTGCCATGCAAACTTCCACCGAAAATTGGTTTGAAAGAGATCTAGTAAGTAGTTTTTTTAATACGTCATAAATCGTAAACCACATTCTATTATTAAAACATCGATCAAAGTTACAACGAACTACAATAACTTTTATAGTATGTTACTTGCTGCTACGGAACCCTTCATGGGCGAGTCCGACTCGCACTTGGCCGCTTTTTTTTAAATAAAGTTGACATTTACATTTATCATGAATTAAAAGATTAATTAGGTGATATTTCCTTCCCCCCCCCCCAATTTGTCCTTTCCCTTCCCTTCCCTTCCCTTAACCAGGGAAGGGGAAGAGGTAGGAGTAGGGAGAGGGAAGGGGTGGGGTAAATGTTTTCAACGTTGTGGGAAGGGGATGGAGAAGGAAAGAAAGAAAGGGTATGGAAAGGACAAATTGGGTGGGGGGGGGGGGGCGGAAGGAAAACCCACCCCTTCCTACACCCTTTATTTACCACTGCCCCCTCATCTTTCCTCTCTTACCCTAATCCCTCTCTTCTTTCCCATCCGACTTCCTTCCCCTCCTATTCCCTTCCTATGTTGCATATCCAATTAACTGTACAATGTACAATTAATGAATGCCACAACGCCCTACAGATCCAGCCGCTTCCGGCCACCATCTTCAATTCGTCCATACACCTGGCGGCAGGGCGTCCCACCCTGCGCGTGGGACGTCGCGTCCCACTCAAGAACCCGTCTGCCCCAACGGCCGTTCGGTACTACGACAGATGTGACCTGCCATTTCAGCTTACTAATTATTTCGGCTATGACGGTCACCTTCGTTATTCATAGGATCTCCTCATTACGAATCATATCCCTCATAGAGACCCCGAGCATTGCCGTCTCTATAGCTCGCAGAGCCACTTGAATCTTGTGGATCAGGCCCACCATCAGTGTCCACGTCTCCGCGCTGTAATCATGACAGGCAGGACGCACTGATTAAAGATTTTTGTCTTTAAACATTGTGGAATAGGTGACGTAAAGACTTGACGCAGTTTTCCGAATACTGCCCACCCTAACTGGATTCTTCTGTCAGCTTTTGAAATTGATCCTACCCAACTATATTGTCTGTCTTAGGCAGACGTACTCCTGAACAGCTTCGATATTGACATTGTCGACGATCACCGGTTTAATACAGGGCCACTAATTATCGAATAGCGAACTTTTTGTATCGAGACTTGTGGAAATACCTGAAATACATCAGCTAAAATAAATCTATAAATGAGCTTTAAAACATCTCTGTCACTTTCTGTCAAGTTCTTGCAACGACCAGTAATGTTGAACTACACTTTCATACAAATGATATGAAATGAGAGGTCAACTTGTATATCAGCATCCTGACATTTTATTGAGATATGACTTATACCAGTATGAGGCCCGAACTCAAAGCTATTAAACAGTGAAAACGCCGTCAAATTCTGTTCAGCAGTTTCCAAGATTAGCCCGTACATACATACATACATACAGACAGATAAGAATTTTTTTAATTATATTTTTGGACTCTACTGGTCTTCAGTAACGTCCGGGCAGTGAAATTTTTTTTTTAACTTCAATGTACAGATTCGCTTTTCTTTTGTTTTTTCTACTCTTTTATTATATGTATAGATTCTTCAGACGAAGCAGAATTCAGGAATGGCTTTTGTTCTATATCAGTTCGATTGGAGTAATCGGAATACCGAAGCCTGAAAGGGGGAACGAACCTGTATGCATTCAAAATTTCTTTGTTCTAAAACTGACGGGATTATCTCGGACGCGATGTTGCCTAATTTATAACTTTTACTACAAGAAAAGTTTAAGAAAATCATTTAAAGAAATTCACAGAAAATTTACTAAATCATAATCTGTTATCACTTTAACATTTAGGGGGGGTTGATATCGATCTGAAGCGATCTTTCAATTATAATGTGGTCCCTTTTATCACAACAAATGTATTAGTAACATTACTAACAATGAAACACATTCAAGCTTTTTAAAAGCATTCCACGGCCCAGGGGTCATATTACACCACTTTTTTTAGGTAAATTTTCCCTAACTTCTCGTAGCGCCCTAATATATCCCTTGGCTGCTCTTAAACTCGAAATGTTTTCGAGCCATATGAGAAGAATAGAACAAAATACAGTTCAATTTATAATACTACTTTTACGATACCATTATCCCCCATTTCGTTGGATAGGTTTCGAGACAATTTGCAGTTAAAATTGTATGGTTGAAATGCAGTAATGCGGTTGGCTTCGTGACTATGTTAAGGTTTTAAACCGTAGATTTTCTATGTTTGTTAAGTTTTTTTTGTAGAAGTTTCATAATGTTTTAATATTTTACAGTGAGTGATTACAGCTCTATCCGCATTCCACCCTAATCGAGTTTTAGTTTTTAAAAACTGTGATTCAGTGGAGTAAAGATGTCGAATAGCGACTCAGATTTAGTGATATTTTTAAGTACTATTTCTTTCTAATGTTGTGTTTTCGTATAACAGTACAGCAATTTTAATAAAAATCACCATGATATATTCAGCCCTTAGACGTCCAATGCCGGACATAGTACTTCCCCAATGAACGCCACCACACCCGCTCCCACCCTCCGGCGCTTCCGGCTACCTTCTTCAGGTCGTCGTTATACCTGGCGCGTACTCCAGAACTCGTCTGACTGCCCGACGACGAACCTGTTGGTGTGACGTTACGTCCCAGAATGGGGAGAGCTACTATACAAAAGTACAAGGGACAATTATATTGTTTGGTCAAGCAGGGTGTTCGGGAAAGAGTACCGGGCACCTCCCCCGTTATTCGGCCTATGTGGCCTTGACGTCGAAAGTCCGTGAGAGGTGGAGGGTCTGTGCCCCAACGGCCGTCGGTTCTGCGACAGATGTAGTTATAATAATTGGTATACGGTTGTACCAATAACTTGATTCATGTTGCCGTGCATATATACCTACCATTGCGTAGTGATATTTAGTATTCTCTGTCATAGATGTGTATAAAATAAGAGAGCTATTTCTGCCAACAAATTGTACCTATTAAACAGTTTGACGGAGTTATTGTATGTATATTTTTTAAGAGATGAATAAATGATTATTACTCTGCAAAAAGTAAGGATGAGAAGCTATACCGATGCTAGACGCGTCATTGTATAACAAACATTCAGAAACTCAATATATTTTCTTCATTCCATCAGTTAGAATTAAATAACTATTATTATTATCTGATTAAACCAACCAGTCACACAACTAACACAAATTAAACGTATTCGTAACAAAGAGGTCTGCTCTGAAAGTGCTTGCCATATGCCCCTATTCCGGAATCACCTATGTCACGATCCGCCTGTGTAGTCGTAAAAAAGCCCTAAAACCGTGGGCATATTAACGCGACGGGATCTGGAAGGAAACCCATCAGAATACGCTGCACGCCTACTTTGTCGCCCAATAGCACTTAAAACGATTATTTGTTGACAATTATTAATGGTGGAATGTCTTTTTGGCACCCAAGACGTGATCACTTTGTATACTTTTAAATGCAGAAGCTATACTTTTTGTAACTGTTATTTGAACATATTCTGTAGAACCAGGCCTGTCTCATTCCGCACTTTAGGTATAAAAATAAACATACGCGGCGCGACCCCGATTGCCGGGGACAACAGGTCGCGAGAGTTATGTAACGTATTTGAGTAAAGTCCCGCGCCGCTCTATAATTCGAAAGCGTAGGTACCAGTCATAGGCGAATCGCATACGACTGGGAGTGTGTGCGTGATTTTGCGGTTCAGCGTAATATTGATTTACATCCATACATTGAATTTTGTAGATAAATTCTTGAGGAATTGAAGAAGTGGTCTTAGGGAGTGCGCCTACTGTACTCATACTATTACTTATTCTGTGGTAGATCTCGTTAATAATTCCGGGATACTTGGAAAAGGGTATTTTTTAAATGCCATTTACGACCCAAACTAGGATAATCCTATAGCTGTAAATGGGTTAGAACAGAAACGACACATCGCTAACAGGACTCCAGGGAAGTAGATGTGGGCTACGGGTTGTCTATATAAACAGTGGTAGTCCTTTTTTTTAACGTAAAAGGGGTTTTAGTTGACACTATTTACACTGATTATTCAAAAGCTTTTGATACAATTTGTCATACTCTAGGTACTCATAAATAACTACATCATTTGCGACCCTTTACGTTAGTTAATCTCTTACCTACCATACAGTTAGAATGACGCCATTCTTAAAGAGCTCAATATAAGGAAACGGTTCTCCACTACCTGCAATGAAAAGGCCCTAACCTTCTTCGGTCACATTGTGCGGTCTCTCAAGCACGTCCTACATTATCCTGGGACAAGTGGAGGGCAGGCCTCCGACGAGGTGGTCAGACCCGGTGTGGCGGGTGGCTGACGGATCCTTGATGCGGCTGGCCAATGACCGCTATGCTTGGAGGTAATACGGTCGCGATCCTCAGCAGTGAGGTAACGACACAGAACAGAGATAATATGGTACCAAGAAAAAGGCTGATGTTATGACTCTTCTGTTGTTCTAGTTACTAATGGGGAGCCTCAGGTTTCCCTTTGGAACCCCTCATTTTTAATATTTTCATCAACAACGTTAATAAAATTTTCTTTTCAGTTTAATGTTCTACTATTTGTGAACAATGGAACCAACTGAGACGTTATAGAGAGAACTAGATAGATTCTATCAATACTGTTTAGACAACAAACTCCATTTAAACATTGCTTATTGTAACTTTAACAAAACAGCGTCCTAATATCTATGATTATTATATTAAATGACCAGGCTCTTAGCCCGTAACTCAGTCAGAGATGTAGGCGTTATTCTTGACCAAAAATTACTTTTTGGTGCACACGTAGATCATGTCATTGCTAAATAGAGCTGTTATGTTAGGAGAGAGGAGATATTTGGTGATATTGGCAATTTGGTGATATTTTCAGCGACGCTGCTTTACGCACAGGTAATATTACCAAAATGCTTCCTATACGCTACATAACTAGTTTTTTGTGAAAAGTAATTCATCTATGATTGCTGTGGCTGGCTGCTTCTCTCAATTTCGCCTGCGTGGCTAAATTACGAGAGTCCGGTCATCAAGAAGGTTCACTCGATTAATCCATCACATTCGGTCCGGAACTGGCGACGTAGATTGTAGATTAAGCTTGATTTTTTTGTGAATGTGAACGTATTCGGCTCCTTGCATGGAACATAGCGATTGTTTGGAACGCTCCATCTAGTAGTACATAGAGATCGTTGATATTTACTAATTAAGCTTGATTCTTTTGTGAATGTAAACGAGTCCGGCTCCTTGCATGGAACATAGCGATTGTTTGGAACGCTCCATCTAATAGTACATACAGATCGTTGATATTTACTAACCTTATTTTTGAGTGTGAAATAAATAAATTATTAGTATTAAAATCACATAGGATATGATAATGATTATAGATAATATAGAAATAAAAGATAATATAAAATGTACTACAAAAGAATTGCAAATTCCCTAGAACAGATTTCGAAATAATTTGCTAATAAAATGAAGCAGCCAGACAAAGGAACTTTCCAGGTTCTTATTAATGGACAAGTTGGAATTTGTGAAGGCGTTGCTCTTAAAACTCAGTGACGTGATAATAGCAATGAATATTCATTTCTGTTACTTGCAGCGGTTGTTTGTTTCGTGGTAAAATAACAACTAGGTACAGATACCTAACACAAACGTAGTATGTTAGTAGATGGACACTTAGATGGTTTTTTTTGTGAAAACCACCAGCAAAGTAATCGAAAAACCTAGGTTTTATTTTGAAAATACCTAGGTTTTCATCTTAATTGTAGATAAAGAAAAAACCTACGACAAAACTATATAATTCATCATTAATCTAATTTAACCAAAGGTTAGGTACTAATGTAAGCTACATTATTATTGTATCTGAGTATTTTTTTATTGTGCAATAAAGAGTCATCAGCAAAAATACGCCCACTGTTGTACATAAGCCTCTCCATTAGTATGCCACTTTTGGTGAGCTGCCATTGAGGGATTTGCCATAATCACCACGCTTGGCAGGATTTAGGATCACAGTAATGATCCTAATATACACAGGAGAACGCTGCTGCCCGTCCCTGGTGCAATCCCTTAGTCGCCTTGACGACGACTGGGATGATTGGTGGTGGTCCCGTTCTAAGCCGGGAACCACACGGTCATTCATGATAACATTCACACATTATGACTGCAGAGAGAACGAAACATTTTTCTTACTAATAGTATAACAAAGTTGACCTGACCCATTTTTCACTCTGATAAACTTTAAGAAAAAAAAGTCCTTTTAATTTCCAAAGAAACCCACCCGTTTAAATTCTCATGAAATACAATCTTACGCTGGAGATTAGAGCGCGTGCTCGAGTACAAAAAAGAAAATAATTAACTCAATTTCGCAACACTTTAAAGCGGTTTTATGTAGGTTGTATGTAGTATCTTAAGATACGGTAATGAAGCGGGGCGGCACGCGCAAGGTGGACCGACGACCTTAACCCGACTGCACGCGGAGGGCGGAGGAGCGGGTGTGGTTACGTTCATTGAGGAAGGCCTCTACTCAGCAGTGGAAGACTAACTAGGCTGACTAGGCTGATATGATGGCGGAACCGCCACCGGCACGCAAATTTTATGTATACATATAAATATTTTCCATCATAACCAGATTAATAGATTTCTTTTAGGATTTAGTAATACATAATCATTATTATGTAATGTATGTTAAGTTGTTCACGCGAACGAAGTCGCGGACAACAGCTAGTTATATAATAAATCACATATTATACACGGAGAAAAAAATAAGTAACGTAATTCCTGTTGTAACCTACGTAATTACTGTTAAAAAACATCCACTCGAAAGACATGGGCCGTCAACATGCTGCGTACGTAGTTTGCAGTACGTAGTCGGACTACGTACTACGAGTGGATGTTTTTTCACCAGGTATTGTAACAGGAATTATTTTTCTTAGTACATTACTAGTAATGTAACTTGGTTACATTACTAGTTATGTACTATACTTGTAATGTAATGTAATGTAATGTACTTGGTACGGGGAACAAGCGTTTTTTTCACAGTAGTAAGTAGCTGGTATGTTTCACCGGTAGTACGTCAGCAGTACACGTAGCCTGTTGTTGCAACGTTGTACTGTGTCTGTAACATTATTACTGCGTCTCCACGGGTCTGCTTAGCTACTTACGTAAGGATGTACGAGTAATTCAATTACTAAAGATATAATATCCTTAGTAATTGTGTAACCTACTTATACGTAGTAAGCGCCGTACCCATTATGGAGCATGTTGTTTCTCATAAACGCGTCATTGAAATACAACATTCTTACTTATGTGTCAACTAAATTACTGTTGTAACATACAGAATAAGTAGTACGGCGCACACACAGTAGTAATGTGTATGACGTACGTAGTATTTTTTTCTCCGTGTGGTCTCACTGTTTGGGGGAGGTGTTTTGCGTTTTTAAAGGACATTTAATATTTAGCCCATTTCTTTTAATAAATCGATGGAACGCTGGAAAGCAGATTTTGTTTTTTTTGCGTTGCCAATACACACTGAAATGAGAAAAATACTCATATAAATAAAAACATTAAATAAAAGGAATGACTTCACCATTGTATGTCATCACGGCTTAGAAGCTTAGTAGACTACCATCTGTATCGAGCCGGGCAGCCGTAAAAATTGCCGAATTGCGCTATAAAAATTGAAATCAGGTGTACATTAAAGCAAACTATCTTAATCTTAACTGAAAATCGGTGTCGTTTATTTATTTTGCCGCTTCCATATGTCAGGATCATAGCGTGCGCTCAGTAGTCCTATCCAATTGAATTATCAGTTGTACTATTGGGAATTTTCGTCTCAATAGACTTACTATAAAATCCAGTGGGAATTTTGTTCCACGTAGACTTACCAGTAAAACTCGAAATTCTTAGTAGTGCAGTTAATCTCAGGCATACCACGGGATAATAAAAGGTACTGCAAATAGCTTGAACATCTGTACGTAACAAGCACGTATTACCTAAAGTTCATTTTACAATTAATAATATTACAAAAGGGTAGATTTAAAAGTTTTCTGCTGGACACAGGCAATAAAACTGACCATTGAAACTATATCGTCGCTGTCTACCGTAAAATCCTACCTTGGCGCTTTAGCAACTTTTCCTGTGGTGCATAACATGGATAGCAACAGCCAAATCGCATGGCAGTGACCAAATCTCATAATAATAATAAATATGTCAGACATTCACACCAATTTTCCAGTCCCAAACTAGGCAGAGCCTGTGGTATGGTTATTAGATAACGGATAGACATACTTAAATAAATATATAAACATCCAAGACTTGGGTACAAACATTCATATTCATCATACGATGATTTGCCCCTAGCGGGATTCGAACCCGCAACCTCCGGCGTGGCAGTCCGAGAGCTACCCGTTGTCATGGTCTAATACCATCCCACAGCAGCCAAGTCACCTGGCGGATATCAAATAACATATGGTAGAGACCAATTTCACATGGAATAGCGACGATATACTATCAGGAATGATAAATTTATTTTGTATTAGGTACTTAGTTACTTTTCGATGGCTGTTGTGTTGTACATTTAGTTTAATTAGAGTGTGTTTCCGTCGAATGCGTAATAAATCAACTTGTATCGCAGTCTCATTACAAAAGTTTTGTAAAGTTGGTAACCATTTTGTATGCTGATCTCCCAGCCCTTAGTTCTGTTTGTAGAGCCGAAGGTTCCGAGTCGGAGGCCGTGAATCAATATTTGCTTGTGCCCTCTACGCCTTTTTAATCCGACCCTTACCGAGTTTAGTTTGCCCTTTGCTCGTTACGCATTAATGTTAGAAATGTTACTCTATAGGGCAATTTGTTTTTTAGGATGTGCTAGTTTTAATAACTTAAAAGTTTTAATTCAATAGGTAGGTATGGGATTCGAGACAATACTTCTAGGGCATATTTTAAAACTAAAGTAAAAGCATTAACTGTGTCACTCAGTATTATATGGTATGCATGTATTTATGTGTTTATTATAAAGTAAGTAAAGTAGTTTAAGTATTTAGTTATTATGTAATCTATTTATGCTGGCTTGAAGAGATCTCTTTTAGAAATAAGCTTGCCTTGGTACACACAATTTATAACTGTATTTAGTTTTAAAATGTGCAATAAAGAATAGGTATATATGTATATTATAATGTCTTAATTATTGCTGAAAATTCAATCGCTTAATATATTGATATTACTATGCACGCGTAGGTATTAAGGGTATAATAAATAAAGGAGGTTCTAGCAGAAAAGACAATGAGAGAATATAACGTTATAATGATGTTAGTCTGGTAGCAGTCACAAAAATATTTAAAGTTATATAAAAGAGAATTTCTTAAAGCTACTGCTTCAGAGACTTTAAGCGATGAAAAGAAAACAACAAAAACCATAAAGCTTACCTGTTGAACTCTGCTATTTAGTGTTTCTTAAAAGTATTTCCGGTGGCACGTTCTACTTCTGATGAAAAATTCCACTTCTGACGTTGGCTGAATACAACAATTTAATTAGCGGATATTGTGATAGTGACAATTTTTCTAAAATAAAAATGTTGTAACTCACAAGAGACGAAAGTTCTAGAAAAATAAATGATAATAATTTATTAGCAATATTTCTTATAATATGCAGAGATATAAATGCATTCTAACAAATAGCATAAGTGCTAACCACTCTCGCATTGATAAGAGTTCTCCGTTCCGTCACCGGACTACCAGGCGTGGCGAGGGACTTCATCCTTATGTAGTAGACATACCGCGTTATCGCACGAAGCGTTTTGCTTCCTCTTTCATAATGCAAACTGCTAAGGAATGGAACTCACTGCCAGTTTTGGTATTTTCAGACAAGTACAACTTCCGATCTTGTATGAGTATCTTAGTATCTTCTGGGTAACCGCGCCCCACCTTAAACCTCGTCGTCACTTACCATCAGGTTGAAGTTAAATGTAAACCCATTAGAAATAAAAAAATAGTACTAGTACATATACATCCTACAATTCCCATATTTAGCCTATTTCATGCGATTTTAGATTACAGCGCACTAACTATTTACTGTTTAGATACATCAAAGCGAAATAAACAGTAATATATTTTGGCCACGGCAAAAACTACACGTAGTTACCGGCTTAGAATAGAGCCATCACCCCCCAATCTTTTAGAAGGATGATATTTTGTTCCTTAAAAATATATTTCATACCTATATTTATAATAGCTGTGTGGTTCTCGGCTTAGAATGGACCACCCTTAATCTTATCATGGGTGTCGTCAAGGCGACTAAGGAATTGTATCAGGGACGGGCAGCAGCGTTCTCCTGTGTATATTAAGATCATTACTGCGATCACCACTCCGCCTGCCAAGCGTGATGATTACGGCAAATCCCCCAATGGACAGCATTGGTATGGTGGCATTCTATTGGGGAGGCTTATGTTCAGCAGTGGACGTATTTCGGCAGAAATACTCTGCAATCGAAATATATTATTTCGTGCTATGCAATAAATGCACTTAAAGCTGAAAGCGGTATTCAATAAAAAAAATGTGTTTGAAATTCGTTCAGAACGAAAGCTCCGATTGCTATTCTGCATAAAAATGCTACGACGTAGCACTCGGCTACGCGCATAGGCGAATGAATGGCGACAAAATGGAGTCGTTAAAATGGACACCCCAATGCCACTAAGTGTCTGTAGTGGTAGTCTTTTTATGGTGGTTGACAAAAAAAGGGGGATTTATGTTTTTGTTGAGGTTTTTCATTTTAATAGGTATATTTGTGAGACACGATACCGGCTACGGTTTGTTGTAAGAGTACACATGCTATTAAAACTAAGAAGAAGTATAATTTAAAAATATGTTCAAAACCCCATTTGTAACTATTAATGTCGTATCTATTTCACAAAAAGTGTATAAAAAGCTACTAGAATAAAAAAATTAGGAACACCTTTTTTAAACAAAATATCTCTCTTGGGTTTGATCTCTGAGATCGCCAGGCTTGGGTTAAATTCAGCGGTTTCCCAAAGGACTAATAAGTTCTCTAATCCGCCATTATAATATATGTATGTATATACTTACCACATCATAAGAGTGATGCCTATCTTAAGGAGTTGTGGTCTCTCTCTTATCGCTCTCGTGATATACTTAATAAGGACTCAAGGCACATGTTTTTGAGTATTTTTAACAAAATTCAAGCATGCCTTCACCATCATCAGCCTGCAAGAGTACACTGCAGGACATAGGCGCGCCACTGAGCCCGATCCTCGGTTCTTTTCATCTAGTCACTGCCAGGCGCCTTTCGTAGATCTAGCAGGGGTCTTATACTACGCTTTCCAGGTCGCTGCCGTCACTCGAGAACTCTTTTACTCCAACGGTAAACGGTTCTCCGACAGATGTGACCATCCCACTGCCACTTCAGCTACTAGCTATTTGAGCTACGTCGAAGACTTTAGTTCTCTGGCGAATCACCTAGCTCTTTCTATAGTCCGCTGAAGAAGCCTGCCTTACTTTAATAATAATGTAGTTCTTTATTACTTTAAATAGGTACTCAGCCACAGCGGACGCAGGACCGCCGGGTGATTTATATCCCAGCGCTGGGGGACGAGTAAATAAAACGACTATTCTCCCTTCACAAATATGTTTTCCAAGTTTTTCACGCGCTGCGCAAACCTCTTGTGGTTGCTTTCAAATTAATTGATTTACTCGAGCGTAGTTAACTTTTTTAACGTTGAAAGTCTGTTACAGAAAATTGTGTTGCTTTTTCCTTAGTGAAGTTTTGTTATGAAGGTACTTTAATTTTAATGAGACCGCGTGTTTTTTTTTAAATTAAGTCAGCCGGACACTGGTGCGGTGACTTTGTACCGCAGAAGCCGCGACCGCCACCATATACCTCTCGATTGCCATTACGCATTTGGTCGTTATGCATTAAATCGTCTACTTTACCTTAGATTTCTCAAACTCCTTCATATCCGCATCTCGCTTCCATGACCTCCGCTTTTACCTATCTATGTCCAAAATGTAGTTCTCACTTATTACAATAAGAATTCCGTCGAGCATTTACACCCTACACTTCTTTCTTGTACACTAATGCAGTGTATGCGAGTTTTCGACCACAATAAATTTGCATAACTTTTGTTTAAGTGGGCCGATTTCCATGAAATGAAGACTAAATATTACTTCATGTTAAGCTTTATCAGAATTCATTCAGCAGTTTTTGTGTGATGCATGCACAAACAAACAAGAATTCCAAAAAAATATCTTAATGTATTCTTATCCCTCATCCCCTATTTTATTTTTGTTAATATCTTATCTTATCCTACTTCCTACTAATATTATAAATGCGAAAGTTTGTATGTTGGTTACTCAATCACGCTTCAACCACTGGACGGATCGTAATGAAACTTGGCACACATATAGGTTAGGTCCTGGAACAGGACATGGGGTAGTTTTCATCCACAAAACATCCTATTCCTACGGGAAATACATAATAATTTGTGATGTTAAGTTGTCCACGAGGACGAAGTTGTGGTCAACAGCTAGTTTTCAATTTAAGGACATGCCTAGTTTACATTTTTATCTATTCGATTCACAAATAATTTTAGAACCTAATCCCATGTTTACCTTCAAAATATCTGTAACTGCTCGATTAAGCGAACTTCTATTATCCCAAGTCTGCCGCCGTGTTATCATCGTGTTAACCGATCTGAGTAAATGTTTACTGGTGTGGTAACTTAGACAATGGGAGCTCTATTTCGGCATTAGGTTGGCAGTTAAATACGTAATAGTTTAATTTAACGAAACGATTAGAGTGGAGTTTGAGCGCGCATAGTACTGATGGTTAGCATTGTTGTGTTGATTCATAGCTATAGGTATATCTCCTATGATGATATTACAGTAACGTCAGAAACAATTATCTCGTGAACCTTATATTATTGTAATAAAATGTAAATTGAGATTAATTTGACTATCTACACGGAAAAAAAAGATTTCTTACACCAATGAAAATTGTGTTTATTCAAGAGAATATTATCTTCCATATAAGGGACAGGATATTCTCTTAAATGTAGAAAATGATATTGTTAAGATTATTGCATCCCTTTGAAATAATATATTGTTAATTGTAGACGAGAATGATTTCTTATAAGAATATGGTTTATTATTAAAAGAAGTTCCCTAGTTTTCTTGCTGTTAAAATAAAGTTTACTTGGAATGATAATATATAATGTTGCTGCGATCACCAATCCGTCAGCCAAGCGTGGTGACTATGGCAAATTGCTCAATGGAGCCCACCAAAGTGGCATTCTATTGGGGAGGGTTATATGAAGCATTCGACGTATTTCGGCTGATGATGATGATGGATTGAAGAAAAACTATTGTATATGAATATCTTTCGGAAAAACGAAAATATTTCCCGGCATATAGTGGAGAGAGTGATAGTGGAGAAAGCTATAAAAATCTCTAAAATGTCTATGAAAAATAAGTCATATTTTTGTTGTCTATTTGTACTAAAAGCGTGATCATGGCCGTAACACGTTTGGAAATAAACTATTTATCGATTTTGCTAAGGTCGATAAGGTGAGCGAAGTTTGGTGTCCCCGCTCTAAGAGAGTCGTGGTCCTGAACCCCCGTCACGTCCCTATGGCCCCCGTAATGTCCCCCGGTCGACCTGTATCGCACAAATTACCTACCTCGTTAATCACAGCCTTCCAGCTTCTTTGTAAACAACCATACTAACAGATTTTTTTTGCGATTCCTGAGTTTTTGTTCTGCCTGAAGTGGCTATTAATTTTAGTGTCAAGCTAATTTGTTTGTCTCACTTGTTTGATATGTTTTTCAGTCTAAGCCATGAATAACTATATTAATTTTAATTAATTTACAAACAAGTATAGTGGAATGTACTAACATTCCACTATACTTGCTTGTAAATTAATATTATTAAAAATGCATAGTAATACTTGAATAATTCTTTATTTATTGAGGTAATAAACCCATACAATAAAATATAAAATAAAACCATACAATAACAATAAAAATAAAATAAAAAGTTGTAAAATATATCTTAAAAATATAATTAGTGTCCGACCGAAACAGGATTTGCAGCCGAAACCGATACTGAATCTTCGGCCTCGGTCTCAGTATCGGCCGAAACCGAAACTTATTTAGACATGTTAAAATTTCTATTGTATGCTGAAATCTAACGTGTTTTACATGTTATATAGTTAATTCATGTTAAATGAAATAATAATAAAAAAAATTAAGTATTGTAAGATAAAATAGATTTGTTTGTTACAATAGGTACAACACACTTTATTGCACAAACAAATACAGTTACAAGTCATAAAGGTTAAAATAGTACAATTTAGGTCTTATCACTTTAAGCGATTTCTTTCAGACAATCTTTGAGTATAAATATTATGCTAGAGAAAAAGGTAGGTTGAGCATAACATTAAGTTCATGCAATATTAACTTCAACATTTTGTGATTTGTCCAATCCTTGTTCATTCGTATAGCACAGGATAAAATTCCAGTTTGGGATTAGACAAGTGTTTGTATATTTTATTTCAAATCAATAGTGATATGAAAACAAGCGCATTTGCATCTTGAAAACAAAATAAATAATAAATGGTGTTCCTAAGTGGACCGCAAAGTATACATGGTAATACAAGCCTGGTTTTGCTGCTGGTAACCCTTTCATATATACATGTTTACCCTGACGCAAATGGCGTTGGTTTTCGTATGACTCTTGGTTTGGAATGAAATATACATATATACGAGTATGTACATGGGTTTGCGTCCTGGTGAACGGAGTATCAATGCTTGATATGACTTGTTATGTCTTCGCTCTTCATCCTAAGGATATTGTTATTGGATCAAAAATTTAGTATTTGACATACATATACTATGTAATATGGTCAAGATAGTCCAATTATTTACTTTATTGCTGACGCTTTCTTTGTCTCTAGTGGTACCTAATTTCAGTGTCTAAACAAATTTGTTTGTTTTGACCTAAGATAAAAATCATTTCAGTATTTGTAATAAGCAACACTTAAAATACTTCGGAACTGTAACGGCTAAATTGGAACTGGATCGTATTTGTGCACGCTGAGTCGTCGATCTGAGTGTGCTAACTAGTGCAGTTTATCACAAAATAAGCAGAGTACAGAAAGTCCGCTTCCTAAAAACACAGATATTGCCAGTTCATATTCAGAGCGACGTAACTGCCCACGACCTTAAATATTCTTGCCTTATCATTCATAAAATAATATTATCAATTGAGACAAGTCTATAGAAATCTTAATATTATTTCGCGGAGTTATTGTATCTATTTTTTTGGGACTAAATAAGTCTTTAACCCGAGGTAAACACTGTGCTTTTTATTACGAATACAAGAAAAGTAAAAATAAAAACATGAATTAGTAACGATTACACTTTTTTCTCAGCGCGCCATTTTATAAAATCGTCGTATGATTTTAGGTATCTTTGTTTTGATTTAGGTGGTAAAAGGTTTTCCATTACTGCTTCAGCCTCTTATGAAATCAGGCATTAAATCCATATCTGAATCAGATGAACTCATTGTGTTAATACAAACCTCTGCTACAAAATGTAAACAAAACTCTACAACTCGAAAAAACAAATGAAAATGAGATTGCCGCTTTCCCGCTTATTTTGTTTTTTTTTTTCTGTGGCCGGCCAGCAGCTATTCAGCCATTATTTTTCATTTCCGTCATTGAAATTTTGTTTCAATGACGGAAATGAAAAATTCTCGAGCAGAAACCCTAGTCAGGAGCATGTATGTGTGTACTTCATTCGCTTGTTTCTTGTATTTAAGTAGGCAATCAATCAAATCAAGCAAACTGTATGATGTACATGCTCCAGTTCGGAGAGTCAAAATTAAGCGTCCCCCGGCTCCTTGGATGTCGAAAGAGATACGTTTGGCAATGTCACGGCGAAGTCAAAGTCAAAGTCAAAATCAATTATTGCATATGAGTACACTTCGTACATTATACACGTCATTTTTTTTATCGACTAATCGTAATGTTTGATGGAACAGTAATACCTTTCTGTGCTAGTGTGAGGGATCTCGGGCTGCATATTGATGAAACCTTGAGCTGGAGAGTCCAGGTAGCGGAAGTCAGTTGTAGAGTCACGGACACTCTCCGTACTCTCTATAGGTTGAAATTCTTTCTCCCGCTCAAGACAAAGACAATGTTGGTACAAACACTTGTTTTGCCCATTATTGACTATGCTGATGTGTGTTATCTGGACCTCACTGAAGTTCTTCTCAATTTTGTCAAGTTTTGTCTTCGGTCTTCGTAAATATGACCATGTCTCCAAATACCGTTCGCAACTTAAATGGCTCATTATCCGACAGCGAAGGAACTCTCGTATTATGTGTTTCTTGTATTCGATTCTTAACGAACCTCTCACTCCATCCTACTGGTATCTCAAAAATAATTTCCACTATTTGTGTTCGGCCCACGACAACCGAGTCCTTCGTTCCTCCCAAAATCTTCGACTTCACATACCAAGGCACCGTACCGACTTCTTTTCTTATTCCTTCACAGTAGACGCATCGCGCTTGTGGAATGAACTCTCAGAAGACATCAGGACGGCTCCCAATAGGTTCGTGTTTAAACGATTGGTACGCGAGCACTTTCGGATCACCGTAGAAGTAAATTAGTCATCGTCTATTAATCACGTTTTGTTTTATTTATTACAGAATATTTATGTATCTATTTGTTATTTATATAGTATATGTATATTTGTAATAACTATTCATATATTACATATGTAGTATATATCTTTTACGCAGTAATGTTTAATGTATAATTTATAGATTATATTTAGTATGTAGTGTATTTTAGTTTGTATTTATTATGTAAGTTTAACCAATTTTCTTATATAATTTTTTTGCGCCTACCATTCATTATCTGCATGACCTAAAGGTCAACTGGAAGAGAATGTCATATTGGCATTATGTTCGCCTTTTGTGCTTTCTGTGCAATAAAGTTTTTAAATAAAAAAAATAAAAATCATCTGTACACTCTTTATTCTTACTCTCTAATGGATTACAGTGGTCGAGCACAGCCCAGCTAGTTCCGGACGTCATCGAGCGCTGATGAACGTGGTAGGTAACTGTTGTTGTTTCAAATAAGTGCTTACATCGATCTGCGGCTTTATTGGTAGAATATTATATTAAATTGAGTTATTAAGTTGTTCGGTATTTAGATGTTGTATACTTGTATAGGTAGTTAGTAAATTTTAGCATATATATCCTAACGAAACAGTCATAGCAAAGGGTTAGTTTAGGCTAGGCACATTTTGTGTAGCACCAGTAGCACGTTGAATAAATACTCTGACAATTAAAGTTGTTTGTATTAAGTTTGTACATAAATAGCGTTTATTATTGACAACCCTATATATTTTCGGATTTCAAAGATAAAGACGTAGCATTTTATCTATTTTCTAAACAAAAGTAGGGTGATCTAGTACCTATATAAGTCAGTGTAACTTATTTTCATATTTTTCTGAGAAGAAAATCCTAAAAATATATTACTGCATTTCCAACCAACGTATTCCTATTTTATAGACTGGAAATAGATTAGGGTCCCGTGGGCAAAGCCGCAAACCTCAGCCAGACGGAACATGGAATTATTTTACCTTTCTTTTGAACTTGGCAAATATTTTCCTTGCTGGTTCGCTCGTCTTTTATATGTACGTTGTTTGCCTATTTGTTTGCGTTTATTTGTTTAATGCCGGTTTGTGAATGTTTTTCTACATGTATTTTTTGTGTTTATAAAAATATGGAATCAATTCATCAACCTACCTGCAACAACCTACCGCCGCCCCCCGTGCGTGAGCAAAACACAAAACGTGGTTTCAAATTGCAATACCGCTACTATACTAATACAACTACTCAAAAATGTATTCCCTGAGTTGGTTTTATTATTATTTTTCACAATATCAAAATAATAAAATAAAATAGTAAAATTTAGTATCTTAAGTTAACATGAAAACAAATTACACAGTTTAACTCAATGCACCTTTTCAACATTATAATGTATATGTAAGTATATTGTATTTTTATTAATTCTACTATACACAATGCCCTTTTTTCTACTAATTTACAAACACAAAATTATATATATTTGATATTATTATGAACACCAATACATTGACAGCCCTCTAAGCATAATTTATAAACTAAATCTGTGAAGTCACTTGACCTGGTGCTGACAGAATACCAGCGCCGCAGTTCACGTAGCGTGCTGCAGCATTATGCTGAGTTAGCGCCATTTTGTTGCTGCGACACATAGGCACCTTGATTATTTTTAAATTCTAATTTATTAATTCTGTTCTGTTTAATTCTCATGTATATGTGTATCATAGCTATGAATAAATGACCTATTCTATTCTATTCTACCTATGTGGGAACAGTTTAATATCGGGCGGGTAAATCTTGGAGTATTCAACCACCGTAATTAACTTAAAAGGATTATATTTAATTAAATACTTCACCAATGTACAATCTGTATTGATACCATAGGGGCTGACTATCGTAGTTACATCCCAATGCTTAACAGTGGGTATGCTTATTTTTATATTTAGTTACGTTGAGCTTCAATTCAAGCTGGTATACAGTATTCTGTGCTGGTATAGTTATACACCCTATATACTTATATTTTTTAAACCCGATCAGTCACTTTCTTTGTCTGTATAATGTCAACTCTATTTTTGTGACACAAATATTAAATAGATGGCTGATTTAAGTATATCCGAGGGATTATTTTGAGTACTTATCTCCGTGTATGTCTTTGGTATTATTTAGACGAAGATGTCTCTAAATGATAACAACATTTATAAAGGCTAACTGTGCATGTTCCTCGGTTAAGCTAAGTAGGTAGCTTTTCCACCGGATTTAAATGTAAGCTTTTATCTTAGGAGAAAGATATTTTGAAACAGATAATATTTTTATTTTCTGTGACCATCAATTTTCATTATCCTAAAATTATGTTGAATATATATATATATATATATATATATATATATATATTTATTTAATTTAAGTTTCTGAGGCCTTTTGCACTTCGCGTGTAGGTAGAAGTTAAGCACCTACAGGTGAGTAGAGACGCAGTCTGCAGTCTCAGTAGGGGTGCTACGATCTGCAGAATTACGCAATAAAATAATAATATCCACTCGCAGCTATTGCTGGGGTCACGATATTATATAATCCATTGGAAAATTAATAAAAGAAAGCATATTGTCGTGTTTAAAAAATAATCTAATTTTGAAAATTACAGAAGTGCCCATTGGAACCGATACTGAACAATTTCATTACATCATATATTTTTTAAGTTAAGGTTTGGCACTACTCTAGATTTTATTATGATTTACATACAAGACATACCTAGGCATAATAAGAAAACTACATTATTTAATATTTAGTTCCTTGTTAAAGTATAATTAAGATAAGAAATTTCATTCATAAGGCATTTATTTATTTAAAGAAAGTGATTCTCTCGTTATATGTAGAGTGTAGAGTTCGTCCTAAATGGTCTTACATATGAATACATCGTTTGAGCAGCCCATTCGCTACACTGCTCAAATATGCATGACAGAGATAGTTTTCTTTCACGCACCTTGAGTTTTATATTTTTTATAGGATGCGTGCGAAGCGAAGGGCTTGCTCGTGAAGATAGAACCAATTACCCACCCTTACAGGAGAAACTACTGGCTTCTATTGCACACTAAGTACCTACACTATTTCACGCTATAGAACAAACATAGAAAAAAATAAAAAATAAAAAAAAATACCGTCGAATTGAGAGCCTTCTCCTTTTTTGAAGTCGGTTGATAAAAGATACCCTTATACGGACTTAAAAAAGGAAGTTTTGTATTTAAATTGAGCAAGCAGTTTTCATCACTGCGAGTCAAGTAATAAAATATAACAACACTTGACCAAGGTCAAGGTCAATGCTGACAAGTCGGCATCCAGAATCTTCTACATGTGTGTGGATTATAATACTTTCGTCGGTCAGTCCATCTGGTAGGGCTAATTTATGTAATTTGTCAGAACTACGTATTAACGTGGTTTTTACTCCAGAACGCATCCGCAACCAATTGATGTTCTATTTTTATTAGTTATAGTTTGAACAGTGATCAATGTTTGCAACTATTGCCACCAGGGAAGCTGTAAGCGTTTCGGATAATATCCATCTAACTACAAAGACATTTTGTACTCTCTAAGGGTCATGATATATATTATGATAAGCGTTTGGCGTCAACGATAGACGTACGACGAGTAAGCCAGATGTGACCTGCCTACTGCGACTTGAGGTAGTGTCATATAGATACTCAAGAAAAAAAAAAATTTAAGTTTAGTCAAATTACCCCTTAAAGTTTTTTCGATAGTAACACTATCGATCAATATTTGTTCTAATATGTTGACCAAATTATCATCTAAATAGAATAATTTTAAAAGAAAAAAAAAACAGATGAATAATGAATATGTCTTCTTTCAAATATACAAAAGGTGCCAAATGCGTATGTTTGCCAATTTATATTACGAAAAAAGTTTTTCTGGAACATCAAAATGTCTCCCACAAACTTGTTTGCGCACCTACATTCAATTATAGAGTTTGAGTTTAATTTCACGGCCAGGAAACAAAGGCTGCCAATTTTTGAAGAAGTTGAAGATTTAATTTCCTATCTTCATTAATTCAGTTTTTACAAAGTTTTATACAAACTGTCAATACGGTGACGTTGATTGACAAATTTGTCTTCTCTCGCAGGCGCCCTTGATATTGTTATGCGTCGTCCTTTTTGTGATATTATTATGGTTTCAAGACTGGAATAGGAAGGCCGTTAAGTAAATTTTTAATAAGCGCTTCTCTCCTCTGAAATTAAATGAATAAGTGACTGCATTGTTGATCAACAGAGATTTTGTGCAATGGTAGGTACATACAACTCGGTCGGTCGGTGATGGTCAAAGCATTTTGCGATGTATGAAAACGGCGTTGTTGTAATTATGCTTGGGCGAAATAAATGTAGTGACCGGAAGATTCAGTCGGCATCAGTTACTTTTCTGGACAACTTTCAATTCGCAAACAACATTCCTGACTGTTTGGTGCTTTTGTTTGGGAAGTTGAAAATTTACTTTTTAACTGTCAACGATGACTACATATACTTTGTCATAGTAATATGATGTTGTGTTGTGACATATGGACAGAGACAGACATGAATGATGAACGAAATAAATAAATTTGCTTACGGAACCCTAAAAAGGTTTAGTTTAGTATTGGTGAATCCACCAATACCAACTAAACCTTTTTAGGGTTAATATCAAAATAATTTGTAATCACAAAGAATAGCAAATTAATAAAAGAGATTGCAAAGTTATAATTTTAATATTAGCAAAAATAAAGATTGAGATTACGTTAATGAGTTTACTAGATATGTCTTATATTTAAATTTGGTGGATTGGTTGGTGGATTCGTTGGTGGATTAGTTGGTGGATAGGAATAGAATAGAATAGAACATTCTGGTCATGCATGACATTCAGGACCACAGCTCAGTCCTAAAATAAGCCCGCTATATGGTCTACACACAGAACGTGTCCTAATCTGTCGATATCTCGCCTCTAATCTGGGCGTTCGATCGAGTTACAAGTTATAATTTCCGGGTCGAGAAGCGCACGGTGCGAGCCCCGTGTAATGATTCCCGAACATCTGATACTGGGCCGAATCTTCCGAATTTGCGCCTTAACCTTAAACCACTTAATGAGATTTCACTAATGCCAGCTCGGCTTACCGGATGAATCTTTCGTGTAAACGAGTGTCCATACAGATGTTTGGATTAGTTTCGTAAATGTTCTTGTAATTGGATTTATCTAGCACGTACAGTTACTTTGAATCAACTGCAAACCTCTTATGAGACGAACCTAACCATAATTTTTATGGCCAACTTCCGACAATTTATGGTTTGAACCTCGACTTAAAAGTACTCATTAATACCGTGACTTGCAAAAAGAAATGACCCTCTTTTTATTACAACAATTTAATTGATATGAGAGTAATTTGTTGCCGCAGCTCACTCTACACATCAGCATCATGTCAGAACTTAGACGTTTACCGTTGGATTTCCCTCCACCCTCCGCATTTCCGGATTTCCTCAATTTCACAAAGCGACTTTCCTTCACCCGCTTTTCGCCACTTAAATTTCCAAAAGTCCAAAATCAAAATGTTTCTAATATTTAAAACTATTTAACTGTAAGTGGTTCGCAGTAAATGGATGTAACCCTGTATATCGAACTAATCTTCGTAAACAAAGATAATTTGTTGTATGTATTTGTTTTGTGGTTGGGATTTCTCTTGTGGGTTGAAGAAGAAATACTGCATTACAGACAGTAATTGTGGTGTTATTAAATTACAAGGGAAAAGAAAGTTGTAAGTGCCAAAAGACTTACTGTTTCTTTCTTGACCTATGTCTCCTATAATTTTTTTAATAATAAATGTTCTCAATTTTTATAAGAAAAAGAAAACTAATGTTCGTATTTTAAATGATATAAGTACGTATATAACTACAACTTCTTTTGTTTCAACACTATTCTGAACTAAGATTTACATTAAAACATGCGTCGAGTCTTAAAGTAATATGATTCTTCAAATAATAAGAAATTTATAATATTAATTTACATAGTTTCGAGTAATTTAAGTTTAAATCGGTTCAGTGGTTTTGCAAAAGTAGATATAACTATGAAAAACCGTTTTGGAAAAAATATACAGAACATTATTAAAAATAATTTGCTTGGTCTCCTGAAATGTAGATTTTTTTAAGTTATCTAACTTTTTCACTTGAGGCACAGAATTAAACTAATATTAATCAAGTTTAAAATAGTAACCGTTATATTTAACATGCACTATATTCTAAAGCACAGCAGAAAATACTAAGGATAGGGATTATAGTATTTTCTGCTAATTCGACAACAGTCATTTTTTAAAGTGCTTTCAGAACAGAGCCTTGTATTTACAAAGGTATCCAGAGGGCTGTGGTCTTAGCTGAGCTCGGTAGTGAAGACCACAAAGCTTGCGAGCTGAATTTTCTAATAACGTGGTTTCAAAACTTATCGGTCGATGCACATAGCGTCGCGCGTCGTACGAAAAGGCTTACACAAATTATGGATTGAAACATTACAAAGAAAAAAAAAAAAAAAAAAACTTATTTTGAATTCTTACTACTCAGTTGACGAGTTCCTTAATGACAAAGACATAATTTGACATGGTTTTTTTGGTGTATAAATTTGTTATGACATTATATCTTATTAATTACGTGACATGTACTCGTATGATATAACTTCATTAATTCTTTTCATACCTTTTGACATGTATTTTTACCAATAAATATGATTATAATTACACGGTCAATCGAAATTAACTACACAATTGCCACATCTGGCTGTAATATTTACTTATATTTAGCCGACTAGTTTTCGAGAAAAACGAAGAGGTAGTCTCAATTAAATTAAAAATCCTACATCAAAGTCAAAGTCAAAATCATTTATTGCATATGAATACACTTGGTACATTTATACACGTCATTATTTTTATCGACTACCGCTTCCTCTGTGAAGAGTAAATGGCGCAACAAACTTCACGCAACACAATCTTTTAAAAATCAAGTTTGCTTACAATTATATAAAGATAGTGCGAAGCTGAGTCAACATTAGTACTAGGTATCTTTGTCATTCAAATAATCGTTTATTGTATAATAGGCTTTCTTACAAAGTTGTTTTTTACTTTCTGTCTGTCATATATAAGATTTCCTATGGTAGTTTGTTGTAGAAGCGAATACATTGCCCCATGGACGATTTACTGACATTACTAAGTAGTATACCTTAATAAGTATTGTGGTGCAACGTGGTATGTCTACTACATATGGATGAAGTCCCTCACCACGCCTGGTAGTCCGGTGATGGAAGGGTGAATCAAATCGTGTAATTCCTGGGCACACTCCCGAAAAAGTATCCTATAGAAAACCGAAAGACAGGCCACACTGCGACGATGTTTAAGGCTCTGTAATTTGGTATTTACCAGAGCATCGTCACCAATGAGCCTTCGGGCATGACGCTCAACCGCGTCCAGAGCAGCCAGCTGATACTTGGCAGAGCCGTCCCAAAGGTGACTGCAGTACTCCATACACGATCGCACTTGTGCTTGGTAAAGGTTGAGAAACTGTGCCGGATAGATTGCTCTAACTGCTCTTTTTTGCAAAATAAAAATGGTCTCTATATCTGCTGCTTGAATAGGATACCGTATGCCATGATAATGTGGGTAGCTAAAGTATAGTAATCTCGCGGTAGCAACATCAGTTAATTGTCTGATTTTCCTTACGGCGTAGGCAGCAGACTTAGTCTGCCAGTTAGTGAAGTTATGTGGGGTCCCCATTGTAGAGATGAATATAGTTATACCCAGTTATACACATTATTCATTGATCATGCAAAAAACAATTAAAGACGAATTAAAGACGAAGAATAATTAAAGATTAAATTACTCTATGTTAAGAGGAACGAAATAATGAGAATATTATGAGGTTAAATGATTTACAATGCTACAAAGTTTGAAATAAAATAATATATATATTTCGTTTTGTGTTTAACGTAATAAATCTATAATAATCTCTAATCAGCCTGTGTATGAATCTCTCAAGTTTGTGTAGTTAATTTTGAATGGTCTTATAGCATAGGTATAATATAGATTATAGGTTCACTTGATTTTTACCGAACTTTATCAACAGTAAATATTTTGATCATTTCTATCGATTAGGTCCGATTGTCAGGTTGAAAAAAGCCCCTATTTTGTCTTAATAAATAGTAACTTATAGATTTTTCTACAATTTTCATAATTTTCCCATGTCCATAAGCTTTTAAGTTATCCGGCGGATAGTCTGAATTACAAAAAGCTTAGCTGTAAGCTTAGGAATATAGCTTATATAATGGTTATGTTAGTAAATTTTACAATAGGTATTTGACTGCATATTTAGCTGTAAATGGAACGGCTGAAGCTATAGGTACGTGAACCAGAGATGTCGTGTCGGTTGCTAGTCGGGCCGACTTCCCGACAAAAGTCTCGAGCAATAATTTCCGCCCGAGTCCGTTTAATGGTGATCGACGTTTTATACCGCTCACCTTGCTCCCTTGTACACCGGGAGTTGGAAGTTAAGATCGCATACATTTATTATGTTTGGAAAATTTAAGGAACAACCACGAGTCAGAATATTTAATATAATATATATAGTCTCTTTTTATTAATAAAATTATACATTACATATAAATAAAATATGTCTTCCAACGCGCCGTACCGGGCAGGGTTCCCTATATACTGACAGCATTTCGATACCCCCGAGGTACACCACGCCAACTAAAACTTTGGTCAATTTTGTTTTTATCAACATCGATTCATCAAATCTCATAACTAAAAAAATATTTTAGGAGCTTAATAATTAGTATATGACTAACTGTTTGCCCGTGACTTCGTCCGCGTGGACCACGAGACATTACAAATTATTATGTATTATACCTCATACCATGAAGAAAAATAATTTTTCGTAGCTCATAGTTTCACCTCAAAGTGTTTTCCTTCATGATTGACACTAATTGGTTATTAAATTAGATAACGGTGATTTTAAAATGTGCATCTGTTATCTAATTATTTAATAACCAGTTAGTGTCAGTCATGACGGAAAACACTTTGAGGTGAAACTATGAGCTACGAAAAATTATTTTGCTTCATGGTATGAGGTGTAACTAAATCTTATAAGAAATCTGGTTACGCAGTCATCATATCAGCCCTGAGACGTCTATTGCTGGACATAGGCCATCCCCAATGAACTTCACTACACCTGGTCATCTGCCCTCTGCATCCAGACGCTTCCGGCCACCTTCTTCAGGTATTCGGTCCACCTGACGGCAAGGCGTTCCACCACTCCAGAACTTATCTGCCCCAATGGCCGTCGGTTCAGCGACAGATGTGACTCGCCCACTGCCACTTCAGCTTACTAATTATTTTGGCTATGTCAGTCACCTTTGTCTTTCGTTTTCATTACGAATCATATCATTCAAAGAGACTATTATGCATTGAAAATATTAATTTACATAAATTTGCCGTGGGACTACAGTTTTTTATACGTTGAAATTTACTTCATAGTTATTTATATTTTTTATGTTTTATTATTGTGTAAGATTACCTAATTGTTCTTGTCTCTAATTTAATATTAGTTATGACTTTTGACAAATTTTTTAAGATTATAATTTAATTGTGTGACATGTGACGTAACTAATTAACTAAATAGTAGGTCCGAGAAGGCACACATTTAAAATTTGACAGCGCTAAAATTGGTTTCGTCTTTATCTTCATAATACTGTGCGACAAGGATATCAACAGTTTTAGTGCTGTAAAATTTTAACATTGTGCCTTCAGAATCGAGCCCATTAAATATGTATTCTTGACTATGTATGTAATTAATCACCACGCTTGGTAGGCGGATTGGCGATCATTGAAGTGATCTTAATATATACAGGTTAACGCTGCTGCCCGTCCCTGGTGCAATCCCTTAGTCGCCTTGACTACACCCATGTGAAGATTAGGGTTGGCCCTATTCAAGCCGGGAACCACACGGCATCATTGTATATCTAGTAAATAACTGCAAGAGGTTTCCAGTAATCCGTCGTCATGTCCAAATTAGCGGAATCTCCGAGCATAGTGCGCCAAGTGTTAGCAAACTGGCAGAAACAAGACGAGGTTGAAGCTAGTTCAACATGTACGCCCTCTCATTTGTCGCCCCCCGAGCTTAAGGACGATGGAGCGGGAGCTGGAAACGTTTAATTTACGTAATCAGTTTATGTTAATATTCAAGAACTTGAATTGTATTATAATTTCTTGAGCAAAGTAATTCACATTAGTAATACCACTCATCAACAGTCAACATCAGTCTTGAACACTCGATACTTTTTTAGGTTTCGGCATATCTCAATTAGTGACCCTGTAATCGATCACTACCTAACAGGTATTTTCTTGTGTAGTTAATCGGGTATGCAAAATAGGGGTGGGGTGGCAGGAAGGAAAAGGGAAGGGAAAGAGAGGGAAAAAGGAGGGGAAAGGGAGGGGAAGGAAGTCGATAGGGAAGGGGAGGGAGAGGGGCAGGTTGGGAGGAGGAAAGTGAGAAAGGGGTTGGGGAAAAGGAAAAAGGGATAAATAGGACACTGAGGCTAGTGGGAGTGGGAGGTGGTATAATAGAAGAGAGACGGGGCTGGGGCGGTGGGAAGGCAAAAGCGAAGAAAGGTGACGGGAATGGGGAGGGGGTAGGAGGAAGAGAATGGGAAGAGGAAAGGAGGGGTAGAGGGAGCGGGAAGGGGTGGGGAAGGAGTTTTCAACGAGGTGGGAAGGGGGTAGAAAAGGGGAGATGGTAGGGTGACGTATGGGAGGAGAAGCGGTCGGGAAATGGGGGGAGTGAGAGCGGGACGGAGAGGCTATATCTCCTGTGATAAAATATTTGTTTCATGATTAGATAAAAAAATACGTAACTGTTAGGTAATGTTTATTTCGGTATTCAAAACCTTTTAGATATCCTACATAAAGGTCACGCTTAAAAATTAAACATCTTAGAGTACGGCAGCGTTCATTACGCAGGTAGACGTTAGCCACTTTCTCTACGATTGTACCCAAACAGTGCCCTCCGAAGTGGTGGCTATTGCAATTCTTTCCAATTTACTTGTCTCATTTATTTTTTTAGGTACGATGTGGGTACGGTACGGTCCCCATGGGGACAGTCCGTGGGTAAGTCACGTGAGACGAAAAAGGATAGATTTAGTTGTGTTTTTTTTTTCTCTAATGCAAAAACGCTTCTGTGTATTTACTTAGAATATTGTGTGGGAACGAATCACTGTTGAATGTGCGTTCCTGGAGTCTACGCTAGTAATGTATTTGCCTCTCTATAGCTTCAGGCCAGAAGTCGGGACTGAGGAATACACCCTGGTGCTTTGTAGGAACGCGGAATCTGCAGGTCCTAAAGTTATTAGAGCTATCTAAGTTTCCTGATAATAAATGAATTTAATATTATTATTATAAGTACCGATTTAAGTTGATGTTAAATCTATATCTTAAATAAATAAATCAAACTCGGGTTAGTTAAACCATTTATAATTCAAGAACGGCTGGACCGATTTTAATGATCTGTGATTTGTTGGATTCGTCTTAGCCCCGAATAACAGAATAACTATTAAAATATCAGAAAAATTAACCGAAAAAAATGTATACAGAAAATAATTTTTAATAAATTAGTTTTGCGACTCTGCCATCTTCCGCAATTGACAGATAATAAAATCGTAAAGTGCGTTTAGCTATAAGTTATACGACATTCATTGACTGTTAGCTGTTAGGCATGGTTAGGCGCTGCGAAGTTCGCCGGGTCAGCTAGTACGTATATATATAAAATAACTGACTGATCTATCAACATACAGTTTAAAAGCGTAGATAAACTTTACACAGATGTACAAGTGATACCTATGCCTATATCATATAGCACAAACATGGGAAAATCACGCAGGAACATATAAAATACGGCCAATTGTACGTCGTATACGGTATGCGGGTTAATATAAATTAAAGTTGCAAACTGTATTTGTCTGTGCAATTCAATACACTTTATTGAATTTCGATATATATTTTTTATAACTCGAAAATTAAAAAAATAAACTTAGATTTTTCTGCCGGACAATAGACGGAAAAAACCTTTCCTGGTGTAATACGGATAGGTAACCATTTTGACGGATCTCTAATGAAAATGGTATGTAGGTAATCAACTTATAACGCGAACAATGTTGCGGAACATCCCTCTAAACTAGAGGGATGTTCCTAAATATTATATATTATATTATATTACGATGTTACTAATATTTTATATTACGATGCTACGGTAAAATAAAATAAAGCATTTACATAGATACATACATACATAAAATACGGTACCGTACGATAATATGGTACTTACTTGCTTATAAGGCTCGATTAAGAACGTTATTGAGACGATTATTATGTGTTTGTTCACGTCAGCTCGAGTGTGTGTCAGGAACTCGGACTGGCACTTTAATGCGTAAACATTATCACATCACTTCACACTAATATTATAAATGCCCAAGTGTGGATGTTTGTTTGTTGATCAATCACGCTGTAACGGCTGAAGCTTATGAGCATGTTCAATTTATGAATGTTTTGATATTATGATTAGGACACATATTTTAAACGGCTTTAAGCCTCCTATACAAGCGTTCTGAAATTGGCTTATATTTACATACATACAGACACCAACGACTGAATTTTTTTTATATATAATGTACAGAAACGACTCTTTACTGTTTTATTATATGTATAGATAAACACCAATATTTTCACATACATATATCAAGCCCATGTTACATTACACACGATACATGCATCACAAGCTATACGGTTACCTCTACCTTAAGTGTGCATGACCCACCCGCCGATTTACAGTCATCATGTTAGCCTTAGACGTCCACTGCTGGACATAGGCCTTCCCCAATGAACGCCACCACACCCGGTCCTTCGCCTTCCGCATCCAGTCGCTCCCGGCCACCTTCTTCAGGTCGTCGGTCCATCTGGCGGCGGGGCGTTCCACCCTGCGCTTGCCAATCTGCGGTCTCCACTCCAGAATTCGTCTACCCCAACGGCCGTCGGTTCTGCAACAGACGTGGCATTTACATATATACATACATAATGCTCACGCCTCGGTCCCAGAGGTGTAGATACGATGGATTATTCCAATAATCCCCTTTTCGTCAGAACTTTTTGTCCAGAAATCCCCTGCCGGTGCTCAAAGTTAACGCTAAGGGGATTTTTGGAAACATTTCAGAAATCACCTTATATAAATGGCTAATTTATTTTAATTTTATACGATGCATCGCCACTTTGCGCAATCTAATGTCGCAAAGCGGCTTTTCGTTGCAACTTCATTGCAACTAGTGTTGGTAAATTCCCGACAATATTCTCCTGGCCGAGAATTTATGAGAACTTAAAAAGTGAAGCCACTTTTCCCTACGATTACCAATGCACCTAAATAGGTGTTTATGTATATAATCGTAATATGCAGACTGGTGATGTTACGGTTATATGCATAAACACCTATTTAGGTTAGTAGGGAAAAGTGACTTATAAAAGATGACATCTTTTATCTTATATAATAACCAATTAGTGGCAATCATGAAGGTAAAAACTTTGAGGTGACTTACGAGGTGCGAAAAATTATTTCGCTTCATGCCACAGTATGACCTTGTAGACTTGACTAACTTTTTATGTTCTCATAAATTCTCGGCCAGGAGAATGTTCTCGGGAATTTACCAACACTAGTTGCAATGTTTCACATACACTAATCACAATCACTCAGCATAATCCAAAGGATGCCTTTTTTTGCAATAAAGCTAACTAATAAGTATATCACGCCATAGGCATAACAATATTAAATCGCTGTTCACTACACACAATAATATACTCGTACATCACACGAGACTGCCTTGTCAAGTTATCAAGTGTGCTTTAGCTACCCGCCAACTTACATCCATTAGTTCCAAAACTCGCACAGAATAGGTAGGTATTCGTTCTGCCGAAAGTATGGCAACGGATATCAAATGAATGTCTTAATTAAAACTTCAAAGCTATTATCAATCAACCAGACAATTTTGATGTTGATTTATTATATCTGTATTTATTTTTCATTTAAAATAATTTTAAGGGAACAATATACTTACGTTAACATTTATTTTTCTCGGTAAGTTAAGAAACAAAGCAACTTTGGCACTGAAGTTGCAAGAAGAATATTTAATGAACTGGTCTTTCTAATTTCCTATAAATATGAAATGAAATCTGTTGTAAACGACAAGCTAGTCAGCTTGTCGTTTACAACAGATTTTTTGTAATTTTGATTACTTTGTAAATTCTTGGAGCGTGTGAAGTGTTTCACTCCTTTTGAGAAGGAGTACAAACATCCTCATACTTGTAGATCTGTAGGTCATACCATTAATGAAAATAATTTTTGCACCTCATAAGTCCAATAAATTTTTAACTTTTATACAATTAGTATAAAAGTTAAAAATGTATTGATATTAGAACAACCACTCTAATGAGTGGTTAAAGAGGTTATCCTTTTTTTACAACACTATTATTGTTTCATCAAAACCTGACAACCCAGTAAACGTCATCCTACTCCATTGAATTAAAAAATCGAGTATAGTTCGCCATTCGCAGTCAACGTCCGAGCCGTTGACATTTACAACTTTTATTAAAATAGCAAATTGGTAAGTTGCGCACTAAAATTAGAAATTATTCGAATTTGTTTGTTCGTTTTAGTGACGAAGGTAACTCATATTGTCGATACTTTTCTCGACTGAGGCGTCCACCAAACAGTTTTTAACTTTCATGGTCTTAGGATTCTCTGGAATAAGCTTTTTATGTAGATCAATTTGAATTTGGAAGGCCTGTACCTACTTTTTCTTGTAATAACTAGTGTATTTAAAAAATTAGTAAAAGCCGGCCAGTGTCTCTTAGATAAAAACTTTTCGCAAAACTGAGTGGTATACATTTTAGTATTTAAATATTAAAAACAATTTAAAATCGACTCTGTTTATTAGAAGCGGTTTAACAGTAACTGCAATGAAATGCCTGTATTCGGAGGGGTAATTGAAAATTCTTCGTTCAACAAAGCTACATCTTAGGAGGGACTCAAATTACACTGTTAACTTTGTATTAGAAACTACTAGAATAAGTCTGTCCTTTTAAAATACGAGAAAAAGGAATGGTATTTTCATTCACCTAGATCTTTGTTCACATGAACTTTGGAATTAAAATACTTTCAAACGACTCCTAGAGGATAGGAATAGACAAGATACTATTATTAGAAAGCAGTTTTTTATTCTTATTGTTAGTGATTTTTTTAGTAATTGCGTGATCGACATTTAAAAAAAACAGGCTGTCTGTAGCGTCACGTTTCCTTTGCCTCAGCTAATGTTCCATCCATTTTGGAGCCAAACGGCATTGCCCATTCCAACGGAAAGAAACTAGTTTCTCACTTACATCTTGGAGCAAGGTAGATACACTGACCCCATTTTACATTCGGGCAACTTTCCTGTGCAACAGGTGCGGCAGCAGCCGCTGCGAAGTCCCAGAAAAAAACGCTGATCTCGGGTAAGGGTGCCCTTCGGTGTCGAGTCTTTGGGCTCTTGGATCTCATTGAAGCTTAGGAACACCAAGTAGCTGGCGGCTTTTTCACCCAGAGAATCAGCTTGGCAATACAAAGACGGAATACTGCCCGAGTATTGACCGAAACGGCTGTGATTTTGACTCTTAAATGCCCCTTTGGCATAGAATAGGTATACAAAAATATTCGATAACGGAAATGACATTTCTTTTATACTGCTTAATAACAAATAACCAATATTTGTATTTCATTAACTTTTAAAAACATTTGCGAGTTTTGAATTTCTTAAAACTAAAGAAAAAAAACTGAAAATATGTTAAAATTTGTAAAAGAGATGATAAGCCCACTGATAAAATTATAATATTTCATCCAACAGCCTATTCAATTAAGAAACTCAGTCGTTTAGAGCAATTTACTTTATTTAATAAACTTGTGATTATTTCATTCTGCTAAATGATTTATTTATTCGTTGCGCCCTTTAAGGGTTTAATAAGAAACAACAGTTTCAAACTCTCATTTATCTTAATAAGTATGAAAATTTAATTCATCGGCAATGAATTATTCGTTTACCACTATTGCGAATTTCCCAAAGTGGTTCAACTAATGTTGTGATGCTAAATGCCTCTATCAAATCACTAATCACCTTTGTAATATGGAATTGTTCAAGTCTTCCTGCCATGGCCCAGATAGCACTCGTTCGTGTGACAGTCCAGTTGCACTTCTCTGCAGTTATACATATAGTCATCATATAAGCCCTTAGACGTGCACTACTGGAAAAAGACCTTCCCCAATGAACACTAGCATATCAAGTCCTCCGCCTTCCTCATCCAGTTGCTTCCGGCCATCTTCTTCCTGTCGGTTTACCCGGCGGCGTGGTGTCCCATCCTGCGCATGCCCATCTGCGTTCTCCACTCCCAGTAAGTATTACTACCTAAATTAGTTAAAATAAATCAAACGTAATTTTTTACCTTCTCTTTCGTATGTTCTGTGAATTGACACAGACCATTTAATAATAACTAAAATGACTATCGGATTTTGTAATTTGGACAATTAATTAACACAATTATTTTTACAAGTGACTAGGTAAAGACAGCGAATACTTACGTCGAATTGGTCACGAACAATATCTTTATTTAGTTAAATTAATTTGAAACAGTCGTGAACGTAGGCACGTAAGCATTTTTGAAAATAACATGTCAAAATATATCTCTGATAATAACGTCATGTGACTAATCGTACCTCCTATAACATAGAGTAACCTTAAATTTCCAAAATAGTCTAAATTTCGCATACTCTATGACAATACCTAGTCATGATAATTTCCTGATACTCCAAATCTAGCGACTGGTTTATGACCAGCTCAAGATTTGGGAGGGAAAGTTCAAAGATGGCAAGAAGTAATGTACGCTCTAGTTTGCGATATGAAGGTGGCATTCCCGTAGGAAAGAGTGTGATTTTACTTTTAATTTGTATTTGTTTATTTGCCATAAATTACAATGTCATTTACATAGGTGGAACATTATCATTAGTGGTTTCAATGTAAATTTACCCAAAAGGTGCAAGTAAGGTAACGATTTCGATGTCAACTCAAAATAGCCGTGTCGCTTAAATCCAAAAACTCTTTCAGGGGCATTATGTATCAAAGATTCTAAGCTGTAAAAAAAATAGTATGTCACTGAGCAATTTCATGTCCCTTGGCAAATTTGTTGTACACCCTGACAGCATTATATGTAGCGGTTTTCTGATATGACGTAGTCCCACAGCTGGGCAGGTTTAAATAATAAAGATACGAAATTTTAAAAGTCGTGCTACTGAGCATAATAATCACTACAGTTAGAATTTACTTTGTGCAGGTGGAAAAGTTGTGTTTTCAAATCACTATGCATGTGTAATGTAATGTAAATAATGTAAGCAAATGTAATATTTAATAGACGTCTCGCGAAATGCGATTCTGATGGCAGGCTACGAATGAGGTACCTATACGATATGAACGAGAAGCTTTTATCCTTACTAGAGCTACTTAGAGTTTAAAAAAACATTAGCTCTGGTCTATAGGACTTGTGTTGGAAACCTCCAAAAATCGTTATATCAGACTGAGACAGCATGCGCCAATATTTTTTCAATTATCTACTTTGTATCGTGCATACATAAAGCTCACAATATTATTTAAGTTTGAACTGTCAATTGAAAATGGTATACTTGCCTTCTTACTGTCGTCATGATGAAGGTAAACTTCAATCAGATAAACAATGAAAAATGTTTTATTACATGAATCGTGAATTTTATACTTGCTGGCTGAGATTTTTTACTTTTTCACTAAAGTAGTAGGTACACTAATACGAGTATTGTAATAATAATAATTATAAAAAACTCGTCTCCTTTGGCCTCGAGTAGTAAATTAAAATTATGAATTTTCTTGGCTTGATTTTCTAAGACATTAATGATTGTTAACCTGAGTTAAGTAGATTTAATAAACTTTTTTTCGGTAATATTATTTTTATTAAGCGCTCTAATATTGTTTTGGTACGCAAGCTACTTGAATGGTTAGTTAAAAGTAGGTGGCTATAGGAAATGCCCTGTGGTTCTCGGCTTAAAATAGGTCCACCCCCAATCTTCCCGTGGCATGATAGTAGCATTCAAATCATCATGGTCCATTATAATAGCCCAACGTGTTGTTACTACTAAACCAATTCTGATGGAGCTTTCAGAAAATCATTTGGAATAGATTTGTCTCATGATTTCATTTACAATCGGCTTACTTCATCAAAAGTTATGCGAATTTAGAGTTTTCCAAATCTTCCTTAATACTCGGCGGATTACAGGAATTCAGGAATTTAGGAGTGGGAGCGGGAGGAAGCGAAAGTGGAGGGGAGAGTAACACTAAATAAATTTCAACTTTATTTAAAAAAAACAATAATTACAAAACAATATTCCACGCGAGTGGAGCTGCGGGCACAGCTAGTTTTATCGTATGAATGTTGCCGCATGACTTATATTACCTATTAGCGCCACACGGAGCCTTTATACACACGGAGGCTTTGCTGACAAAAGGGTATTACCTGGCCCATACCCCTACTGCGAACAATATTATGCTTAATTTGGAAATGTTTATGTTCCAGGGCAAGACACGGGCCCTGTCTAAACTTGCTGGGCAGTTGTTAGTGGAGTTGAATTAATTTGTAATATCGTTCAGTAGTTGGGAGCTCGTAACGTTATTTACTTATGATTGGGCTGTAAGTATTCATTTGTAAAATTGTTAAAATAAAAATATTGTTTCTTTGAAAGAAAACTATAGTGCTTGAACTTAGGTTTGTAATGATTAAGTTGTGATAAGTTTTATTTTTAGTTGTAGAAAAGCACAAGAATTTTAATGATATAGAGAAAGACATGAAATAACTTTTAAAAATTATTCTATGACCACTGACTAACGAAAGTTGTAATTTAAATTTAAAAATTAAATAAAATATTTACTAAATCGTAATAATTAGTACTAATAAACTATTATTATAATTAGTAAATTTGAAAATAACAAATTCATAAATTGTACTGTTATTAACTTCTAAAATTTTAAACTGTGTTTGTGCAATAAGGTGTATTGTATTGTATAAATATTTATCTGTATCTAGCTAATGTTATATGGTAAGTACCTAACTAATCTGTAATGTGTGCCTTTTACACGAAAAATAGTAAACATCAACAAAACAGACACAGTCAAAGGAGGAAGTCATTATAATTATTTATTGCTTAATGGACAAAAGTAAGTTGTTGTCCCAGTCTTATTTATCAAGCTAATCGAGTAGAATACAAAAACTACACACATATATTATTTCCTAACGTGAATAAGATAACAAAAGTCATTTGTTAGATGACTAGTGGTGTAATTTGCAGACCATCTGTAACTCGTACTTTTCTAATTAAGATAAGAATGGGTATCTTAATTTGAACAGAGATGCTCTTGAATGATTTATACGGCGAGAGATATTTTTTCACCTGATGTTTTGAGAATGCGCATGTAGGACGCGAAATGAGTTATTTGATTATTTTCCTTAGCAGCCTCTGTTGCCCATGAATGCCTTCCTTTTTCCTCCTTCCTTTACTTGATTTCGAGCATTACCCCCAAAAACCTATAAAATGACACCCATACTCTAAGAAGTGAAACGTGTCATGGCAGCCATATTGGATTTAAAAACCACGTTAAAAACCTAGAAAACTACACACACCGACAAATGTTATATTGATTTCTAAATGCCTTTTTATAAAAAAACAATTAAAAGTTATGTTCAAACAGATATCATCACCTATCCCATAGCGAAGCAATTGTTTTAATAGGTTTAGTCATTACAAAGATTATTTAAACACAATTCTTTCTGTCCAAATTGTATCTCGTTTTATTCGTTTCTATAGATAGATAATAACATTATCTTCCACCACCCAGAAAGCATAAGTTGTTTTCCCGTTAATACACTGTCACCGTTAATACCCTTCAAATTGAAACACAACAATATATATTCAGTAATTCTGTTGTATTAATTATATAAGGGTATAATTATATTGATGTATAAAAAAGCACTACCTGGAGAAGCTCATCATCCTTGGATAAGTGGAGGGCAGGTGTGCCAGAGGACGAACTTCGACGAGGTGGTCAGACCCGGTAAGGATGGTGGCTGCCAGATCCTTATATGAAGCCGTGCGGCTGGCCAATGATCGCTATGCTTGGAGGCGCATTGTATATGTTGCGATCTTTAGCAGTGGGGAAAAAGAGAGAATATGAAGAAGATAGAAATTCGTTCGTTTATTTCTATTTCTTTTTTTTGACGTTTAGTGTAACTAAACTATTTTTTCGACGTCAGGTTACACTTACTGAAATGTGATGTAACCTGACTTTTACTTACTTACTTACTTTAATCTAAAACAATCCTATTTGTAAATAATTAGTAAGTAAACTAGCAAGACTTCATTGTCTCGAGTAGTCTAGATTCCATCTTGTCAGTTACTCAATACAATCTTCAAAGGGCTATTGTCCGTCCTTGCTTACATTCAGACTAGCAAACGTCATTGTGACGATGCGATGGTACTCGATATTCTGAATACCTACCTGCTCAATTGATAGAGCGACATAATTATCTCTGTACGTAAATAAATTACTATTAAGCCTCAATATCCGGTCTCAAGAGGATTTACTGGATATATCGAAATAATGGTACATTGAATATAAAATGTTAGTAGTAGTATAATTATTTGAAGGTTAGTGGCAAAATCTCCGAATATTAGGATGACTAAATTCCCTTTAATTTCTTAAATTTCCTAAGCCCGGTGATCGTCGATAATGTCAATATCGAAGTTGTTCAGGAGTACGTCTACCTAGGACAGACAATACAGTTGGGTAGTAACAATTTTGATAGGGAAGCTGACAAAAGAATCTAGTTGGGCTGGGCAGAATCCAGTTGAAAACTGCGTTAAATTTTCAAGTCGCCCATTCCACAATGTTTAAAGACAAAAATCTTTAATCAGTGCGTTCTACCTGTGGACACTGACGGTGGGCTTGATCCACAAGTACCAGGTCGCTCAGCGAGGTATGGAGAGGGCTATGCTCGGAGTTTCATTGAAGGATATGATCCGTAATGAAGACATCCGACGAAGAACAAAGGTAACCGACATAGCTAAAAGGATTAGCAAGCTGAAGTGGCAGTGGGCGGGCCACATCTATCGTAGAACCGATGGCCGTTGGGGCAGACGAGTTCAAGAGTGGAGACCGCGGATCGGCACGCGCAGGGTGGGACGCCCCGCCTTCAGATGGACCGACGACCTGAAGAAGGTGGCCGGAAGCGGCTTGATGCGGAGGGCGGAGGACCGGGTGTGGTGGCGTTCATTGGGGAAGGCCTATGTCCAACAGTAGACGTCTAAGGGCTGACATTATGAAATTCCCTTTATGCCCCGTATGTAACTGAGTTATGTAACTAGTTTCGAAGTGGGAAATTGTGGTTCTGTTGGAAACCAGCGTATTGGGATGTTTATGAGTCATGGATTCTTACTTAGGTACGGAACGCCAAAATTTGAGAATTTTGCATTACGTGATTCGCATATGCTACTCATACCGACGCTGCTTTCAAACGGCTTCAAACATTTCTTACTTCAAAACTAGCTATAAAATGAAACAAATAATTCCCATACCGAAACTGCAACAAAACATTCCCGCATTGTAGCTGGTTACAAATCTTACTTATGTATAGTGGGCTTAAAGGTTAAATTCCAACAAATTAACAACTTCCGAAACATGAAATTAATTCCATCATTAAAATATTTACTGTCCGTAATTAATAAATCAGAGTAACGAGTACCGCCACGTCGGTACGTCGATAGAAGTTGAAAATAAAATTTAATGAACAGCCAGTGTTTCATTTCAATCGCTTTCCAATAATGGAACGGAGCGGATTCCCCGTGTGGGGATTAATTTAAAGTATAGACTGATTGAATTCCACCATCGAATTAATTTTCTAAAGGCCCTCTTCATAACTTAAGATCAAGTTTCTGACTGTTGTTTAACGGCGGGTGATGTGGTAAATGTTAACTTATTATTAAAGAGATGTCTAGACTCTACCCAACTGAATTTTGTAGTTTAGCAGGCTCAAGCCCTGTTCGCATAATTTTATTTACTTCTTTCTTTTGTATTAAAAGGTAATATGAACATGGCGCGTATACATGTGCTGTAAACTCAAAATACTCAAATGTTTAGTTATATAATAATGATAGTAAAAGTTTGATAAATGTTTAGCAAGTTTATTATTCTACATACTCGTATTTTGTTGTAGTGACAACAACCATATCTCCACGCTTGGCAGGCGCATTGATTATCACAGTAATGATCCTAATATAGATGAACACAGGAGAACGCTGTTACCCGTCCCTAGTCCCCAGATAACAGCGTTCTCCTGTGTATATTAGGATCTTTACTGTGATCATCAATGCGCCTGCCAAACGTGGATATATGGTTGTTGTCACTACAACAAAATATGAGTTTTTGTTCAGGAGGCCTATGACAGCAGTGGTCGTATTTCGGCTGATGATGAAAGTATATTGTTACATATATACATAGACTTGTCTAATCACACTAGTCTCCTATGCGTTGTTATAAATAAAATTGAGAGTCCGGTGTCACACATGTGTTTGCTTCCGGTGTCACATATAGAAAATAAGTATTGTTCTTTTCTGTTTATGTATTATTTATTTAATAGATTAAGTTTTATTTTTTTGTATTACTAACAAATTATGGACTTTGTCTGAAATAAATTGTAAATTAAATTAAATTAATCCCAAACTAGGATTTTCTCCTGTGCTATGGGAATTAATCAAGGAGCTAATAAAACAAGTACTTTGTTATTAGCTCTATCATTTAGCATTTCCATGTGTATTAGGCATGTAGTTATAGCATGTGCTATATACGACTTCGCCTTAAGTAGCTACCAAGTCGGTCCTTAACCTGGTTTTTTACCTGAATCACAGTGGCTGCAAGAGCACCTATACATAATTAACTTCATTCATGCAAAACTGTGGTATCAGATTTGTCTGTCGCACTCGGAGGTCAAGGTTACAGAAGCAACGATGTCGAACTAAGCAGAACAAATGGAGGATAAATAGACATTGTGAAGGATGTAAAATGAAAAAGCAACTGACGGAAAATGAATCACAATGCGCTGACCCCAGGAGAAATCAACAAGGCCTTTGACAAACGTTTGTAGGCACCCTTATTAGGGATTATTTCGTTTAGTATTATCCTTGAGAGGCAGAAAAGAACAAAGGCAGGAAATTTCGAATATGATAAATCAGGCACTTATCCTTATTATATTAGATTACTATGAGTATGAGACATAAAGAAAAAGCATTTGGTGTATGAGAAAGGTGTGGTGCTGCGTTGGGAAAGTCCTATGTACAACAATGGACATCTACATACTAATGATAATGATGCTTTGTGAGTACAGAAATGCTGAAGATTATGTTTTCCATATATATTTTTACACGAAAAATCCAATTAGCAACAGTTCAATTTGTTGTGAACTTGTTTGAATACGGAAATTTTACGTACAAATGTGCGAAGGCAATTTCGAACCTATTCTCAAATAAGTTACTATTCAATGCATGTAAGCAAATGCAGCTCTATAAGTAAGTACCCAACCAAATTCATCATTGGAAACATATTTTTTATTGGATCACAAGCATAATGAATTAATTACACAATCTGTGTATTTAATGCTCTTCCGTTTGCATATTCGAAATTAAATGTTAATAAGATTTTATAGGCACAGTTTACGTTAGGGTACTGTAGCATAACTAAAATAATATGTGGGTAGAATTTACCTTTTACAGGTGACAAACCTTCGCTACAAAGGTATGCGTTTAGATAGAACCTCAAATAATTAAATTCCAATGAATCTATTTTAAATTTTAATGTTCAAATTAAAATTATCACTGAAAATTTCGTATATAACACTCATTTTCGTATTCAGGTCGACATGACCTTGCTGTGGCTCCAGCAAGTCGGCAGACGGGCAAAACTAACAAATGGAGTAATGTAAGTAGCTTAATTTCGAGGACAGGAGACAAAAACAACTTCCATAAGCTTTTACTGAAGGTCAGACATTTTACTATCATAGTACTGTTTACTGCAGGGCTCTAACGGTGGGTAAGAACATCAAATATGCTTATAAGAGTCACACATCATGCACAAAGTGCGAGTTCCGTCAATTTAAATATGTTTTTTTTGTTAATTTTTTACATTTACCTACCGTAATTGCCGGGATATTTTACATATTTTTATAAATGTCATCTTACACATGCATCGAATGCAATGCCTGCGCACACTCTTCAGAATGTTATAGAAAACTAAGAGATACATTCGACGGTAAGTAAGTTCTGAAGTTGGTGTTCAATAGAGCATCGTCGCCTGCGAGCGCCACGCTCGACCGCGTCCAAGACTGCCAGCTGATACTTGACAGAGCCATCAGATTGTGACAGATTTGTTTCGTTGTCACTCCGATGTTTTACTTTATGTATCTGTAGCGGGGCAGTGGAGCAACAACTATTTCGTTCTCCGCAAACATTCTATTCATTCTCACAAGGTTTTCAGGTCGGTCAAATTAATTATAAAGCCGAAGAGTCTACTTTGGAAATTGAGACTAAGTAAATCACAAATATTCACGTTAGACATCTTGGTTTCTCTCTGAAATTTTAATTTAATAAATTAAACGTATTTCACAAGGCTCCATAGCAACATTTATTCCTTACAACCTACACTATAAATTTTCGTAATAAAATAACTTGGGTTTTTGGTTTTGGAAAATGTACCTACGTGTTTGATTCCCGAATAGCCTTGGGTTAATTTTTGAATGCATTTTTCTTATCCCTAAAATCTACGTCATGGTTCCTTAGAACAAATTACTATATCTCATCTAGTTTTTGATTTCTCCATACTAACCTGTCTTGATGATACACTGTATATAGAGGTACAGGAAGCTAAAAAGAAGTAGGACTACGTGAAATAAGTCTCCTTCATGTTCCCATTAGTGGGTCATTTAGTGGAATCACGAGAAAACCAGAGGGATTTCTTAGTTTTAAATTTGAAAATTATTTTCAAATCTTCCATACCACTTCTGGAATTTAACTAAGTATATTAAGCAAGACTGTGTTGTTGATGTTAATTATTTGCCAAGTGAAAGCCTTTGCAACGAACGACGGAGGCGCCTCGCCCTTTTGCGAACCGGCATTATGTTGTTCAACACGATAAAGAATCCATTAAAATTCGTTTCGAGGAATTATGCAAATGAGGTTGTAAGCGCTCGCTAACAAGATAGGACGCTCGGAAAGATTGTTGCTAAACTCAATTCGCTCGCCTGTTGCTTGTCTTTTGTCTCCCGTAGACAAAATGTACCACATAAACAAATTTCGTAGCAAACTATTTATATGATGGTGCCGAGAGCCTCGTTGGCTTAGGGGTTTGATCGTTGGAATCGAGCGCCTGTGGTCATGGGTTCGGTTTTCACTGGAGACAGACAGTACTTTACAATTCGGTGCTATGAATTACATTGTGATTGATTAATTCCCTTGTGAAAATACAGGAGAAAATACCAATTTGGGATTAGACAAAAGGTATACAGTTATTGTTATCTACGTACCTTTTACAGTAAAATAGTAAAAAGGCGTTTATATACATTAATTAAAAATAAACTAAATTCTGTCCCCAGTCCCAACAAACCAGTGTTCATAAAACAAATTTAGAAAATTCATGTCTGTCGGGGATGTGTGTGTGACCTGAATTAACTGAAAACTACTGGTCAGAATGTTATGGGGTTTTAAAATTTCAATTATTAAAAGTTCAGGGTTTTGGGTACAATGTGGTACAGGTTTCATTCTAATACGATGTTATGCGTTGTCCCAACGAAATGACTCTCATTTTCTATCAATTGTATGAACGTGCAGTTCAGCATAAACTGGTCATATAAATGTATCCTTTTTTTATTTACCCGCTGGAAAAAAATTTGCTAATATAACAAATATTAAAAACTATGTCACATTTGATGAACCTCTATGATTTTGTGTTTTTTTTGTAGAAATTATATATTTTCCACGCTGACAAAGTAGTGACCTTGTTTTTAAATAAAATACTAGCTTGCTCAAGTTTTCACCCACATGGATACAGCATCCATGAAGGTAATAAATTCGGTGTGGCGCCGCCGCTAGCTCGTTTTTTGTCCCTCATGGTCCTATTCATACTACAAACGATAATTCAACTTTTTGCGGTAACGTTTATTTTACACGCGTAGTAAAACGTAGCTTATCACAAAAATCTTCGATGTAGCTCAAAAGACTGAGAATATAGGCGCATAGAAAGGGACATCTCGCCGCCAGATGGACCGACGACCCAAAGAAGGTGGCCGGAAGCGATTGGATGCGGAAGTGGAGGGTCGGGTGATGGCGTTCATTCGGAGAGGCCTTTTGTCCAGCAGTAGCCGCCCATAGGTTGATATAATAATGATGATAAATCTCTTGTCCACTTTAGACACATCGCAGGACCTTATTATAAACATTATGATAATTACGCCTAAAGCCCTATCCATCTTCATAGCTAAGATGTGTTTGAAATAAAACAAAGATTCGAATTTAGATTTATTTTTTCAACCTAACATTTTCGTAACTTGTAACTTGACAGATCACCAGCTAAATGTAACAGGTGTACTCAACTAATGAACATTGTTCATACTTCTTAAAATTATCATACAGTCAGTACCGAAAAAACAATTATTCATCATTATCACGAAATTTGCTTTTATCACGAAAATGCTATTCTTAAGTATACTAAATTCCCTTCTGTTCATGAGGTTGTAACTAATTAAATAAGATTTTTTTTATAATTTATTGAACGAGAAACTATTTGTGTGTTCTATGGACATTAATTATAGTAGATTTAATTTTATTTTCATAAATATAGTAAAGGTGGAAGACATTGCATGTAGAGATAGCATAAAATGGAAAAGTATAAACACAGATAAAAAGATAATTAATTGAATGCAGCGGAATAAATTGTCATAACAAAGCAGCGTAAAGTTTTCTCTCTTATAGCTTGTTAATTGAATGTGAAAGAGAATTTCTCGGAATGATGAAGACAGATTCAATTCTCTTCCGGAGATTGTCTTAAATTACAAAACTCTTTGATAACGAAAACTTAATAAGACCTCAACAAGAATTATTTTTATGTATCTATCCTTCAACCTCTACAGTATACACATTAAGTGAGAGTCTACCGACGATCAACTCCACAGGCTAATATATTAGAAATAGGAAAGGCACAGTCGAAGTATAAAATTTAATTTTATTGCTGACTTCCCTAACTAGACACGCTCCTTTATCATAAGTAAAACCACAAAGTCATAGAATATCTCACAATACATTTGTGCATTAAAGAAAACTTTTTAGAATACTTAAACATTTTGGCATTCCTTAGAATTGTCTTTCTTTAGTGTCATAAGTTGGTACACACACAACTAAATGCATATAAAATTTCGATAGAAAATTTTGATCAAAAGGAATTGTAAATTTGGCACTACAAGTGACAGGACAAAAGGTATAAATAGTAGAAAAGAAAGACTTAAGCTAGTTATTTTTTAGAATACTGTCGTTTACCAATATATTGAAATACTCTGCTATGTTTATTGCGATTGATGTTTTATCCACAAGCCTACTATAATCTACCCTCTAACTTTATGTGCGTATTGCCAGTTACACGACTAAATTACGTACATGACTTTGTAAGAAAATAGCATTCATTTATATTCAGAAAATATTTCTTTTCATCTTCAAAGTGTTATCAATTCACGAACGATTGGTTCTGTTTTAGATAATTATGAGATTGACAAAGGTCTAGCTAGTTACAATTTACTACGGAGTCTACACAGTCGTTGACTAGAAGTATTTGGAAGTGATACCAATTAATTTTACATAAAATAAAAATAATACAGCACAGGCATTTTCGAATCGTTGGAAATAACACATTCTAATTTTACATACATATTCTAATATTCAATGATTCGAAACCTGATCTTTATACATATAAATATTTAAATAAAATTATGATATTCGATTTGACATATAAATTAATTCAACATACTAATACATCACATTTATAAGTTACAACACTATTATCTTCATTTTCTACAAACCATTTTTTCGTTGAGGTTCTTTGGAATCTCATATAGAATATCTACTTATAATAAATAACTAAAAACCTTTAACAGCAAGCACCGTACTAACAAATTACCATAAAGTCCTGAAGTGAACTCATCGTAGAAAACACCCCACCACAACAAATTGACTAGTTCTAATTCCTATCTACGAGTACCTATTTACTTATAACATCTCTTAATTTAAATTTATTAAAGTCTCTTCAAAAGTTGTTGAACCGGCCGCAAATGGGAAAGCAAGGATTAGTGGTTGAAGGTGCGAAGTTAAACAGTGGGAAAATATCACTTCAAACGTAACGTACACTTGTCTTTCTGTCGGTTGAAAACGAGAATTGCAACAATGAAACGCACAAAGTCAGAACACATCAAGTTTTTAAAATTCATTTAGTAGTCCTTGCGTCACTGTTGTGCAACCGAGTTCAAACTTTCACAGTTCACTGAGCACACGAGGTAGAGGAACATGAGAGAGGATGGCGAGGTGAGGAGAGCGAACACCCGGACGTCACTTACAGTGCCGTCTAGATATAAACTTCATGGTGATGCTGCGGCCGGCCCCGCCTGGACTAGGATCCTCGTTCCGAGAGTTCTACGACCTCTTCAGGCTCAGGTCGCGTAGCGTCCATTTTCCGTCTCTCAGCTATTACTATTCTTATTTTCTCCTCCTCACTGATGGGTTGCTCTACCGCCTCAGGTGTCAGTTGATTCAATGATCGTGGCGGAGCATGGCTCGCGTCACTAGTTACGGCAGATTCTGTGGAAGACCCCCGTTTAGAGGAGCTCAGTCTTGCATTCTGTCGTGTCGATGGAACAGCAAGTAAGACGGGGGCCGGCCGCAGGAGCCTGGCTTCCTCGCCTCTGAGGGAGTTCCTTTTGTCGACGCGTTGTCTTCGGTTGTGCGCTAACGAATCACGCCTGGGTGGACTTCCAGGCTCCAGCTCATCAATGTCATCAGCATCGATGAATCGGGCATCTTCTTCGTAGAGAGCAGCTGGTGGCTCCGATGTAGAGTCCTGCCGGCGTCGCCCGAATGCGTGAGGGGATAAAGAATACCTTCTCGGTGGTAGCGACGTCGGCAATAAAGCTTGGTGCGAGTGCAGCGTGCGCCGCCGGCGTGCGGGTGATGGTGCTGGTTGCTTTGGCTCGCTGTATGTGAAGTTGGCAGGGAGAGACGGTACCTTGTTTAGAGGGCGGGGAGGGCTAACACACTGTTCCAACGCACGGCACAGGGCTCGGTCTTCTTCGTCGTCAGCCTCACGTTCCAACTCTCGTTCAAGTTCTACGTCCATGTCGATTTCGTCTTCCATTTGCTTATGAGACTCTTCTAGGTGTTTCATTAGAACCTACAATTAAAACAATATTGAAAATATCGCTTTTATTCATTGCATAAAAGATCTGACAAATTAGTTATACTTACAGCGACTACGACATTTACTAACACAAACTGTGCCATCAGGACAAATACCACAAAGAAAATGGGCGCAATAATGGTAGAGACGCAACAGTTCCGCACGCAGTCAACAGTACTGTCACAGTCTTCTCTGAGGGTATCCTTCATGATGCCATTCCAGTTGTCGCCAGTTGCTACTCGGAACAATGTTAAGAATGCCATGCCGAAGTTGGCAAAATGGGCATGTTCTCCCAGACCTAAGAAAATAACAAAACTTGGATATGTACCTCACAAACGTAATTGTGTATAACACATACAGATGGCAACGTGAACAAAAGATAAATACCTTGACAAGGAATCTCGTCAGAACATTCCAATCTTCCGAATAGCTCAACGCCCAATGCCGCAAAAATGAAAAACAACAGAAAAAATAGTAGCCCCAAGTTCCCCACCTGTGGTAGAGCTTGCATCACTGTATCTAGTAACGCTCGAATGCCTTTTGCCATCTTCAGTAGCTTTAAAACTCTAGCTATCCTCAGTACTCGCATAACCCTCATTATCGTCGGATTTATTGGAATTATATTAGTTTCCAACTCTTCTAAAACTATCCCAACTATTGATAATATTACTATAATAACGTCAAGTTGATTCCATTTGTCTTTTAAATAGATTTTGAAACCTAATGCCACTAGTTTCATTAGTGCTTCCAATATGAAGACAGCAGTAAAGAAATAATTGAATATTTTCAAAGCATACTGCAGAGCTGGAGGCATTCTGTAATATTCAATGGCCATGGTCACAACGTTTAGACCAATGACTCCAGCAATGGCTAAGTCAAAATATTTTGATGTGACTACATTATGCACGAACAATCGTATTTGGGAGTAGTCGGCATAGTAGGGTCTTTGATGCATTTCTGAAAAAATAATTATTTAATAGGATTTAGTATTTCAGAGAGTAATTTTATGAATAAAAATTCTATTGCAAATAGTTACTTCGTCTCTTTTTCTCCATTTGCAATGCTCGTTTTGCTGCTCTTCTGACTCTTTCTTCCTTTTCTTGCTCCTCCCGGCAACGATGGAAGTTCTCCACCACCACTCCCACGAACATATTCAATACAAAGAACCCCACAAGTAGAATGAACGCAATGAAATATAGGAGACGCCATTCGGAGTAATTTACAATTGGCTGAAATATAGAACAAGGAATACGATATTATGAGCTGCAATATGCGCAGAAAAAGTTATAGTGATCTCTTAGTAGGTACTTGACGCCATTTCATTCATTGTTGTTGGTTGTATTATATTATATTACATTATATTATATTACATTGTATTATATTATATTAGTGGCTACATTCATCTAACTTACCTGCTGATCTACTCCTACCGCATCTAGTCCAGTATACATAATATTGACCCAGCCATCTCTGGAGCTCAACACAAAGAGTGACATAAGAGCTTTACCAAGATCATCAAAGTTATATTTTCTGTTGACCCATACATTTCCTTCTATCGCTAAACAATCCGTTTTGTTTTTTACGTTCTTTATATTACCACCTTCGCAATAGAAAAATGCTCCTTTGAATAACTAGAAAGCAAACAAATATTGGTTAGGGTTGGACAAAGTATTATAATTATAACTGTTGGATTATAATGTTACCTGTACACCCAATATGCCAAATATGATGAAGAAAGTGCAGCATATAAGCACAATGTTTCCGATAGGCCTCAAGGAAGAAAGGAGGGTCTGAACTACTAGCTTTAAACCTGGAGCTCGATTTATTACCCTTAATGGTCGTAGAGACCTTAGTAATCTGAATACCTGGTGAGAAATAAATTCTTTTGAAATTATGTACTCAAATAATTGTAAAAACTCAAGAAATTGTCCACTTACCCTAAGAATTCCGAAAATTCGAGGGCTAGATTCTGATACCAGGGACATTAACAAGTCTATAATGGATATAATGACGAGCGAGCCATCCATTATGTTCCAACCTGAAGTGAAGTAAGCTTCAGGGCCATAGAACATTCCTGAGGCGACTACCTATATATACGAGAATGAGTAATTAAAAGTTTTAATGAGGCAGATATAACTAAAATTAGTAATGATAAAAATAAATAAAGCGAAGTCAGAATGAAAAAAATAAAGGATAATAAATAATATTTGTTAAAGTCACATAATTATAGATTTTTTATTGACAGCCAATAGTAGCTACAGTACGTACCTTTATAAACATTTCAATTGCAAAAACAACCGTAAATACGTAATTGGCACTGCCCAGGAAAGCTCGTTCTTTTGAATCAGGAGGTATGTTCGGTCGCTCCATAGCCAAAGTGATACAGTTGAGTGCTATGAATAGAAGTACTATGTTGTCGAACCAACTCCTTGTTACCATCCACGTGCATAACCTCCTCATCCTGAATCAAAGCAAGATATATACAAAATATTCCAGTAATTTTAGAATATGATAAATTGCTGAAATGTATCATGTATCACGAGGATGGACTTATGATGAGGCTCAAATAAATCTAGGAAAAATAAAATGATTCGTATTCAATATGTTTAATGTCACTATAATAGGTATACGCCATAGAATTAGAAGATGATATGGGGCAGTATGAACGCTACCTCCGACGTGCACTTATTCATAGATTATACAAAAAAGGGGAAGTACATAAATACCATACACAGGTATTCTCTATCAAATGGAATTGCCTACGTTTGATGGGTTATTTTAAATCCTTGTTGAGGCGCTTTTGTATGACGTAACTGAATGGGAAAAGATATGGCCAGATGTTCTGGATATAATATTAATGCTATAGTTGGATAAATAATACATATAACTATTTGGATTTTCATCAATTGTAACAGAAGCTAGAATAAAAAGAAGCTTATATTTTATAGAATCTTACTTGTTATCCGGAGCAAATATATAAAGAGAGTAATCCTCTTTCTCCTTTAGACATCCCGTTGGTTCCATAAATCTAAAGAGATCTTTGAATTTATACCGTCTTCTGTCGAACCTCGCTGATAATAAGCATACATTGTTGCTTAAAGTAACCTAAAATCATTAGTAAACGTTGGTTTTAGGTGCATCAGAAGTACCTATTGATTATCGTTCAGATATTATATAATTTATTTATTTATTTTAATGTCTCCACTATCTCAATCCCACATTAACGTGCTTTACATTTAATTCCCCTTATAATATAGGATTAATCTACGCGTGCATGTTGTGTTGGAAGCCAACACAATATTTTTGATGCTGGCAGTAATTTGCATAAAATGTAATCGCTGCTGTCTATGGCCTCCCTCTCTTCCACGCGATCATTGGCACGCAACGGATGTACGCTACCCTTTTAATTAATAAAAACAAGTGATTTCATCATCAACAACCACTAGTCCTCTACACTCCAGTTGATTCTTTATATCTATCAGTTCTATATTATATTAACTCACCTCCTCGTTAATTTGTTTTATCAAAGGTAAAGGTTGGTTATTGGGTCGCGTGGACAGCGTCGAGGTTTCACTCCGAGGTGGTCTTGTCGTCAGATGTGACAATTGTGGCGGAGGTGGTGCTAGGTTACTCGCTTTTACTTCTGATATTGACGTCACTGAGGGAGAAGTAGTTTCGTTTGTATTCGTTGCTTATAATGATAAATTATCATCGATAGATAATGCATCAGTTATTGGCGTAATTGATAAAATAAGAGATGAATCTGATAAAATATTGTCTCTGAAGTAAATAGTTAAAAATATCAGTATGTTAGAAGAAGGTGTCAGCTAAGGTCTTGCAGAACAAAAGATCAACTTAAAAGTATCTACAATCATAGAGTTTCCACTAAATAGCTGTGAAACTGGCTCGGTAAAGTGGCAAATAACTAGCACAGTGTAAGCAAGCTAACCGTTTATACTTCCTTAAATACCATTTAACTTGACTACGGTAGCGTTGTAAACTTGGCTCAGTGTCAACTTTGTAAAGTTTGTAGGTAATACTAATACAAGGATAAAGTAAGGCTGAGTCTTTCTGCGCTGATGCAATTTCTAATAAATAAAACTGTAAACGTTGTGTGAGTGTACTTTGAAAATATTTTCTAATAAATTGATTCAGGGACGAAGAATAACAGAATACATCAAGGTGAGGAGAAAATCGTGTCTTTAGTTAAAAAATCAATGGTGTCGCACGCGCTGTAAGTTTATTATTTTAGTGTGTGGTAAAGTACGTCAAAATGACCAATATTTTAGTAGGTTAATTACAGGGTAGTTTTGAGTTATATTAAGGAGTGCGGTATCTGTTACGTAGTAACTATTTAGTAATCTGTAGTATGTTGGATTCGGATTGCGACGAGTAAGAACATTGGGAGGGAGAGTTGAAGGGAACATAGGAAGGGGCATGGAAGTGGGAGTGGGGAGGGGCAAGGGGAGGAGGTATGGAGAAGATAAAGGGGAAGGTGAGGGAGGAAGAGGAGAGCACTCCCTCACCTTCCCCTTTCTCTTCTTCCTCCCTGGGATGGGAGAAAGTGAGGGTCGAATGGGAATGGGAAAGTGAGCGAGGAATTAAGGAAGGATTGAGGAGAAGGAAAAGCATGAGAGGGAAAATGAGAAAGGAAAAGGGGCAAACAGTACGGGAGGACGAAAGTGGATAGGGATATGTAAGACGGAAAGGGAGAAAATGTTTAAAGGGAAAAGGTTAGGTGGCCGGAGGGCACAGGGGTATGGGAATGTGAGGGAGGGGAAGGAATGGAGAGGGAGGGGAATGGAAGAAGAAGACGAGACCAGAGGGCGATGGGTTCATTTACACATCGTAGGTTAAAGCTGCCTCATTTTTATAGGGCTTTACTTATAAAAAATGGCAACTGTACTTATTTCAGTAGTCTACCCGTATAAAGATGCGGACATAAGTAATTAGTGTGCAACAAAAGTGTGGTGGTCTTTTAGCTCTTACAAGATCAAGACGATTTGAAGACAAACATGATAAACGACAGTAAATAATACGCTAAATAAAATTAAAATTTTTGTTACAGAAATAATGAGATAGCTGACACGGTTTTTAAACTGACGTAAACTATTGTTACTCAAGGTAAAAACGAGTAGTTTTCAAATTGAGTACTAACATTTCTTTTATTCTGTTCACTTTCGGCTGTCAAGCTAGTTGTCTACTGACACTGTTGACATTTGATTCTACATGATATTTAGGTATTCATTAGTGACGTATTCATTCAGAGTGCTAAGGCCGCGAGCGATCTTGGTGACTAGAATACGGTGGAGACTTGTAGAGTCACTTCAGCATACTTGAGTGTGTGTTGACTCGGTAGAGTATCAATTTACGAAGGTGCAAAACGAAGACGACGCCTCGCATTCATTAGCTTCAGTTGAATGGTTAATATCATTGCTAACGGATGTGTTCTGAGATTTTCGACACTTTTGCTTCAAATTTCTATTGAATTATTACAAAGCGAAAGAAAATGTTGTATTTATAGTGTTGCAGGTATTCAGAACATTGCTATACACAAATGTACCTTCTAAGTCTGAAATATTTGTAGATTTTTGTTTATGGCCTTTTGTAATACCTAATATCAAACGATTTCAATGATTTAGTGAAAGTTCTGCGGAAACTGATTCGTTAATTACCTGTCAGATAATCGTTGGTAAGCGATAGTCTGTGGGGCGGAGGTTTGACTGTATCAAGTCGTACCGTTGAATCCGATGAGAATCCAGCTTCCGGCGCTTTCCAGGACACCTAAGACATTGTATGAATAAATAATATGTTTTTGGAAATCATATCAAGTTTTTAAGTACCCATCACTTACATCTGGCAGAAGAGGTGTAGCATGAGCTGAAACTTTTCTGATTGGTTGGGCTAATACCCTAGGCTGTGGAAGTTGAGACCGCGGTCGATTATTAGGCATCTCCGACTGTGTATCGTTTTTAATCACCATGGATGAGGATAGCGGTAGCTCGTTCTTGCGCAGACTTGAACCTAGAATTTTTGTAAATTTAGAATGTCCGTCTTGTAATACAAAATTAGAAAAAGGAAATAGAAATAACAGAATACTTGTCACTTACCATTACAAACAGCATGGTCACGTCCATTGTTCAGCACTATAGCATCAGAGTCTGACCCTGATCTATGCTTCTGCTTCTTACGAAGATTGGGCCTGTGCAGACGCCAGCTGTACCCACGTTGTACCTTGCATCTGTCATCAACATTGATGATCGTACTAGAGACTGTAACGCTTCTGTAAATAAGACTGAAAGTTATGGTCTGGGTATTGCAAACTATTGCTGAGGGAATTAAGAAACATTCATAAAATTTTATCGGCATAACAAAGTTCATGTCATTGTCTGTAAAAAGTTATTAATCATAATCATCATAATTTATGGAAAACTATGAAGTTAAACTGTATAAATGGCACTTTTCTTTCGGCTACTATGATGAAGTTATGAGGAAGAGAAAAAAAGATATAATTTTGCACGAAATTAATTTAATTTAACAAACGAGTCGGAAAACACGTTAATAAAAACTCATTTTAGTGAGATGAATGAGCCAGTCGGTGTCAATTAGAATGAGGGAAAAACATAAAAAAGTTGCTCACTCCTGCTATTGCAGTTGCTAACGAATTAGCAGTTTCAATTAGGTATTAGGAAAGGCAAATTACAGGAATAACTTACTTTTGCGAACTCAGAAGACTGGATTTATCAGTGACGTTGAGACAGTTATCATCTTTTGCAATAGTGACTTGAAGGTTCTTCTCGGGCAGCAATGGCGAGGGCAACGACCTCGGCGTAGCAGGTGTAGAGGCTGGTGACGAGGACCTTAGTGGGGGTGGTCCGAGGGTTAAAGGAGGAGGAGCTAGAGAAATTGGAGGTAGTCGTGCTTTCTCGGCTCTCAATTGTGCAGCAGCCGAGTGCAGAGTCAAAGTGTAGCTGTTTGGTGGTTTCAGTAATCCTGGTATGCTAGCGCACTGGAAGAGTAATTTTAAAGACAATGTTAATTGTAAGTCTTTAGAAAAAATAATCATTAAAAATATATTTACAAGTAAGTACTATAAACTATTTATATTTGTAACTGTATTTACTTTTAAAATTTGTGCAATAAAGAATATATAATAATAATTTAATATGATCATATCATTCATAGAAGAAAATGAAAAGCGTTTTGTTTTGTAAATTACTTTTTAAAACGAATTACCTATTATAGTCAAAAGTCTGATCTGCAATCTGAAATGATAGGCTTACAAAGCGGCGAGAATTGCGTTCTACACCAAATATATAGAGATAGAGATAGAAAAGTTGAAAACAACAATTTTACAAAACAAACGAAAATCAAATAATCCAGACAATCGAAGTATATTTGGACTGAAATTGATTTCGTGACAAAAAGATGATTTGAATTTATTCCCTTACGCGGTTTGCCCCGCCTTCATATGCCCTATTCGAATGGAAATTCTTTTCAACATAATGTGGCTTTCTCCATAGCGAATGTCAAATGAAATAATACAATTCGATTGACAGATGAATAACACGAAAATCCCGTCACTTGTTTATTTTATTTGTGTGAAATTGATAAAAGAGAAATTGAATTTCTCCGTGGCTAAATTGCTTGTACATATTATTAAATAGAAATGATTCTAGACTAAATGCCCCACTTTTCATAGTTGGCTATTGAAACAGATATTCTACTATTGATAGAGGTAAATTTCATTGCGCGAGATGAATTATTTTACGTGAAATATTAATTTATTATAGATTTTATTAGTAGTGTTTAATACTTACGGAAGTTCGATCAATAGAGTCCAAGCTTGACAGCATCGAAGACCTCTCCAAAGTCAAAGCTAAATTGAAGTCCCTAAAAGACGCCCCAGGCTCCAGGGTCGTGGATGGAGAATCTTGTGGAGTCGCTGCCGTGTGAGTTATCATCGGTAATGCTGAGGCATTGTCGGAGCTACCAGCGTTAATTGCTAGCATTTTAGATTCCTTGAAAAATTAGTTATTTTACCTGCATTGACAGTTGCAACAGCAAACAAAATTATAATTGAGATATAATATAACGGCACCTATTTATTTGTAATCCAATGTACAGTTAAGATTTTTTTAACATTTTAAAAACCGATTTAAACTACAAAACATAATCTTGCAAAAACGCCCTACTCTTTGTTTAAGTATCCGATAAAATATAATAGATTACTTGGGTTAAAACGTAAGCTCGTGGCGAAACAAGGTTGAGTTATATTTGATCAAATTCCCTAGAGTCGTGTTATGTACGCTTTATTAACTCCTACCCTTGCCATATCATTATGCGTGTCATTTACCGGGTTCATAAACTCTTTTTCTTTGCATGAATTCCCATTTCCTTCAACGAACAGCTATACTTTTTTTTTTACAGAAAATCAGTAATATTATTTTTATCTTTGAATTGTGATTATGTCCGTTTTATTACAAATTCGTATTTTACTTACCTTTTGCAAATTACATTTATTAGATTGAGCGCAATCCTTACAAAGGGTCGGATGGTGGGTCGAAGATTTCGCCTTGCGACGTGTTCGTGGCGCCTTTTCTTTATGGCCGTTCACTTCGCCTTTAGCCCTTCGAACATCATCCGCAGAGCGCCAGAAGTTTTTGATTTCGTTCTATTGGGGGATAATATCATTATGTGTTATATATTTATAGATATATAATTCATTAAACAGTTAAGAGAATGGTACCATACCAACGAATCTAAGTATACCCTGCACTAGAATTTTGCAATGGTTAAATCTAAAGATCAATTTGGCAGAAAATGGGAAATAACAAGAAAGAAAGACAATAACTCTGTCGGTATTAATGTAAAGAATTTCACCTGGGAGAAACTGTCGCTGGAATGCGATCCCGAATTCGAGTCGTCGTATTGTATTTCGTTGTTATCTGAGAAGCATTCACTCGACAATTTCGACTTCGCCAACTCGCGTTGTTCACGTTCCCTTCTTTCATTTCGCTAAAAGTCATATTGTATTACACGTGAGGGATTGTTCGCCAACTATAATAGATTATGTAGTAACATTGTCAAACAAACTTACCTCAGAGCTGAATCCCTCCACAAGAATAGCTACTAGCAAGTTAAACAAAACGTAATTCCCAAACGTCATCAGTGCTACGAAATATAACGCAGCCCAGTGACTTGTCTTTTCCATACCGTTAAACAAAACCACATTCCAATCTTCTTGCGTTAAAACCTGAAATATTAACAATGAATTTAGGCTACAACTCCTTACTACAAGTTGCTCTACCACATCCAAATTTCGAAATATCATTAATCTCTTCAGTAAATCAAAATAAGCAAGATGTGCTGTCATATTGTGTTTTAATTTGTGCCTTTTGGTGTATGTTATAAAGTGTCAGGATTTTTTAACACAACAAATTAAACAAACACAAAAGAATCTGTGTATCAGCGTGTTAGTGTACATCAGTGTTATGTAAATGTGTTAGTATAGGTACACACATACAGGGTTATGAAGGGAAACACAGACGGCGAATTGAGTACACAAGCATATAGGGTCCAGCATTTCCTAATATTAATCACTACAAAGCAAGATGCACTAACTACGGAGCGCTCCAAATATGCATTTTTTACGTCGACTCTAAATACTATAAACTATTTTCCACTACGGCGAATTTCTCGCTTGTGTCAGGCTCAGAATTAATAATCCAATTGTGCATTTAATCGTCTTTTCTAACAACCATATAGAAGCTGTCAAATAAGAGAATATTAATTAAAAAATTTGTCGACACGAGAAAAACGCGGGGACTAACCTCTAAAAACAATTCGAATGGGATCGCAAATAAACCGACTACTGTGTCTTGTTTAACTATCTCTCATGGCTTACCTGGAAGACGGTGACGGTAGCCCAAAGGATATTATTAAAATGTTTCCTGTCGCACTCACACTTGGGGTGGTGCGAGATGATTTCGGGGCACGTACAGTCACGTTCTGTTCCATTGTCTTCGACGTACTTGCAAAACTTACCACCGAATAGATACATGCCCAGAATACTGCGCGTCGCGAGGCCGATGAAAAAATGAAAGAAAAAGAAAATGCTATGCGCATAACGACGCGACCGAGTCATTCCGGGAGTATTTGTTGTATATGCGACGTTAACACTGCATTTATGTTGTAAATTAACTCTTGAAATAACACTAATGATACTGTCGGCTTTTAAAAAAATCCTAAATGGTATTTCTGCTGTCCCTGCATATTGAAGATGGCCTAAATAAAAATTAGTCAGACTGTTTGTAGGAAAAGCTAATCTGAGCGAAAAATCTGATTCTCGATAGGACACGTAAATTAGTTTTATTTCAAGACGAATATCCCATATTAAAAAATTAAACCACAGGTTGACCTACAACAATGGACAATTAAAAGCCTAATTGGTTAAGCAGTGTTATCGCCCTTGGGACGCTACCCGGCAACGGGTTGTTAATAAATCTAATTTATGTACTTTAAAAGTATTAGCATCGTGTTATTAATGCAATTTAGTTTTTTGATAATCGTATTATACACCAATATTATTTATTTTTCAGTCTTTATATGCTGCTTCGTAGTTCTTATAATAATAAATATTAAATGCAATAAAAGTAAGATTGAAGAGAAAAATAGGCAAAAGAAAGGTGCATAAAAGTATAAAGAAAATTTTCATCCATACTGTTCCATAAAATCGTAAATATCATTCGTATTAAATGCATTAATTATTAAACTAAAAATATTCTGAGATAAGATTAGGGGAAAACAAGTGAAAGGGTCAATATCCAGCACTTATAAATTGGAAGATTTAAAATTTAAAGGAAAGGGGAAGTAATTGAAAATTTGATTGTTACTGAAGTTAAAACGATGCGGGATATAACGCCGAAACCAGTGAAAACTTTGGTCAGTGTAATTAAAATTTCTCGCAATCTGAACAGATGACACTTAATGTTTTGACCAAAGCAGTTCACTGATTTCAAAATGTAGGAAAGAACATACCTAAATAATTATAGAAGCGGCATGCAAAGTGATAAAGATTTTAAACTGAGTGCAGCTTTATTAGTGGGGTTAGAGGAACTGACGAACAGGATAACCCGCGACTCGGTTCCGATCGACCTCAAGCTAACCTACTAATTAACAAGCTCACTGACTAGGTGCTCTCGACAACTTCTGATGGGAGTACTGGTACGGCACAACATACGGTGAACGTGACACTAGATGATATTGGACAATTTTGTTACAGATGGTTCTAGTTTTGTCACTATGCAGGTACTAGAGTAGCTGTTACGCGACTGAACGCCTGTATAACAACGCACTATGCTGCAAGCTGCTCCCTTCAGTAGCTTGATTATGTCAATGCAATGCTGTTAAATCGCGAAGGCTCTCTTGCAGCAGAGTGAAGAGTCGTTTGTGTACTCGCGTGGTTAGTCGATTAGCCGTCACAAGGACAATCTTCTGTTATTGGGGATTGTCATACTGTCGTGAGTGTTGACTGCTGACAGACCCGAAGGTAAGCGTTTAGTAATGTTGCAAGTTCAGTTTGTTTCTGGGTTGTCTGTTAGGTACTTTTAATTGAAAATATTGAATACCTGAAACACTGTGACAAAGGCCCACAAGAGCGTATCAAAGTTTTTTCTGTCGCAATCTTGTTCGCCCTCTTCGTCTTTCTCGCAGAATTTGCACCCGAAGATGTTCATACCGAGGATGCTGAACGTTACCACGCAATATTCGGTTAGATAAATACGGTTACTCAAATCCTTTCCACACATAAAGGAGGAAATATATAAAATAGATATGTATAAATATATGTGAATAATATATGTAAGGTACATTCAATCTAAAATGACGGTGAAGTGCAGGTGTAAATAAACTGAGGTGGACGAAAGCACAAAAGCGTGAGAGATACTATACTTAATAATAATAATATGAAAATAGAAGAGAAAAAGTTGTAGAGAGTGTGGACAGTGGTAGTGTGTAGTGGGTAGAATGTCAAAGACAGAAGTGACTGACAATTAGTAAGGATAAGAATGAAAAGAAAAGGAGAAATCACTCACAGTTAAATAGTGCACGGATTAAGGGATGCGGGTGTGACAGTTAAGTAGGTACATTCAGAATTTCATATTTTATGGAGAGTCGAATAAATCTTCTTTGGCTACGAAAAAATGAAGAAGTTGGTTAAGCAATCAATGAGCGATTGCTTAGGATTTGTTTACCTATTTCAGTACTACGAGACAAGGGTAAGACAAAAATAAAGGAGAGTAGGAAAAAAAACTCAAATTATAAGATTTTCAAGGTCAGCTTTGTAAATAAATAATTCAGAAGATTATATAGGTAGGTACTAAGTTACTCGAAGGCCATCGAATCTATAACCAACATTGTAATAATTAATATAATACTTTACTTGTATTCTCGAATAGGTAGTTTGTTTGCATTTCGCATTGCATTGGAAATTTAAAATTATGAGAAATATTAAAACAAAGAGAAAGTCGAGAAAGAAAGTTCCTTCAAGAATAAACTTAAATTGAAGTAGCAGTTTCAGTGACATTAGATAACTTCATAATCTTAGACCAACTCAGCTTTTAAGTTATTTAAATTCATGCAATTTATTCTTCTCTTTATTACACTTTTATTTAGTTTTCAGAGTTAATTTAAATGTTTTATGTAGTCCTTCAAACTAATTTAACAAATTGACTGAAATTGTTCAAAATTATTTTACCGTAAAATTAGGAACTTGTAAAATGATTACCTGAATATAAATATAAATAGCACGAGTAGTGAGAAAAATACAGCAACATTGTCCATAGTCCGAAGCATGACGAACAGTTGACGTCGCAAATTGGGCATAAACCGTACAAGTTTTAGTATGCGCAGGAGACGAAATGTGCGCAACACCGAGAGACCGGAACTCCCCGCCAGATCTTTCTCGTTTCCATAGCTATGTGCCAACTCGAAGGCACTATTTTAACAACAGAACACAAGTATGAAACGTTATTACATCATAATTTACAACGAATTATTACTAACATTAGAGAAATTATACCTTAGAATAACTATGATACCATCGAAGACGTTAAATCCATTGGAAATGTACTTGAATGGTCCTTCAGCGACGACTTTGAATAACATTTCGACGGCAAATACGGCAGAAAAAACAACGTTACTGATTTCAACAATTACTGTAAGCTCTTCAGGTTGATTATGATATTCTATACCCATTGACAAGGTGTTAATAAGAATGGCGAGTAAAATACCTGAAAAAGATAAGAGTGTTATTAAAAAAATATCCGTGTTTGATTAATCAGAGTAAAGCAGTACTAACTAAGACTTGTATGATATCTACCTTGTTGGAAATATTTGTGACTGACAATATCTTTAATGTGCTTCCTCAGCCATGATAAAAATTTCGATATTTTCCGCCAGAATACAGAGCATGCACTGGAAAAGCGACCTTTCCGATTTTCTTTGGCAACTGCTTCCGCTGCTATTAGCTCAGCACAACACGAGAAGTCTTCTATTTCTACAGTCTGCAAACGATAAAACTTACCTTATTATGATTCTGCCTTAGAATTAAAATACCATTAGATTAAGGTTTTCTACTTGCCTTCGAATCACTTACTTTATCCTCCCCAGCTCGCTTGCTGATTCCTTTAGTTAATTCCTCAAAGAAAGAATCCAAAGCCACTTGTCCAGTCGGTAGTGCCGCTGACAGAGCCCCAGACAAGGCCAATAGTTCCTGACAGGACATGGTGCCTCCGGCAGCGGCCCTTTCCTCAGCAGTCTCGCCTGTCGGCAGGTCGAACTCTACGCCCCGAAAAATGTATCACTATTTGGCATATTCTCAGTTTTATTTGCATTACATCTATAGAGCTACATAAACATCACTGGCTGTATAACTTCGGACAACTCAATTAAAAATTCTCGATTCAGCTAACTCTATTAAAAGTTGTCTGTTAAAAGTTTAAGCTATTAAAACTTGTTCCGGATGAATACAACAGGTGACGCTATCGAGGTCGAAATATTGAGATAGATTAAAGATTCAAACACAAGTTTCAAGAGATTCATGTTATTCAATGCTACAACAACAAAATTTAAAGTAAAAGTATTCACGTATCATTTTGACTTTACATTTCTTATTTTCATGTTCACTTTGAATATTTATTAAGTCAAGAATAGTGAAAAAGAAGGAAGAGGTAGATTAATTGCACATGCTGGTCTAATAGCTCGTCTAGATCTACCGTCTCTAGACTCACCGCTTTGGCTCTTAAGCCAGTCACGTTGGCACAATGAATCTACAAATATTTATATCAATTGTTATCAAATTCTTAATTAAATCTACGACATTAAAGGTTTATAAGATTTTTAAAGACAAATTAACGAGTTAAGTGTTACTTGTTAGGTAAACGAGAAAAGTTTTAAAGGCGATGGATTAAAGTCGAAGTTTTAAGGGATTTAAAGAAGCGATGAAAAGGTTTGAAATTGAGCAAAAAAATTCATGTTTAATTTAGCACAACAAGATTCACCAGAAACTCATTGCAAGTCAAATAATGTTATGTATAGTGGTGCAATTTTTTGACATCACCTTATTCAACAAGGAGTTGGATCTCATGACTGTCTGTTTGTCAATCTAACTCAACTACTGCACCGACTGAGCTTAATTTTTATCGTTATCTAAAATTACTTGGAAACGATTATGAGATTTTTATTCTAAAAATATTTATTTTTAAAACACGTGATCCTGATTATTTTCTTATTGTTAATTAGACATTGCATTTATGGTATTAGGCAGTAAAATTACCTGTTTGTGTCATCTTCTCAGAAGAGCACACGTTATGCGGATGGGCCAAATGTGGTGAGTTTGGGGTGTGGAGCAGAACCGTGTCGCTGAACATCACAGACGACCTCCGACGAGCGAGCGATGGAGGTGACAGAAGCGACAGGTTTGATGCATTCTGAGTTAAAATAAATCCTAATTAATTCGTCGTCGGTTCGAATTATTTTGAGCAGTAAAGCAACGGCCTTTTCTAAAATCACATTTCTGACGACTTAAACATAAAAATAATAAAAAATTTACCTGAACTTGTAAAGTAATAAATGATTTCGAATTAGTCACAATAAAAAACAGGAATAAGTTTGTGTATTCTATTTTTTCTAATACATAAATTAATTATTAAATGCGGGTCAAAGTGATAGTATTTTATAGAATATATATAGTAGCAAATCGCGTTAGCTATCAAATTTGAAATTAAATAAGACAAAAAATGAAATAGGTTGTTTATTTTTTTATTTATTTAATAATTTATTATACACACAGACATACAAAGAACAACACAAAGAAAAGAAAATTATAAAAAAGGTTAAGCTTATTTCTAAAGAAGTTTATTTCAGCTAACCTGTTGTTGAATGAGGAACAATGAGTTGTTCAGTTCGTTCAAGCTTGACTTGATGGTAAATTAATAGGTAAAGTTTATAAAGTTGCGTTGTATGTATATAGTATGCTTATTTTATGATCAGTTTGAATATTTTAACAATATGCAGATAGATAACATCCCTAGTGAATTTGTTGATGTAGCTGTTGTAATTTAGATAGTAGACCCTTCGGGCCCTGTGCGTTCCAAAGTGTTGAGTCGATGTTAAAATATATTGTACCGCAGCTGTACCCAGTTGGGTACAATATATTCCAAACACACGACACCTAAGGTATCTGTGTGTTTTGATATTGTAAACATATATAAACTAGCGAACGCCCCGCAACTTTGACCGCTTTAAAATCTCACTATTTCACCCCAATACCGTCCGAACTCTCCGTTCATTTTGTTGAGTTTGGGTGGAGAAACGTTCCTTGTTAGTGCGTGCCCAGGTCATTTGAGAAACTTCTAACTACGCTAAATTTCAGGTTCTATCTAGATCATAGATCCAGCGGTTTGAGCTGTGCGTTGATATATCAGTCATTTGATCAGCAATGTCAGATTTTCTTTTAATATACAGGTGTCCATGTATGGTCCATATATGGGGTCAAGTCCTATCAGAATGTGAAATTTGATGTTCAGATTTTTATTTACAGATACGGCCAAAACCTACTAAAACCGATTATATCTCGGAAACGTAATCTCGGGTTTCACAAAACATTAAATTTCACATTCTGATATGGCTTGACCCCCATCTACCCCCAGTTTCGTTTTTGACGTTTATTTATCAGACACCCTGTAAAGATAAAGTAAGTAAGTGTGTATAAAGTAAGAGAGCAATTTCTGCCAACAAACTGTATTATACAGTTTGGCGGAGTTATATATTAGGGTGTCCCTTATCTATAGGGTATTTTTCAAAAGTCAAAATTTTGTTGCTCCCACTCACTTATCTTGTTAAAATGAATAAAAAGAAAAACAAATTAATCTAATAAATAAAATCGTAAATTTCGCATGTCTGTAAATTGAAGATAATTGCAAAAAAATTTGGAGGGGCTAAGGATAAGTGTTCTATTATAAAAGAACACATTTCGATCATTTTTGGAATTTTGTCTGTTTGTCTGTTTGTTTGTGCATGCATCACTTAAAAACTACTGAACCGATGTTGATGGACTCTTTACAGAAACATAGCGCTTAATTCGTTGTAACAAATAGACTTTATTTCATTGCAATCGGCTCAGTCAATCAAAAGTTATGCTAATTAATAGTTTTCGAAAACTCGCATACTACAAAGAAGTGTAGGGTGTCAATGCACGACTGAATTCGTGAGTGGTAGCGGGAGCGAGTATGGTACCAATGTAATGTATGTGAGTTTTGAAACTATAAATTCGCATAACTTTTGATTGAGGAGGACCTGGACCTGGACCTGGACACATTTCGGTCATTTTAGAATCTTTTGTCTGTTTGTCTGTATTAGGATTGGGAGATTGAGAGTCTGAGTGGGAGTGGAAATGGTAGTGGGAAAGGGAACGGGAGCGGAAGTGGGAACGGGAGCGGATTCTGTATTCCACGCGAGCGGACCCGCGGGCACAGCAAGTTAATAATAAATAGAGCTTAATATTATTAACTAGCAGGATATCCGACATGTCGTTATTAGAAAACCTAAGTTTTAAAGATTGAATAAGTTATAGTACCTATTTGTGTTAAAATCGAAATCTGTGCATAATTCTTCAATCAATTTTGAAATAAATTTTTCAGAAAGGTTTTTTATTGCAAAAGAATTTCGTTACAATTTTTTCCCGGAAAACATCAACTTCCTCATCCGGCAAGAATGAAGAACCAAAAGGTACGGGAAGTAAAAGCTTCCATATTACCAAATTCTAACGCAAATTTTAAGACAAAAATCATTTACGCTACACGATTCCGCCCTTTTGAAACTTTACTCCGGGGACTTAGTATGGCGGCGAATTTGAAACGTAATTTTTTTATACTTTTACAATACAATATACAATATAAAGCTGCAGTCTATAAGTGTACCGCGAGAATTAAATGATGTTAAAATAGTAATGAAATAGGTATGTCCTAAAATTTATGATGGGTAACAGGTATTTGTGATGCCAATCATTTCATGGTATGGTACGTATAATCACTATATAAGTACATCACAGATCAAGTTTCGTAAGTTTCGGAGGTCTACAATCAATACTAATACTAATCTATACTAACATTTTAAAATAAAGAGGTAAAGTTTGTGAGGTTGTAGCGGGTAATCTCTGAATCTACTGAACCGATTTTGAAAATTCTTTTACCAATAGAAAGCCACGGTATTTGTGAGTGTCATAGGCTATATATTAACCCGAAAAATAAAAAGACTCTTCCGTGGTAGACGGAAAATATTTATCGCCCAACGAAGTGGGCACGGGTCAGCTAGTATCAAATATTTGGAGTTATTATCATTCCTAAGATATGAAGTCTAAATTATCGTCATCGGATAAAATCTACAAATGAAACATGATTTATACCTCAAACTTCACATTGGCAGCCAAAGTCATACTCTCCCTTAAACTGTTCAAACCGCGTGAGGTGAAATACTAACCGCAAGTTGTTACAGGGTTTTGTAATCATGTCCCTTATTAACTTATGGGGTGGTGGGCGATACACACCGTGCAAGTCTGACAGATTCGGAAGGATTATTATATTTTGGACGATATTAGGTGGGCTCTGCCTTAGTTGACAACTTGGGAAACAAATACATATTTCTTACAAAATCCTAGGATTCCCCTAACCATCCTTATCATGTAGATGAAACGTTACCTCAAGTTTCTACGCATTAAATACAATGTTGTCCCTTAAATTTCGCAGGTTTACCTCGAGATCGGCGGCGGAGAGTGAAGGTACACGCAACAGGCTGGGTCTGCCGAGCGGCTCGTCCCCACTCCCCTCCTCCCCACCCACCTTTCCGCCCCCGTTCCCCTGCGAACGAACAATACATCCTGGAAACTCGGAAGTGACTGTGCGATTATCGTACGTCTCTATAATCTGTGGTATTATATGCGGGTAGGGTACTTGTAATATAGATGTTAACTAATCTACTGATATTGTGAATTGGGAACAAACAACGCGTGAAGTTCTGTCAAAATGTTATATTATTTACTCTGATAATCGAAAATGCGAGATCAATCTAGTAGGTACATATATAATACAAAATTTGATATCGTTTATTAGTAAAATTACTATATAAGTAATTATAAATGTTTTAGGTTATGATTATACTGAGTGAAACGGTAGAACATTCACACTACATTATACAACATCACTACATTATAGTACAGTTGGTGATGAGTAGTCAATTTCCTTCGTCAATTTCGCTAATTTGTCATTCACCAGTTTCATAAATTCTACAGCCTGCTGTATTATTTTAAGAGTGGGCTAAAAAAACCAAAAGTCGTTTTTTTACCTGTGGATGAATGCGAGGACACAAAGGGTGGTGTTGTTTCGGCTTATTCGCTGGAAGCTGAAGTGTCTCGCGGCTCGTCCGCCATTGCACCTGTGCTCGTTGGTACCGGTATACTCTAAAATAACAAAGCAAAACCACAACATAATGTAAAGAAGAAGAAAATTTAACTAAATAGGTTTAAACAAAGTAAAGTAAAATAAATAGTACGTGAAATTAAGGAATCAAATAAGAAAAGTATTATTGCTACAAAGTCGATTGAACAAATTCAAAATGATAGAATTTTTACACACGGAAATACGAACAAGGTAGACGAATAACTAAAAGAGCCAAGAAGATAATTATATGAGTGTTACCTAATCTTCTTTGCCATTCTTCGTTTGAATCTCCTCCACAAATGGGCAACGTATTTGACGATTTCTGCGTAGCACGTTGCCGGTTCGCTGTTATTGGTCGACGACGCTAGCGTAGAAGAAGACGTAAACCGTGCGCGTTCAGCGCGCATTCGCTCCATTTCACGTTTTTTGGTCTCACTGAACTGAGTCGCTATGACGACCAGGCACAGGTTAATCATGAAAAATGATCCAATCTAAAAAAAAAATGCTATCAAAGCTGCATTTTTGACTAGTTTAACGATATAACTCATTACATTATTATAATATTATTATTTGCATAAACACTAGCTTCATTACTTTTAATACATTTCCGACCATATATTCTTAAGAAACAAGCTTAAAATAAAATAACATTATTGATAAAATTTTATTGAATATGGACTCACCACAATCAATAGCACAAAGTATATCCAGTCCCAAAAACTGTGAGCATCTTGAACGTAGTACATGATATCCGTCCATCCCTCTAACGATATTACCTAAAACATAAACATCAAAAATAATATTGGAAATAAACCACCAACTTCCCTGGTCGAGATAGCTGGAAATAAAGTCAGACTATTCTCATGAGAAGAGAAAAAAACAAGTAAACAAATCTATTTAGGAAAGGTCAGGTTTCTGGGTCAAGATCTATTGGTAAATTAAAGATGTGATGATAATAAAACGTAATGTAGCTTACCAGAAATATGGCCACCCACGCTAGGCCAATATTATCAAAGGAGATCGTTCCTTGAAACGGATTGGAACCTCTCTGAGTGCAATTGGTATAATACTGGTTCCAGTTAACACAGGAGTTATTTGTGGGCACATTGAAGGAAAATGGCTTGGCAGTCTCATTGCAAACCACTGGTCCGTAGCGGTAGGGTGGAAAGTCGCCACACAAGTGCATGCCGCTGTCTTCGGGCGTTGTACAAATGTAGTCCAGCTCTTTGGAGAACTCGTAATAGAACGATATGCTGCGCAGAAAACCAAGAATATTTCATAATTAGTTTCAAGGGAGAGTAACAAAATCGATTTTCTCGGGATTATGACAGGTAGGTTAAAAAATCTTGGTAAACTATGACGTAACTCGCTGTCACTGTAAAAATATTGACTGAACTGTTTACTTAAGGGTTTAGGAAAAACGCTTAAGATTTTCCATTGTCCCATTTTTATGCATGATAAAAAGATTACAGTAAACTATTTCAATTTTTGCGAGGGCTCGGTAATAGGGTCTTGACTTCAGACTTTTACTACCCTTATCTCGAGCGACGAGATTTTATGGTATAAATCTAGACTCCGAATTTGTTTACTCATGCATGAATTCTGATATGTGTTAGTATTATAGTTTTATGAGAACCTTTCAAATTGTTACGACAGATTATATAGCACATAATAATAATATACATTATTTACCATTGTTCGACATCAGCTAAGCTATCCTACAATCTAACATCAAGCAGTCACATGAAGCTATTACTTATAAGGATCCATGCTTATTAGGTACTAAACATTCAACAGCACATTAATCTATTTAAACAGGTTGCATTCAAATATATACATGCCGAATTGAAGCAAGAAGGGGATTTAATGGGATGATTCAATTAGGTCCCAATCAATTGAAGTAATGGTGGCTTAAGTAAGCCTGGTATGGATCGAAGAGATTAACGTCGATCCAGTGGCCGTAGGTCGTTATCGTTTAACGACAGGCGTTACCGGCGCCGGAACATGAACGCCGTAACCCACATCATTTAGGGCGTCCGTCCGGCCGTTACGGCCTGTTCCCTTGATGATCGCAATAAGGCTTTTATTATGGTCTTCAGCTTTTAGTGCAAAATTGATCTTCAATATTTTTATGAATGATCTAAAAGTTGAAAACCTCGTATTAAGCTGAATCAACATTTTACACACAGATATGTACATGACGATAAACATATTATAAATATTTACATTGGTCAAAGCGAATGTAATAATTTTATTGACATTCATATGAAAGCATGTAACAAAATAAATGAAAATATCATCAGTTAACATGAAGCTATGAAAAGGGAAACTGTTATTACTCTCGCATGTATTGTTTGAGTAAAATTTCTGTTGTGTAGATTTGTAGTCATTGTGAAAAAGAATGGTACAGTTCACGAAAATACTTCAATTTATATAAATATAATAAGGATTCAAGGTGTACATTATACAGTATCTAAGTTATCTGTAGTTGTGCATTATAAACTGAATTTATGTTTTTGTTGAAAAATCAAGGGAGACAAGAACAGTTCAAATAACATTTGACATTATAGAGGTCTATATAGAGCTACCTACATCGTTGATTATAATAAACAAACTGGCAGTTATTATTTACTTGCCAATTGGTTATCGAAAATATCTATGTACAAAAGATTGATAGAAGTATTTAAGAATTTAGAAGCACTATAAAACTGCCAGTTCGTGAAAGGGAAGCAAATACGATAGCACATCTGGACGGCAGACGTGTGAAGGCACACGAAACAACCAGATCTGAAATGTTTAATAGAAACACATGAATTTTGATCGCAAATCCTTACGAGTTCAATCTGACGCGCACTCTGTACCATTCGGACAGGTCTCTGGAACATAAATTGAGGAAGCCGTGACGGGGGTTATGTGCCTAGTTTTACTTCTATTAGTTTGGAAGTCAAAGGTGTGGTTACAAGGCAATTCAAAGCGGATGTAACGTTGATTAATAAAACTGGTAAACCACATCCTTAACTTCTTTGGATGTAGCTGAGCTGTCTATGATGTTAGGTTAGTTTTATCTATAGTAAGCTATCGTTGGTTTTTGTATGCTATGGTAGTAATTTTCTACTTTGTAACTGCTATGTCTGGGTTAATATGTTTAGAATCATGTAATGTAGCAAAGTATCGATATAAAAATTCGTGTCTTTGCTTCATCATCAAATGATTCTTCATGCGTGTACTGCCAGATAATTATATTTTCATGTGAGTGTTGACGGTATGCAATATTAACGTGTGTTATTAATTTATTCGATAGTAAGCTGATTCAATTGTTGAACATGCGCGTTTCACAATGTTAGTAAAAGCGTGAAAATAATATACAACGTCAATAATACAGAGAATCAAATAATGTTGAGCAGCAATGAATGTGCTCTCCGAGGACGTAAGCGTTAAATATTGCATGCAGTCAACGTTAGCAATGGGACGTGCCGCTAAGACGAGCGCTCTCGAGCAAATGGAACAAAATGAAAAACTCATTTTAGCTGCAATTCAGCCACAAAATTCTAAAACTTTTAGAGTAAAATATCTTTGCCTCATCCAATGATATTATTATATTCTGAACTATTAAATTTTACGTCTATTTATATAATAAAAAGGAGACGGTTTCAAAATTGTCTCTTACAAATATAACTATGAATGAATCTACACGATGGATAAGAGTGAACATACTTGGGTCGCAGTACGTTCTGTGGTAGAACGAGTTCGCATCGTTGTCTGAGGATTCCTTCCCAGAGCTGGACGCCCACGATTCCGAAAATGAAAAACACGAAGAAGCACAGGAGCAGAACGTTACCAAGCATGGGTAATGTGTCGAGCAGTAGCATCACCAGGATACGCATACCTGTGGAAGTGGAAAACGTATTGTTAGTTATTGATATTTCCGTACATTAGTTGAGACGGCAACTACAGTAAAATCTTTTTATAAAACCTACTTATTTCAACAATTGCGAAATCTATTTTGTGTTTGCTACGTTCTCTTCGCAACAGCAACTCAACATAATCTAACTTATCTTTAGGAAAATCAGCCTTAAATCGATCAAATGAAATCCTACAGAATGTTAATAGATACCTAAAGGTGATAAACAATTTTAATACACGACAATAAAAATTTTATAGTTGAACGATTAAAAATAAAAAGTCAATTCCACACTCTATCAGAAGCAATTTGCTGAGCTTTGTGAATTTATTTAGTACTGAGGCAAAGTTTCACGTGAACGGACTGATGCATTTCAATTAATTTGTCCGACCGATACGCGTAAAGGATTAGCGCTTTGAAAAGTGCTTATACGATTCATATGAGCTTTGTTGTTTATTACATGGCCTCCATAAATTTTAAATACATTACAGCCAGCAGCTGAAAGTATTGAACAGGCTGTAAATCAAAATTTCATTTTCAATTCACAAAGTAAAAAGGCACGCAATGTGGGAGCAATAAATTGTGGTAGAGGCAAATTAGTGCCGATGTATGTCTAACCGCCGGCGTGGGGTGAGGCTCGATTTAATTTGCGGTAGAGTTGCATTGTGCGAGTTGTTTGTGAGCCCCCGAGGTGGTTTTGTGCGAAACTTTGCCCGACTGTCTTTTGTTTGAACATTTGACGTTTTGGATTCCCGCGCTGTCACGGCTGGAACGGCGTTTGCGATTTATTCAATTTCAATTCAGGGTTACTTTGCAATTTTATAGTAGCTAGGTTAGTAATTACGCGTATTTAATAAAAGTTAAACATAAATTCTAGAACGTATAATAAACATATATCACTTTTAATATATTTGACCATGTATGTATTTATTTGTAAGTTCTAACGTAGGCTGTTAGTTCTGACGTAATATATTTAAGTACCTCAAGCTGTAATATATCGTACTAAAGCCTAATGAGGCATTAAACAACCTCGGCATTGTTATTTCTATATCAATAAAATAATATCTTTCATTTCAATCTCTATTGCGTCATGTAATAATAACATAACTTTGCCCGTTACTCGATAGATTTTATTCAGCGCGATTTTCGCGAGTGGCAATATTTGCGAGGCAGAGGCTGCGGCCAGGTCTCACTTGTTGCTTGCATCGATCGACGCCCACGGTCGCTCTCAATTTTCAGACGGGGTTAATTTCTATAAGAGCCTCATTGATACACTTGATTTGTTAGCAGATTCGAGTCCTATGTGATTTTAATGTAATTGTAAAATCCCGTGAAGTATGGAGACGTTGTATTGAAGACATTTGCCGTCTTTAAAGCTTATTTAAGGTAATGTGGGATAAGAAGATGACTTTTTCTGTATAGAATTTCAAAAAGCTTGATTTTATGGTTTTTGTGTGTCGAAAATTATAAAAAAGGTCAAATAATACATGGGCCACGAATTGATACGGCGTAAATTCGTAAAAAATAAAAGCACATCGACGAACTTTAAAACAGAAGTCTAAAATATACTCTAAGTAAAATAGTTAAGGAATAATATAAATAGGAAGCTCTAATGATAATGATTTTTTTAACTTCTTCGTTTCTTTTACTTTTCATCTTTTTACAAAGGACTTTCAACGTCAAATCTCCTTATTTTTCTTCGTATTGTCCTCGATTGTGACTTCTATGGCTCTTATATCAGCCTTTTCAACGTCAAGTCGAGCTTTTTGAGTCGATCGAGGGGGTGTACGTGTAATTAGGTCAAGGTGTCTTCCCAGCTGTTTTCCTGGAGCTCGCCCGTAATGTCATGAATCTTTAACAGCTATTTTGAGATGAAGATTACCAAATCAAGAGAAAACTAGTACTTTTTATAGTAATGCAAATTTATATCAAATTAAGATCGACCGGGTAATTCTAAACTCATTTTAGAGCAATAATTTTCATATTCAAATCCCGTGTTTGCCATTAAGTTATCCAATTGATTTTTCTCAAGATTTCTTACCTATTAAATTTAACTGAATCCTAATAAAATTGAATACTCGAGAGTTATTAGTTAGTAACGAAGGTTCTTAAATTGAGAGAGCCTCTTAGTTATTCAACAAGCGCTCGGAACAAAGATTTTGTTCTCAATAAAATATTTAACATCTTCGCGTCTTTGTTTTATAGAATATAAACTTTAAACAGCTATTTGTTGTTATCTTACCAACAAGCGTAAAATGATCTAGTACAATAAGATTCGGGAATATCTTAATAATAAAACTGTGAATGAGTACTTCAATATAATCTAACACCTTTCTATGAAGGAATAAATAAACATATACCTGCTTATATAACATTAGTCAGTTTTACATTAGTCATGGTAAGTCATAAAGAAAAGTAACTAATAGCAGCTTCTTTCCGACTTTCTTTATGAAGTAAAATGTTTTACTGCGAATTGCGATCTTATTTTGTAAAGAATCCGTCTGTCCCGTTTTCCTCGATCTCTTTTAAGCCGATAACTTAGGAGTTATGTAATCACTTACTGGGTATCCTGTTGATGGCTCTCAAAGGTCGTAATACCCGGATGGTTCTGATCGCTGACAAATTTATGTTTTCCACGTTCAGTGCATATTCTAGTGCCCTGTGAAGCAAACGAAACTTATTAATTATTTAGATTGAACATTAACCTAAATACAATAGAGAACATTATTAAGTACATATTATAATCATTATGCTCTCTTTGTCTAACTACGCCGGCAGGCCTGCAGGCAAAACAAAGATCTCTCTATTACATAAAGAAAAAAGAGACGGCTACAACTTCTTTATTGTGAACGCCGTTCATCTGTTCTAAGGTGTTGCAATGATTTAAATATTAATATTTTATAACCACAAGGGTTTTTTTTAGCCGTGTGGTTCCCGGCCACTCCTTTCCCGTGGTGTTGCCTTGTCGTGGTATGGGGGCGTCTTAGTCGTCTTTGAAGACGGGCAGCTTAGATCATTACTGCGATCACTAATCCGCCTGCTAAGCATGGTGATTACGCCAAATCCCCCAATAGACAGCTCACCAAAAGTTGCAATGGACGTATTTCGGCTGATGCTGAAGATATGATAAAATTCGACGGTACTTTATTCTGAGCATTTAAGTAAAAAAATATGCAAGGAAATTACCAGCATACGTGCTACGAATGCTACGCGCGTAGCAGTGCACGCTACGATACAATGTTTTCAAATAAACTTTGTTCAATATTTTAACTTTTCAATGTTTATACAAGAATTTGCAATGTGTTCTGCATGTATTTAAATTTTGCAATTTATTTACTTTACGATCATTTTATGTGAATTCGGGTATGAAATTTAGTAATGTAGCTCTGACGAACGGAGTCTGCATAATTGCTGACCTTGTTTGAATATCTGCTGTAAAATATCTGTAATATTCTTGTTATAAAACGCCCCTATTTCTACCTCTATAAATAGAAAGCATGAATTGTTGTATATCGATTTTCAGGGTAGGATAATCAGTTACATGCAAGGTAGGCATACAATCTAATTAGAGTTGCACGCAGCAAGTTGTTCACAGGCGACAGCGACCACTTGTCATCAGATTTGAAATAATCTCTCGGGATGAAAAATTTCGAAGTACTTTAGCCATTATTGTTAGCAAAGTGTAGTTCGTAGTTTTACTGGAATAACGCGGAAAGGATTTTTTTCTGGAATTTCCATAATTTTACCATCATCGCTGACTAATTTTACCATGTGTTCCAAGTTAAAGTCTAGTTCGGTCTAGTAGTTTTCGAGTTATCCGCCTGACAACAAATCTTTGGTTGTATATAACTTATTATAAGGGATCCTTAAAATAATATTTTTCTTACTAACCCAGCCATCACGATGAAAAAGTCTAATCTATTCCACGAATCAGCGAGATAAGTGCCGTGTCCATACACACCCATCGCAACCATTTTTATCGTCATCTCTAGCGTGAAAAACGCGAAGATTATGTCATCGAAAACCTGAAAAAGTAAATAAATTAATGGAAAAAAAAAGAAAATCAAAAAATATTTATATTAATATTATATACTATATTTATATTAATTTGTTTATTGATTATTTTAAAACAATATATTATTTATATTCTTAGTTTTTGTTTTATCTAGTTTTCTACTCTTTTGTAATCAGCCAGTCACTACCAGTTATAATATGCTAATCAACATTTTCAGCTGTCATTATTTATTTTAAATTAAATTCAATTGTGAACGTTTCGCAAGGTTTCAATTTCGAAAATGAGTTCTGAAATTCGTTTTATGGCAACATGTGGAAACTACAGTGGGGAACCGACCGGGTTTCGGGGAATGAAATGAGGTAAAAGGGAACGTCAAACTATAGAATACCTAATGTAAAACTTCCAATTGCAGTGCTGCTATATAGCTAACTGTCACATTCCTCCGAGACAGTCCTTCAGCTTGGTCCCCCACTCTACCTATATGCAGAAATGACGCTTGACCCGCTTGAGAATTGACAAGTATGACGTTCTTGCGCTCACTTCACTTTTGAATTTCTTTGCTTACAAACTGCCAAATTTTTGCATTGAAAAAGTTTCGTTTTTCGTCCGCTACGAGCGCTTGGTAAATCTTTGCGTCGTTAATTGGCTACTCAAAGATTTTCTCTAGCACTACTAGTGGCCGACAATCATAATATTAATGTGATAGTTAGTATGTAGAAAAATTCAAAAGTTACCCCAAGAACGTCAAACTTGTACATAATTATTGTCAAGGCAGGTCGTCACACCTTCCAAAGTTGGCCGGTAGGGGCGCGCGCATAATTTTTGGGTCGTTGTTGGCAACAGTTTATGCCGGTGACATATTTTTTAAGTAAAGATAAGAAGTAGAGAGTAAGAACATACCTGTAATATTTTGCATCGGTTGGTAATGCATTGGTCGTCGACACACGGCTGGTACATCCCCAGGGTAATGCAGTTGAAGAGTATCACCAGCATGGATATTCTCTCGAACCATGTGCAATGGCGGTTAAGGAATCATATGTTATATAATATATAAAAATATATAAGCATTAAAAAAATACAATACACTTATAAAATAATAAAAAAAACATAACAATGCCATTTTTTGTTTATAAAGAATTTGTTTAAGAAGAATTAATAAATAAAATAAAAAAAATAAAAAAATTGAGGTAATCTGTAAAATCTATTTGATACGTTCATTACATTTACATTGAGGTACTGTAATTATAAAACTGAAAATAAAAATAAACAAGGTAAGTGTTTTGATACATATTTAAATATGTATGGTGAAGCCATGGTTGCTTCAGAAATTATGATTTCAATGTAAAAAATGTAGAGAATAAAATTGCATTTTAAAATAGACCAGTTTACAAACGACATGCACATATATTATAGACAGTAGGTACATATAGGTGGTTATTATTTTACATTAACAATAATTAAAGAGATTTACAAAGAAATGGCTTAACAATATAAGACAGAAGTATAGCTATAAATAACAATAAGTTAATAGTAGGTAGGTACCATAGACGATCTATTTACTCACAGTACTTATTGAGTATAGTTAGGCTGTATACTTAGTACAAAAAAAAAAAAAAATACACAGAGAGGAAAAAAAAAAAATTAAAAAAAAAAAATTAAAATTAATATAAAAAAAAAAAAAAAAAACTTGTTATGATAACCCTTTCCCCATAGTCCCAATTCCTGTGTATTCCCATGCTGTACAAGCACGAGAATTCTACTATAAAGAGCAAACACCGCATAATAAATGTCTCTGACCAACATGTCAGAGGATAAAAAGTGCGGAACAAAAAAAAAAAAAATACTTAGTACAAAAAAATATACTGTAATTTCAGTAATAAAAGCACTAACAATTAGTGCGTTAAGATTAGGCGTGATTTAGCGTAACAATAAAGACAGATAACATTTTTATATTGTTTTATTTTTACATTGGTAGGAATACTAATATAATAATGTCTGTCTATAAGAATTTACCAAGAATTTTGCCAAAAAATACGATCGAACGACGAAGTCATAAACGACAAAAAAACCGAAAGTCAAGGCACACTTTATTTAAATATTCAAACTTCCCGACTGACTCGGTTATCGATACCTAAATTGCGAATCGAACGATCGTCTCAGATTTTCTCTAACAATTTTCACAGAACCCGAAAGAAGGTGTGTTATTTTCTTTAGACCGCGAAACCAAACGACGACCTCCGTGGCGGAACGGGTAACTCTCGGACTGCCACGCCGGAGGTTGCGGGTTCGAATCCCGCTAGGGGCAAATGTTCGTATGATGAATATGAATGTTTGTACCCAAGTCTTGAATGTTTATATATTTATTTAAGTATGTGTATCCGTTATCTAATGACCATAGCACAGGCTCTGCCTAGTTTGGGACTGGATAATTGGTGTGAATGTCTGAGATATTTATTTATTTATTTATAAATCTAAACTTTGGTTTTAGACATTTAGAGTGACAAACATTAGGTATATCGACAATCATTATGTAATATTAGGTATATAATATTTGTTTTCAGTTTTAGGTGTATTTAGAGTTTAACAGTTATGGAATATTAGTGTCAGTTCTGATAAAAATTTGAAATTAGATGCCGAGTGCTATCCAATCGGGTTGACCGAAGCATAAAATTCGTCCGAACTTAATAATTAAATATATACCGAAAGCTGAAACCGAAACTTATGTCAGACACTAGATGTCACCTTCATCGGACGAGCCATTAATACGAGGCTCGAGTACGTTCAGGAGAAGCGACAAGTGCTCCGAGCGATATACGTCGAAGATTTAAAATGTGATTACTTTGTTTAAGAAAAATTCAAAAGCCTAGGGTCGTTATTGAAATATAAGTGTTTAACAATATAAAATATAAAATATTATTTTCAGCGGATGACTACGGTTATTGTTTATATAATTGTGTACTGACAAAAAGGGAAAAAAAATTAAAAGCAGCTGATATGTTGGTAAATATAGTTTTCCTGGAATATTGCAGAAAAACATACTACATTTCCATAATTTTCCCGAATTTATTTCATAACTAGCTGTGCCCACGGTTCCGCTCGAATGGACTACAGTATCCGCTCCCTATCACTCTTCCACTCCCACTCAGGCTCTCACTCTCAATCCCGCTCCCGCTCCAGGTTCAGATCCAGCTCCAGATCCAGCTTCAGATCCAGCTCAAGATTCAGCTCCAACTCCAGCTCCTTATTAAACTTACATACTTTAGATTACATTGATACCATACCAGCTCCCGCTACCGCTCACGAATTCAGTCTAGCATTTACACTACACAGCGTATGCGAGTTTTCGGAAACTATAAATTCGCATAACTCTTGATAGACTGCACCGATTGCAATGAAATAAAGCCTAAACAATGTTATGTTACACCGAATAAAGCACTATGTTTCTGTAAAAAGTTCATCACAATCGGTTCAGTAATTTTTAAGTGATGCGCGCACAAACAAACAGATAAACAGACAAAAATTCCGAAAATGATCGAAATGTGTTCTATTAATTATCCTTAGACCCCCCAATTTTATGTTTGCAAATATCTTCAATGTACAGACGCGATGTTTACGATTTTATTTATTAGATATTTATTTTCCAGCTCAATCAGTTTCAGTCATCTTTCAAGTTATCCGGTGGACCAGTTAGGAAAATCATTCATTTAACGAGGTATTTCAGAAAACCAAAAAAAAAACACATTGATGGATTCCGTACATTGTTGCCGACTTTTTTACATAGGAATCTACAAAATATTTCATATCTGATAACTTTTGAACGACCAATACCGCCTGTTGTAGACACATAGGTACATATTACGTAGTTGTTTGTTGGTACCTACGTATCACAGCGCATTCCTGTGATTCAATATTCGTTTCATTACTTCCCTAATTGTTTTTATCTCTTTGATCAGACGTTTATTACATTTTTCGAGTAAAAATGCCATAAAAAAGAGAATTTATTTTCGTAGATTGAATACACACGATACTGGCTACATAGTTAGTAAGTTTTATTACTTATACTAGCTGTGCCCGCGGCTCCGCTCGCGTGGACTACAGGATCCGCTCCCATTCCCACTTTCGCTCCCTATCCCACTTCCACTCAGACTTCAAGTCCAAGTCCAGGTCCAGGTCCAGGTCCAGGTCCAGGTCCAGGTCCAGGTCCAGGTCCAGGTCCAGGTCCAGGTCCAGGTCCAGGTCCAGGTCCAGGTCCAGGTCCAGGTCCAGGTCCAGGTCCAGGTCCAGGTCCAGGTCCAGGTCCAGGTCCAGGTCCAGGTCCAGGTCCAGGTCCAGGTCCAGGTCCAGGTCCAGGTCCAGGTCCAGGTCCAGGTCCAGGTCCAGGTCCAGGTCCAGGTCCAGGTCCAGGTCCAGGTCCAGGTCCAGGTCCAGGTCCAGGTCCAGGTCCAGGTCCAGGTCCAGGTCCAGGTCCAGGTCCAGGTCCAGGTCCAGGTCCAGGTCCAGGTCCAGGTCCAGGTCCAGGTCCAGGTCCAGGTCCAGGTCCAGGTCCAGGTCCAGGTCAAGGCCGGGTCCGGGTCCGGGTCCGGGTCCGGGTCCGGGTCCGGGTCCGGGTCCGGGTCCGGGTCCGGGTCCGGGTCCGGGTCCGGGTCCAGGTCAGGTCCAGGTCCAGGTCCAGGTCCAGGTCCAGGTCCAGGTCCAGGTCCAGGTGCAGGTCCACGTCCAGGTCCAGGTCCATGTCCATGTCCATGTCCATGTCCAGGTCCAGAACCAAGGCCAGGTCCAGGTCCAGGTACAGGCCAGGTACAGGCCCAGGCCCAGGCCTAGTTCCAGTCCCAGGTCCAGATCCAGATCCTCAACTCTCCCCTCAACCCCCCCCTCAACCCTCCTCTCAACACTCCTCTCAACCCTTCCCTCAACACTCCCCTCAACCCTCCTCTCAACCCTCCTCTCAACCCTCCTCTCAGCTCTCCTCTCAATCCTGCCCTCAAACCTCTTTCCCTCGTCTCTCCAAATTTAGTTCTCGTAACTAATCCATTGCAGTCCAAATTCCGACCAAAATTACTTTGTTGCATACCTATACCACAAATTCATCGTAATCGGGTAGGTAACTCAGTCAAAAGTTATGCGAATTTTCATACACTCCGATTACACTGGTACCATACCCGCTTCCGCTCCCGCTCCGGTCCAGCTCCGGTTCCGCTCCCGCTCTCGCTCCCGCTCCCCTCCCGCTTCCGCTAGCGCTACCGCTACCGCTTCTGCTTCCGCTACCGCTACCTGTACCGCTTCCGCTCCTGCTCTCAATCCCACCCCCCCACGCCCACGCCCACGCCCACGCCCACGCCCACGCCCACGCCCACGACTATGCCCACGCCCACTCCAATTCCTACTCGCAGCTCCAAATGTAATCCAAACTCATCGCTATCTGAATAGTACGGAAATACTACTTTAGGCAATATATTGCATAATAACCTTACCTACTAATGTATTTGAAAACTAAAAATGTCTATAACTTTTGATTGAGTTAGCCGATTGCGATGAAATAAAGACTAAATGTTAAGTTAAGTTAAGCCCCAAGTTTTTGTGAAAAGTCCATCAAAATCCGTTCAGTAGTTTTTAAGTGATGCGTGCACAAACTCACAGACAAACAGACAAACAGACAAACAGATAAACAGACAAACAGACAAACAGACAAAAATTTCAAAAATGATCGAAATGTGTTCTGTTGCTTATTCTTAGACCCCCCAATTTTTTTTTTGCAAATATCTTCAATGTACAGACACGCGATGTTTACGATTTTATTTATAAGATTATCAGTTTTACTGTACAGCAAATAGGGCTTCTTGAATCGCTGCCAACAAGTTACCGCAAGTAGGCACTGCTAATTGTACAGTGGCTGAAGCGTTTTTTTATTACCATATTGCATTAGATCAGAATAAAAGGAGTTGCATAAAAATGTTGATGAATGTAAGTGAGACTGCCTATCATATCTGCCTACGCCTCTGGGACTAAGGCGTGAGCATTATTTGTGTATGTACTGCAGTGACAATGATAACAAGTAATGTTATGTTAAGGTTTATTAGATCATCATAAATCCGAAGAAAAAATTCTAGCCATCTTGTGGATATTACCTATGTACTATCAGCCACCATAGCATGCTTGTTTGAACTTGACTCGATAAAAAGGTTATCCGAAGATATGCCTGAAATTGGATTTGTGAGTTCCAGAGGATTTGCATCGATTTTGAAATTTTACTATAGAATATATTGTTATTTCTGCAGTTATTGTAAGAAATGTATCGGAAAAAATAAAACTGAAAATAGGCTATTTTCAGAAGATTATAGAGTAGGTACCTACGTTTGTGGCAATCGATAATAGCTAAAGTATAAACCTACAGTAGTTGATATGATAAACTGAATGCCTTCCTTTGCAGGTAGAATTACACACAATGGCTAGTAATTAACGTATATCGCGGCCTCAGCTGGACCTCTTATGGCTAGGTTCATTAGCATTGGCCGTATTTGCATTCATTAATGCCAGTCGAAGCCTCATTCGGTTTCCATGTTGTGGGTGGCGTTCATGTTGCACAGTTTGCAATAGAATACATGCATATAGATTAAACCGTGTATATTTCATTCCAAACCTTCAGTCATATGAACACAAATGCATTTGCGTCTGTATTATAATAGATGATGTTCCTAAGTGGACCGTAAAGTTTACATGTTTTTTTTTGTTTCATTGTTGATGGGTTTGCGCTTGACCTCAATCTCACCTGATGGTACGTGATGATCAGGCCTAAGGTGGAGCGCGCTTACCCAGAAGATAGTAATACAAACCTGTATTTGCTGCTGATGACTCTTTAATGTACACGTTACCGAGACGCAAATAGCGTTAGTTATCGTATGACTTACTGGTTTGAAATGAAATATATGTAGTACCTTAAAAATTAGGGGTCTGTAATATAAATCTATAAAATAAAATATAATGTTACTCTTATAGTGCAGATATTTTTCCATATGTCTGTCTTTTCGGCCAAAAACTTGAATACCAGTAGACTGATTGAGCTGATTTTGAAAAATACAACTAAAATTGGTGAGGAGGAGTGAGGCTAGTGAGGAGTGTTAGGATGTGTTAGGAAAGTGGCGATACATACTCTGCCTACCCCTCTGAAACTAAGGCGTACGCATTATGTATGTAAGAAACACATTATTTGCTTACAACGCTCGAGTGAAGCACCAAGACAGTTCGGACATCACTGAATATTGGACGAAACGCAGTTAACATTTAGATTAAAGCCCACAACACAGTGAAACAAAACATAAGCATGAATAGCCGAAATAAATGGAACATTACGTGGACGGCGTGGAACAAAGAAATGTTTTTACTCATTAGTGCGAACACTGTGTGGGCGAGGGTGTACTCATTGTTACCATGCAAAATATGTGTAATTTTTTGTACATTTTCTGTAGCAATTTCACTTATCGCGTGTTCAAGTTCCCATAAAAATTTACTGAAAAAGATAATGATATCTTTTATAGGTACTGTTTCAACACATAGAATATTTCATCACGGGAATAAATGATAATAATATACAAATATATTTTCCCGTTATTTGAAAGCCTTTCGAATTAATAGTAATAATAACGCTACAACAATAAAACTTAAGGTGAAGGTTTTTAATATTTCCTAACACTTATATGAGCCTTACATCGTCAACTTTAAGAAATATATCTCTAATATGTTTATCGTACCCAAACAACACTTTTAATAGTATCCGAATGTATAAACAAACAAAAATTAACCAATCTAAAAATTTTAAAATCCATAGAGCTCTTAACACAATATTATAGCGTCCCAATTGAATGCAAAGATTCGCTATCTCACACTAAGAAGACTAATCGCCCTGACTGGCATTTTCCTTTTCGCCCCATCTGCCTGCCATGGTTTGCTCTTACTAAAAGGCCTTATAATGCCCGGTACAAAGGGAATTACATCAATGGTAGCTGTTTCATAAATCAGTCGTCGGTCGTGACCAATTTGTTTATCATTGTTATGCTTTGAAAGTTGTTTTGAAATGAATTTTAAAGTGCTATTAAATTTTGGCGGCTTCGTAAAATGAAGCTTGTAAGTTTTAAAGAATGTTTTTGTAAAATTGTGTAAATGGTAGATCACATTTTATTTTAATTGGACAAGCAGTTGTTGCATTTCCGAATCAAAACAATTTAAATATGTACACTTTTATTTGTAATATATTGTCCAATAAAATACTCGTATACCATATATGCATACTTAAATCGGTATCCAATGATGAAGCAAAAGTTTGTACTTTTTTGGCATCACATTCAGTCTGTTCAAAATTAAATAGAATTTCTCGACTAATCTTGCGAAATGACTATGTACTTTAATTATTTGCAAAAATGACTACTTTTGGGAGCCTTATTACCATTATAGACAATACGTCATTATGCGTAGATTCTGGTTTTGTGAAGATTAATGAACCTTCACAAAGGGGAACTGCCTTGTTGCTTTCACTACACAAAGCTAAGGACATTCACCTCAGACAGCTTAATGGTAAGCTTTGAAAATTAACGCTCCAAGATACAATTCTCAAGAATAATGGTCCCAAAGAAAGAGATGGCGACAAAAATACTGTCAGTAAATATGTGATAAACAAATGATTGCATTTTTGTGTATAAGCTGAATATTAGACTGAATTAGTTATATTTTCAACAGCTACCTAGTCAGTTTTGCCAAAATAAGGTGACGATAATTATTTATCAGAAAAGAATCGAAAGAAGAGAAGACGCACTGAAGAGAATCGGGCTTTAAAGCGAGTTTACTTGTAATGAGCTGATGATGAGTCATAACTTATGACTCATAAGGTAACATTAGATACTTCTATTTTGAGCAATGGTCTACGCTCATCTCACAACAAGGGCACAATAGAAAATAATAATGGCTAGATAAGCTTGCCTGTAACCACTAAGTCATCCATCATGACTGAGTAGTTAGTTACTAGTCGATCAGTAGTCAGAGTCACTGGAAAGTTGCAGTAAACAGAAAATACTTATGATAACTACAAAGCACAGGCAAGATCTCCTTACCTAATAAGGAAAGATGGCATCTTTAAGGTCTACTAAGATAATGATGCTAGTTGAGAAGTAATACCAGATTATCATCATGTAAAGACAAAATATATTAGAAAAGAAGAAAGTGAACTGAAATGTTAACTACAAATTGAAATTGAAGCTAACACTTCTTACATTAATGCTAAATTACATCTTGCAACGATGCTCGTATTCGTTGTTTATGTCAGTTTGTGTTCGCTGCACTGAAATGGGAAAATTCACATCCCTTTAGATCACTGGCATAATAAGATTGAAGAGTATTCCTTATCCTTGTTGCCGACATAAATAATGATGTCTTGTTCTGCGGAACTTCTTTTTCTTACCATCCATGCCTAGGTAAGTTTCTACTCTTGTGATTTATGTTAGTATTCTATGGCTTGATAGTGTAAAAAACTTATCATGAATGTGTTAAAAGTTGCCCCAACATGCCCCACTTTCGTGATAAGAGTTAATGATGTCTGCGTTCTTTTTGTGTTTTCTCCGTAAGGTGAGAAGGGAATCACCAAAAACAAGTGCTATTACATCACTAGTATACAATATCAGTGGTGTCTGGGAGAAACCTGATAAGTAAATTTTTGTTTGTTTGTTTGTTTGTTTGTTTGTTTGTTTGTTTGTTTCTTTGTTTGTTTGTTTTCTTCTAAAATATATCGGTAACAAAACAAATTAAACGGGAGAAGCCTGATAAGTTCACCTAGGTACCTTTAACAGTACAAGCGTTTTTAGTTTAAAATTAGCTTTTGATGGAAAATAAAGAAAAAAAACAATTAGCTTTTATTTTAAGACAAAATTAATAACTAATTATAGGTAAAATTGTTGGGGGTAAACATGTTATCTATATATTGTGTATATATGTACATTACAATAAAATGATATAAATGGTTTTCAGGTTTCCCAGACTCCAGCGATATAAAATATTTAAGTAATTTAAAAAAATGGAAGTAAAAGGTAATAAACAAATAACCATCACTTATACTAAAATGCATGTGAGTAAAATGAAGTAAACAATATGCAATGGAATATTAAGAAAGCTATAACTGACAGACTGTATACTGCTGTTGCTTATATTATGCATCTCTGCTATTTACGACCTCATGCATCACCAAAAGCACCTACAAAAGTGCCGGAACTTTCTCGCTCCACTTCGTTAAATGGACCAGTCGGAAAATAAGAGGGATTTCATTCATTCTGAGGATTATACACAGAACGTTCAACCAACATTGTTGTCGTTGAGTCACCTCGGCTCTAGTCGCCCGTAAAATGGTCGTTAAATTATTTGTACTCCGGGTCGTTGAAAAAGATGGTCGTTGATACTGCTAGGTACTTAAACTATAACCTGTTGGGAATATTTTCCAGATATACAATTTCAGAGATTGCAACGTCTTCAGCGGTTATTCAAGCGTTATTGAGTATTTAAAAGAAATCTTACCGCGCTCTCCTAATCACGCAATCTCACAAGCTCGATATATCTACCAGGATAAAACGAATTAACAATGATCGGTAGTAGTTTGTGGTGGTGTCCAAACAATTTAAAAATTGTTGCGCCATTTCAAACGTTTAAGAAGTAACCTTTCTTTGACTTTGTTGCTGAATCCCATTTCTCAATGTTTCCATAGGAACTCGAAAACTCCAGCCTTATTGGTAGTACGAGGGGCGTTCAAATAAGTGAGCATGAGGTAACATTCTCACTATTGAACGCCCGTAGTGTAGGAATTACTATGCAAGTTACAAGTTTCTAGACCTAGCGGCTTGAGCTGAGGGTAGATAAATTGTTGTTCAGTATATCTATATCTCAAATACCCTACGTACAGTGCCCTATTTCTTGTGATTATTTCTTCAACTTGATGACGTTTATTCACAGCCGTATTTCATCACTTTATTGCCGTACCTCCCTTGATGGGGAACTCATAACTTCCGCAACCAGCAGTTTCTTCCTTATTTATGTGACCTTGGCACAGTTGTTTTATTGGTGGACTTTCGCAAGTACTTCACCCCATTGTTTACATTAGATTACTGGACACGTATTTTATTATATAGGTAAAAGAGTGGGTAAACGTTTTTCAATGTGTTATTTTAAATTTCCATTATTAGAGCGTTTGAATCCATACAAGTAAAGATAGAAGGTCTTATGTGTAAGTACATTTCTTTGACCTCATTAAGAATTTTGGTAAATTACTAAGGGTTGTTGAAAGATGACTTTGGCGGCTAACCTATACCTAGAGTAATATTAGATCCTGAAGAATCTTAGAAAACAAAACAGATTGCTTGTAGACCGGTGAGTACTAGGATGAATAGAATATAATTGGTCATTTATTCAAAGCTACGATAACACATACATAAGAAATAAATATATAAAATAGGTTTACAAACTACAATTTAAAGATCGTATCTAGGTACTTAGACAAGACTAACGTTTTGTTCAGTTTTAACATTGAACTGAAAGATCTGTTAATAAAGTCTATATTTATGAATATCTTGGGCCGTTCACATAGAAACACCTTCAATAAATAAGCAAACGGAAGAAGGGTAGAAGTAATTTTCAAATTAAATCGACTTGAATGCAATATATTGAATTGTGTGTGAATTGTTTGAGTTTTGATACATTCTGAAAGACTTGCTTTATCTGAGAATTAATATTGTATAATGGAATTTCGGCTTTCACATTATAATTTGACAAGTAAACCAACACATCAAGGGCGTTATGACTATTATACAATTTTTTTAATGAGACATGTGGAGTCCCGGAACGGTTTATTTGTGAAGAAGTTTAATGTATAAAAAAAACAAATTAATGAGTTTCTACAGATATTACTCATTTGCTTACCTCAGGTTATAAAAAGAAGCCAAGCTCGAGGAATATATTTATGGAATTAAACATTAATTTTGAAAACATTCGCTGTCGATCGTAAAGACGGGAGGAAGTTTATGTCTCGCCAGGGGTTCCGTACAAGTTTCAATCGTGAATTCGCGGTAATGACCTGTTGTTATTATTTTTACTTGAGAGAAAGGTGACAGAGAACCTTAATTAGTCAAAAAATATTTCTATAAAAAAGTTACGAAGAAGATTAGAAGAAAGCTGTCAGAATTAAGAATATTTATTTACACTAATTAGAAAGAAGAGATTTTACAGATTTAATAACGAGTTTGCTAGAGGTAATCTCGGGGCGGAATAATGACCGATCTTGAAAAAGACAACTACTGGTTGGTATTTTGATTTGGTTCAGCCAAATTCGCAAAGTAAGAGGGCGACGTACCGACCGTGGGTACCTATTACACGAACCATTTCGGGCCAGTTTTAACCTTCTTGACCCGAAACGAGCTTTCGTTTTGATATTATCTATAGCCTGCTAAAGCCTGCATCTGCTTTTACTTACGCAAGAAAAGTAACTGTCATAAACATAAACAAATTTTATATTGGCAGGTCGTTTCCGATCAAATCGATAAAATAAATTCGTTTTTAAACGGGCCGAAGGGTCGTTGTCTCAATTTTGTTTACCCTTTTTACTCTAATGACCTGTAAAATGAATCTGTGCGGCCGACGCCCACGCGCCCTTTCGGTTGATAACCTACGATGGGGGAAAATACTTAGTGACCTTTAATTTTCATTAACACACTAATGGGTGTGTAACAGCTATCTAGTTCTAAACATACATTATATTATGTACGAAACAAAAAAAAATGCTTATGTATCTATAGATATAATTTGTGAAAAAAAGGAGGTAATAAGCAGGGCCTTTCAGTAAAAGTTAGTAACAAGGCGCTATTGTGGGTCGATATAATCTTTTATTTTCTTATCACTTTTCTTATCCTTTGTTTGACTTTTTTTGCAAAATTTAGAGTCTACTGTTGATGATGCCATTGTTTTAGAACATTTGACACTACTATTACCACTTTGCTCTCACTGCCTCCATGTATTTTATTTTTCTACAACAGGACTGATTAAATATTAAACTTTACCTTCATTTTATCAAAAAGCTTTTGATGTCAACGAGTTCGTACAAGTTCCGATCTCCAAGTTCCTGATCTTCAAGTTCAAGGGTTTTGCAAGTTTGTTTATTCCAGAATTTAGTTCTACAAATACGTTACACGTCGAAAACACCGTATGACTGAAAAGAAAGAGAAGATGAAGAAGGGTTGATTTGTTTATTTGTGTGAAACCTGTTGCCCGCGACTTCGTCCGCGTAGACAACTTAACATCACAAATTATTGAATTGAATTAGATGTTTTTTGCGGGATAAAAACTATCATATATCCTATTCCAGGATCTAACCTATATGTGTGCTAAGTTTCATCCCGATCCATCCAGTGGTTGAAGTGTGATTAAGTAATAAACATCCAAACATCCACATATCCAAACATCCAAATTTCGCATTTATAATATTAGTGGGATAAGTAAATAGTTAATTAAATTTTAGGTATATTATATTTTGGGACAGATATAAAAACCATAAGATAATAACTGATGAGAATACCTTTGGCTTAGTTCGCCTGTTATCCAATTGTTTGCATTGAGGTTTAACTTAAAAAACCTGTCTGAGGAGTCGAGAATACATAAACACAAAAAAATTTGGTCAAAGTGGCACTTTGTTTTGGTTGCTAAAGTAATTATTGTTATGATCGCTACAAAGAAGATCGTGATCAAGCTATATGACAACTTGAGTTATCAAAGACAAAGATATCTAATTTAAAGAACAAGATCTTGTTGCGCTCGTATGGAGTTAAGCTGTTCATGGTCAACAACATCTTGTTCAAATTAACTATTGTTTTTTAGTGAATAAATACCTTTTTCTCCGTCTTGTCTTCCTCAAACTTGTCAATCAAAACCAATACTTGTCAAACGTATTGGTAGAACTAATTTTGTTCAATTACAGACAGTACTTCTAGACTCGTATACTTTTGCCGGGACATTATACTTAACCTAATATGTTCACGTACATAGACAACGAGAAGGGTTAAACTGAAAGTTTAATAAAGTTTTCCTACGAGATTAGGGTGTGTAACCACGAAGTTTTGGCAAAATGTTCCGAAAATATACACATATTTCGTGATTTCTGGTTAGTAGCGTGGTATGCGTCGGAACCGCCACGGTGTCAGGAGAGGTGTCAGCAAACATACGAACTATCCTTTGTAGTCAAAATGGATTTCCTAGACAAAGTTACTAGACGCAATTCATATTTCCGCAGAAACATCTTTCCGGAACTATATTTGTTATTTAAGCTGCGAACTGACTTCAAACGCTTTTTAGTCATGGGTAATAATAATTTATACTTAGTTTAGTACAAGTATATCAACACAAAAAAGCATAAACGCTTAGAACATCTACCGATGTATATATTTTTGTTATTGCAGGAATAAAAAAAATCTGCTTTGAATGGTCTTGGTCCCATGTAGTTTATTAGCCGTAGAGATTTGGAACCCAGACCATTCGACGTATTTTTTCTGATTCCGAATTTGCAACGATGAAGGGTTGCAGCTTTTATGCTTTTTGCATTGATATGTACATACATATCAAATCCTAGACTATAATTTCCTGTAATCTGTGAGTATTGGAAACAGTATTATTTAAATACCAGGATCAACTCTCCTGTCTCATTAGAAATCGAATTATTATCAATGGTGGACGTTAGCCTAGATCATGAGCAGTACAAGAGAATTTTCTTGGGTCTTATTGATGCTTCCTCACTTGATAGTAAAGGTCAAATCTATCACATTTGTTTATCCTCGATAAACTAAAGCCTAGTAAGGTATAGCGTTTCTCAATCCATTAGTTTAAGTAGGTATATAGCTATGAAATGAAGGTAAACGAGTTCAAAATTATATCGGCTACAGAAATTCATTGATCGCGGTTTGAGTCCCTTTTAGGTATCCATTAAAATTTTATTCTCTCGGGGACTCTGAAACTTCTAGTTTACATACTATTACAGTCTCAAGTTTTAATTAATATTATTCATTTCGTTATTAGATAAAATGTAACATCAATTATTTCTAATACTAGTTAGTTACTTATCTTTTTAGTCTTTCGCCCAATAGTTTGTATACTTCACTATACCCACTGCTGTTACTTACTGGAAAATTAATCTAGAAATTGCTTGCACTAAAAAGCTTCTTGGTATAAAATCGATTCCACATAACAGCGGCTTGGAATATATTTTCTGTGGGTTCATTAAGGATAAGTGAGCAAATAAATTAACTTCAATCTGGATGATCACCAGCTATCTTGCAGTTAAATGTGTTTGTCCCAGATTTTATGGGGAGATAAGGAAAATTAAGTATAAATGGGTCACCTGCTTCAATTTGTAAGCAAGAGCAGATAAAATAATGCTACTATGATAACGAAACAGAAAAAAAGAAGTTCAATCACAACGCGTACCACACATCTTACTACAAAGGTCTAAACTTAGCTCTTTTTTTATTTTCAAAATTATGCGAGTAAAAGTCATAATTAATTTGTGAGCGTCCATTTTTGTATTTGTATTAAAGATAAAAGTACAATGAACAAGAAACATATATAAGGGTGTATAATAGCCATGGTAGGCTTGTTGGTTGTGCACTCGTGAGGTCATGGGTTCAAAACCCCCCCCGTACCAACGAGTTTTTCGAAACTAAAGTACGGTTTATGTAGGTGCTCCTAGCAGGCCAACGTGACGGTTAAAAATATATGTAATCATCTATTAAAACAAATAAATACTCAGTTCTCAGATAGGTCTTTCCATATTCGACCTAATTTTCAAAATGCCCTATTTACAGAAGTTTCTTAAGTTCCAAATAACTTCTAAGTCTTTCTAAGCTACAGATAGATATTGCTGTCGAAAACTCCACTATACGACTAGTTAGTCCGTGCGACCGCATCTTCTTAAGTAAGTTGGTTTCCCAAGTCTAGTGAAGTTCGTGATGGATTGGAAGGTAGATCCAACTATTTACCAGTAACAATACGCTAAGGGGACTGAAACCTTGAAACGTACCTCATAATCGTTTAGGTGTAAGATATAAATTGCTAAAAGAAATTTTGTAAAAAGAACTTTTGGAACTTTCTAAATTTAGTAAATTAAATTAGATTGTAAGCAATAAAATGTAGAGTGGAAAGTGTTTAGTACTAAGACGTACGCTATCATTATCAGCCTATCGACGTTCATTGCTGGACGTAGGACTTCCCAATGCGCGCAGCCCCCGGTCGCACCTGGTCATTTCCATCTTACATTAAAGTTTTTTAATTTAAGTTTTTTTCCACCATGTACTGAAGTTACAACGTGCCTGAGGCACTACAGTAGTACTTCAAACCCATTAATAAAAACTTAACAGGTTTTCGTGCTGTGTGACATTCGTTAAAAAGCTTTTATATATAGACATCACCACGTTCAATGCTTATACATGGTGGAAAAAATATAGATCCTACGTATATGGAAAAGTTCTTTATACTTGACATAGAGTTATGATGAGAGTTCAATACTTTTGTCAGCCCAACATTATTATGGTATGAGAACTTGGTTCATTTTTAACAGTAATGTTTTTATTGAGATAAAAGAATATGTACTCCTGGCTCCCTAAATGTTCGATAAACGTCAAATTAATTTAGATACCAGCCAAGAAGCCCCTCAAGCTACTTGCCGATTTTAATGAATAATCTCATCCTATTGCATTATGTGGACTGCTCGGTTGGTACTACTACAAAAGGCTTGTACTCCGAGGGACAGCTACCATTGTGCCTGGAAACGGTAGTAGAGGTTCGTTTACATTAATCAAGTACTTGTTCCATATATGGAAATTAAAACTAGTTTATCAATAGAGCAGATAAATAGTAACATTTAGTATTCTTTGGCAAATACATAAATAGTACTTACTATTTAGTATAATTCTTCCGCGGGTACCTAATTTAAGACAAAGTATTTCGTATAATATATTACAAATGTTTTTCAAATACAGAGATTCTTGATGATAAAACAAACGCTTTAAAAACACATCTTTGATGCTATTCATAATTTACCTAGGTTAAAACTTTATTTTTTCGATTTTAATAAAACAAAATAGTATTTTAGTATTACATTTTAAAATACGTCAATGAAATGGAAAACTTAGTTCCCGAGCAAACCTATAGTTTAAATTTCCCTACCGTGTTTTCATTAAAACTAGCTACATGTATTTTCAATGTAAGAAAATGTATTGTTCGCTACTAATGCGAAGAAAACAAGAAATAATCTAAGGAAAGTCTAAAGTAAGCACAATATTTTCAATTGTGCTTGAATGAATATACATCAAGATGTAGTTGTCTTCATCCAAACTAGGCTCCGCAGTGAACAGGAAAAAGCCCGCGATAGCAGCTCTGATTTCAAATAATCGAGCCTCGAGCTTTAATATTTCATTCTTTACAATGGACTGGCGTTTTTGAACGAATTCTGTTGGAATGAGAAACGAAAAGTCTACGCCGTTATTTCATCATAATTTCATTTCAAAATGCACGATACCGTCCTGAGATATTATGTAAGAATTATTAGGCGTCGTCGTTCGTTTTAAGTAGATGGATGGAGGAAATCATTGGTCCAGAGGGACATCATCAGATTGATGATGTTGTTACACCAATCGAAGCGTACCCTATAAAGTTATCATTGATAACGAAATCCAACAGTGAAGTTGCCCTATAGACATGAGCTGGTCTTATTAGTTTTAACAATACAAATTGTATAATTTTGAGTTGAGTTGTATTAGGGTTGAGATACATACAAAAGCGTTTCGTATTATGGTGGTTTATCTAGACCCTAGACCCCGGGCTGCGCCGCGCCGAGCAGCGCGCTCCCTTCATGCCAAGAACAATCCGATATGAATAGTCGAGGTCGCATGCAAAAGGGCTCAATTGCACGTCGCGCCCCGGTATTATGTTCGAGCGCGATGCAAGTTCAACCCTTAAATGGTACGGTCGTCTATTTAGCAGAAAGTCCAAACCTGCTAATTTAGAACATTTTTATACATAAGTCGTGATTTCTGAGTGCTTTTTTTACACTTTTTGTATTGTTTTTAATTATTTATATGTAAGATAAAGAATATACCAACACTTTGGACATACCTATCTGTTAATTGTTTACATATATAGTGATAAAACCGTCTAGACTGTCCTGTTTTTTACTTTAAAAACTTGTAACTGTATTTGTTTGTGTAATAAAGTGTATTGTATTATACATTTCCAAAGCCTTCACATTTACAGCGTTTGAAAGGACACTACCGTACAAACAGTACCGCTTTGCGCACTAAGCTCTGTTTACACTGATATTTATTCACCTGTAACGGCGCAAAGTAAACTCTGTACCAGTGTTTATAAAAGCGAACATGGCAGAATTCCGTGTTATATGCAGATGTGTTGTTTCTTTACGCTTTTTCGCCGTAAATGTCGGAAACAAGATTACAAAGAGTGGCTCCGGTTTGCTTTGCGCTAGTTTTTGGTATGCACCTGAATTAATGGACTTGAAGGTTAGTGAAAGGCAGGTAAATAAGGTTTATCTTGCTATAAAACATGAGCATGTTGGTATATTTTTATATAGTCATTGTTAAATACCTTGTGGGTGTCCTCAAGGGATTGCACCAGGTACAGGTGGGCAGCTTTCACCTGTTTACATTAAGATCATTACTGTGATCACCAATCCGCCTGCCAAGCGTAGGGATTATGGCAAATTCCCCAATGGACAATCCACTAAAAGTAGCATTCTACTGGGGAGGCCTAGTTTCAGCAGTGGTTCGGCTATGATGCTGTTTCCGGGATTTTATTAACTGTTTTAATGAAAATTCCGGGACTCTTAATAGTAATAATTAAAAAGAGTATATATGATATCCAATGCAGAAAAGATAATTTCATATCATTTACTGGTTAGGCGGAAGAAAAATAACAGATTTATTAAAGAAACGATGTGGAATATCTATATTTATATTAATACAATACACTTTATTGCACAAACAAATACAGTTACAAGTTTTAAGTGTTGAAAATATTTAGTACAAGTTACCTAGGCGGTTATATCACTTATATATATTACTGTATGAGTTTATACATAAATGAATGGCAAACAAATCCCACTAATATTATAAATGCGAAAGTTTGGATGTTTGTTACTAAATCACACTGGACGGATCGGGATGAAACTTGGCAGACATATAGGTTAGGTCCTAGAATAGGACATAGGATAGTTTTTATTCCGAAAAAACATCTCATTCCTACGGGAAATGCATAAAAATTTGTGATGTTAAGTTGCCTACGCGGCCGAAGGCGTGGGCAAAAGCTAGTTTTTAAATAAATTTCGGAAGCAAACTCGGAATATCCATGTTAACATAAATATTTTGTCGCAAGTACATAAATGACTGTACCTAATCCGACCCCTGATTATTACGAAATAACATAAAAAATAAAGGAATTTTATAAACATAAGACTTAAAATTGAATAAGGTTAATAAAGACTTAAATAAAGAGCAAAGATAGTGGACCGAGGCACAAATTATACAAGCTATTAGGCAAAGTCTATTATATTTTAAGAAGCCTTTTGAAAGAGATTTCCACTAACAAAGGTTGGAAAATATATCAAAGGGAAGTTCTCAGATATAACAATGCATTTTCGTATGGAGGGTCCTCGATCCAACATTTCTCGCCGGGATATGTCCCTACGTTTTAATGAAGAAACCTTTTCAATTGTGCAGATCATTATCCGAGCATTCACTTTGCATAAAAACTGTTGTGAATGAGAACTTTTTTAATTTTAGTTTTTATGTGACAGCAGTGGCGGGCAAATGAAGCTTGAAAGCGGATCGTGTGAGGACGGAGTACACTTTACATACTACATACATACACATTCGTAGCGCTTTCAACTCGTTTTAAAACTAAGCACATAGCTTGAAATATTTCTAACACGAGCGACAAGTTAAAATCAAGTTACACTTATTGTAGTGAAGTAATTGAATAAGCAACTTTCGATAAATTTTGTGAAAGTATATAAAAATATTCTAAACCATCTTCATATTATGTCTTTAATTCTATTATGTAAATACAAAAAGAACTGTTTTTATCAAAATTTTCACGAGGAAAGCGTTGCTAGAGGTAGCGAGTATGTGATGTCATTGTAATGTAATCAAACGGACAACCAATATAGTACAATAAAGGCGAATCTAATTTTTTGTGCGATTACGTCACGTGCTTGGTCTTACAGTTCTGAGACGTTTTAACGTTCATGAACCATAGATGAGTACTTAAATGTTGAAAATAACATAATACCTATACACCTAAACCAGAACTAACCGAATAAAAAGTATAATCAAAGAGCTTCTAAGCCTAAAAGGCTTCTCTATTAGCTTAGTTGAGTTGACTAGGAACTAGTTGAGTAGGAACATAAACTTACGGTACTAGGTGCTATGAACACCAAATGAGATTTAGAAAAGAAATGCATTTGATAAAGTAAACTATAGCGTAACTTATTTATAATTTAACTAGAATCTTTTAAGTAGTCCTGTTTTTACAATATTCCCCCGACATAAGAACATTATTGATAGATAACACAAGGGTTACAAATAGGCGGCCATTCTGGCGTTTACCGGCTGCCGGCAACAGCAATTCGATCCGGCAACTGGGCAGGACTCCAACCGCCTCCGCGATAGGGGCTCTTGTGAACAGTAATGTGGGTTACACACGAATTTAGTCTGAACATACCTAATCCGTTAGACCAAGTATGTAGCATTAGATGCGGTATGATAGACGGGATATGATATGACAGATTAAGGGACTCAGTCAACCGGGCGAACTAGTGACAGCCGAAATGGGTGTAAGTAGAAGACGGCAGACTGTTACTTGATCGCTCAGGTGTGAACAGACCTCAGACCGTCGTCGTAGAATCGTCTGTCATACCACGTTACGAGCTTATACATGTAGGATTTTATACGTGCCAACTACGGATTCACTAGTCGTTCCTACATTGCCATTAGGGAGAGAGTAGTATAATGACTAATATAGCATTCTGACGAAATTGACTTAGTTCTGTAGTGCGTCGGACATGTTAGCTGCAGTCACAGTTCCTAAATTTTATGCCATCATTCGCTCATTGCTTCGTCTTAATGTCGTTTGCGCGAGTCGAATAAAGAGATTCTCCTCACAATGACAGTCCAGAATCGAAATTACGGTACGCCCTGATATGTTTTGCCTGAATTATTAATCGTCATCAGGTTATTTTTGTCTCCACTGCAGAAGCACAACCCTCTCTCATCTGCCGGAGACAGACGGAGGATTTGGCCTACACTCCCCGCGCTGGCCAGACGGGTTGGGGAGGCCTGATTGAGACATGCACGGGAAGAGTTGGAGTGGTCCTATTCTACTCTACCGGAAACCACACGGAATTATTAATAATAATACAAAATAATCATAATAATAGCAATTATCGGATCGGACGGGTTCATTCTGCTGAAACCAATTCGGTGGATAATCGCATTGTGTGAAGTCCCAACATGTAGGATTCCCAAATCCTACATTTATCTAACGTATATATTGGCCAAGTAAGTCGAGTTTGAGACGGGATATTAACATGCTTCATAACTTATATCTTAATACTTTGCAGCATAAAACTATCCATTTATTTTTCACTATCATCTGCACTCTAGTCTGCGATGCTTTTACTTGTCTCTTTCACCCAAAGATTTCAAGATCAAAATCAAATCAAAATCATTTACTGATGCGCCTTTGTACATCATATGTTTAAATGAGTTGTGTGACTTGTATTTGTGTACAATAAAGTAAAAATAAATAAAATAAATGAAGTACTCGTATAGTATCAAAAAATAAAAAAAGGCTTAGGCATAACAAGCTACCTTCAATATCTCTAAAAAAAATATAGAAATGTTTCATAATTTTTTAATAATTTTATTAAATCAACAGCCTAAATACGTCCACTGCTGAACACAGGCATAATTTTATATACAGAGCGTTATTCTTTATGTTCTAAATTTTAGGTCAATCAACCCAGTAGTTTTCGAGTTATCCGTCGGACAGACTTACATTAGACTAGACTAGAAAAAAGTTTCGCGATAAGTACCTATATCCGTTCTGACAGGCAGGACTGGGTAAAATTAGAATTTGCTAGCGACGGACGACCGCCAAAACTACCGAATAACTGACGTTTGGCTTCCAAGGGGGTGGTTATGACCTCACTGACCATCCCCGTGGACCCGCCACTGAGCCTGACGACCTAAATAAGGTAGCCCAGAAGCGACTGGGGGACGAATAAGGGGGGCTATTCTAAGCCTAGAACAAGACAGTGATCTTAAATTAAAATCAATACATGCAACTAGCTAGTTTATGGATTAATTATATGAACCGAACCGACACCTACCTTGGTTTTTTTACGGCTATAGGTTGCTTTCACGGAAATACTGACGCGAATGGTGGGATCAATTTTATCGAATAAATTATGATGGAACGGTTGGAGATAAGGGTGTTATAATTAAAATTGTGCAATTATATTGTAGGCCTTAGACCATATTAAAGTACACGATCACTTCTGAAGCAACAAGTTGAATTTTCGATAAGTATAAGTGTTACTGACATTACTGCAAGGCGTGATTTATTTATATATTAGATATTCTTATTATTGTTCGTCAATTATTCGACTTCTCGATACAGAAGGGGTCAATGTAATTTTATGCATCAACTCAAAACTATGTATCTCATATAAAAATAATCCTTGATAATGTTTCATGCGAACGTGGCAGTGGCACCGCTCACGGTCGTATTTTAGCCTCGCCAATTTCCTGCAATATGCTATGCTGTTTGCAGGAAATGGGCGATCCACAAGTATACGTTGCAAATATGATTATATTAGCTTTTTGGTTTAGCGAGCTTGGTTACTGACATAAATAAACATTGAACGCAGGAGCACATTGTGAAATAGATTGAACGCAGGAGGATTCGATATTCAACAACATTTTATCTGTGACTTGCTAATGTTGATGTATTGTAGTAATAGGTATAAGGTTTTGGTGTAATCTTACCTAGTTGTTTTTTGACGATCGTAAATATTGCTCTTGATAATTCAGTGAGTATAGTTATGTAGGAGATTGTAATTGTAACCGAGTTCCATTCTCATTTGGTAGAAAAGTGTTAGTTGTTTTAAAAAGTTTAGTTATTATGCTGTGTAAATCGTGTATCTAGAATTAAAATGAGCGGTACTCACACCCACTATATATGGTTGGCGTTCAAACGAAACACTGGGCCGGTCTGGATACGAGATACGAGTAGTTAGGAGACAACGATCAAATTTCTAAAATAACATACCTATTAGGAATGAAGGGTGAAACTATCTATTGATTTTCTTGAAAGGTTGCCTCGTATAGCCAGTAACATTATAGCGTATGAAACATTATTTGGAAACTTTTATCTTGGCTTAAAGCCAATGGCGTCTTTGTTTATTTGTCATGGACATTTTTATGTTGCAAACATATGCGTTAAATAAAATGAAACTTTAATCAGTTCTAGCGCATTCAATAGATATATTTAACTATTCTTTGATTTACATTATATAACAAAAAAATAACAATTTAAAGCATTGTCTTCTTCCAGAAAATTATGTTTGATACCCCAATTAAATATGGGACAATACAAACCAACAGACAGTACATAGGGGATATTTTAATGTTATACTTCTAAATGAAAAGTTAATTTCAATAAACAAACATTAATAAACTTGAAAAGAATTGGTTCGCTGGTTCATTTGGAAAATTCTTTATTAACAACTGACTATCAAAACATAAATGTCAAAATGATAGAAAAACAATAATATTATAAAAGAGGTGCGATTCTGCACATTTCTCCCCTTTAAAACAAAGTAAAAGAGGGGGGGGGGGGTCACACATCGACCTTTATTAGCTTTCGCACCGGCCTCCTTAAGGTTCCCGCGCTCGTGCTCACATCTGCCACACGAACGACTCCATCTTGACCTGGGAATGTCGCTGTGACTCGTCCTTTAGGCCAAGTCCCACGAGGCAGGTTCCCATCTGCGATAATTACGATGTCACCAACAGTTAGGTTTTCAACCTGTCCCCGTCCTCTGCGTGGCAACAAGGTAGGCAAGTACTCTGTCATCCACCGTCTCCAAAAATGATCGGTGAGTCTTACTGCCTTGCGCCAACCCAATCTGCAATTAAGGTCTACGTCGCTCAGGGTAGCTGGAATTGGACGACCCGATGAAGACCCCAGTATGAAATGAAACGGCGTGAGAGCCTCTGGACATACAGAATCGGATGACACGTGTGTCAGTGGGCGCGAGTTCACCAACGCTTCCGCTTCTGCAAGAAGTGTGCTTAATATCTCTTCGGAGGGAGCGCGTTCTCTCAAAGTTACCTTTAGTGCAGTTTTAATACTTCTGACTAGTCGCTCCCATGCTCCACCCATAAATGGGGCGGCTGGTGGAATAAAACGCCAATTAATCTTCTCATTACTTGCGAATTGATCAACTGATTCACCATAAAGGGCTCTTAGCTGACTCTGAGCACCGACAAAGGCTGTCCCGTTGTCAGAATACATCTCACTTGGCGTGCCGCGTCGAGCGATAAACCTCCTGAGACTCATCAAGGCGGCATCAGTAGACAGGCTGCAAACAATCTCGAGATGGACAGCGCGCGTTACCAGACACGTATATAAAGCAACGTATCTCTTTTCTCTTCGTCTTCCGATCGTGACTTGTACTGGACCAAAATAATCGATACCAGTGAACGTAAAAGGTCGTTGATGATGTGACAGTCTTGCTTCTGGCAAATTTCCCATTGGGGGTTGAAGGGGAGAAGCTCGACGTAAGCGGCAGAGACGACAACTGTGGGCCACAGATCTTACAGTGGATCGTAAGTGGATGATCCAGTAGTATTGACGGAGCTCGTTTACTACTAATTCAGTGTTGGCATGAGCGGCTTTCTGATGGTAATTCTCAACTAGCAGGCGTACGGATTCATGATTATGTCGATAGTTATAGACATATCCATTATTTATACTACATAAAACCATTTTAAATGCAGTTACCGTACGTAATTACCGTTAGATACTATCTAGACAAAAATAATGACTACAGACGTTTTAAGTTCTTTTAAATTGCTGCTATGCATCTTAACGATCTAAATGAAGATTTATAAACGTTACTAGGTAACTTTTTACAAGATAATAGGATTTATATAGGTGTCTTATCACCTTGTCGGCCTCCTTCAGACAGCTTGGCCACGATTTATGTAAGTAAAATCTCAAATACTGTCTTAAAGAAATCGAAGTATGGAAACCTTTGAACTGGCAGCATATTGTTGTGTTATCGTGTTCTGCGGTGGATGTGCGGGCTACTGAATTTAGTTCTTTTATATAGTGGGAGTGAGAAGGTACGGCCAAGTGACAAACTTGTAGCGTCAAACGCCACTTAAATTACTGAGAACTGCTTATTAAACCATAGGAATGAGGATTGAAAATTAGAATGTTAATAATGAAGATCGTGTTTAAAGGCGGATCTGATAAAAAAAATACCACGTGGTAAGGGGGAAAGGTGGTCGTGATATAGAACGGAATAATAGCCGTAAATGGTCGATGATCGGTGGGAGTGGCCCACATATGAGGGAATTGGTATATTTTGGTAAAGATATAGAAACTCTTCTCTAAGTTTTGGAATGCAACACCTCACGTGGTGCATAGGTGGAAAAGTAACCTCGAGGTTACTTTTCCACCGGATTCTATCCTTGTAATTTAAAACGTAGATTCGTCAAAAATAATTCTAAAATGCTAATTAAGTGATCTTATACTACTAATATATAGGTCAATATCTTACAAATCCAAAACATTTTTGCTTTTAATTAAGATAGATAAATAAAGCTACTTTACTTACTACGAGATGTTCGACTATGTAGTGTACCAGGAGATATTACTACCGGATTTAAGGAAATACTGGTCACACTGAAATTATTCCTATAGCAAAAGGCAAGATTTTCGTAGATTAATTTGAAAATTAAATGGTGAGTTTTTTTTTATTCTATAATACTTAGATGTCTTAAAATTTGCAGGGGTTGATAAAAACGTAAAACGTTGTGTACTTAAATTTATTTATATTTATTAGGTTTGTCAAAATCATAATTTATAATAAATTGTTTCTTTGTAAAATTCGTGCCGTACTTGTCAGTATTAGAGAAATAATCAGTGTTAAAGGAATAATACCTCACCACCACTTACCACCACATCCATCGCAGCTTCCAATTGTGCTATAGCGGGGTTACTAAATGTAATACTAAACTACTGGAATTCGTTAAGTATATAATAAAATAAAATATAATAAGCCGTGTGGTTCCCGGCATAAAATAGGGCCACCTCAACCTTCCCGTGGGTGTCGTCAAGGCGATTAAGGGATTGCACCAGGGACGGACAGTAGCGTTTTCCTGTGTAAATTAAGATCATTACTGCGATCACCAACCCGCTTGCCAAGCGTGGTGATTGTGGCAAATCCCCCAAAAGAAGTGCCATTCTATTAGGGAAGGCTTCAGTACTGGACGTATTTCGGCTGATGGTGATATTAATAAAATAGAAAATTCGCTTTTACCTTGACACTTGTACCGTATCGTAGCGAACATAATAATATGGTTTCATTGCACACATGTTACCGGGATGAAACTAACCAGATTTGTTTTTCATAATTTATATGATAGTTTGCCGCAAGCACGCTGTAGTTGTATTCTGTAATTTTGTTGGGCATTATTTGAGCTTTTTTGTTTGGATAAAAAGTACATTCATTTGCGGTTTGAGATATGTATTTTGTGTTGGAGCTACGATTAAATATTTAAAGGCCAAAGCAGTAAGACGGAGTTCCTCAAATTGCGACTTTGTGTAAACAGAAAAGGAGTTCAGATTTGATATAAGCTTTGCTCAGTCTTCAAATTTTTATTTTAATATTACAATCTTAATTTCTGGGTTTAGATGCAATGTTTTCCCACCACAGGCAAAACAAATATTGAAAAATTTTGTTTACAAAAATAAACATAGAATAAGAATAAATTATAAGTAGGTACATAGGTATATGAAGTTATTCTGGTTAACGTGTTATAATAAATTAGGTCAAGAGCGAAACCAGAAATAGGCACATGTTCACTGGAATTCTCAATCATGTTATGAATCGTTGTGATGTTATAACTATATAATAAATACACTGAAAATAAAAGTGACATTTTGTCTTCATCATTGTTGCTAATAATTTTTATAATTGTTTCAAACAAGATGAGATTAATAAGTGGAGTCAGTGCAAAGGAGCAAGAGTTAGTTCAAGCAAACAAGATTGCGCTTGCATGGAGTTAAGATGACAGTTGATCTTGTTCAAAACAACAACAAAAAAATAGTGTACCATAGAATGTGGACAAATATTTTTCAAATGTAATGATGGTAACGCTTGTATGTACAAATAAACGCTGTTTACATATAGGTAAATCTCTCAGTATTTTTTATTAATCGAGACCGAAGTTTATATAGGTACGTCGTATATTTTGAAAATTTTATCTGTGAGTCTATAAACGACTAGCATAACTTCTGAGGCGACAGTGGTTGAGTGGTTTCTCATTCAAAGTCACACTTAAGAGATGTTTCACACTTAAGAGCGAACAATTTGACACTAAAAGACTTCAAGTGAAGTACAAAGACACTGAAACCTTTTCATGAATTTATATAAGCTGATTTGAGTTGCCATTCAATTTGGTAGAGATTTCATTTGTTGAGGTTGTAGCTAATTAAAACGGATTTAGGCCGTGCTTGGTTGGGGAGTAGTTAATTTACATTTTACTTAGGCGAGATGTAAGACTTATACTAATATTGATACAAGAAATAAGGTAAGGATTTTAGTCAGCGGGGTAACACAAGAACTGTGTTATATTATTGTTTGAGATTCGTAAGTATACGTGAAAATAATATGCAATTATTTTGCTACCCATGACTTCTGTGGAGAAATCTAATCAGGATATATTTATATTAAAAATATATATGAACAATCATATTTTTATATAAATAGTTTTCTTTTGATGGATTTACGTTAAAAAGTTTATGAAAATAAAGTAAAATTAAGATGAGAAGATTTGTACGTAACGTGACTACTGCGACAAAAGTTAGTAGATTTTTTGGTTTTTTCCTTCTTAGTAGTGACTAAGAAGAAAAAAACCAAAATAAGTGTATTTATTTATTTAACAATTTATTACACACACAAAAGAAAAAAACATACAAAACAATAAAAGTAAGGAAAAAAATATGTACAAATGGTAATGCTTATCTCTTTAAGAGATTTCTATCAGCCTACCAGCGACAGAGAAAACTTCGTGAAAGGGCAGACATCTGTGTATACTACATAACAAACGATACTAAATAATAATACTTAACTGTAAGAATAAACTAAATCAAGACAGTTATTGTCAGAATATTTTAGAACAGGCATGATTTCGATGTCGAAAAAGTACCTACTTTAATAACCTTGCCGTGGCCTGACAAATGCTGAAATTTCCCTGAATTTTCCCTAATTCTCTGGGTTTCCCCGGGCCAAGCTCGCATTGTTGGATCTGCAGACCAATGATTATGCAGGGCAGGCCTCTGTTGTAAATTTACATGTGCAACACTGTCGGACCCACGTACACCTTCGATCCGACAGAGGTGACTGTATTAATTATGTATTAATTATTAAAGAGTCACGATAAAGTACACAAGTTTGCATGGCTTTCGTCCCGGTTGGCACATCTAGAGTTTGTAAAAACTTACTTATTTACGAAAATAGCAAGGGCAGGGACTTTTGTTTTTATATTTAACCTACCCGCCACTATATACGAGAGCGAGTAGGTATCTATATATAGCTTCGTTTCTCCTACCATAGACTATATCCACTTGGTAACAGAAGTAATAGAGAACTATAATATTTTATGAGAGTTGTATAAGTTTCATAGACTTTGCAATAAAATCTTCGATTCACTTGAACAAATTGCGATATGGAAACTACTGGCACAACAAGGCGTAGACAAGACAAGATTTGCCAACAAATAATGAATAAAATCTATTCTAAAAGTTCGACAAAAATCATACCAAAAAACGAAAGTGTAGCATAGCTACCCGCTTTCACCCAAAATGTTCTCGCCAATTAAAAAAAAAATTAGGAATTTGGACTGAGAAAGAAAAGGGCTAAACATTAAAAATAATATCTAACCCACCTAAGCTTCGCGGACGACATTGTTGATTTCGCAGAAACCTCACAAGTACCAGAACGTATGTTACTTGTATAAGAAGCGACAGATACTAACAATGCGGGACTATGACTAAATACTTAAAAATCGATCGATATATATTCTATTACTTATCGTTAGACACCCCAATTTTTTTTTGCAAATGTCTTCAGTGTACAGATACGCGAAATTTACTATTTTATTTTTTAGATTAATAACTTTAACATGAACAAATATAATAAACAGTGTTACAGTTGTAAGTAAACTCTACACGAACTCACCCTAACAGAGCGCGACAATTCACGAACACTGAGTTTCGGCTCGGCCGAAGTTTCGGTTGATTTTTGGCCGACACCGAAACTATGACCGAAACTCGATTTCTTGGCCGAAACTGGCCGAAACCGAAACCGAAACGTCGGTCAGACACTAAGATCTACACACATATACCAATTATAGTCAGGATAATGAAGAAGATAAGCTACAAAAATGTTTACAACAAATATAACACAAATCAAAACTTAATGATTATGTGTATAAAAACTGTGATGATGTATTTATAAAAGGCATACTAACATTTTTATGTTGACTGACATTCATATAAACTTGCGTGTAAGATGTTTGACATAGCAATGCCACACGGGCATAAACATTTCGGGTAAATTCTATATATCTCAAATGTTTCACGAAGGAGTGATTCATAGCATCTTAAGTTAGCAGTATAGATCTTAATATGTTGTGTTGATGATTTGTTTCTTTCTGCTTATAACTGTATGAATGTTATATTAAATAATATTATAATGATTGCAAATGTGAGTTTGTTTAAGCTTTGTAGGTACCTACATTGTGTGTTATGGTATATTTAAGAAAAAATTAAACATTTTGATTGACATACGTTGTTTACGACCTACCTTTGCTGAGTTTTTTGTCTGTTTGTCCGACGGATAACTTAAAAACTACTATACAGATAAAGCTGATATTTGGAACATTAAGTGTAAAGGGTTTACACGAAATATTGAAATATTCCAGGAAACTTTGCGTATATATAATCTGTGTCGTAGAGTTGTACAGTCAACCAATGTGAAATGTAGGCTACCTTAGCATATTGTTACAGCAATTATGACAGTTATTTGTTGAAAATTAATTGAAAGAGTTTATACAGTTACAGACTGCCCTGCTGCCAGATGGACCGACGACCTGAAGAAGGTGACCGGAAGCGGCTGAATGTGGAAGGCGAAGGACCGGGTGTGGTGGCGTTCGTTGAAGAAGGCCTATGTCCAGCAGTGGACGTTTAAGGGTTGATATGATGATAACCAGTTAATCATTTATTAACCCAATGAGTTATCGTGAGAGAGATGTTAATTTACGCCATAAAATAAATGACACGTGACTGACGTCATGCACGTTATCACAAGATAGAAATAACATTAATTCATTCTTCTTCTATTAAACGTATTTTTTCGATACCCGAGTGCTCGATAATGTTGCCGATATTGTGGCGAGATTCTAAGGTGCTCTACATTTCAAATTAGTTGATTGTACATAAGGTACACTAGGTTTTGTTCTTGCAGAAAACTAACCTTATCCCACCGGACGAAGCTGTGGATTGTTATCCACACTTATAATATTCTCCATAATTCATATAATACCGTAAGTCATATAGTAAATTTGTATACCAACTCTTTAAAATAAATAACTGACAGTAGACTCAGTAGAGTATTCTAAAGTTGGTATTACTATCTTGTGTTTGGTACACATAGTAGTTATAAATCTATGTACACATATATATTTTTGTAATTAGAGGTTAGTTTTTTTTTCTTTTTATTAAACGGTGGTGGGTATAGGTAGACAAGTACTATTTAATTTTCTTTTGTTTATGGGAAAGATGTTGTATGTTATGTTACATTTTATATGTAGGTAAGGTAAGTGGAAAATAAACGAGTATTTATCCAGCAAGACGTCGTTTCACTACATATACAACTATATATAAATCTATCATCCTACAAATAAACCCAGTGGTTTCAGTAGGATGGCCTAAGAAAAAACATATGTAGTATAATATATTTTAAATAAAAAATAAAAAAACTATATAATAAATACATAATCTATCTATTTGTCAGTGGTGTTAATAAAGAGCACTCATACATGAGATAGTAACATAATAGACCAATTTATGTATAGTTGATTGTTGGGTAATTAAGGGGAATTATATTGGTTAATAAACAAAGGAAACTGACTAATCCTATAATCACATAATACCCCGACTATATTATTACGAGGCAAATGCTTGTCATATTTCAGAGGTAATACTAGGATTTTGTTGTTGGTATTAAACAATACACCTTTCATTTAGGATAACAAGAAAATTGTAACTAAACATGTTAAACTCCAAGTTTGTTGTTTTTTAGTACTTTAACATCTCAAAGGGTTAGATTAATTATTTTGCGAGAGGTCGAAACTTAAATACTTTAATATTTATTAAACTTAACTTAGGGAACTTACCCAAACTACGTGACCCGTTTAGGGGGGGGGGGGGGGGTCTTCAAAATACCACTCTTGGTCACAGAGGGCGGGGGGGGGGTGTCAGGTTTTAGTCACGTAGTTAATATCCTCTAGAGAAATCTAGATAGAAAGATAATACCTATTTTTTTCACTTGTAATTATAGGAATGCACGCACTTTTGGCGTCACGCGGCAAGCGCCGTATCAATAAAGATAAATATGAGATTTTTTTTTCTTTAAACTTTCTGTTTGCAAAAATTGGTTTAAAAACATATTTATGCATCCCTACGTGAAAACTAGAGGGGGACAGGGGGGTTTTGGCATATACTACGGGTGGTGACCAAAGGGCTCCTCGGGAGCAAATTTGTTAAAAAAGTGTCACGTAGTTTGGGTACGTTCCCTTACTGTGTGTACTCTATAAAAGGGGGAATACTAGGACCCTACAACACTTTTAATAAAGATACTACTGGAGTACTGCGGGCAGGTAAGCTTGACTTGGCTAGTTTTGAAGACGAGAGATAATGTAAAGGTATGTTGTTTTCTGACAAAGGGCAAATACCCTACCTAACTCAGACAGACCTTTCTTTGAGTATGAGGAGTATGAGAGTATAAATCTAGATTCCTGTTAATATTAAATAAAATTAAAAACTTATAATATTGAAAAGGATATGGATTAGTGATGAGCTTGAGGCACCAACTTCTGGGTCTTGTTTCTTGGGTCAGATACCGGAGGGCTACGGGAGTGAACCCGGGGTACGGCAGACCCTGGCCCGCTGTGCTCTCCGTACTCAGCCCCCCTTCTGAGTCCGACTCCCCCCCATCGGACCCCGAACAGCCCCCACTCGAGTCTGATCCGGGTCCCCCCTCCCGGTACCCGTAGTAAGGCATCTCTCCGGACATCCACTTAACTTATAAGCTCATGTTATTACTTAAGTAAGTCTATAATCTACTACTTAACCATTTTCGGAGTTTGCTCAACTGTACGAGTAGGTATCAGTTTGTAGTCGGAGGGTATGTTCAGAAAGCTCCGTCCGGAGGTGGGAAGGTAGCTCCATGTTTGTGGAATGTGTGAAGATGATGATTTGAAATCTGTAACAAAGAAAACGTATTAAAGACCGATCCATTGCTGTATTATATTGATATAGGTAACAGTTATTAAATCCCATCCCACTAATATTATAAATTCGAAAGTTTGGATGTTTGTTACTCAACCACGCTTCAACCACTGGACATATCGGGATGAAACTTAGCACATATAGGTTAGGCCCTGGAGTAGGACATATGATAGTTTTTATCCCAAAAAAACATCTCATTCCTACGGGATTTACGTAAATGATATCTATTTGGAAATTTAAGATGTGTAAATACTGAAATATACGCGAAGTTGTGGGCAAAAGTTAGTACTAAATAAAGTGTTGAATTATACAATACAATACACTTTATTGCACAAACAAATACAGTTACACGTTATAGAAGTTACAAATAGTACAATTTAGGCGGTCTTATCGCTTTAAGCGATTTCTTCCAGACAACCTTTGGGTAGAAAAATGTTATGCCAGAGAAATTGTAGGTTAAGATAAGGACCAGAAAATATTTAAAAAGGTTTCAAGTGAGACAGCATCCTGAGGACTAAGTGAGTTATCCGCCCGTTTGCCACTTCAGAATGCTGCAGCACACCCGCGACCCTTCATAGAAGTGAACAGATTTAATTATTCCGTACACGTTTGTGTGTGTGTGTAAATAATAATAGGGCTGGCTGCTGCACCCAGCGCAGTCGAGAGAGGGACAACGTTGTACGTCAACAATATAAGTGCGCCTCTTTCTAACTGAAACCGTCGTTGAGTCGGACAGGTGGCGGCGCGGCGCCAGCCCAGTTGTGCGTACTGCCAGGAGCGCTCTGTTTTGCAGGCGACGATAATCTGCCGAGGGGAGGTGAGTGTCACTTCTTTACGAAGTATAATATTTAGTATTCTCTGGCCGCAGTATTGTATATCACATCGGGGACATTTGTGAATACTTAACTGTGCATGGTCCTATAAACTAAATATATGGCTTTGCTTGAATTAGCTCAGTCCAGCATGGAACGACGGCTTGAATGAATGTCATTTACATTTGCTAATTATTAGTTTTTAGTGGAAAATAGGTATCAAAATGACTTCTTATGCTTTTATATGTGTTTCAACCACACAAGCCAAAAAACAAGATATTACTATTCACTCGTAGGAAAGTACAGTCAGAAGTTATGATTGTTGAGCCACTAGCCACCATTCGTAATTCGCAACGATCTCTATGTACTACTAGATGGAGCGTTCCAAACAATCGCTCTGTTCCACGCAAGTAGCCACAACTCTTTCACATTCACTGTGAAACTTGTGCAGTTACTACTCAGAACATTTAATTATTTACTAAATATTGACATTATTTAACCGTAGCGTCAAAATCTCGGTTTCGGAATGCCATCGAAGTAGGCGCGCTGCCCCTGTGTCGCTCGCATGCTCGTTCCACCTTGTAGGACTACACGAACCCCGCTTTGATTTCAACTGTGTGAGTCTATGTGTACGTATTTGTGCACCGAGCCTAGTTTTCGTTAAAGAAATATATAAAGTTACCTATCTTTATTATCTTGTATATCGGTGCAAAGGTTACGAGGAAAGACATAAAGAAGGAATATTATCATTATGTCTAGTTAGAGCTCTAGGTAGTGAATTTAGGTAGAAACCTCGTACTTGGGTATAATTACAGAAAAATACTTTTGAAGTTTTTGAGCATTCAGTACCTACAAAGTGATAAAAAATTCATGGAAATGCTGCATGTCAGTGACACCTGGTAGTTAGTATGAGAAAATTATATCCACACAACAACCATGTTATTTTTATAATGGCCCAACAGTCACTACACAACTAATGAGGACTTTAAAGGTTGGACATGGAATAACCAACCACAATTTTTAAGTACCTGCTTATTTACAGCTGGTATTGAAAGCAAAATACATGTATATGCGTTGAATGTGGGATGACGCGGTCTATCATTTCATGATGTTCTAGTTGGATCCCCGGGAAATTTTAATTTCCTATGTTTATTTCCTTATCTTATATTATTAGGGGGCCAGGAAGACCTGGCGACACTTCGACCCTTCAGGATCTTTGGTGCCAAACCCCTGACCACCAACGGTGCCCCAAGCCGATTTGGTGGACTTCACATACGCCTCAGAATTTCTTCTTCGGCATATGCAGGTTTCCTTACGATGTTTTTTTCCTTCACCGAAAAGCCTGTGGTATTATAAATAAACTGTACTTAAGTTTCTTAAAACTTATTGGTACGGGCGGGGTTTGAACCCACGACCTCATGAACGTGAGGCAAGTGCACAACCAACCGGCTACCACGGCTCTTCCTATAGTAAAATTCTCTAGTTTTGTATATGCTGTACTAGTCTTGAAAAACTACATCAACTTGTTTATATGTGGTAACTGTTAACTAGCTTTTAGTTGTTACCTGAAATTGTATATTGTAACTGTAGCTGTAAGCTCCTCTTATAAATAAAATAACATAAATAAAGCCATGTTTCGACTACTGACTGCTTACAAACGGGTACATCTTAGATAAGATTATCAATGTCTACGTTGCACCGTGACCTTACGCGTTACCTCATCAGTGTGTAGGGTATGCGTGGCCCTCGGGTGGTGATGAAAGGGAAATTTACCAGCCATTACCTGTCCTTATGGACCACACGGCTCATAATTAAATGCCTAACCAAATACGATAACAGATAATAGGTCCATCATCAGTCCGTGAACGTCTACTGCTAGACATAGGCATTCAATATGCCCATAATTTCACGGCGAAATATGCAGCCATAAGCTATAAAATAGGTCTATAGTAGAGGTATATCGGTGTTAGTGCATCTAACACAGATATACCCCCACCATGGACCTATTAAGCTGTATAATAGCTGCCTACTTCGCTAGTGTACTAGTTGGGAATGCAATGTTTGGCTTCGGACTGGTGACGTTGCTGTTCATCACTAGTCTGTGGCGGTTATATCGATCGGTCCCCAAAGCTCGTTGCCATAGACTGTAAGTATATAACTTCTTTTTCAATATCATTACTGAAAGCTACTTGGTATTCTGCATTTAAGAATTCCTATAAGAACAAAGTACCTACCAGTTGCTAAATCAACTTTAACGTTTTTACCGAGAAACCAACTCATTAAAGCGACCTACCGCGAGGATTAACGACTTTGCAAAAGCTGACGTCGAAACAAAACCATAAGGGTAAATAAAACTCGAAGCACTCCAGTTCAGATGAAAAGAACTCTTTGTGCCCCTGCAAGAATGCAGCGCTCATTTACTGAACGGAAGTCGAACGATTTCGGACACAAACAAAAATTTTACAGTGAGCAATTAAGCTGCGCGAGCGTACTAAAACGATGTTGGTGCCTGCCAAATTATTATGACTGTACTTTTATACAAGTATATACCTATACCCTATTGGCAAATGCTAAGATTCACCTCAGTGCTCCAGAACGGTCGAGAATCGAGTAGGGCTTATTCTGGCATGGCCACCAACGCGGATTGCAATTCTGAATAGATAAAACAAATGTCGGGAATTAGTCGAATTCAGTCGCAAAAACTAGATTTAGTCGGTCCGCCGTTTCAAAACTTATAGGGGTATGTTGGTGGCTAGACTAAGGCTTATTACGGCATGGTCACCTAATACCAAAAGAACCACAGTACATAGCGAGCTTCTGATTTTGTCGATTGTTGAGGTGAATTAGTCGAACCTAGTTGCAAAAAATCTGATACGGCAAATCCTCCGTTTAAAAGTTCAGGGCATTGAAAGTTCTCATGCAAAACCAAACCTTATTGACGCAAAAATAAGGATTGATTTTGTATGGGCCACCTAATGCCACCAGAGAACCACAGTACATAGGGAGCTACTGATTTGGTCGATTGGTGAGGTGAATTAGTCGAACCTAGTTGCAAAAAATCAGATACGGTCGGTCCTCCGTTTAAAAGTCCAGAGCAATGAAAGTTCTCATGCAAAACCAAACCTTATTTACGCAATAATAAGGATTGGTTTTGTATGGGCCACCTAATGCCACCAGAGAACCACAGTACATAGCGAGATAGTGATTTATTCGATTGGTCAGGTGAATTAGTCGAACCTTTTTACAGCACACCAAAAAGTTTTTACCTTCATGGTATTCTCAGTTACCAAATTTTGCCGCTTCAAAGTCAGATGTTCCAATGAATCTATCGGGAACTTCCTAACTTTTATATTATAAATATGATCCTAACTAGTAACATCTATGCATATAATAAAATAGTAGAAAAACTAAAGAAAAGCGAATCTGTAAATTAAAGTTAAAAAAAATGTCACTTCCCGGACATTACTTAAGGCCAGTAGAGTCCAAAAATATAATTAAAAAATTTCGTCTGTCTGTGTGTATGTATGTATGGGCTAATCTTGGTAACTACTGAACAGAATTTGACGGTGTTTTCACTGTTTAATAGCTTTGAGTTCGGGGCATAAACTGGTATAAGTTATATCTCAATAAAATGTCATGAGGCTGATCCACAAGAAGACCTCTTATTTCAAATCATTTGTATGATAGTGTAGTTTAACATTACTGGACATTGCAAAAACTTGACAGAGAGTGACATAAACGTTTTAAAGCTCATTTGTAGTTTTATTTATTTTAGCTGTTATGTTTCATGTTATTTCCACAAGTCTCGATACAAAAATTTCGTTATTCGAAAATTAGTGGCCCTTCTACATTAGATCGGTCATCGTCGACAATGTCAGTATCCAAGTTGTTCAGGAGTACGTCTACCTAGGACATACAATACAGTTGGGTAGGATCAATTTCGATAGGGAAGCGGACAGAAGAATCCAGTTAGGCTCTGCAGTATTCTGCGTCAAGTCTTCACGTCGCCCATTCCACAATGTTTAAAGACAAAAGTCTTTTTTCAGTGCATCCTGCCTGTCATGACCTACGGCGCGGAGACGTGGACACAGACGGTGGGCCTGATCCACAAGTTTCAAGACCTTCAGCGAACTATGGAAAGGGCTATGCTCGGGATCTCTATAAGGGATATGATTCGTAATGAGGAGATACAACGAATAACGAAGGTGACCGACATAGCCGAAAGAATTAGTAAGCTGAAGTGGCAGTGTGTGGGTCACATCTGTCGTAGTATCGACGGCCGTTGGGGCAGACGAGTTCTAGAGTGGATTGACGACCTGAAGAAGGTGCCCAGAAGCGGCTGAATCCATAGGGCAGAGGACCGGGTGTGGTGGCGTTCATTGGGGAATGCCTATGTCCAGCAGTTTAACAGACATTTTCTTGTACAGTTAATAAACAGAGGGGGGGGGGGGGGGCAGTGAAATTTGACCTGTATAACAGAAATTGCGTATTTACTTACCACGCATACAACATAACATAAAAACAGTGTCAGGTTCTCCTTACCGAAGAACCTGTTTTATGATTCAATCCCAATTACCCATTTGAAAAACTTTTTGGTACGAATCGCAATTTAAGCCCTCGATCTTATTGAAGTTCCCTATTTCTTACCTACAAACCGACGAGTAATCGACTAACTTTAACGTTCCGTCTTCATTAAATCGCTCTCTTATTAAACGTTACTTATGTGTTATGTTTGTTGTACATAGTTCAATGTTATTCAATACTGACACTAGAAAACCGAACTCGAAGCTCACCTCAAGCCTCAAAACAAAACAATCTTTTCATGGGCACGTGCAGGGTGGGACGGGACGCCCCGCCGCCAGCTTATACCTGCCGCAAATAATACTTCAGCTTTTGGACAACAGTTCAAAGGCTAAAAGTGTGTTGGCACCCTGTTCGACTGCATCGTGCATCTGTACTTACATGGACTCTACTATCCTCAAAACCTATCTTAGCAGGCCTTTTGGATTCTCACATTTTTTTCTGCTTAAGCTTGTCTATGGCCAGATGGGTCGGGCACTTGAAAAAGGTGCATTGAAGTGTCTGGATATGGGGAACGGAGGAGGTGGCCTTCTTTTGGGAAGGCATAAGTCTAGCAGTGGTCGCCAACAAGCAGTATTAAAAACCCACCCTACAATAATGTATGTCTGTATCAGTATTAAAATATGTATATACATCGAACGGCGTCTTTGCAGGCCTTAATTAGTCCTCAATGTGACATATTCCTACTATTTTATTGGTACTCAAACACCACTAAAATATCCAGTACGTGAGGATATATTTTATACGAGAAAGATATAATATTTTTCCTGCTCCACTGGTAGATTTACACAGGCACGTATAAAAGTTTACGGATTCTAAATCTTTGCACCAATAAAATGTGCATATACGCCCATAACATGGAGCCCATATGTTTCCCTTCCCATATTTACCACCTCTTATCTTTTATGCATATCTCATTTCGTTACTTTTTGGAAGTTCAACAAGATCAACCTTGTGCTTCCTGTTTTTCTGTGTGCAAAATATTGTCTTATTTGATTGATCAGTAGAATTTTAATTGGTTTAAAATTGAATTGTTTCAAAGGCTTTATTATATTAATTATACCCTCTAATTACATCTAAATATACCTACGTAAACGCAAAAACTGTTTCATAAATAGGCACCTACTATGTTTCATAAAATATTTCCGGTCTATTCCGGTGAAAGTATTATTATTCTCCCTTTGCGTTTGCTAAGGAAGTAGGAGATTGAAAAATCAATCATTCAGGAATCATGAGGAAATGGCAAAAGTTTTTATAGATACTTTTCAAAAGGAACTTGGACTGTTTGATACTTCTCATTATGGTATTTATAAAGGTAACTTCGGAAATGGAACGAAAGGAAATTGAGAGCGTTTTCAAAAATCTATTGATGAGCCGTATACCATACAAGCACATGCTACTGTTAAAATGTAGGTAAGTAGGTAGGTACACGAAGAGTTCATGTAGTCACCAGTGTTTTTATTTAACAAATTTTTATTCATGCAATAAAAGTTGTTTACTGGGTCTAGTAGGTACTGAATGTCTTTTACAGAGCTTTTGCTTAAGCAGTTTGAGAGTAAGTTGAAAAAAATTCTTTAGAAATAAGCTTAACCTTTTGTATAATATTATTTTCTTTAAAAATAAAATAATAAATAAATAATAAAATCATTTATTCATCTCTCCAAATATATATATTCTCTGCCATAGGTGTGTATAAATGAGAGCAATTCTGCCAACAAACTGTATTGTACAGTTTGGCGGAGTAATTGTATATATATATTTTTTGGAGAGATGAATAAATTAATTTTTTATTTATTTATTATTTTAATTTTAGAGAAAATAAAATTATACAATACGTTAAGCTTATTTCTAAATATTTTTTTTCAACTTACTGTCAAACTGCTTAAGCAAAAGCTCTGTAAAAGACATTCAGTACCTACTAAACCCAGTAAACAACTTTATGGCAGAGAATACTAAATATCACTGCGCAATGGTCAATAGCAAAGCAAATTACAAAGTTTTAATTTTGTGATTTTGTGTTGTTCTTTGTATGCTTGTGTGTACAATAAATTATTAAATAAATAAATAAATAATAATAAATTAAGTTGTTGAGTCTTCTTTTAAACTACTTCCCATTAATTGTAGTACCTCCATCAAAGTATACTTTATTTTCTTTCATAGCAATAACATTTTGAATATAAAAAATACATATATGTCTTTATAAATATGTTTATTTTGAATGTTTACATTGACATTATACTGAATCTCGGAAAGTGTTCAATAAATATTCAATAACTTTCACGAAACACAACCCTTTTCCGTGTGAAAATGTTTTAGGGAACAAATAAAATAGCCCTCAGCGACGCCAATAGAGACGGCCAGAGGCAATACAGTCACGCCAGTTATGCTACAAATCGATTGTCACCGCCAGTGGTCCATCATAGCCGGCGACCTATGACGATATTTTTAGGTCATAGCACTAATAATTCAGCGTTTTTAACCTGAAGCGTCTGTAACATGTCGATAAAGTTGAGCAACATAAATAAGGTCCGTCGTAACAGACGTCGGTGGATCTAGAGTGCACTATAGCAGCACTTGATATTTAAATGAAAAAGTTATATAAAGAAAAACAAGGTGTTATAGGAATGGAGGGACGCTGATGATTATGAATTTTATAGACAATGTAATATATGTAATGCACGTCGTCGCCTATCTCTGATTTTCTTCAACAGATGAACGCTATATCGCAAAACGCTATCCTAAATAAATCCTTAGTTCTTGTCATTGACAACAAATTTTCTCATTTTTGTTTTTCTCTCGTAAGGAAAAATGTTGGCAATGGCCGCTGGACTATTACGTTCCGAGTATTACTAGGGGAATAGGTTATCTTTTGTTTCCTTTTATCTCCATTTTTGTTTAAGAACAGTTTAAGAAGTAATAGATTATTTTACAAGGGAAAATTCTTTGCATTACGATGATCGATCGAGGGCTTTGATAGATTATATATGACTAGCTGTTTCTCGCAACTTCGTTTGCATGGAATTTGAAACATTAACATTTATAACAAATTAATTTATAACTATGTAATGGGCCCGATTCTGTAGGCACACATTTAAAATTTGACAGCGCTAAAATTGGTTTCCTCTTTATCTTCATAATACTGTGTGACAAGGATAGCAACAGTTTTAGTGCTGTCAAATGTTAACGTTGTGACTTCGGAATCGAGCCCACCGTGTGTGTATAATTAGTAAATAAGCATTTTTATGGTGATTTTCTACGTTATTCGACGTGCGTCTCGCTTTAGAAGTAATTGTTAAAGTAGGTAGGTAGGTAGGACACTACTGCACGTGCTGTCACAACCCTCTTATCTATTTCTGACGCAAACAGCAACGCAGCATTGCTGAGTTCTGGTTTGAAGGGTAAGTGAGACAGGGTAATTACAGGCACACGAGGCTTACCTAAATATGTCGGTCACCTTCGTTCTTCGTCGGATTTCTTCAATAAAAATCATATCATTCAAAGAAACTATTAAGCATTGAAAATATTTATTTACATAAATCAGCCGTGGGACTACATAATCATTGTTTTTTTTAAGTTGAAGTTTACTTCATAGTTATTTATTATTTTTTATGTTTTACCTAGTCTTCAGGATGGCGTGGAACTTGTGGCCTTTATTTAGGATTCACAGTAATGGACGTCAGCTGATCTATCTGCCCGTTTCTGACTTAATTCCGTAATTTTTACTTTAAACCGTAGCGATAGATCAGCACGTACATCTTCCACTTAATCTTCACTAAACATCGATACGATGAGGTCAAGGGTGAGCTCGCCGATAAAATATATACATATTTCAAAAAGAACCTATTTGCATCTTAGCGGCATATCTTTATAAGAATAGCCAGTTTTATAATATTACTATTATAGTACCTACGTGTAAATTACATTTGCATAAAAATACATTGGCTCCTCTGCAGCAAGAGGAAGAATTTGCGATTCTTATTTGCTCGTCATAGAAAACCGTCACTGGCATTACTAAGCATCACGATTCATTTATAAATTGCTTGATACAGAGGGGTCAGTGCACTTTTATGCAGATATATTTGGCATTTGATTTTTATGCTCGTATAGTTATAAGTTTCGCTTTTTCTTTAATATGAAGGTCTGTACTGATACTTTTCCATTCTTGCGCCAAGTCGAATGAAACGTGTGAAAAAGGAGTGAATCACGTGGGCATCAGCGACTGTGTACTTGAATGGCGCGGCTCGTTAAGCGAAGTGCCTTTGCCAAACACCGTTAAGGTATGCCAATTAACATTAGGGCGGCACTTCCGTGTCTATGTGGGTTTATGGGGGGAGCCGGGGATAATACGCCCCGAGGAATTATAGCAATAAAGGTTGCGTGCACGTACGTTTACGCAAATAGGCTTTCTGAGACGTTTCGAGAATTACAGCTTTGATGTAGAATGCCTATCATTTTCTAGACAGTTAATCAAATAAAGATACGAGCCAAAAAGAATCCGATACAAGAAAAACATCGTGACGGAAGTTTGAGAAAATGGTTCGGGAAAATCACACGCTGTTTTCGCTGCTTCCAGCGCGCGTTCTTGGCTTACGCTGGCAACCGTTTGAGATAAGTAAGTATGTCAAAACAATGTATAATGGAGTCTTTCCTCGTGGTCACATTACTTTACTCCACTGGTGGGACCACTAGTAAATGTAGACCCACTCGGCAGTGGGACCGGAAATGTACACTTTGCCATCCCTGGGGACTGATAAAATGATTCTAACAGGTTATAACGCATAAATCAAAATTATTGTGATTATGGTGGATAAAACCATAAAGAATATGTAAGCGAGTCATATAGATATGTAAGAACAGAAGTCACTAAGTGTGGCTGTACTTATGTGGGTCCTGTCAATTAGTTTTAAGATTAATTTTCCTGGAATATCTCCGAAACAAACAAAAAATATGACAAAGTATATGGAAAAGTTTTTCTACAATTGCCAAGGCATTTTAGATACATTTAAAAATTTAGCTCAATGGATAAAAAGCTTGGCTGTATCCGTTTTGACGAAATCCTACAAATCTACTGCAAATTTTCGAAAAGTTTTTTTTCAATTTATTTAAGTAATGAAATAATTTTAAATATTCACATTAGATGAATTTATATTTAATTTTAGTTCCTCTTCTAATAGATAGTGAAGAAGGCCATGAAAATCATGACTTGAAATAATATTAAACATGATTTGAATTAAATAAGGAAACACTATTAACACACATGTTCACATAACGTACCTATTAATCATACTCAACTAACTTCAAATAGCCCGTATGGAGTGCAATTATTAATCAAACGAATGACAAACTAACAAGTCTATTCGCATTGAGTAACTCTGTTACACGGCACGGTAATAAATCAAAGAGCAAACCATATTCCAGTCAGTTTCGAGGCAGCCTCGAGGCAGTTTCGAGGCAGCTAAGTGATATGCTAATATTTTATTCAATCTGTTGTTTCATTTTGCACGCCCGTGCCAGTCTCCGATTGCTCCAACACTCACAAATTGATTTTATTTTTTATTATTAAGAGTTAGCTTTCATTTACTTGCTGTTGCCTTCGTGAAATTGCAACCCCTAGGGGAGAAAATAAAACTCTCTTGGTGGTTTCCTACATCTCTTAATAGTTAATTGAGGAACCTCTATGTAAAAATTTAAGTTTATTGAACAGTCGTCAGTCAGTTAAGCTTTTTTTTTATATTTAATTTCACTATAGTATATGATAGCAAAACTTTTTGTTCGACTGTCTGTTTGTCAGCCCGGCTGGTAACTCGAGAACTACTTGACCAATTGAGATGAAATTTGGAACATACATACATATAAAACTACTCAATGATGGAAAATGTCTCAAAATTAAAAAAAAATCGTAATATTAAAACGAAAATCAAAACTGTTGAACCTCTGAATAACTCAAAACTACTGGGGCAATTAGCTGAAATTTTTAACTTTAATATAGGAGAAATATTTAATTGACAGAACCCGCACTTGTAGATAGAAAATAGGAACCCGTTTATAAATAACAGTTAAATATCAGTTCACTGTGTTTATAAATAACGATATATGTGTGTTCTTCTCATACTCGAGAACCTCTTTATATAGGTTTTAATACAATTTCCCCTATTAAGATTAACTTTCAAGAAAGGTTGCAGTAGGTGATCAACCATACAGTGAAAAACGGAGCCGAGTAGTAACGTTTCCGAAACATAGTCTACATCAGAAACCATGTCAACACAAGCCGAAGCGGTTATAGCAAACCAAGTCGAAGATAGACGAGCACCCACATAATATTTATGATCAATGAGCTGATCCGCAGGCAAAGCTAGTTAAATATAAAATAAAAGCCAACAATCTCATTCATTTTTCCGACAGGTGAAAATGTTTGATAAAAGATGAATTTATGAGTTTCAATTGAAGCGATATGCTCATATTTTTTGCCTTTATCTTTCTTCTCGAGCCTTTGAATTGTGTCAAAGGCCTTTTGAGAGACAGAAACGTTGAAATTCTGTTATCAATTTATTAAGTCGTTTGACATTTTTCTTTGATAATTCATTCTGAGGTATAAAAGCAAAAAGTTTGTATCGTAACGTCCTTTGACGACTATGATGTCCTTTGTTTTGACTATGATGTGATGTGATGCACCAATTACTTTTTCATCACAAAACATAAACAGATTAATAATATTATATTAGAAATTCTACTAACGATTTTTAATTTTTCTATATTTAGTATTTTGGCAACCTAGTCATCGTTAAGTATGTTATATTAAAACTCAATTTTACCGGTTAAATAGGTAAAATCAGTTAGTTGTGCAGTATGACCGTACTGTTCATTAACGTTTCAAATGGAATTTTAAATAGGTACCGATGTGTAGGCAGGTGTATATACAGCATCGGGAGTGAGCATCAGCCGTCAAAGAGCATTCCTGCTAAAGGTCGACCGGCCGGCTAAATTGATTACCAAGTAACATTCCTGATACATGCGACTGTGTTCCGTTGTGCTCAACACTGCGAGCAGTTTCAATGTTGTGTATTTATCAACATTCTACGCTGAAAATGGCAAAATCGCTAAAGCGCCTAAATAGGATTTTCAGACAGAGAATTTAAAAAAGCATATATTTTTATCTAAACATACGATTTGAACACACTGACATGAGTTCATAATTTTTTTTTAGTTTTACCTGCTATATTTACTGACCGTGTGGTTCAACATAAATACGTTCACTGCTGAACATAAGCTTCCCTAACAGTGGACTGTCCAATGGGGGATTTGACATAATCACCACGGGGATTGGCAGAAAAACGCTGCTGCCGGTCTCTGGTGCAATCCCTTAGTCGCCTTGACGAGACTACAGCAAGATTTGGGACGGCCTTTTTTAGCCAGGAACCACACGGCTTACAAGCCGAAGCATCATATAATCATTTTCATGTGCGATTCTAACCTGCCTAAAGGCTTTTTGTTGCTAATATCAGGACATTTTAAAGCGACCCGAAGCAACAACAACATCAACAATTCTGAATAATAATTGAATAATAAATACAAGCGCTAGTAAATTTTACAAACATTAAATTATATCGCTTTCAAATTCGCCACATCATCGTGGTTGACTAGAGGAACGTTGAAAAGATCAAAGCGTAGCGAACATTCCGGTGTAGTATCCAATCGGTACAATAGGTTAGCGTTATTTCGGGCGGGCGTCTACCGTTCCAGGCCAGACGTGGTCGGTACTAAACGAATCGCCTATAAGGGGGCGGCCATTAGTTACGTGAGGTTTTTTGAGGGGCCCCCTGTGACGTGTGATTCCCCCATAATTTTTAAATATTCATTTATTTCGTTTTTCGTTTAATTCGATATTATATTCATTTATTTTGCTTCATGCCTCCAACAAATAAATACGTAGTAAAAATTACATAGAAGCTTATATGTAGTACGTTTCTTTATCAAAGGTACCAAACGCATCATACAAGTCCTTTTAGTTACTTTAAGATTGACTGGAAGAGATCCCTAAGTGGGATAAGTCCGCCTTTGTACACAGTTTTATTCCTATTTTGTTATTGTTGTAGTTGTGAATGCTGGTACCTTAATGCGTTTACATAGATACATAAGCTTATAGCAACCCGAAATAAAATGTTGGTTATGTATAAAAACTAAAAGCGCATTCTTTCGCTGGTTCTAGCTTAAATAGTACATTCTCACACAGTGAGATTTTCATTGAAGTCCTCTCCACCTAAATAAAATTCAGTAAGATTTTGCTAGGCTCCTCCCCCCCCTCCACATTTTAAGTTCACGTAATTAATGGATGCCCCCAACGTCTATATTCGGTTTGTATCTTCATGAGCTTCATCGATTCATTACAAGTAGGTATGTAATGATTGATTGATATTGTGAATTTTGCCCCGTCTTTGCTTGCGTAAACTTTTAAGTCACCAAACCATGTAACTGACCTGACGCAAAAATGGACGCACGTCCTAACTAACAGGCTAAGTTAAAATAGCCTCGGATGCTTAGTTTCTTGGGCGTTGGTCTCGAAAGCCAGTGGTCGTGGATGCGATTCTCAGTGGGGATCGATAACTTTGTCCAAGGAAGCCTTGGTGTGGTTTTTATATTTGTGAACAGTCTTTGTGTAATACAAAGGGATTGAACTAAGTGTATGTACTCGTATGTATGTAAATAATATTAATTACAATAAGGATAAAAAAACAAATTCTGCAGGTAAGTTTTTTTCTTATAGGTATTCTTATAATAATAATATGGGTTTCGACAAAATGACTCACAGTCACTTTGGGATTCGAGAGTGGGTTGAACTTTATAATACCAGTTCATTTTTACACACGTCTGACTTATAATTTCTAAAAATAACTCATTGCCTGTTGCAAAAATGATTTCTCTTAACAATTGTTATCAAGAAGATGGCAAGAAACGGCTGGATACGGATGGCTAAGGGCCGGGTGTGGTGGCGTTCATTGGGAAGGCCTATGTCCAGCAGTGGTAATCTCAGGGCTGATATGACGATGATTGCTAAACATAATTCGTTTACTATTTCCACAAATTAGTATGGCATCATAAGAAGCTGCTAGATGTCAATTATAGATGTGCGCCAGATTATGCAATAATGAAAATGAGAGAATCATCCTTTGCTTCCTTTCTCTTTTAAGTCCACATTCCCATATATATTCCCATGCTACCTGAGCTCTATCTGTTTGTTATATTGTTACGCACTATGTGTGCATACGCACACTTAGATACTGACGTTGGGATAAGTTCGGATTAACTTCCCGCGTCTTGCGCTCACTTCTCGCGAAAAATAGTGGGGCTTGACATCTTGAATGTAAGTAATATCTATACGTGTAGATCGGCATTATAACAAATTAATCTAAATAAACCAGAGAGGTTTTACAGTAACTCCTTTTGGCCCTCCCAACCTCGCGGTTATACGGGTCAATCCATTACAAGTATATTCGTCATCTAAGTTTTGGCGTTTCTCCCTTCTGGGGCGCGACGTCACACCATATTTACTTTGTCGTCATCGGGCAGATCAATTAGTCTTCTCCGCTTATGCCAGGCCTTCCTAGTACAGTCCGCATTCCCAGAGCACGTTGTCTCTATACTCTAAACGGAGAGGTATTTTCTTTCTATAACTCATAAATTATTTTTTTCGCTGCTGATAAAGTTTAGTCGATGAACCTACCCAAAATACTCGGCCGAAAGTTTTATGAAACTTTCAACAAACAAGTAGAAAAATATGAAATTTGTTGTGAAGTACAAAAGTCTCAAGAAATAAATTTGGGTACGCCTGTTCATTATAACTTTTCTTTGCCTTTTGTTAGAGGTAGGAGTATTTTGTTGAACTTATTGTATTTTAAGTGGCCACAACAAATTACAATTCTTTTTCCAAGTGGTTTGTAATCGGAAGTAAAGAAAATTGAATGTAATAAATTTCTTTTGGATAATTTAGGACTTTTTAATTGGCTACTATAATTATAATGATCTTTTGCTCCCGCATCATTCACCCTTACGATTTTCTCTAGCTTAGCTTGCCAGTTACTGTATATTTACTATATATGCTGTGTTTATTTCTGTACTTGGTGTGCAATAATGCATATTCATTCATTCAATGCCAGACAAGTACAAAACAAAAACATATACATTAACTAAATCTAAGTATACGAGTATAAATGTGTTCTGATGGCATACAGATTCTCAGGTCCAACTTATTTAATATCATATATATATCCTATCATCAGCCTGAAAGAGTCCCCCGCTGGACATAGGCGTCTCCCAAGGTGCGCCACTGAACCTGATCCTCGGCTTTTCTCATCCAGTCACTGCCAGCCTTACGCAGAACGTCGCTCTATCTAGACAGAGGGCGTCCCACAAATGAAATAGATCAAGCAATTTTATAAAATACATAAAATAAAGTAACTAAGTAATTTTAAAATCTTAGATAGGTATATCATCATAATAAGCCGAAATACGTTCACTGTGAACATAAGCCCAACAGAACGCCACTTTGTTCATTGGGGGATGTGCCATTATATAGCCAAGCGTGGCAGGCGGATTGGTGATCGCAGTAATGATGAACGTTGCTGCCAGACCCTGGTGCAATTCCTTAATCGCCTTGACGACACCCACGGGGAGATGGGGGGTGGCCATATTCTAAGACGGGAAAACTATGGCACCAAAGGTATATAAATTATTTGTATCTTTAACTACCCTTTCAACGAGGATACTCAAATGTTCAGCCTATAATAGGCAAAAAGGTACGGGAGTGGTATCCCGCATCCCCAGGTATTTTGTTACACCCTGTACAATTTATAATTACCGAGTAATCTTCGTATAGCTAAATTTGGAAACTCACGCACGAGCAAGTTTATTAATTTCCGCCTGACATACAAAATAAACAATAATTTGGCTGGATGTAACAACGTTATTAACTAAGTTACTGAGACGTTTATATTTATTTCAGAAACGTCAATATTTTATTTAGAGACCAGGTTAATCTTGAAAGTTGGTATATATTGAGTTGATTTTAAGTTTAAAGTTGGATTCCCTCGTCTTAGATCGGTACCTTCGGTTGTTGAGGAATGTGACTCCAACAACGGAAACCTTGACGAGCGCCCTTCACCAGTTAGAGACTACAAAATGCTCATCCTTAGTTGTTGCTCGTAGTTGGTGATTGACAGACTTGCCACCGGTTGAGATCTTTTGATGGAGTGCAGCGTTGACAGACAGTTCTAATTGCACTACCCTGGCCATCGCCTGGAGCTTTGATCTGATGTTCTTTTGCTCTATACTTTGCCTGTTATCATTTTAGCATTGTTGCCGCTTCTCGGATCACTATGGCTGAAATATTTGAGAATTTCGTGGCCGCCGGCTTGCCCAGAGGGTTGACGCCGCGATCCAGGCATAGATTACAAAAAAAACATTTCCATGGTGATCCGTCTAGGAAATCATACGGGTAACTACTAAATTTGAAGAGTAACAATTCTCACCGCTACAGTTTCCGCCACCATGAAGGTAAAATAGAGAAAACTCTGTAAAGCTATTTACCTACATTTTATCAAACAAACCTAAACTAAAAGCGATTACCACAGTGGCCAGTTCCACTACAAATTACTAACGTATCAAAGCGTTTGATTGCCCACCGTTCCAACCAGACACGTGTTTACAAACTTCACAGGCTGTCAGTAGGCTTTGACCCGTGGCTTTCACAGACAAACTACCTGATTCGTGTAAATTGAGCGATCGATTGGAGTACAGCCTCAAACAGTCTACTTTGCAAGTATTCATGACTAGCTGTACCTGCGACTTCCGATGCCGTTTTTAGGTATGCTACTAGCCTCTGACATGCTCAATACAAAGTGAATATAAAAACATAGACAATATGCCTTCTGATTGAGTGTAAATAAATTAAATTAGTCCTAGCTATTCTGAAAACTCCATCTGAGTTGGGTTAGTAAATAGTTTAGGTATTCGTTATATAACAAGACGGACAGGCATAAAAAGTTAGGCTTCGCAGAAAAAGAAGAAAAAGCAAGAAGGAACAGAAAAAAGGAATTAAACAGAGAAACTATGGACATTATTCAGTGTAAGTGACTTTTATAATTACCATATATAAATATTATAATGGTAATAGAATCTATTTGCTTACTGATTAGACTATGATTTGGATTTGTGTAGGTACAAGGTTCAAATTAACGGAAAGCACTCGTGTCCATAATGGATTTTCTATGTTCCGTTAATTTTCATGAGCCCTAGCAATTGTTTCTGTTCTATTAACGTGATACGATCTATAAGGGTCGATAAAACATATACAAGAACTATTTCAACTCGATTTTAATACGACTGCCGGCGGCCCTCTAAATGTTGGTGTAAGGTAGTTTAAGGTAGGTACTAGTAGTTTTTTATTTATCCCGTGGACAGACAGATGGACGTACAAAGCAACTTCACCTTAAACAGAACCTTAAAAACAATTAGAAGTTTCCCTTAAAAATCTAGAAGATCGAGTAGTTCCTAAAATTTGACAATTATTGCTTGGTTAAAAGTAAAAAAAATACACCTTTGTTTACATAAAATCTAAAAATTAATAATTCAAAATGAAAATTAAAGGACTAAAATTATTTTTTTTAAAGAAGAAGAAATTTTTTTTACATTATAATCGAAATCGAATAAAATATTCACATTTTTTAATTTTTAAGTAGAATATCGAGAAGAAATTCTTTAGGAGAAAAATTTAAGAGACGTTAATTGCGATAGTGAAAGATAATGTAACATCAATAGATTTGCTGGAAAATACCAACGAATGGCATTAAAAACGGTAAACGTTTGTGATCTGTAAAACCTTTTTGATCATAATTATGATAGTGATGTGAACGTTTCAGGTATACCTACTACATTACGTAACAAAGCGATTGACTGGAAAAACAAATTGACTGACAGAAAAGAAATAATCACAACATTAGAAACCTTTCAAACGATTCCGATTAGCCGAAACGTCTTGATAGACACGCGGATAATAATATTTCAAGCACTCTGTGGTTAGCAACAGTGCAACTGACTGCCAACCTAAAACAATGCATTAGTTAATAATTACAATCGATTGCATTGAGAAAATCAGAAATCATTCGGAAGTTTGAAAACTTGCAGATAGTAAATGGTCAAAAGCAATTTCTAAGCTCATCAGCAAATGCAATTGATCAAACTTTGCGGTCAGCAGAAATGGTGTCATCTGACGGCAATAATGAAATGACGTTCTAGGTATGCAACGATATGACGCAGCGCAATAGATATCAAAAGCTCGGCTCGCTTGGTGTTGGTTAATCTCACCGCGTCGACTTCTAGCGATCGCTTTGTCCGCAACTGTTTACATTACGTTCTATTTTCGCTGTCCATCATCTGGGCATTGTTAGGTGTGTTTACGCGGCGGTGCGAGTGGACCGATCGAAGCGGGGAATACTTGCGGTCTTGACTGTCTTTTGTGGGTTGGATGGTGTTTAAACAATCCACAATTACGTTTTATCGACTCTCACAACATAATTCAGGGTGTCGGTTTCATCATCGCGCCTGACGAGTGATGCTTGAATGGTTTGATTATTTATGATACTTTCATCTGTGTGGGCATCTGGTTATCAGTTCTGGGGATTGCACGAATGCTGAGAATTATATGTACCTCTAGATTTCTTTATACCAATTTATACCAATTCTGTAGTTTCGTATAAAGATGCGGGTGTGTAGGTTATTTCTCATTTTCTGCGTTCCACGGCTTATGTACTTTGTATCGCCACTATTATTAGCTCAAATTATTATATTCGCTAACAGAACAGGATGGAAATTCCATAGCAAGTGATCAAAGTGTGCATTCCAATACTGTAATGTTTATAAATGAACGTTGTGTATCACTGAAGTGCCTTGGGGAGTAGCCGTGGATACAGAAATAGCAAAGTAAATCGGTTGAATTTGATAATGCATTAAAATTTGTATACAAGTTAGACCTCGACATTTTAAATTTTGATCTATCCAATAATTTCCAAAACATTTCTTTCTTGTGTTTTCTTTATTTGTTTCAAATCGCAGCTTTGAGGTGGTAAAGGAATTATAAAGCTTAGATAAAGATATTCTCTAATGATTCCAGAATGACATTACGCAAGTTGGTATTTATTTTTTCTTCATATCGAATTTCTTTGTTTGTGGTTGAAGATCGGATAGTTTCTTAGATATATCATCGGCAGCTTTGATGAATTGCCGATCGCCTTTGTTTGAATGAAAAAATAAAGCTGAATCATCTGATTGAACGGGTTTATACGATAAAGACACAAGGCTGTTACTAGACTAACAAAAGTGAATTACTTACCCGTGTATAAAATTGTAAGAGGTTGCTAGAATCTTTTATACATTATGAATAGAGCGCTATTATTTGAAATAGATTTTATGACCGATAAAGGATTCGAATGTATTAAATCTAGAGCAATTAAATTTATTACTTCTGCCGCAACTAGCTTTATTACTCCTGTTGCGTCTCCCATTTACATATACGGTACCACAAGTAGCACACAAATTGCATAACCTCAAATCTACTATAGAGCTGTTGTAAAGCTGCTATGTAGCTTGTACGTTAGTTGGAAAGTGTGTGACTTTATAGAGAATTTCATGCGGATCTTACGGACGTTACTTAATAAATAGTGAGATACATTATTTAGAGCTTCTGAGTAATTTCATAGGCTAATATTCAATTAATACTCTTTTCTAAATGAATTAGATAACTAATACATTTATTATTTGCCCCCGTAACACGATGCTTGTTACAGATGGTCTATAAACATCTCAATACTCTAAAATCTAATTTAAACAAACTTTAGAACATAATACTAACTTCAAATGAATTGGCTAAAGTTAAACACTACGACAATTGAGTTCCGAAACTTTAAATACCTACATCTGGCAGAGTGCCGACGTGTGTGGTGGTCGTAGTCTCCTGAACTCGCATTAGCATGGCAACATTATATTCATTTGTTTGATTAGCTAGCTCAGTTCTACATGGGTCACTAATTGGAACAGCAATGCAAGTTAGATAGTTCGAAGAAAGCATAGTACTTATTTAGTGTATGGTTTTACTAATAGCACCTACAGAACCATCATAAGTTTAATATAAGTAGCGACCAACTATCCTACAAATAAATCTAAGTGGTCTCAGTAGGATGGCTTATGCTAATAAGTTACTGATTTTGAGACAACTACCAAGTGTTATCTGCATTTAGGCATGCATTACATGGTGGACATATTATTATCCAGTGATGGACACGGGGTTCATGCAACTACCTACGGGAATCCATCTTCATCTGGCAGATTCCGGTAGCAGATGTGTTTCCTGTTTTTTAAGGATTTGTCACTATGTTACCTAAATTACCTCTATAATCTTGAAGAATTTTCATTACAAACTCTTATTACATTATTTTTTAACAGACTCAAGAGTCGGTGTTCGTTTTCTTGTATAGTATTGACTTTCCCGTACAATGTTTGAAAAAAAAAACTACTAGCGCTCACACTACCGGCGAAACAACGTCGAACCAACGCTTTTGCGTCGACGGTGTGTAATATATTATATCTATTCAAGTAAAAATAGGTTTAGTGGGAATACAGACAAGGTCGGCTGGTTTTTCGGCAGCACTTTACATCAGCCGGCAGCAATTGTTATGATGCTTGATTTATCGAGTGCACATTTTGTTCTGACGAAAGCGAAACGAACATGAATCATGATAACGGTCGGTTGAGATAAACAATGAAAAAGGTCAAGACTAGTATTAATGCGTCAGTTTTCATCCCTTTTTTATTTGAAAAGGGTCCAATTGTGTCTTCTGAATGCCTCTTTTGAAATGTTTTATGGACGGAATTTATAATTCAGATCTTCTATTTGAATATTTAAAAGATATAAAAGGTATATTAATAAAGTCCGTACCATATTTGCAGTCCGTATTTGTGTTTATATTTTTTGACGTAAGGGTAGAATGTACAATTTATTTGTAAGTATATATATCATATAATAAAATTCGTACTACCTATCTATTGATTTATTTTGATATAGTAAGTCTACTTACAAATGTGTCTAGCATAACTCTTAAGATTACCGCTTCTGTTTATGATGTCCTATCTTGTGTTGCTGAGGGGTGAGGGTACCTATATGGAAAATTGTATTCTGTCGCGCCACAAAGTTGGAACGCGTGATTAACTGTCATAATGTAAATTGAACAACAGCGTTTTTATTAATACCTACGGTATCTGGTTACGACAATGTAAAGCATTAGATCGATATTCACGATATGCTCAGGTAGAACTAATATTATTTTATTACAGATGATTCCTCTAAACGTAAAATTATTAGTCTTTAGATAGTATACACAAGTATGATAGTATACGAGAGAGTCGTAAGATGTTCGGACGTAGAAAGAGTAGTAGTGCTATATAAGTAGTCCTATCACGTCATAAGTGTTTGCAGTCACTACTGGTAGTAATGGAGCGCGTTCACAAATACTCTTAAGTTCCTCGACAAGCACTTGAGTAGTACGTGAGCGCGATCCGTAATTCTTCTAAGCAAACACACATTATATTATGGTTACAAATGTATTATATTGGACAATACTTTTGACCGCCTCGTTGTCTAGTTGGGAATTCAAAGTTACAACAAAACAACCTTCCAAACGTAATCGTAAGCATGTGCCCGTGAAGAATTAGCTGCAGTGACTGTGGGCAGGCTATATCTGATGCAGATCTGAAGCGATGGTCGTTGTCACATACGATTACTAAAGTAGAGATCCGCTTTCCAGTAAGCGGATTGTAATATGCCTCTGGGCAGATGGACATGGTAGAAACGGCTCTGTGATGTAGGTGGACAACCATTAACACGTATTATAGGGAAGGCATGGACCACCATCAGTCGTTAGGGTGAGGAATAATCTTCAACATAGGTCACCTAAAGGGACATTACCTACTGTAAATATGCTCTGTATTATTGAAAAAAATATATAACAGTTTTATTATTCATTGACCATTGGAGAACCCTACCCTAACGTTCGCCAAATTACGTTTACAAGAAGGATTCTCCCCTTTTCAGCTGAGCTATCTGTTTTATGTGTATGTTTCTTGGAAAGTTAAACAAGACGGGAATTAGCAGAAATACTGATTTAGGTAATCTCTATTTGTGTTCATTATTAATTTTGCTACAAACAATTAACTGTTGTTTCCACGAGAAACCATATTTATTTAGGTATCTACTGATTTATATTTCGTGTTTGAGATTTTAATAACAAGTACAGCAATTTATGCTTACCACATTATATTCTTTTCAACTTTTAGAATCAGTCAGCTGTTTTATAAGTTTTTCCATTTACCAATTCAATCTGCATGACTAGTATATATTACCTTTGATGCTAGTCATCCAGAACCTGAAGTCACCTGAATAAGGTGGCCGGAAGCGGCTGGATGCGGAGCGCGGAGGGCCGGGTGTGGTGGCGTTCATTGGGGAAGGCCTATGTTCAACAGTGGACGTCTAAGGGCTGATATGATGATCCAGACTTCTGGGTAAAATGCAGAAATGTAGTGCTTAACTAAATATGATATCTGCAAATTTTTGGAGATAAATTCCGTATGTACGTTAGTACCTACGTGATTGTTTTATTGCCAGAACTTATTCTTAGCACCCCATTTAACAGTTATTATATATCTAGAGTCTTTGAACATTTATTTATTTTACTGTTAGAAAAACTCGCATCTATTTAAAATGTAAATGTGAATAGATTCCACTTTTGAAGATTTCATGAAATTAAAAATAATGTATGTTCGTTAGCAAACTAATGACGGTAGTAGATATATAAACAAAGTATGCACTCAAATGACCACATGTGCTTCTAATTAAGCCATATGTTTGATATTGTGATATATATATTTTTTATTGTTGATAGGTTTGCGCTTGGCCTCAATCTCACCTGATTTAGGAGATATTATCATTCTAGGTATCAGAATTATATAAATTCTAAATAGCAAGTGACTTATAGCCGTGTTTCTTACTATGTACATTATGTGTAAATAAATAAACCATTTATTTAACTATCACTAGACCTTATAATTATAAAATTAGTAGTAAGCACTAGAAAAGCAATCAGTTGAACTATATAAATATTGGATCAATTATTGTAGTCCTAATATTTTATTCTAGCATTTACTTGTTTAATAGAGAAAAGTAGTTTTTAGCTAATTTAGACCACTTTCAAGCAAGTTTAAATGTATTTCTATTCCTATTAGAAGCAAAACCTCTACAATAGATAAGCTCGTTCGAGACTAGAGCGGAAATCTGCTCACCATCGCGTGTTGCGGGGCTTATCTCTAACTACCTCCCACTGGGCACGAATTGATCCATTAAGTGGCTATCATCTACCTGACTTAAATAAAATGGCTCAGTTAATTTCAACGAATCCTTGTGAGCTAAGTCACACTAACGGTGTAATAATACAATGGGTTAGTCTAGTTCACTTGAAAAAAAAAAACGAATACTGTCGTATCATCCTTCTTCTCCTTATTATGCTTGTTCTTCTTTTTTATTTTGGTCAGTTTCTGTGCATTCATAAAGTAGTAGTTAGACGCCAAATGTTTATCAGAATTTTCAGAATACTAGCTATTGCCCGCGACTTCGTCGGCGTAGACTTCGATATTTACATATTTTCACTGCTTTTAACAATTAATATGGTTTCCCGTAGGAATGACACGTTTTTTCGGGATAAAAACTATCCTATGTCTATTCCAGGACCTAACCTATATGTGTGTCAAGTTTCATGACGATCCATCTAGTGGTTGAAGCGTGATTGAGTAACAAACATCTAGACATCCAAACTTTCGCATTTATAACATTAGTGGGGTGTCACATGACCCAATTGAGAGCACAAAATGGCTTTTTGTTCGATATGGTAGCGGAAATACTTACGGAGTAAGGCCCCGGTGAGTTACAGACGTGTGAATTTATTTACTTACATATTTTTTTATAATTGTAGTTACCTTGTTTTATAAGAAGATTTTATGGGAAACATGGACCGGACCACACATGGCTAAATAGATTTATTAATATCTCGAAAATTCATTTTAAAATAAATTATAAAGCAGTAGCCAATTATTTTCAAGAAAAATATGTTTGCGTTTCATAAAATAAACGACCAATTGCCCAACAAATACACCTGGTGCTCTGAATTTTAGTTAAATGAATTGAACATAGTTACAAGAAATTTTCTGGAGTAAGTTGGGTAGAGTTTTAATTAAATTTAAGCAGTGAGTGCAGTCCAGTCAAAGTGAGTTTTTGTTATCTTACTAAAGTTAGTCCGTCCACCAGAGACCGAAACAGTCTAGAGTCTAGATAATCAAAGATTGAAGGCTCTGTAATTCATGGTAACTCGGACTACATTTATAGCCTGATCTCTAGTATGAGTAGGTATATGAGTATGACAATAGTGGCTATAACCGCTTCAGAATTCAGAATTTAGAAAGTAAATTGAGTATTTGAAAAACGACTGAATCTCAGACACATAGTAGGTAACTTTGGATCGAAAAAACATTATTATTTTTCCACCGGGGTTATAATAAACAGTTTTTCCTTTGCTTTCATGTATTATACTTAGACGATTATCTTATAATTTTGGAACTGAAATAGAGAATGAAGAATCGAATTACAATTGTATATGATATTCATTGTTTGAACATTATTAAAATTTCCCTGATACATGCTGCCAATAAAAATCTGAAGGCAAAAATATAAATCTCCAACTGTTCCGTTAGTTACTAAAAGAAAATATATTGGGTGATAAATAGAAGGTTACGCACTGCATAAAACGACGATTTTTCAAAGCCTTAGCTGTTTTAGATAAGCGGTAAACGCGACAGTGATAAAAGTAGAGCTTCGTTTCGACGACGCCGTTGGAAAATAAACTTAAACATCTAATAATAAATAATACACTCGTAATGTGCCTGTTAGTACATTTATAATTATTTGTGCAACAAGTGAGCAAAGTCATTTTTTGTTGCGAGTGCTGACTTATCACGAACAAGCGAAGTAGTCTAGAATTGAATTACGATATAGACACTGAGCACAGTGAGTGATTTAAATGCACGAGACATAAAAAAAATTGCTATCGCGTGAAACATAACATTTTGCACCTCTCCCAATGAGAAAAGAAAAAAGTTAATTTTTTATTTAAATATTGCATTCTGAAACTGCACAGCTTGACATTTTTATAAAACCAAGTTAACATAATATTTTTATGTAAGCGATATTAATATTTACTAGTAAATACTAGATAATTTATAAATATTTTAAATATTCCGTCTTTAATAAGGCAATAGTACTATTTATAAACACAAAATTTTTAGCCTATGTGTTAAATCGCTAGGCCAAAATAGGTTTCTGAACGAACCATCGCCCAGTTCATCACCAAAAGGAGGTGTTCGAAATTCAAATCACTTTTACTCACGCTCGCACGACTCGCAGCAAAAAGTTTTGCTGCGAGTTTTTAAGCACCAAAAGCGTCCTTTTCGAGCAGGAGAGGTGAAAAATATTTTAGTCAGTGCCTACAGAAGACCAAGACCTGGCGACAGTTTAATCTTTTGTACGGAGCAAAAAGAACAGGTTTTTTTTTAATTCGCGCCCCATAACGGCGGATACGTCCACAAACAAGTTTTTACCTTCATAGTTTTAGTCATATAAGACCGCCTATATGTACATAAGTATGTAAGTTACTTTATTATTGTATCTTTTTTATTTTTTACGTGCAATAAATAGTCATTGAATTGAAGGTTTTTTTTTGCGGCGACACCTACTACGAAGTTTTTACCTTCATGGTTTTAATGATTTGAAATGATCTTTTCCTGCTTTTGAAGTCTTGGCTCTCCACTGATGATGCGAGTGAGAGATCAGCCCATACAGAGTACGGATTATGGAAGAAGCATATGGAAGACACCTCACAATCGTTTTTTGGATATATTTAATCATATATTTTTACTTAATTAAACTTTAAATGATGATGATGACGATGATGAAACTTTAAATCTTGTCACAAGTGATTGAAAGCCGAAGAAATTGATTTTATTATAACAAATGGTAGACAAAATTAATTTAGGCAAAATTAAAAACTATTTTTTCGACTACTGGCGCCATCTAGTGTTCCTCGAGGTGAAGTAAATTCAGTATTAAAACTATAAACAATTTCGAAATTTGATACACTAGGCGATATATCTAGCTATACATACAAACACATTGTACAGTGATTATAGTGGATAAATTGTAATGGTTTTATACTCGTTTAACCCAGTCTGTGGCCAAATAACCTTACAAACAAAAGTAAATTTTAAATAATAATTACAATGAAAATTCAGTGTTAAAACTGACGCAGCAACCTAATAATTTGAATATTGTTACCCCGGAAATGAAGGCAAATATTACCTAACCAGTTCTCTTTTATTTATATTTAACAGAGAAGTGGGTCAGCGCTTGAAATGGGTGACTTTTAAAAATTCAAAATTTCCCTTCCACAGGAATTCTGAAGCAAAATTCATTTCAGCTCAACCATAGGAAAGAATTTTATGAGTGCCTTTAAAGGTACGTCATTCATAAAAAATTAACACGTATTGACCCTTGTATCTTCTGATCTATTTAAGTACAAATGCTGAAATTTGAGTACAAAATAGTACGTATTGGATCTATAAGTATGTACTAGATCATAAATCCTGCCTGGGTCAGATACTGAAATTCGACTTTGTCCGAGCTGGAGTGAGCACACCGTATTTTGTACAAAATAAAACAGCAATAATATTTATAGACTATTAGCCGTGTCGGCTCTGCTTGCATGGACTACTCACTCTCAATCCAACTCCGCTTCCGCGCTCACACCCACGCCCACGCTCACACCCACGTCCACGTCCACGTCCACGCCCACGCCCACGCCCACGCCCACGCCGACGCCCACGCTTACGCCTAGGCCCAGGAAAGTATAGGTATTTTTATTTGACGAAAATTTTCAGGAAAATTACAAGTAAATTAATTAAGGTACCCCCTCATTGTCTAGGACGTACGTTTGCTAACTTTTTGTTTCTCTTGTACCCGGTGCCAATGCGCAAATAAAGATGTGTACATAACACATCTTTAATTTCTGTTCCATAATTATATAATATGGATTCTTAAGTGCATTATTACGATAACGTCAAAAGTAAAAGATACAACAACGAGGAAAGAATTTACACAAAAGTTACAAATAGCTAATAATACTTATCAGGTTCTTTTTGTCTCCACTGCAGGAGCACAACCCTCTCTCATCTGCCGGAGACAGACGGAGGATTTGGCCTACACTCCCCACGCTGGCCAGACGGGTTGGGGAGCCCTGGTTGATGTTTTATAATGTATTCCCTTAGTCGCCTTGTGCGACATCCACGGGAAGAGTTGGAGTGGTCCTATTCTACTCTACTGGAAACCACACGGCAATCTACCGGAAACCACTCGGCAACCTACCGGAAACTTATACCAAAGATAAAATATATTACTAGCTTATGCTTATCTTCTGTTCGAGCCTTTTCTTATGTGAAACAGGATAAGTCTACCTTTGTACACCTTTTTCATGTTATATTCTTAATTACACAATATGTGCAATAAAGAATATATGAACATAATAGATAAAAATTCACTAAACTTAAACCATCTGTTCCATACAGATTTACTTAAAAAACTACCGTAATAAAACCACCGTAAGATAAATCACAAAAATCAAGGTACGAGTATATTTCGATTATGACCTTCGTAGCCCGTCAATGTGTCAAAAGTCAACTTGTCTTATCTCGAACACTTGCTTCTGACGTTTCGGGTTATGAACTATTAAGATTGCTCGCGATATGGCGATACCTTGACAAAGTGTAGTCAAGCATAATAGGTCACTAGGTTATTCCACGGTATAATATAATCTATAGAATTATCATCTAACAAGAAACTATATTTATTTATTAAGAGTAACAGATGATAGAAAAAATATAAAATTTGTTAGATACTAGTACTAAAAAAATTGCCCAATTATTACAAGGGTTTGAGGTAAGTCTAAACAGCCATGGATGTTATATTTGTAATTTTCCTATCCTTGTTTAATTTCCATATCACGGGAGAAAATCCTAGTTTGGGATTAGATAAGTGTATGTAAATATGTATGTAGTATAATTATTTATCCCCTTGTTGTTCCCACTTCTAACTATGAAGTAATTTAATTATTTTTTTATTTTAACATTAAGTAAACCATAATATTTTGTACCAAGCCTTTTCACCTCCCTCCTTTCGTCCACCCTTAAACTATTCATATTTTTCTTCATGATCATTTTGTTCATTTAAATAAACAGATAGATCTCTTTGGGTGCCGATCTATTTGGACCTTATAGGTTGTTGCTCAACTTTCTCGCCGTTTGGATTAAATGAAGTAGTTTCAAATAAAAAATTCGTTAGTAAAATGCTAATTTGTATTATAACCAAATTAACTTGGGTATATTTGGGAGATTAACTTGAATATACAAGCTTTTTTAATTTTCATAATTCATAGTAGCGGACAAACACAGGCATTTATGTGATTTCCTTATCACTGGTGTCTGTATTTAAAAACATATCGACAGATGTCGGCTAAGATAATTAATTACTCACTTGAATTGTATGTTAAGTTGTTACTTTTAGATTTTTTTGATTGTTTTTGAAATCAGAACTTGAATTTGTACAACAGTACTAACTTGCAGTAGAAACTTACTCGTATTTAATGGAGCTAATGTTTAAACCAACATACATTTTCATCTTAAACGTAATTTGGTTTCGCTGAGGAAGGTTAATTTGCATAATCAAGTATTTACTCAGATGGAATCAGTTGGTACATATTTACAATATACAAATACGGGTATGTCTAGATGGCTAAGCAAGTATTTAAATGACATAATCATTATCATGCGGGTAAATGAAAGAGGACATCTCTAATGCGTTCCTTTGAAGGCTACGTTTGCAAGCAAATAGGAAGATTTTAAGACTAATTTCGGTAAGAACTTTTTTTTTAGTATTTATGACCCAAAGTAATATATTTAATTTGCTAAAATCAATATAACATTGCCGTGTGGTTTCCGGTAGAGTAGAAATGGACCACTCCAACTCTTCCCGTGGATGTCGTACAAGGCGACTAAGGGAATACATTATAAAACATCAATCAGGCCTCCCCAACCCGTCTGGCCAGCGCAGGGAGTGTAGGCCAAATCCTCCGTCTGTCTCCGGAAGATGAGAGAGGGTTGTGCTCCTGCAGTGGAGACAAAAATAACCTGATGATGAATATTATATAGGTCAGAGAAATTGTTTGTGCGTGAGCAAGTGAGTTAATAATCTAAGGAGTGAGCGATGTTTTTTCTTAATTCTAATTTTTCATAGCTGGAACAGTAATAAATAATAATGTTATTTTTTATTATTCATAAAAAAATACTCTATTTTTTATTGTTCACCTCATTTTTTTTTGTATCTCTTACAGCTAGTTTGTACCATATAGGTATTTTTTTTTGTTATACGGCCAACACAACAAAGTTAGGTTTCCAAAATACTACCTATATCATCATCATCATCATATCAGCCTTTAGACGTCAACTGTTGGACATAGGCACACCCGGTACTCCGCCCTCCGCATCCAACCGCTTCCGACCACCTTCTTTAGGTCGTCGGTCCATTCTTTTCCCACCCTGCGCGTGCCGATCCGCGGTCTCCACTCCATAACTCGTCTGCCACAACGGCCGTCGGTTCTGCAACAGATGTGGCCTGCCCACTGCCACTTCAGCTTGCTAATTCTTTCGGCTATGTTGGTTACTTTCGTTGTTACTACCTATATACATGTAGAATACTTTATAAACGTGTGAAGTTTGGATTTTACACTACCTAAAAACAAAATATACACACGGCATAACAACAGCTCTATCCTAGTTCCTAAATCGATTTACTTCAATTGTATGAAAATATTACAAAAAACAAAGTTATTTAGTGTAGCTGTCGAAATTTTATAAGTACATGTACATGTTTTGTATATTTTGTACATGTTTGTGGGCTTAGAATATTTTTAGAACCGCTTTATTTTTATTAAACTGTTTATTGCACACCAAAAAATCATCACATATCATTATTTAGGTATAAGTCTAGAAAAAGAGGGAAAAATCCTTAAAATATATGTAAATTTTCATAAACACAAAATAATTTATATTGGTATCGACTTTTTAGGCTATAAGTATAATACGGACAATTGTTATCAAAAAGGCATATTTTTTATACAATCATAATTTTCCTTCAGTTGTCCTTTAAAGGTAAAATTAATACCTACTCTCTTATACGTGGTGCAAATGTTTCAGAGAGACCTGAACAAACGAACAAAAACCCCAGGGTTTTGCTTCATACCTCTTTACTTCATACCTCTACAACTAGACTAATATAGTCAGTGGGATTGCGGGGAATTCGTACAAAATGTAAGTGGTGAGTAAGGTAGCAGGTAACAAAAACTGATGAGTCACTACTGAGGGAGAACTTTATGATGTACGAATTAGTAAATAATATGTTTGGCAGTTATAAGGACCAGTGTGTACTTTAAAAACTCAGGCAAGAAACTTCCAAGCAACGCAAGCATGTGTAACTTACATCAAACTCAAACAAACCGATAACTATACAGCACTGATACATGTTAGAATGCTAGCGCTAAATACTATCCACAGTAAATAAAATAGTTTGACTAGTTGTGGAGGAGGCCGTGTTATCTGCAATGCTTCCGGTGTGGCTCGCTCATAGTTTATGGTTGCGTTTCCTCTCGGTCTGGCCCGGCGAGCCTTATTGGATTTTTTAAATTTACCGAGTGAATTTTTAGAATTGTAATATATTTTTTTTAATTTTTAGTCAGATAGCCTATCTATTACATTGAAAGGACTATTTTCTTACTGACTGATCATCTCACTCCCCTCTTTACTTTATTTTAGAACTCAGTCGTATTTGTTTCTCAATTCACAATGTTGATATGTAGATATATTAATAACTAACTTTTGCCCGCGACTTCGTTCGCGTAGATTTCGATAGAAATTATATGTTTTTTCGGGATAAAAACTATCCTATGTCCTATTCCAGGACATAACCTATGGTGGTTGAGGCGTGGTTGAGTAACAAACATCCAAACTTTCGCATTAATAATATTAGTGGGATATAGGCTACTGGTGAAGGTGGTGGTGGCTATTTGCTAAGTAGCTCTGAAAAGTCTTTAGTTACGTGCATTTAAAACTAGCTTTTACGTGCGACTTCGACTATGCAAAGTATTCCAGGATACAAAGTCCAAAAATTTTTTTTTTCTCAGTGCCTCCTTTTTTCCACCTCAACCTTGGTTTATATCTCGGGAAATATCCAGGAATATCCATATTACCATACCTAAACCTTTCATCGCAAGTAAATAAATGATACTACCTAACTGCTATCGCTGATAATAAGTTATCACTGCACTGAAGCTGCATGTGAATTGAGAAACAAACATCTAAACAAACGCGTTTATAATTTAAGTAGTTTTTTTGTAAACATGACATACATATACACTTTGTTGTTTCATTTTGTTGTTTAGGATATTTTATGGAAATCCTTTATGCCCGAAACACACAGAAAGCTACTGCGTGGCGGAGGCGTAGCGATAGCGGTACACTCCATACAAAATTCCGCTTTCCGCGGCAGTATTATGTGTGAAGTGTCTCATACTAAATCGAACAATACATAAAAAAACACGCATTCGCATTCTGTGCGTTTCGTGCTTAAAACATACGAGTATCTTATTTAATACTGTTAACCACGCAAGGAAGTTATGTTAAACAGCAATTATGGCTATTCTCAGAAAAACATTAAAGCGGGCGACCAAAAAACCGCAAAAAGCGTTTCTATGTTAACAGTCGCAGCTGCAAGGACCCTTTTCAGAGTTTCGAATCATTTTACTACTTTTCCACAGCAGCTGTTGCGATTCCGGTTGGAGTTGTGTGGTAACACGGATTTTTATGTTTTGAGCGGCCAAGAGCGTTTTATTTATTAGAATTCCGTATGAAAATTGTTGCATTCGTATGTGTCATAATTGCACTTTCAGTTGTCATGATCATCAGCCTACATACGTCCACTGCTGAACATAAACCTCCCCAATGGAATGCCACATTTGGTAGGCTGTCCATTGGGGGATTTGCCATAATCACCACGGTTGGCCGGCGGATTGGTGATCGCAGTAATGATCTTATACAGAGGAGAACGCTGCTCCCGTCCCTGGTGCAATCCCTAAGTCGCCTTAACCACACCCACGACGGGAAGATTGGGCTGTGGCCTTAGGCTAAACCAGACGGCAGAACGCACGTTTAATCTATATGTTTATTTTATAGATTATTTTCTGTTTCTCTACTCTTTCTCTCTTCTCTATTCTACTCAGTTGCGTGGAATAAATATTTAGCGTTAGAACTGCTCAGTCAAACTGCCCAGTAACGGGCGAAGTTTTATAATCATCAACAACAGAAGTTTCAGTAACCAATAAAAATTTTAACATGGACATTTGAATTGTAAATAATGTAACCATTCATACAAAATGATTTGTTGGACAAGTTACATACTACGTGCGGGAAGTCAAAACGTCTTTAACTTATCCTAGATAAACTCTTTATTGCACACAAATTAAGAACAACAACAAAAATAGGTACAGATTTCTGGAAAGTATACAAAGGCGGCCTTATCGCTTAAAGCGGTCTCTTTCATGCAACCTTTCAGTAGGAAAATAAGAAAGACAGCGAACTCATTTTCAAATCTCGTAAAACTATTCGACACTGAACATCTCTTCGTCTGACTGATATCTACACAGTCCAGGCTTAGATGACGTAATAGGGTAGATCTGTTATATCCTGCAGATTGATTTCGTAGACTGACTTTCCATTATTTAAATGAAACCCCACGATACCCTAAAAAAACTTATTCGTGGAGCAAACTGTTTTATGGAAATCGAAAAAAGCTCTTCCCTACAAGCCTTTTGTGATCTCCATATATGCAGTCATATGTTTAGGCTATGTTAATGTTATATGGTGTAATAAATGTGTGTGTGTTGACAAAACAAACCCAGTAAAGCACTGCCATTTATTTGGGTCGGCAATCAACAGTATTATGGCAGTATTCCAGCATCCGTTTATTTACACATATAACTAATATTGATAAACATATGCCAAGTAGAATTATTATAGGTCTTTTTAATATGTTTTGGTGCATAATATGCATTATTTGTTCGCCTATTCCACAATGTATAAAGACAAAAGTCTTTATTCAGTGCGTCCTGTCTGTCATGACCTACGGCGCGGAGACGTGGACACTGACGGTCGGCCTGATCCACAAGTTTCAAGTCGCTCAGCGAGCTATGGAGAGGACTATGCTCGGGATGTCTTTGAAGTATATGACTCGTAATGAAGAGTTCCGACGAAGAACAAAGGTGACCGATATAGCCGAAAGGATTAGCAAGCTGAAGTGGCAGTGGGCGGGCCACATCTGTTGCAGAACCGACAGCCGTTCTGGAGTGGAGACCGCGGATTATTAGCACGCGCAATGTGGGACGCCCCGCCGCCAGGTGGACCGACGACCTGAAGAAGGTGGCCGGTAGCGGCTGGATGCGTAGGGCGGAGGATCGGGTGCGGTGGCATTCATTGGGGAAGGCCTATAAATAAATAGCATAAATATAAATATCACCGTAATCGTAACAGAAAAATAAATGTACATTATTTTGTACTTATTTCACGTCCGGGTTTAATATTTGTTATGTATTAAGTAATATGTGGTTTAGGTACTTCTCTTTGTTAGGAGTAGTCGTAAAAAACTTACACGTAAAATCTATTTTGTGCATCATAAATTCATAATTATAAATCGCGGTCTATCGAATATCTCGCATGGCCGGCTGCTTTCATCGTACAACATGAGCGAGCGTGTTCCTTTCAAGCGCAAACTTTTTATTTTTAACCGTAAACTGAGAGCGCTTGCGAGACTGAACTTTATTATAACAAAAAAAAACATAAAATGTGAAATCAATACAGCTGTAAAGCCTTGTTCAGAGTACAGTATATTTGACGCCATACACAAACATGACTTTACGTTATACACAAGTTATATTTGTAAAGTCTATTTGTTACTAGGTCTTGCCAGACCATGCAGAAGGGTGGAGTCTTAAAGTTTGGCAGATTGCAAGATTTATTATCCACCAGATAAGTTCACGTGTCTAACAATATAGTAGACGCGACCTGGCTAAGCGCAGTTCTCGGCCCGGGACTGACTCGCCTAGTTGGTTCGAGAATCTCCGTACAGATTTACTGTGTTTATTAAATAATACTACAAAATACTTATGACTTGAATACCTTTCCTTACATTTTAAAGTTTTAAGGAAAATTGATGCATTATTACAAAAAGTTCACATAAAAATATTGTAAACTCCTTTGGATATGCTGTATGTCAAAAATGTTATTTATGTATTATTTACCTTACAACTAATTTTTTAATTACGTGTAATGCACTTATCTTAATTTTGGTAAAAATGGCGTTTGCATGGATACCACATGTAACCGAATGCTGTTTTTATGTGAAAAACTTGAAGACAGCATCTATGATAATATGCGTACTTGGAATTCTTGATGCTTTCTTGGACATGCTGGTGAGAATCTACCCGTGGTGCGATGACCTATACGAAGGCTCCTCAGTTGTCGTCATCTTCCTGGAGCTCGTATCCTGGCTTTACTTTTGGTACGGACTGTTTCTCTTCATAACAGCGATCATTTTTCTAATAGGTATACATTTAAATAGCTATCTGTTCCCTTCAATAGTTTTTATGGGTGCCATATTTGCATGTGTAGTATTTCGTATTCAGTTCCACATATTTGCCATAATTCGATTGAGCAGCACTCCTTACAAATGTGTTATTGGACAAACTGGAATAAATGTTACACAGTTCTACGCAATGAGGCTTCTTGAATATATACTTAGAGGTATACTTTGGTGTTACTTTATTATTGTAATAAATTCTTATACTCAAATGTAACAACTAATTGATTATACCACCATGAGACCATAAAAGACAGAACGATGGCAAAAGCTTTTGCAGATTTTTATTAATAAGGAGATATTTTTTTTGGAATACAAAGATACTTTTAAACGTTGTTATCTATTCATTATATTAGGGATCCAGACAAAAGCAGAACCAGTTACAGATTGGTGAACTTCAAACGCCTAAAACAAACCTAGTACGCTAGTTTCCTTATGGTGTTCTCATTTACAGAAAAGCCTATACAGAACAACGATAAATTCGTGTTAAAGTAGAAAGCAAGTCCATAGTAACGCAAGCTGGAAAATGTAATGGTCGATAGACTAGATGATATACCGTGGTTGTTTCTAAAATACTCCGGCATAGAATACTACACTCCAGGGTGGTAAATTTGATTAATTTGAACACCATTGTAACTGGTGTGCTGGTTGGCTTGAAAGTAAATCAAGAAAAGAAACTCCAAAGTGAACACAAAAAATAGCGAGAGCGTATGGCGGCCGCGGGGGGGGGGGGGGGGGGGGGGGGGCGGCAGTGGCGCGGGCATATTAAGTCTTTTTACCATACACCCTCGCTGTACATTGTTTATTTTATAAATAATATTCATTTATATCAGGGTACAGTGCATCCGTCATCAACAACCATTTTATAGCCTTCATCATCATTATTCATTATTCATTCCTTCATTATCGTTATTTTTGTCTCCACTGCAGGAGCACAACCCTCTCTCATCTATTACTTCTTAAATACGAATCGCAATGTAGTCTGGTAATAATAAACAGAGAGATGCATTAATAAACCCTTGAGGTGTAAAGTAATTGATACTGTTAAGCCAGATGTAAATGATTAAGCATTTTGCTTTATAAAAAGTTCAATCATCCATCGAATTTTCGAAAGTCAAATTAAAGTGAAACTTACAGAAGTAGGAATATGGGCTCAGTTCAATAATCAAAGGTCAAAGTCACTCAGAGTAGGTCTACCTCAGAAAATAACAAATTGCCCGTCGAAATGAGCCTCTGTAACAAGTTACAACACATTTATTTCAACAAGAAACCTCTACGTTTCGTCGACCACGCTACGAAGTTACAGTAGAAAGATGTACAGTAGGAACACCACGGTTCAGAAACATTTCACCCAATTAAAGAGCTATGACGTTGATCAAGCCTGAAACTGACACAGGCCAAGGGGTCCATTTTAGAATGATTTGACAGTTTAGATCACAATGATAAGAAGGGGTTTGTATGGATTTGGACAGTCCAATCCCGTGCCGTCCGATGTCGTGTGGTTTCAGGTAGAGTAGAATAGGACCACTCCAACTCTTCCCGTGGATGTCGTACAAGGCGACTAAGGGAATACATTATAAAACATCAATCAGGCCTCCCCAACCCGCCTGGCCAACGTGGGGAGTGTAGCCCAAATCCTCCGTCTGTCTCCGGCAGATGAGAGAGGGTTGTGTTCCTGCAGTGGAGACAAAAATAACCTGATGATGAATGATGGACTGTTTAAATAAACTGTGGTTCAAACAAAGTTCCTCCGAAAATGTGCCTAACTCTAAAGGCACCTATTTAAAATTGTACACCACCCAAAGTATTTTTATCGCTGTCAAGTAAGTAATATTAAGAATAAAATGATGAATATTCGAATGTGTGTCACAAAATCTGGCCCAACATCGTCATGCGTCGCTACCATATTATAATAGACAAAACATGCCGCATTTGTAGGATACGGTTGACTATGTTGTTTGTGACCATGTTTATGCCACATATTTGATTAGTGAAGACAATTATTGAAACCGCTTATAATTTAAAGAGTTATTTAATTATCGATGAGAAAAGATTCTATGACGGTCTGATGGCTTACTGTGTTTAATTAGAGTGTGGCTAATTTAAAGTTCCTACTGTTTATACCTATACTTAACGACGTCCCTAGCTGGAGCAAAGGGTGTAAACTAGGCCAGCACCACTACATGGTGGTTATCTGTGAAGCCTTATCTCCGTTCCGCAACGATTATAATGTTGACAATGCACTTTTGTTGCGATTTTCCTCATAATATAAGGCATCTGACTGTACTGTACACCTACTACATGTTGAAGTAGTTTTTTAGGGTTCTGACAAAACTGATTTGGCGAGGCATTTTTCTCCATGTAAAAAAAGTTGCCGGACATCTTACAAAAACTATTGGACTGATTTAGACGACATTTTTGTAAACATACATGTTTGCTGGCTGGTTCGAACCCGTCGTGGGCTTCGCAAGTAGGTGCACTACCGACGTTTCTGCGGGGCCGTCTTGACGGCTGAAGAGCAATTTTCCATTAGGTAATAAAAGTTATTTACATAAGTTGGTAATAGTAGACTTCGTTGAACTAATCTCAACTGTCGTTCTCAATATCTAGTTGGTCGTTAGTTTTATAAACAACTAGCTGTTGCCCGCGACTTCGTCCGCGTGGACAACTTAACATCACAAACTATTATGTAGGTATTTCCCGTAGAAATGAGATGTTTTTTCGGGATAAAAACTATCTATGTCCGATTCCAGGACCTAACCTATATGTGTACCAAGTTTCATCCCGATCCGTCCAGTGATTGAAGCGTGATTGAGTAACAAACATCCAAACATCCAAACTTTCGCATTTATAATATTAGTGGGATTTTATGGCATTGCTTCACCGGCTTTTGTAAGTGTTCTCGCATATTTGAACATTGGTTTTAATAATACATTCAGCGCCACCTAGCTTGGTTCTTAGAACTATCTTTTTTCTTTCATTAAAGCCACAGGAAGACCTCTAGCTGTAGTTCCTTCCACATTCGCGCTGTAAATTTCTTTTGTCACTTCTTTCACTCATACGTACTAAATGTCTTAAAATTATTCTGAATGATCAAATAGACATAAGTTTAAAAGAAACTGTTATTGTTTCCTTTAAATAATCATATATAATTACCGAATAATGATTATTTACAAAAACTTACACCTGAGCTGCATTGCAATATAAATCAAAACTGCTACTCACTTTTTTTTTGTTGAAATCGTAGAATGAAAAATTTAAAAGATGTTTATTTTTTTTATAAAATTTTGGAATTTTGAACACTCCACTTAAAAATCACTATTCTACTGGAAAATGAGTTAAAAAATCCTATTTCTGAACTATCGAAGCCAAGTGAAACACGAAGATATCTGAAACAAAACAAAATGTATGTTTGAGTAAGGTTGTTTATTTCCAAAACATTTCAAGATGAGTAAATTAATGACTTATTACTAGATTTAGGAAATACTATATATACCTACCATTATTACATTTATCATTTTAGTCAATGTGGTGGGAAGGGCATGAGAAAGGAAAGAAAATGGGCAAATCACCTGCGAAATTATTATTTTTTAATAAAATAAAAACATCTAACTTTTTGCACAATATTAAAACATAAAAAATATAAATAATTTAATGATAATCTTTTAATACATGATAAACATGAAGTAAATGTCAACTTTATTTAAAAAAAAAAACAATAATTCTGTAGTCCATCGGGCGGAACCGCCGTCGGCAGGCTAATTTTATGTATATATATTTTCAATGCATAACCAGATTATTAGATTTCTTTAAGGATTAAGTAATACATAATAATGTGTAATGTTAAGTTGTCCACGCGGACGAAGTCGCGGGCAACATCTAGTACTTAAATAAATATATAAATATCCAAGACATTCATATTCATCATACGAACATTTGCCCCTAGCGGGATTTGAACCTGCAACCTCCGACACCCTCCGAGTCCGAGAGCTACGGAGGTCGCCACGGAGGTCGTCAAATGAGTGAAAATTACTAAAGTTTCCTCACTAGATCTTTGTGGGCAGCGTACACACTGTTACACAATGGACATTCTGTAAATAAACACATGCGTATAAATCACTGTATTACTGCAACAACGAAATACGCGCGGCCAAAATACACAGGAAGCTCCGCTGTAAAATCTTCACTACGCACATTTAAGGGCATGCGCACACAATTGTAAGTAATAGAATATCTAATAATCAGGTTATGTATTTGCGGCGAACATATTTTCACGGGATTGTACTTTTAGTAGTAATAATTAAAAAGTATATTATATGTCGGCGAAATAATAAAAGAGGAGCTAATTTGAAGGCACAACGCGTGTTCGGCGCGCCGTTCGGCTTTGTTCGGCCATCGTCGCGAGCACGCGCTGACGGAACGTCGGGTATAACTTGCGCAGCCGCAGTTCCGAGACAGGATTCGATGGAAAGTCGTGCGGTGTGCAGGCGTTATGCTGACGGATCGTCTGCCTTCTAAATCGTTACTTGTTGATGTAGTGTAATTTCATGTAGTGTCATTTAAGTCAGTAAACGTGTTAACTTTGTAATGGCGTTATACTCAATTTGGGAGCCCACACTTTCGGCGGAATCAGGAACCTACGACATATATATACTCATTATCTGCATGACCCAAAGGTCAACTGGAAGAGAATGCCATATTGGCATTATGTTCGTATTTTGTACTTTCTGTGCAATACATTTTTAAATAAATAAATATTCAATTAATCTTTTTAATGTGATTATTAAACAATCCATTACAAAAATTTATGAATGGTTGAAAAAGTCATTATTTTTGTCCATCTTTCTCTTAACCTAACGGTTTCGTATTTGTCTACTTTCCTTACTTGTTTAGAACTCAACAGGTATAGAATAAAAAGCTTTCTTCTCTTCAGATCGCTTAATGAAAATAAAAAAGTACTTATAGGTATTTATTATTTAATATTAAGTAATGCAATGGTAATAACTATCACTACAGAAGGCTTGATAAATAAATAAAATGCAATGATCAACAGATAAAATATTTCTTAAATCTGAATCTGAAAGTGTGAAAGCCTTTATATAAGCTTTCAACAAATTTAAGGACTGCCAATTTACCTTATATTGGACCGTTTGGACTAGTAGACCGATGGGGAAAGTAAACCGATCGTTCCGGAGGGCACTATGTACATTATTATTGTTTAAAACCTGGCAATCCACTAAACGTCAACCAATACTATTGTATTAAAATAAAACTTAGACGTTCCTTTAGTTTAGACGCACATGCAATCGCGCGGAAATCATACGTAATTGAGCGCACGAAAAAGAAGTAACCAGTATCCTTTCGTCGCGCGCGCAATCTCACAGTCCCGGAATAGCCAGTATTATTTGGACCCGGTACGGAGCAAATCCTCACGCGTGCTTAGGCAGAGATGTTGCCTTTCGTGCACGAATAACCTGTGGGCAGGGTTATTAGCCGTGTGGTAAATAGTCGCTTTCGCTCGGTTAACAGCGGGGGATAAAATTGAACCATGGGCAAGACGCGCACGATTGCGCGCGCTCCTTTCCAAGCGCAAGAATATGGAAAACGCGTGATTTTAAAAGCAATTAATCGAATGAATACCCATATACAAATAAAAGGCTTTGTGATATCAATCAATAACTAGCCTGATTAAATTAATCCTTTGCCTAAATCGTTCGACAATGGCTAGATAATTCTAAGTAAAGCTGATTATAGGAGAATGGAGAGACAAACTTACGAACACATTCGGATAAAAAATTACTTCAGGCCATGGTTCGCTTTGGGCTTTAATTCTCAAGCTGAATCATAGTGCATGAATAGGTGTCAATATGACGAGAAATTACTCAGCCAGCTTACTTACCCAGCAGCGTCTAAAGTGGATACAGAAACTAAGAGGAAATGATAATTGTCGCACATAAACACTGCCGATGGTGGCATTACTACAGAATACGACTATATAAATATCAAGTACTGTTGTAATGTACTTCGCAGTGTTTACTGCCTAACTCTTCCCCTGACACGTGTATTTTTATTGTCATGCATGACTTGAGCATACCGAATCTGCGTTCAACATGAGACAGTCTGCATTGCACATGTTTGAATGAAACAATAAAAATGTTACATATGGACAGCCGTAAGATGCCAAATGAATCGGACAATAATATACTTAGTGTTGTTATGGAATTATTTATTGTATTTAAGATCATGTTTATCAATAATTAGGTACAGTACCTTCTTACAACAATAAGTATTAGGCACATCGGTAATCTTCGATTGTATATGGGCAGAATTAATGTCGTAAGCTTTATTTAATTCAAACATTTCAATTCAATAAGAAACTCGTCGCAGTTTGTATGTATAGCTACTTATTAGTTACTGTACGTACTACCACTTACATGCCAGTTTTTTAAAATAGAAATTACATAATATACCTACATACGCTTATCTAATCCCAAATTAGGATTTTCTCCTCTGCTATGGGAATTAAACAAGAAGTGGACAATTCACAAATATAACATCCAGACAGGGACCAGCTTGTACAAATTGTAATACAAGTTGTCTGTCCCCAGTTGGAATCGAACCCACGACCTCGAATCCAATGAATCCAATGAATCCTCGAATCCAATGACCAAGCCACTAGACCTTACGATGCGGTCTACAAAAAAATTGTCATAAACGAAACTGTAACGACTCTCAAATACTAATAGTAGCATTTAATAGTAGATTAGTAGCCAAGGGCTATAAGGCATCAATTGCAGCCCGAGATATTTAGGCGCATGAGCGCAGCGAGGGCGCCTATAGTTCGAGGGTGCAATTGATGCTTACACCCGAGCTAACTACTCTGCTTTACATCTCGATTGTGAGGTAAGTAGAAAAAAAACCGGCATTACAAGAATAAAACATATAACACTATGTCTGCCTTTATTATTTCAAATATCTCTCTCGCGGGTCTGCTGGAAGAAATCTCTCTCAGAGATAAGTTCGCCCTTTGTACTTGTGTTTCTTTTAATGTATTATTTTTATTTTATCTGTGTGTGTGCAATAAAGAGTTAAATAAATAAATAAAACATTTTATTAGTTCTTTAAAGTAAAAGATTTCTATTCCCGCCTTTTTTCATCTTTTTTTTTAATTATTTTTTTCAAGAACGAAATTGAGCTTCGCCGTTCGATATTTAAAATTGATGACTATTATACTCATACGAAGACAAGGCTGAATAGCAAAGCTACCTCTTTTGTCATTGAGCTGAATGCATGATGTCTATTGCCAGTATGATGGTTAGATGTACGCGAACTTTTTGAAAGAGTGAAGAGTTTTTTTTTTATTACTTACCGCCCTAGGGCTTTTCTAGCTACATTACTACCCTAGAGCGCTAATTGGTCACCTACAAGCCCCATTTGGGGGTAATAAGGACCTACTTACCGAATATGAGAGATGTAAAGCCGAATTCAGTAGCAATTTTTTTATATATTCAGTGTTTTATTGCTAAAACCATATATTGATACACCAATTAGAACTGAGCCGAGTTAATCGAACAACTCTGATATGGCGTTTTGCGAGCGTTTTGTAACCTTTAATTCGCGTTCTATCTCTCTACACTATGCGCTACGTTATCAATACAACTGATATTTATCGAGGTCTGATGAAAACTAGCTGCAAGAAGTATGTCGCAGTTTTTTTTTGACAGCGGCTTAAGTATATAGCAATAAGTAATTTCTTGACAAAGTGCCCTAATATGTATTTTCTAGTGAGAATGTTCCTAATGAAAGTCGATCTTAGTGACAATTTGCACCATTGCGAGTTTTTCAGTTGACTGCTATTTTATAACCAAAACAAACCATACAAAATGGCGTGCTGTCTGAATAGCTACAAGAAATTTAGCCTTTACAGTGGTCAGCAAATTTCTTTGAGGACTATACAATAGATAGTTTGCTATATCCAGAAATCTATTAAATTCTTCAAAACGATTCTCTTTCAAATTACAGCCTTGATTTACAAATCGAGATCCCTTTGATGGTACTATGACGTCACGGCTGCGTAGTAACCATTAGCTAATCTGTACCCGTGTGTTCATAGCCTCATAGGTACCTACTACCTACTGTGACGTATGTACTAAAGCTTTTAGATATCAAGTTACACATTAGATTTAGCCTCGGATTTCATTTATCGAATAATACGTGTTTGTATTTCATAGTGGATATTTATCACTGCATTTTCATATTTCTCGAACACTCGCTCTGTGGATGTTTGGAATTAATTTTGTGAGTGGGAGCGTAGAATAACGCCATACGGTTTACTTACTATAGCAGTCTGTTGGTTTGTAATAAATATATATTCAGGAGCAGATTAGACGTAGAATATAAATCTGTGTTATCTTAATTTCAAGGGATGATTGAAGCAATTGAAATTGGGAGAGTTAGTGGACATTTTATTACCATATAACTATGTATCATAGTGTATGTCTGTACAATAAATTTTCGGTCCTGATATTGATAGAACTGATATATTAAATGGTTCTGAGACGAAATACAATTTTTAGAAGATTTATCTACGAGTATCTATAGGTACGTATATAATGTCTGCATGTTTAGGACAAGTTGGCGTTAAAACGGTTAGTTTATTTTCATAGAAGCATCGATAGACATTACTATGGATCTCGGGGCTTGCCCTGCACTTTGTTATATTAAAACTGAATACATAGAAGCTAAAACATATGTAACTTTAACCTTTTCGTTAGCTCCACCACGGATCATCATCATCATCAGGTTATTTTTGTTTCCACTGCAGGAGCACAACCCTCTCTCATCTGCCGGAGACAGACGGAGGATTTGGCCTACACTCCCCGCGCTGGCCAGACGGGTTGGGGAGGCCTGATTGATGTTTTATAATGTATTCCCTTAGTCGCCTTGTACGACATCCACGGGAAGAGTTGGAGTGGTCCTATTCTATACCGGAAACTATACGGCAGATCACTTAATAGTTACAACGTAACAGATACATCACTCCCTAGTAAAATGAAAATACATACGCTTTTTCTCACCTACTCCTTCCCACTATCAGATAATACACGCAAAAATAATAAAAAAAAGTGTTTAAGGCGCTAAACTTAGCGTTATCATTACTCCGTACGGGCGGGGCGAGAACAACGCCGGGGCGGCCGGAGGTGTAGGTACTTATCGTGGTAGGTACGTTCGAGTGACGGCGACCTGGCTCCGCCGTCATATTTCCCTAGCGCCGCCTCCATCTCCGGCCGAAGGACAAATAAGACACAACAAAAATACTTTATGTAAGTATGTGGGTAAGTCCTGGGCAACATTTAATAATATAATACGTTAACCCAGTTATACTATAATACACATCCCTAATGTGCATTAATCCTGTGTAGGGGAAGGTCTGTGAACGTTGACTATTACTAACAGAATTTTTGGCAAGGCTTGTGGAGTAAGTATCAAAAAACAGTTTAAACTGCGGAAGCACGAGTGGAAGAACTTAAGAAAATATGTAAAATCAGATCGTAAGGTCTATTGTTGCACCCGACCTCTCCCAAAATAATGTGAGGTTCCCAATAACCAAGGTGGACAAGTGGGTTACCGATCACAATTATGAAGTTAATTTCATTTTGACACTGGACATGGACCTTTTTACACTGGATTTTTCAAGACTCTGGTCATTATGATTTTTTCTTTAAACGCCTCATACGACATTCCTAGGAAGACTTTAGGTTTAAATCGTGAGTAATATACGTATTTTGTTTTTGTAACATTACATATTTTGATTGATCGTGTTGCTAAAAGGTTGTTCGACGAAAAAAATGTTTTTATATTTTTTTGTGCCTCACATAGTTTTGATGATATGAGATAATTGACATTAAATGTCTATTCCAAATAATTTCATCAGGGTTTATAGGACAGATATTGAAACCAGGTTTTATATAAGCAGTCATTCGAGTAATACTTAGTTATTAACTTCCTCACATCGGATCTGATAGAGTTGTGATTTATCAATTAATTCCAGTTACAGTATTGTATTTTTCCAATATAGAAAGGAAATACTTATTACGGCTATGATCGAAGCAGATTGAGGCTTTAATTATTCCAGCAGCCGGCTCTCAGCCACATTCGCATATTAATTCGGATCTGCCTTGTGGCAGGTTATGCATTATTGTACCTTGAAGTTTAGGCAGACGGCAATATTAACATTAAGACAGAATATTGAGCAATATAATCAATAGATAACCGAACCTGGTAACGTTCGGGTTATTATAGTTGAGCTAATATTCGGGATCCAACTTATATAGAACTAGGCATGATGATCAGAGTGCTGTTCAGACTAAATAGATACCGACTATTAATGATGGAGTCGATCGATCTGCATGTAACTTGCACAGAGCACTTCTAATTAGAGCCTTGTACTGCGAGCAAAGAATAAAGAAGCTATTTATTTATGCGTGTACATGCAAATGCATATTTCACTTGCAAACTTATGCATTATTTATGTACAAGTGAAAAATTTGTTTGTTTAAACTTATTTCACACAACTGTACTACAGGCGAATTTAATTATTGAACTTATTAAGAAGAAAACTTTTGAAACAGGGTGATGCTAATGAGACTCCCAAATGATAAATTACATTTCCCATGTCGTAGACAGTTAAGAAATTAGTTACTAAATGGGATGAAAGATGCCCACTTTGTAACTGGCTTCGAAAAAGGAAATAACATTTTCCATTCCGTGCTAGTTACGAAATTTGGTTACCAAATAAGATGAACCGAAGATACCTACTTATTGAGGATTGTACTTCATTTCTATTTGTAGTTATTTAAGTTTTCCATAAATGCCATCAAACTGAGATGATAAAAAATAAAACAGTGTCTTCTTGCATTGCAAGTAATGCAACTCTCTTGTCCCTAAAACATCTTGTGGCTTAAACCTTCTCTCAAAACTTAATGTGGCTTGCGGATTTCAGATGATCTCTTCAAATAAAGTCCGACTGAGCTTGATTTCAAATTGTTCCCAGCATGACGCTCAAAATTAATTTGTCGACGGGAACTAATTAAATTTCGTGACAAATACACGTTTGGTTCCTTTGTACATATCAAAGCAAGCGTGCCGTAAGCGTATTAACTCGGGACACGTTAACACTCGTTTCTCGACATTTCATATTCAGAACATGTCAACAAGGTGTTACTTTATACTATTGACTGACGAACATAAACATGGACATAACATTATAAACTTTTATGGCTGTTCTATTGAACGATTTAGAATGAAGAACTCTTAGCACGATTGAAACTTATTTTACCCGTTACCAATGGCACATGCAGCGACATCAGAATATCGAAAAGTTTATATTCAAAACATATCGTACCTACGGTGCAATAACGTCACTTATGTAATTTTTGTCAAAACTGAACTGAGTATGAGAAAATACTTCTTTTCTACCTCTTTACTTGGTGCGTTATTGTCACTTGTGTAGTACGCATAGTCTCCTTGTGAGAGCACTAGTGACTTTCAAATGGCAGTGAAAACTCGATTGAAGTCCTTCAAATGGCAGTGAAGCCAAAAAAAACTGGCAAACCGTTTGTAAATGAAATGAATTTTGACGATTTCTTCGATTTTAAATCACATGAAGAGAACATGAACTTTAATATGGCGAAAAATTTCAATGATTGTGTTATCAAGACCGGTGATATCAAAAGTATTAAATTTACCAAAAATTAAGATAATTACCAATATCGAACTACACACAAAACGAACAATTGGGTGGAAGCAAAAGCTATTTTTCAACCGAAAAAACTACGCGGCAATAGAGGCAATCGAAGAATAGAGGAAATTGAATTGAAGGCAGCTTACAACAACAAAATACCCATTTCAGAACGTAAAAAGCGTGATTTACTGCAAATAAAGTTAAGAAGTTATGTTACACTTTGTAATTTTAATAAATATTTTTAAGAAATGCATGATGACGTGTTTATTTGTTATGACACAATTGACCGATTAAATATTTTCTAGATCCATAACGTCACTTCTGCGAGGGTAGTAATTTTTAAACTTTTATATTTCCATAATAGTAATAAGTGAAATTTTCGCTTTTATGTTAAAATAAAGATTAAAGTTGTAGTTTAAATATTATAAATTAATTTTTTTATTCAAGAACAACTATTATACAATGTAATAGAGTCTTGAATTTTCAAATTCTTCTCCTGAAAAATTACGTCAGATGCATAAGTGACGTTATTGCACCGTAGGTGCGATATACATACATAATGCTCACGCCTTGGTCCCAGAGGTGTAGGCAGAGAGAAAGAGAGATTATCGCGAGATCTTGACAAACGTCGCTAAGCGATTTTCCTTCGTATAATAGGATAAAAATACCGTTTGTTGACTTCATTTACTGTTGACGAAGAAACTAATGGGAAATAAGTTTTTATATTTGGATTGTCCTCTCTGGCTTGTTCTCCGTAATACTTACTTGGTACAAAACCCTTAAGGATAACAGATTGTTAACCACTCGGGTTAAAACCCACAGCTGGGTTAAATAAAAACCAGTTACGTCAGATTATGCGGGTGAAAACCAATTTCATTATATTATATGACTTATATAACATATCTAAAGGAATTGGTATTGAAGGAATCTCAACCACTCAAAGCGTGGAATAAAATGGGCTACCCATCTCTGTTTAGGATAAAATATCCTCTTAAACTGGTAGCGACAATAGCCAACGCAAATATGACGACCATCTACACGGGAAGGTCCTAATCCCAGATACGTACTTATTATTATCCTAACAAGTGTAGGTGCTTCAGTCTACCACCTGCTCATTTACACGTGAAACCCGTGTACATAATCCTCTGGGACTAAAACTTCTCACGCGCGGACGGCCTCTAAAATACTACACGGATCACAATAGTCAACATTACGTACGTGACTGGTATTTAATACTGACCACTGTATACGTAAAGCCCCTTCACTTAATGGAAATGAAAATCGCCGGCTCCAATCCCAGAAGCACAATAAGCCTGATAAGTTACCCCCGTCTGGGACTGCCGTTGTAATCAACTTTGATTACATTAGTCTGACAATTGTTGTCAAACAATAACAACAGCTATTTCATTAGTCAGTAGGTAGGTATCTAATTGGCAGGTAATATAAATAGATTTTCTTTCACATTATGTTATTTAAGTGAACAATTACTGAATGTCAATTCGATTAATGCAAAATAAAGCATCTAACCAACTTAAAATCACATTGTTAAAGGTCATAAAGATAATTAGATTAAAATGGGAACATGACAGTCTTCGTAACAATAAATCCCTTCTACTCTTTCAAGACTTTTAAAAATATTTTTGCATTAAAATGTGGACTTTAGGCTTAAAACATAACCGCCTGGGTATCGTTTACGATTCTTCACGTTACTAGTTAAGAGGAACCATGCCTACTTCTAAGAACTCATCTACTTAAACTCCCAGCCTTTGGTTCCAACCTGATTAGAAATAAGTAGCTTCGGCTGACAACACCCATTTTTATTTATATGATAAAAATTTAATTCTGATTGTAGTTAGAAAATTAAATAAAATACGTGCACTAACTCAACTTGTTAACATGATCACGATCTTGTTCAGACGATTATAACAATTATTATCTTGGCTAACATACGAGTACAACAACCAAGACAAAAAGCCACTTACTTAGTTTACCACAATCTTTTTCAGTGTACTAATAAAATACTATACAAGTAAAATGGAGTGGACTTTTCAGAATCGTTTATTTAGTGTACTATAAGCAGTTGGTCAAATTTTTATGGTATGTCCGTTGAAAAAACCTTCAGTCGAGTTAATTGAAGCGCTTTCCACTTTAAATTCACAAGGTTTCATTACGTTCCTTTTAATTTTATATTTTACTATTCATGTGGAAAAATATCCAATTAGGTTCGAAATAATTCCTACTGAAAACGAGGAAGAAACGTTCTCTACCTACCTACTCTCTTACTACTCGATGAAGAATAATTATATTTGATATTTATTTTGTTTGATGAATTCTAATTATAAAACATCCAACATCAATAAGATCTTCGTTTTTCTACATGCTTTCTCTTATATGCGAAGGTTGGCGACCATCTTGTTGTTTGGATTGGGCTGTGTGGACAGAAAAGCATGTGTTTTGCCAAACCAATATCTTAAATTAAAGAAAGCTGTCCAGAAAGCAGTAGGTATTTATATAGCAGTTCCACTTACATTATGTTTAGTATTCTCTAATTTCAGAGTCTCAAGTCTTTGGAAGTTCGCATCCAACCTTTTTAGGAGGCTGAACGTAACATTATATTTAGAGAGCTAAAAATAATTCCAGCAGCTGGTTAAACCATCCATCAATAACTTGCATAAGTATTTATAAACCCCTCACACCAAAAGGCTGATTACGCATTAAGTCCCCAAAAATAACATAGCTTTTGTACCGTTTTTTAATGAATACTGTGGCTACTTTGCCTGTGTTTGCTTACCCTAAAGAAAATGTCCTCTTCAAATGTTGTTTCATTAGAAAACTGCGTACTTTAGCGATGAATCCCTTAGATATATCAATTAGATCAACATTAAATAGAACGCAAAACAATTTTAACGAATCTGATAATTTATTTCTACATTTTCTACCAATAACATGAAGGTAAATTATAGAATTAACCATTATTTCCCATCGCGCTCTCAACGTTGAAATTCTATTCGAAATATTTGTTAAGCTGCTTGAAAGGTATGTAACAGTCAGACAGTTTCTCATCCAAACTACGGAAATGCTTGCTACTGTTCATTAAAATTTCATATCAAGTATTCTGTGCTTGTTCATGTAGCGCTAGTGCCTTCCGATGTTCTAACAGGTTAAATCTGGTATAAGTATCACTCAATTGCTCGATTTTCTTCATAATCCTAACCATTTTACTTATACAATTCTTTAAACCTCTTATGTTAAGTGAATTTAGCAAACAATTTACAGTCCCTTATACCTAATTGTTTGTCTGGATGTTCTTGCGTATTATTGGCGATGTTAAGTTTTACTGCTGTTTGTTCGTGTTCACCAAATCAAATTACTATGCTAGTTATTTTTTCTTTAATTCATTTTCAAGCTAGTAAGATACTGGAGGCGTCTTTTTAAAAGTCTAAATACATTATGGCACATTTATAAAGTTCTATTTTTTTTTGCTACTGCTCTGAAACGTATAGCGGCTAAGCGCTATGAAAAAGCATTTTCAATTCGAACCTTCCTTAGGGTATAATGATATGATTAAATAATAAGAAAAACCCTTTTAACTATCACATTTTTTTCCGAATCATTGCTCCGGTTATCACTGACGAGCGCCATCGGTTATCGTGACTGATAGACCCCAGAGATGACAGATCCCTTCCGTGACGTATCCGGAACCAGTCGAGTGCGATGAGCAACGACAGGCTGTTTTATCTCCAAACAAGAAGAGATGTTTACGCCCTTTAGCGTTTATTCCAGCCACATTTTTAACACCAGTTTTTAAAAATACTTCTATATACCTACTTACCTACAGTAAAATGAGTGATGAACTATCACTCGTACGTTTCACCCCCTAAATTCATCCTTCTATGTAAGATTTGTTTTTATTAAAAAATTTATATGTTTTGGTGCACAATAAAGAATATTTGAATTGAATTGAATTGAATGCTCATAGATGACTGATGATTTATGGTTAAACATGATGTATAAATTATTTTAATAGAAGTCAGAGAAAATGTACTACAGGCCCATTTTGATATTCATGAAAAGATTTAAAACAAATTACGAACTAAATAACAAAATTTGAATAACAATGCGTATAAACAACTACACCTCATACCATGAAGCAAAATAATTTTTCATAGCTCATAGTTTCACCCCAAAGTGTTTTTCTTCATGATTGACACTAATTGGTTATTAAATTAGATAACAGATGATTTTAAAATGTGCATCTGTTATTTAAATTAATAACCAAATTCTTGTCAATCATGAAGGAAAACACTTTGAGGTGAAACTATGAGCTACGAAAATTATTTTGCTTCATGGTATGAGGTATAACTTATATATAGGTAACTAAACAAATTTGCATTCGAAAAACATTTCAAATTTTAGCAGAGGCACAGGTAATTTCATACTGCAGGTATTCCCAGATACCTATGAGTTGACGAATTATCTTGAATCTCGAATGCAACAGCGGGGCTTATGCAGAGTATCTTACAGAGTATCACAGTTGCTACAAAGGGAATTGTAAAGCCACCCGCAGTTGCGACTGGGGGACTTTACGCCTCGTTTGCACCGAATAACTTTATCCCCATGGCCGCAGCAATTCCAGGTTTCACGGAAAAACGTCGCTCTAATTACGATTTAGTACGTAGGGCATGAGTGAGGTTCTCTTTATTATGAAAATTTTGACACTTTGAGACAATTTTGAGTAAACGTTGAAAATAATCGTCGTCGCAGTTTTAGTCTGTAATAATAAATTGATCCTGTTATAGGATCTATCGTACTACAACTCTTTCAATCTTTGTTATGACATGTAATTCCCAAAGAAATGAAACACAATTCCAAAGGCACAGTTTTTGACAGAAATTTTACTGTTAGACAGAGTTATACAAGGTTATACTTTTCTACTAATGGCTCAGCTTTCACTACTACGAAAAAGTCAGAAAAGCTTACTTGAAATATGCGGATTCCGTCAATTATCTTTCTTGAAATTATTTGAATATTTTAAATTTGATTCGTGAACTTTTTAAGATATTACAATCATTGCAAATCAATTCTACATACTCGTATATATGTTGAAAATTTCAGCTCAATAAGTCCAGTAGTTTTTGGGTTTTCTTTGGGATAAACAGTTATATCTGTAAAATAAAATTCGTACAATTTACATAATTTTCCCATCACTGCCGGAGAGTTTACATGTATCTTCCAAATTTAAGCTTAATAAACCAGTAGTTTTTAAGTTATCCCAGGGACAGACAGACATGCAGCGTAATGACATGGTTTAGTCATAAGTTACTTTTAAAACCTGTATTAAAATGTAGCTTAGCTATACTTCGGATAAAATCTGTGCGTGTCAAGCAAGTACTTTTTCTGATATCAAGTCATGAAAATAGGGAACTAATGTCTCTTCATACATTTATTTGTTGGTAGGCAGTTCGTTTCTCATTTTGATTTCCGAAACAAAAATCGGAACTGACATTATCCGTGTAGCGTCCTATATTATTTAGTCTGTTTTGCTCCTAAACATACCGCCCTAGACATTCATTTTCTCCTGAGACGAAATTTGTCTTTTCTCGCATCAAATGATTTCACCTGAGCTTACCAGGGTAAGACCTGGCTTTGTTGGGATTGAAATATCATTTGGTTTGTGTTGGTCTTATTTGGTTTTAGACATTTTATGTTGGTTATATACATACGAGTATATGTCACTTTTGCATAAGTGATATGTTTGCGGAGATTAAAGTCTTATTCATCTGATATTTATAAAATATCGTTATTTAACTAGTTAAGGTAGGGTTGGGAGGTATTTTTGAAGTTGTAAGAGAATTAACTAAGAGAGTTGTTATTTAACTTAGTTATTTTGAAACATACTCTTATTATCAGTCACTAAGCTCAGATAGTAAACGTAATTTAACTTAACTCTCAAGCCTTATCACTTCAAAGAGACGAATTTGTAAGAATATATTCACTTACACAGAACCCTTACGAGCGAGAGCATTCTATAGATCAGCGGGATGGTCGCTGGAACCCCCATTTTCATGGGACAAATGACGCAGAAATCGCGCGACCTATCGCGGGTCGGAGGATTTGGACATTCAACTTATTATTGGATTTTTTGGCGTGAGATTTTTTCCGGTCCAACTGAAAGGTGTGGTAAAAACGTTGTGTAATGGGGATCCTCTGAAATGTAATAAAATATACTTAGGGTCAACTTGCTTTACCATATGGCTATTATTGTGAATGTAACTGTATCTTTCTTTTGATAATGTCAAGACTGTTATGAACATAGCTTCATTTACTATGTCAGAATAGCAGATTCGAACAAAAAAACAGTGTGAATGTGTAAGCACATTCTTTAGAATTTATTATGTAGGCGGTGGCAGTTAAAACGTGAGCGGTAGCAGGAGTAAGAGCGGGAGCGGGAGCGAGAGCAGGAGCGAGAGCGGAATAAAATTCAATAATTCTGTAGTCCACGCGAGTGGAACCGCTGGCACAGTTAGTATTAAATAAACGATTCTGAAAAGCCCACTTCATTATAATTATTGCATAATATTAGTGCATATGTTGTAATATTATTCTGAGCCAGATTTACACATTATCCGTTTAAGTTTTTATTTCAAAAAACACCGAATCAGTCTCTTATATTAAAGAAGGAGCAGAAAGAAGAGAAATAAGTTTCTAAGTCGAATTTTCTAGGAAATCTGGTATTCGATGTGATTTGCGGCTTTGTGGAGTGGAAGCGAAACGAGCAGTAACTGTCTATAGCACTCGCAACGTATTCCAACTCTTGACCCCGAAACCTTGTTCGTACGTTCATGGCCCAGAAAACAAATCCGATATGATTTTTCTGAAGTATTCTTGTCTGCCTGCAAATGGCGAATAAGTTTCCAGTGGCGCTCTCGAAGCTTGTTGGCATTGCGTTCAACGTTATTCTTTCTCTGACTTCTAGTATACTAATTGCGTTTGATTAGATACCATAAAAATATACTTGGTCTAAACCCAATAGGTACCTGGTTGTAATACATACCTGGTATGTTTTCTAAATTACAGAGTTTTTCCTCATATTTCGTAGTAGTATTACTTATTACTATCTTTTCAACAATGACGTCATACATATCGTCCCTCGCATGACTAACTGTCGTAACTGTAATTTTTTTGTCTAAATAAGTCACAAACACGGACCTATTTAAATTTGTATGGTGATCAAACTCCGCTAACCGTCGTATCTGTATCAGTTGCTGTAATGGATTTATTGACAATGAACAATTATCGTATCTTCCAAGACAGTAAAATGTGATGTGAAAAACCGAAAATGCTTTGCCCTGCAACATTTGCTTGAAGCTACTTACGCACTTACTAATGCGAGGAACGATATAATTGTTCCTTTATACTTCTCTCATCATCATCACCATGTAAGCCATTAAATGTCCACTATACCATGAACGCCACTACACCCGCTCCTCCGCCCTCCGTTATCCATAGACTATAGGTATGCATTTGAAAAGTACTCTAGTTAAAAATAATCACCACTCTTGTCTCTTGGATAAAGTATGTAAGCTTTCTTCTTTATAAGTCTTATTGTGTATATCTCCACGAATGCAGATACATAGATAAATATGCTAAATTATTCGAATTGCCTTATAAATAAAACAAATCCCTACGTTTCATCTCACCGCATTAGTAAAACAGTTGCCAAAATACCAATCCCGTAGTAAACACGGCTCAGATTTGGGGAGCATTCATAAAGAGCCTGTATCTTTATTTACTTGGATAAAATCAATGCGTGGGCATCATTAATCATTTCGAATATAAGTAGATTTTGGCTTTCGCCTGAACCATCAATCGATACAGCGTACCGTTTTGACATGATCGAAGCATTCGTTAGATTTATACTATAAAACGTGTGTTTTGGTGAATAAATGTTGACTCTGATGTACGGTTGGAATGTTTTCCAATAAATTTGATACTCTGGCCAAAATACTTTAATGTGGAAAGAAAACATGACATCGAAACCTATTTTGACAAGCCTTATCACAACACCAAAACACTAACAATAGCACTATTGTATTGCGGTGAAACCCAGTTGTTTCATGTCTTGAAACTGCGACGCCGGATACCGTTTTTTAAGCCATATTGAATTATGTTAGACGTCGACATATTGCGGAAGTTTATGTCATATTAAATTTTTAGAGCACTTCCTTCGATATCGCTATCTTTTTTCTTATTTTTCTTATGCGAGCGACCCGAGTCAACTGCAAGTTTACGTTTCAAAAAACAAACTTAAATTACGACAAATCGACCATCATGACTCATCATAATCTGCTAGTGATGTTGAACCTATCTGGAGCCAACATTGTCTTTAGACAGAACTTGGGACATAATTAACATTATCAAATGCTCCAATACTAATCACACATACTCAGGAGCACGGTGTATAGAAGGCTTCGGCGACCGAACAACCATTAGGAACCATCGACCTGTATGTTAGAACTATTCAAACGAGCTATTCATACATGGCCAACGAGGACGGCGGCGGGTAGAAGATCTGCTAATGAATTAAGTTCTTTGATGACTTTCTTCTTGAAATTAAGGAGTAACGACCAAATACCGAGTTTCGAGGTGTGTTATAACCACGGACGTATGGACATTAGTTTCCAATAAGATTATTTTCTTTTAGTTTAAGTTGTATTTCAAGAATTTTAGATATTTACCTATCTTTTTAGTATAATTACTCAGGAGTAGTCGAGGTGAGTATTGAGAGTTAAATTTTTTGCTATTATTTTTCTATTTTTCCGTTCTAAAGTGGCTGTGTTTGGTTTTTCACGGCGCTCAATTTGAATTCTACATGTTTTCAATACCTGTAAAACGACAATCATTTGTAAGGTGTAAAATAATATTAGCCATCTGCAGGCCCTTAAAATTTGTACCTTACGTAACTTTGTCCACCTGAACGAAGTCGCGGGCAACAGCTTGTTTATATAATGAATTGGGCGAAAATTTCGAATGTACAAAAATCTTTACCCAATTGTGTGCCTATTTCATTTATGAAAATGAGTTTTGCATAATGACAGATTTGTGTCAAAATACATTTGCTCACTTAAAAACATTTTCAAGAATTCTCTTTCGAAATCTTTATGAACACCCATTCGTGGTCTATAGGGGACCTCGCTTGTGTTGTGTTTTACACTGTTGAGTTACAGCGCTCGCATTGTGATTTAAAAAATTCATGCCATCTCCCTGGTGAGAGAAGTAACCTACCAATGTGTACATTACTAATGGAAATGCTTTATTCGAGCCTCAATAAAAATATGTATGATAAACAGCGGGCGAATACTGTGCGCTGAATGTTATTCGCAAAAAATATTTTCGTTTCGTTAATAAAGCGTGAAAGTAAACAAATTTGTGGATTTTTCGTTTACATTCAAATCATTTTGAAGGTTTTATGTCGTATAGGGAAATGGTAAATCCAAGTTGTCACGAATTGCACGGCAAAAAGAATTCGTGGAATAGTAATAGGGACTTTTCTAGATCCCACTGAAATATTAATACTTTTCCTCTGAACTTTTTGAACCGATTTTGTGTAGTTTTATATTTATTTTCTTATTATGTAGTCTTATTATAGTAGTCTTGATTATTTTATTTTAACCCCTTTGATTTGAAATTAGGTAATTTGTAATAACTTTAGTTGAAATCACTTGGTCCGTTATTATAATTGTAAAATGTTTTACTAATGAACATTCTCACTGAATCCGATTCTAAAGGTACACCTTGACTAACATCAGGTTTGTCTATGTCTCATACTGTTTGCCATAGATATTTTTTTTAGAGTTGCTCAATTTAAATATACTGCGCTTTTACAATTTCATTTCATCAGGACGCATAAAAACAATCATCTTTTTCCCTTGACTTCTGCCCTTCTTTACTTTTATTGGCAAATCCTCGTATGGAAACATCCATTGGGCTGACTGTCTTTTGGTTTCGGGCTCGTAACAATATATAAAGCTTTCATCATCTGTGACCATGAGGGAAGAAAAAAGTTTACACCGCCCCGTAAAATTGTTTTCTTCCTTCATGCCTGTGACGATGTCAAACACAGCATTTGAGTCACCTCCGTTATACTTTTCGAGCATTTCTCGACACCAATTCAAACGACGGCGTTTTTATCTTCCGTCAAATTATGAGGTATCCATGGTGTGAAGCTTTCTAACGCCTAATTGTTAGTATAAGATACCAATGCCTAAACTTGCCTGGATATGTTGATATGTCACTCTTTTATCAGCTTCTATCATTAGCCGCACATCACTCACGTTATCTTCAGTGGTCGCCTAGAAGGACGTCCTTCGCTCAAATCATCAGTGAGATGTTTCAACCGCGTTTAAACTCATTAAACCAGTTATATAAACAGTGGCTCGAGATGGGGCTTCATCATGAAATGCTATAATGTATATTGTCAAATGTTGTAACAGGAGAGCATACGGCATACCAGATCCCAGTTAACATTTCGCAGAAAAAGAATAGCACTAACTCTTTTTAAATTTGGCAATTAGTAACATTCCCCTAGAATTTATTATGCTTATCTAACAATTACTCCCGCACCAATAACAAAGTAAGAATGTGTATGTAATAATTCATCCATTTTTTCCAGAGAAGATAATTTATAGGGCTATAAGTTGGAAGATGTTATGACAATAATTTGTATTACTTTGCGAACCAATCCATTGATTAACATGCGTGACTGAACATCGAAATTGCCTAAAGTACTTATACCTAACGTTGGTAGTTTTTTATATTTTTATTAAAGTAATGTAATATTTGACATTGTTTGAAACGGAAATACACGCAGCGTAAATAAATAATTCACTAATGGATTATTGCTTCAATGTCAATGGTTATAAATATTTCTTTAAAGTCTTAAACAGTATAAAACACATGTTTAAATAAACAGTAATTAAATCACAGTTATTTTCTTTTGAATTGGTTAAAGTACATTACACTTACTAAAGTAACAATGAATTTTCAAATTATCATATTAGATTCTCCTGTGATTCCAAAGACTACAAGGACGTACCTATGTCAAAGGGATTTACTTGTATAGCTTGTACATAGGCATCTAATATTACATACATATATAATGTACATACACTTGTCTAATCCCAAACAAGGATTTTCTTCTGTGGTAAGGGAATTAAACACGGATAGGACAATTCACAAATATAAGATCCAGACAGGGACAAACTTGTACAAAGTTATCTGTCCCCAGTGATAATCAAACCCACGACCTCTGGTGCTCGAGTCCAATGACCAAGCCACTATGCCTACGAGGGGGTCGGTCTATACTACCTCTGGTAGGATAGACTAGATGCCTTTATCGGTTAGTCTGAGCCGCTTACACACTTTTATAGCAAATTAATACATTTCGCAGATTGATAAATCGAGTTAGTCCAGCAATAGGTTTCACTATTCCCTCAATAAATAAGTCCTAAGCAAGTCCCGACGGGAAATATCAGAGCATCTGGCTGGAAGTTGTATCCCGCTCACAGTTCCCGCGGGTTCCGGCTATCCTTCATAATTTACCCCACTAAAAGATTAACTTGGGTAAGGTTGGGATACTCCGGAATACTAAGGTTTACTTGGTGTGTCGCCAGAGTTAAAATGAAACGTATGCTTTATGGCGTAAAAGCGTCTTTACAGAGCAATGGAATCACGCTCGTGGTATAAAGGGGTACAACAAACATCAAATCCAACTGCAAATTGTATGGGGTGCACCCTGTAAGCCGTACCATCGTAAAATCGCCATATAATTATTGAACCAACTTCACCTGCTGATTGACCAACGAGGTCTTGACGATCGAAAATTGTGGTATAACGATAGAATAATAAGTAATACTGTTCGTACAGCAGTGTCTCCTCCTAATAAAACGGTGTTTAGGTACCAAAACATACCTACAAACGCAACTCGATCTCGTTCAGACGCGGCATATGTAGCGTTAGGGTTGGCATATCTTGTGAACCCATAATTTAATATATCGTAATAAACTGACTAGTCAACCAATTCTCAACTCTCGGTCTAGGAAAGTGTAAATAATAAACATTTCATTTGTGCCCGTACTTCCTTATTGGCCCGATTCTGAAGACACACATTTAAAAATTGACAGTGCTAAAATTGGTTTCGTCTGCGTGCTGTCAAATTTTAACATTGTGCCTTCAGAAGCCCATTGCCTCCTTAAATATTTAGGTACCTACCTACTTGTAGCAACTATTTGTAAGGCAAGTCCAGAAATCCGGCAATCGTTCAATTGTCGCAAACCATCTAAGCTAAGCGGGTTAGTTTTGTGTCAAACTTATCCAGTATAGCACTTGTATAATTTTCTTACCTTTCGATATCTTTAGGCAGTGAAAAAATCTTCTATTTTTATTAGTGTTCAGACAACTGAAAGCTATAAAATTTCGTTTGTAATCCATTCGAGTCGACGACGATGCGATCGAGGTAGGTAAATCGCTATCACCACTCGCGCGTGCGTCACATCAAGCGGGCGGCAACCGACTGTATGTTTTCCGGTCGACCAAGCACGGCGATTTTTGTAAACAAAGTGCGGTGTGAGACAGGCCTGGTATAACTATTTAACCATTTACTAGGTCATAAATACCACAGACCGGTGGTGGGCAGCACTGCAGCGTAGTACTGCAATGGCGAACACGTCTGCCCAGCGTTGGCATTATGGGAAAAACTACCGCATAAGCAGTAACAATCTGGCCGGAAACGGCTGGATGGGGAGGGCGGAGGACCGGGTGCGGTGACGTTCATTGGTGAAGTTCTATTTCAGCAGTGAACGTCTAAGAGCTCATATGATATGGAGACCATATATTTTACAGACAACCAGCCAGCGTTTGAGGGTACCTATTTGTAATTACCTTAACCAGCAACAACTTGGCCCAGCAACTTGGCCAATATGAGATTAATTCTTATGTAATGACAGTGTATATAATTGTTAAAATATTGCTTAAACTATGCCTACTCCTAATTTGAGGACTGGATTTGTTTGTTACATGACTTTGCTGAAAGCCGCTTTTCTTTGTAGGATTTAAATACTTGTTTTTCCCTGAATTTTATTTTCACAACCGAACGTTGCATTTTCTTGTCGAATATTTTTTCTATTCTTCTTTTTCCCCATAACATCTTTAACAAATTGTGCTTGCAGGAAATTTTAAATTCATGGTCTAACCAATGCAATATTTTACTGCATATAACATAAACTTTCCGGAAATAACGCGCAATAAAAAGTTTGAGGCAAGAATTTTTTTAAATTGTAAAATGAGCTTTCAAGAAAAAAGGCGGCTAATATTTTTGCGATTGGAAAAAATAAGGTCAAGAAACCTGCATTTAAAATTTCCTACAAGGCGGCTTTCGGGAAAACTACCTAACAAATCTCCGTGACCGTCCCTCACTGTACCCTTCTCTGCTATTCTTATTTTTGAAAGAAATATGTTTCTATAAGACCACCCGGATGTACAAATGTTGGTTTCATATTACTGTATTTGTGTATATTTATTATACAGTAAAGAGTATTGAATTGAATTCAGTATAAGCAGAAAACCCAAGGGAAAACATCGCAGTGGAAGTTAAGAGCCTAAGATTCGGTATATGCCTACTTTTTTAAGAAAGGACGTAAGTATCGTGAAATTTCTAAAAATATTGAAACTTAAATAAAGTACATTCATTAATACAGTGTTTTAGAGTAAATTATCTTTTGTCCTTAACTCCAACGACATAATTCCATGTTCGATTGATATTGATGTATAAAGTGAATGGACCGGACCTACAAAGTTGATGAGATGAGATGAGAAATTTTTATTTATTTTACTTATAAGAAAATCATACAGATATTATAGAGAAGATAATTTTGCTTAGGCCAATTTCAAACATCTCACATTAAAAAACATAATAACTGCTGATTTAAGAAAATAAAAACCAGTAGAGCTTTTATATTTATAAGGAACCGGAGAGTAAATTATATATATTAACATAAAAGTCATTAATAATAATCTTACCTTATAAAATACTTACCATAAATATACTTACCTTTTAAAAAGAAAATGCCGATAAGGCATTATAATATTACTCTAAATACTTACTCTAAGTACCTTGAAACGATAAAAAAACTAGTGAACTAGTGTGCCTTTTTCGTAATACTCTTTATTGATTGTTATCAGTTAAAAAAAATATTAATTTTAAAAATAGTACTCCGGGTAACTTAATTTAGTACAACGAATGGTTCTTAGATTATAATAGTCTGAGAGATGGTTATATAAGACGTGTATCGCTGTCTTAATTATGCAAAAAAAAAAACATTTTACCATTAAATCCCATTAATTAATATATATTATATCGATCCCCTTGTACCTATAGTATGAAACCCTTTAGCAATTCTGACAACAACAGAGACGGCCTACCGCCATATCTAATCTTAACAATTTTGGCATAAAGCCAAAAAGCAGATTAGCATTCATAAACCAAATACCCTTTGCGACTTAAGACGGAGTTACAATACGTCAAACTTTAATAAGTCTATTTAGTTTGCGCCAAAACTGTTAAATTAATATTAAAGCCTTGGAATTCAATTTGTTTGAACAAGGAGGCTCTTGGTACTGTACTAATAGATTATTGTTGACATTTAGTAGAGTCTTCCTTAATTAATAAAGGTTGATATCTTAAATCGTAAACTTATTGCTCGAATCTCAACAAAGATGGCCGCACACGGGTTGAGTAACATAAGATGCGAGTCGGTAGTCGAAAAAATAGTTTTCCTCAATTTATTTTGCCAAATTTTATGGAAATCAATTTTATAGTTCACGAACTAAAAAAACCACCACTTAATGCATCCAATATTTGTAACAAGAATAACGTTTAATTAATTAATTGAATGTATCTACACCAACTTTCGGAGTGTAATTTTTTAGCATACCGTGAAACATGCCAACTTTGCCCACTTTTTTCAAATAATTACAATTGCAGTAAGTTTTTTCTATGGGGACGTAAGCATCTTCTTTCATCAGCTACAAGTGTAAGATCATGTGCATGTGTTAGTGTAGCTAAATGTATTATTATTCAACATTTAATTCAATAGTTGATTGATCAAGTAATGTATATGTACATTACTAATAATTCAAGCAGACGTTTTGTTTAGTTATGAAAAAATATATATATTTTTATTTTTATCAGTAAAAGGCTAAAAAATAGTAAAATATATTTTTTATATTATTTAGATATTTTTTTAAATTATAAATGGCATATAACTGTTGAGGTAGGTATATAATTTCTGAATTATGTTTTAATTATTGCTTTTTAGTGTTTCACTGATGCACAAATGAAAGTCTGAAGTTGTTTAACAGAAGAAGACGAAACAAAATTATAATTCAGTTTATATTTCAGTCTTACTATTTTAAAAAAATTTAAACATACTAATCTTAACTATATAGAGATTTATAGAAAAAATAGTTGAAAGTAGAAGTTTCTTATTATTACTCTCTCTGTTCCGACAACCGCGTCCAGTTTTTTTTTATTTGTCTTTTTGTGTCCTACATTTATTTTTGTAAAACATACTAACAATAGATTATAAGTTGTATGCTTTACAAAACAAAAATTGACAGTAGTCTGAAATAAAAAAAAATGTTTTATTTTTTATTATCGTATGTGCCAAACCTAAGCCTTTTTTGATGACGGGTAATATTATCAATCGTAGGTCGGAACATTATTAGATAACTTTGCCGATCATCATAACTTTAGCTTTAAAAGATCCTGAGCAATGACACTAACATTAAAATACTCGACAAATCGTTTTAAATAACATGTTATAAAGTAAACTAAGCTGTGTTTTCGCCATCACGCACAATTCACTTACAAATTTGCATAATAAATTATAAATATAAATTGTTCTTCGGGCAAAGATACCCTTGGAGGCAATGTTGGCATATTTCACGGTAACATAAAAAATGGTGGACATAATTAAAATCATAAAGTAAACGTTAAATCTTTTCATAAATGATTGGATACTTTAAGTGCTAGTATAGAAGGACAGTGAAAATCATTTTTATTGAAAATGTAACAAATCAAATTATAAACTCTTTTTACTACTGGCGCCATCTAGTGTTACTTACTCATCTCGAGAGCGGATAACCTAACTTAAATTAAACCTAAATAGTTTAAAAATACTCTCAAATAACCAAAGGATTCATTGAGACAAGTCAAACGCGCCCAAATATTCAATTGGCTTTTTGTCAGTCATTAAGGAGTTCCTTTGACTACTAGAGGTGGGAACCTCTACCATCATACCAGCTCGATGGTGCCATATTATTGCATTGTCACCAGATTTCCATAAGTGTGCCAAGTTTCAACTAAAAAGTATAAGATTTTCTTACAATGTTAGGAAGTTACGAAAAACAACCCAGATCCATAATGGATATAAAATCTTGCGTAAAATATATCATGAGGCCTTCATGTTTCCAGACGAAAGTCTTTAATCACCGCGTCCTTCTTGTCATGACCTACTGTAACGGGACAGCCTCGTCCCATACTGATTCACGATGCGTTTTGCCTTATATATATATATAATATATACTATCATTTATAGATAATAGTAAATTACAAGAATGTTATTGATATTCAAGTATGATCAGACATTAGATACTTTAATAGGGTCAATTTAATGAAATAGAAGCTAGCGACAGGTAGAGGAATAACTGATAAGCGTGGGGATTATGGCGGGGCCGCGACGGTTGGCTTGCCGAGAGGGAGACCTATATCCGGCAGGGGACGTATTTAGACTGATGGTGAATGCCGTAATTCATTATAATTATTGTCTATAGTACTTAAAATATAATCCAGATACTTATTTGTGTATACGTACATAGTTACACAAGGCACGCGCTCCGGTCTCGGAGGGGTAGGCAGAGTTACTATATAGCAGGCATAGTACCGCATATATTGCGTCTTTGGTTAAGTAAATTAGGCATGATCGTTTATTGAACCATCGGTGTTTAAGTAGTGTAAGTGGAATTAGGATTACCTAGACTTGTCATTAAGAGCGTCTTAAACAGCTGTTTTCTACTGTAGCTGCTTTGAGGCTGGCTAAAAGGTTCTTATTAAATTCTCGTAGTATGTATGAATGTATGTATGTATGTATGTATGTATGCATGTAAGTATGTATGTATGTATGTATGAATGGATATGGGCATGTAAGTATGTATGTTTGTGTGCAAACATAAGGGATATTCGAAAGAAAGGTGTTATTTCAGCAAGCATATACGATGCGAAATGCAAGTTGGTTGTTGAAAGCGATGTTGAAAGCGATTAGTACGCGTCATGGAACACCTGTTGGTTGTTGAAAGCAAATGAAAGCGACGCGAAAAGGATTGAAAGGAAAAGTTGGCTGTTGAAAGCGATGTTGAAAGCGATTAGTACGCGTCATGGAACACCTGTTGGCTGTTGAAAGCAAATGGAAGCGACGCGAAAACGATTGAAAGGAAAAGTTGGTTGTTGAAAGCAAGTGTCGAAAGCAAAGTGGGCGGGGCATCGTTTTCAACAAGACTACGCGCGGGGAGTATAAAAGATAAGGGAGCCAGTATTCGGGACCGCATTTTATTTTATTCGTCTAACAGTTTAGACGTTACGCTGCGCGTTTTTAGAAGAGGTAATTTTGATTAATTCGTCAATAAGTTTTTGACAGTGATGGTTTAGTTTCTCAACTACGAGGTTTAGGGAAAGTTCCTACATCCTTGGCTGAAGTATACCTACCCCATTCCTTCCGTACACTTACAACTTTAGGTGCTAATAACACCGCATTACACACACACACACACACAAACTCTCGCTGGGCCAAGACCCCTTTAGCCCTCTATCATTGAGTGATCTCTTGAGCCTGGGAGATCTCAGCGTTACACTCCTAAAACCTTTATTCCTTCCTCCTCCGTTTCTTTAGCTTTAGGTTATTGTAGGATAGGTTTGATGCTTACATTGAATTATTCAATGGACCACAGTACTCTTGGCCTCCTAACGGTGACAACGGAAGTGTACTTGGTTTTAACACCGTAACTGGTGGGCGCGGCTGTTCAGATGTAGTCGCCCTTTGTCTTTTTCAAGACATTGTCACAATCTGGTAGGGAAATACACACCCAAATGCGCTAGCACGTGCGTATGGACGTTAGGCCCTTTACGGGATTTAGATTTTTGTAGCTAGGGTCAGGTAAATATACACACACACACACACCACACATAAAGTAAATGGGGTTTTCTTTTGCACACGTGGACAATTCAATAAGCTCTAAGTCAAGAGCGGGTTTTATTAGCAGCTAGAGAACATAGGTCAATTAGGAAACGTAGGTTGATAGGGATTTGCATTAGATTTTGTTATGCCTGTATGATCCTTTGCTGGACATAGGCTATACATATTAACTTCAAATAGGGAACGTTAGGTGAATAGGACGTTGAATTAGGTTTTGTTATGCCTGTATGATCCTTTGCTGGACATAGGCTATACATATTAACTTCAAATAGGGAACGTTAGGTGAATAGGACGTTGAATTAGGTTTTGTTATGCCTGTACGATCCTTTGCTGGACATAGGCTATACATATTAACTTCAAATAGGGAACGTTAGGTGAATAGGACGTTGAATTAGGTTTTGTTATGCCTGTACGATCCTTTGCTGGACATAGGCTATACTTAACCTCAAATAGGGACATAGGGTTTTGCATTAGGACGTGTTAGGTTTGTTAATGCTCATAGTTGGTATTAACTATTAACTTCTAATAGGGAATACTAGATACGAACCGTAATAGGGATATAGGGTTTTGCATTAGGACGTGTTAGGTTTGTTAATGCTCATAGTTGGTATTAACTATTAACTTCTAATAGGGAATACTAGATGCGAACCGTAATAGGGATATAGGGTTTTGCATTAGGACGTGTCAGGTTTGTTAATGTTCATAGTTTGTATTAACTATTAACTTCAAATAGGGAATACTAGGTAAGAACCGTAATAGGGATATAGGGTTTTGCATTAGGACGCGTTAGGTTTGTTAATGCTCATAGTTGGTATTAACTATTAACTTCAAATAGGGAATACTAGGTAGGAATCGTAATAGGGATATAGGGTTGTGCATTAGGACGTATTAGGTTTGTTAATGCCCATAGTCGGTATTAATCCATTATTTTAAATACACATTTTAATAATAAAATAGGTGGGTAGATTTCTAAGTATGTTATGATGTAGGCGTATTAAGTAAGTTCTACCCACTGCTGAAGCAGACAAAGCGTTTGTAATTATTGTACATGAGGAATAAGGTTCTAAGTACAGATGGTATAGTCTTAGGTATGTAGGATGATGGTAATGCCCAATGTTGGACATAAGCGTTGACTTCAATCACAAAATTAACATAACATAATATCTAGGTAATAGGATGGTAGGGAATTAGGCAGGGCTGTTAGGGTACATTGTAGGCAAAATAACTCCCACTATTGGAGGTTATAACTTAAACATTTAGGTAATGTTTACTAAATTCTAATTGTAAGTTAAGTAGGGACTAGGGAGTTAGGAATTGCATTAGGTTGATACTATTTGCAATGTTAGGACCTAGCCTGTAAGTTAGTGATTAAGTCTATCTCCATAGAGGTAAAATAAGTAACTTATATGTATAAGTTAAGACCTTGTTAATTGAAATTGGATTCTATTCCTACTAGTTTTACAAAACATCCATACTATCTAATAGTAATGTGCATAAATGGTCAATACACTGCAAATATTAGGTATACAAAATATACCTAAATACCCACTTTATTTAATTACCAACATAAAATGAATTCAAGTTCTTAACTTCATTACATAACAAATATGTAGTACCGGATGCTATTTGGCTATTCCATGTTATGACAAAGTCCTCTGATCAGTGGAAGAGGAAGTTCACTGCTGAACTAATATTAGTTACAATTGGCTTCAAATAGGAGTCTAATAACTTAGGTACCTATAGGATCTTAGATAGTAAAAAAAGGAAGTAAACAACTTCTTTATTAATTAATGATAGTCATGTGTATGTTTGCAAAATATTTAATATATTTATAAACTACTTAAATTCGAGACATAAAGTTTGGTTTATACATTCATTTGTAGATAACCTTTGAGAATACAGTCGATGTGGTACATGAAGTCCATTCAACCATTTTACTCTTCAGTACAGTATCGTCGAAGTCCACAGGACAATTATATCTTCTTTAATCTACTTATATGTGGCCCAAGGGCACATATTGATTCAATACTCGTCATTTGGCTCTAAGTCATACAATTACAGAACCTGTCTATGAGTGGTTCAAGGTGCTCTTACCGACTCCAAGGGGAAGGTATTTTTATAATCCGAGGGTTATATTATGGCTATGAGATAAACTGAAAGAATAGTTTATTGGATCTGACAGCTGGTCGAGGCCACCTGTATTTCCATCGTCACTTGTAGCCATTCGCCTGAGTATCTTGACCTACGAGTAGATTCAGTCTGTACACGATCCGAGGATCCTGTTACCTACATTTGTCAATGGCCGAGGCTATACTGTACTTCAACTTACAATAAAACAATTGGCATGACCGCCACCTTACTTCATCAACCATTCTGACTTTATCTCAAAGAGTATAGTTAGAAATTAGCACGATATTTATTTAGTTTATAAATATCGCGATTTTACTAGTCAACAATACTCGAGAGTGAGTAACAAGCTTATTTATTAGTTATTTAACTTCTCATAGTGAGTTGGTAGAGGTCCCTCTTATCCATCAGATACTTGTGAATCTCGAGGAAGGGCTGGACATCATTTGACACTTAGAAATAAGTGAAGAGTGAATACCACAGTGATGGAATCTCACTTTTAAGCTTTTGAAAGGAAACTATTACTCACGTCTCGTACCTAGCTCCGCATGAATAATGTTGGAAGGCGTGAGTATGTATGAAAACCCTAAGGACTGGAAGTAGCTTATTAGCCAGGTGGATGGGCGCAGCTATTGGGGAAGGTAGGAGGCTGCGGGCACTCTTTTACGCGTCAGGGGGTTTTCATACTGCTATTGTCTTTCAACATCATCTTAATTCATATCTAGTTTATTATTAATACCTGAAACCTGTTAGGCCAATATTAAATTACCTCACTAAAAAGTTCATAGTTGTTTATTTATAGTATTTTTATGTATTTATTTATTATATTCTTATTTTACTAGAGTGTAAGCTATTAAGAAACCAATTACTTGAGTCGAGCTTCCAATCCTAAAAGTTCACGGGTTACTTCGAAACACAACGTAGGGGACTAGACGATCACTTGGCCAAATTAGACATTAAATTACGGTTAGAATGATAAATTCATTCTCGGTTAGATTTAATAAATATATTCATTAAGTTATACTCTCCTCCTACATCGACATATAGGATAGTAGGAAGATAGGTACGTGTTATAGGTAGTTTTAGTAGTTTCCCGACCCCTTCACGCGGGGGGGCCGTTACAAAATGGTGCCGTGACCAGGATATGAACCAGTGTTACTACGGAGATCGATATATGTTTATCTTAATACATTAGAATAATTAGTCAGTAAGTAAATTAGATATAAGAGTGTGAGTTTAGTGCTCACAAAATGCTGCCGTATGAAATGGAAGGATTGAGCTTCGACACAAGTAATTACATTTTAAACAATTGGTTTTAGTCATAATAGTCTAGGGGTTGCTATATATAATTCAGGTTAAATAGAATGTCTTAAGCAGTTTAGCAACTGGGGATTGTAAGTACAGTACTCAGAAAATTCAATAGTTTGGGGATTGCTTATGTGCTGGAATAGAGTTTAGTAAATAAGAGTACTAAATAGCCAAACTTATATACATTACTACAGCCTTGAAGGCTTATAGGTTAAGTTATGTGCAGTTTCTTACTTAAATATATTGAATATCCATCACTTGATAATTAGGCAATTTTAAAAGTGTCTTGAGATACAGCCAGTAGTAAATATTCTTCACTGTTAGTGTCTAAATACGGTGTCCATGTAAATAATGGCTTTAGACAGGGCTTTCATTATGTTTAGTCGACAATGGGAAAAAGCTTGGCTTGACATTCAATTCTTGACTGTGTTATTTACATTTCTGTTGTAATCTGAAAGAGATACAATGAGTTAGTGTCATTCAATAAATGATATCTAATGTAAGGTTGCAACTATTTATCATCATAAGTTTGCATTTGATCCACTGAAGGCGTATTTATGTCTAATAGGTTAGGAAAACTACGCAATTAGTTTTAAAATAGACGACTCTAATCGTTCTTTAACTTAAGTAAAATACTACTCAAGTAAGGTTAAGGGATAGGAAATGAGATTTAAGTCACGAAAGAGATGCGTAAACGTATAAATAACAAGGCGTATTTGTTGGAAAATTAACTTACCTTGTTGGTGAAATAAATTACATGTTTTCTCATGTGTACGGATCTTTGTAGATGGTGGTAATGATCCATGGTTGGTTTAAAACGAAGTAGGTAGATTAAACGTTAGGAACAAGGTAGAATAGTTAAGAATAATTACGAATTTCGAGGCAACTGGAAAATCAATATTAAATCAATGACAAGCGAATCTAAGTTTTGTCTCTTAATCAGTTCTCCCTGGAATCTGCAAAGGCACTATGCATACAGCTTAAGTGGCAGATTGACTTTAGGGTTAAAATACTCGTATATGTTCTAACCTGTACATTGGACAGAGAACAATAGTATATTTAGTTACCATGGTAAATCGAATTGCATTTGTTTCATTTTTTCAATAATTTAATACTTAAAACGAAATTAACAAAATAAGCAAAGGTATCTGTTTTCATACAGTCAAGTTATGTAATCAATATCAATTATGAAAGTAACGGTTAATGTTAAAGGTATTATTATTAAGTCCTAGTAATGGTTAAGTTAATTTTTGGCTCTGAAGCAGTCCTTTCGGATTGTTACAGTCGTACCAATCAAGACGCTTCTTGGTAATAGGCATTTTAAAGGCAACACAGGTTTAGTAAGGTTTTAGGTAAAACAAAGTAAACTATATTAAGGAATAGAGTAGGGTGATAAATTACTGATTATTATAAAGTGATTTAAACTCAATTTATAATTATAGTTAAAATTTACAAGCGATAGGCCTCCAAAATTAATACATCAAATTGTTATTACTGGTGACTTGAATCTAAAGTAATAATAATTTGTAAACGGCTATATAAAATAACTAGTATAAGATAATTAAGTTTTATTCAAGGGATATTAAGGGGAGGGGTACAATTAATAGGTCTATTACTTTGTTACAGTAAGTTGCTGATTTAAGTTGATTTAAATAAAATTCAAAATAGTGAAGCCCAGAAGAACTAGGAAACGGGCCCATTCGCCAGTTACCATAGCAGATTCACCAGAAGTAGTATCGCCCGTGGGGCAGGCGGAATCATTAATTCCCGTAGAGGCTCACGAAGCACAGGCAGGGCCGTCTTCTGTATCAAAACCCAAAAGGAAAAGGGGTGAAGACGTTAAACTGTTGTACCGAATGTTGTTATACAGTAGGAGTTTTTACGACGAAAATCGCCCAATTGGGGGATGAAGTTAGGGGGGGATTCTTGGACGTACTCGGTTGTATCTCTGTAAAATAGAAATTACAGGAAACATTAGGCCAAAATAGATATAATTGTTATTAGTTATAGTTATTATTAGTCATTAAGGAGCATGCGGACAGTAGGAATATATATATTGCGGAAGTAGTGATAGTGTTTGTAAAACTTAAAGTCGACTAAAGTATAGTAAGGGGATTAAAGGTTGATCACTTACTCTAACGCCTACAATCTCCAGGAATTTTAGGGGTTCGAGCAACCAGTGGGAAGAGCGGGTTTTCTTGGCACGGGAATATATGGACCTAAGACTTTTTATTTTTTTCAAAACATCTTTGGAGCAAGCCGAAGGAAAAAAAAAACTTGCATAAGTTGAAGCAAATTAAAATATGCAGTGTCACGTGAAGCTTTGTGGTAGTAATGCGGGTGTTTTGGGTTCCAAAACACGGGGTTGCTCTCCCATTCTGAGATAAAACAGCGATGGAGGTCGTCCATGGTTTCTTGAAAGGAAAAAAAAAAAAATACTATAAGCCTTGAAATTTCCAAAACACTGAAATGTATATGTATAAAATAGTTTGTTGACTCAATATAGCACATGAAATAGGATGAACAAAAGGAATTTAGCATTATAATAAGAAATATTAGCGGTTTACTTACCTTCGCGTGAAGTCTAGATGTCTGGACAGTACTTGAAGCTTACTGAACCCAATTCTATTTTCAAAAAATTAGTTTTCACTTTAAAATAAGTAGCGTCCTCTAGTTTGAATTTAGATAACACATATGATTGGCCGGTTTAAGAAATGGATTCTTTGATAGGAAACGGAAATGAAAATAAGAAAGTAATTTCTAAATTTGAGATCGTGCTACTACGGCGATAATTAGTTAATTTATTGTATAGACTATTGGGATGTTATACATAGGATATAAATAATATGACACCTACTGGTATTTTGGTGAAATATTTGGTGGCTCGTATTTTTAATTTAGGGCTTTCGATAAGTGAAAGAAGTAAAACGTATAAGCAAATCGCCCACGCCCGAAGAACAATAATGGTTCTATTGAATGCACTATTAATTGATACTAAATTTATATGTTTTAATTACATACCGATTGCTAATATTAGATTTAAAGGTTTCAGGAACTTTAATCACATTTTATAGGGGGAAAAGAAGAAAATGATTAATATAGCAAGAAGAAGAAGTTTTATATAAATATAAGGAAAGAAAATTGAAGATTGCACTTAGAATAGTTGAAGGTTGTATTGAGTTACTACTAAGTCAATATTAATAAATTAACCTCCCCGGTTTGATGTTAATTAAATATTAAAGAAATAAAATAAATTAGTCTGTCATTATTTCATATTGAGGAGGTTGAAATGGTGTATGACGTGGGGAAAAGGGGGACATTTAGGTAAGGTAGCAATAAAAGGTGTGGTATGTTGTGACTAAAGGTATGGTAACTGACATTTTAGATATGACTTCCATTTCCTCAAAACCAGGAAATGACATCATTTGAACCTTCTTGGTACCAGTCTTGATTTATTTCTAGATAATAAGATAATAGTTTAAGTAGGTAGCAAAACGGACAACTGAATTTAGTGTTTATTATTAATAGGTAATATAGAGAGAATTTGTCCTTCCTGTAAATGACTATTAATATTAAGTTATGTTTCTCAATAGCTATGTAGATGTTATTGTTCAATATTTTATAGTTAATTATATAGCATAAATTAAGTGTAGGTCTAGTTTGGATAGTTTAACTGAATATTCAGTAAGGAAATTATATTAGTATTTTGATTAGTTATTGTTCATATTAGGGTGTTAATATAAAAATCTGACAAGTCAGTGTAGATTGTTATATGTTTGTTAATTAATACTAATATTAAGAGCTGCGTAAATTGCACGAGTGCGAGAACTTTTTAGCGATAGCTACAGATTAGTTAAATTTTGCGTAGATGAACTAAAGGCGTAATTAAAACGTAGTATGTTGAAGGTTCTTATTCCATTGGTAGTGATGGATGTGTGCCTAGGTCCCTGATTGTCCTTAGCAAAGGATAATAGTAACTTTTATTAATATACTTATTGTTAAGTTAATAAGTTTACGCAATGTTTTGATATGGGTAAATCAAAGATAGTATGAAAGATGACGTTAGTGAATGTTCATGAGCTAAACGGTAATAAAAAAAAAAGAAAAAAAAAAACAACAAAACAAAAAAAAAAAATAATAATAATAATAATAATAAAATAAAAAAAAAAAAAAAAAAAAAAAAAAAAAAAAAAAAAAAAAAAAAAAAAAAAACCTCGAGTATGTGAGTAGTCTTTGAGGTATTCTATGACGGATATTGTGTAAATACCTTATTGGCGTATAATCTAAGGAACATTACACTGGCCAATTAACCATTTTGTATAGACATTGGAGTTAGGATTAGAATCAGTAAATTTATAAAAAACTGGTCAACGATTGCAAACTGGTTAATTACTCCACACGTTGCAAACACTTTTAATTCGGCAACTTTACACTCTCCTGGTATAATATAGTCTCTTTAGGATTATGAAATGGGTAGTTTAGCGATAGATTATATGAGGCAGTAAGATCAGAACCGGCGATAGGTATGGATTTGGAAGGGTGGGCATTGCAAGTCTCTTGGCTAAAGCCTGAGCTTGTCGAGGCAACCTCTTCTGGGTGGCGGCAGGAGACAGGTTTCGCCTATTTTCTTCTAAAAGTTCTAGCCTCACAAACTAGGATCCCATAGGGTTTTTGAATCCAGGCCTGTCATGTACTGGTGATGGGGTTGCTGTTGCATTCAGATTTATTTGGTGATTACCTATTCTTCTTCCCGTTGAGTTATGTGATGCCTGGTTTAAATACACACCACACACACACACTTCTGAGATTTTATGTTAATAGGGAATAGAATTTAAGATATACGAGTAGATAAATTAAGTAAGTCAGGATATACATGGCCACCACTCCACTCAATGCTGTGAGATGATGAACGAAGCATTGGCGTATAACATAAATTCTTTACTATAAGATTTAGCATGTTGAGAATCAGGCGTAATTTATTGTTAAGCATTTGCGCGTAGGCTCAATAGGATTATGAAACAGTCAATTTTGCGTATGTTTGTTTAGAAATTTTCTGTTGCTGCGATCAATTAATCTAGATAATTAATCAAATATAACCCAGTTTCTGTTGCAGAATACTTAGAAGAATTCAGTAGAAGCGTTCAAGAAGATTTCTTCTGTAGGTTAAGTTATATTTTAAGTAAGGAATTAATACATTGTTCAATCAAGAATGTAGAAAATTTATCTGATAGTTTCTTATATTATATTTGGGAAACAATACGTTTATTTCGGTTAACAGTAATGAAAGATTTGGAATAAATAAGGCTAAAATAAACTTTAAGTAGATAAATTAAATTTAAAAGTTATTCTGAGATTTGAATAAAAATTTATTTAACGTAGTAACGTGAAATCTAATGTAAGGAACTTACTATATTATACAACTAGGTTAAGGTTATGTTTGCAAGCATACGGTTAGAATAATAAAGCTATGTTAGACATAACATATCGTGAATTTAACGAGGATTTAGGGTAAAATTTCAATTATCCATTGTAGATATTTCAAATTTTAGGGGCAATTGTAACGGGACAGCCTCGTCCCATACTGATTCACGATGCGTTTTGCCTTATATATATATATAATATATACTATCATTTATAGATAATAGTAAATTACAAGAATGTTATTGATATTCAAGTATGATCAGACATTAGATACTTTAATAGGGTCAATTTAATGAAATAGAAGCTAGCGACAGGTAGAGGAATAACTGATAAGCGTGGGGATTATGGCGGGGCCGCGACGGTTGGCTTGCCGAGAGGGAGACCTATATCCGGCAGGGGACGTATTTAGACTGATGGTGAATGCCGTAATTCATTATAATTATTGTCTATAGTACTTAAAATATAATCCAGATACTTATTTGTGTATACGTACATAGTTACACAAGGCACGCGCTCCGGTCTCGGAGGGGTAGGCAGAGTTACTATATAGCAGGCATAGTACCGCATATATTGCGTCTTTGGTTAAGTAAATTAGGCATGATCGTTTATTGAACCATCGGTGTTTAAGTAGTGTAAGTGGAATTAGGATTACCTAGACTTGTCATTAAGAGCGTCTTAAACAGCTGTTTTCTACTGTAGCTGCTTTGAGGCTGGCTAAAAGGTTCTTATTAAATTCTCGTAGTATGTATGAATGTATGTATGTATGTATGTATGTATGTATGCATGTAAGTATGTATGTATGTATGTATGAATGGATATGGGCATGTAAGTATGTATGTTTGTGTGCAAACATAAGGGATATTCGAAAGAAAGGTGTTATTTCAGCAAGCATATACGATGCGAAATGCAAGTTGGTTGTTGAAAGCGATGTTGAAAGCGATTAGTACGCGTCATGGAACACCTGTTGGTTGTTGAAAGCAAATGAAAGCGACGCGAAAAGGATTGAAAGGAAAAGTTGGCTGTTGAAAGCGATGTTGAAAGCGATTAGTACGCGTCATGGAACACCTGTTGGCTGTTGAAAGCAAATGGAAGCGACGCGAAAACGATTGAAAGGAAAAGTTGGTTGTTGAAAGCAAGTGTCGAAAGCAAAGTGGGCGGGGCATCGTTTTCAACAAGACTACGCGCGGGGAGTATAAAAGATAAGGGAGCCAGTATTCGGGACCGCATTTTATTTTATTCGTCTAACAGTTTAGACGTTACGCTGCGCGTTTTTAGAAGAGGTAATTTTGATTAATTCGTCAATAAGTTTTTGACAGTGATGGTTTAGTTTCTCAACTACGAGGTTTAGGGAAAGTTCCTACATCCTTGGCTGAAGTATACCTACCCCATTCCTTCCGTACACTTACAACTTTAGGTGCTAATAACACCGCATTACACACACACACACACACAAACTCTCGCTGGGCCAAGACCCCTTTAGCCCTCTATCATTGAGTGATCTCTTGAGCCTGGGAGATCTCAGCGTTACACTCCTAAAACCTTTATTCCTTCCTCCTCCGTTTCTTTAGCTTTAGGTTATTGTAGGATAGGTTTGATGCTTACATTGAATTATTCAATGGACCACAGTACTCTTGGCCTCCTAACGGTGACAACGGAAGTGTACTTGGTTTTAACACCGTAACTGGTGGGCGCGGCTGTTCAGATGTAGTCGCCCTTTGTCTTTTTCAAGACATTGTCACAATCTGGTAGGGAAATACACACCCAAATGCGCTAGCACGTGCGTATGGACGTTAGGCCCTTTACGGGATTTAGATTTTTGTAGCTAGGGTCAGGTAAATATACACACACACACACCACACATAAAGTAAATGGGGTTTTCTTTTGCACACGTGGACAATTCAATAAGCTCTAAGTCAAGAGCGGGTTTTATTAGCAGCTAGAGAACATAGGTCAATTAGGAAACGTAGGTTGATAGGGATTTGCATTAGATTTTGTTATGCCTGTATGATCCTTTGCTGGACATAGGCTATACATATTAACTTCAAATAGGGAACGTTAGGTGAATAGGACGTTGAATTAGATTTTGTTATGCCTGTATGATCCTTTGCTGGACATAGGCTATACATATTAACTTCAAATAGGGAACGTTAGGTGAATAGGACGTTGAATTAGGTTTTGTTATGCCTGTACGATCCTTTGCTGGACATAGGCTATACATATTAACTTCAAATAGGGAACGTTAGGTGAATAGGACGTTGAATTAGGTTTTGTTATGCCTGTACGATCCTTTGCTGGACATAGGCTATACTTAACCTCAAATAGGGACATAGGGTTTTGCATTAGGACGTGTTAGGTTTGTTAATGCTCATAGTTGGTATTAACTATTAACTTCTAATAGGGAATACTAGATACGAACCGTAATAGGGATATAGGGTTTTGCATTAGGACGTGTTAGGTTTGTTAATGCTCATAGTTGGTATTAACTATTAACTTCTAATAGGGAATACTAGATGCGAACCGTAATAGGGATATAGGGTTTTGCATTAGGACGTGTCAGGTTTGTTAATGTTCATAGTTTGTATTAACTATTAACTTCAAATAGGGAATACTAGGTAAGAACCGTAATAGGGATATAGGGTTTTGCATTAGGACGCGTTAGGTTTGTTAATGCTCATAGTTGGTATTAACTATTAACTTCAAATAGGGAATACTAGGTAGGAATCGTAATAGGGATATAGGGTTGTGCATTAGGACGTATTAGGTTTGTTAATGCCCATAGTCGGTATTAATCCATTATTTTAAATACACATTTTAATAATAAAATAGGTGGGTAGATTTCTAAGTATGTTATGATGTAGGCGTATTAAGTAAGTTCTACCCACTGCTGAAGCAGACAAAGCGTTTGTAATTATTGTACATGAGGAATAAGGTTCTAAGTACAGATGGTATAGTCTTAGGTATGTAGGATGATGGTAATGCCCAATGTTGGACATAAGCGTTGACTTCAATCACAAAATTAACATAACATAATATCTAGGTAATAGGATGGTAGGGAATTAGGCAGGGCTGTTAGGGTACATTGTAGGCAAAATAACTCCCACTATTGGAGGTTATAACTTAAACATTTAGGTAATGTTTACTAAATTCTAATTGTAAGTTAAGTAGGGACTAGGGAGTTAGGAATTGCATTAGGTTGATACTATTTGCAATGTTAGGACCTAGCCTGTAAGTTAGTGATTAAGTCTATCTCCATAGAGGTAAAATAAGTAACTTATATGTATAAGTTAAGACCTTGTTAATTGAAATTGGATTCTATTCCTACTAGTTTTACAAAACATCCATACTATCTAATAGTAATGTGCATAAATGGTCAATACACTGCAAATATTAGGTATACAAAATATACCTAAATACCCACTTTATTTAATTACCAACATAAAATGAATTCAAGTTCTTAACTTCATTACATAACAAATATGTAGTACCGGATGCTATTTGGCTATTCCATGTTATGACAAAGTCCTCTGATCAGTGGAAGAGGAAGTTCACTGCTGAACTAATATTAGTTACAATTGGCTTCAAATAGGAGTCTAATAACTTAGGTACCTATAGGATCTTAGATAGTAAAAAAAGGAAGTAAACAACTTCTTTATTAATTAATGATAGTCATGTGTATGTTTGCAAAATATTTAATATATTTATAAACTACTTAAATTCGAGACATAAAGTTTGGTTTATACATTCATTTGTAGATAACCTTTGAGAATACAGTCGATGTGGTACATGAAGTCCATTCAACCATTTTACTCTTCAGTACAGTATCGTCGAAGTCCACAGGACAATTATATCTTCTTTAATCTACTTATATGTGGCCCAAGGGCACATATTGATTCAATACTCGTCATTTGGCTCTAAGTCATACAATTACAGAACCTGTCTATGAGTGGTTCAAGGTGCTCTTACCGACTCCAAGGGGAAGGTATTTTTATAATCCGAGGGTTATATTATGGCTATGAGATAAACTGAAAGAATAGTTTATTGGATCTGACAGCTGGTCGAGGCCACCTGTATTTCCATCGTCACTTGTAGCCATTCGCCTGAGTATCTTGACCTACGAGTAGATTCAGTCTGTACACGATCCGAGGATCCTGTTACCTACATTTGTCAATGGCCGAGGCTATACTGTACTTCAACTTACAATAAAACAATTGGCATGACCGCCACCTTACTTCATCAACCATTCTGACTTTATCTCAAAGAGTATAGTTAGAAATTAGCACGATATTTATTTAGTTTATAAATATCGCGATTTTACTAGTCAACAATACTCGAGAGTGAGTAACAAGCTTATTTATTAGTTATTTAACTTCTCATAGTGAGTTGGTAGAGGTCCCTCTTATCCATCAGATACTTGTGAATCTCGAGGAAGGGCTGGACATCATTTGACACTTAGAAATAAGTGAAGAGTGAATACCACAGTGATGGAATCTCACTTTTAAGCTTTTGAAAGGAAACTATTACTCACGTCTCGTACCTAGCTCCGCATGAATAATGTTGGAAGGCGTGAGTATGTATGAAAACCCTAAGGACTGGAAGTAGCTTATTAGCCAGGTGGATGGGCGCAGCTATTGGGGAAGGTAGGAGGCTGCGGGCACTCTTTTACGCGTCAGGGGGTTTTCATACTGCTATTGTCTTTCAACATCATCTTAATTCATATCTAGTTTATTATTAATACCTGAAACCTGTTAGGCCAATATTAAATTACCTCACTAAAAAGTTCATAGTTGTTTATTTATAGTATTTTTATGTATTTATTTATTATATTCTTATTTTACTAGAGTGTAAGCTATTAAGAAACCAATTACTTGAGTCGAGCTTCCAATCCTAAAAGTTCACGGGTTACTTCGAAACACAACGTAGGGGACTAGACGATCACTTGGCCAAATTAGACATTAAATTACGGTTAGAATGATAAATTCATTCTCGGTTAGATTTAATAAATATATTCATTAAGTTATACTCTCCTCCTACATCGACATATAGGATAGTAGGAAGATAGGTACGTGTTATAGGTAGTTTTAGTAGTTTCCCGACCCCTTCACGCGGGGGGGCCGTTACACTACGGCGCGGAAACGTGGACACTGACGGTGGGCCTAATCCACAAGTTCTAAGCCGCTCAGCGAGCTACGAAGGGGCTATGCTCAGGGTTTCTTTGAAGGATATGATTCGTAATGTAGAGATCCGACGAAGAACGAAGGTGACCGACATGATTAGCAAGCTGAAGTGGCAGTAGGCGGACCACATCTGTTGTACAACCGACGGCCGTTGGGGCAGATGAGTTCCGGGCTGGAGACTGCGGATTGGCATGCGATGGGTGGGATGCCCCGCGACCCGACCGCGACCGACGACCTGAAGAAGGAGCGGCTGGATGCGGAGGCCGGAGGACCGGGCGTGGTGGTGTTCATTTGGGAAGACCTATGTCCAATAGTGGACGTCTAAGGGCTGATATGATGAGAGGCCTTCATATTATCGTTGACATAATAGTGATATTTCTTATTTTTCACTACTTCTGAAACAAAGTCTTATTGAGCCGATTTTCTAATTACTTAATTCAATCGCAATTGAAATCAGATAAAAACCTAAATGCAGTACTGCACTCAGAGTTTAGACTCTATTGTTTAGGTTCATAGTAACCATTCTACACTTCAAACTATCAGGGTCCTATGATTGATTACCAGGAAGGCAGTACCTGAATTTAAAATTCTATTCTATTCATTGACTTCGGTGTACTTAACGGTCTGATGATGACCTTAAGGCAGTAGGTGGACCTCAGTAAATGAGCTAGAACTTAACTAGAAATTTTGCGTTTGGACTCAAACTTTAAGTCCACACTATATGTACTCAAATCTAGTTGCAACTCTGGTCATCATTAGAACCTCGAGGTTAAGAGAGTAAATCTCGAGATATAACTACAGTATATCTCAGGAATTGATACAACTAGGAACATCGGGTTTAGGTTTATGAGGACTCTTCGAACCTAGATAGTTGGATGGAACCAGGATGATAGGTAGGGAGGGGGGCAGGAAAGAGGGCGGTAGGCAGGGTGGGAGGTTGGGGCAAGTAGGTAAGTAGGAAGGGTGGGAGGTATTAAGGAAGAGCGAGAGAGAAGTAGGATGCGAGGATGGAGGGTGGGAGAGAAGGCGGGAAATTAGGGTGGGCGGCAGAAAAGGGATGAAGTGGGTGCAGAGCGAAAAAATATTGAAGTTTAAAGTTTATTATAAAAATCCCATAGTCATTTGCCATTAATTTCATGATATAAGCATTTTCGTATTTTATACGGTCAGGTTAGATGCACTAACACCTATGTACCCCTACTATAGACCTATTTGATAGCTTATGGCTGCATATTACGCCTGTGTGCTCGTTAGACCATGATGCTGTCGATATTCCATTACTTCGTGAACCGAATAAGTAGTAGTTTAATTATATGGCTACTTTTTTAACGTAAAAAATAAATAAACTCAGGAAACTTCAATGAGATCATTTTGAAACTCAGAATTTTAATAAAAAGAGTATTCTAATATACAAGATTTTAATTTTTTACGCCGTATCTACTCGGCGCTTACCTAAGTGCGAACCAGAATATTTGTGAACTATATTTAACCACGTATAGTCTACATGCGAAACTAATAAATGGTTTAAACTCATTAATTCTCTTTATAGAATTCACACATTACTTTAATTAAAATAGATATATTTGCTACATCTTGTAGCAATTTAATACAAATTAAGGATTTAAAAATATATTTTTACCTATAAACATTTTTATTGGGATAATGTTAAAAAATTAAAAAAAAATTTAAATACCCATTTCAAACAGTATTAAGCTCAAATTAGAATTTCTAGAAATGTGAAGTAAATATTTCATATATATGTACAATATACATATATAAACTAACTAGGATTCTCGCCTGTATAATGGGATTTGGGTGTGGACAAATTCACAAATATAACATCCACACCGGGACCAAGAACAAATTGTGCAAAGTTATCTGTCCCTGGTAGGAATCGAATTCACGACCTCGAGTATAACGCCTAAGTCGAGGCGGTCGTTAAACAAAATTAAGTTTTTTTTTTGATTTTTTTTGTAGCAACTAGGAAGGTACTTTAGTTTAGTTTAGTTTAGTTTAGTTTATTTGTTCATATACAATTTTTACATTGTGTTTGAATCTTATAAATAATAATAATACAATTTATAATAATACAAAAAGAACAACTACAACACATATTTTAAATAAAATCATGACACCACACAACATTGATACCAATCCTGTCTTACCCTATTATTTCAATTTAATATAAAATTTAGATGACAAATATAAATTTAAATTAAAAAATATAAAATTGATGTCAAGTTACAATAAAATAAACATTATTTTTACATGTCCAACATATTATTTTCTGCACAAAAATTCCTCGTAAGTGTAGTAGCACCCTTCCAACAAAAAGGTCCTCAATTTGGATTTGAAAACGCTTAAACTATTTATGGATTTCAGTGCTGTCGGAAGCTCATTATACATTTTAACAGCCTGATAGCGCGCACTGTGCAACGCTATGTTTAGTCGCGGACGTGTGTATTGCATAACGTCTTTCCTTCTGGTATGGTCACGACCTTCCCTTTCCTCCTTTGTTTCCGTGTAAAGTAGTTGTTTCACAAAGTCACTGAGAAGTACCATAATGTAGAGACTGGGGACTGTAAGTATTGCCAGTTTTTTAAAATGGTCTCTACATGTTTCCCATTGTGGTATTCTTACAATGGTTCTTATTGCTCTTTTTTGTAATGTAAAGGCTTTATGCATATTGTAATTGTAACTATTTCCCCAGAATTTAATGCTATATCTCAGTTTGGATTCTACTAGGGCATAATAAACTGTTTTTAATTGTTCTATAGTGAGTTCGTCGCGCAAGCTTCGGAGTGCGTAGCAAGCTGAGCTAATAGTGCTTTCTACCGAGTTTAGTTCGTCTTTCCAATTTAATGAAGAGTCTATGTAAACACCAAGAAATTTAACTGTCCCAACAAGATCAATTTTGTTTTTTACTTTACCGGATCAACGGAATGCAACAAGTTAAGTCCGCCTCGATCTCTCAAGCCTTTGTTATCCAATTATGTACAACCACTTTAATATCCTTTTTATGAAAAGTTTACACAAAAATGACAGTTTTAAAAAAGGAATGATTAAGCATTAAGTAATTACCCTCCTATTAAATACTTATATAATAATAACTATAAATATAAACTTAAAGTTAAGGCTTGATCGAGCTTCTTGCGTAAATTGTGGCGATACGTATCATTAAATTAATTCAGGATTTTAAATAATTAAAAGTGTATGTATGAAAAATATTTTGAAGAGCACTCTTAAATCTATTTATTTATGACTATTTAAATATATTACATACCTGTAGAAGGATTTAATGTCTCAATAAGTAAAATAAAAATAACACGGGTACTTGAAAGTAAACTTCTGTTTTAAAACACAAAGAACACTTTTACAAATGAAACCACTGGATTATTTTCCGTTCACTTGACCACTTTATGTTACTGTGTACGAAGGTCCGTGGTTCATGGGAATAGTCCGGGAGCGCGCGCGGCGTCCGTAGTGGGCGGTGGCGGCGCTTGCACTGGCTCCAGGGCTCCCGCCCGCCCTGCGCCCCCCATTACCTGTTACAGGTATACTCCCCCACATCCAGAACTAAGTAGCTGCTATTGATGGACAAATCGAATTGATTCCCTCACGGCCCGCGATTACCAAGTGCGTTTGATATACATACATGTGCTACTTGCAGCGCATTTTTCGTGATTCAGGAGCTTTATGTTTTCCTGGTACCTACATAAGTATTCTCTCTTTATTATTATATGGTTATTATTTAACATGCTTACTCTTTTTAATTAGACTGCAGTCATACTGTAGCGTATTCGAAACCGTGTATTATTAAAATATTAGAAATTATGTTGTCCTGGTAAATATGAAGGTGTTCTAAATAAAAAGATATTTACTCCATTGTAATGTATAAGAAAATCGTACTTGTAAAGCCTTTTTTCAGTTTTAGAGATAATTAACGTAGTTTAATGATGTGTGTGTACCTTACTTAGCTATAATTTGAAATGTCAGGAGTTTTATGTATTCCTGATCCTCTTTATTCATAACTAGCTTTTGCCCGCGACTCGCGTAGGTTTCGATATTTACACATCTTGAATTTCCAAATAGATATCATTTTCGTAATCAGCAATGAGATGTTTTTCGGGATATAAACTATCATATGTCCTATTTCAGGACCTATATGTGTGCCAAGTTTCATTCAGATACGTTAAGTGGTTGAAGCGTGATTGAGTAATAAACATTCAAAAATCAAAACTTTCGCTTTTATAATATTAGTGGGATTAGGTATATTTGAAATCAAGGTACCTATTAATACCTATAACGTCATTAAATCGTAGTGATATTGTACTTTCTCAAACGGATTTAGAATATTTTTCACTGTTTTAAGATAATCTGTTATGTACCATGTCTCCGTTATTAGCTGAGTGTGCCTAAGTGTGTGTAGGTACCTAATCATCTCAAAACAATAAAGTTGCAGGAAAATGCTAGTACTTACATGTTTATTAACCTTTACTTAGTAGTAGATCTATTACGTCGTTAATTACAGCTTCAGCTATGGATTTCAACGTAGCACGCTACGCTTCAAGTTAAACTTTAAGTTTAGCACTTGCGTTTCCAAATTCCCAATAGACGTAACCGTAACTTATTAGGCTGAAGAATTTACTAGAAGCAGCAGGAAGTGATGGACGAGGTAGTTTAGATGTTTTTATTAAAAAGCAGACCCTACACTAGGTTATACTAAATCGTGACAAAAGCTTTATAAAAAATTACCATAGATATGTGGTAATTTAAAAAAAACATGTATCTATTTTAGTGAGAGAATAGAAGAAAAATGTTAATACTCGGTACTACTACTCACTCACTACTACTCTAAACAATATTTGAAGCTTTTGTATCCCTTGCTCCTCGTACATAACCAAATTACATTAATAGTAATGTCACAGAGTAATGTACTAGGAAAAATAAATTTAAAATGCTACTAATGTAAGCTACTTTATAATCTGTAATTTTTTTATTTCGCAATAAAGAGTAATTGAAATTGAATTGAAATAGATTTTGACAACATAAAACATTATCTCGATTTTCACCAAATTATATAAGGTCTTCTTATTCTTCGCCCCCTGGCTAGATGGAGCGACGATCTGCGTAAGGCAGCTGGCAGTGACTGGATGAGAAGAACCGAAGATCGGGTTCAGTGGCGCACCTTGGGAGAGGCCTATGTCCAACAGTGGACTCTTTCGGGCTGATGATGATGATAATATAAGGTCGCAGACTCAAATACTCAAATCCTGGCTTGAGTGTAAATGTATAAATATAGAAAATATATATAGTCCAAACAGTGTACGAGTATTAACGATAAGGAATACTTTTGTGAGATTTGGAGAATATTTAAGAATCTCAAGCATACCCTATATTTCGCTATCTATACCTGGAAAAGGACAGGTAAACGGTAAATATTGACCGGAAAAGCCTACCCGGGTGATGTAAATAAAACCTTAAGAGTTTCTTGAAACCATCCGAATTTGTTTTTAAAGGTAAGATTAGGATGTATTTAACTCTAGTCAGTCTATTAGTTAAACAAAAAATCATTTATAATTCTGAAACTAGATAGACAGTTGGGACAGACGAGTTCAATAAACAAAACCTTAGGGATTAGTAAAGACAGCGTCAAACTTTCATAAGAAGTCGAGGACGCCGAATGTATTAATATCTAAACAAAATGCAAACTATCTGATGCATGTATAATTATTGACACCTTGTGTAGTAATCTATACCAAATTAATGATGACCACAGGTTCAGAAATGTTTGGTCTCTTCGACTGCCGACAAATATTTTATGTAGACTTTACGTGAAACATTCCAATGGCAATAAAATGAAAATGCATTTTATTGGTTTTGTTGCATATCGTTGGACTTGAGAGCAGTCGATACCCAGTTGAGACAATCATATTTTTATAATTTGCATGAGTTGATCCCAGTGTTAATGCTATTTGAGGTTATATTTATAAAATTTATTATTAGGGTTGGGCCTGTTTATTTCACATGTTACTACGATTTTATTGATATTTTCAAAGGGTATTTCATTATTAGTTCTCACATAACTCAACAACTGATACTTATATATTACATACGATCGGTATTAAAATCTTTAAAAGCCACTGAATCTTTTCTAATAATCCCTCGAATATTACCGGTTTCGGTCCCTGGTTGGGCTACACAATGACAATGAAGACCGCTAGAGAGTGACATTACTACGCATTCCCGCATTCCTCCCCCATGTAAGTGTCTCTGCGGGAAAATCACTGGTTTTTCAATCCCCTGTGGAGCTTACACAAACTATGTGGCATGATTGTACAGATCCAAAAAAAAAATGACCGAATGGAGATTTCAAATATTCCATTTTCATTCTTACACGAAAGGTAACTATTTATTGTTATACAACACAACCTATTATACCAAAATCTTAACGCCACGTTTTAGGAAAATGTGGCACAGCGGCATATAGTAATGGAGTAGTACAACTTAATATCGTAACATTAACGTAAGGTGATTAACGTAACGTAACATACACTAATGTTATGACCCCTTCTAGATTTATTAGAGCTTTTTCCCTCAATAGTTATTTCCTTGTACTTTCCCATAACCTCTAGAAGTGAAACTGTTTTAAATGTCTCGAATACCTTCGTAATATAAAAAAATATTTGTTCGTAGTGCATTTTCATGGCTCGTTGTAGAGCATAGAGGTAACGATTCGCATGTTGATTTTTTCTTCTGGAGTGGAACCTGTCGCCTATAAACGTGTATACAACTGTCCAAAAGCCACAAGTCTGTTGAGCCTGAAGACAATATTTAGGAACAATACTTTCAACGCAGTGTAAAACTATCTGTCCCCAGAGAGCTTACCTCCCCATGTAGCCCAGCGATGTAGCCTAGTGTGTCAGATATCCCATTTTTCAGCCTTCTCAGGACGCGTCTCGCGAGCACCCAGAGCTGAACGGCCAAAATCCCGCTTTATCATCTAATTAGCCAATTTGGCGCGGTAGGTACCTGCAACTTTCTTTTGCAAATAATAATATGTTTTTGTTGAACGTAGGAAGATAAATTTAATAATCGTTTATCTTGTTTTGTAAGTAAATTATTCTTGTTCGTGTAAGTAATAGTGATCTGATTGATATCATTGAATGGTATGTGATTTAAATTAAAGGGTTGTAAACATTGATATTTTTTTTACATCCCAATTTTTTCCTCCCAGTCCCAGGATCTGGAGTATATCCCGTAGTATAAGGAAAGACCCCCAGCGCAGCGAGCGCGGGACTGAATGTAAATCGGTCGCAGAACGAATATTGAATTCCGAATTTCAGACCATTGTGTGTCGGAGGTTAATGAATTTTGTTCAAATTCGTTTTTAACACACCTCGCCCTCCTGAATTGGTGTAGTAATTTTTCACCTAATAGAGACATGTACTAAGTCTACATTGCAGTTTCAAGAAATTAACAAGGCTTTGAATACAATCATTGAGGAAGTTGAGACGATTTGATCAACTGAACATTATTCAGTGCTAAGTCATTCTTGGGTAAGGTTATTAGTTTGGAGGAAATTAATTAGCAACATGTTTATTCGTTTAACATTCATACTTTTGTATATATTATGTCACATCGACACTACCCAATGAACACGACTATAGCCTGTTTCATCTCAGTCGCTACCTTTTTAAGTTTACAACTTCGAGGGAATAATAGAACTTTTTAGTTGCTCTATAATAAAATGTAGAGTCGAAGCTTTTACAGCTTTGAAAGAAGGATTTGCGTGACAAAATATAGACTCGTAGCTTTTGAAAAAGGATTTTTGTGACAAAATATAGACTCGTAGCTTAGAAATAAGGGGTTGTTTGATAAAATGTAGACTCGTAGCTTTGAAACAAGGATTTGTGTGATAAAAATAGACTCGTGGCTTTCGAAGCACGGAAACAAAAGTTTGTGTGACATAAATATTAAATCATATGTAACATTTTGTAATTCAGAACTATGCATACAACATGCTTAGAGCTCTGGATAAAAAAATATCATAAATATGTTAATACCATTCAACAATTCAATTCAAGGTCAACCAGTAGAGAATGTCATATTGGCATTATATTCGCCTTTTTGTACAGTTTGTGATATAAAGTTTAAATTAAATAAATGAATAAAAATGTATTCACAGGATACGGTAAAAAGTTTTGAACATTAATAAATTTTCATCACCATTCTGAACACTCTAATAATATCAAGCTCTTAAGATGTTGAAGAGTTAGGGTCATATGCACTAACGTGGTGAAATTACGTAACTGGGGATTGACCATAACTTAAAAAAAACAGTAACATGAAGCTTTTAATTTTAATTACCATCAATTGTCACAAATGTACGCAAATCTGTGTTTAGTACCTGTGTGGTTCTTGATACCTATATTGGATAATTAATTAAAAATATGTTACAAGTGTACTACCTATAGATACGATAGACCTCGATTATTTTAGCGTAAATATTGCATTAAGCTGAGTTGATCTTAATAGTAAACCGCGATCCCTAGAGAGATGGAGTCACACCAGCAATCTGACTTTTTAATATCTGCCCTGAAAGTCTAAATGTGTTTCATTTACTGTGGCCAGATGCTACCGCCAGGTGAAATATTGTCCGCAATTTGGGACCCAGATCCGACCCTGCTTTTTCTTTTCACTTACGCCTGGCTCTATGGGAAGTAATTTGGGACATGTCAGCGTGGAAGAGATTACCGTTTGTCTTTGGAGCAATTGCTGAGATTTTGTTTTTTAATTAATTAATATTTGTTAATGAAGTCTTCATTCCATGGCCTTGCACATTTTATCGGTAGGGTACCATTTACAAGGTACTGTAATATTTTTTACTATCTCGCGTCTGTTACTCTCTTTATACGAACTTTCCAATTTCCACTTACCTAAGTAGGTATTAGAATTTGTATTAATTTGTGTGTTGTTAGTTTTGGTTTGCTGTCCTGTTGATGCGTTCTTTAAACGCTTTAGGCACTCCAACACAGTGTTTATTTTCTTTTTTTAAGTGCAATATTTAAATCGAATTGAAAACGTTTGTAAAAGCAGTCACTGATTGACTTGTAACTACTGTGAAAGACAGAGATTCAATTATTCTATATGGTTTGGTTTTATTTAAAGCAATTGATGACACAAGATACTAACAAAGTCGTTTCATTCGATAAAAGTAATAATATTAGGTTAACGGTCACATTTCTATATTCATGCATCAAAAAGCAGTCACTTGTCACTTACAATACCTTAATTGCATAGCAGCTAGTATCATTTCAACGCTATCTATATCTTAGCAATTACCTTTATAAAATGGTTTTAAACTTTCACATCGGTCTGCATGCAACAGCTGAATCGCCCCCTCCTCCATAGACGTGATCCCCCTACACCCCCTACCCCCTTTAACAACCTAGGCTTATGTCACGGAACATGATTCACTGGAAGGAATATGATAATAAATTATTTTGTTATCATATTATATACTAACGTAACAAATTAGCGCTCAAGTAATCAAAACTATTTTAACAGAGATTCCATGATGTGGGATAAGTCCGCCTGCCTCCGCCTTTGTACACAATTTTATTCTTAATAATGATTGTTGTAGTTTATTCACCCATTTTTTAACTAAGGATCTTTCACCTAAAGAGTTTTTATTTTTTTATCTTTTATCATATTAGCCCTGAGACGTCCACTGCTGGATATATAAGCTTCCCTCAATGAACGCCACCACACCCGGTTCTCCACCCTCCGCACCCAGTTGCATCTTTAACTTATTCCCTTTTAAAATAATTTAAACCCACATTTAAATTTTATAAGTTATTTAAAAGATTAACTTTACATTTCTTTAAGGTTCATTCGTCGTCAGTGCAGTCACAGTATCGGATTCGTTCCGTCTTATAGTGTTTTTTTTGATGTGCCAAAATATGATAAACAAATACATGTCAATTTATTTCTTAATGCAATATCATACGGTATCTATACATATAATAAAACAGTAGAAAAACAAAAGAATAGCGAATCTGTACATTAAAGTTTAAAAAAATTCATTCCCCGGACATTACTTAAGACCAATAGAATCCAAAAATATAATTAAACAATTTCGTGTCTGCTGTATGTACGTATGAATGTATGTGTGTATGTACGAGCTAATCTTGGAAACTACTGAACAGAATTTGACGGTGTTGTCACTGTTTAATAGCTTTGAGTTCGGGACACAATCTAGTATAAGTCATATCTCAATAAAATATCAGGAAGCTGATCTACAAGATGACCTCTCATTTCATATCATTTGTATGACAGTATAGTTCAACATTACTGGTCATAGCAAAACCTTGACAGAGAGTGAGAGAAATGTTTTAAAGCTCATTTATAGTTTTATAGCTGTTCTATTTCAGGGTATTTCCATAAACTCGATACAAAAAGTTCGTTATTCGATAATTAGTGGCTCTTTATATTAGATCGGTCATCGTCCACAATGTCAATATCGAAATTGTTCAGGAGTACGTCTATCTAGGACAGACAATACAGTTGGTAAGATTAATTTCGATAGGGAAGCTGACAGAAGAGCTGGGCCAGTTAGGCTGGGCAGTATTTGGAAAACTGCGTCAAGGCTTCACGTCGCCCATTCTATGTTTAAAGACAAAAGGACAAGGGCCAAGGGCCAAGGGCCAAGGGCCAAGGGCCAAGGGCCAAGGGCCAAGGGCCAAGGGCCAAGGGCCAAGGGCCAAGGGCCAAGGGCCAAGGGCCAAGGGCTAAGGGGGCGCGAAGGGGAAAAGGGGAAGGAAGGAAAGAAAATGGGAGAGGGGAGAGGGCGAAAATTCCCCTGTGAAATTATTATCTCTATATATAAAAGAAAGTCGTGTTTGTTACAACACTTATAACTCGAGAACGGCTGGACCGATTGCCATGGTTTTTGATTTGTTGGATTTGTTTCCGTCCCGAATAGCAGAATACATCATGAAATTAAATGAAATTTAATTTATTTGCTGGAATATGGTATTACTGTGCTGGAATATGGTATTACTGTGTAAAGAATGTGTAATGAATACTTAATCATTTCAATAGATGCTGATTTGTTTATTACATGTCAAACATTTGTTGTCCAATCCTGTCAAATAGTGTAACAACAATTTTTTTTTGGAGCTAATGGCCTGGTTGCTGAGACCTTTAAGCCACAACTTTATTTTTTTCAGAAGACATCATTTGTGTGCGTTCAGAAATTTAATTATTTTGTATCATTGTTTTACGTTCATCAAAGCCTAAATTAGTTCAGCTAAAAAGTAACACGACATTCATTGACTGTTAGGCGGTACGAAGTTCGCCGGGTCAGCTAGTTTTTTTAATAAAATAAAAACAGACCGAGCCGCCGTCGCACGCTAATTTTATGTATAACGTATGAATATTTTCAATACATAACCAGATTAATAGATTTCGTTAAGGATTTAGTAATACATCATAATGTAAGGTGTCCTCGCGGACGAAGTCGCGGGCAACAGCTAGTATTTAATAAGTTTCTTAATATAGCCTATACTGCATTTGAAATATGACACATTTGACATATGACCGAATAGGTCCGAATCAACTTTAAGACAACAGTAGCCAGAAAAATGTCTAGGTCTGGTTGTTACTCTTTCTACGTCTTTGGTCTAGAGAGGTAGGTATGGTATCTTACGCTTCACCGCATTACCACGAAGCGCGGTGTAAATGTATTCATGTCGCCGGATAAAGCCAAGTGTAAACGCTATGCGCATGGAATAGTGACGTCACACGCGAGCCAATATACGTAAGTGGTGCTGAATATTCCTAAAGGAGACGCATAGATGGTGTTTTGATTTTTGGTCAGATGTCGAGACAGTATTAGTTTCGCTCGCTTTACTACTGAACGAAACGTAAGCGCAGACATGTAATTGTTAAATTTACAAGTAAGTTGTGGTGGCCATTATGTCACAATGTTTAAAAATATATAAACAACGTTCTAAAAGCGATCGGTAAGGACTTATATAGCACCATATTGAAACATTGGCTGTCCTTTGACTTTAACGCGAACCGGAAGCAGCGGAATGTGTGTCGTTGTAATACTTTATTTTAATGACTTAGAATTTTTTTGCAGACTAGTTTTAATTTAATTTACCAAATTTTTATCGTAATATTTATTAAAATTTTTTTGCCTCTTTTACATTTTAATAGTGGGTCATTTGCCTTAATAAAGAAAGTATAGCGTTTGTAGTCATATTATACTGAATCGATACAAACACTCGTTTGCATTGCTGCAAAAAATCTCCGTGTGTAAGATGTCACTACTGTCGCCATACGATGTTTAGTATTTGATAAAAAGCGGCCAAGTGCGAGTCGGACTCGCCCATGAAGGGTTCTGTAGCAGCAAGTAACATAATATAAAAGTTATTGTAGTTCCTTGTAACTTTGATCGATGTTTTAATAAATAGTATTGTGGTTTACGATTTATGACGTATAAAAAAAAATACTTACTAGATCTCGTTCAAACCAACTTTCGGTGGAAGTTTGCATGGCAATGTACGTCATATATTTTTTTTAGTTTTGTCATTCTCTTATTTTAGAAGTTACAGGGGGGGGGGGGGGGGGACACATATTTTACCACTTTGGAAGTGTCTCTCGCGCAAACTATTCAGTTTAGAAAAAAAAATATATTAGAAACCTCAATATCATTTTTGAAGACCTATCCATAGATGTATCTATACACGTACCTATGGGTATGATGAAAACATTTTTTTAAGTTTCAGTTCTAAGTATGGGGAACCCCCAAAATTTATTGTTTTTTTTTCTATTTTTGTGTGAAAATCTTAATGCGGTTCACAGAATACATCTACTTACCAAGTTTCAACAGTATAGTTCTTATAGTTTCAGAATAAAGTGGCTGTGACATACGGACGGAAAGACAGACAGACAGACATGACGAATCCATAGGGGTTCCGTTTTTTGCCATTTGGCTACGGAACCCTAAAAAGGACCGTGTAGTGACCTGACAAAGGTCGTGTTTCGTAAGGTCAGTCAAGAATTTCCTTGAGAAAAAAATTCAAATTTAATCAAAGGCCTTTAAACAGTATTAAGTTAATACTTATAGTGGGCTCAATTGTGAAGGCACAATGTTAAAATTTGACAGAAGTAAAACAGTTGCTATCCTTGTCACACAGTATTATGAAGATAAAGACGAAACCAATTTTAGTGCTGTCAAATTTTAAATGTGTGCCTTCAGAATCGGGCCCAGTGACTATTTATAGGTACAGGGGCATTCAGTATCGAATAGTGAATACTAAGAGCGGACAACTTTTGATAATTCGAAGATCTTTTTTTATACAAACCGTTCCGCTCGCTCGGAACACTGTCTGTTATGTTTGAGGGTAAAATTGAGCGTTTTTCAACCGCCGCATTATCCTCACCTTCCTAAGTTGAAGATACAATATCAGTTCATTGTTCTTGTTATATCATAAGTTTCAGGTCCTAGCACTAGATCTAGACTAGGTTCTAGACTCTGCGTTGATGAAATATTTTACCAGTACCAGGTGAATCCTGCATTCTATTTCCCTAACATAATTTTGCTTCTACCCTCTCTACCTTCCCCTAGCATTATATTCTTTTTCTGATCATTTTAGGAAACAAAACATTCAAAGTTACGCGTGACTTTACCACAGTTTCTAATGTCAAATTACTACGCCGCATAGTATCTAAGAAACATTCAATGAATCTCTGAAACATGCACATTTCTCGCCAACTTTCCTTGGGCAATCCTTTTTACACTTAACCGCTTCATTAGTGGCTTGGTCGTTAGACTCCAGCGCCAGAGGTCGTAGGTTCGATTCAAGCCAGGGACAGACAACTTTAAATTTTAATCACGAATAATACAAAGATTATGAACGAAATCACTGAAAGTTACAGTAGTTTCATCCTATTACCTATACTTCTCTTCTGTAGTAGGTATATATTAGTGTGGATATACATAGGTCCGAAAAAAGACCTTCCAGGAAGAAACCACTACGATATGACCCTAAGGAAGTTAAGACTACCGCAATAAAGCAGGGACTTATTCTATACTTCACTCGACTTGACTGTAAGTAAGATTTATCGTCATATCGAACCTTAGGCCGTTCAAAAGGTCTATTTCGCTCATAAATTGGATTGGTAGCAAGCATCTGTTTTCGACGTATACCCAATCATATAGGTTTACGGATACCTACCTGGGCATTTACAATATAAATACTTGGAAGAGCTCGAAAAAGGAACAAAAATGTGAACGAAGCGATTTTTTGTAGACATTAAATTTTAGTTCTCAATGTTGGCAATTGACGGCGTTAGATTGATCTCAAATGTCATTGTCAGTGGAGATTAGAAACTCCAATAAGGTCATATTTCATCGGTAGAATAAAAAAAACGTTTTATTACGAGATTTCGCACATTTTCATTTTTTAGGTACTTATTTAGAATTATTTTTAAGAGCTATTTAAATACAGCTCATTGGCTTAGATTTGCGTTTTCCTTATATTTGTGTAGTTGAATGCAACCTGAAGCTGTGCTAATTGAGATTTTCGAAACTTAGGTATACGGTACTATCACCACAGAGAATACAGGAAATTCTAAGATTCCCTGTAAATCTGCATGATTAACAGAAACTGAAAATGCAGAAACTGACGGTGGGTTCGTCTATAAATTTAAAGTTTCAATGTACCACGGAGGGGACTAGGATGTTTTCTTTAAAGGAATCTGATGGAGAGTTAAGATCGATATAACCGAAAAATTAGTAAGCTGAACTGGGATTTGCAGGGATTCACACCCAGTGCCCTTTCTTTCCAATCGCTTTATAGGCAGCCTTTCTATGGTTCCGTATCTAAACTGATACCCTTATAGCGAACAGCTGTCGGTCTGTCTGTCAGCCGGATAATTCGAAATTACTGGATTGATTGAGCTGGGAACATAAAAAATTAAATTTAAACACTTCCAAGACATTAAAAAATACAAAACACCCGCGCTTTGTGTGTGTGACTTTCCTGCCTTTTTTAGTCTGTCTAGGCAGCAAAAATTCAAATTCAATATCGAAAATAGAGTATGCATTTATAAATGGTAACATATTTTCACCGTGGCTGTTAGGTTATAACAGCTCCACGCCAACGTCACGTGCTGCATTACATTAAAGTTTCAAATTAAAGGAGTATGCATACGTTGTAAGTAGTAAAAAAAGTTGTTGTAGGCAGAGTCATAAGCTTAGAAGTACAAGTTATGGACAGAGCCTCAGGTAGTAGTAGATCTATGGGCAGAGCAAACCGAAAACATTTTTTTTAATGACAAGTATCTAATTATTTAAAATGCATAGAATGAAGCAACCATTTCTTTTTCTCCTTTGGGACTCAAGGTGGAGTAAGGAGTTCTTTTTATTTTTGACTTTTTTGGAATTATTGTCTGTCTTGTGGGATTGTATGCCTATAATAAATAACATTATTATTATCTAATAAATAAATAAAAACGTAAACTTCGCGTGTCTGTACATTGAAGATATATCCGAGATATAGCTGTAGTGGCGTCATTTTGGCAGAGCCACCAATATACCCCTATAACTTTTAAACGGCTGAAGTACAAATTCAAATTTTCGAGTACAAAATAGTACCTTTCCAGGACAAATTTTCTGCATAGTCAGATTTCAAATCAGAGACTGTGGCTCTGCCAAAATGACGCATGCAGAAGAGGGAGCGGGAGCGGGAGCGGAACGGATTCTGTAGTCCACGCGAGCAGAGGCTAGTTATTAAATAATAGTCCCTTTCATAAGTCATCATCACTTTGCCTGCCAAAGTCAAACAAGTCTATACGATAAAATGTAAACAATATAAATACTAGTCCCGGTAATACCAGTCACGGAGCATGTATAAACTTCTTTAGACAGCCAGCCACTGCAGCATGTTGGTTGGTAGTTGAAATTTTAAGAGCGTTTTCAACACATAACAACTCTTTATGTGTAAACGTGGTAATTGCTACATAGTAACTACTTATTATCTAATCGTAAGTAAGTAATGGATATTTTACAGTTTTCTTTTTATGGGCTACATACATATTCTGTTAGTTTTAAGGATAATCTGACTTACCAACTGATGCCCTACACACAGCTTCAACCAATTAGCCTAATAACGATAATTTTGCGAAGGGCTCCATAAACGACGTAAGCAATTTTATTAAGAAAAGATTTTCTGTAACTCCACTCCAAAGGTTGCAACTTCACGCGGTCGAAGTCATGGACAGCAGAAGGTAAACTACCTGTACATTATTTTAGTCGTCAGTTTAAAGCATGAAGGACAAAAATTCGCGCTCCATAGTTTTTACCTCCATAGTTTCAATCATGAAAGAAAAACCCAATACGCGCCCCAAAATGGCGGAGGCGCCCACCAAGTACTTTTTACCTTCATGTTTTAATCAAGAAAGAAAAAAATTCGCGCCCATAATGGCGCCCAGCAAAAAGTTATTTACCTTCATGGTTCTACAAAATTCGCGCCTCACAATCGCGATGGAGCCCACCGTTTTTACCTTCATAGTTTTTAATTATGAAAGAAAAAAAAATTCATGCCCCATAATGGCGCCCACCAACAAATTTTTACCTTCATGATTTCTATACTGTCATTTTCCAAGATATATTCAGTGTTTTCTTTGGTTTTGTAACAACTTATCCCTGCTGTCATTTATGTATTTTATTTGTCTCTTGTATTTTGCTCTTGACGTCCGTAATACCTTGTTAGGATTAAGTACGTCTGTTGCTTTAATATTAATCTTAACCACCTTATTTAATTAATACGCTCTGTAGAGAGAAAATTACACGTAATTGTTAATCTAGAATTACTTACGGTAAGCAAAGCGGCGTCGATTAAAAAGGACGTACCTAATGTAGTATTGCGTCACTGTGATCTTAATTAATCCGATGATCCGATTAGGTCATTTGTGTATATAGCTATTGTACATATTTAATGAGAGGTATCTAAATGTACAATGAGGTATTGTCAGAATTTATATATACAGACGACCGTACAGAAAATATACAGCTATAATCTGCAAAATAGGTCTATAGTGCACCTTCCACTGATATATCCCTGCTATGGAGCTATTTAGCTGTAAAAAGGCTGTATATTTTGCCAGTGTGCTTATTTGGGTACTTTTAACATAACTCTTAGTTTGGGTCATCATCATCATCAGCTCGAAAGAGTCCACTGTTGGACATAGGCCTCTCCTAAAGTGCGCCACTGAACCCGATCTTCGTTTCTTGTCATCCAGTCACTGCCAGCCGCCTTACGCAGATCGTCGCTCCATCTAGCCAGGGGGCGTCCCACACTACGTTTGCCCAGTCGCGGTCTCCACTCGAGAACTCGTTTACCCCAGCGGTAATCGGTTCTCCGACAGATGTGACCAGCCCAATGCCACTTCAGCGTACTAACTTTTTGAGCTATGTCGAAGACTTTAGTTCTCTGGCGGATCACCTCATTTCGGATCCTGTCTCTTAGAGAAACTACGAGCATAGCTCTTTCCATAGCCCGCTGAGCGACCTTGAATTTGAGACCTTGGTTTGGGTAAGACACCAGAAATA